>OW052234.1:6292403-8692403 GCA_932527175.1 Operophtera brumata | reverse complement strand
CCGTCACATGGGAGGTGATAGTCCATGCCAATCAAAACTAAGCTATTTAAGTATGCTAGCAACGCGAGCTGACGTTGTTTCAAAATGTTACCTGAGAAAGAATGCTTCTGATTACTTATATAGGATTTATTTTATATTTTTTAGATTCAAAGTTAAAATCCTGTAAACCAAGGGGGATAGTGTAAAATATATTGATAGTAGCCATTATATTACTATACCTATGTATTTACCACAGAGCCACTGTTCACATCGAGTCCGTATATAAAGTGTAAACATAAATATAAAAACGACAAAGTAACAGTCCAAAAGTGCGCGATAGTAAAGATAAATCCGTGTTTTACAAGATCATTGTATAGAACTCAGTGAATACATAGCGAAAGCACGATATTTTTTGAAACAAATACTGTCAGGACAACTGTGAATTAGTGAACTTTTTGAAAGTGATAAAGACATTGAAACTATAAAATACAAGTGTAAAGTGTGCAATTTGACTGTGTAAACTCCGTTCATAAAAGAAAAACGAGGATCAACAACCAAGGCTAAAAATTGATAATATAACCTCAAAGTGCAAATCATTCATTATTTATTATTCGACACTTTTTGTAATCCATCATACTACTTACGTCACCTAGCGGTTCTCTATAAAACTAAGTGGGTAGCCATAGTGCTCTAATCGAACAGCCGCTCACTCGAAGTTTCTTGGAGGAGCAACTGCATACAATCAACGACTACCTTTTGTAACAAACCAACAGAGGGCGCTGCTCAACGAAATGGATGAAATTAAAAATTTGCTAAGAAATATGCAAGAAGAAATGCGGCAGCAAAAGGAGGATATGCGAGAAATGAAAGAAGATATAAAAAATACCATCAACAATAATATCAACGAGAAATTTAAATACCTAGAATCAAAGAATGACTATCTTGAGGAAAAACTGGAAATACAAAAAAAAGCTATAGATCATTTCGAGAGATTTATGAGACGGAAGAATTTATTGATATTTGGAGTAGAAGAACGTGAAAAAAACTATCACGACCTAGAAAAAATGGTACTAGATATTATAAAAAATATACTAAACATCAGATGTGAGTATAACAGCATTGAATCCGTAAGGAGATTAGGGAAAAAGGGTGAGAAAGTGAGACCCATCGTTATAACATTACTCACAATGGGATTGAAAATTCAAATCCAGAAAAATAAGAAAAACTTTGAAAATACTCCTTATTACATAAAAGAAGACTTTCCCCTGGAAGTACTAAATAAACGCAAAGAACTCCAAGTTCAACTGGAGAAAGAAAGAGAACAAGGAAGAATGGCTATCATTAAATATGACAAACTCATAGTACTAAACAACAGAAGCCCAAGGGTGGAACAAAAACAAACCAACAACCAGAAGAGAAATCTATCAGAATCACCTGAAATAACAGAAAACTCTACCAATAAGTACCAACAAAACAAAAAACAACCAATGAAAATAAACAAGACCAATAGCATGAAAAACTTTGTTGTAAAAAAACCATCTTTCATATACCCTGAGAATAGTAGTTCTCAAGCACACGGCTCTCGTCAAGACACAGAATAGCAATTACAAATGCCAGCCCCTCTCGATCTCCCAATACGGCTTGTCACCGCGGGAGATAAAGACTACAACCCTCCAATATGTCAGCAACTCTACGTATGTACATACAATGTTAAATCGCTACTGTCACCACAACGAATGATATTACTGAAATACGCTTTAACAAAAGTCAAATACGACATCATAGGACTGTCAGAAGTCAGAAGAAATGGAAGTCAAATTTCAGAAGATGAAGATCACATATTTTGCCACACGGGAGCAACCAAAGGAAACCACGGAGTTGGATTTTTGATTAAAAAAGAATACAAAAAGAATATAGAAACATACGTAGGAATATCCGAAAGAGTTTGTTTATTAAATCTCCAATTTGGAACAGTGAAATTATCACTAATACAAGTATACGCGCCTACTCTAGATGCACCAGAAGAAGAAATCAATACTTTCTATGACCAAATAGAAAGAGCACAAAAACTAGCAAACGAAAGGTTAATAGTGATGGGCGACCTAAATGCAAAAATTGGACAAAGAAAACCCGAAGAAAACATATCAATGGGCCCATACTGTTACGGAAAAAGAAACCATAGAGGTGACAGATTACTGCAGTTCGCATTAGAAAACAAACTCACAATAATCAACACAATGTTTAAGAAAAACACAAAAAACCTTTGGACATGGATTACGCCCGATAAGAAGAATCGGAATCAAATTGATTTCATTTTGAGTAATTATCCAAAACTTTTCACCAACATAGAAGTCCTTAATAATAAAACATTTCCAAGTGATCACAGGCTAGTAAGAGGGAAAATAAAATTGGGCATACAAAAGAAATGTAGAGCAACTTTCCGAAAAACCCAAACCTTACTATCCACCGAACAAAACCAAAAATTATATTTTGATGCATTGAGAGAAAAAGCAGAAAATATACGGTGGGAAGTAAACGACAACATAGAATCCTACTACAGCAAGATAGAGTCAACCATACAGCAAAGTTTGAACATTCTTACGTCCAGGGAAGCTAAAAAAGATATAATATCAGATGAAACTAAGCAGTTAATAAAGGCACGAACAGAACTACAACACAGACCAGCAAAAAATAATGACGATAAAAAAGAGTTGTCAACTCTCTACAAAACCACAAACAAATTACTGAAACGAGACTATGAATCCTACAGAATAAACATAATTGAAAAAAACCTACTTAATTTCGGAAGTCAAAAAAGAGCCTATAAACAGTTAAATACGGAGAAATCATGGATACCAAAATTGAAATCAGGAAAAGTGTCAAGCAAATTACAAACACGAAAGGACATAGTAGATGTTGCTACTGAATTTTACAAGAATCTCTACGAGGACAAGTCCTCTACCATGCAGCAACAAAAATATGAAAAAAATATTCTAACTTGTGAAACAGATTCAACAGCAGCTGAACCTTTTGTTGGCAAGGAAATCTTGAAAAAACTGGAAAAACTGAAAAAAGAAAAGAGTCCAGGACCTGATAATATCCCGAATGAAGCTCTCATAATTGGAAAAACTCTATTGATCTGCCCTCTTACTATTTTGTTCAACAAAATACTAGAAAAACAAGAAATCCCTGAAAACTGGGCAGAATCAAGAATAACTCTCTTATATAAAAAAGGAGACTCTACAGATATTAATAATTACCGCCCTATTAGTTTACTGCCAACGATATACAAGTTGTTTGCTTCATGTTTAGAAAAAAGAATAGAGTCAAATATAGAGAAGAGTCAACCAGTGGAACAGGCGGGTTTCCGACAAGGCTTCAGTACTATTGATCACATACACACCTTAGACCAAATAGTAGAAAAATACCAAGAGTTTCAAGAACCTCTATACCTCGCCTATATCGACTACGCAAAGGCATTTGACTCAATATCACACGAGAGTATGTGGCAAGCACTGGAACATCAGGGAATTTTAAATGTATACATTAACATACTTAAAGATATATATAGCAAAAGTATGAGCCGTGTGAAACTGGACAGACTTGGCCCAAAAATCAATATTCGTAGAGGTGTGAAACAAGGAGACCCAATATCACCAAAAATTTTCATATCAGTACTGCAAAATATTATAAGGGACCTACCCTGGGAGAAAAAAGGTATAAAAATAGATCAAAAATATCTTAGCAATCTCAGATTTGCAGACGATATCATCCTTTTTTCAAGAACATCAAAACAGTTAGAAGACATGATGAAAGAACTATGCACAGCCAGCGAGAATATTGGTTTAAAACTAAATACCTCTAAGACAAAAGTATCAACAAATAGCATAAGATATCCCATAATAGTAAACGGAGTACCTATCGAGTATGTAGAGAGTTATATTTACCTCGGAAAGCAAATTTCATTCAAAAACACTAGACATAGAGATGAACTGGAAAGGCGAATAAATATGATCTGGAAAAAGTACTGGAGTTTTAAAGAGATATTAAAATCTAAGCTGCCATTGAAATTAAAGAAAAAAGTGATGGATTCATGCCTCTTGCCCTGCCTGTCATATGGAGCCCAAACCTGGATCTTCAACAACAACACAAAAACAAAAATACAATCATGCCAGCGTGCTATGGAGAGGAGCATCTTGGGTATTAAGCTTAAAGACAGACAGAAAAGCAAAGATATAAGAGGAAAAACTAAAATAATAGATGCTCTACAACATTCACAGCGCCTGAAGTGGAAATGGGCGGGGCATCTAGCCCGAATTCCGGACGATAGATGGACTAAGCGAGTTACTCAGTGGATGGGTCCAGGGGGTAAAAGAGCTAGAGGAAGACCCAGAGAACGCTGGACTGACGAAATACGAGAAAGAGCTGGTGGAAACTGGATGGAGAAAGCAGAAGACAGAGGAAAATGGAGACAGTTGGAGGAGGCCTGTACCCGAAATGGGGCCTGACTTTAATAAAGTTTAATAGAGAATGTTTTTTTATAGTGAATGTAAGAAAAGTTACGGAAATAAAGGCTAAATAATAATAATAATAATAATAATGTATTTACCGAATGTATAAAATGGTATTACATAAATACCTACATAGGTAATACCTATGTATTAATGTAATACCATTTTATACTTAAGACGCCATAGGTTCTCAAATGTCTCTAGAATTTTAAAGTTTTTGATAAGAATTCTTATAGTTTTCTATGAAGAAAAAAATATATGATATTCTTGATCATTTTATCTAGTGAAATCATTAATTCAATACACTATTTGGATTACTTCACTCAATAAAAAAAAAACACAAAGATACCACCTTTTTAAAATTGAAATCATATTTTTGACTTACTTCTTTCACGTTTTAACTTATGAAACACTTGGTGTCATGTTCATTTTTATTTAAATTAGTGAAGGCATTAACAAAATTTAGCAAAACCAAAAGGGATTTTTTTATATAATTTTTTAAACACAAATATAAGTACCAGAGCGTGCGCTCGGCTTGCTCAGACCGGTCGCAGACCGCATCGAGGCAGGATCTGTGTCAATTTTCCCGCCATCGGTCTCGTGACTACGGATAAAATGGAAACTATCAAGTCAGGCTACTCGCAAATCATAATTATGAAAAGAGCCAACATAGGTACTTGTACTATTATTTATTCTGTGACAAAGGTAAGTAAAAGTAAACCTAGGTAAACAAATACATTATCCGATTTGTTTTGCGAATAAACTCTGACTTCATACTGTTACTTTAGATAGCTACATACCTAGTAGGAGTAGAGATCTGGCCAAAGAAATTACCTCTCCGTCCCCTCTAGTGGATGTGGGATGTGCTGTGGTCTGTCTGACCAAAGAGTTGACCCTCCGTTTCTTCCCGTGGAAGAGAGCTGTGGTGTTTGTCTGGCCTAAGAAAATACCTCTCCGTCTCCTCAAGTGGATGTGTGAAGTGGTATGTCCGGCCTAAGAGTAACCCTCCGTTTTTTCCTATCGAAGAGTGTTGTGGTGTTTGTCTGGCCTAAGAAAATACCTCTCCGTCTCCTCAAGTGGATGTGTGAAGTGGTATGTCCGGCCTAAGAGTAACCCTCCGTTTTTTCCTATGGAAGAGTGCTGTGGTGTTTGTCTGGCCAAAGAAAATACCTCTCCGTCTCCTCAAGTGGATGTGTGATGTGGTATGTCCGGCCTAAGAGTAACCCTCCGTTTTTTCCTATAGAAGAGTGTTGTGGTGTTTGTCTGGCCTAAGAAAATACCTCTCCGTCTCCTCAAGTGGATGTGTGAAGTGGTATGTCCGGCCTAAGAGTAACCCTCCGTTTTTTCCTATGGAAGAGTGCTGTGGTGTTTGTCTGGCCAAAGAAAATACCTCTCCGTCTCCTCAAGTGGATGTGTGAAGTGGTATGTCCGGCCTAAGAGTAACCCTCCGTTTTTTCCTATGGAAGAGTATTGTGGTGTTTGTCTGGCCTAAGAAAATACCTCTCCGTCTCCTCAAGTGGATGTATGAAGTGGTATGTCCGGCCTAAGAGTAACCCTCCGTTTTTTCCTATGGAAGAGTGCTGTGTTGTTTGTCCAGCCTAAGAAAATACCTGAGCGTCACCTCACGTGGATGTGTGCAATGGTCTATCTGGCCTAGGAGTAGACCCTCCGTCTGTTCCCGTGGAAGAGTGCCGTGATGTGTGTCCGGCCTAAGAAAATACCTCTCCGTCTCCTCAAGTGGATGTGTGAAGTGGTATGTCCGGCCTAAGAGTAACCCTCCGTTTTTTCCTATGGAAGAGTGCTGTGTTGTTTGTCCAGCCTAAGAAAATACCTGTGCGTCACCTCACGTGGATGTGTGCAGTGGTCTATCTGGCCTAGGAGTAGACCCTCCTTCTGTTCCCGTGGAAGAGTGCCGTGATGTGTGTCCGGCCTACGAAAATACCTCTCCGTCTCCTCAAGTGGATGTGTGAAGTGGTATGTCCGGCCTAAGAGTAACCCTCCGTTTTTTCCTATGGAAGAGTGCTGTGGTGTTTGTCTGGCCAAAGAAAATACCTCTCCGTCTCCTCAAGTGGATGTGTGGAGTGGTATGTCCGGCCTAAGAGTAACCCTCCGTTTTTTCCTATGGAAGAGTATTGTGGTGTTTGTCTGGCCTAAGAAAATACCTCTCCGTCTCCTCAAGTGGATGTATGAAGTGGTATGTCCGGCCTAAGAGTAACCCTCCGTTTTTTCCTATGGAAGAGTGCTGTGTTATTTGTCCAGCCTAAGAAAATACCTGAGCGTCACCTCACGTGGATGTGTGCAATGGTCTATCTGGCCTAGGAGTAGACCCTCCGTCTGTTCCCGTGGAAGAGTGCCGTGATGTGTGTCCGGCCTAAGAAAATACCTCTCCGTCTCCTCAAGTGGATGTGTGAAGTGGTATGTCCGGCCTAAGAGTAACCCTCCGTTTTTTCCTATGGAAGAGTGCTGTGTTGTTTGTCCAGCCTAAAAAAATACCTGTGCGTCACCTCACGTGGATGTGTGCAGTGGTCTATCTGGCCTAGGAGTAGACCCTCCTTCTGTTCCCGTGGAAGAGTGCCGTGATGTGTGTCCGGCCTACGAAAATACCTCTCCGTCTCCTCAAGTGGATGTGTGAAGTGGTATGTCCAGCCTAAGAGTAACCCTCCGTTTTTTCCTATGGAAGAGTGTTGTGGTGTTTGTCTGGCCTAAAAAAATACCTCTCCGTCTCCTCAAGTGGATGTGTGAAGGGGTATGTCCAGCCTAAGAGTAACCCTCCGTTTTTTCCTATGGAAGAGTGCTGTGTTGTCTATCCAGCCTTAGAAAATCCATGTGCGTCACCTCACGTGGATGTGTGCAGTGGTCTATCTGGCCTAGGAGTAGACCCTCCGTCTGTTCCCGTGGAAGAGTGCCGTGATGTGTGTCCGGCCTACGAAAATACCTCTCCGTCTCCTCAAGTGGATGTGTGAAGTGGTATGTCCAGCCTAAGAGTAACCCTCCGTTTTTTCCTATGGAAGAGTGCTGTGTTGTTTGTCCAGCCTTAGAAAATACCTGTGCGTCACCTCACGTGGATGTGTGCAGTGGTCTATCTGGCCTAGGAGTAGACCCTCCGTCTGTTCCCGTGGAAGAGTGCCGTGATGTGTGTCCGGCCTACGAAAATACCTCTCCGTCTCCTCAAGTGGATGTGTGAAGTGGTATGTCCAGCCTAAGAGTAACCCTCCGTTTTTTCCTATGGAAGAGTATTGTGGTGTTTGTCTGGCCTAAGAAAATACCTCTCCGTCTCCTCAAGTGGATGTGTGAAGTGGTATGTCCAGCCTAAGAGTAACCCTCCGTTTTTTCCTGTGGAAGAGTGCTGTGTTGTTTGTCCAGCCTAAGAAAATACCTGTGCGTCACCTCACGTGAATGTGTGCAGTGGTCTATCTGGCCTAGGAGTAGACCCTCCGTCTGTTCCCGTGGAAGAGTGCCGTGATGTGTGTCCGGCCTAAGAAAATACCTCTCCGTCTCCTCAAGTGGATGTGTGAAGTGGTATGTCCGGCCTAAGAGTAACTCTCCGTGTTTTCCTATGGATGAGTGCTGTGGTATTTGTCCGGCGTAAGAAAATACATGTCCGTCACCTCACGTGGATATGTGAAGTGGTATGTCCGGCCTCAGAGTAACCCTCCGTTTTTTCCTCTGGAAGAGTGCTGTGGTGTTTGTCCGGCCTAAGAAAATACCTGTCCGTCACCTCACGTGGATATGTAACGTGGTATGTCCGGCCTAAGAGTAACCCTCCGTTTTTTCCCATGGAAGAGGGCTGTCGTGTGTGTCCAGCTAAAAAAAACCTCTACGTCTCCTCCCGTGGATGCAATGAGCATCACATCAATGTACCAATTCCACCTATTGCATTAGGATACGATTTTCAATGTTAACTACATTTTGATTACTAGGACAGAAAATGTATGGTAGTAAATGTGTTACCGGCTACCACCATCCAAAGGGCGTCGACGATTTTGGCATAGTCGTCAGCCACCATTTAGTTTTATTTTCAAGTTAGTGGCGCACTTTGAAAACTGTACATAAATGGCTAGAGGATACGGCTTATTCGCAAAACGTCCACTTTTCATAATGTACACCGCACTTTTGGTCCTGACCAAAACAGTTCTTTGAAACGGTGACCGATCGGATCCGTTCAAACGACGCGTCCTACTGTTTTATGGGAAAGATTAAAAAAAAATGTTACAAACAAAAAAAAATAGAAGGCTGCTCTATAATGGCTTTTTTAAACAGATCTTCCGACTAGACTTTGGTTAATTAAAGTCTTGTACCAAAGTTAACACTCGAAAATTTTGTTTATGCAGAAATGTTGCCAGCATCTCGGTGAATATACGAAAATCCTAACTTTTTTCAAAACCAAGATGGCAGATGGTGTGGCGGCCATTTTGTTAAATGGTGGAATATAAAATTTACAAATTGAAAAAAAGAGACTGTGTGCAACACTCAGCTTGATTACTTGTATAGGGCTGTTGAGTGGGAGGACAAGTGAAATTCTTGTTGAAATTCTTGTTGAAAATTATTTTAATTCTTTGCCATCCCAATTAAACTCTATCGGAATAATTGATCCTGAACCGAATGAAGTTGATTTAATAATTACAAACCTTAAGACAGAATCTGCAGCTGGATGGGACAAAATTCCAACCAAGTTTATAAAGCTGGCAAGGAAGGAGTTGGTTCCTATCATCACACACTTAATTTCTAAATGCTTTCAGAAGGGTATATTTCCAAAGGAACTAAAACGCTCAATCATACTCCCAATCTTTAAGAGCGGGGATAAGTATGATATTAATAATTACAGACCGATCTCGGTTCTACCTGTCATTTCAAAAATAATAGAAAAAGTTATTAACAATAGACTCATTGAATTTTTTAACACATTCACCATCCTATCTAAACACCAGTATGGTTTTCGCAAGGGCATCAGTACCGAGGACGCTATTTTGGATCTGACAAAAAATATTACAAGTAACCTAGACCAAAAGCATAAAACACTGTGTATCTTTTTGGATTTAAAAAAGGCATTTGATACCGTGTCAGTCCCCACTCTTATTAGGAAACTTGAAAAGCTTGGTATTCGTGGCTCTTTCTTAGATTTACTCACTAACTATCTTGATGATCGTACCCAACGGGTGAAATTGGACAGTGACATAATTAGTGAAGACGTTAATTCCTCTAACTATGGCGTTCCCCAAGGGAGCGTCCTTGGTCCAACATTATTTCTGGCCTATATAAACGACTTAACTAATAAACAACTGACCAACGGACAAGTTTTCTCTTACGCTGATGACACAGCATTACTCTTTCATGGCAATTCTTGGTGCGAGGTGTATGCTCTGGCTGAAAAGGGACTTAGTGAAGTAATTCAATGGCTAAACATAAATCTTCTATCGCTAAATATTTCAAAAACAAATTATGTTGCTTTTTCAATCAGAGACTCCCTACAACCTGACCCCAACCTAAGTTTAACTGCCCACTTCTGCGAAAATATAAATACTAATCATTGTAATTGTCAAAAACTAGTTAAAGTAAATTGTTCGAAATATTTGGGTGTTATGGTGGATAAAAATCTTACCTGGTATCCCCAACTAGAACTAGTCTCCAACAGATCTCGTAAACTAATCTGGATATTTAAGTACTTGCGGAATATTACAGATAAGCAACTTATTATATATATTTACACTACATTAGTTCAGTCGATCTTGTTATACTGCATAACAATCTGGGGTGGTACCTATAAAACAAACTTTATTAGCATAGAACGCGCACAAAGGACCATTTTAAAAATAATGCTTCATAAGAAAAGAAGGTTCAGTACCGTCGATCTCTACAAAGAAGCCAATGTGTTATCAGTAAGACAATTGTATATACAACAATGTATCCTCAAAACACACAGTAGCCTATTAGTTAACCCTCTGACTATCTCTAAAAGAAATCTAAGATCTGTAATAAAACACCATATGACAAGAACCGTTATTGCATCGAAACAGTTTAGCACTCAATCAGTCAAATTATATAACAACGTCAACAGGAATCTGAATATATACACAATGTCCTATTTTCAATGTAAAATAAAGCTAAATAATTGGTTAAAATCCTTAACCTACCAAGAAACAGAAGAACTATTCTAAGCTCCCCACCTTTTTAAACTCATTTTTCATACACGTAGATCAGGAATGCTCGCACCCACGTATTCTCTCTCGCATACATTTATCTGCACATTCTCTAACACCACACATAAACTCTCGCTCTTACATCATCAGTCATCACACTAAATGCACACAGCTACTTCTGTTTAATTACTTTATATATCTATCTACTTATTTATGTATGATTTATAATTATATATTTATATTTATTTTAGATTATTTTGCCTTTTTTTTCTATATTATATATATTATATTCTTAATCCTAAGTTCTTTACTTAAGTAATTGTTAAAAATTAAGTTTAGACAATAGACCACCATAATTAAAGAGGGGACTCCTCTAATACAGGTTTTGTAACTTAACAGAGGAGATCCCAACCCATGTAACCCATAGTTTTGTAAGGAAAATAAAGTTTTTTTTTTTTTTTTAAGTGGTGTTGCCAGGTGGAAATATTTTCCCCGTTTTTAGGGCAATTTCTTAGATTTTCTCCAAATATATATAAAAAATTAAGTTTTTGATAATAAAATGTATGTGGTATTATGAAGGAAACCCTTAAAAATAACCTTTGCCTATATAAATTTGTATATTGTTGGTAACCCTGGGAGGAAACGGTGCTTGTATAATCGAGAGACTGAAAAAAACGATATGGGTGGCGTTTTCGAGAAATTTGGAGGTGCTGATTGCGAATAAATCATCAAATTTGCAGTCAGGTACATATGTAAGTGAGTAAGAAGGTAACCTGGCAACCCTGCGTAAAGGTAATATAAGAAAAAACTAATATGGGTGTCGTTTTTGAGTAATTTGTAGTTGCTGATTACGAATATTACGTTAGTTTTCACTCTTCAAATTAACTTTGCTGTAGCTTATCGAGCTAACGAGACCAGCGTGACACGAAGTGGAACGATTCCACTGAGTGGAACGATGGTCGAGTGAGTGAGATAAACGAAGAGGCGACATTCGTATTAATTAGTGCAGGAGCATGTACAGGTACAGGTATAATTACAGGTACAGACACAGACACAGGTACAGGTACAGGTACAGGTACAGGTACAGGTCAAGGTCAAGGTTAAGGGTCAAAATCAAAGTAGATTTATAGAGGTTCGTAGGCGTTGGAAGGAGTTTGTAGGGTTTGTAGGATTTTGTAGGGGTTTGTATTGTTGGTAGGGTTTGCAGGGGTTTGTAGAGGTTTGTGCATACACGCGAGTAAGCGGCAAAGGAAAACTGTACGCCAGCTGCTCGCACCTCACGCACCACCGACCCACTAGTTATTGTGCTATGGCTAGAGGATACAACTCATTCGCAAAACGTCCACTTCTTGTAATGTACACCGCACTTATTCTCAATATGACACGACCACTTCGCATAACCTCCACTTCGCAAAATATACACTCAATTTTTTTGCTCAAATAGACTAAAGGAGATGTCCAAAAAATATATGAAGGCCGGTATAAAAATAACTAGAAATTCTAAGCAACATAATAGTTATTTACGGATAAAGGGCATTTATTTGGCTATTTTTCAGCTAATGAAAAATAATAAATGTACCTCAATTTTTTTAAACTTGATTCAAATGTTGTGTTTTTCAAAATAAAGTTAGAACTTGTAACACTCCCGAAAGGTGAACTTGACGCTCTTTGGAAGGCAGACTAAGGAATTTTGATACTCTCTAGCTAGCGAGACAGGCCGCAGACAGACAACCACAAAGAACTTTTCATACGACTATCCTACCTTCGTTCCATGTTGTCGCGTTATTACTAATACTTCACTTATTAGTTTATCTGTTCTGTGTAGGTTCAGGATACATTCTAAGTAGATACCTACCTACACTGTTGGAGAGTTCACTAATAGATAGGAGCTGCCTGTAATGATAATAGTACCTTTAGCAATATGCATAGGTACCTACATTCCTCGCCTCCTTATAAACATATGTATTTTTCAGGTAGCTCAGGGCACAGATAAATTTATTGTAAATTGTGTGTTAGCACGTATTCCATTCAAGAAGAATATTTTAGTCATCATATCTTTGGGCACAGGAAGAAGAAGACGAAATAGCATATTTTCGTGTTAGATAATATTTTAGTCATCATATCTTTGGGTACAGGCAGAAGAAGACGAAATAGAATCATTTATTTTATGTGCGATCGCAGATATTTGTTTAGGGTGTTTTGGGTATTTTTATGTATAATCAAAAATATCTATCTATGTAATATATTGTATTAAGTATATCAGTTATCTAGTACACATAACACAAGCTCTGCTTAGCTTGGGGCTAGATAAAAAATGTGAAATGTGTAATGTGAACTGTCCAGCATTATTTATTTATTTATTTATTACACACGTGTGGTTTTGCCATGTTTGTTTCATTAGGTTTTCCCTTCAAGAACAATTTTATTATTTTCTCGGAAACGGAGGTTTTATAATATATAAAATTTATATAATCGAGTAGCCCAATAAATAAGCTTTTTTTAGATATATATCATAACTTCTGAAATTTTCTCAGAATATTATACCACTTCTGGACATCTCCTTTATTCGCAATATGTACACTGGACTTTTCATAAAATGACTTCAATTTTTTTTTTTGAGTTTTTTTATTTTAGACTTTTTACTTTTTTCATATGATTACATTTTTACTTCTTGGTTTTAAAAGTAAAATATAAATACAAGTAAAATGTAACGAAAAGTAAAAAAGTTGCATTTTCCACCAGGCAACACCACTTGTTCTTCCACACGATAGCCCTTTACTAGTCATCAAGCTCCGGTGATGCCCGCAGTCTCTTTTTTCAATTTTAAAATTGAAAACTATACGATTCTACAAAATGACCACCAAACAATCCGCCATGCGCCATCATGGTTTTTAAAAAAGTTGTGATTTTGCACCCTATATACACCAAGATGCTTACAACATTTCTATATAAACCAAATTTTCGAGTGTTAACTTTGGTAAAAAACTTTAATTCACCAAAGTCTAGTCGGACAAGTCTGTTTAAAAAACCCATTTTAGAGCAGCAATCTATTTTTTTATTTTTTTTATTTTATTCTTTAATCTATCCCAAAAAACAGTAGGATGCGTCGTTTGAACGGATCCGATCGGTCACCATTTCGAAGAAAGGTTTTGGTCAGTTTGGATTTTTGAAATGACAGATTTTTTCCCGTGTCTGATTAAAAAACTAAACACTTTCCTAGAACATGACCCATCACTAAAACGACTCCTTCTAGGAGAATAACGATGTCAATGAGTCAGTGAGCCAGTAACCCATACCAAGTTTTTTTGAAAAAAAAATATAGTTAGAAAAGTGCGGTGTACATTATGAGAAGTGGATGTTTTGCGAATGACCAGTACCCTCTAGAAAACGTAATTTTTTTAAAGTGCGCCTCTAACTTAAAAATAAAACTAAATGGCGGCTGACGACTATGCCAAAATCGTCGACGCCCTTTGGATGGTGGTATGGTATGTATGTTATGTATGGTAGTAACACATTTACTACCATACATTATCTGTGCTAGAAATCAAAATGAGTTGTTATTACATTGAAAATTGTAGAATGATATAGGTAGAATTTGTAGATTGATGTGATGCTCAATGCATCCACGGAAGGAGACGGACAGGTATTTTCTTAGGCCGGACACACATCACGGCACTATTCCACGGGAACAGACGGAGGGTCTACTCTTAGGCAAGACAGACCACTGCACACATCCACGTGAGGTGACGCACAGGTATTTTCTTAGGTTGGACACACACCACGACACTCTTCCACGGGAAGACACGAAGGGTCTTCCCTTAGGCCAGACAGACCACTGTACACATCCACGTGAGGTGACGGACAGGTATTTTCTTAGGCCGTCACACACCTCGGCACACTTTCATGGAAAGACACGGAGAGTCTTCCCTTAGGCCAGACAGACCACTGCAAACATCCACGTGAGGTGACGCACAGGTATTTTCTTAGGCCGGACAAACACCACAGCACTCTTCCATAGGAAAAAACGGAGGGTTACTCTTAGGCCGGACATACCACTTCACACATCCACTTGAGGAGACGGACAGGTATTTTCTTAGGGCGGACACACATCACGGCACTCTTCCACGGGAACTAATGGAGGGTCTACTCTTAGGCCAGACAGACCACTGCACATATCCACGTGAGGTGACGTACAGGTATCTTCTTAGGCCCGACAAACACCACAGCACTCTTCCATAGGAAAAACCGGAGGGTAACTCTTAGGCCGGACATACCACTTCACACATCCACGTGAGGAGACGGAGAAGTATTTTCTGAGGCCGGAAACACATCACGGCATTCTTTCACAGGAAGAGACGTAGGTGGTACTCTTTGTTTGGACAGACCACTGTAAACATCCACTGGAGGAGACGGAGAGGTAATTTTTTAGGCTAGACACCACGACACTCTTCCACGGGAAGAGATAGAGGGTATACTGTTAGGTCGGACAGACCACTGTAAACATCCACTGGAGGAGACGGAGAGGTAATTTTTTAGGCCAGACACACCACGACACTCTTCCACGGGAAGAGACGGAGGGGCTACTCTTTGTTCGGACAGACCACTGTAAACATCCACTGGAGGAGACGGAGAGGTAATTTTTTAGGCCAGACACACACCACGACACTCTTCCACGGGAAGAGACGGAGGGTATACTGTTAGGTCAGACAGACCACTGCACACATCCACTGGAGGAGACGGAGAGGTAATTTCTTAGGCTGGACACACACCCCTGCACTCTTCCTCAGAAAGAGACGGAGGGCGTACTCTTAGGTCGGACAGACCACTGCACACATCCACTGGAGGAGACGGAGAGGTAATTTCTTAGGATCGAATCATGAGGTACTTATTTTGTTTATGGAACATCTGATTTTCTGCCACAATTAGATACCTTCCTGACGATCCATTTTTATAGGTAATGTGATTATCCAAATATCCAACAGAAATAATAAAAAAACTTACGTAAAAATTCTTGATTATTTATTTATTACTAGCACTAAAACTTATTATTTTTTGTGCGCATATTGTACTACTTTATGACCGTATGTGCGAAAATAATAGCAAGGCGCCTTAGAGAGTTTCCACACTATCCGATGCGATACCGTTATCGGCCGTAATTTTCATACATTTTATCGGTCTCCAATATCAGATACCGACAAAATGTATGGAAATGTGTTCCGATAAGGATATCGGATCGGAAAGTGTGAAAACGCTCTTACCCGCCGATAGAATTCGGGTCATTGAACTCGGCGCATCCTGCGTCCCGCTCAGTGGGCGGGGCGCCCCCCGCGTGCTTCACACCCTGATATAAAAATTTTCGTTGGCCCTATAGCGCCTTAAGATTTTTAAAAAATAACATTTTGAAAACAGTGTTTTTTAATTTGTGCGTTTATTTACATAACAGCTTATTACACATTTTATTGTAATATGCTAATCTAATATAATTTGAATATAAAACACTTAAATTATGCGGTAACTTAAAACACTAAAAACACTTAAATATAAAACAGAAAAGAAAGAAGCTAAGTACACAATAAATTTGGGTCATAGGGCAAGGTGGCAAGAGCACTGGCTGCATTCCCACGTTGAATGGCCAAATAAATTCTTTGCGCCAGGAAGGAGCCAGCCCTCTTGTCACCAGCAGCGTCGAGCAACCGTGATGTTTTTTTAAAAAGGTCTTAGTACTAGGGCCCTATAGTCCCAAAGTCTCTACACCAAGCAGGGCAAAAATTTAGTCCTCGGAGAGGACTACATATTTACTTTTTTTATTTATACAACTTATATAAAAAGAACTAATATTATAATTTTGAAATCTGCCTCTTGCTCGTGGAAGAATGAAGTCAAAAATAAAAATATTTAAGGACATTTCCCTACCAGCAGGGATACCTTGGTAGGGGTAGATGTACCAGGCGCATGCAAACACGCAGCCGATATCATTTTTTATTGTCTTCAGAGTGGGAATTCTTTTACGAATAAACCGGTCCGGGGGGACCGGACTTATGTGGGATTCGCCGCCCTGAAAAAGGCAGAATACCCACTAAAACCACTCCGGTGTTCCTCTCGCGCCATGTTTGCCAGACAACGGGAAACCTTCCGCGATCCGACTGCCGATATTAGTAATTCCTGTCATTCTAGGCGGCCGTAGCCGCCATCTCGATCAATCATTCATCATCTTCCCATGGAAGGGCTACAGGCTGCACAGGCATGGCGTGGTGACCACTGCTGCGCAGTGCACCCCCCTCTGGAAGGGCTACAGGCTGCACAGGCACGGCGTGGTGACCGCGGCTGCGCAGTGCGCCCTTCACTGGGCGGCAGTGCAGTTTTTGCACATCCTTCACCCACTTTTCATTCTCACTCACACCTTATGGCTTCATGGCCCTTGGCCCCATGGCCCCACATCCGCCGCCGTTCAGGAACATTTGTACGACGACGGATCCCTTGAAGAGGGGAACTCTTCGAGACGTGAGGCCCGCCCCTAGGGACCTCGCGCTCGAAGATCACACACACCTTATGGCTTCTTGGCCCTCATTCATCATCACGAGGCACCTCATGCATCCATCCTCTTACAGTCAAACCACACTCACGGGACTCGTCGGTTTTCCGCCAACAGGAGGTCCTACGAAGTAAGCACGTACTCAATTCAGTTATTTTTTTAAACAGATTGGTCGCGCCAAGTATATCGTGGGAATGTTTCCCACGCGGCTGGGAATTTGAGTGGACTGTGTTTTTAAATTAATAAAACTGGTGCTAGCAAAACAACGGGAAGGAGGTGAGAGATAAAGGAAGCAGAGCTACTCACGGTCCAACAGCAGTTTCTGGAGGCTCTCTGGAGACCAGCGCCGGCACCAATTCAGGGCTTCTTATCGCACGACCATAGGTTAAAATGTTTATGAAGATGTATGATGCACCGGTATATATCACAAAGTCTTCTACGCGGTAAGCAAAGTTACAGCACTCGCGGCAGAAGTACACAATTATAAATTAAAGGGTGAAAAGTTCAATGCATTATTATTTGAGTGAATTAGTGGGGAAATTGGATATAGGAAAGCACCAAAATATATTAAATTAGGAACATGGCGTTACCACAGATTTAAAAAAAAGAGGTTTTCAATTCGAGTCTATTTTACTAAAAGCTTTTATCTGATTTCTTGCAATGTATATGTTTGTCAAAACTTGCAACTGAATTTTGAACACGTTAGCCTCGTTAGTTAGTTAGTTAGTCATGCTTATTATAAAATAATTGAGCTAAGAAATTAAGGACTGAATCCATGGGAGAAGACAGAGGGGTCTATTCTTAGGCCGGACACAGCAGGGTCAATATTAAACTTACTAGCTAGGAATTACACTTGTTCTGCATTAATTCTTCTGGCTAGATGGTCTCTGATCGCCCTCCCTCTAATAAGGTCCGTGCCTCCTGCTCTCGGATCCACTGGCACCTGAACTCCTGCATCTTCAGTATTCTGACCTTAAACAGGCATGTCAATAGAAATTGGTAGGTGAGTTACGATACAGAGAGCAACACACAAACAACAACACAGAGTGATAAACAGCTATGAACCTAGTTATGGAGTCCCCTGGCCCTTCGGCCCTAGATTAAGTCTAGAATAACGAATAAGCACTGTAGTATTTGCTGATGTAAGGTCTAGACAGGCCTGCGAGCCTGGGCTCTCACACAGATTGGACCACCACTACCGTTTCACCTCTCAATTGGCACAGACGTGTAGTCATTTTTCTTAAAATATAAAAATTAAGTAAAGAAAAGTTTTTTTAAAAAGCCCGTTCACCGCTTCCAAACCAAGAGTGGCGCAGCCGGAAACGGATTTTCCTTAATTTTCACGGGTTTTCCGCGTTTTTCCGACGCCCAAATTCGTCAGGAAAATTTTGCACGAGAAATTCCACGAAATGTTAATCCGTCGAACCAAATAAATAATCTCTTAAACGGGTACAGAAAAAGTGAGTGATGGGAGTAGCAGTCGGTTGGTGAGTAAAACTTTTCGCCATTTCCTTTGTTTCCCAAATCCTCCTATTTTTGTAAAAACGGTTTTTTAACTAACAATTGTTATTATTGAGATCGAACTTTTCTCGGTATAACGTGTCTGGTTGACCTTGTATAAAACTCTATCAAGTTAGCCTTGCTCTCAGCATAGAGCACTTATAGCTAAGAAACATAGAGAGTACAGATTTTAAAATTTAAATTTGTATTGTTATTAATTTAATAGTGTAACGTAAAGATAAATGATCTGAAATTGATCGTACATTAATCATAAATTAGGATAAAAACTTATTTTAGAAATAATTTTCCTTGTAATTTTTGTGTCAGTAATTTTAAATAACAGTGAAAACTCAAGTGAAAATTTTTCAAGTTTTCCTTTCTTTATTAACAATTATTTTTGTGCTTTTATTGTGTTATTTTAAAGTGTTTAATTTCAAACAACCGCGTAAATTCAAGTGAAAAATTTTCATTTAGTTTCCACATTTTCCCAACTTCTGTTGTGTCTTTGTGTTGATTTTCTGTGTTTTTGTGTGTGTGTAAAAAAATCATAAATTGTGTAATATCGAGTGAATAGTTGCTGTCTCTGTACAGTTAACTACTCTATAACTATGACATCGAAAATAGAGCCGGTACCTAAAGAAATTGTAGCATTGATTCCCCAGTATAAAGGTGATAAAAGACAGCTAAATTTATATCTACGAAAATGTGAATATGTAATTGAGAGATATAGTAATCCAGGTCGTGAAGAACAAAACTTATACGTATTCAACGTATTAACTAGCAAACTTACAGAGAATGCAGCCGCGCTCTTATCAGAGCGGGAGGATGTTGTGACTTGGTCTGCATTGAAGGAACTGCTTATCCAGCATTTTGGAGACCCACGTAGTGAGGAGTGCATTAACATTGAGTTAGAATCATTGAAAATTAAATCAGGCGAGAGTTATTTGGACTTTTGCAACCGAATTCAAAGTGTTCGTTCCTTATTAATATCGAAAGTGAACATAATTAGGTACGGATACTATCTTAAAACGCGCAAAATTAATAATTTACAATAATACCGCATTAAACGTATTTTTATACAACCTTCCCGAAGCAATGGTACGAGTAGTACGACTTAAGTCACCTAAAACATTGGAAGACGCCTTAAGTGTAGTGCTCGAAGAAGTCAACTTCTTGGAACAGTATAACATGAGAAATCGTCTTCATGGAAATAGCCAAATTTCGAGTGCGGGCTCAAGGCCATTGATAAGTAACAATACCCCGCCTAAGGCGCCCCAAGTTCTAGGGCAAACACAAGGTTTTGGAGCGGTCCGCCCTCCAACATTGGGATACAGACTTCCGTTTGGCCTTCAGCCACAACCTCCGGTAGGCCTTCAGCAATTTGGCTACAAGCCGCCTCAACAATTCGGCTATAGGCCAGCCCAACAATTCAGTTACAAACCACCTCAACAATTAGGTTATAAACCACCCCCGCAATTGGGTTATAAACCACAACAATTTGGCCAACAAGTTAACAATCGGCCATCCCAATTTGGTTACCGTCCCCAATTTGGTATTCAGCCAAACCAAGTAGGACATACTGCCCCTCAGGTACAAAAGCCTCAAATGCAAATTAGTGACGTGTCTATGAGGACAGCATCTCCTAGACCGCAAGTACCGCAACAAGGTTTTAAATTGAATGAACTGACGATGAATGAATACGAATACGGCCCTTACTACGATGACAGTTACTACTATGACGAAAATAGTTACTATGATGAAAATGGAGTGAACGATTATAGTGAAAAAAATTACACGGACTGTACCGACACACAACCTGACGTAACAGAACAGACTGACGTATCTAAGGCAGTGGATTTTCAGGAAAATGCCTCGAAGAACAAGAGATCCTAGCACTAAATTGCGATCCTAATTTAAAACTTCCGTATATTTATTTGGCAGAAATAGACGCGAAAATGATGATTGACACCGGAAGTATGAGATCATTTTTTAGCCCCCGAAAAGCCTATCAATATTTTAGCCAATTTATTCGAAAGGAACCATTTCAAGTGGTTAGCACCCACGCGTCTAGTAGACATGATGAAGTGATGGATATCCCTCTCTTGCCTACTTTTTCAAGTACCGATTGGCATACGTTTTATTTGTATGATGTCGATGCACGCTATGATGGACTTATTGGAAACGATCTTTTAGAACAATTAGGTGCGGTTATTGATTTGAAAGAACAGCTTCTGAAAACGGATACCACATGTATTCCAATAATCAATAATAATTTAAATTATATTATTGATATACCACCACGATCGGAACAGCGAGTCAAGTTACCAATTGATCAACATTCAGGCGAAGCTATTCTTGACTTCTATGAATTCAGAAGTGGCTTACGAATGCCTAGTGCAATAGTGAACTGCATTAATGGTTATGCATCTACGGTTATTCAGAATACGTTAGAGCAGCCACAACGATTGACTATTAAGAGACCCTTTACAGTAACGCGACATGAGAATACTCAATGTGACTTGAATTTGACAAGACATATTAATGAAATAGAGACTGACAATTTACTCGAAGAAAATTTAACGAAGCTCAGACTTGACCATACCAATGACGAAGAACGGGAAAAAATTTACAGACTATGTATGGACTATAAAGACATATTTTACTGTGACCAAATTCCCTTGACGTTCACTAATCAGGTCAAACACCACATACGTACTAAAAACGAGGACTCTATATATATAAAGCCTTATAGACAAGCCCCATTTATACAAGAAGAAATTAACAGACAAGTAGAAAAATTAATAAAAGACAATAAGATCCAAGAGTCTCATTCTCCTTGGAACGCACCCGTACACCTGGTGCCAAAGAAGATGGATGCATCTGGTGAGGTCAAATATAGGATGGTAGTTGACTATAGGCGATTGAATGACATAACCATTGACGACAAATACCCCTTACCGAACATAACAGATCTTTTCGACAAATTAGGAAAAAGCTCGTATTTTAGCACACTTGACTTAGCAAGTGGTTACCATCAAATAGAAGTTGAGAAAAAGGACAGACAGAAGACAGCTTTCTCGTCACAAGCTGGACATTTTGAGTTCAGTAGGATGCCTTTTGGGCTTAAGACAAGTCCTGCGACGTTTCAGAGGACCATGGACAACGTTTTACGTGGCCTACAAGGTCTACATTGCATGGTTTACTTAGACGACATAATAATTTTCTCAAACAGCCTAGATGAACATATTAATAAATTACGGACTATCTTTGAAAGAATTAGGGCGACTAACTTGAAAGTACAATTAGACAAGTCAGAGTTCTTACGAAAAGAAGTACTATATCTTGGACACACTATAACGAAAGACGGACTAAGACCTAATAACGACAAGATAGACGCTGTTGGGAAACGCCTACCAATTTGCTGGAGCAACGACCTTCGCTGTACGTGGCTCACATAGTCGTAAAAGGAACTATCACTTTTTTCTGTTACCGATAAGTCATTGAAGAAATTACACGACATCATTTGACCAAAATTGAATTTTTATTTAAAAGTACAGAAATCAACTCCTGCAGGAGATTCCAATACATGGTCCTACGACACGGATACCCAGGATACGAGGGAAGTGATCAGTGGTTTTCAAGGAAGTTTTATATGTAACCCATACTCTTGCAGGTTATTCCTAGTACATGCCTATTCAACATTTTACATGTTAATATAAACAGGAACAAGGTTTGTCTGGTAAATTCAGCATAATTAATTATTGTGAGTATGTTTCCTAGCTTATTCTAGGTATGTTCTAGCTTATTTTGGAAAAAACAAGTCATTGTGATGTATTATTGGTAACCTACAATTTAACCTCTGTCTGATTTCACATTTACAATTGCACAAAGTTTTGTCAAAAATAAAACAATTTGACCAATTATTGGGCTATTTACACATACTTGAAACTAACTGGCACCTATTTCAGTACTTATTTTTAAGGATTAATGCCATTTTAGTCCATAAATTGTAAAGCTCAACTTGTCATTTCATTGTAAAAATCATAAACTTATTTTGTTAAACTTTGTCTAAAATTCTATAAATAAATACTATTTAAACAAACTAGTAACTAACTGGCACCTTTTTCAGTACCTAGGTGGGTAGTTATTTTAAGAATTAATGCCATTTTAGTTCATAATTGTAAAGTTCAACTTGCTATTTCATTGTAAAAAGTATAAATATTACATAAACTTAGTTTTTATAAATTGGCCTAAAATACTACAAATAAATGTTTATTTGGTTTCAAAATTAGAAAATACAGCCATCATTTGCCTTGATTGTTGCCTTACATTATTAAAAATTGTATAGTTTAGTGGATTCATTTAGTTTGTAAATTACATCAATCACCGCTGTGATTGTGATTGATTGTCATACAAAGTACTTAATCATTGTTTAATTGTATGCTTATATTCTAAATTCCAGGCAAACCAGGCCGCTCTTAAAGGCTCCCCAAAATGACAGAAAAAGAGGAGAAGGACCTAAGTAAGAAGCGAGCCAGCTACAAAGGCCGCTTAACTGCCTTCGGCAAGTAAATACATGAATTGAGTAGTACAGTAATAAGCCCACAACAGATAAATGAACTCCAGCTACGAATAGGTAAAATTGAGAGTTTGTATGAGCAATATGACGAAGTGCAATTAAAGATAGAATGTCTTAGTGGTGATTTGCAATCACAAATAACTGAACGAGATGATTTTGAGTCCATCTATTACCGGTCACTTGCCATAGCGCAAGACATTCTATCCCGCAATCCAAAAATACCAAGAAGTGAAACCGTAGAGAGTTCTCACACAGAGCGGGCAGCGAATCATAAGCTAATTAAGTTGCCTACTATAAGTTTACCCAAATTTCATGGTTCATATGATAACTGGCTTGAGTTTCACGACACGTTTTCTAGTCTTATACATTCGAACGACGGCATGGATGAAATAAATAAATTTCATTACCTTAGGAGCTCACTGGAAGGCTCAGCTGCTGTGATCATACAGTCAATTGAGTTTTCTGCAAGCAACTATTCTGTGGCCTGGCAGTTACTGTGCGATAGATATAATAATAAGCGTTTACTTATACAAAACCATGTAACCAACTTATTTAACGTGGATTCAATTAAAAGTGAGTCTTCTGTTAGTTTAAAGCGGTTGATCGATCAGCTCAATAAGAGCCTACGGGCCTTGGCAACTCTAGGCGAACCAACCAAACACTGGGACACCCTACTTATTCACATCATCACTCGTAAACTTGATCATAAAACTTTTCGTGAATGGGAGGAGTGTAAGGGCCGGCTAGACAAGGCAAAACCTATAACATTAGAGGTATTTCTCGAATTCATTCGAGACCGCGCTGATCTCTTGGAAACGCTCGAGCTGTCTCGTGGTAATGTTTTGAGCCAGCCACCTAAAGGTATAAATAAGCTTAAAACCATGGTCTCTGTGGCCAGTTCGCAATCGCAGGTAGCAGGTGAAGATATTAATAGTAATACTTCGGCAATAAAGTCATGTCCAAAATGCAAGGGTGACCATTATTTAATAAATTGTACCCAGTTTCTCAGTCTTAGTAACGAGCAAAGGTTGGAGTCGATCCCACTGCTAAAAGTGTGTTACAACTGCTTTCGCACTGGGCACTTTTCTAACCGTTGCAAAAAGATTGGGTGTAAATTATGTAAGCGCAAGCACAACACCTTAATTCATGTGTCAGACCCTAAGAAGCCGCTTAATTATGTACCGGCTAATGCAGTCGACGGCGCCGGTAGCCTCAAGTCACACTCGGCTGCCTCGCCCAGTGATAATTCTCAATCGCCTACTAGCTTGACTCTGACCACATATTGTGTGGATACGCCATCAGAAATGCAACAAGATGTTTTACTATCAACTGCCCTGGTAACGGTAATCGATGCTAATGGTCGCGAGTGCATTGTTCGTGCTCTACTAGATTGTGCAAGTTCATCTTGCATCATAACTGAAAAAATGTGTCATATGTTAAATTTACCTTGCGTAGATATTGATAAACCGATATTCGGTATTAACAAAACTCAAACAAACACGACCAAAATGTGCCGTGTCTTAATCAACTCATTGAATGAAAAATATTCAAAAAATCTACTTTGCTACGTGCTGCCGTCTATAACCGATGACGTGCCTTGCCATTCAATTGATATTTCGCATTTAAACTTACCTGATGATATTACCCTAGCCGATCCTCAATTTTATAAGGCGTCTGAAATAGACATGATAATCGGTAGTAATGTATTTTGGGAACTACTCGGGTCGCAAAAAAATAATTTAGGAGCTAATAATCCGATTCTCTGGGAAACCCGACTGGGTTGGTTGGTTTCCGGCCCCATTAATGGTGGCCATGGATCGTCTCCTCTTATATGCAATTTCACGAAAGTAGATCTTAATGACTTTGGAAATGATGACACTCAAAACTTGTTATCTCGATTTTGGCAGCTTGAGGAAGTTGGCCCTAAGTCATCATATTCCGAAGAGGAACAAAGGTGTGAAAAACACTTTGTCCAAAATACGACCCGTCTTAAGGACGGTCGCTTCTGTGTCAGAATTCCGTTGAAGCAGTCTCATGAGGCTTTGGGTGATTCATTGCAGCGAGCGAAGTGGTGCCTCTTATCGTTAGAGCGCAGGTTTAAGAGCAAACCTATCTTTCGGGATAGGTATGTTCAGTTCATGTCTGAGTATCTTTCACTTGGCCATATGTCGGAGTGTGAATTTGACCCCAAATCAATTCCTTACTTTATTCCACATCATGGGATTTTGAATGAAAATAGTACTACTACTAAATTAAGAGTCGTTTTTAACGCTAGCAGTCCTACGACATCAGGCACATCCCTTAATGAAATTCAGATGGTAGGACCCACTGTGCAAGACGACCTTCTATCAATACTTCTCCGGTTTAGACTTCATAAATACGTCCTAGTAGCCGATGTGGAAAAAATGTATAGGCAAGTAACCGTTCACCCTGCAGACAGACACCTGCAACAAATCGTTTGGCGCGACCCTGCAGACCCCAAAATCAAGATCTACCAGCTCAACACCGTCACTTACGGCTGTTCCAGTGCTAGTTACCTCGCAACGAGGTGCTTAAAACAAATAGGCCTTGAGTGCAGTAATAAGCAAGGATCTGAGATTATCCTCCACGATTTTTACGTAGATGACTTACTAACCGGTTCTGACTCAGTTCTGGAGGCGTTGGATATAAAGGAAAAAGTAACCGCTGAGCTGGCATCAGCGGGAATGCCTTTACGTAAATGGAAATCCAACAACCCCCAGCTCATTAATCAATCATCTACGGCCAGTTCGTCTTTAGATTTAAATATTGGGTCTATGGAACCCAGCAAGACACTAGGCCTAGGATGGCAAACAGACTCAGATGAGCTCTGTGTTTATATTGATCCATCTATTTCCAGGGAATCAACGAAACGAGGATTGCTTTCGGTAATCGCACAAATATTTGACCCTATGGGTCTGGTCTCCCCCTGTATCATCTCTATGAAGATTTTGATGCAGAAATTATGGATACATAAATTATTATGGGATGAACCATTGCCATTAGCTATTGCTAAAATTTGGCTTGATATTATTAAAAGTCTCCCGATATTAAATGATTTGCGCATTCCTCGCCACGTTACTTGCGATTCTCATACCTCCCTGGAATTTCATATTTTCTGTGATGCGTCGCAAAGCGCTTATGGCGCCTGCTTGTATGTAAAAAGTGTTAACGAGTCTGGGGAAGCCCTGGTGCAATTGCTTCTAGCTAAAAGTAGGGTTGCTCCCTTAAAGCCAACTACGATCCCCAGACTTGAACTCTGTGGAGCTCTGGTAGGAGTTCGATTGTTTGAAAAGGCAATTTCATCACTTCGTGTACACATCAGACAGACCACGTTCTGGACGGATTCTACTATTGTCCTGGGGTGGCTTAAGATGCTACCTAATAAGTTGCAGCCTTTTGTTAGAAATCGTGCTGTTGAGATTTTAGAAAAAACTGGGACCTGTGCCTGGAGACATGTGCCCACAGACGAAAACCCTGCCGATCATGTTTCACGCGGTGTTGATATCAGCGAATTACAGGGTCTCGATGTGTGGTGGTCAGGCCCTCCATTTCTAAAACTAGATGTATCACAGTGGCCCTCGAATCCAGTCAGTGTACCAAAGTTACCAGAAGTTAGGCCCGAAGTATCGTTGCACTTATCCCTTACATGCAATGACCAATTAATAAATTTTAGTCGGTTTTCTAATGTTTTACGACTGACACGCGCTATAGCTTATGCGTTAAGATTTATAAACTTAAGTAGAAAACTTATACCAAAGACTGATTATTTAAGTAGCGATGAACTACAAAGCGCATTAAACCTAATCATCAAAGTTTCTCAGTCAGAGTCATTTGCCGAACATAAGTTGTTGCTTCAAAAGGAAACCTTATCTTCTAAAAGCAAATTGAGTAAATTTAATGTGTTTATTGATCAAAACAGTTTGATGCGCGTCGGCGGTCGTTTGGTTAATGCCTCAACGTTCTCTTATGATAAAAAACATCCAATAATTTTACAGTCCACTCATCATTTTACAAAACTTTTATTTAGAGCTGAGCATACTAGGTTGATGCATGCTGGCCCACAGTTATTGCTAGCATCCATTAAAGAAGTTTATTGGCCCATCGGAGGCCGTAATTTAGCAAAATCAACCTACTATCAATGTGTGAGATGTACCCGTATGAAAGGAAAGGTTGTTAGCCCTCTTATGGGAAATTTACCTCAACAGCGTCTGATTCTATTAAGAAAGCAGGTCGTACCTATCTATGACTGGTTTCTAGGTTACCGTTCTTGTTTATCTGTCACACAAAATATATGGATTCCTATGGATTCTCAACGTAATGTTTGTTTTGTAACTAGCGCTGTAGTTTCTTTAACATGGTAGCAGAGCGTGGTTATTCTGTGTTTACTCATAACTCGAAGCATCCTACGTAATTTTTGAAGGGCTGGGAAAGAATCTAAAAGTTCGACGAGCGAAACCAACATCGGCTAACAACATGAACAAATTGTTAAAAGGAGCCAGCAAGATGCAGGTAGGCCACCTAGACCCCAAAAATTGGAAAACGTGGAAATGTAAAATTCAAGTCGTGCTAAGAGCCATGCCAGGGGCGGTGGATGTCGTAGAAGGACGACGTCACAGGCCTACCCTCACTGCATCGGCTGGTGCTGACAAAAGTGAGTTTGAGAAACAGCTTCAAGAATACATCAATATAGACAGCGCTATCTTAATACTCTTGATGACTAACATGTCAGATGAAATTCTACAATTAGTTATGCGCTTCACTTCGTCAAAGGAAATGTGGGATGAACTTAACCGTTTGTACGATGGAGCTACTGAGGATAGAAGCTATGATCTCTGTTTGCGCTTCTTCAGATACCAGAAAGAAGACCATTGCGATATGGCGACACATATATCTGCTTTAAAGAGTATTTGGCATGAATTGAACAGCCAACTGGATACGGTAGAGAACCTGCCCGATATCTTATTGATCTGTAAAATTTTGGACACACTCCCAGCAGATTATTTCAGTTTCAAGTCGAGTTGGCTTCTGATATCAAAGAAAGATCGCACCATAGAAAATCTGACCACTCAGTTATGTGCCCACGAACGAGCCTTGACAGGTAAAGATGAAGGCGGAAATAGCAGTGTAGAGGCATTATACATGAAACCTAATAACAAGAAGTATAATAAGAAGGTTACATGTCCTTACTGCAGAGTACCAGGACATAAAATCAAACAGTGTCAGAAATGGATCAAGGATGGAAGGCCACCCAAACCTAGCACTAACGTAGGTTCGAGCTCTCCATCCAGCCAAGTCCAAAGCGTCACGTTGATGACAGTCAATGCTTGTAGCATGCAGCACCATCCAGATAGAGAAATATGGTATGTAGATAACGGAGCAACTACTCACGTCACAATTAGAAATGATATATTTCAAACCTTTGAGCATTTTGATTCAGAACATACAGTGACAACTGCTGATGGGAAAACTGTTCCTGCAGAAGGGATTGGCTCAGTATTAGTACAGTCAAAAGTCAACGGAAAAATTGAATTAATTTCTTTAATGAATGTGTGGTATGTTCCGTCACTAACTAAAAATCTTTTTTCTGTGCTGGCGGCACAAGATAAACTTCCGAAAAGCATATTTACATCCACTATAAGAGAATGTAAGCTAGAATCGGATGGAATTACTAAATTAGTCGGGAAAAGAACTAGTTTGTACAAACTAGACTTCAAAGTTGTAATACCGAATAAGTCAGCAATGGTAAGCGTTTTGAACTCGTCTGATAAGTTGCAACTTTATCATGAAAGATTGGGACATCAGAACAAAAGACACGTTAAAAAGATAATAGAAAGAGAACTTGATTTTGATTTGGGCCCAATAAAAAACGAACTATGTGAAGGCTGCATTTTTGGGAAAGCACATAGAAAAAGTTTTGGGACTCGTCCAACATCTAGTAAGCCAGGAGAACTTATGCACACAGATGTATGTGGACCTTTCCTTTATTCTATGAAGAAGTATAGATACTTTGTACTATTTAAAGATGAATTTACCAAATTTCGATACATTTACTTTCTGAGAGAGAAATCAGAAGTGCATGAGAAACTTAAGCTGATGCTGGCAGAAGCAAAGACGACTGGGCATACAGTAAAAGAGATTCTCAGTGACAATGGTGGTGAATTTGACAATCAAAAAGTCAGAGATATACTTCAGGAAAAAGGAATTAAGCAAAGACTGGTGATGCCTTATACACCTGAACAAAATGGCTGTGCCGAAAGAGAAAATAGAACTGTTGTGGAAACCGCACGTGCAATGATGCATGCACATGTTGAATTACCCCAAGGACTGTGGGCAGAATTAGCAAACACAGCTGTCTATATCCTCAATCGCACTGGTCCTAGTAGAGTTTCTGGAAAAGCACCATTTGAGCTATGGTATGGAAAGAAATCTAGCATTAAACATCTAAGAGTAATTGGAAGCATATGTTATGCCCATGTTCCTAAAGTGAAGAGGAAGAAACTAGAGAAAAAGGCAATTAAAGGAATCTTGATTGGATATGACAACGATGATGGTTATAGAATTTGGAATGAAGAGAAGAATACACTCATTAGATCTAGGGATGTGGTTTTTGAGGAGAAAACTTTAACTTCTGACATTGATATAAATCACGATGATCAAATTCCTACACTGCAGCAAGAAACTCACCACGATGATGAGAAACTTACAACTCAGAAATAATTTCCAAAGTTGACATCTCAAATACCTTCCTTTGGCATACCTGCTGAACCAACTACCGGATCATCACCACGTGGATATTTTTACGAATCCAGTGATTCTAGCAATGAACAGTCTGCAGACACAACGTCTTTGAATGATTCTCGTGAAGGAACCGATCAAATCTGTGACCAGCAAGATGAAACTGGTTTAGTTCCAGATATTGAAGGAGATGTTTTAGAAGAGCATGACCCTCTTACGGAACAACCTGTAGAAATTGAGACTGAGTCTGGAAGTGAAGAATACCTATCACCTGAAGAGATTGAAAATGAAAGTCAAATGACGTTAAGACATCGATCAACTTTAAAGATCCCAAGTCGATTCAAGGATTACATTATGAATATTAATAATGAAACAACTGATATTGTCATACCTAAAACATTCAAAGAAGTTCTGCAGAGTCATGAAAAGGATAAATGGCTTAAAGCTATGGATAGCGAAATAAAATTCTTAAAAGAAAACGAGACATGGGAAATGGCTAATTTACCGAAAGGGAAGAAGGCTTTACCATGTAAATGGATTTTCAAGGTAAAATACAATCCAGATGGAAGTATTGACAAGTACAAGGCTAGACTTGTTATTAAAGGATATGCACAAAGAAAAGGCCTAGACTATAACGAAACCTTTAGTCCTGTTGCAAGAGCAAACACTATCAGAGCAGTCCTGAGTGTTGCAGCTAAAGAAAAGATGTCACTAACACAGTTTGACGTATCAACGGCTTTCTTGTATGGCACGTTAAATGAAGAAATCTATATGCAAACACCAGAAGGATATGATGATGATACCAACAGAGTCTGTAAATTAAAACGGAGCTTATATGGACTTAAACAGGCACCCAAGTGTTGGAATACATGCATAACCCAATACATAGTCAAGATTGGCTTTAAACAGAGCACAGCTGATCCATGCCTCTTCATAAGAAAGAGAGGAGAAAGCAAGATAATACTAGCACTGTATGTAGATGACGGACTGGTCGCATCAACATCAGACATCGAAGCCAAGAGCTTCTTGAATGAGTTGAAGAGTCGGTTCAAGATCACTACGAAATCAGCTTCATACTTTCTTGGTATAGAAATACAAAACTCCAAGGATTGTATAAAAAATCATCAAAAGGCGTACGCAAAGAAAATTTTGGAAAGATTCCACATGACCAACTGCAAAGCGGCATTGACGCCAATAGTGAAAGATACAGCAGCTTATTCGAATGAAAAAGAGGTACTGTTCCCTTACAGAGAAGCTGTTGGTGCTTTAACTTATCTGATGGTCTGCACCAGACCCGATATTGCTTATGCTGTTGGAGTTGTGTCTAGAACTCTAGATAATCCATCACAGGAGGATATACAAAGAGTAAAGAGAATACTACGCTATATTCAAGGTACGGTGGAAAAAGGAATCACCTACAAAAGTGTAACTCATTCAAAATTGATCTGCTACAGTGATGCCGATCATGGAGGTGATCCAGCAACTATGAGATCAACCTCTGGAATGTGCTGCTTATATGCTGGTGGAGCCATATCCTGGAGAAGCAATAGACAAAAGACAGTAGCCCTATCGTCTACAGAGGCGGAAATAATTGCAGCAAGTGAAGCAGCAACTGAAATTGTATGGCTGAGAAGGCTCATGAAGGAGTTATTAGATGCAGATGTCGTTCCTATTTTGAATTTAGACAATCAGTCAGCATTGAAACTGGCTCATAATCCGCCATACGAATTCCACCAAAGGACGAAACACATAAAGATCAGATATTTCTTCATCAGAGAATGTGTTTCCAATGAAGAAATTGCGGTTAAATATGTACCATCCATTGAACAGTTGGCAGACATGTTGACCAAGCCTGTCTTTAGGCCAAGGCTGAAGTATTTGTCTCAACAAATTGGGCTTAACTGAAAAAAAAAAAACCAAGAACAAAAAGAAATGAGAGGATATTAAGAAAGCAGGTCGTACCTATCTATGACTGGTTTCTAGGTTACCGTTCTTGTTTATCTGTCACACAAAATATATGGATTCCTATGGATTCTCAACGTAATGTTTGTTTTGTAACTAGCGCTGTAGTTTCTTTAACAGATTCCAGGTCGTCCGTTCGAATGTGTAGGGATTGATTACGCTGGCCCTATCTCATCTGCGAGTCGTCAAGGCCGAGGTTGCAAAATTGTTAAGGTTTATATTGCAATCTTTGTTTGTTTCACGACTAAGGCCATACATATTGAACTAGTAGGTGACTTAACAAGTAACAGTTTCATGTCCGCACTTCGCCGATTTATATCGCGTAGGGGGAAACCCACCGATATATACTCAGATAATGGCACTTCGTTTGTTGGTGCTTACAATGACATTAATAAGTTTAAAGGCTAGTAGCAGTTCATTGCCTGAAAGCATGGCCAATGAAGAAATTAATTTTCATCTATGTCCGCCCTATTCTCCTCATTTTGGGGGCCTTTGGGAAGCGGGAGTCAAATCTATTAAGCATCATTTGTACAGAGTATTGGGAAATTCTAACCTAATTTATGAAGAACTGATCACTGTCCTGACACAGATCGAAGCAATCTTGAACTCCCGTCCACTTACCCCACTCTCAAGCGATTCAAATGATCTGATGCCACTTACGCCTGGACACTTCCTCATAGGGAAGCCTCTAACTGCACTTCCAGCCCCTGACTATCAAGATAGCTCTATGAGCCGTTTAACCAGATTTCAAAGACTTGAACAACTCCGTCAGCATTTTTGGACCAGGTGGTCCAAGGAGTATATCAGCGAGTTGCAGCAAAGGGTCAAGTGGCGCTCGGACAAGTCGGCCCTAGAACTCAACAGTCTGGTTGCCGTGAAGGAAGATAATCTCCCACCATTGAAATGGAGACTTGGCCGAATTGCTGCTGTTTATCCTGGGGTTGCAGATGGTATTAATCGCGTAGCTGATATCCGCATTGCGGGTGGAAAAATAATACGAAGATCATTTAGCAAGCTCTGCCCCTTGATTGACTCTACTTGTTGAAAGGCAAGCTTTCAACGTCGGGGGGCATGTTGGGAAACGCCTACCAATTTGCTGGAGCAACGACCTTCGCTGTACGTGGCTCACATAGTCGTAAAAGGAACTATCACTTTTTTCTGTTACCGATAAGTCATTGAAGAAATTACACGACATCATTTGACCAAAATTGAATTTTTATTTAATAGTACAGAAATCAACTCCTGCAGGAGATTCCAATACAGACGCTGTACTAAAATATCCTTTACCAAAAACGACGACAGAAATCAAAAGTTTCCTAGGACTTGTAGGATACTATCGAAGATTCATTAAGGACTTCGCAAAAATCACGCAACCGTTGACAGCTTGCTTGAAAAAGCGAAATGGAGTCGTAATCGACCAAAAATATGTAGACGCATTTAATAAATGTAAAGAACTCTTGACACACGCCCCATTATTACAGTACCCTGACTATGACGAGCCTTTCGTACTTACGACGGACGCGTCAAATGTAGCGGTAGGCGCAGTATTATCTCAAGGACAAATTGGTAGTGACAGACCTGTAGCGTATGCTAGTCGCACACTAAGTGACACTGAATCACGTTATAGTACTATCGAACGTGAATTGCTCGCTATTATCTGGGCAGTGAAACATTTTAGGCCCTACCTGTACGGTCGAAAATTCTTCATTTATACCGACCATCGACCATTAATATGGCTTCGATCCTTAAAAGATCCTAGTAGTAAACTTACTCGTTGGAGGTTACGCTTACAGGATTATAACTATGAAATGATACACAAAAACGGCAAACAAAACACGAACGCAGACGCCTTATCTAGAATTAAGATTAATGCTCTAGATTCAGACGATGAAACCCAATCAATGGCAGTAAACGTAGATAAAAAGGATGAGAAACTTAGGGAACATCTAGAAGACGTAGTTAAAGATATTGGAAAATTAACAGCAAAAAGGAAAACGACACGAAATGACTCATCAACTATAACAATATCAGATACAAGTAGGACAGCGACAGCTGATAGCCCTATAGTGATTTCTGACACATTATCAAGACATAGTATGGACATAGATGAATACCCCATTCGATCAGAATCCAGTCAATCACAAACGATTCATTCCGCTGCAGATTTAGAATCAGCAGGAATACCAATTTTACATGAGGCAATTGACAACAAGCCAAATCAAATTCTAGTATATTCATGGTTTAAAAATGAATTGCAGGTTAAGAATCTTTCCCGAGAAAAACAAAAGGTGTTGGAAGTTTTCCTTCCTACAGATAATTCAGATTTAGTTAAAGAATTTCTAAAACAATATATAAAGCCAAAAATAAAATATTTCATCTATTTTGAGGAAGAAAAACATCGAAGACTATTCGGAAATTTAATCATTCAGCTTTTTAAGCAAGGCATGGTTAATTTTTACGAATGCACGGAACGGGTAATATTTATTGAAAATGAGGGAGAGCAACGAGCAGTAATAATTAAATATCATGAAGGAAAGACATGCCACCGTGGTATTAAAGAGACATTAGTTAGGATTCGTAGAAATTATTATTGGGATAGAATGCAAGAAACAGTTACGGCAGTTATAAATGCATGTGAAGCATGTCAGAAAATGAAATATGATAGGAAACCCATCAAACCTATATTACAATTAACGCAAACGCAAGATGCCCCATTTCAGGAGATTTTCATAGACCTTTTCAGCATAGCCTTTTTAGCATTTTCATAGCTTTTCGCGCCCAAAGTTACCAGTGATCTAGAGCCGTTGAGCGTGCGCCGAGATATTGGCGCGCTTAGCGTCTTTTATAAGATTTTTAACGGGGAATGCTCTGAGGAGCTGTTTGAGCTAATCCCAGCTTCGCACTTTTATAACCGCACATCCCGCCATCGTGAGCGAGCTCACCCGCACATTTTGGATGCGTGGAGGTCTCGCACAGTGCGTTTCACACGCTCGTTTCTCCCGCGTACCTGCAGGGCGTGGAATGAGCTCCCGTTGGATGTCTTCCCACAGGGCTACAATATGGGTAAATTCAAGAGAAATATCAATAGGGTTCTTAATGGTAGACAGCGCGTTTGCAATACCGTGGGTGTTGCAGATGTCCATAGGCGGCGGTGACTGCTTTACATCAGGCGGGCCGTCTGCTTGTTTGTCACCTTATTACATAAAAAAAAATTAAAAAAAAAAAAAAAAAATTGAAGGAAAAACTTATTTGACTCTTATTGATTCATTCAGTAAGTTAGGGCAGGCAATCGAAATTCAAGGCAAATCAACACCTGAAGTAATTCGAGCGTTGATGAAGTATTTCTCATATTACGGAATCCCTAAAAAGATAAGTTCAGATCCCGGAACTGAGTTCAACAATTAATTACTGAAAGAATTTCTTATTTTACATAAAGTAGAACTTCACATTGGTACGCCCAATAACCCTAACTCAATGGGACTTATTGAACGTTTCCATTCCACGATAATTGAAATTTATAGATTGGCTAAATATGAAAAACGATGTACTGATGCAGCATCAGCAATGATATATTCGGTTATGGCATACAATCACACTATTCATTCCGTTACTGAACTTACTCCATTTGAAGTCGTATTCGGACACACCGACACAAGTAGCCCATATAGTATAGAATTAGAAAAGCGGTATTTTCAGAAACTAGTTAAGGATCATGCGAAGCGAACAAAAATCTTGTATGAACATTTGGCAGATAAGATGATAACAATTAAACAAAAGATTAGGGAAAAGAAAGGCGGTGAAGCTGAAATACAATTTTCCAAAGGAAAAACGATTTTCGCTAAAGATATCAACAAGCGGAAAAGCAAAGATAAACCTCGTTATGTAAAAGCAAAGGTTATAGGTGAACCTGAAAGAAACGTTTTACCTATACAAGTAGGGGAAAGAAAAACTAAAGTCCCTATTAAAAATGTCAAACGCCCTCCGCAGGTGGTGCAGCGTACTGCTGATAGTGACACCAACCCTGGCTCTTCATATGCAGACACTTGAAGGAAACCCGGGGATACTTCCGATAAGACAAGGTCAAGCATACTTTCAAACTGACCATTGGACCTTAATTAAGGTTATAAAATTGGAAGGGATCTACAATGATTTAAATTACTTATCAGCGAACTACGAACAACTATGTAAATTAATCGATTGGAATACAACATATTCGCAAGAGTTTAAAAATGTGAAAATTCATACGGAGTTCATACGCGACATAACTATAGATAAATACCAACAACTTGTTCCACAGCAACGCTTTAAAAGAGGTCTAATAAATCCATTGGGTTCGATTATAAAAATTGTTACAGGAAATCTTGACCATGACGACGCGATCAAATATGATAAACTTACTTCTGAATTAAATCACGATCAAATTATAATTTCTAAGAAATTGACGTTGGTCTCTAAAATGTTTGATAGCTTTATCAATGTAACTGAAACAATTAATCAGAATACTGCTAACTTAGAAATAATGATAAGAGATCTAGCTGCTAGAGAAAACAATTGGGTTTTCTTCACATACATATTAGAATTGTTTAACGTTTTTACAAGCACTTTTCGTACTATCTTTATTAGGATAAGTGAAATTGAAACTGCTCTAGCATTAAGTAGAGTCTCTATACTACATCAATCTATCGTGAACTCGACAGAACTTATGTATCATTTGAAGTTGATTGCAAGCTCACAAAGCTTAGTGTATTTACCTATCGATAAGAACTTACTGAAATTAGAGGAAACTATGTGTGTAAAATCATTTATTAAGAAAAACCAGATCACGTTTATTATGGAAATTCCTGTTACTGATAATTGTACTTATAATTACTTTAAAATGTACTCCTTACCAATTTTCCACCAATCCAACAATGAAACCTTATCTATTTTCCCCAAATATCCTTACCTTTTGGCGAAAGGAATGAAATACTTACCGATTGTGAAACCATGCCGCCCGTTATCAGCTGGCGACCATTTTCTGTGTAATGCGGACAACAGAGCATTGTACCATGAGCTCACCTGTATCGAACAGCTCATGAAGTTCGAAGAGAACCCTACTGACTGTAAACAGCATCAGGTTCAAATTGAAGAGGTCAAAGTCCAACAAGTCAACTCTGACAGTTGGATTATTTACAGCAGACTCAAGACTACACTAACCAAATATTGTGACAACGAGGTCAGTAAACAGCCATTATTTGGGACTTACCTCGTGACCATCGACGAGCCTTGTGATTTGGAGATTAATGGAATTCGTATTCGCCACCGTATCTACATAGAATCGGACGTTGTTGAGCCAATTCCAGTCATCGCCTTACCGCAGTTACGTGTGAACGCGAGTCTATCCGGTGCACGCGCACTTAACATGAGGGAAGTCAACTTAGATGAAGTGAAATACATGGCTTACTCTTTAAAGCACAGTGCAGTGATCGAAAGTGTTATGAACGAAAAGAAAACTGTTAACTTCAGTGAAAATTTAGGATATGTTACTTTAGGCTTATTAATCTTAAGTTTTCTGATGTTTTTATGTTATGTGTTTCGGCTAAAATTGCTGAAAATCTTACCATTTAAGCAAAATTATCGGAACAAATCTCAAATCGATCCAACCGATAATTTTCCTCTTAGGGATGGAGGAGTTATGGAGTCCCCTGGCCCTTCGGCCCTAGATTAAGTCTAGAATAACGAATAAGCACTGTAGTATTTGCTGATGTAAGGTCTAGACAGGCCTGCGAGCCTGGGCTCTGACACAGATTGGACCACCACTACCGTTTCACCTCTCAATTGGCACAGACGTGTAGTCATTTTTCTTAAAATATAAAAATTAAGTAAAGAAAAGTTTTTTTAAAAAGCCCGTTCACCGCTTCCAAACCAAGAGTACCTACACTATCAGTAAGAACCGAGTAGGACTGGATAATTAATATCTTATGATAAGATATTTCACATCCAGCCATTTGATGATGATAACCTATCATACTTTTCAGTAAGATATTTACCATGATTATTAAGTTTTGTTTGCAAAGTTATATTTTTTACTTTTTTTTTCAAAAGTTTTGCTTTTTTTACATAACAGATTTATTACACATTTTATGAAACTATGCATTATGCCGATCCATAATGATCAAACAAAGATCCCAAACGTGTTTTTTTTTTTTATAGAAACTTTCTTTTTCAGATAAACTAAAAATTAATTTCTACTTTAATGAGTGCAGAACTTATTGTTTTCAAAACCTATCCTGTAACTCCTAACATCACTTTTCAATAACTCTCACTCACTGTTTCAGACTTCGCCTAAGTGGATCATCCTGCATATCTAGACAACCTCTTGACCGACTTTGTTCATATTCGGAGTTCTTGTTTAAAATTGACTACCGAATGTTTCAGATTCAGATTTATTTATTTATTGCGAAAATGGGTACAAGGGTAGCTATCAAATTAAAATAAAGATCCACCATGATCCGCTTCACAGCATGCAATATTACTTAGTACTAAATTTAAAAAAAAATCAATTTTACGTACCTACTTATCTCTTTAGAAAAGTCAACAAGCACAATTTACAGTATATGCCAACGAATGAACACAAAAAAAAACAACATAACATGACACAAAATTAAATTTCATTGAATTAATAATATTTACTTAATCATGTCGAAAAAAAAACTATAAAAAGTTAGATCCCGTATACCAAGTTTTGTCTTGATCGTTTGTAAAGTACAACTAGAGGAGTACAAACAAACTGAAACTAACAGAAGAAAGCAAAATTGAACTTGAAGCAGAGACGCTTCAGTCGCTCCGTCACGAATTCGTAATAAAATTGGAAGTAATATGAACTTCAAAAATAACCAGAAAATCAAAATGCAAATAAAAATACATATTTAAAAAAAACTATCAAATTGACAACCAAATTTCAACGTTTTATGTTCGTACAACCACCAGCCCAAAATCTCTTCACAAAATAACAAAATGCACCGCTGTGTTGTAAGAAATTGGGTCTTTTGTTGTGCTTGTGAGTGAAATATACTCAAAATGGCGGCAAGCACCCAGCGAGTGGCAGTCAGCAGAGGAATGTAGGCCGTTCATTGGTTTATTTAGTATTTATTAATTATTATGGTAATATTAGAATATTCGAATATTTAAAATTTACTATTCGAATATTAATTTCAAACTGATATTCGAATAATTCGAATATTCGATTGCAATCCCTAATTGCGTGCCAACCAAGACACAGACAGGGGACATCAAATCTTACAATGAACGGTCTGTAGTTCTAAATATACCTATCCTCACGGCAACATAGTGCATAAATCGGCTCTTGGTCGCATTTGTCTATTGTCTAAATTACGAATATGGTTTTTGAATACATTGTAGCATAAAATAATATTGTAGCAATTTAGACATTAAAAAAAAGTACCTACCCACAACAAAAAACTACTCGTACCTTATAGTACCTATCTAGCGAATCAGGATTTTGATTCCGCTAGAATGTATTGTATATTGTTGTGTTTGCCCCACACAACACAATAGATGCCTTTCTTACTTACCTACCAGTTTTTATATATCACACGTTGATTTTTTTTTTTTTTTTTTTTGTGTGCTAGTTGCTTATTAACAGATTTTTGTTTTATGTTTTCTTATGTTATGTGTGTGTTGTAAAATAAACAAATTTTCTATTTCTTTCTTTCTTGCTTTATATTACACTGTGTTGTATACAGAAACAAAACAGCATAAAACAGTGTAAATAGCTCAATGGATACAATAGACTGTGCAAAGGTCAGTTTGGTAGGACACAAATGTGACTTAGAGTCGAATTACGCACTATGTTGCCGTCAAAGACTTCTAATTCGTTTTTAACCCCCGGCGCAAAAACGACGGGGTGTTATAAGTTTGACGTGTCTGTGTGTCTGTGTGTGTGTCTATCTGTGGCATCGTAGCTCCCGAACGGATGAACCGATTTTCTTCTCTTTTTTTGTTTGAAAGGTGAATTTGTCGGGTTTGTTCTGAGCTATGTTTGATCAAAATCGGTTCAGCCGTTTCATTGCGTTGAGGGTTTTTTTATTTTTGACAAAATTAATTTGTTGTAATAGAAGTCTTTGGTTGCCGTAAGGATACTTACATCTAAAAGTAAAGCTGCTATAGTGTACCTAAGAGATCACAGATAGCGCGCGGCGCGGTGCGAATGGTAGTCGCTCGGCAGATGTGCCGTCAGTTGTGATTTTCTTGCCGCGATGATTGATGATCTTCCGCGGCAGCTGGTCCGTAGGGCTGCTACCTAGTCCACTGTTATGGGTTTTACATTTTTTAACAGCGAACTCTCTTATCTTCCTTGAAAAACTAGGTAAATTATCAAGAGATTATCAATACAAGCTTTTTTATTAAAATTATATTTTTCACACATTTCATTTTCAATTAATGAGCAGTAACGTTGAGTTGTGAGGTATAATAGTTGACTATCTTAACTGTTGATGTCCGGCCTAAGAATAGACCTCTCCGTCTCCTCCCGTGGATGTCGTAAAAGCTGACTAAGGGATTACCCGGACTTGTTGATAAGATTCGTTGGTATAAGATTTGCCCTGGTTGCTAGCTTATTAATTTAAATGAAATAATGAAATAATAATTTATTGCATGAAATATGGTACAAGAGGATGAAAAAAATATATATAAGATTATTTAATCTTAGGACCAGCATATTTCGCCATTAGTTAGCATGCAATTTTAATAATAATGTTAGTTTCTAACCTACGGTTTAATAGTATTTATTCTTACAATATAATTCAATAATAATAATTATGGCAACGAAACAAGGTAAAATAATAGTGAATAATAAAAAGGAATCATAATATTAAATGTCACAAATCTTATAAATACCTACATTTTACAATCAAAAAATTCTTTCAAATTATAAAAACATTGCTTTACTAACCAACTGTGTAATTTACTTGGAAATTTCCGCTCAGGGAGTTCCGTTATATTATTAGGGATGTGGTTATATACTTTTATTGCCATATGGTAGCAGTTATTTGATCTAAGTGCAGTTTTTGCTGCAGGTAAAACTAGGCGATTAGGATTTCTCGATTCAAACACACGATCCAAATCCCGTTTCCTAACAAAAAGATTTGGCTGTTGCCTCACAAATCTACAGATCTCATAAATATAGATACTAGCTAGAGTTAGTAGATTAAGCCTTTTAAATAAAGGTCTGCATGAGTCTAAAGGGCTGGCGCAACATATAGCTCGTATGCATTTCTTTTGTATAATAAACAAGTTCGTTATGTCTACTGAGTTACCCCATAGCACAACACCATAACGCAGCGCAGAGGCAACATACCCATGATAGGCACTGAGGGCAGTTTTTTGATTCACTATTCGTCTAAGTTCGCGTAGTGCATAAATGAATCTGTTTATTTTTTTTTCAACTTTATTTACTTGTAATTTCCATGACAGTTGTTGATCAAGCGTTATACCTAAAAAGTTAATTGATTCAGATTCATTTATACATTGATTGTTAATATGAATATTCAAATTAGGCAAAGCCGTTGTTTTATTTCTGTTAAAGAACTGCATATAAGTAGTCTTGTCGATATTAGCTCGTAAATTGTTACCTTCTAACCATTTTACTACACTATTTATTGTATTGTTGATGTCCGCTTCATAGTTAATACATTTATCATGGTCTATTACTATTGAAATGTCATCTGCAAACAAAGTGCATGTGTGCGTTGTTATGTCTGGAAGGTCATTAATATAAATTAGGAACAGTAGTGGTCCCAGCACACTACCTTGAGGTACACCGTATGTGTTTTCTCTAGGTTCAGATTTGTATGTCACTACTTCCAATTTTGTATTTATCCCTTTAATTTCTACATATTGAGTACGATGTTCAAGATATGATTCAAGCCAATCATATGCAAGTCCTCGTATCCCGTACTTTTCACATTTCAGTAGCAATCTTTTTTGGCACACGAAATCAAAGGCCTTGGTCATGTCAAAGAATACTGTTGATACTGGTTTTTTGTTATCTATCGCTTCAGTCAACGTTTTGACTATATTGAAGCACGCAAGGCTGGTAGATTTCCCTTTTCGAAAGCCATTTTGCTCATTCCTTATTACTTGGAATGTAGTTAGGAAAGATACCAATCGACTATACATAATTTTCTCAAAAACCTTGGAGAATATTGGAATGAGTGTTATGGGACGATAGTTGCTCATACATTCTTTTTCATTCTTTTTATATAATGGTCGTACAATTGATAGCTTTAATTTTGTTGGAAATATACCTTCACTGAAAGACATATTGATTAAGTGTTTTATAACACCTGCAATATTGAATTTACATAATTTAAGAACCTTGGTGGATACATTATCATATCCTGTAGAATTTGTATTGTTTAGTGAGTTTATTGTTTTAACCACTTCAAACTCATCGCAAGGACTCAAAAATATAGTTTTACTAGCAAAGTTTATTTTATTTTCAAATGAAAGTGAAGGTTTGCTATTGTTTGTTAGATCAATGAAATAATTATTAAATTCTGTTGCAATTTCATGCGGGTCATTAATGACTTTGTTATCTACCTTTAGGAGTTCTATACAGTTTTCTAGTTTTTGTTTGTATTGTTTTTAATAATAGACCAAGACGCTTTGCATTTGTTCTTAGACTCTCTTAAGTACTTCATATTCATATTTCTTTGAGCAAGTTCTATAGATTTATGAAGAACCCTACTAAACTTTTTGTAAATGTTTTTGTTGGTAATTTTCTTCTCCTTATAATAGGCATACCGCAGTTTTCTTTTAGTAAGACAGGATTTCTTTAGGCCTATCGTAATCCATCGTGGTTTTTTGGTATGTGTATTTGTTCTTACTTTGATAATGGGAAAACAGAGGTCGTAGAAGAGTCGAAAATCTTCGTAGAATGTGTTAAAGGCAGTATTTAGTCCCGAACATTCGTACACTGCTGACCAAGTAAGGTTCTCCAAAATCCCTTTAAATTTATCTTGATTTTCTGTATTATAGTCCCTAGCCATTTTATAAAAGTATGTTATGGATTCTATCTTTTTGTTGACGGGAATAGTCAGAATTTGAGCCGTGTTGTGATCAGATAGAGCGATGTGATGAACACTTCCAGATGCGTTATCAATATTACTGATGATGTGGTCTATACAACTATCCTCCCTTGTTGGTTCATTGATATGTAGTTTTAATTTGTGAGAATCTAGTATATTTATCAATTGTTTACTTGCTTTGGTATCTATCAGGGTATTTATATTTAAGTCACCAGCTATTATAATTTTATTTTTATTAAGTTTATTTCGAAGCACATGTAGCATTAGTTCAAGTTTCGTAAAAAATGTTTGAATAGTGCATACAGTAGGAATTCTATATACACAGATAACTATGCAATTGTAACAAGGGATTTCTACACCACAGCATTCGTAAGCAAAATCTTGGCTAATACTTTCTAACGATTTTAATACGACACTCTCCATGTGTTTTTTTGTAAAAATGCAAGTGCCGCCACGTTTCTTTCCGTTTTTCCTGCAATAAGTTGCACTTAACTTGAAACCATCTAATTGTAAGAGGGATTCATTGTGCAGCTTAGTGAAAGTTTCAGTTAAGCATATTATATCGATAGGTATATTATTTTCTGAAAATTCATTTAATGCCAATATAAGCACGCTTTTCTTTTTTAAAAAACTTTGTATATTCTGATGAATCAAGTTTATAGATTTAGGAACGAAAAAACTCACCCTTACTCGTACTTGCTTTGTCTGACATGTTTTTTATTTCCTTAAGTGCAAAATAAAATGGTATAGTGCCTTTACGCCGTACCTCGTCGTTCGTTTCTATTTTTGTTCCAAGCTGCTTGGATTCCAATGTTTTATCTATTATCTTAAAATAATATGGTATCATACCAGCACGATAATTTTTCTTAATATTCTTAACATTGCACAACACTTTTGTCTTATTATAATTTAAGTATTTACAGTCATAGTCTAATTGATCAATTTCCATATTTATATTGTTACACATATCATGCATAAAATATCTTGTTTTAGTATCAGTTTCAATATATCTACAATTGATAAAGTTTTGACATAGAAGTTGAATAGTGTTGTTTAACCTCTTTTCATTTATATATTTATTATAATTTATACTTAGCACCAGAATACTATTGTCCTGAAAAGTTTTGAGTACTGCGCTTAATTCCGCATACACTTTATGGGGGTTGTCATCATGTTCACCGAGAGCAAGTATTATCTTGTCATTAGGCTGTATGTCGTATTTCATTACGCTTTTCGTTATTTCTTCAGCCGGGGCCCCAGGTTGAATGAAAGATTCAAAACTATATTTATTTATTTGCCTCTTCTGCGAGTCTCTTTTATTCATGAGAGCTTCAGTTAGTCCACGACATTGTTGGCCTCCAAAAATGTAAACCTTATTTTGTACTCGTTTTTTATATGGTACGTGTCTTGATATTGTTTGTTGTCTTCTTTCTTTATTCTGATTCACATTCTGATCAGCTAATTGGTCAGTTTTTGGTAATTGTAGACTAGTGTTAGTTTTAGTGGTGCGGCTATTTATCCCCACACTTGAACTTTGCGGGTTTGGAGAAATATCCGTTATAGTAGATGGGCTCATTAATAGACGTCTTGGTTCAATAGATTTTTTCCGCAATATTGACTTTTTCTGTGTTTTTGGACTTACAGTATCCGAACAAAGTTGTTTCAGTAGAACAATTTTTTGGTCTTGTTCTTGAATTTGTTTTTGAAACTTTCTATTTTCACCAATTAAATCTTCAATTTCTGTATGGGCACTTTTTAATTGTATTTTCAGACATTCGATCTCGTTGATCAAGATCTGTGTTTCATCCGAAGGTATGTGTGTCGATAAATCCTGCAAACTCAGAGCATGTATGGACGACGACGTTGTGTCTAAGGAGTTTTGAAGTTCAGATAAAGAGTCGTTAGTGTTTTTCCTGCTAGGGTTCCGCTGAGTAACATTTTCAAAAGCGTCTTTCTCCATCTTTTTAAAACAAAAATGTAAGCAAATCCAATAAAAAAAATAAAAAAATAAAAAAATGCAAAAACAAAAATTATTTTTTCACGCCAGGGTCCGATCCGGCTATCGTATGCACATGTACACTACGGATGCGCTGTTTCTTTAATCGTTAGACCACTGCACCAGTGCGCTCCATGCGTCATAGGGTGAAACAGATAATTAGTATAGTTCCACACAAGTAATCAGTCGGTGCGTAATTGTGCTTGTGGGTAAAACTTGTTTTGAATGGAGCGGGTCCAAAGGTCGATTTTTTATACGAGGGTCGATAAACAGTCCCGACCTTTTATTTCTTGATTATTGAACTAAGTCACTGTTTCACTAATAATAAAAACGGGTTTAGGCACTGGTTCACTAATGTAGCCGAGGTTAATTAGGCTTGATGAACTTTACACGAAAATAACAAAGTTTTTGAGATGATTCTCACTCCATTGGTCATTTCCTTCACTTCAGGGTTTTTGGGTTTAATAGGTTAATTTTCGCAGGGATAACGATATCACTTGTGAATCTTAATATACTTTAAACGATTGTAATTGTTTTTGTAAGATTAAATCACTTTGCGATTTTTAAACAAATTTTGAGCACTGCGACGATGTTACTCGTTAGAGCAGTCCGACCTGTATTATAATGTATAATGTGTTATTACTGGAAGAAAGCGTTAGCCGAGTCAGTCGTGGGAAGCAATGGCGGCGATGGGCTCACCACTTATTACGTCTATATTCCACGATGGTGAACCCACTGTGAAAAGAGGCCCATTGAGGCTCTGCCTACCCCTTCGGGGAAAGAGGCGTGTGTCTATGTATGAGTGTACGAAGCCTCGCTAATTTAAATTCTATGAGAATCACCGTAGATATACACCGTAATTCTTCTCTTTCGATCGAATATGAAACTGCCCTGTCAATGCAAAAGAGAAAACACTGTGTAGCTATTCCATGGATTATTCTAATTTTATAGTAGCACGGTATTTAACAGAATCACATTATAATGGTATGTTAATGAGTTTTTGTGAAAAATATATTTAACAATTCAAGCTTTTATAAAATTAGTGATCGGAACCGTGTGCTGCATCTCGTGGAGTTCCGTCTCCACCATTAGATCAGCTCGCTGTCACCATAATATTGTACCATCGTTGTCATCGGAACTTGACAGGTGTGCAAAATTAGATCGATTTTTCGCCCCCAAAAACCCCAATATACTAAATTTCATCAAGATCCTAGACCCGTTTTCGTGATTAAAATGTATCTAAGTACATATATTATATATTTATATTATTATACATTATTGTTTATTTTTAACGTCAAGATAATAATATGTTACTAACATATTATTATCTTGTATTGTTCATGTCTAAGTTATATATACTTACCTATATATAAAGTACTTTTTTTCTTCTCTTTATATACGTTTTTGTGCACCACCTTACTTACATAAATGTATCCACAATACACAAAGGTTAGCTGGCAGAGAATGTTTCTTAGCATTAAGTTCGCCTGTGTACATTATTTGTGTTGTGGAATAAAGAATATTCTATTCTATATTCTTTATATACATATCGATAGTGGAAAGGCAAAAGTGCTAAAGCGACATCTTGGTCGAAATTGACTTATATATATCACTGAACTGGATTTTTTTTTCTGCGTCGATCTGTTTTGTTTTCGTGTCGATTTGAGCACATTTTTGGCGCTTTAGCACTGCAAAATTTCTTACTTTTTCATTAATTCATAGTCTAAAGCGACGTATTTTTGATGTTTTTGAAGTTGATGTCGCTTCAGTGGTTGTACCGTCCGGTGCATTCACGATTGACAACACTTTAGCATTTTTGCATTTCTGAATTTGATGTCAAAAGATTTTATCAGCACTTTTAGTTTACCTACGTTATTCATTACGTGGCGGTTTAGCAAAATTCTATCACAGTGTTATTTCGCCCATTGGCGCTTTAGCAAAAGTGCTCGTAAATATTTTCGAATGGAGCGGAGGTTTAGTGTTGTTTGGCATGCCAATTATTTTATAAAAAAATCATATTAGTACTTTACAAACTTATATCGAAGACGCGCGTGACTGTTAGTTCGCGCCAAAATCTGTCGTATTCTTCGGTTCGCTCAGTCAGTCACTGTTTGCAGTCACGAGTCAAACAGTGTGGTGGCGTTTGTGTGTTTCGTTCGCCTGCCCTTGGAATGATTGTATGAAAGATGGTGTTTGCGAGATCGTTCGTAGCTGTTTTTGGTAGAAATTGGTGCGCAACACTTTTTTGAAAGCAAAGCATTTTTAAACCCCGACTAAAATGAGGGGTGTTATAAGTTTGAGCCCATCGTGTGTTTGTCTGTCTGTCTGTTTGTCTGTGGCCTCATAGCTCCGGAACAGCTGCACCAATTTAAATGTGTTTTTTTTTTGCATAAAAGATGATGTTTGTGAGTTGGTTCTTAGCTATGTTTGATGGAAATTGGTGCAGCCGTTTCCAGAATTATTATTAACAATGTAGTAGAAGGGAACTGGGGACTTTTTGCAGCTAAAACCTTCAGTGTGGACTTAAAATCTTACTTTTCAACGATATCAGGCTCGAGGGTCTGATAATGACCAGCATAGGATGAAAAGGTTTCTATTGACATGTCAATGTCTTTCTCCCGTTCACTCCATGGTCTGATTATAACCAACACTAGATGAATAGAATCTAGGGTGCATCGATGAGTTTCCATAGCTGTTTCGTTTTTTAAATTTTAATCGAACACGGGTAATACTTGGGGTTTTGAATTTTTTATAAAACTATGTTATATCTTTGATTTATAGTAATTCTAAAATACCTACCTAGAAAGAAGTATCGAAAGAAATGTAACTTACTCCATTAATTGGGCACCATGCAAGAAAAGTTCCTGAGTCGTACAAAGTGGAATCTTTGACCTACGCAGATTTTGCAGGAAATAATGGTATTGTGCAGACAAGTACTTTAAGGGTATTAAGAAAAATAAACATCACAACTTGATAACAAAAACAGGTCCTGGAAAAACTCAAGTTAAATGTACAATGGACAAAGAAGCTACTATCGACGATTTACAGATATTAGATGACTGCACATAAATGCCAAAGAAAATTTACAAAGCGCTGATATCAAAAAAATAATACACTGATTTAGCAAAGTAATGTTAATTAAGGACCAATCCTGAGCCCTACCATCACAGATATAATAAATGTCAAAGTTAAGATGTTTGGATGTGTGTTTGTTTGTGTGTTTGTCACTCAATCACGCCGAAATGGTTTAACCAATTTCGATGTTTGGTACATAAATATATTGTAACCTGGATTGAGCTATAAAAAAGTCAAAATCAAAGTTAAAAGTATTTTATTCAAGGAAATCACAAGGATCATTTTGAAATCGGGGTCTGGGGTCTGGTGGGGATCTTCTTGTGTATGCTAAGCACATTTGGAGCGAGGCCAACGAGAAACATCACCATGCTACACCAAGCACTGGCTGTTTCATTAGACGTTTCGAAGGCCTTTGATAGCGTTTGGCACGCTAGCCTTAATTGGAAAGCTTCCTGCCTATGGACTATCAGTTCAATTCTGCTCCTGGTTCACAGACTTTCTGAGTGAAAGATCCATTCAAATAGTTATTGACGGCTGCTCTTTGGATAAATTGGATATAAACGCTGGGATACCTGTCTGTGCTATCTGCCACACTGTTTCTGCTGCACATTAATGATCTACTAATGCCCGGTATCATTGGATATGCAGACGACAGCACAGTTGTGGAGAGATACGTTTCCACTGCGTGTGACAGATGACAGGATGAAATTCAGGACTTAAGAGATGAGATGCTGCGGCGTCTGAATTTGACTCTCAAGGCTGTATCGGACTGGGGCGATGACACAGGCTTGCCTCTTCTCGGCAAAAAAAAAGTCAGTTTCTCCAAGTTCCTGTCTTCCAAGATGTATCTGTTGCTATAGGAGATCACCTCGAGCTCTTAGGTGTTTCACTCAAGCCTAATCTCAACTTTGGCTCCTACATCTAGTCTAAAGCAAAAACAGCTGCCATGAAGCTAGGTGTCCTGAATAAGGTAAAGCGTTACTTAACACCAGGACAGCTTCTGAGTCTATATAAAGTACAAGTCCGGGCTGGTATGGAGTACTGCTGCTACCTTTGGTATGGCTCGGCCAAACACAAGCTTGCTGCCTTGGACTTGATCGAACGCAGAGCTTTCAGGCTTATTGCTGAGCAACATATGGCGTAGACTAAGATCCAGAGTCTCGAGCACCGCCGTAAAGTCACATGCCTTTCGATCTTCTACAGGTTACATTTCGGGGAATACTCCCAGAAACTTCACGATCTGATCCCACCATCTCCTTTTCATCATAGGACGGGCAGACACACAGATCGGTACCATCCTTACCTCATTAGTATACCCTCTATTCGTACTAAACGTTTCAGTTCTACCTTTATAATGCGAACTGCTAAAGAGTGGAATACACTACCGTCGTCTGTCTATCCTGAAAACTATAATCTGGGTATCTACAAGCTGTAGACCTCGCGAGTCTGTCTTTCAGCAATAAAACTCCAGCAGGTTACATGATTTCTATGATTTTTGAGGTTGAGGTTGACTGTAACCTGTAAAGGACTACCTACAGATTAATGTTAGCGACCCATAATCATCATATTTTGTTGGCAGGAAATATACATTAGCCATAATAAATCTTTAAAATCCACTCACTGCTAGTTGTTACGACGCATTATTATCGCATGTGCAACAACTTATTCGCTCTTTAGTTAGTTTTATTTCCAATTCATTTTAAATGAGCAGCTAGATAGCAACTTTTTTTTATGTTCATTTTTAATACTAAGCGCATTAGCAAATCTCACATTTCTAAAACTAAGTTAATACTGTTAGTTAGCTCATTTATCATTATGCAATAGTAGGGTATCCCGGATATAAGCTATTTTTGCTTGCTGTTTGTTTTGTTGCAACCGAATTATTTGTGCTAAAGCGACACTTATCTCATGAACTAACGGGTTTATAGAAATCATTTATAATACAGATAATAGAAAAAAAAATAAGATTTGTTAAAATATAAGATTTTTTTAAAACAAACAATTAGGGAAATTTATATGATTTTTTTTCGTAAAAATGAAACTTTAGAATGCTCCCCTGTAAAGTTCACATTTTGTCGCTTTAGCACTATAGCCTTTCCACTGTCGATATGTATTTACAAATATTGCTCGTTTAATAGTATTACATAGATTAGGTAGATATTTATAAAAGAGTTTGCCATACATTTATCTAAAAACTACACAATATTCGCAATACAAGAGAGAAACTGTAGCACGGCAAATATGAAAAACTGTAGGTATTTTTTGTTGATTTGATCTGGTGGTTTGCGATCGAAGGAACTAAATCCCTGCTGGGTTTTATCGGAATCAAAATCCTGATTTGCTCGATACGAGTATGTAATCCAGTGTTTTTTTATAAACAAGTTAGCCGCTTAAATGTTGTCAAAAATCGTATTCGTTGACAAACAACTTTACAAATAGCTTGAACTTTTGACCGTACTTAATGTACACTTAGATACCCTTGTGTACCCTATCCTTCAGCAAATAAACTTAAGTACCTAACAGATGAACAAAACAAAACCATTAGATAATGTTCTTAGAGCAAAGGTTCGCATAATATTTGTCAATATTTATTGATAATTATAAGGGAAGAATGGAACTTAGATAATGTAAAAGTATTGATAACAGTAGGTACCTACCTTCTTCAATTTCGTTTGATTTTGCAAAAAAATAAATTTATCAGCTCCGACGCGCGACTGGAGTTTACTCCAGTCCAGTTCAGTGTAAGATGCGCGAATATGTTGCGCAGAGGGAAAACATCACGGACTTCACTTTAATTTCACTTTTGATAACTGATGTTCTCATGACTTAAAAATAGGTAAATTACTTACGTCAGCAAGTTTATAAATTTAGTCCATAAGTAAATCGAAAACACAAATAAAATAGTTCTCTGTTACGAAAGGCTGCAAAGTTGTTATTTGGGGCGAATATTGAAACCTCAGGAAGCGAAGGATTCTAGAAAGTGAATGGTTTTTCAAAGGTAAGAGTCGCAAAATAACTTTGCTCCCGATCGAAACACACAGTTTTTCACCTCACTACAGCGAGGTAAATGCTAGGTGCTACATGGTGCGAGCAAAGCAGCTTAAATAGCATAGAAAATGAGTGTTTATTGATATTAAAAATTAAAAGTAAAATTATTACTTGGTGCCATCCTCGTGCTGGCCAGTGCGATTGTTTTAAAAATGAGGCTGGTGGTATAAAAACCTTTTTAGAATAGAAAGGTTCGAACTTTAAAAACCTTTTCCACGCTAGCAGATAAAAAGCAATTTCTCATATTGTTCATCATGTTCCTTTAACATTGAGCTGCCAATGATAATAATGATGAAGATCTTTTAAGACGCTATGTTAAAATTTTGGAGTCGTTTCGTTACATGCTCATTCACTATCAGTAACGGTTACAAAATTGATGTTAATACAGTAATTACTTGAGGATGTAATCTAAATAAATTATAGACTAGAAACACGATTAGCGAAACTTTTCTCGATAGCTTTATTTTTTGAAATTGGCTCTTCTAAAGCCCTTTTTAGGTCCCTCCTTCGACTAGAGAAAGTATTATGCAGATTTTTTTATACTATTCAGTAGGTAATCACATTACCTACATTAATTATAGATAATTTATTTTTATATTTGCTACTTTATAATCTATACGAAGTTTTATCACTTGTCGCTTACGTCAGTTACTTCCGAGCGGCAAAACTCTATACCTCACCTTTTCCCGGGTTCAAGTGAGCTATAGCGCTGTCACTGTCTTACAGCTATTGTTTTCTTGCTAGACTCCGCCCATTCGGTATATTGACATATCGCCTTAACGGTATTAGATGAACAAGCTACCCAGCCATTATCAAAATGAGGTACTCATAATAATTAGTTGGCATCGGTTCTATGGGAATATTGATTTGAAACAAACGCAGGTTTTTTTCACTCTTTTGCTTGGGAAGAGTGATCTACGTAAATTTAGCGAGTGTAAAGATAAACGCCCTACAAAAACGTCCTTATATACGTCCTTGTCATCTACACTATCTACATCTACACTAATATTATAAAGAGGAAAGATTTGTATTTTTGTGTGTGTGTATGTTTGTAATGAATAAACTCAAAAAGCAATGTGCCGATTTCAAAAATTCTTTCACCATTGGAAAGCTACGTTCACCCTGAGTGACATAGCGTTCATGTGAGTGGCTACCAGGGGGGGTGCATAGGAGGGGGGGAGCGGTTTTTCACCCTGAAACTACCCGTGCGAAGTCAGGACGAGTCGCTAGTACAAAATAAACTCATCGGCCGAAACAAAACAGTGACTATATTTATATAGTCTAATAATTATACTAGTATAATTAAAAAAAACTAGTTATAGCAGGAGAGATAGGAATACAAAAGGTTTACCAACACAGATAAGTACGTACCTATCTGTCGTTGTTATAATGTAGTGAACGAACGAGCGAAGCGAGCGTCTTTGCAACAACTGGCAAAATTTTCTTTCACCTTTGGACGTGTATTTATGTTGGTAATCTCGTACAGGTCGTATTTTACAACTAATCTAGACGAAACTTGATATACTGGTCCATAAATTTCATTGTTTTATTATTTTCGGCGATTTTTGATTGGAGGGGTGTTTGCTGCGGCGCCATTTACCAGACGACTTTGATAATATTTGGCAGAAACAGTCGATAAGCTAACAAGATTACAAGAATTTGGAATATCAGCAAAATCGGTCAAGAGGTTTTTTTTACTCAGTTTCCGTGTCTTATTTCATAATTTTAAATTTGAGATATTTTGGTATTGAATTTTTTTTTTGTTTTGGTAATTTTGCGTGTTCGAGTCCCGGCTTAGGCAAGTGCCTTTTTTAATATCCTTAAAGCAGTATTGACTTTTAAAAATTAAGGAAATTTTAAATTATGTAAAACTTCCAAATATCAATATTAAAAAAAACTGATAACAAATACTAGTAGAGCCTGCTACAAAGTGCAAATAAATTCGTAGCTCCCGTATAATTGTATACCTACTAAAATGTAGGTATGGAATACCTATTTAAGAAATACCAACTTGACTGATGTGCTTACAGGGCCTAAGTAATCATTAATACTTGTTTTTTTATTTGATTTGTATGATGGAAAAATCAGTGTGCCTACCTGATCTTACGCGTTAACCTGTGCCTATAACGATGCATTACCACCTAGGACGCGTTCTATGCGGCATTGCAGTGCGCCTGCCACCCTGACACTTAAAGATGTAATGTAAAGGCCGTGGTGTGTCCGGCCTAAGAATAGACCCCTCCGTCTCCTCCCGTGGATTTCGTAAAAGCTGGCTAAGGGATTACCCAGACTTGTTGATAAGATTCGTTGGCATAAGATTTGTCCTGGTCGTTAGCTTATTATAGAATGTGTTATTACTGGAAGAAAGCGTTAGCTGAGTCAGTCGTGGGAAGCAATGGCGGCGATAAGTTCACCACTTGTCACGTCTATATTCCACTATGGTACAACCCACTGTGAAAATAGGCTCATTGAGGCTCTTCCTACCTCTTCTGGGAAAGAGGCGTCTGTCTATGTATGTATGTACATATAATTTACCTAGAAATGGAAAAATATAAACCAGTAATAAATAAAAAAGTAAAATACCAGGCAGTTGTCTACGAAAGGCTCTATCAACAACTGGAGGAGAGAAATCCGGCTCAAGGTGGCAGCGAGTACGAGAAGCTAGAAAAGATTATAAAGGAAGCAATTTCAAATAGTAAGATAACAAAAACTAAAATACTAAATCCACTGAAAGCAGATTGGATAAACAAGGTCATTATCATTCAATCTAATCATCATTCAAGCTATTAACAAAAGAAATCAACTGGGATATGAACTTATAAGAAGCTCACTAATTGACAAATCTGCAAAGGAGGAGTATATGGAGGTAAGAAAGAAAGTTCAAGAAAACATACAGGCTACTAAGTGCAAATACTACCAAAACCTTTTTAAGAATTGTGAGAATAAACCGCTTAAAATGTGGAAACTTATTAATGATTTGGGTAACAATAAATCAAAAGAAAGATGTGTCCCGGCAAAACTTGAAACAAATACAGGCTCAATCACTGATATTTCAGATATTTGTAAACACTTCAACTCTTTCTTTGCTAATATTGGGGATGTTTTAGCTAATAAAATACCCGTTGAGTACCATGATAGCGCAAAATATATGCGTTTGTTTGAGAGTTCGAATGATAAGGTGTCAGCAGAGTTGTTATACTTGGCTCCTACTACGGCAGATGAGATTAGTAAAATAATTGACAAATTAAACCCTAACACAAGTACTGGTCTAGATAGTGTAAGTTCTAAAGCTATTAAGTGTGTAAAAAATCTGATTGTAGACTCTTTAGCTGAGTGTTTCAATAGTTGCATAGAGAGTGGTCACTTCCCAGATTCCCTAAAAGTAGCTAAAGTCAGCCCGATATTCAAATCTGGGAGTAGAACTGATGCTGGTAACTATCGCCCGATTTCAGTGCTTCCCATTTTGTCTAAAATCATGGAGAGAGTTATTTACAAACGTTTAGAACTGTACCTAGTATCCAATGACGTTCTCTTTCGTAAGCAGTATGGTTTTCGACCTTTGTCAAATACCCTCTCATGACAACTCTAAAAACAAAAATTGATCGGAAACAAATAGCAATAGGTGTTTTTATTGACTTCAAAAAGGGGTTTGATACTATATGCCACAAACGGCTTTTATGGAAACTGCGCGCCATTGGAATTAAAGGAACCGCTCACAAAATGTTCCAGTCATACCTAACAAACAGATATCAGGTTGTTAAAATTGGTGACACCCAGTGTACCCCTGATATGATTACGTATGGCGTTCCACAGGGATCCATTCTTGGACCCCAGCTGTTTTTGATTTATATAAACAACGTCAGTGAATTGGATCTAAAAGGAGATATATCCCTATATGCTGATGACACTTGCTTGTTTTATTACGGCAGTGAAATCACATCTATAATTAAAGATGCACAAGAAGACCTAAATTCCCTTAATACATGGTTTCAATATAACCTACTAACTATAAATGTAGCAAAGACAAATTATATGGTTTTTAGTGCTAAGAACAAGAAAATTACCGATTTTCAACCGTTGACTATCAATAATGTACCACTGAGCGAGGTAAACTCTAAAAAGTACCTTGGTCTAACCCTAGACAGTCGTTTAACATGGAAACCTCAAATCGAAAAAGTCCGCTCTAAAATATCATCTCTAATGGGTGCACTTCGTGGTTCTATACGCTGCTTTCCCAAGTCCGTTCGGTACATAATATATAACTCCTTGGCAAAGTCTCACATTGACTATCTGATCGAGGTATGGGGGCTGTGCTGCCAAAACTAATTTAAAAAACTTGCAAACAGCTCAAAATAAAATAATAAAACTTCTCTTTCATTACGACTATTTAACTAAGTCGTCAAAAATATATGATGAAACTAGATTAATGACTCTGACTCAAACATATAAATATAACTTATGTATACTGATACGCAAGATACTCAACAAAAAAATTCACACACAAATATCTTTTACGAAAAAATCACAAAAACAAAACCGGTCACTTAGACGACCAAATGATATCATTTTACAGGCACCGAGAACAAACTATGGCAAGAAAAATATAATGTACGAGGGTGCTCAGCTGTTTAATAATATACCAAATCATATCAAGGAAACAAAATCCTATATCATATTCAAAAAGAAGCTAAAAAAACATATTTCAAAAGATTTTTCGGAATTTAAATAAAAGCATACTTACATGTTTATTAATCGGAATGTCCACTCCGCTCGCATACATCCATAGCAACTGTAGTTCAACACGTAATGGAACCTCTACGAACTTTACTGTCACTGCTCCGATGGCATAAACTATTTCAATATACCCACTTTTACTATTCTGAACTTATATTATATTTTACTTATATACTACGTTCCTCCCTACTTTAATTGAAAAATAATGTTATTACGTTATTGGTGCTAAATGCTAAAGTTTTGTAGTTTAATTACCGGCCTATCCTAATAATATTGAAACATTTATCTACTGGGAAGGTAACTACTCAGCTGTGTGTTATTTGATTTCTTGATAGTTATCTATAACCGGAAGAAAATTATGTTCAGCCCATTGTTGAGGATCTAGAGGTATGTACTTATTGTTATTGTTGTAGCTGCTTACCTATAGAATAATTTAGATTATAATATTATGTACGTGCCAGCACAAAAAATAACCCGTTCTGCACTGTTAACCAACCCACCCTAATTTGTAAGTCAATCTTGTATTTCTCTTTATAAGCGAATGTATATTCTTTTGAGAAATAAATTTCTAAACACACAAATGTATCTAAAGTCTGTAATGTGCCTGTTATTTCACCGGCACCTACCCTTTAAACCAGAACACAGCAATGCGAGAACTACTGTTTTGCGGCTGAATGAGAGAAATTTCAAAAATACAATTAAAAAGCAACTGACATTCAAAGCATATTATTACATAGATGAATTTCTCACTGATCACAATGCATGGAAAATATTAATTTATAAAAGTTGACATTATTGTGCATAGTTTATTATTTTTCAAGTGTAAACCACACTTTATGGATAACATTAAATTTAAATGTAACCCAAAAATTTCGTTCCAGCGGGACTCGAACCCGCCACCTCGCCTGTGATCGGCGATGCCTTTATCAATTCGGCCATAGAACAAGCTATGACGCTGAAGACGAAATTTGTGGGCACTATCAACTCGGCTATAGCGCCGATGGGAGCCATCTACAGGTGTTTAATTTTTTTGGGTTACATTTACATTTAATGTTATCCATAAAGTGTGGTTTACACTTGAAAAATAATAAACTATGGTGAAATAGCAGTGGTGTCATCTCTTATCAATGTTTCGAACTAATTTCGGACTTTGAACAGACGGTTTCTAATGAAGCCGTGCTGATAGAGCCCAGTGATAGCTGCTTGTCTATATTTTTATATAATAATAATATCCATGAAGGAACACATGAAAGGCGACCTACCCCTAACACTAAAACGTCAACTCATCGACATGTGTATTTTGCCCGTCCTCACCTACGGTGCGCAGACATTCCGAAGGCGTAAGCAGAGCCTCAAAATGCGTCTTTTCAACGTGGGTGGGTGAGCTCATCACTGCCACTGCTATCTTATGAACACCTCGGCTAACGCTTTCTTCCAGTAATATAATTATAACACACTTCTCATAAACCAGCAGCCAGGACAACTCTAATATCATTGAAAGTTACCCAAAATGCACAGAACATTTACCCAAATTAAACAATTATGATGATAATCCAGTTTATTATGCTTTAGAGTAAAAGTTTTTGTACATAATCAATGCCATGTTTTTAGGGTTCCGTACCCAAAAGGTACAACGGGACCCTATTACTAAGACTCCGCAGTCCGTCCGTCTGTCTGTCTCTCTGTCTGTCTCTCCGTCTGTCACCAGGCTCTATCTCGTGAACCGTGAAAGTTAGACACTTTAAATTTTCACACATGATGTATTTCTGTTGCCGCTATAACAACAAATACTAAAAAACAGAATAAAAAAATATTCAAAGGGGCTCCCATACAACAAACGTGATTTTTTTGCCGTTTTTGTAGATAATGGTACGGAACCCTTCGTGCGCGAGTCCGTCTCGCACTCGGCCGGTTTTACTACTTTATTTTTTTAACTTTTGTTTCTTTTCTTTTTAATTACAGGATACAAAATGGAATCAACCAATGCAACCAGAAAACAACTACATGAGCTCAGAATATGGATCCCATAACTTCAACCATGTAAACCCTGCACTGGGTTACGACATCCCGCATCATGCCAACATTCCGCCGCCGCCGTGTCCAAGAAGCGTAGTCACAAATTTCTACGACGCCGTAAACATTCCACAAAATATGTCAAATATTCCCATGATGGTCCAAAGACCGGCAAATGGGCCCAACATGGTCGCTTGGACAAACCAGCCAAACATTGGCAGCTTGGTCCAAACCACAGCATGGAAGAATAAAACCAACGTAGTAAAGAAACATAAACGCATCAGGACAGCCTTCACAAGCAATCAAATGATGGAACTCGAACATGAATATGCCAAAGCAAGGTATTTAGATCGTAACCGAAGAATAGAACTTGCAGATAAAACTCGCCTAAATGAGAGGACAATCAAGATTTGGTTCCAAAACCGTCGGATGAAAGAGAAGAAAGATAGAGCTGAAAGTATTGAAGAGCTCGATGAAGTGACCTTGACAGGGTCTCGAGAGCTTGTAATTCCAATGCCTGTACAGGAACAGTTTCCGTCAAATGAAATATTCCACCCCCAAGGAGTGTTTATCGAGCACTATCCAGTGTCTACTACATCGATGCCAGTTCCTCAGGTCGCTGCCCCTGTCAATTATCTGCCTTACGCCATGTCAGAAGATCATCCATCTAATCAAGGTCATTTCCAAGAGCAACACCAGTACTCCTCATATGAGAGCATGAGGAGTAATGGTGTTGCTCTTGGAAACCAACACCAAGAAGAACAACACCACTCTTCATTGGAAGAGCAACACCAGTACTCCTCATATGAGAGCAACACCAGTACTCCTCATATGAGGAGTACTGGTGTTGCTCTTGGAAATGACCTTGATGATATGGATGATCTGACATGGTGTAAGGCAGATAATTGACAGGGGCAATATTTGCCAATGCTTAAGCTGCCAATGTTTGGCTGGTTTGTCCAAGCGACCATGTTGGGCCCATTTGCCGGTCTTTGGAACATCATGGGAATATTTGACATATTTTGTGGAATGTTTACGGCGCCGTAGACATTGGTGACTACGTTTCTTGGACACGGTGGCGGCGGCGGTGAGGATCAGGAGTTGTCGCCGGATTCGACGGCACACACTGAAAGCTCTGTGTTGAATACACAGGGTAATATGAATGAAAGCAATTGGGATTTTTCTTGGCTTGGAAGTGTTAAAGACGAAGAGGAATAATCATTAGATTGAAAACGAACTAAATTAGTAGAATAAAGTTAAATTATTGTAAAGCAAAGGAATCTAACTACCACTATCCAAAAAGTGTGCAAGAAGTGTCCAAAAATTTATAAAATGTTTGTAAGTTGCCTCTGACTACTCCCAGTAGATTGAATCTGAGGATACTCACGTTGATTATAGCCGTGATGTGTAACATATGTAAATAGAATGTGATTTTATTTTAAGAATTTTTAATAAAATCTAAAAGTAATTTAAAAAAAGTATTTCAACATACAATAATTTGGAAAAGTCTCAAAAAAATGTCGATAGGTACCTATAATTTTTTAAGTAGGGATCCACCAACTTATCTGTAGAATGTAGGTACAATCGAACCAACTGAATCATGACCCACCATAAGCTTATTTTGCTAAACCCCTTAAATGCAAGTAGGTCGAAATTAGCTTGAAGATTTATTTCCTTGGTAACGAACTTGTTATCATTTGATTAGACACTGACATTTACTGAGTGCACTGTTAAATAAATCGGACAGTGGTGTCGATTCTGTGCAGCATTCTCTTAAAGTTGTTGCGCGCCCTTTCTAATAGACTGAAATAAAAGGGAACGCGATAATTTTAATGCGGTTTAAAATTAGAGAATGCTGCACAGAATCGACACCATTATCGACTAAGCTCGTATATGAAAAAGAAGAGATGATGTTTCTGTCTTTATCTGTATTACGTAGGTAAGTATAGGAAGTTTTCTATGAACGTAATGGTGCGACTTCACTTGGCCGTATTAAATTTGCTCAACTATTATTCGCATTTATTTCTCTAGAATATAAAATCAAAAATAATGCAGTCATGTTTGGGCAAATACGGCCAAATGAAGTGCCAGCATAAACTTTAGATTAATTCATTAACAGGTTTCAATCACGTCATTCCTATAAGTATTTTAAGGACAGAAACATGCCATTGTTGGTCTTTCAAGCTATATAAGTAAAAAGAGTAATAAAATTTGTGAAAAAAACTTTATTTAATCTTTAACAGAACTAATTTAAATTATAAGATTCAGTATCTAAAACCTAGTGTGTGCATCATCGTTATCGATAACGGCTTGTAATCGGTCACACATTGACCCTATTAGACGACTGCAAATGTCGCTGTCTGTCAAGTAATCCCAAATTTCGTTACAATGTTGCTCAATTGCTTCCTTTGTTCTCTCGTTTCTGTTTTCCCACATTTGGACCATCAAACTCCACAAATTTTCTATTGGGTTGAGGTCTGGGGATCTACTCGGCCATGGAATCAAAGTAACTTCATCATTATGCAGATCAAACCAATTTGGCAGTATACATTCGACAGTTGTCATGAACGTAGGAAAATACTGGCACATCTTCACGCGGGTAAACTGTTCGCCCTGTAGGTAACATAGATTCTTCTAATAGATCGACATACTTCATTGCGTTTTGCCGAGAAGAAATATGGACAAGCTCACCTACTCCTCCGATACTCATCCACGCCCACATATTCGCTGAAATTCAACCGGATAACTGATTAGGCACGACGTGATCTTCTGTGTACCGCGTGTTATCGTAACGCCACAAAGTTAAGCGACCGTGTTGAGAAGATCGAAATGTTTTTTCGTCTGTAAATATAGTGTTATTCCAGTCGTAGTCTAAATAAGCGTTTGCAAAATTCGTTCTCGCTGTTTTATGATCATCCGTTAAGGCTACTTTCTCAGCATAATTTCTGTAATGCAGTCCAGTCCCGTGCAAATAATTTCTAATAGTTTGTAGACAGACGTCATGTTGTGCCGCAAAATATCGGGTGGGAGTAAAAGGATGTTCTTCGTAATGGTGTTGCATGTCCACTCTTTGTTCGTTCGTGAGTCGGCGAACGCCGTGGTTATGACGTCGTCTGTCCTCGAGGATGCCCTCTCCGGCGTGCCGTCTGATCCAGGTCCTCACTGTATTCCGAGAAATATTCAATTCGCGTGATATTTCCCGTATACCATAGCCTTCCTCACTTAAGGCTACAATCCGAGGTCTTTATTCTTCTAAATTAGCCATTATTAAAAATTATTAAGCATTTTACTATTTAGTTTCTATTTTTTCACATTGAATGACAACTTGACATAATATGACACACTTGTAGAACACCCCATTTTTGAAATATATTTTTTCCATCATCAAAAAGTTTAGGTTAAATAAGCGAGAACTAGCTCGAGATTCAAACAATGACTGTATATGTGTGGTATGTGGTTTTATGGCAATGATAACAAAGGTTAAAATTGCATAGGTCTGCGACCTGTATTGACGTAATTTTATTAGTACCTAAAACGTCGTAAGTGCATTATACGCGATAGATCTTACAAGTTTGAAAGTTTCAAACGAATTATCAGGCAAGTGGGTCATGATTCAGTTGGTTCGATGGTACATACCTTGTATTATTCTTTCTGTAAATAAATGTATTCTGTAGAATGAAACGTGAATGAATGAAATGATATAAAAATGGAGGTACTAAATGGTTCTACAGATAAGCTGGTGGATCTATAAACCTAAAAATTGCCTATTCGTCAATGTTCTGTCATTTAGTAATCCAGAAGTGCAATTCTCAGATTGCAGACAATAGTCCTTTTCATGAAAGAAGTCACGTGGCTAGGACGTTAGCTCAATGAACAATTTAAATCTGCTAACCGTTAGTTCCTCAAATGGCCGTGGGACTTCATTTGTGAAAATTACTCGAAATCGACATTTTCATACAATCTGTCAGTTTTGACAGAATGTTGACTATATGTCAACTGTGTCTGGAACAATGTCCCCCTTTCCAACCCAACTTCGGTGCTTCAAGCTTCGTCCAGTAACTCGAACTGCATTGAACCGAAACTGCAGAACAAATCCCTATAGAACGATGGGCCAGGCCCACGGTCGCCGCTGTTAGGTCGCAGCTGCCTAGATGCGAATCATAGAGATTTTTTTTATATATCGAAATAGAGATAAATCTCCCGCCAAATGAGGGGAGGAGCTCATGCGCGCCTTCTATATTCGACTAAATGAACTTTTGCCTTTGTAACTATTATTTATTCTGTGCTTTAGCTCTATTCTACATACCTAGCATATATATATATATACCTGTAGCTTGCATTTTTCATACTATATATATAGCTAGCTACCTACCTATCGCTATATATGTATGCCTCTATAGCAAATAGGCATACATATATAGCGATAGATAGGTGCCTGGCTATTGTTAGTAAAACAACGTTTTAAACACAATATGCACCTTTTTATTGCTAAACATACAATAGCCATTATTCATTAGATCTACCTATACACATTATAATGACTTATTTCGTCTCACATGAGGGGCAAAATTATTATTTTTTGGTGTGTTTTGCTCATTACAGCATATCAACACTTTTTCAGATAGAGAAAGTTGAATTCGCGAGCGCTAAGAGACATAACACACATGTTTTAAGTGATAGTATCTCATAAATATCATCAGTTTTGCTAATTTGACCGTAAACAAACTTTTTTTTTGTTTACGGTAAAAATAGTAGCGAGGGATTCAAAGTACTTGTCGCCTGAGCCAAGAATATATGTTGCGCCCGTGTGATACACTCTGCTTTTCATCACCCACTATGAGAAAATATAAGGCGCCTCATATGTTATTGTAATATTATTATTTAATAAAACAAATGGTTGTTTTTTTGTGTTTTTGTGTTTTTTTTGTTGTGTTTGTGTTTCTGTGTTTTTTTGTGTTTTGTGTTTTTTGTGTTTTGTGCTTTTTTGTGTTTTTTTGTATTGTGTTTTTTGTGTGTTTTATGTTTTTTGTGGTTTTTTTGTGTTTGTGTTTTTTTGTGTTTTGTGTTTTTTGTGTGTATTGTGTTTGTTTTTTTGTGTTTTTATTGTGTTTTGTGTTTTTTGTGTGTTTTGGGTTTTTTTGTTTTGGGTTTTGGGCCGTCGTTTGAATAAATACTGGCTGGTAAGCCAGTATTTATTCAAACAATATTTGCGTTCGAATTATTTGGCGCTGGTTCCAAATTCAATAAGTGCGCCGCAATTATCTTAGCCGCGCACTTTTTGAATTAGGAACTTAATAAGTGCGCCGCAAAACTCATTACTGCCCGCTAAAAGTTTCTCATAGAAAACACCACCGTTGGGTGCACTTAAAGGCGAACCCAGTCGTCCTTTTCGAATAGATGGGATGAAAAAGTAGGTTACATACCAATCGAGTGCCATCTCTTGACGATGAAAGACGTAAACTGACAATGACACTTGGAAAACTTCTCATTGAGTGGTTCTTGTCTAGGTAAATAAATAAATAAATAAATAATGCTGGACAAGTTCACACAACATTATCTAGCCCCAAGCTAAGCCAGAGCTTGTGTTATGGGTACTAGGTAACTGATATACATAATACAATACATTACATAGATAGATATTTTTTATTATACATAGAAAACACCCAGAACACCCGGAACAAATATCTGCAGATCGCACAAATTATTTGTTCCGAGGCGGGAATCGAACCCGCAACCTCCTGCGGCGCAGGCGAACCATCGCCAGCCGCGCCACAGAGGTCGTCATAGAGGTAGGTATAGAAACCCTGTCAAATCGCAATGCTGCCTTCCAAATGCAGCGCGACGCGACGCCCTGTCACCCGCAGAGGCACGTAGTATGCATACCGGAACATGAGCGTGCCAGCCGACACACTGTTATGCAAGCTTAGCGGCTCGCTCCAACATTAGACAGCACTTTCTTCGTCCTGGATGGACTCTGTTTAATACCTTCACTAATAGAAGAATTCTCTGTTTAATAGATCACCTTGTTTAGGGCTTACTGCCAATCTTTTTATACTAGTAGCCTATGGATCAACTTTACTCAAACAGCGTACAACGCGCTTCGCATTCAGTATAACAATGCGTTCAGGATGCTATTGGGGCTGCCGCGTTTCTGTAGCGCATCAGGTATGTTCACAGAGGCACATACTGACGGCTTCCACGCCATCATGCGTAAGAGAGTGGCCTCCCTGATGTGGCGGGTGCGCGGCAGTGCCAACAGCTTCCTGAGCACAGTGGCCGAACGGGTGGATGGTCCGATCCTCAGTCACTCGACCAAAACGCATGTGCTCCATGTCACTCAATACGGTGTGCCAAATAAATTTATTGTAATTTTAATAATTTAAATTAATTTAATAATTAAGATTTGTAATTTTAGAAATACTATGTGATAATATCTACTAACAATTCTTTACTAACATAATATGGTGTGAAAAACTGAATTAAATGATATAATAATAATAAGCGTCAAAACCATTACAAGACCTCCAACCTGAGCTCCAATCTCGATAAGTTTGAACGTTATTACCAAAACCAGAACCGTTCACGCTATTTCGCACGTTTGTATTGAGGGATCCTTGCTTCAATTGAGCTGTACTTTGTGGCACAAGGTTTTGAACCACCGACTCTTAGAGCCCCCGCAAACTGCAGACTTCCTATCGGCCGAGAGTTCGCCGGCAGATCAGTTTGGAAGGCATTGTCGACCAATACCGAATCGTTATAATGTGCTGCATACATTTTCATACTGATTGTCCCCGACTGAACTATCAGCAGTCTAAATCCGCTGGGTTTGTTGCCAATTTAAATAAATAATCACTTAATTCAGACGTACGAAATAACGTAAACGATCTCGTTTTGTTTTGTTATAATGAGTAACCTTCGAAATTAGCGCGATTGTAACAAAACAGTTTATCCAAAGGTTGTCTGGAAGAGATCGCTTTTAGCTATAAGACCGTCCATTGTACGTTGTTAATTAGTAGTTTGTCACTTTGTTTCGTTTTATTTTTCTTAGGTGTACAATAAAGAGTTTATCTATTTATCTATCTATCTATCAAACAGATATCTGCCGTAGAATTTTCCAATAGGTGGAGTTGTGTGGAACAGCGTGGCGGCCGTGCCCCCACCAATGGGCCCGCATTCGGTAGTAAATTACATTTTTGTCCGTTCCGAGCTCACGGCGGCAGCGCGCTCGTTTCGCCACGGTCGTTAAATAGCTAGTTTTAGCGTTATCTCTTTCACTAGCTAATAACCTGTGCATTCATTTGGAAGGTTAAGATGCAGACAATACCCCAATTCTGTCACTATATCACTCGGTAAAGTTCATGTACCTAAGTTAAAATTTTAAAAGTGACAAAACAGCGAAAAACAACAAAACAATCGAAAAACAACTATTTGCTGCGTAATCGAAAATATAAATCTATTATGGCCTCTAAAATAATATTTTTTGTAGCTCTTATTAATTTTATCAATATACGTTGGTAGGTAATAGTGATATTTACGTTATAAGCGCATTGAAGAGTTAACGAATTTTTTATCGAGAAAATTTATCTAAATCTTGTTTTGTGCTAAACTTTTGTCAGTTAAAAATCGAATCTCAGATTAGGATTTTTGCGGCATGAAGCTACTGATTGTTTTTTATATTTTCTGGAATATTCACGTTTAATGTACCATGACGGAAAACTTTCCAAAATCAGCAACCTACATAAGTCACGCAAGTACTCACAGGTACTTGGATGCAAAGGTAAACCTGATTGGGCAAGAAGTGGCCCAATCTTGCATTTCGAAAAGCCTCGAAGCGAAGTTACAAGATATTTATGAGATTAAAATGCTAAAATATCTGGTGACCGTTAGTTAGCTTCTCAAAAGGCTATTTCCATAGACTGTCGGCGCAGAACATCGGAATCGTTAATGAGAACATGGGCAACACATAATTTAAGAATGTTTTTAGGGTTCCGTACGCAAAGGGTAAAACGGGATCCTATTACTGAGGCTCGGCTAACCGTCTGTCCGTCTGTCACCAGGCAGTATCTCATGAACCGTGATAGTTAGACAGTTGAAATTTTCACAGATGATGTATTTCTGTTGCCGCTATGACAACAAATACTAAAAATAGAATAAAATAAATATTTAAGGGGGCTCCCATACAACAAACGTGATTTTTCCAAATGTAGGTTAAGCAATGCTCTGCAAAGTCAGTTTTTGAAGGGTGACCACTTTTTTTTAAATAGATTATGATGGTACGGAACCCTTCGTGCGCGAGTCCGACTCGTTATTTTTTTTACAATCGAAAGGGACTTCAAACCCAACGCAATTTGAACGCGGAATGTTCCAGGCGTATACAGCAGCTGATTGGTCTTATTTGGAGGCTTTCTCCTCAGAGAGGAGTCAATGTTATGTGCTGAATAAAATATATGTAATTTATTGACCTTTTATCTGTAAAGTTAACGTACAAAAATGTTCTACCTGATCACTAACCATGTGAAAATAAATAACAAAGTGCAGCTGTTTTCGACTGAAAATTTGAATCAGCTTCTAAACGACTTAGTATTTTGTACTTTTTCTTACATCTAAATGACGGCAAAGACTTTATCTTCATGTTAAACGTATGCTTCTGTAATGCGCCGGTTTTTCACGTGGCAAATAAAAATATATTGTTCGTGATTTTCTCTTATTTTTCGTTCTGCGAGCGCTATTCTGTCACTTTCTAAATTAACTTTAATGAGTTAAAAAGTGACGGAATTTGGGTGTAGTCATATGGAGTCACAGAGTGCATCTCGTGACAATTCCAATAAGCCCAAACACGGCTAGGACACATTGTTTTATGACGGAGTTCCGTTTCCTAACAGTTTCATCATCAGATCAGTTCGATGGTACCATTTTCATCAGAACCATTTATTTAAATCTGCTTCGTCATGGTCGCTTAGGTGGGATATAACGCAAAATTACCAATCTAAGATTTGATTCTTAACTGACTAAATCAAGTACAATATTCGAATTATAAATATGCATGGATACTATAATTATAAGTCCGAGGGATCACTGTACAGCTGTCCTGGAACAGAAAAACTATAGGACAATATTAAAAACACAAAGTTACCTCTAATTTTTGTCACTATAAGACAATATTAAAAACACAAAGTTACCTCTAATTTTTGTCTAGACTCGATTGTTTATTAAAATGGACCATATTATCGGGTAAAAAATTAGATAAATAAATTCAATACAACAAAGCCTATGGTTTACTGTAGGGGTTTTGTAAAGTTATCTATATTTTACGAGATATTCAATAAAAACTGCTTTTTCGAGCGGCGCGAGCCGTTTTCTTTTATATGATGATTTCTGCCTGGGGTTGGCGCAGTCTTATCAAGATATCGTATCGCGCCCGCGGAATACTTATCATTGTGGAGTTCCGGTGGCCATATGTGGTCTTCTTCATCAGTTCCAGTTCACCAAATGATACTTTCTGAAAGCGAATGCTTGGCTTGTTGCTGGAAATACTAAAACTGCTATGGATACCATCATCAGAACCTGATTTTAGAATAACTGGCCCCACTCAATTCTAAGTTAGGGTATGCTATTCCCATAATAATTATTTTTTCCTCAGTTCTTGAAAAGTATACGGTTATCGCGCAACCAAATCCTCACGAAGCAAATCGCTTCCTACGCAGTGCCACAAACCGGTCGAATCCACCGCTACAGCTACTATACGTACGCGTGTAGTATAGCCGCGGCCACCTATAATCAGCTGTATGGCGAGGTTTACAAACAAGCGGTGACGTCACGCGCACGCGTACACGTGCCCGCGCCGCACGTGAGAGCGGATGGACGCCATTCGGAGCTCGGTGCTGGCGCGGGCTGGGCTCTGATAGACTAAGACTGGCCTCATACCGCCGGAATGTCTCTCTGAAATTATAATCTGAATTTCATAATCCTAATTCAGGAACCTTGCCTCACACATATCTTAAACATTCAGATTGATCAGTAGTCTCGCGGTTCACGCCATATCTTAAACATTCAGATTGATCAGTAGTCTCGCGGTTCACGCCATATCCAAACGTCTAAAAAATGGTATTAATGCTAATCGCCCTACAATTCATAGGTACTCTGATTTCAGTGTGCCTCTCTATTCAAATGTATGGAATTACGCGCGTTATGAATTCATAGTCATATTCATGTAACGCAACAACTCCAAAATTTTAACATATCGCCTCAAATATTCCGAATCAGGAATTTAGAACGCTCGTCAGTTTATTCTTACAGATCGACCTGAGAAAATCATAATCTGAAAAATAAAACATTGTGTGGAACATATTTACAATGCATGGAATTCCGGGCTTTCTGAACTAATAATATGAATTCAGATTATTAATTCAGATAGACATTTCGGCTGTTATATGAGGCCAGACTGGTATGATTTTCATCTTTTTAATTACATCATGATGCCTCAGATCTCTCTGTCTTCCATCCCATATCCACAAACACTAGTTTCACTTATTTCTGTCATTTAGAAGTTATTCAGAACTTAGCTCGTCTATTTTCAGCTTCTGGGGGTGAGGGAAATTAGGTTAAACTCTTTGCGGATGAAGCCCTTCTTACAGCATTGCTATTTTACGCATAAAAATGTTGTCGTTTCGTCCTTATCCCTCGTGGTGGCTCTGCTCGTTGACTCTGTCACACATATTTTACCTGCGCTGATTAGAAATATTTCAAAAATAGTCGGCAGAACTTGAGAGTGAGCTAATGCTTATGTATTTATTTTATGGAATATAAACAGGCGATGCTGGAGGTGACACTTGGAGCATCAAATTCATATTTATACAATGGATTTTCTGTCCTCTTCTCTCTCACAGTGCTGAAAAGAGATGGAACAAGCTGTGGATTCCAACGCCATGTTTGTAAATTGTGCGTATTTCATCGATTTATTTTCGCAAGCTCGCATTCAAATTGCCTCATTGAATTCATTTATAAACATGCTCTCTCCCGCTCAGTCTAACTTTACGGTATCAGGTGAAAGAAACAGCAATACTGAAAATCAAACCCAAGCTATCTACGATTTACTTTTTCGCTATTATCGCGCTGGTGCAACAATGAACGCTATTTACAATCAAAATCGTAGTGACACCTTGCAACAATAATTTTGTCATTTTATCATCATTAAAACCGCTATTCGATTCTGCTCTTTACATCTTTGGCGATAAAATGCAGAATTAAAAGTCTGAAAGCACGAGGCGCCCTAAAATTGTCGGGGTCGATGCCCTGCGCTCCCTTTAGCCCATAAGCCGCGAGTAGGGTCGGCGGTACTGCTATTGCAGTATACCTACTGGCATGGCGATTTGGCAGCTCTCTGCTTCGCAGCCGAGTGTAATACTACACTACACTACACACTAGCTAGGCACTGCACACTACTACACTATTACTAGGTATCCAGAAGGAAAATTATTGGTAGTGTCAGCAGCTGAAGTTTTTTTTTTTTTTTTTTTTTTTATACATCTTTAGATGACGGAACAAGCAGATGCCCCACCTGATGTTAAGCGGTCGGTACTCTCTGCTTATGCACAGTGCATTATCTCATAGGTCACGTCCACCTAGGACGCACCCTATGCAGCATTGCACTGCGCCCGCCACCCTGAGACATAAAGATGAAAAGTCTCACGTGCCTGTGTCACTCAAGGGTGCGTCCTAGGACCGTTTCTATTCAATGCCCTATGTTTTATCATTGGACCCAACATTGTGTAATAAGTACGAGGTTTGACGACCTCTGTGGCGCGGCTGGCGATGGTTCGCCTGCGACGCAGGAGGTTGCGGGTTCGATTCCCGCCTCGGAACAAATATTTGTGCGATCTGCAGATATTTGTTCAGGGTGTTCTGGGTGTTTTCTATGTATAATAAAAAATATCTATTTAAGTAATATATTGTATTAAGTATATCAGTTAACTAGTACCCATAACACAAGCTCTGGCTTAGCTTGGGGCTAGATAATGTCGTGTAAACTTGTCCAGCATTATTTATTTATTTTATTTTATTTATTTAAGTACTGATAAATGTTTTAACGATACGAACTCTAAGTATGTAACACATTAACAACTTCCACTCGTTTCGTCGATTCGTTTTATCGGATGCCGTTCTTTGACGAGTTGTCTGTCTAACAATTAGCTTATTTAGAGGTGCATTGCAGCTTTCTCAGACTAGTCTACTCTTTGGTAGTTCATCTGTTGTTCAGATGATAGGTGATGTAGCAGGCATGTTGTGGCACGCCGTTAACAATATGAACAATGTACAGGTCTAGCGCTTAACTGAGTCAGTCCTTGAGGTATGGGAGCGGTATGGGACGTCAAAATGAAGCTGATAATTTGAAAGACCAAAACACCCCTCCCGTACCGCTCCCATACCTCAGGGACTGACTCAGTAGCGCTAGACATGTAGTTGTAGTGTACATAACATATTGTCTCGATTACAGTCATCATCATTGTCTTGCCCTTATCCCAATTTAATTGGGGTCGGCGCAGTACGTCCGTTTCTTCCACTTCCCCTGTCAGCAGTCACCTCATCACGCCCTTCTCATTCATATCATCTCTCACGCAGACCATCCATCTTTTGTTAGGGCTAACATTCATATGAATTACTTTCTTAGTTACATGCGTTTCATCCCTCCTTATAACATGTCCATACCAAGCTTAATGATTTCCTTTCAACTTTTCTGACACAGGTTCAATTTTCAACTCATTCCTTGTTTTATCTATTGTTATCACACATCCATCTCAACATTCTCATCTGTGCTGCATGCAATGCAATCTCCTTTCATCCTCCTTCTTCATGGCCCGGCATTCCGACTACAGTCCATAGACTTGATATTTACTTGACCACTCACTATCTCCCTGATATCATTTGGTATGGATTGCACTGTGCCAACATTGTAAACTTGCGCAGCCATTTTGAATTCGCTACAATACACACAATAAGTGAAGCCATTTTATGCATCATAGCGATTATATGAGTACATCGTTGACTCGATCTCATCTAGTATGGACGTCAAATGACTGTCACTATCTAACTAAGTTAGAAAGTGACAGAATAGCTCTCGCTAAACGAAAAGTGAGCGAAAATAACGTTATTTTTAATTTAAAAATTATTAGGAAATTAATTTTCAAAAATAAAAACAATGTCCCCTCGGCGCGCGGCTTTGTGTTATTAAATATACTGAATGCAATAAAAACCTTATGATTGATAGTTCAGGTGAAAATTAGTTGTAACTACGAAAACAGAAGGCTACTTTGCAAAGTTATTGTTTCAAATTTTTGATAACTAGAGGACTTGCTTTATATGGTTGATGTAGATTAACATATATTATTTTTGTAGATTTTTCGATAAAGATCGTGGAGAATAAAGGTTTTATTGCACCACATTTCACATACGCCATAAACGCCAATTCCCGTAATGAAATGTCAAAGTATAGTTCGGATCTAGTGTAATATCATCGTGTGTGATCCATATCATGAATGTCACAAATATTATTCTTCGTACCGTACCTGACAATACTTACACAACGCGGAAATCTTCCTTTTGACGAGTTTGTGTGAATACAACGAACATACTTCCTATTCATCACTGCAGTAAAACTTACTCAGCAATCGATTGCATTCTGTCAGTCACCGTCACTCCTCGAGCGCACTCCATCATTGCGTCACCAGTGGTACACTGCCTTCGTTAGCAGCCTGTCGCAACTCCGACCTTGATGGCGGACTCATAGAGTACTGTTTCGAAGGTCAGGTGTACTGGTACAAGGCCACATGGCCCTTGAAATCTAGGCCTCCCTTTGTTATGCCATTCTATTTCGTTGTATCTTTGGTATCATTAAAGTTATACGTACAATTCCTTGTGACAATATCTATAATGCATTGCATGACTGCGCCAACCCCAGACAGAAATCTTCATACAAAGAAACGCGTCAGGTCGCTCGGAAAAGCCGTTTTTGTTGAATATCTCATAAAATAAAGTCAATTTTACAAACCTCCACAGTAAACCCTCGGCTTTGTTGTATTGATTTAATTTATCTATCTTTTTTTAACCCCCGACGCAAAAACGACGGGGTGTTATAAGTTTGACGTGTCTGTGTTTCTGTGTGTGTGTCTGTCTGTGGCATCGTAGCTCCCGAACGGATGAACCGATTTTGATTTTGTTTTTTTTTTGTTTGAAAGGTGAATTAGTCGGTTGTGTTCTTAGCTATGTTTGATCAAAATGGGTTCAGCCGTTTCATTGCGTTGGGGTTTTTTTAATTTTTACAAAATTAATTACTTGTTACCCAATAATATGCACCAATTTAATAAACAATCGAATCTAGCTCAAAGTTAGAGGTAACTTTGCGATTTTTTTCTATCAAGAAAATATTGTCCTATCGTGTTTCTGGTACAGTGATCCCTCGGAATTATAATGTAGTATCCATGCATATTTTTAATTGCAATATTGTACTTGATTTATTTAGTCAAAAATCAAATCTAAGATTTGGAATTTTGCGGAATACCCCACCTTGAGAGCCAGGAAAGTCACTTTAAACGATCCTATTCTAAGGTTGTAGATAGAGTAACAGTTCAAGAGACTCGAATGTCGAAAGTATTCATTCATTCATCTCTGCTATAAAATACCATTTGCTAGTAAAGTTATATAACGTCGACGTGAATGAATAGTATGTATCGTCTGAAGATAGTACGCGTTTGTTTATCAATATAAACGGTACAAATAAGTTGTCTGGTGGACTTTAACTAAACGAAACCTGAGATCGATTGGCAACAATCATCAGCGCTCCCATCGCGCTGCTGTGATCACACAGCAAAGACAAAAGGAAAGAAGAATCGAGAGTGAAACGCAATCGTTTCATAGAGATTTCTGGGAATGTTGTACGATGAGGTCCCTAGATACCCCGCCCCAGAAGCCACAGAAGCCAACATGAAGCCGGTGTGAGGCCACCAAGCTAGGAAGGCATCGCAGGGTTTCATATACGGGCTCTAAACTACCTAGAAAGGCGAGTTACATAGCTTCAGTGATCCAGGGGCGGGTCGGGGGTTCGGGGCTGCAGATACAGTTAGGCAAATTGTAATTTTTATTGAGCGTCTTTAATTACGAGGCAGATATTACGAACGAGCCCAGGGGCCCAATTCTCTATTCATGCTATATTTGTGGGATATGATATTATCATACCACTCCTTCCTTTTATATAAATATAAACTTGTTTACTTTTATTTTTTTATATATGTTTAATACGGTTTTTCGTTCACTTTTTGTACCGTGACCGCTGTTCTGTCACTTTCTAACTTACATGAACTTTACTGAGTTGGATAGTGACGTAATTTAGCTGTTGTCAGCCTCACACGTTCCCTGCTGAAAACACATACTGTGTTTATTTTTAATATTTTAAATTAAAACCGCAGTAGACGTGCCTGACTATCAACAAATGCCATGCACGCTAATTTAACGCCACTACTACACAGACACTTGTTTTGTAAAGGTATTGTGTTGTGTTGTGTGCGACATTCCTCGCCATCCGGAGCGTGACCACAGAGTGTGTAATAGTAGCACGCGCAGGCACTAGCTGCTGTTTATACTGTGGCTATGGCGTAATGTCGAAAGCGCATCCGAAACGCGCAGGCGGCCGTAACACGGGGCTAGCTAGCTGTCGACCGCGCTGTTGTTTTAGCTAGTTGAAACTGTTACTAGCGTACATTAGAATGGCGGGCGCGGTGCAATGACACATAGGGTGCGTCCTAGGTGGGCGTGACCTATGTGATAATGCACTGTTCATAGGCAGAGGGTACCGCTTAACATCAGGTGGGCCATCTGCTTGATCCGTCATTCCAAGTTGAATTAAATTAAATTGCAATGGCAACCTTATGGCGCGAAATTCAATTCTTATTGTGTTTTTTAACTCATTTTGAGATAGCGAAACCTGATTTTGCGGAAACTAGCAGACCTAACAGGGTGTTATGAATTTTTAAAATTTGTTGTTATAAAATACCTTGTTGGCTCTAACAACGTATTAGTGGCACTGCAGCACCCAAAGCAACTAGAGCAGTCTGTAGCGCCCTTAGCAGTGAAAGCCCTGGGTGAAACCGCGCGCGCGTTTATTCACAGCATGCGGTGCATTACGCAACACTTGAGGTCGAGGTCTGGGCTGGACTTTCAGAACTGCTCCAGTTGAGGGCTGCTGTCGTACTGGCTATTGGTCAGGCGCCTTACTCCGACCGTCTCACCTGAGTGGCTTGCACGCTACCTTTAGTACCTGGGTACCTGGCTTGTAGGCCCGGACTGTACGCGTTGGTACAACTAGTCTAGAAAAACTCGATGTATGCATGCATGCATAGACACTCGCCTGTTTCCCCGCAGGGGTAGGCAGAGCCTCAATGGGCCTCTTTTCACAGTGGGTTGCACCATCGTGCGATATAGACGTGACTAGTGGTGAGCTCATCGCCGCCATTGCTTCCCACGACTGACTCTGCTAACGCTTTCTTCCAGTAATACCACATTCTATAATAAGCTAGCAACCAGGACAAATCTTATTTCAACAAATCTTATCAACAAGTCCGGGAACAACAATGCATTTTAGTAGTAGTAGAGCTTTTTTGTGAAAGATTTCGTCCGGGGAAGTACTACAACCATACCCATTTCTGCCGCAAAGCAATAGTGCTTGCATTGCTGTGTTCCGGTTTGTAGGATACGGTTGCCGGTGAAATTACAGGCACATGAGACTTTTCATCTTTATGTCTCAGGGTGGCGGGCGCGGTGCAATGTCACATAGGGCGCATCCTAGGTGGACGTGACCTATGTGAGAATGCACTGTTCATAGGCAGAGGTTACTGCTTAACATCAGGTGGGCCATCAGCTTGTTCCGTTATTCAAGTAGTATAAAAAAATCAAAAATAAACTGTGTCCCTAGTTTTACATCATGTGACCGGAAAATATTTTCTCGGAGCCAATTTTCAGGACACCCAATCAGAATGCTCCATGTTGCATTTTTTCATGTCTTTTCTGAACATCCTTGAATCTGAGGTATTGACCACCGGGTTTGCGTTTCCCTATTCGGAGTCCAGAAAATAAAATGCGCTTCGCCACTCTCCCATCGAGCATCCCGGAGACGTGGCCCCACGATCGCTTGTGTACTCGAAGTAAAACAGTGAACTCTTCGTATGTGTCGCTCGGTGCACGGACTCGCAGGCTATTTCTGTCGCCAGTGTACGTTCCGGGTTGAAGGGCGGCTCGGCTGGTGAAATGACACTTTCCATATATGCAAAAGCCTGTGATGTCTCACACTTGAGGTAGTGCCACAGTAGGCATATTTAGTAGTGTATAAATAAATAAATAACCATAAATAATGCTGGACAGTTCTCACAACATCATCCAGCCCCAAGCTAAGCAGAGTTTGTGTTATGGGTACCTACAAGATAACTGTACAATACATTACATAGATCGATATTTTACTAGCTTTAATTTAGGAATGTTTGTATGTTTGTCTGGGTGGAATCCGGGTGGAATCTTAGCAACTGAATTTTACGAGTAAAGCAGTTATCCTCAACCGATTGAGCTGAAATTTGGCATACCTGTCAAGTTCCGATGACAATACAATATGATGGTGACAGCGAGCTGATCTGATGATGGAGACGGAAGGTGGAAAAAGGAACTCCTCGATGGATAATAGTAGACCGGCCGTGTTTAGGCTCATTTTGATCAGAACCCGGTTATGATCACTAATTTTTGAAAAGCTTGTATTAAAAATATATTTTTCACTAAAAACCTATTTGTGATTTTCGCTCACTTTTCGTTCCTCGTGCGCTGTTCTGTCACCTTCTAACTGATCTGAACTTTAATGAGTTAGATAGTGATACAATTTGAGGGGACTTAATTACCATAATTCTACGGCTAGAACACACAGCCTATTTCTCTTTTTCTAGGGCGCTGACTCAGAATATATTAAGTACGACCATTGAACTGAAGTAAATGTAGTTCGGATTAGCGCTCAAAGAGAGACAAAACGCATAAAGGGGAACAATCCTGTCAAGCTTTATCCGTTCATTGCTGATTGATTATTGAACTCATTTGTAGGACTAGAGTGTGAACCGGCAGTGTATCGAACTCATTTGTCATCGTTCTTATTTTCAAAGGTGCCATAATTTCTTTTTTTTATTGTATGGAATGCTAGTCCATCGTAGAGTTATAAGGAAGGCTGTGTACGACTATACTGTATAACAAAGAGCTGAGTTAACTGCGTGCCGTGGAGCACCACTGTCAGCCACACTCAGAGTTGCTTAATGGCTACTTAAGCCTTTCCTTAGTGTAGATTTGGAAAAAATCACTCTCAGAGACAGTTAACGGTTCATTAGCGTCCCTTAATGGCAATTAAAGTTAAGCACAGCAAAACCTTTACTTAACTATTTAACGACTGATTTTGTTTGACATTTCGTTTGAGGTTAGTTTTTTATTTTTGTGATTCGCGATACCTATGTTTAGCATTGTGTTGTTACTTGTGTGCACAGAGTACCTACCTACTTTGTTATTAACTGAAAGTTGTGTGTATGTTTAATTTAAGACAAAAATGTCTGATTTGTTAGACTTTATTGAGTTTGTGGACTATGCCAGAAGGTTTAGACAAGTGGGACCGAGACGGTATTTACGAGATTATTCTGATCCCTTTACAAAATACTCAGTTCAAGAATTCCATGCACGATATAGATTTACACCTGAATCTGTAAAAAATGTTATATTGCCTATGCTGGCATCTGACCTGAGCAATCCAACGAAAAGAGGATTACCATTTGCACCAGAAATAATGTTACTGCTAACATTACGCTACTTCGCTACAGGCAGTTTTCAGGTATGTAGATACTAGGTACCTATTGTGTAATATTACTTTACTATATTTGAATATTGGATACCTTTGTGATATTTTATGTAATGTGGCATCTTTTACAGAAAATGGATGGAGATGTCATGAATATCTGCCAGCAGTCGGTTTCAAGAATTATTGCCAAAGTTTCGGCATTGCTAGCAAGCAAAATGAAAGATTTTGTTAAATTCCCGTCTAGTGTTGAAGAAATTAATACAGTGAAGTAAGACCATTTGTTAAATAATATGTTAGGTACCTACTTAAGTAGGTACCTCATTTAATAAGTTCTCTCATGAAGGCATACTAGGTACCTATTGTTGTGTTTTTGTTGCAGGCAAAAATTTTATGAACTAGCTCATTTTCCTGGAGTGATTGGGTGTATTGATTGTACCCACATTAAAATAAGAAGCCCCGGAGGAATAACTTCAGAAGTTTATAGAAATAGAAAAGGGTGGTTTTCTATCAATGTCCAGGCAGTCACAGGGCCAAACTTGGAATTTTATGATTTAGTAGCCCGATGGCCTGGCAGTACACATGATAGTTTCATCTACAACAGCAGTGCTATTAAGCAAAGACTAAATACAGGGATAACAAAAGGAATAATTTTAGGGGACAGCGGGTATGCAGTATGCAATGTGCTTCTAACACCATTTTTGTCACCAAATTCAACACCCCAAGAAAACTATAACAGAAGCCAAATTAAAACCAGAAATACTGTGGAAAGATGTTTTGGTGTTTGGAAAAGAAGATTTCCTTGTCTTCAAGTGGGAATGGGTATCAAGGTGGATACAGTTGTGTCGGTGATATGTGCATGTGCAACACTCAATAATATTGCATTATTGGTAGATGAATTGGTGCCATTGAACTGGGATAACATTGATATTCAAAATGATGTTGTCGATGTTGCACCAATAACTGTAAACTCCAATAGCAATGGTTTTATAGTGCGACAATCTTTGGTTGAAAGGTTTTTTTACCATTGATTCTATAATAAAAATCTGTACATAAATTAATCACACTTTTATTTTAAACCATTTTACCATAAATAGATGAATCAGATAGGACTTTATTTTTCAATAACAGATTTCTTAACTTCTTCTAATTCTATTTTGGCCTTTTCTAATAGAGTTTTATTCCTCTCTTCCTCTAATAATGCTGCTTTTTTTTTTATTTGTTCAACTTCCAACTTGTACAAAAGTAATAACATGTTAATGTAGCAAGAAATTAAGCCATAGTACCTTATAAATCGTTACATAGGTTGTTGAGGTGGATGGAGGCGGCACAGGACTGTTCGGCATGTCAATTTTTGGATGAGGCCTATATTCAGCAATGGACTTCTACAGGCTATTAATAAATTATCATGAGGTTGTTGAAAACGGAGTGTAGGACGGCCCCCCACTCAAGGCTCAAGATAGACCGTCATGGCACTCTTCGGGGCATGCCTATGTCCAGCAGTGGACTTCTACTGGATGAAATGATGATGTTGAAATTCATAGATAAGTAATAACCTGTGTTTTCAATATTAGCATTTCCATCTTTTTCTTATTTTCTAAATGCTTAATTCTCATCACAGCCTCTCGACGAATGTAGTCTGTTGGTCTACGCACTTGTTCTGTGGTGTTGATCACTGCTGAAGAATTTTTAGCGGTGCAATCTAAAAAATAAAAGATATTAACTAGTGTCGCGTTTGGTCCCTTTAGAGAGAGCCAACGGTTCTATGCGGGACTCTGGGTAGACAGAGTCACCGTTCAGATGAGAATTTACCTGCCTAGCGGGTGGTAAAATAAAGTAGACAAGTCAGGATACAATAGTTATTTTATTTAAAGAAGCTCCTATCACAAAGTCAGCTATATTCCTACCTACAGCTTGAAGAGCCAGAAAAGAAGGTGCCAGATGGGCCAAAAGGCTAGTAACGGCTAATGGGGTGGATTTCAATAGTTAGTTCTCTCAATTAGTAACGCAAGCACTGTGGGTCTACAGAAGGTAGCAATGATGGTGAATGTAGTCAATTGGCACTAGTACTGCCCTGTTATTTGAAGTCCGAAGCACGAGGTAGCAGGTGGACACGTGGCAGCTTGGTCAGCCGGCGCGGCCAGGATTGACGTGGCAGGCTCCGTGGCGTTCGGCGGGTTCGCCGAAGGTGTAGGACACGCGGCTTGCCTCAAGAAGGCAGCGGCGCGCTATGAAGAGTGCTATGGGCACTAAAAGGATGGCGCGGCTCAGGGCAGCGGCGCCCCCGTGATATGGCGTGCAGCCGCACGTGGCTGGTCGTCCCTCGTTGGGTAGGCGACGGGATCCTTGCAGAAGGTCCAGGAGTATTCGTCGGGCGATATGGCCTCGGTGAGCGCGTAGTGAGAGGCCGCTAACTAGCTGCCGTTTGACTTGCTAGGTGGAGACGTGGTCCCTGTAATCAGGTAGGCCGGGTCAGGCGGGCTTCTCGCGAGTACCGTGCGTGTGTCCGGGTAGCTTGGCGATGTCGAGAAGGTTCCAGGTTCCCGATGGGTGAAATTACGGGACAGCACGAGGCCGCAGGTGGGCACGCGGACACACACACATACGTCACAGTTTTACAGTTTATAATTTCCTAAGGATGCAAGTAATAATGATAGCTTGAGGAACAAACAGACACGCTAACCTGTACACGCCAACACTGCTGTGAGGATGTCTTCGGCAGCTAGGAGTACATGTGGCCTTGGCGTACTCGATGGAAAAGGATGCACGCGTCCTTGTATTCAGTTTTATTGCAAGGTGAACCTTTACGATGGGTTAGTGACCCCATTCATCTCGTACGTTCATTGACTTATACTGCCATTGATTAGTGTCCCTTATGTTTAAGATCTTAAGGTGCATAATGGCGTACGGATTTATTACAGCGCTCCATGCGTCTCGAAAGGGAACTAATATTTCATTAACAGAACATCAATAGGCAATCTTTAATGTCAGTGTCATTGTCCCATGGCTCCGACCGTGTGCCATTAGTAAACGAAGAAGAAGCATTACTTGCCCTTCGTTCTTTTTGCTGTTAGTGTCAGATAAACACCTAATGTCATTGTCTGTGTGATGTCAACTGTGTTGTTTGTTTACATTTTGTTGAATGCTATGTGATAAGTTATTTATTTAGAAATTACGCTACAATACCCCCTCGACCAGATAAGGTTTTTCGCTAGAGAAAATCCGCTAGAACTGCAACTCATTCTGCTGTGACTTACTTTCATTCTCTTCTTTCAGACATCATCTTTCATCCTTCCACAATAGTTACTCTCTAATAGCTAGCTGAGCACAACACACAGAGTCCACCTGCATATCAGCAAGCGTACTCAAGATCACAGCGGTTTAAGAAGTTGTCAGTATATATAGCATCAAAGTTCCCAGCAATATTATAAATTTAGTGTAGTGAATTTATTTTTAATTTCTCCTACCAGAACAAGACAGGATTGGTTGTATGATGAGCTGCACAGTGTTTCCTATCAGACATCTACCGTAGTCATGGTTTAGTCCCATGACCACAGTGTTTTTATCAGACAGCTCGAGCGATCATGGTTTCATTACCATGACCCTTCAGTTGTAACCCGTGGTTTAGAGCCAGGGCACAATATTAGTACAGGTTATAGTTATACCCGTTCCTTACAGTACCACTATTTGTAATAAAGTACTATCGCTATTATAATATTACTAGAAGTTAAAGTTACTTGAATTTTGATAGCATTTCAGGAATAGGGCTTATTTTTAACGAGGTTTCCTGTGAACCGCCTCGAGTTTTAAGCTATGTTTTGGTAAGGAGTTGCTAGCCGCTCCATATGCTATAATAAAAGGAAATTTAGATGAGCGAATGGTATAAGGCTTATTGTACGGTTACCATTTCACTGCCCTGTAGGAGCACTGGCTTGTTTTTATTGGAGTTATCCTGATTACCGCTCCTAGCTCAAAAGTTAATAGTTATAAAAGCCAAAAGTTAAGTTAATAGTTAACAGTTCTCTACAGAATCTTTTCAGTTAATTAGTGACAGCAAAAGACATAGTATACTTTAGCGATAGCAAATAGACATAGTGTACAGTACAACACAACTCATCAATACCTTATCCAGTTTATTTATTTCATTACTTTTCAGACCCCAAAGATTAAGTTATTTAAGTATTACAGTTCCTTTCAGACATCTTTATTTAGTTAGTTTTAGTTATAATAGATCAAAATAGTTATTTTTCACAGTTCCATTCAGACAGCTCAGTTAGATATAGTTGTAAAAACAAAAAGTTAGTTTCACAGAACCTTTCAGACAGCTCAGTTAGTTATAGTTGTAAAAACAAAATAGTTATGTTTCACAGAACCTTTCAGACAGCTCAGTTAGTTATAGTTGTAAAAGATTACATTAGTTATGTACCACAGACCCCTTTCAGATAGCCTCGATTTAGTTAGATATAAGAGATTATTTTAGTTATGTATCACAGTTTCCTTTCAGATAGATTCTATTTAGTTAGACTAGTTTAGTTAGTTATTGTTGCAAGACATAAATTCATTTATTTATCACAGAACGTTTCAGTCATCTTCTATTTAGTTAGACTAGTTTAGTTAAATATAGTAGTTTAAAATACTTTCATTTATATATCACCAAAACCTTTCAGTCCGCTTCTATTTAGTTGGATATAGTTATATAGAAAACAAAAAGTTATATAGTTTTAGTCTTAGCAAACAGAACTCATTCAGATTTTAGAACTCATTCAGATTTTAGAACTCATTCAGATTTTAGAACTCATTCAGATTTTACACAACTGACAACAGACTTGTAGTATTTAGAATAGATTTGTATCATTAGAATAGATTAGATTAGATAGAATAGATTGTTTTTATTAGAATAGTAATATTATTCTGTATATTTGATAAGTTTATTAAGTTTATTAGATATCTTTGATATGCCAGGTACCCGATGATTGGTCCCGCATATCTTCTAGTTTATATAGTATAGGATATCGGTTTAGAGTGATCCTATGTTTAATTATACGTTTGTTATAGTCCCGTGCCATTATGTTTGTTCCACAAGTATCAGCAAGTATAGAGAGAACAAGGGTTGCTTTAGTGTGCAACTGAATATAAGCTTTTAGTAAAATTGTTATGATAATAACAAGCAAAAGTAATTATAGTGAATTAGCCAGTAAAAATAATTTATATTGAATTAGCAAGTACAAGTAATTTATAGTGATTTAGCAAGTAAAAGTAATTTATAGTAATTTAGCAAGTAAAAGTAATTTATAGTAAATTAGCAAGTAAAAGTAATTTATAGTGCATTAGCAAGTAAAAGTAATTTATAGTAAATTAGCAAGTAAAAGTTAGTAGTATAGTTCAGTTTTACACCAGCGCAGCAATTACACAGTTATGAAAGAATGAGACGCTTGGGAGAACCCAGTTTAGGCTGTGTTCACCGCTACGTTCAAGTACACAACAGTAAATACAATAGAAGCCAACGTTCGATAAACTAATACTAGTAAGTATTACTAAACCGATACGATGAGTATGTGTCCGGTGTTGAGTTCATTCACCATCCAAATTAGCAAGTTAAAGAAAAGTTAGGTTAAAATTCTAGAAAAATACCATGTGTTACTAAAGAGAGAGAGAGAATTAAGAGAGAGAGAGAGAGTTGGGCGCCACTGTCGCGTTTGACAATGGGCCCGGGTAGGTCCAACAGATCCCCTCCACGGGGACAGACGCCACCTCCGAGTGCCAGCTCAAGAACTAGATGTCTCAGGCCGGGAGGGCAGGCTTGTCTCCGAGCAGTGAAGGCAGATGCTGTTGTAAAGAGAGTTAGAAAGAGAGATTTAAAGAGAGTTGGGCGCCACTGTCGCGTTTGGTCCCTTTAGAGAGACCCAACGGTTCTATGCGGGACTCTGGGTAGACAGAGTCACCGTTCAGATGAGAATTTACCTGCCTAGCGGGTGGTAAAATAAAGTAGACAAGTCAGGATACAATAGTTATTTTATTTAAAGAAGCTCCTATCACAAAGTCAGCTATATTCCTACCTACAGCTTGAAGAGCCAGAAAAGAAGGTGCCAGATGGGCCAAAAGGCTAGTAACGGCTAATGGGGTGGATTTCAATAGTTAGTTCTCTCAATTAGTAACGCAAGCACTGTGGGTCTACAGAAGGTAGCAATGATGGTGAATGTAGTCAATTGGCACTAGTACTGCCCTGTTATTTGAAGTCCGAAGCACGAGGTAGCAGGTGGACACGTGGCAGCTTGGTCAGCCGGCGCGGCCAGGATTGACGTGGCAGGCTCCGTGGCGTTCGGCGGGTTCGCCGAAGGTGTAGGACACGCGGCTTGCCTCAAGAAGGCAGCGGCGCGCTATGAAGAGTGCTATGGGCACTAAAAGGATGGCGCGGCTCAGGGCAGCGGCGCCCCCGTGATATGGCGTGCAGCCGCACGTGGCTGGTCGTCCCTCGTTGGGTAGGCGACGGGATCCTTGCAGAAGGTCCAGGAGTATTCGTCGGGCGATATGGCCTCGGTGAGCGCGTAGTGAGAGGCCGCTAACTAGCTGCCGTTTGACTTGCTAGGTGGAGACGTGGTCCCTGTAATCAGGTAGGCCGGGTCAGGCGGGCTTCTCGCGAGTACCGTGCGTGTGTCCGGGTAGCTTGGCGATGTCGAGAAGGTTCCAGGTTCCCGATGGGTGAAATTACGGGACAGCACGAGGCCGCAGGTGGGCACGCGGACACACACACATACGTCACAGTTTATAATTTCCTAAGGATGCAAGTAATAATGATAGCTTGAGGAACAAACAGACACGCTAACCTGTACACGCCAACACTGCTGTGAGGATGTCTTCGGCAGCTAGGAGTACATGTGGCCTTGGCGTACTCGATGGAAAAGGATGCACGCGTCCTTGTATTCAGTTTTATTGCAAGGTGAACCTTTACGATGGGTTAGTGACCCCATTCATCTCTCACGTTCATTGACTTATACTGCCATTGATTAGTGTCCCTTATGTTTAAGATCTTAAGGTGCATAATGGCGTACGGATTTATTACAGCGCTCCATGCGTCTCGAAAGGGAACTAATATTTCATTAACAGAACATCAATAGGCAATCTTTAATGTCAGTGTCATTGTCCCATGGCTCCGACCGTGTGCCATTAGTAAACGAAGAAGAAGCATTACTTGCCCTTCGTTCTTTTTGCTGTTAGTGTCAGATAAACACCTAATGTCATTGTCTGTGTGATGTCAACTGTGTTGTTTGTTTACATTTTGTTGAATGCTATGTGATAAGTTATTTATTTAGAATTAATTTGAGGGCTGTTAGTTTCGTCATTATCCTGGAAATCAAACATTGTGTTTTCTTCCGATTCAAATTTTTGAACCGGGTCCAAAATATCTAAAAAATAAAATTATTTGTAAACATCTGATCAGAATAGCATGGGTGAAACCAAACTTAATTTCATTAATTTTACATACCTATGGTGTCAATCGATACAGATGTTTGTTTGTTGCTATTTTCAATCAACATGTCCAGTTCTTGATTATTGACAATTGCATCTAAAATGGCACCATCACTATCAAATGCATTTTTGATTTCGCATATTATAATAGGTGATGGCTGATAAATAAAAATTGTATGTTAGAAGACTGTATTTGCATAAAAATGAAATGGTTACTGGGCAATTCAGAGGATAATTTTATTCACCTCTTCGACCATGCTTATTATTCCTCCATCTTGTGGCGATGGGGGAGGTGCATGTGGTCCACCTCCAGTTCTTAGTAAATTTCCCCTTTGTTCAGCACGAGCTTTACGTGTGAACGCCTTCATGTTATCCCATGCCCGCTTTAAAGTGATAGTCTCGCGCTGGAACAAACAAAGAAATAATATTATTAAAATAATTTGTAGATCCCTAACACAGAATCTATTCATTTCATCAATAACTGTGGACTATCGTACCTTGTGTACATTGGCATTGCAATTAAACTCTTGCGTAATTAATTCCCATGCGGCTTGTTTCTTGGCAATCGACTTGCCGTCGGTGAATTTGGCTTCCACGATTGGTCTCTTTTTGATAATTTGAGCCAATAAAGCCTTTTCATCGGCGGTGAAATTTGCCACTCTTTTGCGTGAAGTTTTTGATTGTAGATCCTAGACAGAAATGTAAATGGAAGTCGTTTGATTATGTACACAGTAAAGTTGTGCCGCCGTCGGTTAAATTATAATTGTAACAATGCATTTGTAGCTATACCTACTTGCCATGTTATTTAAAGATGAAATTATTTTTATTTCACAAAACAAAACAAGTTTCTTTTTTGCCAGGCGAACAAACAATTACCATGCAACCGACAAACAATAACAATGAAAACTTCAAAGTGATTTGACATTGACAGTAAGGAAATATTTGACGTGACAGTGACAGTTAGGAGTATGTCTTGCCTTAGCTTTTTGCAATCGATTTATTGAATCGACCAAGAATCGACGATGCTCCGCCCTACGAATACTTAAAAGTGTCATTAACTAATGAACCCTTAAATTATCTCTCTGGGATGTACCGTTAATTAACAGATTTAATGCTACTTAGTTAAATACTCATTAGGACTAATTTAATGAACGTTTCCGAGTGTGGCTGTGTGTGACTCATATAGGCACTCATATACATATTTTCTTCGCAGTTATGTGGTACTGCACCATCGGCGAGTTACAGTGCCGCACTAAACATCTGGTCCGGTGGTCAAAAGTGGAACTACTAAACTGCTTAGCTTGGGGATAGATAATGTCTTGTGAACTGTCCAGCATTACTTATTTATTTATTTATTTATTTTGTTCACTCATTTCACTGAACTGTGCCCTTACCACAAGTTTCTAACTTTATCTAATCGCTAGCGAGACGTATAGTCAATGTCAAATATTAACCAATCAAGTTATTAAGATTTCTAGTCACCCCAATGTCATTGGCCAATATTTGACACTGACTATCGTTTCGCTAGCGATTCGATAACGTCAGAAACTTGTGGTAAGGGTAACTCTCTTGTGCGAAGCCGTGTGCAAAAGGCTAGTAGCGGATAAACCCCGTATACTCCCAGCGTCCCCCAACTGTCTGGCCCCACTGGGGGACGTTGGGAGAAAAAAGTGCCAACGTCCCCCGCTCATGACAACGCGCAGAAATTTCATATTTAAACAGTAGAACTTTTTTTTTCTGTTTTTAAGTGTTCTTTATGATGATCGCTGAACACGATTCTGCCCAAGTCTACTCTTAGCAGGCTTCCACCGCTCGGCAACGCTCTATGCTAGTTCCTAAATGCATGCAGCTCGCTCTCTTTGTGCGGTGTAATCATGTCGACTGCCTCTATCAGGGGACAATGCACCGCTATCAGACCGACAGTGTCGAGCTGTGGGCTCTCGTAAGGATATTACTGAGCATACCACTTGTTATGGGTACGTTCATCAGCCCACAGTACTGGACATGTGGCAAGGCTTCTTATAATGTCATGACGAATGGTCTTAAGTTGCCTCCATCCACCTCCTTCCTGCAATTATTATGTAATTTATTAATTTATTTATAATTTAGGTTAATTAGAACGACAAATAAATAAATAATGCTGGACAGTTTACACAACATTATCTCGCCAGTAGTAATGTATTGGGCGTTCTGGGCCACTTCGCTATCGCTCCGTGGCCCATTTCGCCCAATACATTGTTAAATAGTTACATTAAAAATTGTCTTTGACCGATGTATTTAAGGAAGTTATTACGTCTCTTAGAGCATTCCATCGAAAACGCTCTCACGATGAAGTTCGTAAAACAACCGCTAACGTTACAATTCGAAAACATTACCATTGACTCTGAAAAACATAATTTTTGACATGGAAACCTTTTACCAAATTCAATACGTTGCATAATATGTGGTCCATCAAATTGTGGAAAAACTAATTTAGTAATTGGTTTACTGCTACACAAAAATGGTTTGCAATTTAGAATTTTATATGTGTATTCGAAAACTCTCTATCAACCAAAGTATGTATTTTTGGAACAGATTCTACGAATGGTTCCAAGTGTATCATTTTTTAAATATCGTGAAAATGAAGAAGTTCTTACTCCAGAGGCAGCAAAATGTGATTCAATAATAATATTTGATGACGTAGCGTGTGAAAATCAAAATAATATGCGTGATTATTTTGCAATGGGTAGACATAAGCATATCGATTGTATTTATTTAAATCAGACTTACAGTAAAATACCCAAACAGCTAGTAAGAGATAATGCAAATTTAATTGTCCTTTTCAAGCAAGATGATATAAATATGAGACATATATATGATGAACACGTCAACGTGGATATGACTTGGCAAGAATTTAGAAATATGTGTTCAAACATATGGAAAGAACCATATAGTTATTTAGTGATAAATAAAGATTGTGAAAAGAATAAGGGATGTTATAGAAAAAAAAATTATACATTTGTTGTGTTTAATTAGTTGTATAAATAATTATTGCATATGATAATTTGATTCAGTAACAGTTTCACTACTCAAAGACTAAAACGTGTTCTATAGTAATCGAAAAGATATTATTATAGTTTATTAAAACATGGAAAAAAATCTAAAGAGACAAATTGTGAATGCAGCAGCTGCTGTTAGAATTTATTTATTTATTTTATTTATACAACAACTTAGTACGGCCTGGGCCAGTTACACTAAATTTAAGTCATAAAATTAGGTAATTAATAAATCAATCACTTAAATGTCAAAAATAAATAATAGTTAGTAATAATAAAACCTAAACAATAACAACAATAAAAGCAAGCAATAGATAAATGGCAAAATGTCAGACATCCCTCTCACACATTCACCTCGCAGAACCCCAAGCACTCCGACAGGATCATCTTCCATCCATCCGCAAACACATCGCAATCACGATTTGCGTCCAGGAGGGCATTGAGCGCAGTGAGTGTGCGCGGGATCAGAGAATGGGCGCGCGCCACCGTGCGGGAAAACGGCACCGAGAGTAACTTATGCCTCCTGCCGCTCCAATAGTTGCTGGGGACGTAGAACCGCGCCAGCTCATCATGGAGATCAGGGGCATCTATCTTTCCATGAAGAACCTTAAACATGGTTATCATTTGGTCTTTTGCCCTTCTTACCTCTAAACTATTATACCCTAAGCAGCCCAGGAGAAACTTTGTCGGATACATGTATGGGTAATACCCATACAAGCGCTTATAGAGAAAGCGGAGAAAAGCTTTTTGCACCTTCTCAATTAAAAGAGCGTAGGTACTCTCATGCGGATGCCACACACAAGAGCTAGCTTCCAGTTTGCAGCGGACAAGAGCACTAAAAATTAGCTTAATCACGCGGTCACCCTGAAAGTCTCGAGAGTTTCTTAGCACGAAACCTAGCCTTCTAAATGACTCCTTGGCAACAGTGGTGATGTGGTCATGGAACGTTAACCTTCGATCAAAGGTTACCCCCAGGTCCTTGATGGTGGTGGACCTTGTTATGAGATTGCGATCTATCTTGTACTGATATTCGATCGGCTGCCACATACGCCCGAAAGTCATGGCGTAGCACTTCGATGAATTGAACTCCATTCCATTCACAATCCCCCACTCATAAACCGCATCCACATCACGCTGAAGGCGCAGACAGTCATCAATAGACTTTACTTCTGATATTAGCTTCAGATCATCCGCATACAAAAGACATTTGGCATGATTCGCGACAGCTGGAAGATCGTTAACCATCAAAATAAAGAGAAGAGGCCCGAGGATAGACCCCTGACTGACCCCAGATCGCGTATGATAAGGGAGTGATTCATACACGCCTAACCCAACATACTGTTGCCGATCCCTGAGATAATCCGCAATAAACCTGAGAAGACCAGGAGCAAAACCCAAGATACTCAATTTTAACAGAAGTCGGTCATTATTGACCCTATCAAAAGCTTTGCGGAAATCAAAGTAGAGAACATCTACCTGACACCCACGATCCAACCTCGCCGATATGTAGTCAACAACTGTAAGCAAATTTGTGTTCACCGACCTCTTCTTTCTAAAACCATGCTGCTCATTGCATAAGCATTGCTCCACCTGTCTGTAGATCTCTCTGTGTATTATGCTCTCAAAGACTTTAGGTGGCGACGACAATATAGAAATGGGCCTGTACTCCTCAACCGACGATTTATTACTACTTTTGGGAATAGGCGTAACCCTGGACAGCTTCCACTGAGCAGGATAAACTCCAGCCGTTAAAGCCAGATTAAAGATATGGCAAAGTGGGCGTGTAAGGAACTTCTGCCCCCCTTTTAAAAACCACGGAGGAATGTTATCCGGCCCTATGGAATTGCCGGGCTTAAGGTTTTTGATCCCAAAGGCCACATCACTCGGAGTAAACTCAAAAATGTTCACATAGTTGCTAGAGCGAATCCCATCAAGTTGATTTGTGCTATCAGCATCTAACCGGGGCACATCAGGGTGGAACACACTAGCAAAAAACCTAGCAAAAGCTTCAGACGCCTCGACACCACTGAAGGTCTCGCCCTTATAACTTATACAAGGCTCGAACCCCCCTTTGGACCGAAGGCTCGAGACATGCTGCCAGAACCCACGAGGATTGGAGATGATATCATCCTCGATGCTTCTTAAATATGCCTCATGCGCAAATGAGATGCGACTCTTGAGAGAAGCTCTTAGTCTGGAAAAAGCTTCGTAGGATTCCTCACGTTTGTGTTGTTTCCAGCTCGAATGTAGTTTTAATTTAAGTTTGATGTCTCGAATAATATCACATGTAAACCATACAGGATAGCGCGTACTTGACAAGCTGTATCGACGTTTCATGGGGATACAAATGTCAAATAAATTATAAATAGCGTCACAGAATTGTTCAGTGCTCGATTGCACGTCGTTAGATTTAAATAACTCGTGCCATGAGGTTTCAGAGAGTAATAAATAAAGAAGATTGTAATCACCCTTTTTAAAGTTCCAGTCTTTGCGAGGGTCAATATTACTCGGCTCAATGCGATCAGACTGATGAGCCGTGGCTGCACTAATCACAATGTCTAGGGGGGGATGAGGAGCGTCAGTCTTCACTAGACCGTCCATAGCTTGGACTCGCGCTTCATACACATCACTGCTCTCCTGGACCAAGACAATATCTAGCATTCCTCCATACGCATTAGGCACACCATTCATCTCAGTCAAATTACAAAATGTCAAGAAAAAACAATAATAGTTATTTACATTCACTGATGCACTATTTAAATTTATGTCTCCTACTATAAATACAACACCCTTAATGTCATTAATAAAACTTTCTACTTTGCAGAACCACCGCATATAGTCCTCGTCTTTAGCGCTAGGCTTGATATAAACTACACATATATAAAAACTACGACCGTGCCAGACAAAACGCGCCCAGAGATCTTCACCATAATCCGTTTCCAGCTGAGGCTGCCGACGTAGTACGACCGGTGGACGCGAAGCAAGGAGTACTCCTCCGCAAATAGTCTTTCTGTCACGCCGCAGTATGCGCCAGTCTCCGATCGTGACCTCCGAGTCTTCAACCGACTCATCCAAAAAGGTTTCCGTAGCAGCCACAAGATTGTGCTCCAGTAGGAGTAGGTTGTTTCGCCATGTCCTCAGCTTGGTCTTCAGACCACGAACATTTTGATAAAAAACGTTAAGGCAGAATTTGCTATTACTTCGCGTCTGTATGGTCCTGAAAGGGCTGGGGGTTTGCGGGAGCTCCACATGAAGAAAGGTTCGAAAGATGCGGGATATTGAAACTGAAAAAAATGATGTTCTGGAAACTGTTTTTAAACCAATTACAAATTCTCTCAATCAATTAGTTGATGAAAAGAAAGATACTATTAAAGTAAAAGAAAATGAAACTAAATTAAACACATTAAGTCCATTAAACTTTGATACAACTCTTAAGAAGAGAAAGCCTAACGTTGGATTTAATGATGATAACTCTAATGATGAGTTAGATGAAAAAGATGATTGTTCAGAAAGTTCTGGATATGAATATGATGTGAATGATGAATCTTTCAAATCAGCTGATACAAGTGAACCTAATCAGAGCTCTAACATTTCATCGTGGTCTATTTCTTCTGGAGCTTTGGGTAATGTTCCGTTTGGTGTGAGAAATGAACGTGGTAAGCTCATGATGGGTTCAGCACGTGTGGTGGTTTCTAATGATTACATTCAAGTTGGTACAAATAAGTACAAAAAAACGTTTGGAATAAATGAGCTTTTATTCAAAAGATTGCCTGATTCAACAGCAATCACTGCAGAAGATTTGAGACATTATAAGTTAATGTTGCTAGAAACAAACGTTCATCGAAGAGACTATGATTCACGCAAACCAATTAAAAGTAGCAAAGGACGAAAGTACTTAAACATAATAAAACCACTATTCAAGCTACATAAAGTGTCTGTAAGTACTGATGGTAGTCAGTCAAACTTATACCAAGGAGAAGGGATACCATTATTAAAAAAATGGAAAAAGAATGTTGATTAAGTTTACTGGGATGATCCTAACGAATTGATCGATAGATTAAAATTATTAATTGCATCTCAGGATGCTGGTAACACTGGGTTGGATAATTAAATCATATGCATTATAGAAAAATGGCGTGAGAGTGGTATTATACCATGATAAATAAGATGAAATACATCATTTTGTTTCATTTGAACTTTATCTCTGACCCCTATCAGTTCATCATAAGTAAAATGGATAAATTTGGTCATCACATTCATAAACGACTGCGATTACCAGAATTCTTCGGAATCTTTGACAAGGCATTGATGAAAACAGAAAACGAAGAATTCGATTTGTTATCAACGAGATTGACAGGTGTTACAAGTCCTTTGAGACCGAACGATGCAGCTAACAAAGAATACGTAGATAAGCACTGTGAATTATTTGCAAACAAGCAAGAAGTTTATAATACTCTAAACGCTTTAAAATCGGATATTGAAAAATATATTCAGCATTTTAGAGAAGACTACTACACAAAGATTGAATTAGAGAAGTTCATTAAATCAAAAAATGAGTAAGCAACAAGTTGTTAATTAAATTCATAAAACTGCACGTAAAAACTTTATTCGACGGTTTGTGGTTTTAAAGGGAATTGATGACTTATGGCAAGCTGATCTTATAGACTTTCAAAATTTAAAAAGTTATAACAACAACTATGCTTATATATTAGTAGTATTAGATTGTTTTTCAAAGTTTTCTTGGGCTATTCCAGTCAAAACTAAGACTAAATCCGAAATAGCAAATGCATTTAATACAATTTTAGTCACCACCCATCGTCAGCCAATTAATTTACAAACAGACATGGGTACAGAATTTTATAACGATGAATTCAATAAAATAATGATGTTTCATAAAATTAACCATTATTCTACATACTCCATAAAAAAAGCCTCTATAGTTGAACGTTTAATTAGAACTTTAAAAAACAAATTATATAAATGTTTCAGTTTTAATGGTAGTTATAGGTGGGTTGGGAGGCCTTTGGAAAGTGTTATGATTACATACAATGATACAATACATCGAATTACAAAATATAAGCCAAACGAAGTTAGTCAGTCAAATCAGGATATAGTCATGAGAAACATAAAAAGTTCACAGATGATAAATATGAAATCAAAGAAAAGTAAATTTTTTATAGGAGATGTTGTACGTATAAGCAAATATAAAAGTAGCTTTCAAAAAGGTTATACACCAAACTGGACTACAGAACTATTTCGTATTAAAAAAATTGATAATTCAAAACCTTTTACTTACGTAATTCAAGATATGTATAAACAGCCGATTTTAGGAACTTTTTATGAAGAGGAACTTCAGAAAACTAGCTGTCCTAATGTTTATCTTTTTGAAAGAGTTTTAAGAAAAAAAGGAAGCAAACTTTTTGTCAAATGGTTAGGTCTCCCTGATAGTGAAAGTTGTTGGATCGAAAAACGTACAATTTTATGATCGTGTAAGAAAATCTATAAAATTATATATTAGTAGTAAAAAACAGTCATTAATAACTCGGCAATGCGAGGTGGAGGACTGATTAATAGTTTAATAAATAGTTTACCCTTTGAAGTCCATTTACCTGGATATAATTATTGTGGACCCGGGACACGATTAAGAGAACGATTAATAAGAGGTGATAAAGGAGTTAATCAGTTGGATAGTGCATGTATGCAACACGACATTGCATATAATAACTCTAATAACTTAGAAGATCGACACAGAGCTGATTTGGAATTAATAAACATGGCTAAACAGCGAATGAAATCCAAGAATGCAGGAAAAGGAGAGAAAATAGCTTCGTGGTTGGTTAACAAAGTCATGAAAACCAAAGTAAAACATGGTGCAGGAACTAAATCATTTAAATCTATTATTTCTACTATAAGTACTCGTATCAAGAAGCTAAAACCAAAAAATAATTCTAAAGCTATACAAATAGCATACTCTGCTGCAAAAAAACTCGTTAAAAGTAATAAAGGAGTTCGTTTGCCTCGCATCATACCGTTACCGAAGACGGGTGGTATTCTTCCCTTGATACCAATTTTTGCTGGATTGTCTGCATTAGGTGCATTAGCTGGAGGAGCTACAGGTATAGCTAAAGCTGTAAATGATCACAAATCAGCTCAAAAAACTTTGAAGAGGCGCAAAGGCACAATCAAATTATGGAATCTATTGCTATAGGGAAAGGTTTATATATGAAACCTTACAAGAAAGGCAATGGGCTTTATGTAAAAAGTTCAAAAAACTAATGAAAAGGTTACCCAATCGTGCTCTCACCAATATTGACATATTAGAATATGCTTGTGGACTCATACCCTATTTTAGAGGTGTTTATATGAGAGATGAATTACCGAAAAAACCAAAAGCCATTGAATGTGCTATCGTTAATTTAGATAGTTCAGAGAATGAAGGAACACACTGGGTAGCCTACGTAAAGTATTTTGATTATTGTGAGTATTTTGATAGCTTTGGAGATTTGAAACCTCCGTTAGAGATTGTTACATACTTAAAAACGAATATAACATACAATTATTGTAATTATCAAAAATTTGAAACGTCGAATTGTGGACATCTTTGTTTAAAGTTCCTTCAGAAATTTTGGAAAAATAAATGTAAATAGATTAGGTACCTATACGAATTAAATATGTATAAATTTAAGAACTAGTTTTATTTAATTCATTTGTATAATGTCTTTCACACTGTCTTTAACCGGTAATACAACGATTTTATCATCTAACTTTTATCCTGCTTTAGAATTTGATGGAGATTTTGAATGTGCTCTGCTGTATTTGTCTACATTTAATTCAATTCCTAATATTGACTCAAAAAACAATAAATTTCATTATGGTCATAATGAAATCATAGAGATACCGGAAGGTGCCTACGAACTTCAGGATATCAGTGATTATTTAAAAGCGAAAGTCAAAAATGCAACCTTTAGTTTATTTTGTAACAATAACACTTTGAAAACTTTTCTGTGTTGTGCAAAGGATATACATTTTGAAAAAGAAAATTCTCTTGGTACTTTACTAGGCTTTGGTAAACAAACTCTGAAAGCAAATATAATAAACGAGTCACAGTTTCCTGTTAACATTTTATCAACGACTGTGGTCAGGGTTGAATGTGATATAGTGAGCGGCTCATATATTAATGGAAAATCAAGCCACATAATTTATGAATTTGCACCCAACGTACCACCAGGATATCGACTGATAGAAATACCTAAAAATATCATTTATTTTCCTATTAATCAAAATAACGTTAGTACTATTAACATCAGATTATTAGATATTCATAATAATTTGATAAATTTACGGGGTGAAGAAGTTCAAATATATTTGCATATGAAGAAAAGATGATTGATTATAATAAATATGCTAACATGAAAACAAAACACATCAGTGCTAATCGGACAACCTGCAAAGGAACAGCTCAAAAAACAAAAATTACAAAAGAAAATAAAAGGTTTCTAAAATTCATAGGACTTTTGAAATGAGTATTTTAGACATATCAAGTTCTCCAGCATACGATAACACCATAGATGGTATTGAATATCATTCGTATAAACCATACGTAACAAGTTTTAACAGGAATGATGAAGTTCGCATTCCGATCAATCAACAAGATTTATACATATTACCATCAGCCAGTACCCTTTATTTGGAAGGAACAGTAAAAATTGTCAAAAAGGATACGAGACAAAAAGTTGCAAGCTTTGAATTTACAAACAATCCATTACTTTTTCTCTTCCAAGATATTCGATATGAGCTTAATGGAGTCGAAATAGATAAAATTAAAAATGCTGGTATTACTACAACTATAAAAAGTTTATTATCCATGAATGAGAATGAAGCTAAAATATCAAAGGCTTGGGGTTGGGATATAGATGGTACAAAGGATCATGGAGGCAGTTTTTCAGCTTCAATACCACTAAGTAATATTTTAGGTTTTGCTGAAGATTATAAGAAAATCATCATAAACTGTAAACGTGAATTGATATTATTACGCAGTAATACCGATTTAAACGCATTGAAAATTCCATCTACTGAGGTGGTTGAAGACATAATAATAAATAAATTAGTTTGGCGCGTTCCACACATTAAGGTGTCTGACAAGGAAAAAGTTCGTTTACTGAAGCTTTTAGAAAAAGATCGACCACTAAATTTCGCGTTTCGAAATTGGGATCTGTATGAGTACCCATTGCTACCTCAAACCACTAAGCATACATGGTCAATAAAAACCTCATCACAGATAGAAAAGCCGAGATATGTAGTCATTGGTCTACAGACCGGTAGAAAAAATGTAGCAGAGAAAGATATGTCATGCTTCGATCATTGTAATTTAAGAGATGTCAAAGTGTATCTTAACTCTACATACTATCCGTATGAAAGTCTTAATGTAAATTTTATAGATGAAAAATTTGCTTTATTATATGAACAATATGTAAAATTCCAACAGTCTTATTACGGACGCAGGAGCGAACCGTTGCTGAGTGCATCTGAGTTCAAGGAAAAGGCACCGCTCTTTGTTATCGATTGCTCTAGACAGTGTGAAAATCTTAAGTCAGGCCCTGTAGTAAGCGTACGTGTGGAGCTTGAAAGCAACTCGGAGATACCTAATCATACGTCAGCATATTGCCTCATTTTAAATGACTGTCTAATAGAGTACAGACCACTTAGCAATTTAGTGAAGAAGATAACATGAACCCTGATACTGTTATCGTGGACCTGCAAGGATTTAAGGATACAAAAAGCACCTTTATTATAAAAGAATTTGCAATTTTTATCAATGGATACACTCAAACTTTTCTTGTCAAGCCTCCGTACTCATTTAATAACTTGACAAACGATGAAAGAAGGCAAGTTCGGTGGTTAGAAAAAAATCGTGGAATTTTTTGGAGTGAAGGATTCATTGACTACAAAGAGTTTAAGCGTACTATTACTCCATATTTAAATAATAAAAAAATTATTTGTAAGGGAACCGAAAAAATTAAATGGATTCAGGATTTGTGTCAGAACTGTAAAATTATAGATATAGGTGACAAAGGCAGTCCTAATTTTTTTCAATTGTATAATGACTATGAGAAATTAAAATGTATAAGTTTTAACTGTGTAAATCATAAGAATAAGTGTGCTTTAAAAAATGTACTGTGTATTAAGATGTGGTGTGATGACAATAATTTTTATAAATTTCTACCTAAACTTTTTAAATAATTTAACTTTTTAATGAATTCTAAGGATTTGTTACTTAACTATATTTATTTTTTGAAATAAAAATCATTTTACTTATTAAATATTTTATTTTTATAACTCTAAGAACTAGGTAGAAACATTAAATTTACTTACGTAATTACTCATTTGTTTACACAACTTTACGTATCACACGCAATATTTTCTGATATAGCTCTAATAATTCTCTCAGTTTTGTCCATAATATCGTCCACAAATTCTTTCACTACATATTGCGCAGATAAAATCACGTTATTTTCACTATCACATGTGTCACTTATGTCTGTTACTTTTATCTGAATTAATCTTCTCCCTGTGCATGCTTCTCGGGTTAGTACATATGAAGATCGCTGCACTCGACGTTGACGCTTTTCAAGGACTTCGCAATGTAATGTTTTTTTTGGTTTTCGTTTGGGTCGCTTTAGTTTTTTGGTCTTCAAGTCGAGCAGCGGGAAGTCTTCATCAGGATTTTGTGCACAGTGAAATAGCAGATCCTCAGTGTTTATCCCGAAGAGTCCCTCCGGAGTCTCAGAATCCTTAGTTAAGAAGTCAGCCATATCTGAGAATAAAAAATATACTAATATTGTAAATGATAAAGTTTGGATGTTTGGGTAACCGCTATCAGGTGTTTATTATACAGGTTAAGAGGAATTTATCCAATGTACCAGGCAAGCAGCAGGCTTCAGGAATAGTTTTGTTTGTTATTCTTCGATTTTGATGAAATTATTTGATAGATATAGAGATGATTAAAACCTACAATAAAGACTAAGAACGCGGGTGAAAACGCAGGCGAGAGCTAGTAATTATATCACTTACTTACACAAAATTTGAAGCTGAATTGAGATAAATTATGTTGAAAAGTAAATACACTTACCGTAAGTATTAGATAGTTGAAATCTGTATACGTTAGCTACCAACGTTGTTTCGAAACAGAATGAATCAAATAAATGTATTTTCTGCAATGTCGATAAATTCATGTTAAGACATGTCCTAACCAGCTCATGCAAAGTACACGCACAAACTACATAGTACAGAAGGTCAGTTCTCTGAATTTGATTTTAATTACCTACGCTCAGCCGTAGCGCTAGGGTTGGCAAAGGCTAAAGTTTAGATTTCAGAACGTTAATTAAAGACATTTCGGCTCCGACTGATTATGATTTTAATTACCCATGGTTAACCGTAGCACTAGGGTTGGTTAAAAATTACAATTATTTTGTATTCAGTGTTATGTTTAGACAACCAAACACAACGCAATTCATATACGATCGTTTATGCATTGCATAATTTACAGTCACAAAATACCTAACAAAATACAATACCTGAGTTACAAGACACAAAATATATAAGTACCTAAATAATTGCATCTATCACCAGAGTGCGAGCGCTCGCAGACTAGCGTTTGACCGAGTTTCATCGAGATCGTTGTGTAAACGTGTATATAGGTAGGTGTGCCTGTTATCGCTTGTTGTACTGAGCCAAACTTCTGTACTATGTATTTTGTTGTACTACATGGTTAGTTACTTATTTGTTGCGTAAGATAATTGCAACATACTACTATTGCTTCTGATTCATGTAATGAATGGTATAAGTTTTTACTGTGGCTTCTCTTGTAAGTTTTACTTAGTTTGATTACAATAATTTTAAGTAGGACTTTAATTTTAAAATTGAGTAGGTACGTGATTTCTAAGAAGAATAATAAAATAATAACAATGTTTTTAATCATCAAAAAATATATTTATTTTCTTAAAACTACTAAAATTTAATTCTTTTTAATAAGGTTTACATTCTAGGTGGATATCTGTATTTAAACACACAGTTTATTTATATAGATCTTAATAGCTAGGTATACATTTTAGGTAGGTACCTATTTTATTTATTTTCTAAATACATTACTTAATAGTTAGGCTTACATTTTAGATGGGTACCTACATATAAACATAGTAAAAAAGTAAAAACTAGATATATCAACTCATATCCCAAGAATGGATACGTGACCCCATGCTCTGCTTGATTTTTTATTACGTGAAATCAAACGTTTATCGTCATTACTAGAGAGTGCTATTTTGTTTACTGAACGTGTGAATATATCATGTTTTATGCTCTTAAATAATATATTCTTCCTTCGTAAAATATCTTCAGTTTCCAATGTGTTTTTATAGTCTAACATATCTAAATCACGTACGACACATGCCTTTATTCCTTTAGCCTTTTTATTTCAGTGTGGGTATTTTTTATACAGTACAGTTTTGAGCGCAACCCCACAAATTCCATTATTATTTTCCCTCCCATTTCATCTTTAAAAAGACCTGGTACTTTTTTATTAATTATTGGTAATTCATGATAATTATCTAGAGAAAAATTACTGGTATCGAAATATTCCATAAAATTTATTTTTAACTCTTGATAAAATTGTTTTGTTTTGATATGATAAATGAAACTGTCTGTATCAGTGTAACACATCTGTAAATGGTTTCCGTAGAATGGTTGAAATATTGAATAATGAAAATCATATATGTGCTTTTGACAATTCAAGTACTGTGAATCCTATATACAACGGCTTGTCTAAAACTATACGACTGGGTTTCAATTGAATTGCAACTAAATTTTCTGTAAATACTGAAGCACTATGAAAATTGGGACTAGCGATTAGGTTTTTTGCACTATTTCGTTTTTTTGTTTTATTGTTTTGATCAATCCACTGATTTATTAGCTGAACGTTGACTTTTTTTCGGTTATTTTTAACGTCTTTCCAAAAACACTATTATTGAGCAGTTTAAAAAAATCTTGTTCAAAAGTTGACGTGGCTTTTTGCCGCAAACTTGTATTAAGATCAATATAATGTTTTAAGTAGGCACTTTGTCGAAACGTAATAACACGGTGGATTTTTCTCAATATTAAACCATGTTTGATACATATTTTTAAAGGCTTGTAATGTATCACATAGTTAAATTTATCATACAAATTAGGAATAAGCTTCGGATGTTTTCCACCAGGTGGAATATCTTTTTCAGGGCAAAATGGTAAGTCGTTATGTTTGCAATGTAAATTTTTAGGATAAATCAAGTCTACTTCTAGAATGAAGCCATACTCATCATCGTCTAAAACACTGTTAACATCCAATTTATCGATTTCGGTTTGATTGAGAAATCTAAAGTTTGATAACGGTAATGTTTGACTCATGCTGTATCCATAGAGATTGTTACAATCTATATATACAATGTAAGATTCTGGCATCAACGGATCATAATCTTCGATAAATTCATTATTGGCTTTTGCATATCTTTGTGAACACATACATACTCCACCTCTTATGCCTGATTGAATCATATTTATCATATCGAAATCATCAATGAGTTCCAATTCAATGCCAGTTTTATAAAGCATCGCATCGAATGATAAACTAGGTGCAGTTACATAAAAAGCAGGATCTAAGCAATAGTGATGTTTACAAGTTTTTCTAAAATTTTCAAAGATATCAGTCAACAACAACACGTCTGTTTTTAAATATAAATCAGTATATTGTCCCAAGTCCTGAATACCGAATTGATCCCATACCATTAGTGCATGTAAATAATCTTCGTCTGAAATGTGTTCGTTGTTTAAAGAGCTATAAAAACTGTTTTTACATGGAAGATATTGCTCATTTTAGCGTTCCCATGTGTTCATATACTCGTATGGGTAGACACCTTTACGAGTAAGAAGCGAAAACTGTGATTCATTTGGAAAAAAATGATTTAAATGAATGAAGTCAATAGTTTTCATCGTTTTAGCTAATTTTTCTAAACTGGTTCCCAAAAATTTGAAAGAATCAACAAACCGCAATTGTACGTATTCATTTTTGGATATTGGAATAAATTTAGTAAATGATATGTAATTTTCTTTTGTTTTAGGAATAATTCTTACTGACCCAGGTGCTTCCCCCAATTTTTTATGAACAAGTGGCAATCGTAACCTGCCAAATTATGAAAAAAAATTGGAACAAACTTTGGGACTTTATACTGTAAATTGCAGAAGCTGTGAGCTGCTCCACGGTACTGACCTGTAATATGGCAGTGATCTCTAACCCTATCACCAAATAAAAAGTTCTGACAAATATGGCATCGAATGGCATTTTCATAGTCTATAGCATCAATAACGCTAAATTCTATAGACACATTTTGTGACAAAATTTCATGAATATTCTTAGCGTCTTTGTAAAGAGACGAAACAAATTTGTCAACACAATCAAATCCCCGATACGATACAAATTTATTATAAGAAGGGTTGACAGAACAGACAATATTGTATGCGAACGCTACAGGCACATGTTTTTGTATGGTATGTGTATAAGTACCTTCAGTTTGTAATTGTGTAGTGTTGCATACATCTATCAACATAGTTTCAAAGTCAGCGTAAATTATAAATGGTACGTCTTGCTTTCGATCAAAATTTTTAAATTTTATAACAGATCCCTTTTTTGGTAGCACGGTAACGATACCATTACACGTGTGATTTTCCACACTATCTGCTGTTGTAAAAAACAGTAAGCATGTATCACAAAAGTATATTTTCCCATTATGTTTGGTTATTTGACTTCTCACCAGTCGCGACAAGTTTTTTATGAGACAATAATGCGATTTTAAACTATTTTCTATGTATAGTAAGTGTATAATTGTTTTATTAATAGAAGGTTCTGATTTGTAGAGTGGACCAATAACTTTTTTATTTTTTTCCAGACCATAAATTATGAAACTTAATTGCGGATTATTATTTTCAAAAACCTTTATATCAGACAATGTCATTGGAAATAACATATTATCAATGTTCAATACATCACTAAAATGTGGGTATGATGTTATTCTATTTTGATGTTTCTTAGCAGGATAGAGAGTTGCTACTACACACCATAAGAAACAATACTGATCTATGTTACGAATATTTAAACAAGCTTTTTTTTGTTTAATGAACCTCGGTAAATCGATAAAAGAGCTTGGTGGTAGCTCTTTTATCTTTTTAGCGGTTGAAATTTATTTACATTGATTTCTAAACTAATACAATACAAAAAACCCCAACCCGAATCACGGTCTTGAAATTCATCAACTTTCGTTCGTAATGTATCCCTCAACGATAAAAACAATGACTCAAAATCATAATTACTATAGATAGGAGTGTTTTTTGTACCAAATGATTTGATTTCTTGTTTATTATTTTTGAATAATAAAAACTTTGAGAAAAGCTCAAAGTTTGCTTTTATACATACATGTTTTTGTAAGCATTCGTCTAAAACATGCTTTATTTTATCTCGGATTGAGTTTAAAAAAATATCAATATTGATTTGGTTTTCATCTTTTGCTAATATTCTATAAGAAACAATTCGACACCGAAACGCTGATCAACTCCATCAATATGTGGCTGACTTGAATTGTTTTGTCTATGTTTATTACTACGTAAATGCCCAATCCAAAACCTATTACATACACTTATTTTGCATACTTCACAGAACGGCATTTCGATGATATTATACTTACTTAGTGTTAAAATGCTAGCTATCTTTATTGGAAAGTTTTTTCATAGCTCCAAAACCACTTTTTAGAATATAGTTTAGTTTATAATGCATAAAATCATCATCAAAAATCCTAGCTATAACCATAGATGTTACATCTATGGGTATAACTATCTATATTGCAAAGTATATTTGTTAGCTTTAGATAGCACAAGCAAAATGATTTTTTTTACTATAACATTAAAATTGGTTTTTATTTATAAGTGATTCTGTTAGAATAAAATGTTGGTTCACAGTCCTTAAATCGTTTAAATACTGTAGTAAACAACTCTTGCAGAGTTTCCCACTCAGGACTGTGTTCACCTAGTCGTAATCTAACCGATGTTAAAGCCTTTTTGTACCTTTCTTGCGGGTCGGTGTTTTCAACGTCCTCAACGCGATAGAACTTCAGGTCACAGAAGAAGTCACCATCGTTGATCGCTGCGGTGCGGCGGGACTGTCCATCGGAGACTGGTGACGTAAATGATGATGTATTCACTGCACTGCCACGACCTTTGATGCTTGGTGAGGAGCTGGTTTTTTCTTCTGCCTTTAAGATGGTGAAATTTTTTTTTTTTTGATTTTTTGTTCCTGTGAGCGAAAAAGATATTGTTAAGGTGAGGTATAACGCAAATTACCAATCTAAGATTCGATTTTGAACTGACTAAATCAAGTATAATATTCATATAAAAAATATGCATGGATAATACCGAGGGATTACCCAAACAAAAAAACAATAGGGTAAAAAATTATCGACAAAAAAATTGAATTAAAAAATTTGATAAATTAAATCATTGCAGTAAAATGGAGGGATCACCCACAGGGTTTTTAAAATTATCTATTAATCTTTTTCAAGCGGCATGTACTTTTTTTGTATGAAGATTTCTGCCTAGGGTTGGCGCAGTCTTAACGTTGTTGTTTAATCAATCAACATGCTTGTATTATTTTTTTATTTCTATGAAATGCTATATTTTAAAACAAATCATAGTTTTGAGTGAAAGAGTCCATGAAAATCGTTGAGTCAAGGCACATACATGATATAAGTGTTTTCAGGTTAAGGTGATTTGTCACCCCAAATTCTGTTACTATCTAACTCAAGTTTGTTAGTTATATTTACCAACGGAACTCTTCTCGATTAGGAGAGCGGGTGACACCCGCAGCTGCTGCACTGGCTGGAGATGTCTTACGTTTCTGCACCTTAGCTTTTGATGTCGCTGACTTCTTGATTGGTTGAGCAACTAGCATTGATGTGGCCGAGCTGTCGTATTCTGAATCATAATCCGACCTGTAAATAATAAAATACATTACAATATATGTATACTAATCGCTGCAAATGCAGGGGGGGTGTGCGGTCGCACTCGCCTAAACGCACATCCTCTATAACTATGTTCAGTTATGAATGAAGACTGAAGAATTTTGGAAACAGATTTTTATTGCAATCTTTCACAAGTTTCGATTCAGATTGAATTAATTTTTTTACTCTGGTTCAGATTCAAGATATTTTTTGTAAAGAAAGGTATTTTTGTATTTTTTTTGTAGCAAAAAATAGGTGCTCCTAATTTAATAAAAAAAGTTTATTAAATTAGGTTAATAAACAGGCTAGGTATGTTATTCTAACACAGATATGATAAGTAATCAATATTTTGTGGTATATATTTTTGAGTTATTTCAGTTATTAACAAAATTATCAAGCAAAAATATGCAAAAAGTTTCCAGAAAAACCGAAAGAAAAGTAGAGAATTTGTACCGAAATTGGGAAATGAATTTTCAAACTTTTTTTTGTTGTGTTTTCGAGCATTTCCTTTCATCAGACCGGTGTTAATACGTGACAAAATTATTCTACTATCAAATTTAATCGCAGGATATATCCATAGTCGTCTAAAATTCAAATTTAGAACAAAATAACAAAAGACGCCTGCAAATGTTCAAATTGTTGCGTGGGCAGTTAAGACCGTGTAAAATTCGGCTCCTAAATTCGCAAACATCTTGGGACATTATTTTTTCTGGTATGAAAGTTGCGCGGGCATGTGAGTGGTAGGTAGTTGGTTTGTGTTAGTCGTAGGAGAAGCCGCGGATCACTACACTACCAGTAAAACATGATCCAAGCAAAAAAAAAATAAAAAATTTCGCTGGCTTGTCTGTTTTGTGCAACATTTGTTTGTTTACAAAAAATATCTCGAATAACCAGAGTATAGAATACAAGTAATAATGCTGGACAGTTCCACACAACATTATCTAGCCCCAAGCTTAGCAGAGCTTGTGTTATGGGTACTAGACAACTGATATACTTAATAAAACATATTACATAGATAGATATTTTTTATATAGAAAATACCCAGAATACTCTGAACAAATATCTACAAATCGCACAAATATTTGTTCCGAGGCGGGAATCGAACCCGCAACCTCCTGCGTCGCAGGCAAACGTTCGCCCGCCACGCCACAGGGGTCATCAAAACATAGCAAATAATAACAGAGTAAACTTACGAACATTTTCGTTGATGGTGTTGATATCGCAGTGGGTAGGCAGCGGTAGAGAATGCTTGAATATGTGGTGACTGCGTCGAGGCAGAAGTACTAGCAGCGTAGTAGCGTTGTACTGCAAGGCGGCTAGTGCAGCTGGGCGGGTGGCACTTCAGGTGGCAGCAGTGGGCGGGCGGAGAATCACTGGGATGACACTCGTACAGCACTTGATTCTGATCGCTTGACGAATAGACTGATTTTAATTCGATTCAATCCAAACACTGTTTTTATATGAAAATTTTGCTGGATCAAGCAAAAATTGAAATCACATATAGCAAACATTTTATCAATAATGTTGAATCAAAAAGTATATTTTATTTTGCACGTTACCAATTATTGTAAACAAGAATTTAAATAAGATAATGTTAATAAGATAAATAAAATAGCATCATCATCATCATCATCATCATCATCATCATCATCATCATCATCATTGCTGTTAGTTATAATTGACGACTAATGAACATTGAAAAACCGACCAAGTGCGAGTCGGACTCACGCATAAAGGGTTCTGTTCCATTATTACCATTATCATTACTATTATCTATAACAACGACAAAATATCACGTATGGTGTATGGGAGCCCTCTTAAATGTTTATTAGACAGAAAGACAGACGAATGGACAGCGGAGTCTTAGTAATAGGGTCCCGTTTTACCCTTTGGGTACGGAACCCTAAAAAAACTAATTTAATGTTGTCTGACTTATTTTCACTTGCTTTTTTTATTTTGACATGCCACCCTTTGATAAAAATGTTTATAATCCATGTTGCTACGTTTTTATAAAATAACCATATGTCATGACAAACAAATATATCAAATTCGTTGATTGTTATTTGACGACAAAGTAAGCCGCTATATTGCAACATTGTTGAACACAAAATGTTGTAGTCATCATACAAAATATATTTCAAACTAGTTAGTTCTGACTTTACCAATTTACATATACTGTTTTGAAATAAATGTAAATCATTAGGTATCATAATCAACCTATTATAATACCTATTGGAAGGATAGTTAGATAGATAGAATATTCTTTATTGCACAAAACAAACAATGTACACAGGCGAACTTAATGCTAAGAAGCATTCTCTGCCAGCTAACCTTTGTGTATTGTGGATACATTTATGTAGGTAAGTATCTCCATGCTTGGTAAGTAAATGTTATGTATACACTAACGTAATACAAACTCTATATGAGATGAGTTGAGATGGAGAGAGAGATAGAAATAAATATTCCTAGGACAGATAAACAACGTTTTGGAATAAAATGTTAGACAAGAACGATACATATTTTGACTCTAGTCAAGAAAATCTAGTCTAGAAAGTTTCAATGCTGTATGTTTTAATTATTGACTGCAACTTATAACAACAAAACATCAAATTAGTAATAATACAATTTCTAAGAATCCAATAAGACCTACTTCACAACCTTGATACTGTTTGATCAAACTATATTTTATAAGAGTATGTGAACCAAGCTATAGGCTGTTTGTTAGCAGAAAATATTTGCATTTGATAGTAACATAGCATAACTCCAACAGTCATCTAGTTCCTCACTAGGATTCTTTGCGTTGTAAGTATCAGGAACTATGATTACCATGGTAACACAACACTCAGTCTCGAAACAAATATTCAAAAATCATACAAAACATTTGTCTCGCATAGGGAGTCGAACCCACAACCTCTCACACCTTAGCAAGCTACTCTACCAACGCGCTACAGAGATCATCAATAGTGAGGGTGAAATTATGAGTCTCTTATCTATACAAGTACCACTGGTGAGTAAAGTAGTTCAGTGTACCTACTTATTTACTTACAAAATGTATATTCTTATTATATTTTGGAATGTAAATGAGTATGAACCTTCTTATATGTTTTCGATTTTGTTTGTTCATAAGCAGTAGCCAATGTATAATATAATTACTCTGTATGACGATAATGCTGAGGATGAGAAATATCACTACTGTGGGACACACTTGTTGTTGACTTCGTTACACTTAACCTGATTCTTCCTGAGACATCAAAACACACGTAAGTATATGGATTTATAAGGCTGTAACGATGAACCATAAGTTTACATTTTCAGGATATTAGGTAGATATTTACTCTCAGATTCGGTGGATTTCCAGAAGAGAAAAAAACTGCGACCGCTGAATTTAGTTTTAATTTTTGTTTACTGTTACCTAGTGTGGGCACAGTGTAATACCACATAGGATGCGTCTTAGGTGAACGTGACCTATATGGTTATGCACTGGTCATAGGCAGAGGGTACTGAATTTAGTTTTCATTTTTGTTTACTGTTACCTAGTGTGGGCACAGTGCAATACCACATAGGGTGCGTCCTAGGTGAACGTGACCTATGTGGTAATGCACTGGTCATAGGCAGAAGGTACCGCATCAGGTGAGCCTTCTGCTTGATCCACCAACCAAAGCAGTAATTAAAAAAAAAACACATTTTTATTTACAAACCTTTATTATTTGCCTTTTCAAAATAATTTTCTTATATTTTTTTATTCGTCATTCTTTCTCAATGATAACTTAAAATAATAATGAACTGTGGACTGTCCTGCTAAATACGTAAAGCATGGTATACCTATATGAGCATCTAATAACAGCATGCAATAATGCGTCCGCAGCATAACAGCAGAATTCTAAGTAACAAACGAGTAAGTGTAAGACATGAAACCTAATACATTTCTTTATCGCATAACCATTATACTGATTATGGTTATAATACTGGTTAGGTACCTATGTTATTGTTAAACTGTTAAGACTCTTTCATCTTACATTTTTTACGTTAGTACTATTAATGTCCCTAGGACGCGTCCTTGGCATTACACTGCGCCTGCTGCTCTTAGACAAAGATAAAAAGGTAAAATAAAAAAAAAAATAAAAAAAAAATAAAAAAAAATAAAAAAAAATAAAAAAAAACTCTGTAATTGGGCGGAATGGACCACGAGCGACAGCGAAGTGGACCAGAACGCCCAATTACTACTGCAGAGCTTGTGTTATGGGTACTAGATAACTGATATACTTAATACTTATATTTCTTATTACATCTTAGATAGATATTTTTTATTTTACATAGAAAATACCCAGAACACTCTGAACAAATATTTGCGATCGCACAAATATTTGTTCCGAGGCGGGAATCGATCCCGCTACCTCCTGCGTCGCAGGTCAAGCTTCGCCCGCTGCGTCACAGAGGTCGTCGACAAACAGTTATCAAAAGGGTAATTAATATATAGTGCGACAATTCTGGTTCGAAAAAAAAAACTCACAAAAAGTGGTCACTGTCCAAAAACTGACCTCGAAAATCATTGCTTTAGGCGCAATAGGTTCACAGAATTTCTATAATGAGGTCTAGAATTTTTAAGTTTTTGATAAGAATTCAACTTACAGTTTTCAAGAAGAAAAAAATATATGGTATTCTTAAGATTTGTATCTAGTGAAATCATAAATTTAATACAATATTTGAATACTTCACTCGATATTTTTTTTTATCAAATTTAAATACCATTTTAGACTTACGTCTAAAACGTGTAATAAACGTTTTAATTTTGTAACTTTTAACTTAATAATTATTATTTGAGTTAGTGAAGTCACAACAAAATTTAACAAAACTCTTAACAAAATTTAACAAAACTCTTAGGGCATTTTTTAGGGTTCCGTAACCAAAAATTACGGAACTTAGATCTGAAACTCAAAAAAAAAAAAAAAACATCAATCCGATACGTGTATCTATGGATAGGTCTTCAAAAATTATATTGAGGTTTCTAATATATTTTTTTTCTAAACTGAATAGTTTGCGAGAGAGACACTTCCAAAGTGGTAAAAATTGTGTCCCCCCCCCCATAACTTCTAAAATAAGAGAATGATAAAACTAAAAAAAAATATGATGTACATATTACCATGTAAACTTCCAACGAAAATTGGTTTGAACGAGATCTAGTAAGTAGTTTTTTTTTTAATACGTCATAAATCGTAATCCATCCAAGAACTTTTATATTATGTTACTTGCTGCTACGGAACCCTTCATGGGCGAGTCCGACTCGCACTTGGCCGCTTTTTATTATTTTGTTGTACACAAAAACACGGTATCAGAGCGTGCGCTCGCCTTCTTCGCGTCATACAAAAATGTTCGTTGAAACTGGTTGAACCAAAGACCTCAGAGATGAGAGCTAGCTTATTCGACGCGCCTCCTCCTCAATAACTTCTCCCTCCAACTCGTCAAACCAGGCCAGGCCTATCATATCTTATACCGCAGTCGGCCAACCAGACCCTTATCTTCACCACGGAATAGCTGTCGTAACTCAACTACAGATTACCGCGTTGCGCCACTGAGACAAAGGAACGGTGACGTCACTGTTGCGTCAACGTAGCCCACTAACTCGTGGACTAGTTTGGGGCTTGCCCTCTAACTCGTACCCTGAGAGAGGCCAAGAGTCGCACCCTGGCTGGATTAGAAGTTGATCCAAGGTGAAGGGTCTCCTGTGCCTGTGTGGTCATCATCAGACCCGCAGCCCGATGTCATCGAAAATTAACATTTTGGAGCCCGAACTGTCTTAGGGTTCCTTTTCTGGACTGGGAACCCATAAATCACGAAAAACAGTAACTGGTCCAAGTTAATTATTATTTTTGAAAATCGAAACTTTTACCTATAGTATTATTGTGAAAGAATCAATAAAATCGCTTCAGGTGTTTGGAAGCAGTAGTGATCTTTTGCGTAAAACATAGGGAACTTTGATTATTTCCTGTCAGAAGTATAAATAAATTTAATTAAAAATAATACACACTAGAATACAAATAAGCGTTAGCAGAGTAAGTCGTGGGAAGCAATGGCGGCGATGAGCTCACCATTTGTCACGTCTATTTCCCACGAAGATGCAAACCACAGTGAAAAGTGGCCCATTTGAGGCTCTGCCTTCCCTTTCGGGGAGAAAGGCTTGTGTTTATGTATGTATGTATACAGGGCGTCCCAAGACTATGCGACATGAAGGGAAAGTACCTTAAATATTGTAGATAGAATGTTTTGCTGAAAGGAGACTTTATTTTATTTTAAAAACATACCTAGTAACTAATAATGCATTCAAATATTTTCTAAAAATTACTTGCTTCGTCTGGGAATCAAACCGAACATTTAATGGAATCAAACATTTTACGTTATTCTTTTGTTATAAGATACTATGTTACTTAAGACGTTTTTTTATCCATTCTTTCGATTGGCATCTTAAAAATACGGAATGGGTTTTTTCCACATTTAAGTCGGTTCGATTCTAAGACGAAGCAATTAATTTTTAGAAAATCTTTGAATGTTGTATTTCTAAATCTTAAAAATAAAATAAAGTCTCCTTTCAGCAAAATATCCTATCTACAATATTTAAGGAACTTTCCCTTCATCTCACATAGTCTTGGGACGTCCTTTATATAAATTATTTTATAAAAACGGGAAATTTTCACGTACCGTTAAATCGATGTAAGCACCGGCATAGTTTCGACCCGTTTCGAGAGTCTTTTTCAAGGTGACAAAAGGTGACCTTTATATACTAAATAATTTACACAATTTATCACATCCATTATATATTTGTTTAAAAGTATTTGCATTATCCGTTTATGAGAAGTAGGCTTTCAAAGGGAGGTCTATAATGCAATTTGGGGACTGCTATTTTGTTGTTTTGATCCTTCTAGTCGGATTAGTAAGTTGTTTAAGGAGATCCGGCTCGAAGGACCATAAATTGTCTGAGCGCGTATATGTATGGTTTGGTAAATGTTATACAAACATTCTACACATATTTGAACGTCTCGAATCAGTTCTGATAACTGAAGATAGAGGTACACTCTCGCCCGCGCCTCCCATATCGACAGAGCCGTTTGTACGTGGTTTGTACATTTGATAACTGAAGGTAGAGGTACACTCTCGCCCGCGCCTCCCATATCGACAGAGCCGTTTGCACGTGGTTTGTACATTTGATAACTGAAGATAGAGGTACACTCTCGCCCGCGCCTCCCATATCGACAGAGCCGTTTGTACGTGGTTTGTACATTTGATAACCGAAGATAGAGGTACACTCTCGCCCGCGCCTACCATATCGACAGAGCCGTTTGTACGTGGTTTGTACATTTGATAACTGAAGATAGAGGTACACTCTCGCCCGCGCCTCCCATATCGACAGAGCCGTTTGTACGTGGTTTGTACATTTGATAACTGAAGATAGAGGTACACTCTCGCCCGCGCCTCCCATATCGACAGAGCCGTTTGTACGTGGTTTGTACATTTGATAACTGAAGATAGAGGTACACTCTCGCCCGCGCCTCCCATATTGACAGAGCCGTTTGTACGTGGTTTGTACATTTGATAACTGAAGATAGAGGTACACTCTCGCCCGCGCCTCCCATATCGACAGAGCCGTTTGTACGTGGTTTGTACATTTGATTAGTTAAACTGAACCTTATCTCCTTAGTTTAAACAAGTCTATGTTAAGGCGTGGATATATGTGAAATGTGGTGTATTAAAACCTTTTTTTTTAAAACGTGATTTTCGCTCACTTTTAGTTTTGCGAGTGCTATTCTATCACTTTCTATCTTACCTGAACTTTAATGAGTTAGAAATTGGCGTCCATCGACGCCTTATAACGAGCTAGTAATGCAAACATTTCCGCCGTGAACCGTGAACAGTCAACACTGCACGTTTTGTTCCCTTGCTGAGCAGATCTAAGCTTTAACGCCTTGTATTTGGGTGGTAAATGTATTGAGTTTTAACAATCGATCGTGCTGAGCGTGCCTTTGAAAACTGGATCTTAGTTCCACCATCTCCTTTTCCTTTTCATCATAGGACGAGCAGGCGTACGGCTCAGTACCATCCTTACCTCATTGGTATACCTTCTATTCGCACAAAACGTTTCAGTTCTACCTTTATAATGCGAACTGCTAAGGAGTGGAATACACTACCGTCGTCTGTCTTTCCTGAAAACTATAATCTGGGTCTCTTCAAGTCAAGAGTGAATAGGTGCCTTCTAGACCTTTGTGCTTCATCTTCGGCCACATCGTCACTTACCAACAGGTGAGATCGTGGTCAAACAAAGGTCTATCAATGTTAAAAAAAAAAAAAAAAAAAAAAAACGTGTTTGCGCTGAAAATGCAATGTTGATAAGCGCTCACTGATGATAGGAGGCACGTAGGGCTTCCTCTTAATGAAAAGTGAGTTTTATTACCTTGCTGTTGAGTTTAAATTGGACAATCTACAGTTTAAGGTGGTTGTGTTTATCGATTTTGGTCTCTTTGTTGCGGTTTTCAGTATGATTAGACCCAAATCCCGCCACCGCACAGATCTCTTCTATATAAGAAATTTCATTAACCCAACCCAATCGGCTGAACCGATTTTGATAAAACATGTCTAAGAATCATCGCTAAAAGCGCATGCAAATCGGTTCACCCGTTTAAGAGCTGCGGTGCCACACACAGACACAGCGGTCAAACTTATCACACCCCTCTTTTTGCATCGGGGGTTAAAAACAATCTTAAAAACACCGGGGTTTAAGATACACGCCTTTTCCCTGAAAGGATAGGCAGAGCCTCAAATGGGCCTCTTTTCACCGAGAGTTGCACCATCGTGGGATATAGACGTGACTAGTGGTGAGCTCATCGTCGCCAATGGTTCCCACGACTAACTCTGCTAACGCTTTCTTCCAGTAATAATACATTCCTTAAATAAGCTAGCATCCAGGACAAATCTTATACCAACTAATCTTAACTTCTAAAACCCTGCAAACCCCTGTGTTCTGGACCCAAGGACTGGAGTAGTAGTAGAGCTTTTTTGTGAAAGAGTTCGTCCGGGGAAGTACTACCACCATACCTATTTCTGCCGCAAAGCAGTAGTGCTCGCATTGCTGTGTTCCGGTTTGAAGAAAAAAAAAAAAACCCCTTAGCTTTTAAACACTGGGGTTTGCAGGGTTTTAGAAGCCTTTAGGTGAAACATAAGCGTTTTAGGGGTTGGTACCCAGTTCCCGAGCAAAGCTCAGTTGTTTCTAGTGGGGGGTGATTTTGATCTGATGACGTATCAAGACTGACTGAATGAAACCTCTCCGTTGTCCACAGCGATGGCAGCAGCGCCGGGAGCCCTAAGGAGGCGTGCGTGGCGCCCGCGCCCGTCCCCCCGCCCGCCAAGCGCGACGTGCGGGACATGAGGGACATGCGGGACGTGCGAGACGTGCGGCCGCATCATCACCACGACCAGCGCCGGATGAGTATAGGTGAGCATCTTCACTGGTACTGAGAGCCAGGAAGCTACGGCACAGAACAAACCATACCAGACAGAGATTTTTTTGTTTTAAAAGGTCTCTATTACATAAAAAATAAATTACTTATTAAAGCTAAACACAGTTTAGTAAAATAAAACTTAAAAAATCAAACGTAATTCGGCGGGCTAAGGCGCCTTTATGAGCTTGTTAAGGTGGTTGCTTTTTCATACAAACGTATTTGCACAAATATGGACGAACAGAGTATAATTTTACACTGAAATGACTGTTGTTGGTTTTTATATTGGTCATTATTAGCGGCAAATCATATTTGGTTGAAGAAAACAGTGGATTAATAGCGAAAATAACATCGAAATTTTAGTCCATACAAGTAATTTCGATGTTATTTTCACTATTAGTTCCGAAAAAGTGGAAGGAAGCACTAGTAACCCCCATACCTAAAATTGACAACCCAGTCGTGCTGAAAGACCTACGGCCTGTTAGTGTTTTGCCATTCCTTTCGAAGCTTTTAGAGAAAGCCGTCTGCGAACAGTTGACTAAATTTGTGGAAACGAGCAACATTTTGCCTCCTTTACAATCTGGGTTTCACAAGGGACGTGGTACCGCGACGGCTTTACTTGATGTCACGGACAGGACAACGTATTGGCGGAACAAGATGCTGGTCATAGTACCGTTCTTGCATTGTTGGACTTTTCCCGGGCTTTCGACTGTTTAAATATCAGCCTCGTGCTGTCCAAACTATCCTATTACGGCCTAGACAAAAAAACAGTCATGTGGTTCAGTAGTTATCTGAGCAACCGATTTCAGTCAGTTAACCTAGTAAAAGGTGATGGGTTTTTTTTTTGTTCTCATACGAGACTCCTCAATCGTGGTGTCTCTCAGGGCTCGATACTTGGTCCGCTTCTTTTCATTATTTACAGTGCTGATCTGACCAAGGTTATCAGCCATTGTAGGTGCCACTGCTACGCTGACGATGTGCAAGTGTACTTGTCTGATTCTCTACATTGTATACCGCAGGCTGTATTTTTTTTTTTTTTTTTTATACTGTTGAATGACGGAACAAGCAGATGGCCCACCTGATGTTAAGCGGTAACCTCTGCCTATGAACAGTGCATTACCTCATAGGACACGTCCACCTAGGACGCACCCTATGTGGCATTGCACCGCGCCCGCCACCCTGAGACATAAAGATGAAAAGTCTCATGTGCCTGTAATTTCACCGGCACCCTTACCCTTCAAACCGGAACACAGCAATGCGAGCACTACTGCTTTGCAGCAGAAATAGGTATGGTGGTAGTACTTCCCCGGACGAACTCTTTCACAAAAAAGCTCTACTACTACTGTACCGTATTGTACTGTACTGTATCACGGCTTACTGAGGATTTAGATAAAATTGCTGATTGGTCTATACGAAATGCTCTTGTCTTAAACCCTACGAAGTCAAAGTATATGGTCATGGGTACCAAGGGGCAAATTAATAAAGTTCGTGCTGACTTGGATATCAAGATACATGGTGAACCAGTGATCCGTGTTGATGAGGCTAGGAACCTTGGCATAATCTTTGATAGCCATTTGAGGTTTGTTGAAACCCATGTGCTTTGTATGGTTAAAAACTGTTTTTTTCGTCTCAAGGTTTTGTATCAAATCCGGAACCTACTGTCGGAACCATCGCGTATCACTCTCTGTGAGTCGTTAATTTTATCCAGGCTTAACTACGGAGATGTTGTTTATGGACCGCGGTTACTCAGTAAGAGTCAGCGGTTGGTACAGCGCGTGCAAAATGCATGTTGTCGGTTCTGTTTTGATGTCCCTCCCAGAAGTCATAGTACTCCGTTCTTAAACAATGCGTCTTTGCTCAATATGTATTCGCGTAGAGAGCTGCATTTATCAGGGCTTATCTTTGATGTGATTAAGTTCAAAAAACCTGAGTACTTGCATGCGAAAATTAAGTTTACGAATCTAAACTCCAAAAAACAACTGAGATCCATAAGGTCAGCTGTTCTTTATCACAGTCATAAAACCGCGGCATTTAGAGGTAGTTTCCGATATTTGGCAACGAAGTGAATAACATTCCCCCACCCATTAGAAATTCCTGTTCAAAATTCACTTTTAAAATAAAATTCAAAACTTATCTTTTAGAAAACCAAAAACTAGGAATTCCTAAACACTTTGTTTGCCAACGGTAGGTTAGCTACTGATCGAATGGTTCTCGTAACACTTGCAGCATACAACCACTCTTACTTGTCTTCTCATTCACATATCTTCTTATTCGCACATTCAAATACACCCTTCCACTTACTGATTCGCATAGATACACCCTCTCAGTAATTTTTATTAACTGTGCTTTAGACGCTAATTAGGGCTGAATAAATAATAACACCCTACTCTCGTACTTGGGCCTCCTCTGGTACCCGGACTCTTTTGAGACTGGTGTTATCGGAGGAGTTCCCACACTGAAATGTAGGTACATGTATGGCGCTCGTCTCGACTTGTCACCTCGAGGGTACTAGCTGAAAATCAGTGTTTGCTCTTTGAGCAAGTTAATTCGCTGAGCTATGACCTATTTGTGATGCTGCAACACACACGTACTTTTAGTTATAGTTTTTATATGGTTTTTGATTTTAGTGCATTGCTTTGTTTTTGTGTAACGATGGTTGTATTATCTAGTTTTTAGTGCACTGTCTTTTATTTGTTTTGAATGTACGTGTGTGATTGGAGATGCAAATAAACGTTTTATCTATCTATCTCTCTATTAGTCCACTGTTTTCTTCAACCAAATATGATTTGCCGTAAATAATGACCAATATAAAAGCCAACAACAGTCATTTCAGTGTAAAAATATACTCTGTTCGCCTATATTTGTGCAAATACGTTTGTATGAAAAAGCAACCACCTTAACAAAATTACTATTTATGTTAAAGGGCACTTGGTAAAACTAAAATGTTGTGATATGCAAGTAACATATAAGGTAAGGTGGTGTTGTTACATATATGCGCACTTTGGATAGCGCATTTTTAAGGTTCTCACCAGAGAGAGAGAGAGAGAGCAGAATAGGTTATTCTACTCCGTGACCATACAAAGACCTCAAAGGACTTGGTGGTTTGGACACTTTTGTTTTGAAAAAGTGTCCAAACCAATAATTTTTTTCGAAAAAAAAAACGACTTCGATGCTTGGAATTTATCCCCAATACAAGATTTAATAATATTAGTGATCGGAACCGTGTGCTGATCACAATGAGCCTAAACACGGCCAGTCTACTATTATCCATCGAGGAGTTCCGTCTCCATCATCAGATAAGCTAGCAGTCACTATCATATTGTATTGTCATCGGAACTTGACAGGTATGCCAAATTTCAGCTCAATCGGATATCGGAAAGTCACCCTTATCGCCACCCTTGAAATACTTATCATTGAGTAGTTCCAATGGCCATGTCTGGTCTTCTTCATCAATTCCACTTCACCAAATGTCTTTTCCTGAATGCACATGCTTTACTTGTTGCTGAAAATACCGAAATCGCTATATGTGTGCCTATAATATTTGAGGAGTTCCCTCAATTCCTCATGGATTCCATCATCATAACCAGATTTTGATGAAAATGGGACCAATACAGAAAGTGACAACTAAAAAAAAACAAATTGCTTCATAAATGACGGAGATATATGAGATAACAAACTTAGAAAAAGCCATTCCTTTTTTTTGAAGTCGTTAAAAAAGGGATAAGACGCATAAAGAGGTACAATTCTGTCTAGTTTTGCCCGTCCATTGCTGCTTGATTATTGAGCACATTTGAAGGACTAGAGTGTGAACCGGCAGTGTATCGAACTCATCATCGTTCGACTGAGATGCGAGAGATGCGTGTTCCATTCTTGCTGCGGGACAAATCCGTGACTATGTGTTGTGGTACATGGTGCTCGTAGTTCCTGCACACACCACACGGGATCCTACTGTGTGTGTGACTGTTGGGTACTATGTTATGGCGTTAGTTGTTCCTTTAGTTAGTTGGGGTGTTGTTCCACCAGGTGGCGGTGCTGGCGGCTCCAGGCGCGCGGAGCGCCGCGCGGCCGGGCCCTCGGAGAGGAGGAGGCCAGGTTAGTCCCTCAGGGTCTGAGTAGTGGTAGGACTGGTAAATAAAGCTTCTATACTTGCGGGTACCTACGAACTGGCACAGTGGAGGACCCCCCTGTGTAGGAACACGTGGGGGAGGGGTATTTCTTGAACTTACTAACTTGAAAGTTTTCATAACTATGCTTCAATACAAATCATAAAAGGGTAAAATATTTTTTCCCCGAACTTTCCCCTAAGAGCGGGTGCAATGGGGTGTTAAAGTTTGTATGGGAACTTTTTATCGCATTGTGCCTTTTGCTTGAAACTTGGTATCGATACTTAAAATACAGAATAATTGAACACATATTTCAGGATTTTTCAAAATAACCCATAAAAAGAGGTAAAAAAGGGTGACGAAGTTTTAGTATTTTTGTGATGTGATGCGTAGCAACGCACGGGTATTCAACTAGTTAAAGGTATGTTTATTTTTTATTTTATGTAATGACTCGACAAACTGGCTCACGGCCCACCTGATGGTAAGCGGTTACCGTCGCCTATTGACATCTTTTTTTTTTTTTTTTTTTTTTTTATATACTGGAATGGCGGAGCTAGCTGATGGCCCACCTGATGTTAAGCGGTAATCGGATTCTGCAACACCAGGGGCATTGCCATTGCGTTGCCTGCCCTGAAGGACTCTTTTTAATTTTTTTTGAAGCGGCTCGTGTTGTAGTTTAGCTGAAACACCTCATGAGGGAGCCATTTGATGAGATGAGATGAGAGATGAGATGAGATGAGATGAGATGACAGCTCTCGCTCGCACGGAGGCTGCGCGTTGCGTAACTGTGAAACTGAGCTGAACGCCGCTCTCCGCCATGGGGAAACTCACCATCCATTGTTTTGAATCTTTCGACAAGCTTGTAATCGGTTTGTTTGTATGGTGTTCCGAGAACACATTAGTATTAAGGTCATTAGGCTTATTACAATGCCGATAATTATCTATAACAATATAATAAATTTGAGTGTCTGTCTGTATGTCATTCAAAAATAAATCTGCTATTTATATGATGTCTTAAATCATATAACAATAAATTAGTTTTTTTTTCTGTCTGCTAGAATGTTTGTCTTGAATATGCTCCGAAACGGCTCAACGGATTTCAATGAAATAATTCGGAAGGTTTTGTTAATTTTTATTTTTTAATTACGTGAATGACGGAACAAGTGGGTTCCTCCTTGGAGGGGTTTAGTACGAGTATTGATAGTTTTCGAAACTATAGGAAGTTTAGATTCCTTCCATACAATTACTTGCAGCGCCCCTAGCGACAACGAGGAGAAAACTAAAGACGCTGTCAGTAAATGTATTGAAGGAACACACATGAAGAAGGGTTTTTTGTAAGAGGGTGGTATTAGGCTAGGCGCAGCCGCCATTCTTGTAGTCTTAGGGGTAAATATAGACAAGATAAGAAATACATTAGATAAAGATAATATGAAAATATAATTTGTTTTCAGATCACCGTACGAGACCGGGAGCGGCGGGTCCGTCGAACGAGCCGGCGCCTCATATGCATCTACACCAACCGCATCAACCTCATCACTTGCCACATCAACCTCACCACCAACCTCACCAGCACGGGGACAGCCCCTCCAGGAAGCGCAGGCGGATCTCCAGGCACCTCTCTACCGGTGAGTGCCCGCTGCAAGCCCCCCCGGAGCCGGCCGCCTTGTCGGACGGCGAGCTCAGCTCCAAGCACGGGGACGGCCCCTCCAGGAAGCGCAGGCGGATCTCCAGGCACCTCTCTACCGGTGAGTGCCCGCTGCAAGCCCCCCCGGAGCCGGCCGCCTCGTCGGACGGCGAGCTCAGCTCCAAGCACGGGGACAGCCCCTCCAGGAAGCGCAGGCGGATCTCCAGGCACCTCTCTACCGGTGAGTGCCCGCTGCAAGCCCCCCCGGAGCCGGCCGCCTCGTCGGACGGCGAGCTCAGCTCCAAGCACGGGGACAGCCCCTCCAGGAAGCGCAGGCGGATCTTCAGGCACCTCTCTACCGGTGAGTGCCCGCTGCAAGCCCCCCCGGAGCCGGCCGCCTCGTCGGACGGCGAGCTCAGCTCCAAGCACGGGGACGGCCCCTCCAGGAAGCGCAGGCGGATCTCCAGGCACCTCTCTACCGGTGAGTGCCCGCTGCAAGCCCCCCGGAGCCGGCCGCCTTGTCGGACGGCGAGCTCAGCTCCAAGCACGGGGACACCCTGAGGCCTTAGTACGAATTTTGATAGTTTACGAAACTAATTTAAGTTTCGTTTCCTTCCATACATATACTGACAGCGATCTTTAGTTCCTCGTAGTTTTCGCTAGGGGCGCTGCATGCGCGTATGGAAGGAAACGAAACTACACATAGTTTCTTAAACTATCGTAACTCGTACTAAGGTATAAACTACGCCAAACCAAAACACATTCCATATCGCGCTAATCATTTCAACAGAAATGAGTTAGCATTTTGCCGACTACTTTAGTGAGGCATAGCGACGCTCAAGATGGCGGCCGTGACTTTATTTTAAAGGGGCACGATTTTTTTTTAACCGTTCCGTGTCGTGTCTTGGGTTAGGGGGGGGAGAGATTTTGGGATTGAATAAAAAAATAATGTTTAGTTTTTATTTAGTGTTAATTTAAGCTGATTGTGATTTGTGTAGCTGTGTTGCAATTAGTTTCAATGCTCCTTTAATGACGACCTCAGTGGCGCGGCGGGCGAGTAGCCAGCGGAGATGCGAAAGGTTGCGGGTTCGATTCCCGCTGCGGGACAAATATTTGTATGATATGCAATTAGTTCCGTGTCTGTGTTGTATCACAGTGCTCAATTAAATGCAATACAAGTAATTAATTTGGTTAAAATTAAAAAAAAAACAACGCTGAACGGTTGAACCGATTTTGATCAAACAAAGCTAAGAACACTCCCGACAAATAAACCTTACAAACAAAACAAAAAAAAGAAATTGGTTCAGCCGTTCGGGAGCTACGTTGGGACAGACACACACACACAGACACGTAAAAATTATAACACTCCTTCGTTTTTCGCCGGGGGTTAAAAATGGTATTAAATGAAACTGATAGCAAGAGAATTACGTAATTGCTCCCCAGGGTTGCGATTACGGTACAAACTAACGCTTCTATAACCAGAAGAAGAAATAATTTGAGATATTGTTGTGTTTCCAGGGGAGAGCACCGCGCCCGCCCCTCCCCCGCCCGCGGAGCGCCGCGCCCCGCGCCACCACTACCAGCCACCGTACGTACCCCAGTGGCCCTCGCGCCCTGACGCTCGAAACCCTTAGGCTGGCCTCACACAGCTGGAATGTTTACAATACTACCTAATTTAAACTTCTTTTTCAATGGTGTCGCTTGTTCTGTTTTGGTCAAACTGCCTTATAAAATACCGTTGCTAAAAGCTATAATACCACCATTAGTTTGAGTTCGGGATTCTCTCCAGCCCAATTGATGATTGGACGTCCCTTGCGTTGCCGGTTCGATAATATGAATTCAGATTATTAATTCAGAGAGACTTTCCGGCTGTATGAAGCCAGCCAGAGTCCGACCAAAGAACTCCGACGACCATTTCAACAATTAACAGGACAACAAACCTCCAAGATATAAGCTGCGCCCGGTCAACGGGCAACTTTCGTGCCCCTTTCTAGGAAGAATTTTGACTAACAACAAACATGATTTTGTAAAATCATTCTATATACTTACGGGTCTACTATTGACAAAAACTTTATAGCAACGTTAGAGCCTACACACATTGAGCCTATAGTCGCGACCACAAGCTGCGGACGAGTTTTTTTATACATTTTGTACAGTATCGGCGCAAAGCGTGCGTTCGAGTGGCCGCGTTCGAGCCACAAGCTGCGGGAGTCGCCCGAGCTCGCTACTTATTGCCGCGTTTTGTCACTCGCATCGCGCGCACTCTAGGCCACAGTAGACGGCTTCTTCAAGGCGCCTTAAGTTGGTTTTCCTTTTTTCTTTGAATCAGCTTTCACTTGTTCTCGAGGCACCACACAGGCGCTCCCCAAATAGTAGAAAGAAGGATCATCATAAAAAAACAGATCGTGTTTGTTTCCTGATTCTTCTAGGTCTGGTTGCGTTGGAACACGAGAAAATGTAAATTTATTTTTTAAGACGATTCAAAATGATCCTTATGATTTAAATAAATGAATACTTTTTGACTTTGACGCCCACGTCCCCACCAACATACGTCAGTCTTGCTGCAAGCACGCAACCGAACGCTCAGCACAATGTCGGCGGATTTCGATGTAGATGCTTTTATCTCTGATATTTAGAAGTTAGAATTGGATGAACCCCGTAACGACGACGAATTGTACGTCGATGGTTTTGAATTCGACGACGTTTTCTACGTCTCAGTATAATAATCAACAACAACGAAAATAGTGTCCATTTCACAAACGCGTTCGACCCCTGCAAGCTCTCGACGGAAATGAACGGAATGCAGCCAAATAGTGGCTTTAGTGGCGACTGGTGGCCGCCACTAAGCCTAGCGGCTACGATTGGTGGCTGGACTGAGCCACTAGTGACCGCGTGAAGTGGCCGCGACTAGTGGCTCAATGTGCGGAGGGTCTTAAGATCGATGTTTCTTTCTAAACGCATCAACCTGCTGTTTTTGGTAAATAAATAATAAATAAATAATGCTGGACAGTTCACAAAACATTATCTAGCCCCAAGCTAAGCAGAGCTTGTGTTATGGGTACTAGATAACTGGTATACAATACATTACATAGATAGATATTTTTTATTATACATAGAAAATACAACACCCTGAACAAATATCTGCAGATCGTACAAATATTTGTTCCGAGGCGGGAATCGAACCCGCAACCTGCTGCGTCGCTAATTAATAGGACCCTAAGTGCTGATGACAGCAGCTGCCTCCTTCATCGCATGTGCTTGTATAGTATGTATCTTTGTAACTTACAGCCGTCGCATGCGGTACGTGAACAACAACGCGGTGTGGACGCACGACACGCGCCTGCTGGAGCCGCACCACACGCCGCTGCTACTCGACATCAACTCGGTAAATAAACATACACACACATAGGGAGTAATTTTTTTGTGAAAAATTTACAGGAATAGCATAGCCTCAATGGGCCTCGTTTTACAGTGGGATTTTTGTGGAATATAGACGTGACAAGCGGTGAGCTCATCGCCGGCAATGCCTCCCACGGCCGACTCAGCTAACGCTTTCTTCCAGTAATAACACATTTCATAATAAGCTAGCAGCCAGGACAAATCTTATACCAACAAATCTTATCAACAAGTCCGGGTAATCCCTTAGTCTGTTCATATGACATCCATGGAAGGAGACGGAGGGGTCTGTTCTTAGGCCGGACACACCACAGCCAATGTATTTTTCAATAAAAGATTTTATAAAATGTACTTCTGATTAATGATATTGATGAAATTAGTGATCGTAACCGTGTGCTGATCAAAATGAGCCTAAACACGGCCAGTCTACTATTATCCATCGAGGAGTTCCGTTCCGTTCCACCTTCCGTCTCCATCCTCAGATCAGCTCGCTGTCACCATCATACTGTATTGTCATCGGAACTTGACAGGTATGCACAATTTTTGACACTAACGTCGTCTGTCTTTCCTGAAATTTATAATCTGGGTCGGTTCAAGGCTAGAGTGAATAGGTGCCTTCTAGACCTTTGTGATCCATCGTCGGCCGCATCGTCACTTACCGACAATTGAGATCGTGGTCAAACATATGTTTATAAAAACAAAAAACAACGCCACAACTGCGTACGAGTTCCGTACGAGCGGTATGATCGGGTTGACCACTCTTGTTTGGCAAACCACTCCAAACGTGTGGATAGGGTGTTTGCGTGCGTTTGCGGTGGGTTGTCGCCGATCCGACAGCCGATTCTGCCGCAAAGCAGTAGTCCTCGCATTGCTATGTTCAGGTTTGAAGGCTATTGGTGCCGGTGAAATTACAGGCATAGGCTTGACTTGTTTTGGAATATACCAAAATCGCTAATTATGTATAAAATATGCGGCTTATAATATTTGAGGAGTTCCCTCAACTCCTCATGGATCCCATCATCAGAACGAGATGAGATATACAATTCAAATAAAAAAAATACGGTTTATAAATGACAGAGTTAAGAGAAAACAAAAAAACTCCTTTTTGATGAAGTGTGTTAAAAATGTTTCCTCTCGTTACTTCCAGATGTCGCTGCGGGGCGCGCGGCTCGGCGTGAACACGCTCGGCGCAGGCGTGCCGTGGCCGCACCGCGAGCACGCGCCGCGCACGCAGGTACACACGCACGCACACAAACACGCGCGCACATACCAACACGCAAAACAATTTTCACCAAAATAGGGTAGTTCCTATGTACTCTATTTTTAAATCGACAAATTCAATTCAATATTTTGTATTCCATAACATACAAAAGTACACTCGGATAAGTCGAAAATGTACAAGCAGTTGGTGCATTGGTGTTAGGCTCTTCACAACGCCTATTATTCCGTAATTTGGCCAAAACAAAATAAACACATGGTCGACATACTCGATAAAAAATCACTACCATTTACTAATAAATCCCAGAGACCCAAATCTCGTAATAAAAAATTTACTTAATATAGTTGTGTTCCGATCTAGTGTCGACAGTATAAATATCACAAATGGTATTCTTCTCAACTGATAGAACACAGAAATGTGATTATATCGAAATGTGACCAAAACTTAACGCTTCAAAGTTTTTCCGAGAATTTTGGCTTGAATTTTAGCAATTAGACGCGTTGATTGAGAGTATTGAATCATTCCATTGATATATAACATTATCCAACTCTAATCTATGGTCGCCATGAATCGACAGTAGACTATATAGTTGATATGCACAGAATACCTATTTTCAGTAAATTCACAATCCAGTCTCGATTCAGTCAACTTTCAGTGTGGTTTTGAAGTAACTACGATTGACCTTCTAGTATTCTAACTCGAGCTGAAGACAGCTCGGTGCTCCAAACTGAAGTCATTTTATTTATTTCATTCACTGACACTTTCAAAATCGACTATTTGACACATCGAATGCAATTTTGATCTAAAAAATATTATCTCTGAGTTATTCGTATTTTTTTAATTAAAGCTGGAAGGCAAATACAATTTTACTGATTATATAGATAGAAAACAGGAATATCTAAAACTAGTTAAATTATCACGAAATATCAATATTTTGAAACAGTTTAACTTTTCAAAATATTGATAAAATTCTGAGAAAGTCATCCTTCTACTTTAAGCTCTTAGATATTACAGTCAAAAGCTGAATCACAGAAAAGAACATAGATTTACAAAATTAAAAACTTTTTCTTCTCATTCAACGTTAACTGTGGTTAAGTTTTAGACCTAACTCCTAAGTTACATGATTTCTTTTATAGGATTATATTCTGATTGAGCGCGTACCAGAAACACGACCGTATGACCTTCATGCGATCTGGGCATAGCATATACATAAGTTAGGTTCCTACTTAATTAAGTATAAGTTATTAATACGCCGTGTTAGTTTTAAGTTATCCATAGTCAAGCAGTATAGTGCGGCACGACATTTCTATAGGAAATAGGTTATGGGCCCAGATTCCCATGACTTCTTTGAACCACTGAAAACAGGTTATGGGCCCAGATTTTTCAGACAACTACCTGAATACTCTGTGGTATTCCAATAATATATATTTGAAGGTTTCAACCAGTAAAATTAGCTTTAACTAGTTAAAATGTTGTCGTCCCGCACCGTACTGGCTAAAGTTAGTGTGGTGACACACGTGTGTCGCGAAGGTCAGTGTGGCGACACACATGCTCCAACTGGGCGGGCCGCCGGCGCCGGCCGCGGTGCCCGAGCTGTGGGGAGCCGCCGTGCTGCCGCCGCTGCCGCTGCGCTACCAGGTACCAGGATACTCGCTTGGGATAGGAGTGTAACTGTACCGTGATGGAAAACTCGCTGAACTATCCACTCATTATATAAACCGAACTCACTTCTGTACGCAATTACTTTCAACTTGCTATGAATGACCCCTCACACCTCTTTTGCTTGTTCTGTTCATCATAAATATTTGTAAAAGCGTTAACGTCAGATAACTGGAAGAAAAACAGCAAATTCATTAATTTACATCAAGCCAAATGAGGTCAAAGGAGAAATCAATAACGAATTAAATGTTAAGGTCATGAGCATGATGGTTTTTCTTCAGACTATTACCATTCATGTAATTCAATTTGAATCATATACTTTGATTAGCCATTTTCATTTCAAATTTAATTGGCCAAAAGGTCACTTTAACATAATTCTTGACTGTTTTTGGCCATTCACTTATCATATAAACACATACACAACTTAGTAGATGTTCAGTGCGTTTCCCGCGAGCCGTACGCTTCAAGTGAAGGTCTGCTTTGTCATGTTTTGATGTGAATAGTTGTTGAATTGTCGTCCGGCTTTGGGTCTACGGCTGCGTCCGTCACTAATCGCTTAACACGAGACAAATCCATCTAGAACATCATTTAAACTTATAGACGTTCCCCTACGCTTACTGTTCACATTTTGTCTCCTTCACCTAGTCTGTTTTCTCCGAGTGAGAGTGAGATGGATTCCTCGCTAGTCCTTGTTTTCTTTGCACGTTATAATACAAGGTTATATCAATTCGGTCTGTTCGTGCATGTTGTTCACGCCTCGCCCCGGACAGTATGTCGTCTACGTACACGCGTGTAGACTCCGCATATTCGGCAAGTCGGCTTTTTCCTCGAGTGTTCGTTTCTAGCCGTTCGGCGCACTTCTTACTCCGACATAACGCTATTTAATAAAACTACTTTATTTATAATGTGATTTCTTTGGCTGGACATGTTTGCTTGATCTAATTGTATTTATAGTAACCGTTTACAGGTTCCTAGTTTGTGAAGCTGAATATTTTTGAGTTCTTCGTCAAATTATTTACTATTTACTGATATTGGTTTGGGAATTTGTATTTGAATTTGACAATTTCAATTTAATCCTTTAAAAACATGATGTATTATTTATATATACCTAGTAATCGTGTAGTTTCATAAGAAAACACTTGATTTTACTTGTCGGGTTTTGAAGCTTGTTCCCTCTGAATATCAATTTCTGAAATAGCTTCTCTATTTTGAGATAATTTTATTTTCACACCACCTGCTCGACAATGTCCAATTATATATCATTCAATCTCAGCGTAAAGTAAAGCATTACCTCTTAAGGGAGGTAAAGTTGTATGAAACTCTCTAGGGAGTAAATTGATTTTAATTTGGAACGTCAAATTCGTGTGGAAAGTCGTGGAAAGCTCTGAGTAACAAAATGCCCATATGGCATTGTAAAGAGGTTTGTTCAAAAGTTTAAATGGCCACTAGCAACTCTGTGATCGAAGACTAGCAACCATGACCAATAAGCAGATTTAAAAAATAGCGTGTTTCTAAAGAATGTAAAACAAAAGACGGTATTTGGCCCTAGATTTTTATTGTCTCGCAGAAGGTGTGAAAAGTAGAGTATGCTCCTTTTGGATAATAGCCTGTCTTCGTCTTGGGCAGCTTGAACCCCTCGCTAAGCGAGGGAGTTAACTCTAGAGGACCTCGTTACACTCAGGGTTAAATATGCCGCCCGTGACGTAAGACACTGCTTTATCCCCTAAGTGCATAATCTACTATTAAAGCCCTGGTTGATGCGTCAATTGCACCAAATAAAATGTATTATATTCTCGGCTATTGAACGCTTTATATCAGTAAATGGTCTGACGTTCCGTTTTCAGCCCCTGTCTTGTGGTTTAGTCGGCTGTAGGGCCCGGTAAACCACAAGACAGGGGCTGAAAACGGAACGTCAGACCATTTACTGATATAAAGCGTTCAATAGCCGAGAATATAATACTTGCTGTAGGCCCCGGTTGCTTGCGTCTTCGGGAGGTCGACCGCTGTTTCTTAGCTCTGTGATTACGATGGTTTGAAATCCTTCTTTGTGGTTTGTTGTGGAATCAGTGTGGTTCTCCTCTGAGTAGAAAGCCGCTATATTGCTTTAATTTGGTGCTGCTCTGTTAGAAAAGCTACTTTTGACTAAAATGGACCATTCGTATACTTCGCCTAAGCGTATCACGATTGAGAAATATCAATGAGAAATTAGCGTGAGTTGGGTCTTGTCTCACTAAAATTGAATCAAATCGAAAGTAGCTTCTATTAAAGAGTGTTTTGTATATAATAAAATTTTAGTAAATTGATGAGTACCCTACTAGTTCCACAACTAGAATTCCAGTTTTGGCGTGCTACTGGTCTGGTAGAGTTTAGCTACGATCACACGCCTGGAGAAAGATGCATCACCCGAGCTTTAAGATTTGTTTGATGACTACATTGTATAGATGTTATGATTAATTCGGTTACACTTTATGAGAACGAATGTATATTTTTCTGCTTAAGTTCAGGTTTGCTCCGACACTATCGCCAAACATTATATGAAATTACTTTTGTTCTGTATCTCCTGCACTGATAGGCTTTCAACATTTAGAAGGCTGGAACTCTTGCCTGGAATAATATGCCATGACAGGCCCACCTAACACCGCAGCTGAACTAACAACGCATGCTCGACAAAAACAATGACAAAGTTAAATTAGTTTTTGTTCTTGGTCTTGTTGCAAACAACTTAAATGCTTTACTACTATATAACAATATCTTAATTATCCGTCTGTCGGTCTGTAGTCTGTCACAGGGTGTATCTCGGCAATCGTAAGAGGTAGCGAGTTGAAATTGATACAGATTGTGTTGTTGTGGCATTTAACTTCAGCTAATAACAAAAATGCCCAGTATAAGAGTTGTTTAACAAATAAATTAAACGTTACTAGTTGTAAATGAACCTCCGGTGTCGATTTGGCCGCACGGCCGGCTCATGATGATGTACATTCGTTCTCGCTAGAACACGTTCCATCCTATGTTAACTCGAGCACACAATATGCATGCCCAGATATACAGACTATGTGATTAATTGTTATCGGAGGAGGTTTAACGTTTTGTGATTATAAGTGTGCTTGTTGCGGAGCCGTTTTGACCCTTGTACCTTATGTCATAAGGTCGAAATGGTAAAGCTGTCTTTCGTGTAAGCGTAGTTATCTATTATAGCATTCTACGCTCGTTCCTTTAAGATAATGTTTATATTGTTATGTACCGGACGATGCTCGAAACTTAGTGACTATTTTATCATTATATCATTCTACTGGGATATTTTTTGTCAATGTTATACGTTGAAGTTGGGGCATCGTTCGAGTTAGCTGTACTGGGAGAGGTTATTAACTGTGCGGTCTCACTGATATCACGCTTGTCGCTACACGTGTACACTTCCAACGGACATAAAGACTAACCCACACTAGGCGTCAGTGAGACCCGCGTGTTACATTCCTGTGAGCTCACATCCGCAGCAACGAGCACCCTACCTGCGCTTGGCGTGTACGGACTTGTCGCAAACCGTTTTCGCATCTATCCCCTTGTAATAGAGCTTGGTTTGTGTTGGGAGCCCGAGGCTCCCTGGCTAAGAGAACTAGTGAGGTGGCGGTAGGCTGCATTGTGCATCACTCGAGATGTTACTTAGTGTGCACAGAGCTTTTCCAATTAGGTTCTTGACGTGGATGCGCGCGGATGGCCATGTCGCTGTCACGTGTTCACCGGCCAATTAAAGTCGAGTTTGTGGCGCGGGGCTCGCTGCTGATTGGTTGGTGATCACGTGATTAATTAAAGAATGAAGCGTGCATCCAATGTCTTTTTAAATACCATTGAGTTGTCGGTGTTTTTATTCATTCTCACTCCTTCCGGGCCGACTCTATTTTGATTTTAACATTTTTTTAAATAAAACTACACGAGTTAAAATAATCTTTTGAAGCGTTGACGCCATCATATGAACTCCTGTCTGTGTTCATATCAATTATAGGATATTGTAATGAAATTGGTTCCGTACCCTAGAAAACTCCATCTAATAGAGAAAGGGTCAGAAATATCTCAATAGCTGTATTACATACACGACTTGACAAAACAATGTCAGAAAAATCCAATATGGCGTCGGCGCTCATCCAGCAGGCATTCGAGTTCCATACTACCTCCTCTGTACATATCCAATTATGACAGTCATATCTACTAGCAAACATCTAGGGACTGTTACACACATTTACTAATAGCGCGAGTGTACTAGCGGTTGCAGCGACCCCCCAAATATTGAAGCCAACTAACTCCCCCCCCCCACTGGGTATTCGACTTCGTATATCGCATGATTTTTCACACCTTTTCGTACCCTGACTGTGAATGTGTTACGTGTTTCTTCGTATGAATTTCCAACGGCTGGTTTTTAAACCGTGTGTGCGCACGCTAACGTCCGCTCTCGGCCAATACCGACTCGGCTTCGCGGGTTCACTGACCGTCTGCGCTCGCTGTCGCGCACTCACGGGTGGACTTTTCAACAGTCGCCACACTATTTTCAATTGCCGCTTGCAACTCAGGCTTTTGTTAATAAGTAGAGTAAGTTTGTTTTTAAATACTGAGAAAAATATTTGGCTGGTCGCTTTGATAGAACTTGGCTGTTACCTGAAGATGCTCATTTTATTGTGAAACAATAACAATATTATTTTATTGTAAATGTGGAGTGTTTTCTAGGGGTGCGGTTTATTAACATGAGCGCTATTTTATACATTTATAGTTTAAGCAAGTTTTTCTCGTTCTTAGAACACGCTAGGTGCATATTTCAATAATTTGTATATAAGTATTTATTTATAAAATGTTTCTTGATGTTTAGATGCTTGTAATGTTACCCTCACATAAATTAACTTTTAGACATATTTTTTTATTTAAATACATTCACATCTTGATAAATATTAAAGTATATACTTCCTGATCAACGTTTAGTAGCTGGCTAAATAAATATATTAAAACATTTTATTTTAATTTCATTGGTATTTTTATTTATATTATTATTCTGAAATTATGCTTCCACTGTTTAAATAGGATGAGAAAATTAACATTTAATGCAACAACACATTTTTTTCTTATCGGAAGTGCTCTATTTATATTATTCTGGTATTTGGTTTTAGTGTTGAAATATTTTTTGAAGTCGAGAATATAATACGAGGTCTTAATGATTGTTGTTCGATATAAATGTCTTAAAGAAAATCCTGCCCAAACCATATTTTGCAGGCCTAAGTATTTTATTCTCGGTGACATCTTAGATTCAATTAAAACCTTGTGACATCACGCCGAATAAACAGAAGAAAATAATCTCCCATTTGGTATTTCCTGACAAGGACTCGGTCGTGGGATGCAATGGCGGCAATGAGCTCACCACTCTTCACGTCTATATTCCCACGATGATGCTCTGTCTACCCTCTCGCAGAAGAGCCGTAAGTCTATGTATGTATGCATGTACATCAGATATTAGTACATATACTACCCTCCCCATACAGCAGAGGACTTTTTCCTTCTTAGGAAGGCTTAGTTCCTAGACCACCCGTGAACGATCTAGCTAGATTCTGACGTTCCTTTTTGGTACAGAGGGCTCCGCGCATTCGCGCGTTTCCCTTCACCCCGCACCCTCATCCACACCAGCATCACACCGATTACCAGTCTCTTAACATCTGTTATTTGGTACAGCCAGTCTCATTTGGTTGACTTTCGTGTTTAGTGCCTTAACATGCAAGGTCGACCATCCTCCGCGTATGGATATTATTATATTTACAAGCTCAATCCTACATCTGCGTGTAGTTTTTTTCATACAATCTTCAACAACCCCGCTGCACCTCTTATGGGTGGAATTTGGGAAGTTCCTTTCTTAGTGCACCCCGAGACGACAAAAAGAATGTACACTCCAAATGTCAGGCCTCTAGGACTTACTGTTTAGGCTGTGAGTCGATAGTCGGTCAGTATTATGTAAGATATTGATTAGATCCATCATTTACAATCCAACTTCAGTCCTTTTTGATGATGCTGATCACATAATCTCTGGCTGTTCCGACATGTCTTCGAGAGCCCTTGTCAGTGAAGTGTTTATTCGGCGTGTCACCCGCATCCTCCGGTGGGGGCAGGAGGAAACCCCCTGCCCCCCTGTCGGTTGTGGAGGGGTTGTAACTTGACTGCCGGTGCAGATGGGCGGCGTGTACGCGGGACTCCAGTACCACACGCCGCACGGCGGGTTCGCGCCGGCGCCGCCGCGCGGGCCCTTCGCCTCGCCCCCACACCCGTGTGTTTTCGTCTCTCAAACTATCAGATGACATGAAGCCACGCTTCATTTTGACGTAATGAAACACCTATCCAGTTAAGCGCTAGACCTGTAGTGGCACCCGTCAAGTCTGTTCAATAAACTTTTTTGAGAAAAATATATTTTACAATACAAGCTTTTATAAAATTAGTGATCGAACCGTGTTCTGATCAAAATGAGCCTAAACACGGCCAGTCTACTATTATCCATCAAGGAGTTCCATTGTCCAACTTCCGTCTCCATCATCAGATCAGCTCGCTGTCACCATCATATAGTTTTTTTTTTTTTTTTAACGTTGGTAGACCTTTGTTTGACCACGATCTCACCTGTTGGTAAGTGACGATGCGGCCGAAGATGGAGCACAAAGGTCTAGAAGGCACCCCACCATGAGCGTGGGGGAGACCTCGGGGAACGTATTCAGACCAGATTTGTTCTGGAACAAGGCCAGGTCAAGAGTACCCTTAACGAGCATGTATGAAGAATGTGATGAGAGTGAATGAAGCAAAAGAGGTATGTCAGGATCGTAGCAAGTGGAAATCCGTGGTCTCTGCCTACCCCACCGGGAAACAAGCTGAGTTTATGTATGTATGCATGATAAGCGTTAATAGCGTCTAAGCAGCTCTTTCATACAAGCCATTCTGTTAGATAAAATTACTTCCCTAATGTTAATATTTTTTGTACCCTGTAATTTATGTGCTTGAAGTTGACGCACAAATTGTGCTTAAATTAAACTTAATTTAATTTAAGTTATTTTTTTGTGTATGAATGATTGTTACCGCTGGGCCGTTTGCTTGATTGCTACCTTGGTAGTATAATACAAATGTATGTTGCGTGTTGCAGCGCGCGGAGCCCGGCCGGGTGGACATGCTGGGCGCCGGCGAGAGCGCCCTGTCGCCGCTGCAGCCCGACCTGCACCACGCGCCCTTACTGCTTGCCACTGAGGTAACTTACCACTTACCTTCGTTTAGTATTCTTATCGGTTTAGTACGCCCTTCCACATATTTGAAATGGAGTGTTCACAGTTTGCTAGTTTTGCGCTCACTCTACGCAGTTTGCAGCGTTACGCGCAAAACTAGCAAAATGTGAACACTCCATTTCAAATATGGAAGGGCGTACTAAACCGAAACGCCGGTAACTCAGTCGGCGGCTAACAGTTTGCCTACTGGGGACGCAGCCTAAATGTGCTTCGGGTCAGCGCTCTAAAAGTGAACTAATCAAAACTCATCAAAATAAACAATACTGACTTTTTTTATGCGTCCGTTGCTGCTTGATTATTGAACACATTTGAAGGACTAGAGTGAACAGGCGGTGTGTTGAACTCATTTGTAATTTTTCGAATTATTAAAGGTGTCATAATTTTGGCGTTGATAGTGTATGTACAGTTTCAGGCGGTGGATGAGAACGGCTTAAGACCGTTCGTCGTGGTATTCTATAGAGGAGGCCTATGTCCAGCAGTGGACTTCTGTAGGCTGAGAAATTGAAATTGTTTATTGACAAAAGTATGAGGTACACAACATTTTAGTATAATCAACCACTAATTAGTAACCAATAATATTAGCACCACTAATACAAACGACTCGTCAAACACTCGTTTACAATCGTACGTAGATTAGATGTAATTTGATTATGAGTGTATGGAATGTCAAGTCCATCGTCGAGTTAATATAAAATATTCGATATCAACCCTACTGTGGTTAAGTGAACACTATTTGGAATGCAGCGAGGTCGCCACGCCGCGGTGCTTGCGCGGCCGAAGCCTATAGCGCTTTGAAAAAGAAAGAAAACCGCAAAAAATAAGAAAACGGAAGAATCGCGCGCACTTACCACGGTCGAATCAGCTCCGTGAATAAAAATATTTTAAAAATAGTGAACAATGTATTCTGACTAATCTTAATTAATAATTTTGATAAGTGCTCTGAGACTCGCAACATATAATGTTAGTGACCTTAAATAATGAAGTTTACTTGTGAAAATGAACAAAAATATAGTGAACAATCTATTATGAACCAGTGAAATTATCTAAAATTCAACAGCAATACATTTTACCAAAACCATTCAGAGGAATAATAATACATGGTGTTGTTGGATATGAGGAAAATCATAAAGATGTGAGTGAAATTTTAAATCTTAGAACAAAACGAATCGTTATTCAAACAACACGGTTACGTTGGCGTCGGGCGAAACTGACCTTTGGACCCTACTCGGCGACTAGCAAATCTACTCATACCCTAATCACAAAATAATGAATAGTAACACTATAAGTACCTACCAAACTGCCGCGGATTGCTAATTTCATCGCATAATTTAATAATCTACTGGCGTGGAAAGCGGTAATCACTAATTTAGACTGATTGTTGACATTCATTTGGCGCTCACACCTATCATAAAGTTGAACGTGTACTTACACATATTAGTGTTACCAACAACAATGGAAGAACCATCTTATAGGGAAATAAATGGAAACAATAAGAATTTTATAAAATGTGTATTATGTAACACTAACTATACGACTTGGAAAAAACCCAAGTCTTATATAAAACATACGACATATAAGATATAAGACATAAATCTTATATAAGACATACATTTGACGACCTCTGTGACGCGGCGGGCGAACGTTCGCCTGCGACGCAGGAGGTTGCGGGTTCGATTCCCGCCTCGGAACAAATATTTGTGCGATCTGCAGATATTTGTTCAGGGTGTTCTGTGTATTTTCTATATATAGTAAAAAATATCTTATCTATGTAATATATTGTATAAAGTATATCAGTTGTCTAGTACCCATAACACAAGCTCTGCTTAGCTTGGGGCTAGACAATGTTGTGTGTATTAACATGAGCGCTATTTTATACATTTATAGTTTAAGCAAGTTTTTCTCGTTCTTAGAACACGCTAGGTGCATATTTCAATAATTTGTATATAAGTATTTATTTATAAAATGTTTCTTGATGTTTAGATGCTTGTAATGTTACCCTCACATAAATTAACTTTTAGACATATTTTTTTATTTAAATACATTCACATCTTGATAAATATTAAAGTATATACTTCCTGATCAACGTTTAGTAGCTGGCTAAATAAATATATTAAAACATTTTATTTTAATTTCATTGGTATTTTTATTTATATTATTATTCTGAAATTATGCTTCCACTGTTTAAATAGGATGAGAAAATTAACATTTAATGCAACAACACATTTTTTTCTTATCGGAAGTGCTCTATTTATATTATTCTGGTATTTGGTTTTAGTGTTGAAATATTTTTTGAAGTCGAGAATATAATACGAGGTCCTAATGATTGTTGGTCGATATAAATGTCTTAAAGAAAATCCTGCCCAAACCATATTTTGCAGGCCTAAGTATTTTATTCTCGGTGACATCTTAGATTCAATTAAAACCTTGTGACATCACGCCGAATAAACAGAAGAAAATAATCTCCCATTTGGTATTTCCTGACAAGGACTCGGTCGTGGGATGCAATGGCGGCAATGAGCTCACCACTCTTCACGTCTATATTCCCACGATGATGCTCTGTCTACCCTCTCGCAGAAGAGCCGTAAGTCTATGTATGTATGCATGTACATCAGATATTAGTACATATACTACCCTCCCCATACAGCAGAGGCCTTTTTCCTTCTTAGGAAGGCTTAGTTCCTAGACCACCCGTGAACGATCTAGCTAGATTCTGACGTTCCTTTTTGGTACAGAGGGCTCCGCACATTCGCGCGTTTCCCCTCACCCCGCACCCTCATCCACACCAGCATCACACCGATTACCAGTCTCTTAACATCTCCTATTTGGTACAGCCAGTCTCATTTGGTTGACTTTCGTGTTTAGTGCCTTAACATGCAAGGTCAACCATCCTCCGCGTATGGATATTATTATATTTACAAGCTCAATACTACATCTGCGTGTAGTTTTTTTCGTACAATCTTCAACAACCCCGCTGCACCTCTTATGGGTGGAATTTGGGAAGTTCCTTTCTTAGTGCACCCCGAGACGACAAAAAGAATGTACACTCCAAATGTCAGGCCTCTAGGACTTACTGTTTAGGCTGTGAGTCGATAGTCGGTCAGTATTATGTAAGATATTGATTAGATCCATCATTTACAATCCAACTTCAGTCCTTTTTGATGATGCTGATCACATAATCTCTGGCTGTTTCCGACATGTCTTCGAGAGCCCTTGTCAGTGAAGTGTTTATTCGGCGTGTCACCCGCATCCTCCGGTGGGGGCAGGAGGAAACCCCCTGCCCCCCTGTCGGTTGTGGAGGGGTTGTAACGAGACTGCCGGTGCAGATGGGCGGCGTGTACGCGGGACTCCAGTACCACACGCCGCACGGCGGGTTCGCGCCGGCGCCGCCGCGCGGGCCCTTCGCCTCGCCCCCACACCCGCACCCACACACGCATCACCACTACATACCCAACTCGCAGGTGAGTATCGTATCGGTAGATTGATTGTTTTTACCGATTTTTGTTTCTTGACCATACTTGTCGGATGCCACTAGTTATACTTTATTAGAAGCTTTTATTTAACTTGCAATATATGTTTGTTTGTCTGGGTGTAATCCGGGTGGAATCTTGCAACTGAATTTTATAGCAGTTATCCTCATCCGATTGAGCTGAAATTTGGCATACCTGTTAAGTTCCGATGACAATACAAACAACAACTGCTGCTAAGGAGTGGAATACACTACCGTCGTCTGTCTTTCCTGAAAACTATAATCTGGGTCTCTTCAAGGCTAGAGTGAATAGGTGCCTTCTAGACCTTTGTGCTCCATCTTCGGCCGCATCGTCACTTACCAACAGGTGAGATCGTGGTCAAACAAAGGTCTATCAACGTTAAAAAAAAAAAAAAAAACAATATGATGGTGACAGCGAGCTGATCTGATGATGGAGACGGAAGTTGAACTTGGACAATGGAACTCCTTGATGGATAATAGTAGACTGGCCGTGTTTAGGCTCATTTTGATCAGAACACGGTTCGATCACTAATTTTATAAAAGCTTGTATTGTAAAATATATTTTTCTCAAAAAAGTTTATTGAACAGACTTGACGGGTGCCACTATAGGTCAAGCGCTTAACTGAGTCAGTCCCTGAGGTATGGGAGCGGTAAGGGAGGGGTGTTTTCGTCTCTCAAACTATCAGATGACATGAAGCCACGCTTCATTTTGACGTAATGAAACACCTCTCCCGTATTGCTTCCATACCTCAGGGACTGGCCCAGTTAAGCGCTAGACCTGTAGTGGCACCCGTCAAGTCTGTTCAATAAACTTTTTTGAGAAAAATATATTTTACAATACAAGCTTTTATAAAATTAGTGATCGAACCGTGTTCTGATCAAAATGAGCCTAAACACGGCCAGTCTACTATTATCCATCAAGGAGTTCCATTGTCCAACTTCCGTCTCCATCATCAGATCAGCTCGCTGTCACCATCATATAGTTTTTTTTTTTTTTTTAACGTTGATAGACCTTTGTTTGACCACGATATCACCTGTTGGTAAGTGACGATGCGGCCGAAGATGGAGCACAAAGGTCTAGAAGGCACCCCACCATGAGCGTGGGGGAGACCTCGGGGAACGTATTCAGACCAGATTTGTTCTGGAACAAGGCCAGGTCAAGAGTACTCTTAACGAGCATGTATGAAGAATGTGATGAGAGTGAATGAAGCAAAAGAGGTATGTCAGGATCGTAGCAAGTGGAAATCCGTTGTCTCTGCCTACCCCACCGGGAAACAAGCTGAGTTTATGTATGTATGCATGATAAGCGTTAATAGCGTCTAAGCAGCTCTTTCATACAAGCCATTCTGTTAGATAAAATTACTTCCCTAATGTTAATATTTTTTGTACCCTGTAATTTATGTGCTTGAAGTTGACGCACAAATTGTGCTTAAATTAAACTTAATTTAATTTAAGTTATTTTTTTGTGTATGAATGATTGTTACCGCTGGGCCGTTTGCTTGATTGCTACCTTGGTAGTATAATACAAATGTATGTTGCGTGTTGCAGCGCGCGGAGCGCGGCCGGGTGGACATGCTGGGCGCCGGCGAGAGCGCCCTGTCGCCGCTGCAGCCCGACCTGCACCACGCGCCCTTACTGCTTGCCACTGAGGTAACTTACCACTTACCTTCGTTTAGTATTCTTATCGGTTTAGTACGCCCTTCCACATATTTGAAATGGAGTGTTCACAGTTTGCTAGTTTTGCGCTTACTCTACGCAGTTTGCAGCGTTACGCGCAAAACTAGCAAAATGTGAACACTCCATTTCAAATATGGAAGGGCGTACTAAACCGATACGCCGGTAACTCAGTCGGCGGCTAACAGTTTGCCTACTGGGGACGCAGCCTAAATGTGCTTCGGGTCAGCGCTCTAAAAGTGAACTAAACAAAACTCATCAAAATAAACAATACTGACTTTTTTTATGCGTCCATTGCTGCTTGATTATTGAACACATTTGAAGGACTAGAGTGAACAGGCGGTGTGTTGAACTCATTTGTAATTTTTCGAATTATTAAAGGTGTCATAATTTTGGCGTTGATAGTGTATGTACAGTTTCAGGCGGTGGATGAGAACGGCTTAAGACCGTTCGTCGTGGTATTCTATAGAGGAGGCCTATGTCCAGCAGTGGACTTCTGTAGGCTGAGAAATTGAAATTGTTTATTGACAAAAGTATGAGGTACACAACATTTTAGTATAATCAACCACTAATTAGTAACCAATAATATTAGCACCACTAATACAAACGACTCGTCAAACACTCGTTTACAATCGTACGTAGATTAGATGTAATTTGATTATGAGTGTATGGAATGTCAAGTCCATCGTCGAGTTAATATAAAATATTCGATATCAACCCTACTGTGGTTAAGTGAACACTATTTGGAATGCAGCGAGGTCGCCACGCCGCGGTGCTTGCGCGGCCGAAGCCTATAGCGCTTTGAAAAAGAAAGAAAACCGCAAAAAATAAGAAAACGGAAGAATCGCGCGCACTTACCACGGTCGAATCAGCTCCGTGAATAAAAATATTTTAAAAATAGTGAACAATGTATTCTGACTAATCTTAATTAATAATTTTGATAAGTGCTCTGAGACTCGCAACATATAATGTTAGTGACCTTAAATAATGAAGATTACTTGTGAAAATGAACAAAAATATAGTGAACAATCTATTATGAACCAGTGAAATTATCTAAAATTCAACAGCAATACATTTTACCAAAACCATTCAGAGGAATAATAATACATGGTGTTGTTGGATATGAGGAAAATCATAAAGATGTGAGTGAAATTTTAAATCTTAGAACAAAACGAATCGTTATTCAAACAACACGGTTACGTTGGCGTCGGGCGAAACTGACCTTTGGACCCTACTCGGCGACTAGCAAATCTACTCATACCCTAATCACAAAATAATGAATAGTAACACTATAAGTACCTACCAAACTGCCGCGGATTGCTAATTTCATCGCATAATTTAATAATCTACTGGCGTGGAAAGCGGTAATCACTAATTTAGACTGATTGTTGACATTCATTTGGCGCTCACACCTATCATAAAGTTGAACGTGTACCTACACATATTAGTGTTACCAACAACAATGGAAGAACCATCTTATAGGGAAATAAATGGAAACAATAAGAATTTTATAAAATGTGTATTATGTAACACTAACTATACGACTTGGAAAAAACCCAAGTCTTATATAAAACATACGACATATAAGATATAAGACATAAATCTTATATAAGACATACATTTGACGACCTCTGTGACGCGGCGGGCGAACGTTCGCCTGCGACGCAGGAGGTTGCGGGTTCGATTCCCGCCTCGGAACAAATATTTGTGCGATCTGCAGATATTTGTTCAGGGTGTTCTGGGTATTTTCTATATATAATAAAAAATATCTTATCTATGTAATATATTGTATAAAGTATATCAGTTGTCTAGTACCCATAACACAAGCTCTGCTTAGTTTGGGGCTAGACAATGTTGTGTGTACTGTCCAGCATTATTTATTTATTTATTTACTGTACTATGGACACGGAAGAAAAGAAAAATTGGAAATGCGCATCTTGCTTCACAATCACAAATGCAAAAAAGTTGCCACGAGCAAAACTGCTTGATGAAAATGTTACACTTCTTCGAAAGAGATCAAATTCCCTAAGCTCTGTCCTAGACTTAACTTGCAATAGTCTAACACAAGACCAAAGTAGCTCAGTCAATTCCATTTTCATGGATAGCTCAATGAAGAGTTTGCCAAGTATGTCAATAGATCAAGATTCGGAAATTACAGAGTTAAAGGAACAATTCAAGAAGACAAACGAGTACCTACAAATAGCAAACGCAGAAATAGACAGACTTGCACTTGAAAATAACGACCTTACTAAGAAGTTTGACAAACTTGAGTTAAAGGTCAAGGCATTGAAGAGATTAATCGACGCAGAAAAATTAGATGGTCATGCTACTCCTACGGGCTCAGCGAGAAAAAAACTGCTTAACATAACAGCTACTCCTACCTCAAACACTCCTTCAGGTTCAGCATGAAAAAAGAGAACACTGCGTCAAAAGTCTACAAAGAGACTCGGGAACAGTACCAACACACTTGAAAATGTCTCGTTCACTTCAACACCAGAGAAGACTCCATTGGAATTTATACTATCAGCTACTGCTAACTCTCCTCCTACAATGCAAGAAATTAAGGAAACCACACGAGAGTATAATGATCCAGAAGATAAGTCTGAAACAGCGAGCAAACCAATAACAGAATCAAAAACAGTAAATATTACTATAGTAGCTAAAAACAATACAGAGATACCCAAGAAGAACGTCCTGATAATAGGAGACGAAGAAGCAAAAGGACTAAACAAACAATTACGATTACTATTAGGATTTAGTTTTGAAGTATCTTCTGTTATAATGCCAGGAGCAAATATGCACCAAATGTTAGAATCAAATATTATAAAATTTTTTAGATCTTTTAAGAAATCAGACTACATTATATTGGTGGGAGGCTCCAATGATACGAATCCATTAAGCTTAAAATGTCAGCTATATCATTATCTAAGCAAACTGTCTAATACTAACGTAATATTAGCAGAAATATATAATAACAAACATGTTAACACGTATAAACTGCGGTCAATGTATAAATTTCTGTGCACTCAATTTAACTGGGTGACCTATTCAGGGTATTTATATAATGATATTTATGAAACGTCCATTCTGGGAAATCGCATATAAAATCTCGCGAGATGAATCTTAAAAGAAATTTTACACCTTGATTACAAGTTAAATTACTTCAGATACCAAACTAATTTATATAAAAAAGCTCTAAAAGCTAATTCAAAACCGAAAACACTTTCAGCTGGCACGCAGACTGAAAGTGTTTTTTTTCGTGACCCACAGTGACGAAACTAACTGCAATGCAATACCTGACGCAATACCAAACGCAAATAAGAATGATGAAGTCTTTGAAATTTACCATCAGAATATATGTAGTATTTTACCAAAAATAAATGACATAGAATTATTCCTTGAATCATTAGGATCCAATGTTGAAATATTATGTTTTTCTGAAACTTTCTATAAAAAGCATTAAGCTAAGTTAATTAATATTGAAGGATACGAGCTTGCTTGTGACTATGTTAGAACCCGATTTGATAAAGGTGGGTTGTATTTTTGTCAAAAGAGGATTAGAATATAATAAACTACACTGGATGCAAGAAATGTCGGTAGATAAAGTCTTTGAATGCTGTGGCATATTAATTCCAGTGCTAAATCTCATCGTCGCTTGTATATATAGGTCTCCAAGTAGTAATGCTAATGATTTTATCTGTAAACTAAGCGATCTACTTACAAAAGTCGTTCGAAAAAGGCAAAAAAGAATTGTATTGTTAGGCGACTTCAATATTAATGTGTTAGAGACTTATAAAGATGCGATTGCGTTCCTAACTACACTTAAAAGTTTAAATATGGCACAATTACTGAGCCTACTCGAATAACATCCCATAGCCAGAAATGTATAGACAATATTATAACTAATTGTAAAAAAATTGAATCAAAAGTAGTTAACACAGGATTTTCAAACCATACAGGACAATTTATTAAACTACCGTTTAAACTTCACCAGAATGGAAAATTCTGGTTTGAATATAAAAGAGACACCGATCCTAATTTAGATATTTTTGTAAAGTATATCTCCCAAATAAGCTTTGCTGATGTGTACGAACAAGATATCATGAATAAAGCATATGATAAATTTCTTGAGATCTACAGTTTGGTCTATGATTTATGCTTTAAAGAAAATAAAGTTAAAATATCTTAAAGAAGAAAACTCAGTTGGAAAACAAAGGGAATAGTTAAATAAAAAAAAATAAAAGAATACTATTGATAAATTTGCAGAAAAATAGACCCGCTCATATGACCCAGTTTTATAAAATGTACAGGAGAAAACTAAAATCAATAATACGATTCTCAAAAATAAACTCTAGTCTAAGATATATTAATAAAAGCAGCAATATAACAAAAGCCACCTGGGGATTAATCAAGATGCATACAACAACGGTTAATTTTTTTGGTAAAGGAAACAATATACTCTGTAAAAAATTATAAAAACATATTACTCACTGAACAAGAAGAGATAGCAAACTTCCTAAATAAACATTATATCAACAAAAACTGTAATGATCTGGAAGAATGCGATTCCAGCTATAAACCATCTTTTAAACCTACCTGTAGTAGCATATTTATGTCACCCATCACAGTAGACGAAGTGCAAAAACTCACAGGTAAATTAAAAAAAAAAAAAGTTGTGGATTTGACGGCATTTCAATGCAAGTAATTTAAGCTAGCTGCAAATACATAGCTAACCCATTATCATTTTTAGCAAACTTAATGATTGAGACGGGCTGTTTTCCAGACGGCCTTAAAGGGTGCCTCGTAAAACCCCTGTATAAAAAAGGTGAAAAGAGTAACGCTGATAATTACAGGCCAATAGCCCTATTGCCTGCGTTCTCAAAGATTTTTGAACGAATCATGTATAATAGACTGATAAGCTTTCTGAACAAAAACTGTTTATTATAAACAATAACCGATTTGGGTTTCGTCAGGGTAGGTCTACATCCGCAGCCATTTACTCATTTCTGAGTGAAGTGTGGAATGCAACCAACATAAAGAAGCGGACAACTGCAGTTTTTTTAGACATGTCTAAGGCCTTCGATTGTGTGGTTCCTTCTATTCTCTTTAATTAATTGGAAGCAACGGGAATACGTGGTACGGCCGTTGACCTTTTAAAATCATATTTTGATAATAGAAATCAAGCGATCGTACTTTCAAGTTTTGACAAGAATAAAAATAGCTTAGAGTGAATACAATCGAACTTTGAAAAATCGGTGTTAGGAGTTCCACAGGGTAGTATATTGGGGCCCCTGTTATTTCTAATTTACATCAATGAGTTACCTAATTTGACAAGTCACTACTGCGTCCTCTTTGCAGATGATGCTTCACTTCTGTTTGTTAATAACGATAAAAGCAAGGCTGACTATGAAATTGACATTAATAAATACCTAAATTATCTTGTAACATGGATAGAGTCTCTAAACCTAAAAATTCATTCTAATAAGACTAAGATAATGAACTTCAGACATTACAACACCGACCCGTTGAGCCTCGAAATTATAATAAAAGGAACAAATATTAACGCAGTACAAGGAACTGATTTCCTGGGATTAACTTTAGACGAGCACCTAAACTGGAAATTCCACATCGACAAGACCAATAACAAAATATCTAGCTTCTGCTATGCCCTATCTGTGCTATTCGATGTTTCATCAATCGAAGTCGCTAGAAGTGCCCATTATGGAAATATTTATTCCCTTCTTACATACGGAATTATATTCTGGGGTGACACAGTTAACATTGAAAGCACGTTTGTATTGCAGAAAAGAAGTCTAAGAATTATGTATAACATGAAAAGCGATGAGTCATTAAGGACATTGTTTAAAGAAAATAAATATTTGACTCTAACAGGTATTTACATATTGGAGATTTGTTTATTTGTAAAATATAATTTAGATTTATATAAAAAAAGGTCAGACATGCGCTCAAGGAATGTTCCAATGAGCATGTACGATGACTTGTACCTACCTAGGGTTAAAACTATGATTTACGGCAAAAGCACATATATAAAAAGCATTAAAATTTACAATCACCTGCCACAATATATAAAGGAGATACAAATAGACAGTATGTTTAAACTGTCATTAAAGAAATGGCTAATTGAAAAAGTTATTTCTAACATTAATGAATATTTTAAATTTAAAACCCAATTGACATAATGTTATTGAATGTTTTTGAATACTTACATACTATTGCATGTCCAAAATAGATTCAATGTGTGACACCTATTCTAGTATAATTACGACCCTAATTATACTAACCCTATGTACCATCATTGTTGCAATAAAGATTATGAATTATGGTTATAAATTATTATTAAACTAGCCCGACTACGGTAACCGCAACACTTAGAATATTTGTAAGGGGCAAAGCAATCTCGACTCTCGCCATCCATAATAAGGCATGAATTAAATTTATTTTGGTATGTTTGGAGTGTCTGGTATTATTTTTCGGATTTTGTGGGCTATAGAGTAGGTATTCCTGTTTTTGTATAGGAGTGATACAAATATTTACTATTTGTAACATCAGATAATTTTTATTTAATTAGTGGGTAGTTTGCAAAAAACTTGGCCGTAGGTACGACTGGTAGATTTAAGTTGGATGCTCTCGATTGTGGCGTGAAATTATTATTTTTTGGTGGTTTTTGCTCATTTACATCTCATGAACACTTCTTCAGAAAGTGAAATTTGATTTCGCGAGAACTAGGAGACTTAACACACATGTTTTTATTGAAAAAAAAAAACATTGTAAAAAATGTGTTTTACAGTGAAATATTATCTCATAAATATCATCAATTTAGCTACGATACCCCCAACACATTTTTTTTGTTTAGGGGGTATCGTAATTTAAGGTTTACAGTATAGTCGGCGTGGCGTAAAACTGAATTGATTGTCCGTCGTGTAGACCAGGGTCAAAGCCTACAAAAATGGTTAAAAATTAAAAAAAAAAATACAGTAGGATGAAACCCATTAGAAAAGCAGGGGAATATGATCAAAATGAGAGGAAAAATAAATTACGGTCGATCTGAGTTCGGGAAGTGGGAGGGGGTGAGATTTTAAGGGTAAAAAATGGTTTATCTTGATTTCCGGCAAAACTACAAGTCCTATGGAAAAAAGTTAAATAGCAAAGTTGTAGGCAATAAAAAGATCTACAACTTTTGTATTTGCAGATTTTTCACATAACCTCAAAATTTAGGTGAAAAATTCAAAAAACCAAGTTTTTGATGAAAACTTACCTTATTATGTCCCAAATACACTGTAATTTATTTGATTAAAAATATTTATTTTTTCGCTTCATTTTAACTTAATATCAAAAAAGCACCCTAATTTTCAATCGAAAATTCTGTCGTCAAAATATCAGATTTTTTCAAAAAGTTTGGGGGCTTTTTGTTCGTTGAAATATCTACTTTCTGATGGTGTAAAAAAAAATATACATTACTATAGGAAATATTCTTAGAAAATGCAAAAAATTTAAAAAACCTCAAATTCGTTTTTTTTTTAATTTTGATCATATTCCCCTCCTTTTGTAATGGGTTTCATCCTACTGTATTTTTTTTTGGTTTCAAAAATTATCTACCCTGGTCTAGTGTGTTCGTGTGCGTTGTTTTGACGCCCTGTTCTGTCGCAGGCGCGGGGGGCCGCTATCGAGCTGTTGGCGCCGCATTACGCCCGGCACGCCCTCTCGCACCATCACGTAAGTCATTGATTGAGTGCGGATTATTGTCATTATTCTGGTTTTATTTAATAAATTAGCGACTCGTCTCGGCTTCGCACGGGTAGTTTCAGGATGAAAATCAGCCCCCCCCCCCCCTGGTAGCCTATGTCTTTCAGGGTGAATGTAGCTTTCCAATGGTGAAATAATTTTTGAATTGACACAGTAGTTTTGAGTTTATTCATTACAAACATACACACACACAAAAATACAAATCTTTCCTCTTTACAATATTAATAGTGTAGATAATGAACTTACATAATGCTTGATAACATTTTGTGATTGACATCAATAATATCCTGCGATGAGCACTTTTATAATATGCGTGGTTCGAGAGCAGAAGCATGGTCGGTTTATATTATAAGGAATAGAGTTGTAAGATGTATGTTTTGTGATACAGCGTCGCAGCGGCGGCGGCGTGGGTTCTGGCGTGACTGGCGTGGGCGTGAACGTGGGCTCCGGCGTGAGCGTGGGCGTGACGAGCTCGCGCGCCTCGCGCCCCTACGTGCGCCACGCGCCGCGCTGGCACCACCCCATACACCACATACACACGCAGGTACCTACACCACAACCAAACAACATATGCACATAGTTATTTGCCGTCGGCGATTTTTGTTCGACAAAACCTAGCAATGTAGCTCGTCTTTAGATCACAAGTGTAGTGAAACGAAATGGAAGTGACTTTTCAAATTGGTGGAAATTGTCTTCGTAAAGTTTTTTGTAAACCGGCCACCAGTTTACTAAAACATGACTTGACTGTGACTTTAACGACTTGGAAGGATTGTAACGTTGCAAATTATATCAATACAATAATAAATTATACCTACTTGAAAATGGCAAATACACAAGCCGTGCGACGCTAAATATAAAGATAAAAAAATTACTTTTAACAATGATAAAATAAGCAAGAAATGATAATATGATAATACGTGTTCACAGAGCGGTGGGCTGCTCAGTACGGCGCTGCCGGCGCACGTGCAAGCGCAGCTACATGTCGCGCAGCCGCTGTCGCTGCCGCCGCCCCCGCCCACCGAGTCGCCTGAGACGGAGAACTACCAGGCGCTGCTCTCGCTGGCGGAGCGGCTCGGCGAGGCCAAGCCGCGCGGCCTGCAGCGGCACAAGATCGACACGCTGCCCAGCTACAAGTACTGCCAGCAGACGCACCAGGGTACGTACCGCGCGGGCCGCGCTCGCTGGCGGTGACTTAAGTCCTTCGTTTGACCACGATCTCACCTGTTGGTAAGTGACGATGTGGCTGAAGATGGAGCACAAAGGTCTAGAAGGTACCTATTCACTGAAGCCTTGAAGAGACCCAGATTATAGTTTTCAGGGAAGACAGACGACGGTAGTGTATTCCACTCGTTAGCAGTTCGCATTATATAGGTAGAAATGAATCGTTTAGTAAGAATAGAGGGTATACTAATGAGTTAAGGATGGTACCGAGCCGTGCGCCTGCTCGTCCTATGATGAAAAGGAGATGGTGGGATCAGATCGTGAAGTTCCTGGGAGCATACCCCGAAATGTAACCTATTGAAGATCGAAAGGCATGCGACTTTACGGCGGTGCTCGAGACTCTGGATCTTAGTCTCCGCCATATGTTGCTCACCTATAAGCCTGAAAGCTCTGCGTTCGATCGAGTCCAAGGCAGTAAGGTGGTGTTTGGCCGAGCCATCCCAAACATGGCAGCAGTACTCCATACCAGCTCGGACTTGTGCTTTGTATAGTCTCAGAAGTTGTCCTGGCGTGAAGTAACGCTTTACATTATTCAGGATGCCTAGCTTCATGGCAACTTGTTTTTGCCTTAGACTCAATGTAGGAGCCAAAGTTGAGAGTAGGCGTGAGTGAAACAACTAAGAGCTCAAGGTGATCTCCTATAGCTACAGGTACATCTCGGAAGATAGGAACGCGGAGAAATTGTATTTTTTTCGCCGAGAAGAGACAAGCCTGCGTTTTAGAGGCATTGAACTTGACTAGATTGGCATCGCCCCAGTCGGATACGGCCTTGAGAGTCAAATTCAGACGCTGCAGACTATAGACTTCGAAGCTGTCCTGGTGTGAAGTAACGCTTTACCTTATTCTGGGTTCCTAGCTTCAAGGCAGCTGATGCGCAGTGACGTGACGTGTGGCGTGTTCGTTTCAGGCGAGCAGACGTCGTGCGTGGTCTGCATGTGCGAGTTCGAGGCGCGCCAGAAGCTGCGCGTGCTGCCGTGCGCGCACGAGTTCCACGCCAAGTGCGTCGACAAGTGGCTAAGGGTGAGTCGAACACTATCGCTAACTACACTTACTATAATTACGTTTGTAGCTCAATTATTATGGAATAAAATTAAAACATTGTTCTAGTGGCTAAATATTGAATTCCTGAAAGATCCTTCGACTGATCACAACTTGTAATTTTTGATCCGGCGCGAAGGACTAAAATTATTAAACATTTTTTAAATTTGAACTTTTAAAGAGCAGAATCTTGATCCGTCTCGAAGGATTGAAAGTACTGATTTCAGACATCGAGCCAATACAATCCTAGTAACATAATTAGCCTTCTAGTCTTAGTGCAATGTTTTTGATGACCTCTGTGGCGCGGCGGCCGAAGGTTTGCCTTGCTACGCAGGAGGTTGCGGATTCGATTCCCGCATCGGAACAAATATTTGTACGATCTGCAGATATTTGTTCAGGGTGTTCTGGGTGTTTTCTATGTATAATAAAAATATCTATCTACGTAATGTATTGTATTAAGTATATCAGTTATCTAGTACCCATAACACAAGCTCTGCTTACATTAGGGCTAGATAATGTTGTGTGAACTGTCCAGCATTATTAATTTATTTATTAATTTTTTTAATGGTTTGTGTTCCAGTCGAACCGGACATGCCCGATCTGTCGCGGCAACGCTTCGGAATACTTCGGCACCCCCGACTGACACGCCTCCTGCCGCCCCCGCGACCCCCAGCCGGTCCGGGGCGGCTGCTAGTGACGAGGGCCATCCGTGACCCCCCCCCCCCCCCCCATCCGGTCAGGGGCCTTTGCTACGAGGGTCATCCGCGACCCCAGCCGGTCAGGGGCCTCTGCTACGAGAGTCTTCCGCGACCCCAGCCCGTCAGGGGCCTCTGCTACGAGGGTCATCTGAGACCCCAGCCGGTCAGGGGCCTCTGCTACGAGGGTCATCCGTGAACCCAGCCGGTCAGGGGCCTCTGCTACGAGGGTCATCCGCGACCTCAGCCGGTCAGGGGCGCTTAGCGGGGTCCGGCGTGAGAGCGACCATCATCCTAGAGCTATACGGCTCGAAGGAGCATCAACTTTGAGGATATGGCTCGAAGGACCAACATCCTCGGGCATCCAGCTCGAAGGTCAAACATCTTCGGGCGTACAGCTCGAAGGACCAATGAGTGGAACGTGGGAACGAACAAGAATGAAACACTCTAAGCTTTAACACACGGAAAACCTTGTGGCCATACGGCTCGAAGGACCAGCGCCCTACAAGTTGCACGTCTCTTGCTAAAGGCTTTAGAAAGAAAGAAAGAAAGAAAAAATCTTTATTTGTAATGGCACACATGGATAGGACAAAAAAAACACTCGACATATAAAATAAAAATAATAGGTAATACATACAAAAGGCAAAAACTAAGTACTTCTACAATTAATAGAGTGTCTCTCAGTGCCATCCACGCAGCAACGTCACAAATTGGAGTCCGACTCAGCATGATGTTGTGTACACTAGTTACACAACGCTGGTCTTCCGCCGGATCCATGTGGTTGCGTCACGGAGTCACAAGTCAAAATATAATATAACAAGCCAATTAAAAACAAAAAAAACAAAGAAATATAAAAAAACTTTAGTTTTTAATTGTAAGTTCTATGCACTATCCATAAATGCTAAGAACCACATCGATATGCCTCAGGGAGTCTTGGATGCCTTGGATTGAGGCCGCGGAAAGAGCCAGCGTGGTGGTAGGATCTAGGCAGGGCGCGCCCTGAGCCTTGAAGAACGACCTGTGTTCTTGTGACTCAGAAAAAAGTCTTGGATAATCTAAACTAAAGAGACATAACTACAAGCCAGCTAGAAGTGCTACAAAAACGAGGACAAAGTGTTAAAGTGTAAAAATTAGAGAAGTTAATGTGAACCCTCCTCGTCGTCGGACTACGAGACGTAGCTGTAATTAATAAGCAATAATGTTTATAGATTCTTTATGGATCAGCTTTTGTGGGTAGTTGGTATTACGGCCAGTGTCGAGAGATGCACCGACTAACGCACTTGTACTCGACTTGTCGCCATATCTATTCGCAGGTTTGAAACCCGCCTGGGCGGTATTTTTTTAAATATCAAGAATATAATTTCGTAGTGCCGTAATTAATAACACGAAATAAGACACGTGTCTTATCTTGATTTAGCGGGTTCGAGTCCCGGCTCAGGCTAGTGACTTTTTCAATATCCTAGAATTTAGTATTACTGAGATTACAAAAAGCATTATGTAAAACTTGCTAACTTCAATATTTAAAGTACTTGTCATTCTGTAGCATGGGCGTGGGACATTCTGTATATTAAGAATGTCCTCATTATGTGATCATTCTTTAGATACCAAACATGACACGATTATTTTAGAAAAAATACGACTATACACCACGTACTTTACTATTCTCCTGACGTTTCGCAAAGTACGTGGTGTATTGACGTTTTTTTTTTAAATGATATCAAGCCACGGTAATTTCAATTCTATGATATGATTATTTAAAAAAAGGAGTTGTATAATTCACCTATGAAATCCGCCATTTTGTTTTTTTTATGCAAACAAAAACATTTTATGACACACGGAGTGATGGCAAAAATCCGAAGACACCGCATTGTCAAAATCGGTTAAGTGGTTTAGGAGATACGAGGGAGCAGATGAACATACACACATACATAAAAACATAAATGAAACCTTCCTTCGTAGTCCGGTAAAATAGGTTTGTCAGTGCATTTCACGAGCTGGCCCTAAGGAGTGTCGTGTTTTGCCAAATGTCGTGTGTATTTAGTTAAGGGCGTACTATTCGCCAAAGTGAGGTGTTCTCCACGTAACTCTTCCTCGAGGAGTGAATATAAATGCACAAAAAAAATATATGTTGCTTATTAGACATTAATCTACAAAAACAACATTTGAAAAAATTCTAAGTATATTATAACTATATGAAAAAAAAAAACAAAGTGAAGCTGTTTTGATTTTTAAATTTGTAACTACTTCTAAACGGCATCGAATGTTAGTATTTTTCTTTCACACAAATATTTGTAAAGGTTTTTTTCATAAACTGAACATTTAGCAAGTCAAACAAATGATTTATCTGGCTACAAATAATTATTGTTTGTTTTCGATATGAAATTTACTCAGCGGGTCCGTGCACGGGCGACGGGCGGCAGTGTAACTCAGACTGTCGGACGTGGAGGTTGTGTCGCTTGTTGCTCCGAAATGGAATTATTGATACAGCTCACATTTATTAGTAGTACCTACTTGTAGGATACCTGCTATAATCGTGATTAGAGAGCCACAGTTCGCGCATGGACGCTGGAGTGTTAGTTATTATTTTAGTTTTATTGTTACTGGATTTGTAGATAGGTAGTTAGGTTAGACGACCTATATAGCGCGTCGGGCGAGTAGCCGGCTGAGATGCGAATGGTTGCCGGTTCGATTCCCGCTGCGGAACAAATGTTTGTATGATCTGCAAATATTTGTTCCGGGTCTGGGTGTTATGGTACCACGGTACTCGTAGTTTCTGATACCAACGACACACAGGGGATCTTAGTGTGGGATCAGGACTAAGTATGCGACTGTTATGTTATATTTTTTTATATAGGTTTTTTTTTCGCGCTTGACGCTTATTTATTTGTGACTATACAGTTCAGTGAGTATAAGGTTGTTATATTGTAAATAGTGTTGTGTAGTTTATAGTTAGGTAGTGAAAAATACCGAAGATAATTATTTAGAAAAAAAAAACGACTTCAATGCTAGAAATTCATCCCCAATACCTACAAGATTTTATAAAATAATAAAGTACCGAGTAGAAAAGGAACCAAAATGAGCCTAAACACGGTCAATCTACTATGATCCATCGAGTAGTTCCGTTGTCTACCTTCCGTCTCCATCATCAGATCAACTCACTGTAAAATTAGTGATCGGAACCGTGTGCTGATCAAAATGAGCGCAAACACGGCCAGTCTACTATGATCCATCGAGTAGTTCCGTTGTCCATCTTCCGTCTCCATCATCAGATCAGCTCGCAGTCATCATCATATTGTATTTTCATCGAACTAGACATGTTTGCCAAATTTCAGTTCTATCGGATATCGGAAAGTCGCCACCCGTGAAATACTTATTATTATTATTTTATTATACTTACTACTTAGAATGACCACCTGATGATAAGCGTTACCCACTGCCTATGAACAGTTCATTATCACATAGGTCACGTCCACATAGGACGCGCCCTATGTGGCATTGCACTGTGCCCGCCACCCTGAGACATAAAGCTGTAATTTCACCGGCACCCTTACCCTTCAAACCGGAACACATCAATGCGAGCACTATTACTGCTTTGCGGCAGAAATAGGTAAGGTGGTGGTACTTCCCCGGACGAACTCTTTCACAAAAAAGCTCTACTACTACTAAAAGGAGAGTGGAGTTCCAATGGCCAACTATGGTCTTCTTCATCAGTTCCACCACATCACCAAATGATACTTTCCGAATGCACATGCTTGATTTGTTGCTGAAAATACCGAAATCGCTATGTGTGTACTGTAACTGTACCAATAATATTTGAGGAGTTCTCTCAATTCCTCATGGATCCCATCATCAGAACCAGATTTTTATGAAAATAGCACCAATCTGTAAGTATACCGTATCAACAAAAAGAAAAAAAATTACAAATCGGTACATAAATGATATATGAGGTAACAAGTTATGAGGTTACAAACATAAAATAAACACACGAATTGAGAAACACCTTCTTTTTTTGAAGTCGTTTATAAAGTCACATTGGTCCTGCTGACCACACCAAACTTTACTAAGCACATAAATACCACACACCTATAGGTACCTAGCGTAAAATAGTCACATTAGTGCTTCTGACCACACCTATATTTACTAAACAAATAAATACCACACACCTAGGTAACTAGACCAAAAAAGACACATTGGTCCTCTTGACCACACCTACTTTTACTAAGCACATAAATACCACACACCTATAGGTACCTAGTGTAAAATAGTCACATTAGTCCTCCTGACCACACCTATATTTACTAAATAAATAAATACCACACACATAGATACCTAGTGTAAGAAAGAAGCATTGTTCCTCCTGACCATACCTACCTTTACTAAACAAATAAATACAACACGCCTAGGAACCTAGTGTAAGAAAGTAGCATTGTTCCTCTTGACCACACCTACCTTTACTAAACAAATAAATACCACACACCCAGGTACCCAGTGTAAGAAAGTAGCATTGTTCCTCCTGATCACACCTACCTTTACTAAACAAATAAATACCACACACCTAGGTACCTAGTGTAAGAAAGTAGCATTGTTACTCCTGACCACACCTACCTTTACTAAACAAATAAATACGACAAGCCTAGAAACCTAGAGTAAAAAAGTCACATTGTTCCTCCTGACCACACCTACTTTTACTAAACAAATAAATACGACATAGATCATATAAACATTGTCCCACCTCGGAAAATGAACCCGCCACCTCTCACTTCTTAGCGAAGCACTCACCAACGCTGCACCACCTTATATTTATAGGTCTGTATGCATAGGTAGATAGTAGGTTCCTACCTGTATACAGAGTATTGCAAGATATTGGGACTCTCAGGATAAGTACATTGTCTGGTGTAGTTAGAGAGGTTGGTTCTTAGAAAACAATTGTCACAACATGCTTACCTCGGTAGGTACTTACCTACCTAACACATGCGCAACTCTGTTTCTTATAAGAGTTGCGACTGAAAATATTTATCCTTAGTATCTTATATTTTATACTACTTTGAATGACGGAACAAGCAGATCGCCTACTTGATGATAAGCGGTACCTAGCCTATGTATCTAGCCTATAGATAAAATAACCATCTCTAAGTATCTAGTACCTTACCATTTGATAACATTTTTATGACTTTCATGTTAGTATATTATTTTAGAAAGTCGAGGAAACAGAATTTACAACAAGAAAATAATATAGCCATAGAAGTACTAAAAAAAAAGATTTCGAGGAATTACCTACCTTCTCTCTTACAAAGAAAACCAAATCCTTACTCATTTCGGCACCTTTTCTGCACGAACGAAATATTGAGCAACAGCGTGGGTATAGTTTTGCGTACTGACCAATATCTGAAGATATCCACGGCGGGGAAACAGTCGTGATTATGTAATATTTGTTGTTTTTTTTCCTGACTACTTTAGTGAGGCATTGGGATTTTCACAAATGTGGTGTCAATCAGTTCATCTTTACCATGAGGTGGTTTTTGAATTTATATGTTCAAAGACACGATTTTTTTTGTCGTGAAATATGTAGTTTGAAAGGACTTTCAAAATTCCAAAAATCTCTAATGAAATATCACGAAGGAAAAATCTGGAAAATCTCGAACGTAAAGACAGAGGGTACAGATTTTTCATTCGAAATTTTTCCTTCGTGATGTTTAATTCAAGGATTTTCTTTCGAGATTTTGCGTTCCTGATTTTTCATTCGAGATTTTTGGAATTTTGAAAGTCGTTTCAAACTACATATTTCACGACAAAAAAAAGTAGTACCACTTCTAGATACGCACGGCCGCCATATTATGTTTTTGAAAATATAAATACAAATACCACGTCATCGTAAAGGTAAAGCGATTGACACTTCATTTGTCAAAATCGCTATGCCTCACTAAAGTAGCCAAAAAAAAACATATTATCACGACATTTTCCCCACTGTGGATATCTTCAGATTTGGTCAGTACGCAAAACTATACCTAGATGCCCACTTTTTCGTTCATCCAGAGCAGGTGCCGCAATGAACACAGATTTGATTTGCGTGGTAAGATAGGTATGTACCTACTGAAGTATGCATGTTGTGGCAATTGTTATCAAAGAATCAACCTCTCTAATAACATCAGATAATGTGCATACCGTGAGAGTCTCCATATCTTGATACACTCTGTATATAAACACGTACCTATCTATGCAGACAGGCCTATAAACATGTCGTGGTGCAGCGTCGGCGGACTAATGTGTCAATTTTACACTAGGTACCTAGGTGTGTAGTATTTATTTATTTGGTAAAGATGGGTGTGGGCAGGCGGACCAATGTGACTTTATTACTCTAGGTTCCTCGGCGTGTCGTATTTATTTGTTTAGTAAAGGTAGGTGTGGTAAGGAGGAACAATGCTACTTTTTTTGGTGAAAAACCATATTTTGGTGAAAATGGCACCAATCTGTAAGTATACCGAGTCAACTAAATTAAAAAAATTACAAATCTGTTCATAAATGATATATGAGGTAACAAGATATGAGGTTACATACATAAAATAAACACATGAATTGAGATACTCCTCCTTTTTTTTGAAGTCACGTTAAAAATCACGTTGGTCATACTGACCACACCAACCTTTACTAAGCACATAAATACCACACCTAGGTACCCAGTGTAAAATAGTCACATTAGTCCTCCTGACCACACCTATATTTACTCAACAAATAAATACCACACACATAGGTACCTAGTCTAAAAAAGTAACAATGGTCAGCCTGACCTGAATGGTCGTCAATCGCTTCATCTTTACAATGAAGTGGTTTATGAATTTATATTTTCAAAAACGCGGCCGTGCGTGACTAGAAGTGACTAGTGCGTGTCACGACTTTTTTTGTCGTGAGCCTTTTTTGTTGTTGTTTTGATAATTTTTGAAAGCTCTTTCAAAATGAGGTTTCAACAAAGATAAGAGAGGTTCGAGAAAATAACTAAATTGAGAAAAAAAGTGTCTTCATAATAATATATATCGTAAATACTTACTTATGAAATTTTTTGCGACAGACAGATACACACACACGCACACACACACACACACACACAAACACACACAGACATGTCAAACTTATAACACCCCGTCGTTTTTGCGTCGGGGGTAAAAAAAAACAACAAATATTATTTATTTGGTAAAGATGTGTGTGGTCAGGCATACCAATGTGACTTTTCTAGACTAGGTAGGTATAATACTATTAAAACTTCCGTGAGTAATATTCATAATTGAAAAAACCGGTAATAACTCACGTAGGTACTTGTTCCGAGTCAAACACCCGACTCGAGTTTCTGGGACTTAATACCCCCTTCCTCAAGGAGTATACGCGACGGCTTCCCGGCGATCACCGGGGTGAACTCGAGTCGGGTGTTTGACTCGGAACAAGTACCTAAGTGAGTTATTACCGGTTTTTTCAATTAGGTAGGTATATGTGAGGTATTTATTTGTTGAGTAAATATAGGTGTGGTCAGGAGGACTAATGTAACTATTTTACACCAGGTTCCTAGGCGTGTCGTATTTATTTGTTTAGTAAAGGTAGGTGTGGTCAGGAAAACAATGTGACTTTTTTACTCTAGGTTCTTAGGCGTCTTGTATTTATTTGTTTAGTGAAGGTAGGTGTGGTCAGGAGGAACAATGCTCTTTTCTAACACTGGGTACCTAGGTGAGTGGTATTTATTTGTTTAGTAAAGGTAGGTGTGGTCAGGAAAACAATGTGACTTTTTTACTCTAGGTTCCTAGACGTCTCGTATTTATTTGTTTAGTAAAGGTAGGTGTGGTCAGGAGGAACAATGCTCTTTTCTAACACTGGGTTCCTAAGTGTGTGGTATTTATTTGTTTAGTAAAGGTAGGTGTGGTCAGGAGGAACAATGCTCTTTTCTAACACTACCTAAGTGTGTGGTATTTATTTGTTTAGTAAAGGTAGGTGTGGTCAGGAGGAACAATGCTCTTTTCTAACACTGGGTACCTAAGTGTGTGGTATTTATTTGTTTAGTAAAGGTAGGTGTGGTCAGGATGAACAATGCTCTTTTCTAACACTGGGTACATAAGTGTGTGGTATTTATTTGTTTAGTAAAGGTAGGTGTGGTCAGGAGGAACAATGCTCTTTTCTAACACTGGGTACCTAAGTGTGTGATATTTATTTGTTTAGTAAAGGTAGGTGTGGTCAGGAGGACCATGTGACTATTTTACACTAGGTTCCTAGGCGTGTCGTATTTATTTGTTTAGTAAAGGTAGGTGTGGTCAGGAAAACAATGTGACTTTTTTACACTAGTTTCCTAGGCGTGTCGTATTTATTTGTTTAGTAAAGGTAGGTGTGGTCAGGAGGACCAATGTGACTTTTATAGACGTGGTACCTAGGTGTGTCATATTTATTTGTTTAGTAAAGGTAGGTGTGGTCAGGAGGACCTATGTGACTTTTTTACACTAGGTACCTTGGTAAAAAATTCTAACCATAGATAATAATGATATCTCTGATGATATCACCATTTCCGCGCAATCGAAGTGAAAGGCAGAGTGTATATCTTGTTCATAAAACCCATTTTATCCTCGAATTCAATATCCTCGCCTTCAGCCAGGGCAGATATGTCTTGGATAAATGGTCTTGTTTTATGCACTTGGTGTACAGTCTACTAAAAATCCTATACTATACTTACTATACTACATATCCTATACTCATAAATCAGTTTTACTAGCGACCCGCCCCGGCTTCGCACGGGATGTGAAGTTACTACCCGTGCGAAGCCAGGGCGGGTTGCTAGTTTTACATAATAAACCTTCCTCTTTGAATCACTCTATCTATGAAAACCCGCATCAAAATCAGTTAGATCTAAGCATACATAGGGACAGATAGACAGCGGAAAGCGACTTTGTTTTATACTAAGTAAGTAAGTAAGGTAGTAATAAGTTTATTTTGATACACCATACACATAGTTATTTTTACATACAGTTTAATAAATAAATAAATAAATAAATAATGCTGGACAAGTTCACACAACATTATCTAGCCCCAAGCTAAGCCAGAGCTTGTGTTATGGGTACTAGATAACTGATATTATAATACAAACATATGATAGATATGTTTAGTGATGTAGGTACCACAGATACCTACCTATCACTCCAATCATAATAATAAAGAAGTATATTTTTGCAGGCAACTTAGTTCATATGTGGGGAAACCAGCTATACTCCTCTAAAATAAAAATCTAAAGTTTGTGAATCAAGCTTTGCGACGCGGCGCGGCGCGACGCGGCCGGCTGCGCTGAGTGAGCGCGGGCCTAGCTCTGCGCGCGTAAATATGTTACGAGGAAATGTGGCTGGTGCGGGGAAAATATCTGACTCCGCCCAGATCGTCAAAGCCGTTGGCAGGTACCACCACCTTAACGCTTAGTGTTCGGATATAATGCGTGGGAGACGGGTTTAGAATGTTGTCAAAAATCGTATTCGTTGACAAACAACTTTACAAATAGCTTGAACTTTTGACCGTACTTAATGTACACTTAGATACCCTTGTGGACCCTATTCTTCAGCAAATAAACTTAAGTACCTAACAGATGAACAAAACAAAGCCATTAGATAATGTTCTTAGAGCAAAGGTTCGCATAATATTTGTCAATATTTATTGATAATTATAATTATAAGGGAAGAATGGAACTTAGATAATGAGGTACCTATACCTTCTTTCATTTCGTTTGATTGACAGATCTTATTAATCCTTTGTCTCAACGATTTTAGAATCCGCCTTATTTTTTTTAGTATTTTGTAAAAATATTTACAAATTGTGATAGATTTTGCAAAAAAAAATTGTATCGGCTCCGACGCGCGACTGGAGTTTACTCCAGTCCAGTTCAGTGTAAGATGCGCAAATATGTTGCGCAGAGGGAAAACATCACAGACTTCACTTTTATTTCACTTTTGATAACTGATGTTCTCATGACTTAAAAATAGGGAAATTACTTACGTCAGCAAGTTTATAAATTTAGTCCATAAGTAAATCGAAAACACAAATAAAATAGTTCTCTGTTATGAAAGGCTGCAAAGTTGTTATTTGGGGCGAATATTGAAACCTCAGGAAGCGAAGGATTCTGAAAGTGAATGGTTAAAATAGAATCCTGAGCGTAGCGAGGGTTTCAAAGGTAAGAGACGCAAAATAACTTTGCTCCCGATCGAAACACACAGTTTTTCACCTCACTACAGCGAGGTAAATGCTAGGTGCTACATGGTGCGAGCAAAGCAGCTTAAATAGCATAGAAAATGAGTGTTTATTGATATTACAAATTAAAAGTAAAATTATTACTTGGTGCCATCCTCGTGCTGGCCAGTGCGATTGTTTTAAAAATGAGGCTGGTAGTATAAAAACCTTTTACATCTCTCATATTCGGTAAGTAGGTCCTTATTACCCCCAAATGGGGCTTGTAGGTGACCAATTAGCGCTCTAGGGTAATAATGTAGCTAGAAAAGCCCTAGGGCGGTAAGTAAATTAAAAAAAAACTTCACTTTTTAAAAAAGTTCGCGTACATCTAACCATCATACTGGCAATAGACATCATGCATTCAGCCCAATGACAAAAGAGGTCGCTTCGCTATTCAGCCTTCTTCTTCTTAGCTTAGGTAATGGCTTAGTCTTCGTATGAGTATAATAGTCATCAATTTTAAATATCGAACGGCGAAGCACAATTTCGTTTTTGAAAAAAATAATTTTAAAAAAGATGAAAAAAGGCGGGAATAGAAAACGTTTACTTTAAATATTGTTTGTTTTTGGGATTTTTTTATAATTACGTGCTAATTAGGAAAAAAACATGAGTTGCAGAACTGATGAAGAAGTGATGAAGATATAAGCTGCACTCCCGATTCAATGAAAATGGATTATTAACAATTAATTACCAATAACAATATTTTGCCTGAAAGTTCTAAAGAGAGATATTTGAAAACTTCGACGAGTTCATGAAGTGGCGAAAAGAAAAACGAGTAAAGTCTTTATCTGAGACTGTATTCTTAACATACTTTAGTGAGCTATCAAAAAAGCTGCAGCCATCTAGTTTGTGGTGCATTTATTCCATTTTTATTAAATGTTTTATTCTTGTAATGCCGGTTTTTTTCTACTTACCTCACAATCGAGATGTAAAGCAGAGTAGTTAGCTCGGCTGTAAGCATCAATGGCACCCTCGAACTATAGGCGCAATATCTCGGGCTGCAATTGATGCCTTACAGCCCTTGGCTGCTAATCTACTATTTAGAATAGAAAGGTTCGAACTTTAAAAACCTTTTCCACGCTAGCAGATAAAAAGCAATTTCTCATATTGTTCATCATGTTTCTCTAACATTGAGCTGCCAATGATAATGATAATGAAGATCTTTTAACGGTATTAGATGAACAAGCTACCCAGCCATTATCAAAATGAGGTACTCAAAATAATTAGTTGGCATCGGTTATATGGGAATATTGATTTGAAACAAACGCAGGTTTTTTTCACTATTTTGCTTGTGATCTACGTAAATTTGGCGAGTGTACAGATAAACGCCCTACAAAAACGTCCTTATATACGTCCTTGTCATCTACACTATCTACATGTACACTAATATTATAAAGAGGAAAGATTTGTATTTTTGTGTGTGTGTATGTTTGTAATGAATAAACTCAAAAAGCACTGTGCCGATTTCAAAAATTTGCGTGTTCGAGTCCCGGCTTAGGCAAGTGCCTTTTTTAATATACTTGAAAGCAGTATTGACTTTTAAAAATTAGGGAAATTTTAAAAAATGGATTAAAAAATTAAAAGTGATTATCTCTAAAAATAACAGTTTTTAAAATGAAGTGTCCAATGCTCACCTACCTACTTTAAATAAAACTTCGAAAGATAAGGATTTATTTTTAGATAAACAATATGTATGTTAGACTCAGAAAATATGCCTATATTCCTTTAAAGTTGACAGCGTAAACAAACCCCTAATTACCGCATTAAATAAGGTCCAGTTCGCTAATGACCGATGACAAATAAGAATAGTCGTCATATAAAATCGAGAAGTATTTTGGAGAAAGCATTATAAGTATTCGAGCTTCCATAGTGAACGTTACTCTTAAAAAGTCAAAAATTAATTGGAACCACAAGGATAATTTGAAATCTTCTAAACATTACTCCTGTTCCAACGTGACCAAGCCTAGAAAAATCAGGGTACAAATACGGCTTGCCTTTATTTGATGAACTACAACGCAAGACTAGATAAAATGTCTCAATTTAATGAAATGTCTAGTCAGTTACAACCAGAAGCTATCGAGTGTTCCAGTGCTAAAGATCAATGGGTCCAAAAACAAGCTGCGTTAACAAATGCAATGGTAATTATAAACATTTTATTATTTTAAATTTTACCTCACGACCAACTTAAATGTTACTGCAAACCTACGTGCATGCATAATATAGACACATACTTTTCTCCCCGAAGGCGTAGGCAGAGCCTCAAAATGCGTCTTTTCAACGTGGGTGGGTGAGATAGATAGATAGATAGATAGAAAATACTTTATTGTACACCTTAATAGCTAAAAATACAAACAAAAAGAAACAAACTTAACTATATAAATAAACGTACAAAGGGCGGTCTTATCGCTTAGCAGCGATTTCTTCCAGACAACCTTTGGATGGAGATAAATTTATAAGTTAGGAAGAATGGCCGGGGGTGTATGTATATTATAGATACAAAAGAAGAGAAGAAATAATTAAAGACAAAATACCTATCTACTAACTAAGAACATAAACTTATAAAAACTACTTAAAATATTACAATATTACACATACATACCATAAAAACTTACACTCATCACTGCCACTGCTATCTCATGAACACCTCGGCTAACGCTTTCTTCCAGTAATAAACCAGCAGCCAGGACCACTCTAATATCATTGAAAGTTACCCAAAATGCACAGAACATTTACCCAAATTAAACAATTATGATGATAATCCAGTTTATTATGCTTTAGAGTAAAAGTTTTTGTACATAATCAATGCCATGTTTGTAGGGTTCCGTACCCAAAAGGTACAACGGGACCCTATTACTAAGACTCCGCAGTCCGTCCGTCTGTCTGTCTCTCTGTCTGTCTCTCCGTCTGTCACCAGGCTCTATCTCGTGAACCGTGAAAGTTAGACAGTTTAAATTTTCACACATGATGTATTTCTGTTGCCGCTATAACAACAAATACTAAAAAACAGAATAAAAAAATACTCAAGGGGGCTCCCATACAACAAACGTGTTTTTTTTGCCGTTTTTATAGATAATGGTACGGAACCCTTCGTGCGCGAGTCCGTCTCGCACTCGGCCGGTTTTACTACTTTATTTTTTTAACTTTTGTTTCTTTTCTTTTTGATAACAGGGTACAAAATGGAATCAACCAATGCAACCAGAAAACAACTACATGAGCACAGAATATGGATCCCATAACTTCAACCATGTAAACCCTGCACTGGGGTACGACATCCCGCACTATGTCAACATACCGCCGCCGCCGCCGTGTCCAAGAAACGTAGTCACAAATGCCTACGACGCCGTAAACATTCCACAAAATATGTCAAATATTCCCATGATGGTCCAAAGACCGGCAAATGGGCCCAACATGGTCGCTTGAACAAACCAGCCAAACATTGGCAGCTTGGTCCAAACCACAGCATGCAAGAATAAAACCAACGTAGTAAAGAAACATAAACGCATCAGGACAGCCTTCACAAGCAATCAAATGATGGAACTCGAACATGAATATGCCAAAGCAAGGTATTTAGATCGCAACCTAAGAATAGAACTTGCAGATAAAATTCGCCTGAATGAGAGGACAATCAAGATTTGGTTCCAAAACCGTCGGATGAAAGAGAAGAAAGATAGAGCTGAAAGTATTGAAGAGCTCGATGAAGTGACCTTGACAGGGTCTCCAGAGCTTGTTATTCCAATGCCTGTTCAGGAACAGTTTCCGTCAAATGAAATATTCCACCCCCAAGGAGTGTTTATCAAGCACTTCAATGCCAGTTCCTCAGGTCGCTGCCCCTGTCAATTATCTGCCTTACGCCATGTCAGAAGATCATCCATATAATCAAGGTCATTTCCAAGAGCAACACCAGTCCTCCTCATTGATGAGGAGTTACTACGTTGGTTTTATTCTTCCATGCTGTGGTTTGGACCAAGCTGCCAATGTTTGGCTGGTTTGTCCAAGCGACCATGTTGGGTCATGTCAGAAGATCATCCATATAATCAAGGTCATTACCAAGAGCAACACCAGTCCTCCTCATTGATGAGGAGTAGTGGTGTTGCTCTTGGAAATAACCTTGATTATATGGATGATCTTCTGACATAACCCAACATGGTCGCTTGGACAAACCAGCCAAACATTGGCAGCTTGGTCCAAACCACAGCATGGAAGAATAAAACCAACGTAGTAAAGAAACATAAACGCATCAGAACAACCTTCACAAGCAATCAAATAATGGAACTCGAACATGAATATGCCAAAGCAAGGTATTTATCCTCCTCATCAATGAGGAGGACTGGTGTGTTGCTCTTGGAAATGACCTTAATTATATGGATGATCTTCTGACATGGCGTAAGGCAGATAATTGACAGGGGCAGCGACCTGAGGAACTGGCATCGATGTAGTAGACACTGGATAGTGCTCGATAAACACTCCTTGGGGGTGGAACATTTCATTTGACGGAAACTGTTCCTGAACAGGCATTGGAATAACAAGCTCTGGAGACCCTGTCAAGGTTGTTTTTCTTGGCTTAGAAGTGTTAAAGACGAAGAGGAATAATCATTAGATTGAAAACGAACTAAATTAGTAGAATAAAGTTAAATTATTGTAAAGCAAAGGAATCTAACTACTACTATCCAAAAAGTGTGCAAGAAGTGTCCAAAAATTGATAAAATGTTTGTAAATAGCCTCTAACTACTCCCAGTAGATTGAATCTGAGGATACTCACGTTGATTATAGCCGTGATGTGTAACATATGTAAATAGAATGTGATTTTATTTTAAGAATTTTTAATAAAATCTAATAGTTATTTAAAAAAAGTATTCAACATACAATAATTTGGAAATTTCTCAAAAAAATGTCGATAGGTACCTATAATTTTTTAAGTAGGGATCCACCAACTTATCTGTAGTATGTACATACCTTGTATTATTCTTTCTGTAAACAAAATGTATTCTGTAGAATGAAACCTATTTATATGATATAAAAATGGAGGTACTAAATGGTTCTACAGATAAGCTGGTGGATCTATAAAACAAAAAATTGCCTATTCGTCAATGTTCTGTCATTTAGTAATCCAGAAGTGCAATGCTCAGATTGCAGACAATAGTCCTTTTCATGAAAGAAGTCACGTGGCTAGGACGTTAGCTCAATGAACAATTTAAATCTGCTAACCGTTAGTTCCTCAAATGGCCGTGGGACTTCATTTGTGAAAATTACTCGAAATCGACATTTTCATACAATCTGTCAGTTTTGACAGAATGTTGACTACATGTCAACTGTGTCTGGAACAATGTCCCCCTTTCCAACCCAACTTCGGTGCTTCAAGCTTCGTCCAGTAACCCGAACTGCCTAGAACCGAAACTGCAGAACAAATCCCTATAGCACGATGGGCCAGGCCCATGGTCGCCGCTGTTAGGTCGCAGCTGCCTAGATGCGAATCATAGAGTTTTTTTTATATGATGCTACTCTAAAATGCGCAGCCACAGAATAAATAATAATAGCTTAGCTTTTAATAGCAAGCTGTCACGCACATGGACGTCCATGGTCACGCACATGGAGGTATAATAGTAATGGAGTGAGTGCTAAAAATAGCATAGAGTGTTCCTTCTTACTCCTATCCTAGGAGATAGCTTGCTATCCTATGTTAGAGAGAAACAAATATATTGTCACACGACAGTCGTCTTTCCGTTCCGTACCCTGAATTTTGGTATCATGCATATACATCTCCCTAGATTGTTACCATGAATGTAGTAGTAATTTGACATTTGGCCTGGGGCCTAATTCTCGTTTCAAGCGAGATGTTTAACGTCTCGCAGTTTTCATCTCTCTTGATTCTTGGAAATCTCGAGTGCAAAATCTCGCTCATTCCATTCACGCGTTTTTTCAAGCAAGATGACTACGATCATCCATTAATCGGGAGAAAACTATTCGCGATTATTAATTTGTTTTTTCAAAAATAGGGCATAATTATTTTGAAAATAAGGTTTATAGCATAAATAAATTCATAGTTTTAATCAAGTGCTAGTTTCCTGACTAAATCAACCACTAATCACCTCATTCTCGAAATCGTGAGATCGACCTAATCAACTTGATGACGTCACACATATTCTCGGCATCTCACAGTTTTATATCTCGAATGAAATTCGTACGAGATACAACGTGTGGTCTTTAGCATGTGAGATCTAAAAATTATGCGAGTTCTGTCTGTCATTCAAAGTCCGTACTTACTCCGTCAGTCAATCAACTGAAATTAGTGTGCTGTGTTGTGTTACTTGTACTATTATTTATTCTGTGGTTGTGTGCGAAATAAAGTTAAAGTGTGGTGTGAAGTAAAATGACAATAACACAGATTTATGATATGAGCCGTAAACTTTTCACAAAAAAATAGACAGATTTGTAGATAGCATTGTGTGTGACAATATTGTGTTTTGATTTTGTGTGGTGTTAGAACTTATGTAAAAACTATGTAATCAATTGACATTCTTTCACGACAAGTAACGAGATTTATCCGAATGAGCGAGATTTTTGCATTTGAGATGGGCAAGAAACATGCGAGATCGAAATTATGAGATTGTTATAAATTGTAATTGGTTGGTTTAGTGGTAATTTTATTTTGTTACATACACCAAATCGAAAGAAGCAATTTTGACTCGACGCATCTCGAATGATAAAACCTATCCCACATGGTAAATACCACACGTTTGTCTGCGAGATGCTGGGAATAGTAAAGTAAGTTTTTTAAGCAAGATATGACGTCATCACGCCGTTTTGATCGATCTCACGATTTCGAGAATAAGGCCCCTGGTACGACTTACACAAATAAGAACAGATAGATTTATGCTTGTCTCATTCCAACACATGAATACATTCATATAAAAGAATGAGACTGGTATAATCGCTAACGTTTCGTTTTTAGCCTTAGTTCCATGCCTTTAGTCCATCTTCCTAGGTCACGCACGACCGGCGCAGCAGCAATTACAATTTTGGTTTAGCCCTAGATTTACTTTAAACTATCCTTAAAATACCCTAAAAAGTTGTATAAATTCTTAAATTTAGGGTGCGTAATTAAAATAAGGAATAAACATCATTTCACGTTTACTACGACCAAGTTCCAATGTCTTTCATTAAGAATAGTTAGCACAATTTATGTTGCAATTGCAAACGAAAATTAGACGGGTAGCTTATTACGTATCTTGCAATAGCAATGCGATAGCAAGAATCGTGCGAGAAATGCGCTATCATCGCATCCAATTTGCAAATTCGTATTACGTATATCGATACGTAATACGAATTTGCAATTTTTATGAAATAATCACGCAATTCTCGCTGCAAGATACGTAATAAGCTAGCGGATTACATTCGTTTCGTGGGAATCCCCTTTCATCACTCGGTGAAGCAACTTTTTTTTTTTACAATGTTTAAGGCTCTGAGGGCTTATGCTAGGTTTTGCAAAGAAATTCGACCGCCTTCCGACTTCCGAGTAGCGAGCACTCGTTACCGAATGAAGTCATTTCAATCGATACATCTTTCACCTTACCCTGAGTGTTCGGCGTACTCGTAAATCGGTCGATCGAGCGCTCACCCGTAACTTCCGAGATACTCGTAACTTGTTGGTTTTTTAGAAAGATGGCGCATTGGATTTAAAATGTGAAATGCTAACAAATCTCTATTGAATTTGACTTTTGAAGCTGTCTGTCAGTGTAGTGTCATTTGATTTTTATTGTGATATTTAATTATTTTCAATCCAAAAAAAAGAAGAAGAAGAAGAATTATTTTCAAAACTCAATTCTCTAATGTTTGTTTGACTATTGGTTTAGAACACAAAGTACCTTTATATATACGAGGTTTAGAATCAAAACTAAAATTTCAATAGGTACCGAAATTCTTTTGAAGCTACAAGATGCGGACGAGTCCGCTGCAATTTGAAATAATGATAGAGTTTATGGAGTTGTGAGTAAATATATATTCTATTTAAAGATTGCTGATTTCGATAAAGTTATTACCCCCTTCCCTTATCTACACCCCACATGTTATTTTGGTTCCCTATCTGGATTAGACGATTCAACTGTCAAAGATAGCTTACGCTCTAAAATGCATAAAACTTGTATTTTAGAAATGGTGACCTGTCTAAGCCGACGGGGTCTGCAATGGGAAGAACTAGGCAAAGGACACAGTGGGAGGAACTCTGAATTCAGCTGAACGCTGACCCCACTGGCTATCCGAGGCCAGACATTCAATCTTGGAAGAAGGTATAAACATTCCAATTTTAGGACTATGGTTTGAGAAAAGTTGATGTATTTTACTCATAACACCTTAAATTGTATTGTAAAATTCTACTCTTGGTAGACCGTTACATAAATGTCTATGAGATTGGTCCAAAAGTGTATGAATGCCAAATTACCTCTACATTTTGATGTCTGCTATGAGCATTGTGGTGATCATTTTAACTATAGGAGTGATGCAGTGTTTTTATATGCCTCAAAATTATTTATCTGTATTGTAAGATGAATGCTAACGGGTTGTTAAAATATGTTCCTCTTTTTTAGGTATGGAGTGATTATAAATTAAATGTAAAAAAAAACTGCGAAAATCAACCAAGCCCAGACTGGGACTGGTGGTGGCCCAGCAGTAAACATAATGCTCACCCCAACCGAGCGGACGGGTGTTGCAAATAGTTGGCTTACAAGCCGCAACTGGCCTCACCAATGTAGTTGAAGCTGGCTTGCCCCAGGTTAGTGTTTCTTGCATGTTTTTGACATTTTGATTGAATGATTGCATGTTATGTTATGGAGAAAGCCATGACTGCAGTTTCACCATGTGGTAGAATCGATAGAAGACCGAAGATGAAAGTAACTCGAGATGTTTTATGGTCTTTATGGTCTATGTCCAGCAGTGAACTTCCTCAGGGTGATAATAATGATTATAAACTGAATATTTTGAATGTAGTTGCATAATTATTATGTCTATTCTCCCTAAGTTCCGAAAAGACTTAACTACCATACCATATCCACATCCTCCAGCAGGTTATACAGTAGATGTATAATCAGCCACTATGTCTAGCGTTTGTGGACTACGAAAAAGCCTTTGATTCAGTCTAGAACTGGGCAGTGTTACAGTCACACACAGTGTGCGCCACAGCAGTGGCAGAGGCCTATGTTCAGCAGTATACTTCTGGCAGCTGATGATGATGTGTATTAGTTTAGCTAGTAAATTAATTTACTACCTGTTTAAATTAATAGAGATGTGGCCAACCCATTATTCCCTAACAGACTGGTAATTACTTTGAATTACATACAATCTTACATTAATCTTATATTGCATTACTTCTACTCTTGAAAAGAAGCGAATGCTAGCGGCGCAATAATACCGCGAAATCGTTGTTGAAAGCGATTACCTCAGGAAAAAAGGGAGGACATCTCTCGTGTAACCCAACTTAATTTATTTATATATTTCATTGTAGATAGCAGTAGTAGCATCTGAGCCACAACTACCATTTTCTGGTCTGGACCATCTGTCTGTATCATCACAAATGGTGGAAGTAGGTGAGTATAAAATGTATGTGTATTATGGAGCCACCCACTCATTTTAATTATGAGGGTAACATGCTTGTGTGTTATCTACTAATTTTATTGAACATCTGATTTTAAATAAAACTCAAATATAGGCACAATGCAAATATCCAACATCAAACAAAAATATACTCCTTAGAGATGTGTTTTATTGATATGTTTTAATATTTGAGACAGTTTTAAAAGTAAAAATGTCAGTTTACTTCATTTTTTTTTTTTTTTTTTTTTTTTTAATTTGTTACAGTAATTGATGATGGTTCCTGGAGTGTGCCTCCATCGGCGTCTACATCCCAAGGCGACGGTGGCAATGGTGAGTGTCACTGTACATTCTAAAATTTGGGCAAATAGGGCTAAATTAATTTATCATATTCATAATCAAGGCAGTACTTACACAATTTGAAAGTGATATAGCGAGCTAAATCTCTTGGGTGATTGTAGAGATATTAATAATATAATAATAATAATAATAATGTTGGACAGTTCACACAACATTATCTGGCCCCAAGCTAAGCAGAGCTTGTGTTATGGGTACTACAATACTGATATACTTAATACAATACATAGATCAATATTTTTAGGGTCCCTTACCCAAAGGGTAAAACGGGACCCTAATACTAAGGCTCCGGTGTCGGTCTGTCACCAGGGTGTGATAGATAGACAGTCGAAATTTTCACAGATGATGTATTTCTGTTGCCGCTATAACAACAAATACTAAAAAACAGAATAAAATAAATATTTAAGGGGGCTCCCATACAACAAAAGTGTTTGTTTTAGCCTTTTTTATAGAAAATGGTACGGAACCCTTCGTGCGCGAGTCCGAAACGCACTTGGCTTGTTTTTATTATGCATAGAAAATACCCAGAACACCCCGAACAAATATTTGTTCCGAGGCGGGAATCGAACCCGCAACTTCCTCCGTGCCACAACAGAGGTCGTCAAGATATTGATATTGTCGTTGTGATATTGGAGAACAAGAGGGGGTAATCAAACATTGGTGTTCCATTCAGGTTAATCCACTTATATGAAACTTATGTTTATATAAAAGGGTTTTGTTTGTTGATTTTAAAACTATTTGTACCTAATCGAATTTGAGATTTTGAATTTGGATACATTTATAAACCAAAATGTAAAAACAATAAGAGTAGGTACTTCATATAAAAAAAACCTTCGAAAAATATGATTTTATTTTTCCAGCGATCAATGACCATGACGCATATACGGTGAGAACGAGTGCGACTCCTCAGTCACCCTCGTGTCTAACGCCCCGCCGCCGTCGAGAATTACTCCTTCCTCCGTCGAACCCCTGCCGTCCTTGGACCTCCATCGCTTCCGGTAAGTATCATTATTGCTTTCTCTAAAGTAGCCTTAATAAGTAGCTAGTAGCTACCTAATACTACCTGCTACTAGCTACCTGTGTAGTAGTAGTCTGTACACTAGTACAACAGCTTTCAGAGTAGGTATATTAGATTATGGTAGCATGGTACTCGTAGTTTTTGATACCCACGACACAGGGCATCCTAGTGTGGGGTCAGGACTATATGTGTGACTGTTAGGTGTTATGTATGTATGTTATCCTGAAACGGGCTTATTCTCCTCAAGATAGGGAGCAACATTTGTCCTGCTAGGTACTATTGAACTTATCATCAGAAAATATGTCCACCAGAAAAATATTTGTATGAGCTGCTTATATATTTTATTCTGAGTTTGGATATAGTGTTACCATGGTACTCATAAATCCAGATACCCACGAGAATTCTGGTGTGGTAAGTTACGGAAAATCAGATGTGCCACTTGGTGTTAAGCGGTACTCTCTACCTATAACAATGCATTACTTCACAAGGCACGTCCCCCTAGGACGCGCTCTTTGTGGCATTGCACTGCGCCCGCCACCCTGAGACAAAAGTAAAAATTCTCATTTGCCTGTAATTTCACCGGCACCTTTAAACCGGAACACAGCAACGCAAATAAATATTTATGTACTTACTAGGAGCGCCCCGTGGTTTCACCCCCATAAGTATCGAATATCGGGGTAAAAAATAGCCATTGTGTTATTCCAGGGTCCAGCTATCTACAAACCAAATGTCATCGCAATTAGTTGCAAACGTACAAAAATACATATATACACACTCTCACAAACTTTCGCATTCATAATAAACAGTTATCTATCTATCTATGGATATTATAGTTTCCTTTATTGCCGTCTGTGGACTATGGATTTAATTGGTGGTGACGCAGACTCGAGGAACGTCGCAATGCTGCTCCTATTATGTATCATTATTACCAAAATAGGGGTAACGTTTTGTAGATACGTCGTGACTTTTAAGTTAAAGTTAAACAAACATCATTCAATATTTTTCAGCTAATTCACCAGGATCTTCTGCGCGCCAGCTATTGGAAGTCTAGCCACAGAAGGGAACCGCTCGTGGTCGTCGCCGCTCACCTCCAGCGATATCCCCGGGGACTTCTGCGCGCCAGCAATTGGAAGTCTCGCCACAGAGGGGAACCGCTCGTGGTCGTCGCCGCTCACCTCCAGCGATATCCCCGGGGACTTCTGCGCGCCAGCAATTGGAAGTCTCGCCACAGAGGGGAACCGCTCATGGTCGTCGTCGCTCACCTCCAGCGATATCCCCGGGGACTTCTGAGCGCCAGCAATTGGAAGTCTCGCCACAGAGGGTAACCGCTCATCGTCGGCACCTCTCACCTCGTATGCACCGCTTACATCGTAGGCAGTCAGTCAATCGGCGCAGGCCGCAAGCCACTCCGGTATTTTTAAAAGTAATTATCCAAAAATTTAATTTGTTTGTTGTTTTAGATGCCTACCACCTAAAGTTGATTCTGTGATCTTAATTATGATGATAAGTATGTAATATGACATGGACATGGCGGTTTCCTCACGATGTTTACCTTCACCGTTATTTGGGAAAGAGGGAACGCGGAGACTCGGTTATTTGGGTTCAAACTGTGAAGGTATCGGATCTGTTTATGATAAATATTGTAGTATAGGTAGGTATATTTAGTTTGAATTTGGTAACCATTGTGTTTCGTTTTTGTTGATATATATCTCCTTAAATTTTACCTTGAGTTAAGTTTAAAATAGAAATGTGGGTGGATAGACTGGATATGTTTCTGGTTGAATCTTCAATAAAAGCCTTTTTAACCCCCGACGCAAAAACGAAGGGGAGTTATAAGTTTGACGTGTCTGTGTGTGTGTGTGTGTCTGTCTGTCCCAACGTAGCTCCTGAACGGATGAACCGATACCGTTTTTTTGTTTGTTTGTTTGAAATGTTAATTTGTCGGGAGTGTTCTTAGCTATGTTTGATCAAAATCGGTACAGCCGTTACATTGCGTTGGGGTTTTTTTTAATTTTTACAAAATTAATTACTTGTTACCTAAAGCTTTTCGCCGTAAGAACCTTTAATGTTAATATAAAAACGATTTAATCCGTCACATGGGAGGTGATAGTCCATGTCCATCAAAACTAAGCTATTTAAGTATGCTAGCAACGCGAGCTGACGTTGTTTCAAAATGTTAACTGAGAAAGAATGCTTCTGATTAGGTACTTATATAGGATTTATTTTATATTTTTTAGATTCAAAGTTAAAATCCTGTAAACCAAGGGGGATAGTGTAAAATATATTAATAGTAGCCATTTTATTACTATACCTATGTATTTACCGAATGTATAAAATGGTATTACATAAATACATAGGTAATACCTATGTATTTATGTAATACCATTTTATACTTAAGATTTTTAATAAATAACATTTTGAAAACAGTGTTTTTTAGTTTTTGCGTTTATTTACATAACAGCTTACTACATATTTACTTTTTTATTTATACAACATATCGTCGTTGCGCATGCAAATTCCGCTATGTGTTTTTTTTTGAAAATCTGTTTTTAATGCCATTTTGTTCAATTTTCAAAGGCGCGTGTGCCGATTTTTAGCATCTCTGTTGGTTTAGGAGATAGCATTTTCAGCTATGTGAATTTAATCCAAATGTAGTAATGCAAATGGCTCTATGTGCGCAATAGACACATAGCGCAATTTTACTTCTGAGCGCGTCTCATGAAATTGCGCCCGGCAACGGCACATAGCGGGTTTCTCAAACAGACGCCGAGTGAGTGAGACAACAATGATAAAGTTATATAGTAGGTATCTTTAAAGAACAAGAGAAAGTATAACAAAGTTCTATAAGTATGTAGATGGCAAAGAATATGATGGTATGAATAAGAATATGAGGCAGGGGGAACTATGATCCGACTTAGAAGACTCAAAGGCAGCTAAAAGCAGTTCCTTGTAATCATGGTGCTGTCGGCGTTTCTGTAAGATACTTTATTTGCGGTTCTGTCAATGAGCAAGGGCGAAGAGACATTTTCGATTCATTTTTGGTCTCCGTCATCTTGGGAAGCCAAAAAAGCCTACGTTTTAGGTTTGGTGGCAGTTAGACAAATGATAAAAAGACGTAAAGCCATTGAAAATGATATATCGACACGAAAAGGTGCTGGAGTCTCTTTGCTAAGAGAAGGTGGTATTAAAGTTAGAGTTTGCAGAGATATGTTTTAGCTGCATGCGAATTTCATGCATTGAAGCTACGCAACGAGGAACGAGGTGGAGTTTCGCCAGAAGTGTCTAGACGCGAAGCTTCCGCAAATTGAGTTGCAAATAAACTTGCTTTCTCAACCGCAACGTGAGCTAGGGAACCATCTGGTTTCAGTAATGGGGGGAGTGAAGGGTGGCTGAAGTTCGCTTTCACCGACATAGCCAGAGACCAGAAAGCTTTACTTCCCGCAGGATATGCAGCAAGGTTAGCCCCCAGACGGCCAATTCGATCGAAGCGAGCCTTCCGTATCACCTCCTTGCAGGACTTGGCGGCTTTGTTATAGGCTTTCTTCTAAATCCGTGCATCCAAGGTTTTACCGTTTCTTGCGTTAACCCAGGCTAGGTATGCCACATATTTTTGCGTTTCTGGCGCTAGCACACGTGGAAATAAACCTTGGGTGAGCATTGCCTGAAGGTGAAGCATCGGAGAATAAAATAAAATACTCCATTGCTCTTTTGATCACCTCCAAAACGACATCAGAACAGATCGTCGGGTCACAAGAAGAAAAGCAGGCTTACTGCTAAGGATAAGAAGCGAAGAAATGTCGCATCTCATCCCAATCTGCCGACTTGTAACGCCACACTCGGCTACTACCTCAGGGCAACGGATCGGGTGGCGAGTATGAAAATACAGACCTCACCACACAGTGATCTGACGTTCCCAAAGAAGACATGACTGATTCTGAGTGGTGATCTGGCTCGTTCGTCAGCAGAAGGTCCAGGCAGTTGGCTGTGTGGTCCTCAACGTCAGGAATTCTGGTTGCCTCATAGCTAAGTGAGATTTAGCGTGAGTGCAAGTTTGCACGCCTCTCTCCCAGCAAGGTTAGTGACTTAGTGATCTGGTATGGGGACAGCCACTATTGATGGTGGGCGTTAAAGTGCCCCAGTTGCACCAGTTGGGCATCAGAGTACCGTTTTTCAGCCACATCCGCTGCCTCACAGATGTAGTTAAACAACTTGGTTTTCTCGAGATCTCCAGAATGTGATCGATATAGACCGGCGTAGATAATCTTATCTGAGCCGGTGTCCACCAAAATCCATAAAACGGAGAAATTGGGTTATTCAAGGTCACGCAGACGCAGACGCAGACAGCAATAGTCGTTGCGGGCATAAATATAGATACCAGATTTGGGTTTAAAATAGTGCTCCAGTACATAGCCTGGGTATGTGAGGTATGCTGTATCGGGAGGAGAGTGGATATGCGTCTCCGTGAGGAATTATAAGTGCGGCTTAGTGGTCTCTAGGTGGTGATGGACCGGATCGAGATTGGAGTGCAGTCCTCGAATGATAGAGAGATGCACTTGAAGCGCGAGGACGTGCTTCCGCTGTGATCACAACTTATTGATTTTAGCCTTTTTCATGGTTTTTTGAGTGAGTTAAGGTTTGTGGGAAAAGCTGTTGAACAAGGCACTTGTCAGCGAGCCAAAAGACATAAAACAGGCTCCTGCGCCTGTGGAGGACTTCACTGGAGACTGCGGGGATGCTCGAAACCCCCCCAGGAATGGTTATCAGGTCCTCTCATCCGGTCGCCAACTGGCACGATGGAGCATTCTGGGATTTTTGCGAGGCGGCGGGGCATCTTTTCATGAGTGACTATCATCATGGCGTCATGCCTTTGACTCACTAGTTGGGCCCCCTAGAACCTGCATTCGGCCAGCGAAGAACGGTGCTTCGGATCCCGCTACCCTCCAAGCCTAGCCTCCCGGCTCACTCGCACCAGTGCGCTCTCTAACGCACTCATGCTGAGTCCAGTGCAAGAACTGCTCAGACCCGTGTGCTCCCCCACGATGGCTGCACCGGACATCAATCCGAAACACGACATTGTCACTTCCGGACGTGCTTTGTACGGTGGGTGGTGACAAGCCGCGGCTGAAGCCTGCCACCAGAAATGTTGATGCCCTTTTAGCACCACCCAGGATCACGTGTAGGGTCGCGAGGGTGTTTCCCTATAGACGCCGGTAACTTTCATCCTCAAAAAACTAGTTTAAACTAGTTTAACTATTTACAAACCGTTTGGTAAATACGCTATGTGTTTTAAGTAGGCCCAATTAAATAAATATCTAGTAGAAGAATAATTCCGTTATGTGACGAAAAGTCACAAAGCGGTATTTAGGGCGCAAAAAAAACAGCTATGTGGCAAAATAGGGGGAGAAAAAATTCCAGCACCTAGAGTATTGTATTAAAAATAAAAAAATCACTGTTTTTTAATGAATCTACACCAAGTCTAATTATTTGCATACCTAGTTTTTAAATTTTATGACTCGTTTGTGAAAAAAACAGTTTTTGGCTTCTCCTGAAAAGTTAGGTTTTTTTACATAGCGGAATTTGCATGCGCAGCGACGATATATAAAAAAAAACTAATATTATAATTTTGAAATCTGCCTCTTGCTCGTGGAAGAACGAAGTCAAAAATAAAAATATTTAAGGACATTTCCCTACCAGCAGGGATACCTTGGTAGGGGTAGATGTACCAGGCGCATGCAACCACGCAGTTGAAACCATTTTTTTTTTCTTCAGATTGGGAATTCGTTTACGAATAAACCGGTCCGGGGGGGACCGGAATTATGTGGGATTCGCCGCCCTGAAAAAGGCAGAATAACCACTCCGGTGTTCCTCTCGTGCCATGTTTGCCAGACAACGGGAACCCTTCCGCGATCCGACTGGCGATATTAGTAATTCCTCTCATTCTAGGCGGCCGTAGCCGCCATCTCGATCAATCATTCATCATCTTCCCATGGAAGGGCTATAGGCTGCACAGGCACGGCGTGGTGACCGCGGCTGCGTAGTGCTTTCCCCTCTGGAAGGGCTATAGGCTGCACAGGCACGGCGTGGTGACCGCGGCTGCGTAGTGCTTTCCCCTCTGGAAGGGCTACAGGCTGCACAGGCACGGCTTGGTGACCGCGGCTGCGCAGTGATTTCCCCTCTGGAAGGGCTACAGGCTGCACAGGCACGGCGTGGTGACCGCGGCTGCGTAGTGCTTTCCCCTCTGGAAGGGCTACAGGCTGCACAGGCACGGCGTGGTGACCGTGGCTGCGCAGTGCACCCCCCCTGGAAGGACTACAGGCTGCACAGGCACGGCTTGGTGACCGTGGCTGCGCAGTGCACCCCCCCCTGGAAGGACTACAGGCTGCACAGGCACGGCTTGGTGACCGCGGCTGCGCAGTGCACCCCCCTCTGGAAGGGCTACACGCACGTGCACAGCTTGGTGACCGTGGCTGCGCAGTGCACCCCCCCCCCCCTGGAAGGGCTACAGGCTGCACGGGCACGGCTTGGTGACCGTGGCTGCGCAGTGCACCCCCCCCCCCCCTGGAAGGGCTACAGGCTGCACAGGCACGGCTTGGTGACCGTGGGCGCAGTGCACCCCCCCCCTGAAAGGGCTACAGGCTGCACAGGCACGGCTTGGTGACCGCGGCTGCGCAGTGCACCGCCCTCTGGAAGGGCTACAGGCTGCACAGGCACGGCGTGGTGACCGCGGCTGCGCAGTGCGCCCTTCACTGGGCGGCAGTGCAGGTTTTGCACATCCTTCGCCCCATACCTCTACCCACTTTCATTCTCACTCACACCTTATGGCTTCATGGCCCTTGGCCCCATGGCCCACATCCGCCGCCGTTCAGGAACACTTGTACGACGACGGATCCTTTGAAGAGGGGAACTCTTCGAGACGTGAGGCCCGCCCCTAGGGACCTCGCGCTCGAAGATCACACACACTTTATGGCTTCTTGGCCCTAATTCATCATCACGAGGCACCTCATGCATCCATCCTCTTACAGTCAAACCACACTCACGGGACTCGTCGGTTTTCCGCCAACAGGAGGTCCTACGAAGTAAGCACCAACTCAATTCAGTTATTTTTTTAACAGATTTAAAAAAAAGAGGTTTTCAATTCGAGTGTATTTTACTAAAAGCTTTTATCTGATTTCTTGCTATGTATATGTTTGTCAAATCTTGCAACTGAATTTTGAACACGTTAGCTCGTTAGTAGTTAGTCATGCTTATTATAAAATAATTGAGCTAAGAAATTAAGGACTGAATCCATGGGAGAAGACAGAGGGGTCTATTCTTAGGCCGGACACAGCAGGGTCAATATTAAACTTACTAGCTAGGAATTACACTTGTTCTGCATTAATTCTTCCGGCTAGATGGTCTCTGATCGCCCTCCCTCTAATAAGGTCCGTGCCTCCTGCTCTCGGATCCACTGGCACCTCAACTCCTGCATCTTCAGTATTCTGACCTTAAACAGGCATGTCAATAGAAATTGGTAGGTGAGTTACGATACAGAGAGCAACACACAAACAACAACACAGAGTGATAAACAGCTATGAACCTACACTATCAGTAAGAACCGAGTAGGACTGGATAATTAATATCTTATGATAAGATATTTCACATCCAGCCATTTGATGATGATAACCAATCATACTTTTCAGTAAGATATTTACCATGATTATTAAGTTTTGTTTGCAAAGTTATATTTTTTACTTTTCTTTTTTTTCAAAAGTTTTGCTTTTTTTACATAACAGCTTATTACACATTTTATTGTAATATGCTTATCTATCGATCCTCATATTCATAGGTGAGGTACTGGTTTTATTTAAAATATTAAATTATCATTGTTTGTTACCGAGTAACATGCAAGCCAAGTCTGCGGACAAAAGTTAGTTCAAAATAGATACCTAAGTCATCCTCAGGTTCTGGAACTCCGAAATTGAGAGCTATATTGTGGAGTACACAACAAGCCTCGATGATTTGGGCACACTTTGCTGGTTTATAATGTAAGACCCTGTCTTTGCACAGGCATCTCCAGCGATTTTTAAGCCTCCCAAATGTGTTCTCTATGGTAACACAGGTCGTAATCTGCTACTTGTTGTAGCTACCTTCTACAGAGTCCGCAGCAACATTTAAATATGGTGTCATTAGCCATGGGCGCTGTGGGTATCCGGAATCGCCTGAAATCATAATTATTAGATTTAGGTACACAAGCATAAAATAATAATATATATATTACATAAGTCAATAAATGATACAGTCATGCTTATTATAGCTAAGAAATTAAATAATGGTTGTTACCCAGAAGCCACACCATTTCACCGTTTTGGTGCAAATTTTGCATACTTATATGTGTTTACCAAGCTGTTCTCTCAAATGAAAGCATCATGATTTGCTCCACCATATTTGGGGTTAACATTCAAAATCCTGTACTCGCTATCATATCTGATATAACTCATATAGGTATCATATCGAGTGATAGTTTTTCCTGCAGAAGTATAGATGCTCTTCTTGAGCCGCTGGTTTCACAATTTTAACATGGGTGCAGTCAATGCATCCAATGATGCCTGGGAAATCATATTTAGTGTAGAATCTGAAATAAAAAATTAATCTTGAAACGCCTACATACATACATTGTACATACTTTTTTCCATTTTTTAATAAAACACTTGAGTAAATATTCTGAGATAATGAAGTCAGAAAGTGGACAATAGAGCTCTTGTTGGTAATTATAGTAAGTATATGGGCGGTGATTGATCTGAAAATGCATTAATTTAGTTAACACAATTTGAACTTACTTTTGACTGACATCCCTCTATACACAGGTGTTTGTGGAAACACAATGTATCTAGACAACATCTCCGGATGGATTAGTGGCTTTGTAACCTCTTCTAGATACCTTATAAAGATGATAGGTAAGTTAGCTTTTTTTAGTGACTTATGTGTAGTAAGAGTGTTCTTCTCTAGATGAACATAAAATATATAATACAAACCTGCTGCACGATTCTTGGGATACATTTTGGGCCACACCTACCGGCCGCTGGTAGACCCAGTGGCATAAAATAGGAGGGCAGTGAGAACCTGAAAGGAACACAATTGATAATTATTTATAAAATGTGCAAAATCCCTAGAAAAGAGTTCTATGGGACAGATTTTAATAAATAACTGGAAGACATGTGCATGAAAGGAGTAGGCATACCTGTGAGGCCCACTGAATTCTGTATTTACCAAGTGCTTAAAGTTGCTGGTTCTTTCTTAGAACAAATAATACTTACAAGCAAAATTACATTTTCATTTTTGTGGGTGTGTGTGTGGGGGCCACTGTCTAATAGTTCTAAGTAACTACTCGGACTCACCTTTAATTCAAGGCTCACACGCTGAGTAGACTTTAGGTCGGTTTTCTGCCGTAACTCTTCACACAGGAACAAGAAGGCATCCTTGGACAGCCGATACCGCCTCCTAAATTCTGGCTCCGGGAGATCTTTGATGGGCTCGAAAGATTCTCGATGTCTGCCCTGCATTTCTCGTACTAGCTGACGAGACCGTCGTTCTTCCATCCATCACCATGCTAGAAAATATCTTGAAGACATACCTACTAACAATTAACTAAAGAAGATAAAATCGTTCGAAAAAACTCCAAAAGATTTGATCTCAACTTATCGAAAACAAGCTTCTCACTGTGCAAAACACAAGTGAGAGTGAAACACGAAACGATTATCGTATTTCGAGTGATTTCGATCATAGTACTGTCAATTTGGGAACTCAGCATCGCATTTTGCAGAAAAACCGTTGTAATCGTGAGTTGGTCTCACGAAATGATCGCAGTGAGTGGATTTCCGACTCGTGTTTCGCTTTTTTGTGAAAGAGTTCGTCCGGGGATGTACCTACTACCTCCATACCTTCTTCAGCCTCAAAGCAGTAGTGCTCGCATTGCTGTGTTCCTGTTTGAAGGGCATGGGTGCCGGTGAAATTACAGGCACATGAGACATTTCATCTTTATGTCACAGGGAGGCGGGAGCAGTGCAATGCCACATAGGGTGCGTCCTAGGTGGACGTGACCTATATGGTAATGCGTTGTTAAAGGCAGAGGTTACCGCTTAACATCAGGTGGGCCATCTACTAGTTCCGTCATTTGCATTCACGTAGTTAAAAAAAAAGTCTCCTTTTGATATCGTAAAGGGCGATGAAGGTATTACCAATTATTTATTCTGTGGTATTACACAAAGGGATTGAGAGCAGTATCCACCTGAGTACTCAACGCCAATACTACTATCATCAATCCACCTGCCAAGCGTGCAGATTATGGCAAATTCCCTCATTTCATTCTATGGGGGAGGCCTCGTCCAGCAGTGGAGGTTTCAAGCCTGCTTATGGGTATGAGTACCTACATTTAAAAAAAAAATAGGCTTGCGTTTGGCTACATCTCACCTGATGGGAAGCGACGATGAGGCCTATTTAAGCACGCTCGCCTAGAAGATGCCTCTTCGTTTGAAGAAGCCCAAGCTATATGTTAAAGGGAATAAAGAAGCCGGAAGAGAGTTCCAGGCCTTTGCTGTGCGCATGATGAAAGAGCTCGAGAAACGGTTTGTACGCGACGGTTTTTTTTAAACGCCGAAAAGAAGCTTCATAAAAACGAAAAGGCATTTCATTCTACGACAAAGTACATAAACCTCAGCTTATAACATTGGCCAAATTATGTTAAGCGATCATCCCTCATAATGCCGTCTTAGGGGAGGCTTTAATAAAACAAAAGACAACAACATGTCGACACACCGTCACTCGATCGCGTCTGTCAAATAATGACGCTCATTTGTCAAACGAAATCGGGACTGGGAAGGAAGGAAGCGGAATGTACGATACTGACTGTCACACAGAAGACGGTGGAATCAACTGATAATAATATAACACCCAAAAGTCACAATACACAGTCACAACTCTATAGTCACATATTGTCCTGATACCACACTAGGATCCCCTGTGTCGTATAGGTACGTATCAGTAACTATAAGTACCACGGTACCACAATACCCAAACTAGGACAAAATATTTGCAAATCATACAAACATTTGTCTTGCAGCGGGAATCGAACCTGCAACCTCTCGCATCTCAGCCGGCTAATCGCCCGCCTCGCGAAAAAAGATTTTTGTGAAAAATGAATTTTTCAAAGTAAAAGCTTTCATAAAATTATTGGTTGGAACCGTGTGCTGATCGAAATGATCCTAAACACGGCCAATCTACTGTTATCCATTAAGGAATTACGTTGTCCGCCTTCCTACTCGATCATCAGATCAGCTTACTGTAAAAATAGTGATTGGAACCGTGTTCTGATCAAAATGAGCCCAACCACGTCCAGTCTACTATAATCCATCGAGAAGTTGCGTTGTCCACCTTCCGTTTCCACCACCAGATCAGCTCGCTGTCACCATAATATTGTATTGTCATCGGAACTTGATAGGTATGCAAAATTTCAGCTCAATCCGCCGAGGTTAACTGGTTTATAATACACATTAAAAATTAGTCCCAACTCCCACACTAACTAACTAATATACTACTAACATTGTATTGTCTTCAGAACCCAAGGTGAGTGCAATTTCAGCATGATTGTATATCGGGAAGAGGTGGTAAATTCAATCGCCAGGTTTATGTCGCACAGACTGTAAGGAAAGTAACTAAAATAATAATAAAAAACGGTTTTAATAGTTCCACTAGTAAAATATTCAAATAAGTCCAGCCTAAGAAAAGACCCCTCCGTCTCCTCCCGTGGATGTTGTAAAAGCCGACTAAGGGATTAACCGGACTTGTTAATAAGATTCGTTGGTATAAGATTTGCCCAGACTGGCTAGCATTTTATGGAATGTGCTATTATACTGGAAGAAAGCCGAGTCAGTCGTGGGAAGCAATGGTTGCTATGATCTCACCACTTGTCACGTCTATATTCTGTGTAAAGAGGCCCATTGAGGCTCAGCCTACCCCTTCGGGTAAAAAGGCGTGTGTCTATGTATGTAAAAGGTAGGTTTTCTTTCTATCTCCGAACATATCCCTGAATAAGCAGTGGATTGCGCGGGCCTCGACGATACCGCCTTTTATATTCTTTCATCAATGTCACAGGTGACGCGCAATAAGCAGTGGATTGCGCGGGCCTTTACGATACCGCCTTTTATATTCTTTCATCAATGTCACATGTGACGCGCAATAAGCAGTGGATTGCGCGGGCCTCGACGATACCGCCTTTTATATTCTTTCATCAATGTCACAGGTGACGCGCAATAAGCAGTGGATTGCGCGGGCCTCGACGATACCGCCTTTTATATTCTTTCATCAATGTCACATGTGACGCGCAATAAACAGTGGATTGCGCGGGCCTCGACGATACCGCCTTTTATATTCTTTCATCAATGTCACATGTGACGCGCAATAAGCAGTGGAATGCGCGGGCCTCGACGATACCGCCTTTTATATTCTTTCATCAATGTCACATGTGACGCGCAATAAACAGTGGATTGCGCGGGCCTCGACGATACCGCCTTTTATATTCTTTCATCAATGTCACATGTGACGCGCAATAAGCAGTGGAATGCGCGGGCCTCGACGATACCGCCTTTTATATTCTTTCATCAATGTCACATGTGACGCGCAATAAGCAGTGGATTGCGCGGGCCTCGACGATACCGCCTTTTATATTCTTTCATCAATGTCACATGTGTCAAAAATGTTTATTAAGACACCGCTGGAGCGCTCCGCGATATTACAATATTTCCACTAGTGAAATATGGAAAGCTATTTTGTACGAGGAAATAACAAGGTGCGTGTGAGATTAAAATCGTCCTAGCGGGTTGGTCTTATTAATAAGTACCTATTCGTCTTAGCCCTTCTGATGTTTCTTTGAAATTAAAAATTTGAAAAATTACTTTGCTGAGATGTTTTTATAGGCGTTGCAGATATGGCTCGATGCGGAAAGGCCACTCGCATTTTGTTTTTTTTAACCCCCGACGCAAAAAGCGGGGTTTTAGATGTTTGAACGCTATGTGTGTCTGTCTGGCTGTGTGTCTGTCTGTGGCACAGTAGCGCTTAGCCGGTGAACGGATTATAATGCAATTTTTTTAATTTAAAAACAGGTTTTCTAGCGATGGTTTTAGACATGTTTTATCAAAATCTGTTGAGCCGTTTTAAGGTCATCAGCTCTTTTGTTAGCTGCGGCACAGAATACATAATAGTTGGTACAGCTGCGGTAGGGATCTTAGACGCATAATGGGTATACCTAATACTTACTTTACTTTTTACAACTAGAATCTTCACTTTGAGCTCAAAATGTTTATTTTCGATGTCATCAGTCTCCAGTTGATGATGACCAGCATAGGATGAATAGGATCTAGGGTACTACTGAAGCTGAATCTTCGATTAAAAGACATGTCTTCCTCACGCAGACTCCGTGTCTGATGATGACCAGCACGCGATGAATAATGATCTAGGGTGCATTGTGTGTTCTAAGTAAGTCATCCTGGCTACTTGTATACTTTTAACACGAGGCTCTGCGGTAGACAATTGACGAATAGATAATAAAGTAAAGCTGGATACAAATTACAGCTCGTTCACCGTAAGATGTCCCCTGCCTTGTACCGCGTGTAGGGATTGCAAATATTCGATAATTTTTGGTATTCGAATATTCGAATTTTTTTGCAGTCCTATTCGAATATTCGAATAATATTCGAATATTTCAGAAAAATCAAAGATGTACATAATTTGACACATTTGTACTGCCTTACAAACTAGTAACATATTTTGATGTAAGTAGAGGCCTAAACATCTCAATCACAAACAATATTTTAACATAAAACTCTTCAACAAATAAAATTAATAGAAATTCTGCGAACAGTAGACCACGTGACAAACTTTTATGAAACTATGCATTATGCCGATCCATAATGATCAAAAAAAGATCCCAAAAATGATTTTTTTAATAGAAATTTTCTTTTTCAGATAAACCAAAAACGAATTTCTACTTTAATGAGTGCAGAACTTATTGTTTTCAAAACCTATCCTGTAACTCCTAACATCACTTTTCAATAACTCTCACTCACGGTTTCAGACTTCGCCTAAGTGGATCATCCTGCATATTTAGACAACCTCTTGACCGACTTTGCTCATATTCGAAGTTCTTGTTTAAAATTGACTACCGAATGTTTCAGATTCAGATTAATTTATTTATTGCGAAACTGGGTACAAGGGTAGCTATCAAATTAAAATAAAGATCCACCATAATCCGCTTCACAGCATGCAATATTACTTAGTACTAAATTAAACAAAAAACAATTTTAAGTACCTACTTATCTCTTTAGAAAAGACAACAAGCACAATTTACTGTATATACCAACGAATGAACACAAAAAAACAACATAACATGACAAAAAATTAAATTTCATTGAATTAATAATATTTACTTAATCATGTCGAAAAAAAAACTATAAAAAGTTAGATCCCGTATACCAAGTTTTGTCTTGATCGTTTGTAAAGTACAACTAGAGGAGTACAAACAAACTGAAACTAACAGAAGAAAGCAAAATTGAACTTGAAGCAGAGACGCTTCAGTCGCTCCGTCACGAATTCGTAATAAAATTAGAAGTAATATGAACTTCAAAAATAACCAGAAAATCAAAATGCAAATAAAAATACATATTTAAAAAACCTATCAAATTGACAACCAAATTTCAACGTTTTATGTTCGTACGACCACCAGCCCAAAATCTCTTCACAAATTTACAAAATGCACCGCTGTGTTGTAAGAAATTGGGTCTTGTGTTGTGCTTGTGAGTGAAATATACTCAAAATGGCAGTCAGCAGAGGAATGTAGGCCGTTGATTGGTTTATTTAGTATTTATTAATTATTATGGTAATATTAGAATATTCGAATATTTAAAATTTACTATTCGAATATTAATTTCAAACTGATATTCGAATAATTCGAATATTCGAATATTCGATTGCAATCCCTAATTGCGTGCCAACCAAGACAGGGGACATCATGAACGGTCTGTAGTTCTAAATATATCCTCACGGCAACATAGTGCATAAATCGGCTCTTGGTCGCATTTGTCTATTGTCTAAATTACGAATATGGTTTTTCAATACATTGTAGCATAAAATAATATTGTAGCTATTTAGACATTAAAAAAAAGTACCTACCTACAATAAAAAACTACTCGTACTTTATAGTAGTACATCCAGCGAATCAGGATTTTGATTCCGCTAGAATGTATTGTATATTGTTGTGTTTGTCCCACACAACACAATAGATGCCTTTCTATTTATCAACTTACCTACCAGTTTTTATATATCACTCGTTGTTTTTATTTATTTTTCATTTTTGTGTGCTAGTTGCTTAGTAACTGATTTTTGTTTTATGTTTTCTTGTGTTATGTGTGTGTTGTAAAATAAAAATAAATTATCTTTCTTTCTTTCTTGCTTTATAATACACTGTGTTGTGACCTTTGCACAGTCTATTGTATCCATTGAGCTATTTACACCGTTGTATGCTGTTTTGTTTCTGTACAGGGTGTAACATAATATCCCTATAAGCCCGGGAGGGGGTATTCTACACATCATGGCGAATAACTTTAGTTCTGCGCCTTTTTAAATTTCGAAGATTTTCATTCATGAAGTGCCTCGTAAAAATCCTGAAATTCCTCTACGAATTCCAGAAATTCCTCCAGAAAATGTACCTAACAGAACATGAGGCAGCCCCACGCAAGGTACCCTAGCGTACCGTAACGTCCTCATGTTGTTTAACGTACGTTTTTGGAGGAATTTCAGGATTCTTACAAGGCATTTCATGAATGAAAAACTTCGAAATTTAAAAAGTCGTAGAATTAAAGTTATTCGCACTGATGTGTAGAATATCCCCTCCCCGGGCTTATAGGGATATTATGTTACACCCTGTACAGAAACAAAACAGCATACAACGGTGTAAATAGCTCAATGGATACAATAGACTGTGCAAAGGTCAGTTTGGTAGGACACAAATGTGACCTAGAGTCGAATTACGCACTATGTTGCCGTCAAAGACTTCTAATTCGTTTTTAACCGAAAAAACGACGGGGTGTTATAAGTTTGACGTGTCTGTGTGTGTGTTTATCTGTGGCATCGTAGCTCCCGAACGGATGAACCGATTTTCTTCTCTTTTTTTGTTTGAAAGGTGAATTTGTCGGGTTTGTTCTGAGCTATGTTTGATCAAAATCGGTTCAGCCGTTTCATTGCGTTGAGGGTTTTTATATTTTTGACAAAATTAATTACTTGTAATAGAAGTCTTTGGTTGCCGTAAGGATACTTACATCTAAAAGTAAAGCTGCTATAGTGTACCTAAGAGATCAGAGATAGCGCGCGGTGCGGTGCGAATGGTAGTCGCTCGGCAGATGTGCCGTCAGTTGTGATTGTCTTGCCGCGATGATTGATGATCTTCCGCGGCAGCTGGTCCGTAGGGCTGCCACCTAGTCCACTGTTATGGGTTTTTCATTTTTTAACAGCGAACTCTCTTATCTTCCTTGAAAAACTAGGTAAATTACCAAGAGATTATCAATACAAGCTTTTTTATTAAAATTATATTTTTCACACATTTCATTTTCAATTAAAGAGCAGTAACGTTGAGTTGTGTGGTATAAATAGTTGACTATATTAACTGTTGATGTCCGGCCTAAGAATAGACCTCTCGGTCTCCTCCCGTGGATGTCGTAAAAGCCGACTAAGGGATTACCCGGACTTGTTGATAAGATTCGTTGGTAAAAGATTTGCCCTGGTTGCTAGCTTATTAATTTATAATGTGTTATTACTGGAAGAAAGCGTTAGCCGAGTCAGTCGTGGGAAGCAATGGCGGCGATGGGCTCACCACTTGTCACGTCTATATTCCACGATGGTGAACCCATTGTGAAAAGAGGCCCATTGAGGCTCTGCCTACCGTGTGTCTATGTATATATGTGTGTACGAAGCCACGGTAATTTAAATTCTATGAGAATCACCGTATATAGATATACACCGTAATTCTTCTCTTTCGATCGAATATGAAACTGCCCTGTCAATGCAAAAGAGAAAACACTATTCCATGGATTATTCTAATTTTATAGTAGCACGGTATTTAACAGAATCACATTATAATGTTATGTTAATGAGTTTTTGTGAAAAATATACATATTTAACAATTCAAGCTTTTATAAAATTAGTGATCGGAACCGTGTGCTGCATCTCGTGGAGTTCCGTCTCCACCATTAGGTCAGCTCGCTGTCACCATAATATTGTATTGTCATCGGAACTTGACCGGTGTGCAAAATTAGATCGATTTTTCGCCCCCAAAAACCCCATTATACTAAATTTCATCAAGATCCTAGACCCGTTTTCGAGATTAAAATGTATCTAAGTACATATGTATATTATATATTTATATTATTAAACATTATTGTTTATTTTTAACTTCAAGATAATAATATGTTACTAACATATTATTATCTTGTATTGTTCATGTCTAAGTTATATATACCTATATAAAGTACTTTTTTTCTTCTCTTTATGTACGTTTTTGTGCACCACCTTACTTACATAAATGTGTCCACAATACACAAAGGTTAGCTGGTAGAGAATGCTTATTAGCATTAAGTTCGCCTGTGTACATTGTTTGTGTTGTGGAATAAAGAATATTATATACTAAATTCTTTATATACATATGTATTTACAAATATTGCTCGTTTAATAGTATTACATAGATTAGGTAGATATTTATAAAAAGAGTTTGCCATACATTTATCTAAAAACTACACAATATTCGCAATACAAGAGAGAAACTGTAGCACGGCAAATATGAAATACTGTAGGTATTTTTTGTTGATTTGATCTGGTGGTTTGCGATCGAAGGAACTAAATCCCTACTGCGTTTTATCGGAATCAAAATCCTGATTTGCTCGATACGAGTAGTTCAGTGTTTTTAGGGTTCCGTAGTCAAAGACAAGGAACCCCTATGGATTCGTCATGTCTGTCTGTCTGTATGTCTGTCTGTCTGTCTGTCTGTCTGTCTGTCCGTGTATGTCACAGCCTTTTTTTTTCCGAAACTATAAGAGCTATACTATTGAAACTTGGTAGGTAGATGTATTCTGTGAACCGCATTAAGATTTTTACACAAAAATTGAAAAAAAAACAATTATTTTTGGGGTTCCCCATACTTAGAACTGATCCTTAAACATTTTTTTTTATCATACCTATACGTGTGGGGTATCTATGGATAGGTCTTCAAAAATGATATTGAGGTTTCTAATATAATTTTTTTCTAAACTGAATAGTTTGCGCGAGATACGCTTCCAAAGTGGTAAAAAGTGTGTCCCCCCCCCCCCCATAACTTCTAAAATAAGAGAATGATAAAACTAAAAAAAATATATAACGTACATTACCATGTAAACTTTCACTCAAAATTGGTTTGAACGAGATCTAGTAAGTAGTTTTTTTTTAATACGTCATTAATCGTATATATTCCATCCAAGAACTTTTATATTATGTTACTTGCTGCTACGTCACCCTTCATGGGCGAGTCCGACACGCACTTGGCCGCTTTTTTTATAATCAAGTTAGCCGCTTAAATGTTGTAAAAAATCGTATTCGTTGACAAACAACTTTACAAATAGCTTGAACTTTTGACCGTACTTAATGTACACTTAATGTACCCTTGTGTACCCTATCCTTCAGCAAATAAACTTAAGTACCTAACAGATGAACAAAACAAAACCATTAGATAATGTTCTTAGAGCAAAGGTTCGCATAATATTTGTCAATATTTATTGATAATTATAATTATAAGGGAAGAATGGAACTTAGATAATGAGGTACCTATACCTTCTTTCATTTCGTTTGATTGACAGATCTTATTAATCCTTTGTCTCAACGATTTTAGAATCCGCCTTATTTTTTTTAGTATTTTGTAAAAATATTTACAAATTGTGATAGATTTTGCAAAAAAAAATTGTATCGGCTCCGACGCGCGACGGAGTTTACTCCAGTCCAGTTCAGTGTAAGATGCGCAAATATGTTGCGCAGAGGGGAAACATCACGGACTTCACTTTTATTTCACTTTTGATAACTGATGTTCTCATGACTTAAAAATAGGGAAATTACTTACGTCAGCAAGTTTATAAATTTAGTCCATAAGTAAATCGAAAACACAAATAAAATAGTTCTCTGTTATGAAAGGCTGCAAAGTTGTTATTTGGGGCGAATATTGAAACCTCAGGAAGCGAAGGATTCTAGAAAGTGAATGGTTAAAATAGAATCCTGAGCGTAGCGAGGGTTTCAAAGGTAGGAGACGCAAAATAACTTTGCTCCCGATCGAAACACACAGTTTTTCACCTCACTACAGCGAGGTAAATGCTAGGTGCTAACATGGTGCGAGCAAAGCAGCTTAAATAGCATAGAAAATGAGTGTTTATTGATATTAAAAATTAAAAGTAAAATTATTACTTGGTGCCATCCTCGTGCTGGCCAGTGCGATTGTTTTAAAAATGAGGCTGGTAGTATAAAAACCTTTTACATCTCTCATATTCGGTAAGTAGGTCCTTATTACCCCCAAATGGGGCTTGTAGGTGACCAATTAGCGCTCTAGGGTAATAATGTAGCTAGAAAAGCCCTAGGGCGGTAAGTAAATTAAAAAAAAACTTCACTCTTTAAAAAAGTTCGCGTACATCTAACCATCATACTGGCAATAGACATCATGCATTCAGCCCAATGACAAAAGAGGTCGCTTCGCTATTCAGCCTTCTTCTTCTTAGCTTAGGTAATGGCTTAGTCTAAGTATGAGTATAATAGTCATCAATTTTAAATATCGACCGGCGAAGCTCAATTTCGTTTTTGAAAAAAATAATTTTAAAAAAGATGAAAAAAGGCGGGAATAGAAAACGTTTACTTTAAATATTGTTTGTTTTTGGGATTTTTTTATAATTACGTGCTAATTAGGAAAAAAACATGAGTTGCAGAACTGATGAAGAAGTGATGAAGATATAAGCTGCACTCCCGATTCAATGAAAATGGATTATTAACAATTAATTACCAATAACAATATTTTGCCTGAAAGTTCTAAAGAGAGATATTTGAAAACTTCGACGAGTTCATGAAGTGGCGAAAAGAAAAACGAGTAAAGTCTTTATCTGAGACTGTATTCTTAACATACTTTAGTGAGCTATCAAAAAAGCTGCAGCCATCTAGTTTGTGGTGCATTTATTCCATTTTTATTAAATGTTTTATTCTTGTAATGCCGGTTTTTTTCTACTTACCTCACAATCGAGATGTAAAGCAGAGTAGTTAGCTCGGCTGTAAGCATCAATGGCACCCTCGAACTATAGGCGCAATATCTCGGGCTGCAATTGATGCCTTACAGCCCTTGGCTGCTAATCTACTATTTAGAATAGAAAGGTTCGAACTTTAAAAACCTTTTCCACGCTAGCAGATAAAAAGCAATTTCTCATATTGTTCATCATGTTTCTCTAACATTGAGCTGCCAATGATAATGATAATGAAGATCTTTTAACGGTATTAGATGAACAAGCTACCCAGCCATTATCAAAATGAGGTACTCAAAATAATTAGTTGGCATCGGTTATATGGGAATATTGATTTGAAACAAACGCAGGTTTTTTTCACTATTTTGCTTGTGATCTACGTAAATTTGGCGAGTGTACAGATAAACGCCCTACAAAAACGTCCTTATATACGTCCTTGTCATCTACACTATCTACATGTACACTAATATTATAAAGAGGAAAGATTTGTATTTTTGTGTGTGTGTATGTTTGTAATGAATAAACTCAAAAAGCACTGTGCCGATTTCAAAAATTTGCGTGTTCGAGTCCCGGCTTAGGCAAGTGCCTTTTTTAATATACTTGAAAGCAGTATTGACTTTTAAAAATTAGGGAAATTTTAAAAAATGGATTAAAAAATTAAAAGTGATTATCTCTAAAAATAACAGTTTTTAAAATGAAGTGTCCAATGCTCACCTACCTACTTTAAATAAAACTTCGAAAGATAAGGATTTATTTTTAGATAAACAATATGTATGTTAGACTCAGAAAATATGCCTATATTCCTTTAAAGTTGACAGCGTAAACAAACCCCTAATTACCGCATTAAATAAGGTCCAGTTCGCTAATGACCGATGACAAATAAGAATAGTCGTCATATAAAATCGAGAAGTATTTTGGAGAAAGCATTATAAGTATTCGAGCTTCCATAGTGAACGTTACTCTTAAAAAGTCAAAAATTAATTGGAACCACAAGGATAATTTGAAATCTTCTAAACATTACTCCTGTTCCAACGTGACCAAGCCTAGAAAAATCAGGGTACAAATACGGCTTGCCTTTATTTGATGAACTACAACGCAAGACTAGATAAAATGTCTCAATTTAATGAAATGTCTAGTCAGTTACAACCAGAAGCTATCGAGTGTTCCAGTGCTAAAGATCAATGGGTCCAAAAACAAGCTGCGTTAACAAATGCAATGGTAATTATAAACATTTTATTATTTTAAATTTTACCTCACGACCAACTTAAATGTTACTGCAAACCTACGTGCATGCATAATATAGACACATACTTTTCTCCCCGAAGGCGTAGGCAGAGCCTCAAAATGCGTCTTTTCAACGTGGGTGGGTGAGCTCATCACTGCCACTGCTATCTCATGAACACCTCGGCTAACGCTTTCTTCCAGTAATAAACCAGCAGCCAGGACCACTCTAATATCATTGAAAGTTACCCAAAATGCACAGAACATTACCCAAATTAAACAATTATGATGATACCTAATCCAGTTTATTATGCTTTAGAGTAAAAGTTTTTGAAGATAATAAAAGCCATGTTTTTAGGGTTCCGTACCCAAAAGGTACAACTGGACCCTATTACTAAGACTCCGCAGTCCGTCCGTCTGTCTGTCTCTCTGTCTGTCTCTCCGTCTGTCACCAGGCTCTATCTCGTGAACCGTGAAAGTTAGACAGTTTAAATTTTCACACATGATGTATTTCTGTTGCCGCTATAACAACAAATACTAAAAAACAGAATAAAAAAATACTCAAGGGGGCTCCCATACAACAAACGTGTTTTTTTTTCCGTTTTTATAGATAATGGTACGGAACCCTTCGTGCGCGAGTCCGTCTCGCACTTGGCCGGTTTTACTACTTTATTTTTTTAATTTTTGTTTCTTTTGTTTTTGATAACAGGGTACAAAATGGAATCAACCAATGCAACCGGAAAACAACTACATGAGCACAGAATATGGATCCCATAACTTCAACCATGTAAACCCTGCACTGGGGTACGACATCCCGCACTATGTCAACATACCGCCGCCGCCCCGCCGTGTCCAAGAAACGTAGTCACAAATGTCTACGACGTCGTAAACATTCCACAAAATATGTCAAATATTCCCATGATGGTCCAAAGACCGGCAAATGGGCCCAACATGGTCGCTTGAACAAACCGGCCTAACATTGGCAGCTTGATCCAAACCACAGCATGGAAGAATAAAACCAACGTAGTAAAGAAACATAAACGCATCAGGACAGCCTTCACAAGCAATCAAATTATGGAACTCGAACATGAATATGCCAAAGCAAGGTATTTAGATCATAACCGAAGTATAGAACTTGCAGATAAAATACGCCTGAATGAGAGGACAATCAAGATTTGGTTCCAAAACCGTCGGATGAAAGAGAAGAAAGATAGAGCTGAAAGTATTGAAGAGCTCGATGAAGTGACCTTGACAGGGTCTCCAGAGCTTGTTATTCCAATGCCTGTTCAGGAACAGTTTCCGTCAAATGAAATGTTCCACCCCCAAGGAGTTTTTATCAAGCACTTCAATGCCAGTTCCTCAGGTCGCTGCCCCTGTCAATTATCTGCCTTACGCCATGTCAGAAGATCATCCATATAATCAAGGTCATTTCCAAGAGCAACACCAGTCCTCCTCATTGATGAGGAGTTACTACGTTGGTTTTATTCTTCCATGCTGTGGTTTGGACCAAGCTGCCAATGTTTGGCTGGTTTGTCCAAGCGACCATGTTGGGTCATGTCAGAAGATCATCCATATAATCAAGGTCATTACCAAGAGCAACACCAGTCCTCCTCATTGATGAGGAGTAGTCCGAGTACTGTTCAGAAACAGTTTCCGTCAAATGAAATGTTCCACCCCCAAGGAGTCTTTATCGAGCACTATCCAGTGTCTACTACATCGATGCCAGTTCCTCAGGTCGCTGCCCCTGTCAATTATCTGCCTTACGCCATGTCAGAAGATCATCCATATAATCAAGGTCATTTCCAAGAGCAACACCAGTCCTCCTCATTGATGAGGAGGATAAATACCTTGCTTTGGCATATTCATGTTCGAGTTCCATCATTTGATTGCTTGTGAAGGCTGTCCTGATGCGTTTATGTTTCTTTACTACGTTGGTTTTATTCTTACATGCTGTGGTTTGGACCAAGCTGCCAATGTTTGGCTGGTTTGTCCAAGCGACCATGTTGGGTCATGTCAGAAGATCATCCATATAATCAAGGTCATTACCAAGAGCAACACCAGTCCTCCTCATTGATGAGGAGTAGTGGTGTTGCTCTTGGAAATAACCTTGATTATATGGATGATCTTCTGACATAACCCAACATGGTCGCTTGGACAAACCAGCCAAACATTGGCAGCTTGGTCCAAACCACAGCATGGAAGAATAAAACCAACGTAGTAAAGAAACATAAACGCATCAGGACAGCCTTCACAAGCAATCAAATGATGGAACTCGAACATGAATATGCCAAAGCAAGGTATTTATCCTCCTCATCAATGAGGAGGACTGGTGTTGCTCTTGGAAATGACCTTGATTATATGGATGATCTTCTGACATGGCGTAAGGCAGATAATTGACAGGGGCAGCGACCTGAGGAACTGGCATCGATGTAGTAGACACTGGATAGTGCTCGATAAAGACTCCTTGGGGGTGGAACATTTCATTTGACGGAAACTGTTTCTGAACAGGCATTGGAATAACAAGCTCTGGAGACCCTGTCAAGGTTGTTTTTCTTGGCTTAGAAGTGTTAAAGACGAAGAGGAATAATCATTAGATTGAAAACGAACTAAATTAGTAGAATAAAGTTAAATTATTGTAAAGCAAAGGAATCTAACTACTACTATCCAAAAAGTGTGCAAGAAGTGTCCAAAAATTTATAAAATGTTTGTAAATAGCCTCTAACTACTCCCAGTAGATTGAATCTGAGGATACTCACGTTGATTATAGCCGTGATGTGTAACATATGTAAATAGAATGTGATTTTATTTTAAGAATTTTTAATAAAATCTAATAGTAATTTAAAAAAAGTATTCAACATACAATAATTTGGAAAATTCTCAAAAAAATGTCGATAGGTACCTATATTTTTTTAAGTAGGGATCCACCAACTTATCTGTAGAATGTACATACCTTGTATTATTCTTTCTGTAAATAAATGTATTCTGTAGAATGAAACCTATTTATATGATTTAAAAATGGAGGTACTAAATGGTTCTACAGATAAGCTGGTGGATCTATAAAACTAAAAATTGCCTATTCGTCAATGTTCTGTCATTTAGTAATCCAGAAGTGCAATGCTCAGATTGCAGACAATAGTCCTTTTCATGAAAGAAGTCACGTGGCTAGGACGTTAGCTCAATGAACAATTTAAATCTGCTAACCGTTAGTTCCTCAAATGGCCGTGGGACTTCATTTGTGAAAATTACTCGAAATCGACATTTTCATACAATCTGTCAGTTTTGACAGAATGTTGACTACATGTCAACTGTGTCTGGAACAATGTCCCCCTTTCCAACCCAACTTCGGTGCTTCAAGCTTCGTCCAGTAACCCGAACTGCCTAGAACCGAAACTGCAGAACAAATCCCTATAGCACGATGGGCCAGGCCCATGGTCGCCGCTGTTAGGTCGCAGCTGCCTAGATGCGAATCATAGAGTTTTTTTTATATGATGCTACTCTAAAATGCGCAGCCACAGAATAAATAATAATAGCTTAGCTTTACTTTAGCTGTCACGCACATGGACGTAGTATACGTCCATGGTCACGCACATGGAGGTATAATAGTAATGGAGTGAGTGCTAAAAATAGCATAGTGCTCCTTCTTACTCCTATCCTAGGAGATAGCTTGCTATCCTATGTTAGAGAGAAACAAATATATTGTCACACGACAGTCGTCTTTCCATTCCGTACCCTGAATTTTGGTATCATGCATATACATCTCCCTAGATTGTTACCATGAATGTAGTAGTAATTTGACATTTGGCCTGGGGCCTAATTCTCGTTTCAAGCGAGATGTTTAACGTCTCGCAGTTTTCATCTCTCTTGATTCTTGGAAATCTCGAGTGCAAAATCTTGCTCATTCCATTCACTCATTTTTTCAAGCAAGATGGCTACGATCATCCATTAATCGGGAGAAAACTATTCGCGATTATTAATTTGTTTTTTCAAAAATAGGGCATAATTATTTTGAAAATAAGGTTTTATAGCATAAATAAATTCATAGTTTTAATCAAGTTATAGTTTCCTGATTAAAATCAACCACTAATCACCTCATTCTCGAAATCGTGAGATCGACCTAATCAACTTGATGACGTCACACATATTCTCGGCATCTCACAGTTTTATATCTCGAATGAAATTCGTACGAGATACAACGTGTGGTCTTTAGCATGTGAGATCTAAAAATCATGCGAGTTCTGTCTGTCATTCAAAGTCCGTACTTACTCCGTCAGTTAATCAACTGAAATAAGTGTGCTGTGTTGTGTTACTTGTACTATTATTTATTCTGTGGTTGTGTGCGAAATAAAGTTAAAGTGTGGTGTGAAGTAAAATGACAATAACACAGATTTATGATATGAGCCGTAAACTTTTCACAACAAAATAGACAGATTTGTAGATAGCATTGTGTGTGACAATATTGTGTTTTGATTTTGTGTGGTGTTAGAACTTATGTAAAAACTATGTAATCAATTGACATTCTTTCACGACAAGTAACGAGATTTATCCGAATGAGCGAGATTTTTGCATTTGAGATGGGCAAGAAACATGCGAGATCGAAATTATGAGATTGTTATAAATTGTAATTGGTTGGTTTAGTGGTAATTTTATTTTGTTACATACACCAAATCGAAAGAAGCAATTTTGACTCGACGCATCTCGAATGATAAAACCTATCCCACATGGTAAATACCACACGTTTGTCTGCGAGATGCTGGGAATAGAAAAGTAAGATTTTTAAGCAAGATATGACGTCATCACGCCGTTTTGATCGATCTCACGATTTCGAGAATAAGGCCCCTGGTACGACTTACACAAATAAGAACAGATAGATTTATGCTTGTCTCATTCCAACACATGAATACATTCATATAAAAGAATGAGACTAGTATAATCGCTAACGTTTCGTTTTTAGCCTTAGTTCCATGCCTTTAGTCCATCTTCCTAGGTCACGCACGACCGGCGCAGCAGCAATTACAATTTTGGTTTAGCCCTAGATTTACTTTAAACTATCCTTAAAATACCCTAAAAAGTTGTATAAATTCTTAAATTTAGGGTGCGTAATTATAATAAGGTATAAACATCATTTCACGTTTACTACGACCAAGTTCCAATGTCTTTCATTAAGAATAGTTAGCACAATTTATGTTGCAATTGCAAACGAAAATTAGACGGCTAGCTTATTAAGTATCTTGCAATAGCAATGCGATAGCAAGAATCGTGCGAGAAATGCGCGATCATCGCATCCAATTTGCAAATTCGTATTACGTATCAGCGATACGTAATACGAATTTGCAATTTTTATGAAATAATCACGCAATTCTCGCTGCAAGATACGTAATAAGCTAGCGGATTACATTCGTTTCCCTTTCATCACTCGGTGAAGCAACTTTTTTTTTTACAATGTTTAAGGCTCTGAGGGCTTATGCTAGGTTTTGCAAAGAAATTCGACCGACTTCCGACTTCCGAGTAGCGAGCACTCGTTACCGAATGAAGTCATTTCAATCGATACATCTTTCACCTTACCCTGAGTGTTCGGCGTACTCGTAAATCGGTCGATCGAGCGCTCACCCGTAACTTCCGAGATACTCGTAACTTGTTGGTTTTTTAGAAAGATGGCGCATTGGATTTAAAATGTGAAATGCTAACAAATCTCTATTGAATTTGACTTTTGAAGCTGTCTGTCAGTGTAGTGTCATTTGATTTTTATTGTGATATTTAATTATTTTCAATCCAAAAAAAAGAAGAAGAAGAAGAATTATTTTCAAAACTCAATTCTCTAATGTTTGTTTGACTATTGGTTTAGAACACAAAGTACCTTTATATATACGAGGTTTAGAATCAAAACTAAAATTTCAATAGGTACCGAAATTCTTTTGAAGCTACAAGATGCGGACGAGTCCGCTGCAATTTGAAATAATGATAGAGTTTATGGAGTTGTGAGTAAATATATATTCTATTTAAAGATTGCTGATTTCGATAAAGTTATTACCCCCTTCCCTTATCTACACCCCACATGTTATTTTGGTTCCCTATCTGGATTAGACGATTCAACTGTCAAAGATTGCTAACGCTCTAAAATGCATAAAACTTGTATTTTAGAAATGGTGACCTGTCTAAGCCGACGGGGTCTGCAATGGGTAGAACTAGGCAAAGGACACAGTGGGAGGAACTCTGAATTCAGCTGAACGCTGACCCCACTGGCTATCCGAGGCCAGACATTAAATCTTGGAAGAAGGTATAAACATTCCAATTTTAGGACTATGGTTTGAGAAAAGTTGATGTATTTTACTCATAACACCTTAAATTGTATTGTAAAATTCCACTCTTGGTAGACCGTTAAATAATATGTCTATGAGATTGGTCCAAAAGTGTATGAATGCCAAAGTACCTCTACATTTTGATGTCTGCTGTGAGCATTGTGGTGATCATTTTAACTATAGGAGTGATGCAGTGTTTTTATATGCCTCAAAATTATTTATCTGTATTGTAAGATGAATGCTAACGGGTTGTTAAAATATGTTCCTCTTTTTTAGGTATGGAGTGATTATAAATTAAATGTAAAAAAAAACTGCGAAAATCAACCAAGCCCAGACTGGGACTGGTGGTGGCCCAGCAGTAAACATAATGCTCACCCCAACCGAGTGGACGGGTGTTGCAAATAATTGGCTTACAAGCCGCAACTGGCCTCACCAATGTAGTTGAAGCCATGACTGCAGTTTCACCATGTGGTAGAATCGATAGAAGACCGAAGATGAAAGTAACTCGAGATGTTTTATGGTCTTTATGGTCTATGTCCAGCAGTGAACTTCCTCAGGGTGATAATAATGATTATAAACTGAATATTTTGAATGTAGTTGCATAATTATTATGTCTATTCTCCCTAAGTTCCGAAAAGACTTAACTACCATACCATATCCACATCCTCCAGCAGGTTATACAGTAGATGTATAATCAGCCACTATGTCTAGCGTTTGTGGACTACGAAAAAGCCTTTGATTCAGTCTAGAACTGGGAAGTGTTACAGTCACACACAGTGTGGCCTATATTCAGTGTTACAGTCACACACAGTGTGCGCCACAGCAGTGGCGGAGGCCTATGTTCAGCAGTATACTTCTGGCAGCTGATGATGATGTGTATTAGTTTAGCTAGTAAATTAATTTACTACCTGTTTAAATTAATAGAGATGTGGCCCACCCATTATTCCCTAACAGACTGGTAATTACTTTGAATTACATACAATCTTACATTAATCTTATATTGCATTACTTCTACTCTTGAAAAGAAGCGAATGCTAGCGGCGCAATAATACCGCGAAATCGTTGTTGAAAGCGATTACCTCAGGAAAAAAGGGAGGACATCTCTCGTGTAACCCAACTTAATTTATTTATATATTTCATTGTAGATAGCAGTAGTAGCATCTGAGCCACAACTACCATTTTCTGGTCTGGACCATCTGTCTGTATCATCACAAATGGTGGAAGTAGGTGAGTATAAAATGTATGTGTATTATGGAGCCACCCACTCATTTTAATTATGAGGGTAACATGCTTGTGTGTTATCTACTAATTTTATTGAACATCTGATTTTAAATAAAACTCAAATATAGGCACAATGCAAATATCCAACATCAAATAAAAATATACTCCTTAGAGATGTGTTTTATTGATATGTTTTAATATTTGAGACAGTTTTAAAAGTAAAAATGTCAGTTTACTTCATTTTTTTTTTTTTTTTTTTTTTTTTAATTTGTTACAGTAATTGATGATGGTTCCTGGAGTGTGCCTCCATCGGCGTCCACATCCCAAGGCGACGGTGGCAATGGCGAGTGTCACTGTACATTCTAAAATTTGGGCAAATAGGGCTAAATTAATTTATCATATTCATAATCAAGGCAGTACTTACACAATTTGAAAGTGATATAGCGAGCTAAATCTCTTGGGTGATTGTAGAGATATTAATAATATAATAATAATAATAATAATGTTGGACAGTTCACACAACATTATCTGGCCCCAAGCTAAGCAGAGCTTGTGTTATGGGTACTACTTACTGATATACTTAATACAATACATAGATCAATATTTTTAGGGTCCCTTACCCAAAGGGTAAAACGGGACCCTAATACTAAGGCTCCGGTGTCGGTCTGTCACCAGGGTGTGATAGATAGACAGTCGAAATTTTCACAGATGATGTATTTCGGTTGCCGCTATAACAACAAATACTAAAAAACAGAATAAAATAAATATTTAAGGGGGCTCCCATACAACAAAAGTGTTTGTTTTAGCCTTTTTTATAGAAAATGGTACGGAACCCTTCGTGCGCGAGTCCGAAACGCACTTGGCTTGTTTTTATTATACATAGAAAATACCCAGAACACCCCGAACAAATATTTGTTCCGAGGCGGGAATCGAACCCGCAACTTCCTCCGTGCCACAACAGAGGTCGTCAAGATATTGATATTGTCGTTGTGATATTGGAGAACAAGAGGGGGTAATCAAACTATGGTGTTCCATTCAGGTTAATCCACTTATATGAAACTTATGTTTATATAAAAGGGTTTTGTTTGTTGATTTTAAAACTATTTGTACCTAATCGAATTTGAGATTTTGAATTTGGATACATTTATAAACCAAAATGTAAAAACAATAGAGTAGGTACTTCATATAAAAAAAACCTTCGAAAAATATGATTTTATTTTTCCAGCGATCAATGACCATGACGCATATACGGTGAGAACGAGTGCGACTCCTCAGTCACCCTCGCGTCTAACGCCCCGCCGCCGCCGGCAGAAAAATTTCTTTATTTTTTTTCTCGAAAACTATAAGTTACCTTGTTATGGGACTGGTACCAGGGGCAAAGGGGTACCCCTCCCCTTCCTCTCCCCCTACTCCCACCCTCCTCCTCCTGCCAAACGATTCTAAACCCAACCCAAATATTGTAGTATAGGTAGGTATATATAGTTTGAATTTGGTAACCATTGTGTTTCGTTTTTGTTGATATATATCTCCTTAAATTTTACCTTGAGTTAAGTTTAAAATAGAAATGTGGGTGGATAGACTGGATGTGTTTCTGGTTGAATCTTCAATAAAAGCCTTTTTAACCCCCGACGCAAAAACGAAAGGGAGTTATAAGTTTGACGTGTGTGTGTGTGTGTGTGTGTCTGTCTGTCCCAACGTAGCTCCTGAACGGATGAACCGATACCGTTTTTTTGTTTGTTTGTTTGAAATGTTAATTTGTCGGGAGTGTTCTTACCTATGTTTGATCAAAATCGGTACAGCCGTTACATTGCGTTGGTTTTTTTTTTAATTTTTACAAAATTTATTACTTGTTACCTAAAGCTTTTCGCCGTAAGAACCTTTAATGTTAATATAAAAACGATTTAACTCGTCACATGGGAGGTGATAGTCCATGTCCATCAAAACTAAGCTATTTAAGTATGCTAGCAACGCGAGCTGACGTTGTTTCAAAATGTTAACTGAGAAAGAATGCTTCTGATTACTTATATAGGATTTATTTTATATTTTTTAGATTCAAAGTTAAAATCCTGTAAACCAAGGGGGATAGTGTAAAATATATTGATAGTAGCCATGTTATTACTATACCTATGTATTTACCGAATGTATAAAATGGTATTACATAAATACATAGGTATTACCTATGTATTTATGTAATACCCATTTGATACTTAAGATTTTTAATAAATAACATTTTGAAAACAGTGTTTTTTAATTTGTGCGTTTATTTACATAACAGCTTACTACATATTTACTTTTTTTATTTATACAACATATATATAAAAAAAAACTAATATTATAATTTTGAAATCTGCCTCTTGCTCGTGGAAGAACGAAGTCAAAAATAAAAATATTTAAGGACATTTCCCTACCAGCAGGGATACCTTGGTAGGGGTAGATGTACCAGGCGCATGCAACCACGCAGTCGAAACCATTTTTTTTTCTTCAGATTGGGAATTCGTTTACGAATAAACCGGTCCGGGGGGGACCGGAATTATGTGGGATTCGCCGCCCTGAAAAAGGCAGAATAACCACTCCGGTGCTCATCTCGTGCCATGTTTGCCAGACAACGTGTAACGAACCATTTTTACTGGATTCATTAGTATCTCACAAACGCTCAAATAAAATTATTATATCTTGTTATCAAATAAATCGAGCGATACTTGAATAATGAGGTCGGAAACAATAGAGGGTTTGTTCTGTCGTTTTTTTCAGAGAAATGGGCTGTGAGAATGTTTATATACAAAAAATATAAACATCCGATTTTCAGAATACTTTGAAGGAACACACCAATTCCTATTTAGGAATCGTATGAATAAGATTCAAAATTGAATGAAATGTTTTATCTTGGTTGGCGACTTTAAATAGAAATGTAACAGCTGAAGGGGGATCAGTGCTGGATAATTCTGGGAGTAGTATCACGTTTGCGTGGTAACGCTGGGGTAAAATATTAAATTGTGTTAATTAATTACGAAGTGATTTTAAAGTTCGTTTAAAAGCTAGAAATTTATACTTTGAAATATTAGGATTGATTCTGGGAAGTAGACCATAATAAGTGAAATTGAATATAATTTAGTGAAAGTTTAAATTTTTGTGAAATATAAAATTAATTTGAAAAGCCGTCCAAAATAAAAGAAATTAACTAGTTTCTTTTTGGTGATGTTTTTCAAGTGTTCTTGGGTATTTAAAGTCAATGTCATGTTTAGCTAGTGAAAAAGTGAACGATCTTCGAGGGAAGATATTTGTTAGACTGTCGTAGTCTATAAAATATCTTCTATTTTAATGTTTCAGGTCTCCATTTTTTGCTGGACAGGAAACCTCTATCCGCCTGAAAAGGTTTTCTAGTGAGTCCGCTAGAAAGGCAAAATCTCATCCCTCCTTAAACCTTAATCCTAACCCCTAGGCTCCGTCTGTCGCTTTAGGTTACACAGCGATAGATATCCTATCCTTAGTAGTTCAATCTAGGTATTCTGACCTTGCACCTCGTCAGAAGACATACACATTTAACTGCACATTTAAATCAAAATGAGAACGGTTTTCTCAAAGTTTGAATTACACACACCCAATTTAGCCAGGTAATTAGGCACACTCACGTAGGCATTGTACTAGTGCGTACGTAGACCAACCTTACAAATTGGCATTTTCTAAAATTTAATCAGAGTTTTAATTTAGTTTTTTATTATTCTTTCATAAAGGACCGGGTAAAATATTATTCAAACGTTTTAAAATACTAGATAAAAAAGAGAATCTTGTAATTGAATATTATCATTCTCGGAAGGAAAATTTCATTTAAATATAGTCTAGAATTTTCACAAGCGATTATTCCTACCTGGATAATCCAACTAGGAATTCTATTTATCCTACAGAGAATATTTAGAATTATTTGTAAGTAGGGGTATGAATCAAGTAGGGATTTTCCTAGGCTTCAGGAAGCCTAGATAAATCCCAAAGTTAACCAAAGGTGAAGGTTGTATGTGGTTGATTTTGCGTTATTGATTAAATGTAAAATTCCCTGGAATGTTTGAAAATAACTAACAAACTTACTCCGACGGAAATAGGTTCGCGATCCTCTAAAATCCCTTGTATTAAAGTAAAAATGAATTGATTTGAATTAGAATATCATTTGGATAAAATTCTCGGACAATATTAGGTAATCTACCTATGTCCAAGCGAGGGAGGATTGACCAAAAGCTTTGGAAGAAATCCACCGAGGGCAGCGCGGACGGGGCTGTTCTCCAAAAGTCGCTTATCTCTGGATATGAACCTTATCAAATTTGGTTCATCCTTCAAATAATTAAAGAAATAACTTAAAAATTATATCTGAGAAGCAAATAATTTATACAAGTAATTTCATTGTCATTTCCCTAATGGATCTTTTACAGATGCAAACCTGTCACGTAAAAGTATCTTGAAATAGCACAATACAAACATGTCTGTATTGAAGCCCTAGAGTCAAAATCAATAAACCTCAGAAATTGTAAAATCAGAATGTTCAAAATATTACTAGGAACTTTAATTGTAGCTTATTCTTTTACAAAGGAATAACAAACTATAATGGAAATAAATCTCTGGAGTAATCTTTTAATTAATTGTTCCGATGTGTACTGAAGTAAAATAAAATTTAAATAGGTATCTTTCCTATTAGAATTAGTAGCAACTATTACGAGAATATCGATAAAAAGGTAAAATATTTTATGTAGTTAGGATACGTTAAGACTCGACAATATTAACAAATAAAGAACTCGAGTTATTACAAGACACAACGTAGGTATATATCTAGACGATCATATGGCCAATTTATAGTGTTTAAAGAAGTAGGTAAGATTAAAGTTATCGTAACTTCACAGAGTAAAGTAGGAAGTCGGTGAGTGCGCGCGGTATAATAGGTAGTTAGATTATTAGGTACAATAGAGAGAAGGTAGTAGGGGGGGTGTTACAATTTGGTGCCGTGACCAGGATTGGTTTTGGTTATTAAGGATACTGCTAAGAAATAATTAATAATGTTACGATAACTTTCTTATTTTTAAAGCCAAGTCAAAACTTGGCAATTTGTTGTCTGTGGTATGGGATTTGTTATTGTCGGGTCTTATTCACGGTATAATTTAGCTTTTTATTGTTGGTAGTTTCTTTCTAGTGGAGTTTTCGATATAAGCAAAATATGTGGGTTATTAGGTCATTCTTTAACCCACCTACTTAGGAAACAAAGGATTATTGTTGCGAGAGTACTCCACTCAAATCGTGAGTGATTGGTTTCACTAAACAAAGCGTTGTTGTGTGATTGTTGTCGAGTGATCGTTACACTTGAGACGTGAGAACTTTCATTTCACTGAACAGGACTTTGTTGTTGATTTGCTATTGACGCGTGGGTATTTTGTGTCATTAAGTGGGTAGTGTGAACTACTCACTTTTAAGTGGCAGCAATTGAGTGGGTTGACAGATTGGTAATATTTATAAGTTGTTCATGGAAGCTCTTTTGATTTGGGGGTAATATTTATCTTAGTGACTGGTGGTCCGCCCCGAACTGGGACTTCGTAGGCACGCGTGGTTTAAGTGGATTTGGTTAATCGTTATTTAGGAGAGGTGTGAACCTAAGTACTATCGAATTCGGAACACGGAACGGTCTGCTAGCGATGCGCGACTATGAATAAAAGTATTCGACTTATTCAACTAACAAAAATATTCAACTAGTGCGACTGAAGTCGGTAAACACTGAATGAATTCATTCTTCCAATGCAGTACCACTAATTTTTTTCGTTACCTAGCCGACTCGCGGTTTTCCGTTGCGAATCGGGTGCCTCCGCCTGTTCTTCCACTATTTATTTCGGTACTTAACCGACTCGCAGTTTTCCGTCGCGAATCGGCTGCCTTCGCCGGCTCAGTGCTAGGCCCTTCATGTTGCGTGAAAGAGACGTTACCTAGATACTATCAGCTGCGCTCGTTACACATGCATAACGGTCTGTCTGGACTCTGGAGTTGTGTTTTTGATTTGAACTAGGTACCTGCATACTATACGTGACTCGTGCAGTCGACCACATGGGCAAGCCTATATTCATTGAAATGTTCCCTGTTCCGTGTACACAGAGATCATTTTGAGGCGCCGCGGTTCGTCTTCGTACTATTATTACCTACTGAATTAAAATAGTATTCGTTTATTCGACTAACTTTTTAGTAAAGCACTATTTTTTAATTCAACTTAACAATTAAATAGTGGCTAGTTGTTCGACTGTCCAATTTAGTTAAAGTCGCGCATCACTACGGTCTGCCATACCGCTGGGCCTTTTAAAGTAATCAATTATTATCTAAAAAAGAACAGGGCATTATTGTGGATGCGTGTGAGAGAGACGGACTCCACATGTTAGAGTAGTACAGATTAGTTGAGTATTCTAATCTTCAGCTCGGAACGCAATGAGCGACGCGAAGTTGTTGATTCGTGCAATACTGGCTGTTATGAGACGTTGCCACTCTGTTTTATTCGTATTGCCAAACAAGCGAGAGACAGAGACGATGTGCGTAACAGAGCGTAGTGAAAGAATGAGAGAACACAGTGACTCCGTTTTGTTCGGAAATTAATTACAAATAAGTCAAAACGTTACGATAATTACATTCTAATCTTTCCAGTAGCGACATCTAGGTGAAACTGTGCGAAGCTAGTACATATAACTATTGGATCGATTTTTCGGTCCAGGTTGTTGATTAGCTAAGGGAAGGCGATGGCGGAATTGACAGAATTTGACGCCAGAGGTCGACACCGTCTCATACGAAAGCTACGATTTGTTTGCGATATAGAAAAATGAACACCTATCGTTGAGTAACTGAACTAACACGGGATTTAACGATCTTTCATAGAGTCAAATTCGACAACGCGAGGCGCGTCTGTTGATGTGGCTTTGGGTGTTTTGAAATAATAATTACTTTGTCATTTATAAAGTTCACAGAAACCTAGGACAAAATTAACACTAGGACTAATATCTTTTTGAATTTTTATACAGAGTAAATCGCGATTAACAAAAGTTTTGAGTAGGTTCTGTGCTGACATCTGGTGCCCAGAGGAGGAACTCGGTTGGTTACTTGTATGAGGTTCGTTTCACGCGTTCTACACGATTGGAATTTGAAAGCATTTCTTTGCGAAGACCGGGAGATGTCACTAGCCGCATGGTTAGCAGTAATTAGTTTAGAATGAGTGCCTGCCTATTATAAGTAACCCATACAGTTGTCTTTGTTCTGTATATACAAGGATAATTTTTGAGACACCGCGGTTCATTTTCGTGTTATGATTGTCTACTACATCAAGGTAATATTGGTTTCTCAAACCATGATTTATTTGGATCTTCTGACAATTAATATTGGAAAGCAACGATTAATATGATGTCGCAGAGCAAATCTCAACATAAATAGAGACAACACACTCGTGAACTTTCACTTTTTGAACGCCGTAGTAAAGTCAGATCAAATTGCCACAGAGTAAAAATTATTGTCATTTGGCAGATCGAATTAGGGAGGCCGGTCTAAGAAGGTACGGTTAGATTTGGCGTAATATTTGGAACGTTGGACCCATTTTTCTGGCGCAAAATATCTTAAGACTGATCGAATTTGGCTAGGATAGGTAGCTCGGTTTGATTACGTGGGGCTGCTTATTCAACTAATTTTTTAGTATGGAACTGTTTCCCTTAAGTCGGCTTAAAAAAATTAAAATAATGGTTTGTTGTTCGACTGTCCGATTTAATTAAAGTCACGCGTTGCTAAAAGGAGCTGTTGGCAACAATTCCATCCAAAGATCCAACTAATTCATCCGCAGTAACTCACAGATATTAGAAGCGAATGCGCGCTCGTTTGGGCTCTGACTAACTTGCGTAAAATTACGTAACATCATAAAGAAATGTATGAATTTAAACATTAAAACGTTATAGTGATATTACATATGTAAGAAAATATGTATGATTGAACAATACCAATAATAATTTGCTTAATGATTTTATCTGGGGGGGGTTCACATTATAGATTGAATTCGCAAAAGTCAGGATATTTTAATAAAAATCGTGGGTTACTTTGACAGACAGATAGGAATATGACGGGTGGCGACTTAGGTTACACAATTGCTAAGTCTAGTCTATAAAACTTGGAAGATTAATGGTTTCTTTTATAAACACGGGAGTTTAAAAATATTACGATTGTTTGACGGAAAATGGATTTTAAAATTTATTCTTAAAATAATTAAGTTTTAACAAACTAAATAAAATAATTAAAAAAACATTGGAGAGCGATTGCTGATTTCAAAAGTATAAAACTTGGGGGGGCGTTAATATGATATAAAAAAAAAAAAAAAACGGAAATAGTTCTTCGATGACAGTGATAATAAAAAAATGAATAATAATTATGATAGATAAATAATAATAAAAAAAAAAAAATATATAAAAATAAATTTAAAACTCTGTATTTATTTTGTAACCTTAATTTAAACTTTGAATAATTTTAATTAATTTTGATTGATTTCGATTAAAAATATTATATAAAAATAAATTTAAACCTTTGTATTTATTTTGTAACTTTAATTTAAACTTTGAATAATTATAATTAATTTTGATTGATTTCGATTAAAAATATTATATAAAAAATAAATTTAAACCTCTGCTTTATTTTATAACTTTAATTTAAACTTTGAATAACTTTGATTAATTTTAATTCGTTTTGAATAGATTTGATTATTTTTAATTTGACTTTGAATTAATTTAATTGACTTGATTACTTTTCACTAACCTTGTTTTAAGCATAATTTACTTATTTATTTATTTTATTTATCAAAGTTAAAACATGGTTAGAGATTAGGGAAGCTATATTATTTTGATTTCAGGAGGAAACCAGAATTGAAAAAAAAGGTTATAATTAAATAAACTTTAGGCAAGTTTATTTATTTATAAAAAAAAAAAAAAAAAAAAAAAGGGAGTGAAGCCTAACCGAAAAACGAAAAAGCTCAGAACGCTTTAAAAACAAAGAAACGGAAACAAATCGTAACCAATCAAACAAAAAAAAATGAAGCCTATACGAAAGCGTAAAAGGCCAGAGCGCCTTGGAAGTAAAGAGACGGAAACAAATCAAAATCAAGAAATCTTGGAGTCGGAAAGTTTTCAAAATTTGGAAGAAGAAATCAAATTCTACAATCAAGGAAAAACCAAAAAGTGGAAAATCCACGGAGGCCTTTTTAAGAACATAGAAACAGATCATGATGACCTTAGCTACTAAAGTGGATGTCTTAAGCGAAGAAGTCAAAACATATAAAACTCAAGCGTCTAACGGATTGGAAGCGGAATCGGTGGCAGAAAGTGGAGAGGAACACTGTAAAATAACCAATACGGAAACAACAGAACAAAATTTAAAAATATTAAAATAAGAGATTTTGTTAAATTAATAAATAAAAATAAAAATAAAAATAAAAAATTGTAACTGGAGGCTTGGGGGAGAGTTTACTTATAGATATAAAGTTCTGGTTGACCCTAGTTTTGAATTCAGAAAACAATTTGACCTGTAAAAGAAAACAGGATAAAGTAAAATTAATGTGGATCAATTGGAATTAGTATCCATAGGTAAAGGGGTGTGTCGGCGACTTTCCTCTTTTCAATCAAAATATTTTTTTATATTTTGAGATGTACAACGATTACGATCTTTAAACAGGAATTAAGAAGTCATTTTGATTTATATATAACAATAATAAAAAAAAAAAAAAATATAAAGTGAAACAAAATAATGTGTAATAAATACTATAACACAAACCACCATGAGTGGTAGAATAATAATTGTACAACAACAAACTGACAAATAATAAAATATTATTAAAAATATTTGGTTGACAGCTTTTACGGATGAATTGTTCTCTATTAAATTCATTAACATACTAGAATTTGGATTTGAAAAGGGAAGGGTATTTAATTCAGAATTATAAAAATTTCTTTTTGGAGACTTAGTTTCAATTTACAAAAGAAACTTTAGGTTCATAGAGAAGAAATGAAAGTGAGAAAGGAGAAATGAAACAGAGGGAAAATTTGAGTAATGGAGTGAATAAAAAACAAAAAAATAATTTTGTATGAAAGAGTATGGAATGAATAACATATAATGAGAGATATTAAGGGTGATTGTGTGAATGTTTTAAAATCAGAATGAGGGCTCTGGGAAACTAAGGATCTGTAGAATGAAACACTTTACTAGGGTTGTATTCAACAGACATCACATTTCACAAAGGACGGTTGACTAAAGAGGGGTTTGGTGTTAGGTTAAAGTCAATAGACTATGATTCCCCGTCACAGAGTGCTTTAGTTAGCAGTTCTAATTATACGTGCGGCAAAATCGGTTTTTTGCCCGGATTAAGCACACGGACAACTCCAATGGTTAAATAAATGCATCGAATTATTGAGGTTGGTTTAGACATGTTATACGTGCTTGTCTGAGGATTGAAGACATTGGGAGGAGTAGATTGTAGTTGGCAAAGGAGCGCTCTCCAGGGAAACGTAATGTTGGTTGTTCCTAGGACTGTGCCGGCCTTAGTTCTACTAGGGATGAGATGGATCCACAACCCATTTTCCTTCGTGCAGTCTTTTCCAAGCTGGGATAATGAATCAGATAAACTAGCGACAACATGTAGTTGATGTCAATATTGGTATGAAGATGTACGTTATTGATTATTGGTCTAAATTACACTAATCAGCTAGGTACTCACGCACACAGGTGAAACACACATATCGATACTGTTTGAATTTGACCTTAGTAAATTGTAAAGAATTTTATTTTGCAATGGAGAACAAGACTTCTGAGAGTTGTTGTAGCCAAGTGGCTTAAGAATAAAATAAAAATAAAAGAATATATAATAATAAATATACAAATATATATATCGTAAGAATAAAAAAAAAAAAAAAAAAAAAAAATACATTCAGAATATAAAGGAAACTGATTCCAAAATAAAAAAAAAAACACTGTCGAAAAGGGGTTTTGTAAATAAAAACCAAAAGGAGAAGATAAATTGATTCTGAAATTAATATACATATTTGTGAAGAGATGAGAAAGGATTTAGAGATTCTTGCCTTTTCTTCACTCGTGGTTAGAATTAACTAGTAAGTTTAGTACATACTTTGGCCAAGCAAAGCAGTGCCTATAATTAATTCATACTGATACGGGTGAATAATTATTCTTCAAAAGTCCCTGTCTGAATTTACTCAGTTTTAAGGTATGAAGAACCATGCCTAAAATTTATCTATGCTAATACCGGTAGATAAATTTTCTTCAGAGATTCCTGAGCTATGTGATAGCAAATATCTTACAAATTTATAGTATATGGAATTGATTTCAGAATTAATCAACATAAATAAATAAAGGTTGGGGTGTAAATAATATTCTAGTTGAATTGTTGAATTAACAGAGGCAGAATGACTGAATGAAAGTGTGGAAACCAGATGATTTGAAAAAAATATTTTGGGGTTGGGAATTAAATTAATAATGAAATAAAAAGCTTATGTTGATTCAACATGGATCTAGATGAGGATTAATTTTAATAAAGAATAGGGTAATAATAAAAAAAAAAAAATTTTTGGAAGATATGGTATACAAATATCATAATTATGATTGTACTAAACAATATTTGTGAGATTAATAGGCGAGGAAAATTTTCTCCGGACACAAAGTTGAGTGTCTGCGTAAATTTTGAGGGGCGACTGTAACGAACCATTTTTACTGGATTCATTAGTATCTCACAAACGCTCAAATAAAATTATTATATCTTGTTATCAAATAAATCGAGCGATACTTGAATAATGAGGTCGGAAACAATAGAGGGTTTGTTCTGTCGTTTTTTTCAGAGAAATGGGCTGTGAGAATGTTTATATACAAAAAATATAAACATCCGATTTTCAGAATACTTTGAAGGAACACACCAATTCCTATTTAGGAATCGTATGAATAAGATTCAAAATTGAATGAAATGTTTTATCTTGGTTGGCGACTTTAAATAGAAATGTAACAGCTGAAGGGGGATCAGTGCTGGATAATTCTGGGAGTAGTATCACGTTTGCGTGGTAACGCTGGGGTAAAATATTAAATTGTGTTAATTAATTACGAAGTGATTTTAAAGTTCGTTTAAAAGCTAGAAATTTATACTTTGAAATATTAGGATTGATTCTGGGAAGTAGACCATAATAAGTGAAATTGAATATAATTTAGTGAAAGTTTAAATTTTTGTGAAATATAAAATTAATTTGAAAAGCCGTCCAAAATAAAAGAAATTAACTAGTTTCTTTTTGGTGATGTTTTTCAAGTGTTCTTGGGTATTTAAAGTCAATGTCATGTTTAGCTAGTGAAAAAGTGAACGATCTTCGAGGGAAGATATTTGTTAGACTGTCGTAGTCTATAAAATATCTTCTATTTTAATGTTTCAGGTCTCCATTTTTTGCTGGACAGGAAACCTCTATCCGCCTGAAAAGGTTTTCTAGTGAGTCCGCTAGAAAGGCAAAATCTCATCCCTCCTTAAACCTTAATCCTAACCCCTAGGCTCCGTCTGTCGCTTTAGGTTACACAGCGATAGATATCCTATCCTTAGTAGTTCAATCTAGGTATTCTGACCTTGCACCTCGTCAGAAGACATACACATTTAACTGCACATTTAAATCAAAATGAGAACGGTTTTCTCAAAGTTTGAATTACACACACCCAATTTAGCCAGGTAATTAGGCACACTCACGTAGGCATTGTACTAGTGCGTACGTAGACCAACCTTACAAATTGGCATTTTCTAAAATTTAATCAGAGTTTTAATTTAGTTTTTTATTATTCTTTCATAAAGGACCGGGTAAAATATTATTCAAACGTTTTAAAATACTAGATAAAAAAGAGAATCTTGTAATTGAATATTATCATTCTCGGAAGGAAAATTTCATTTAAATATAGTCTAGAATTTTCACAAGCGATTATTCCTACCTGGATAATCCAACTAGGAATTCTATTTATCCTACAGAGAATATTTAGAATTATTTGTAAGTAGGGGTATGAATCAAGTAGGGATTTTCCTAGGCTTCAGGAAGCCTAGATAAATCCCAAAGTTAACCAAAGGTGAAGGTTGTATGTGGTTGATTTTGCGTTATTGATTAAATGTAAAATTCCCTGGAATGTTTGAAAATAACTAACAAACTTACTCCGACGGAAATAGGTTCGCGATCCTCTAAAATCCCTTGTATTAAAGTAAAAATGAATTGATTTGAATTAGAATATCATTTGGATAAAATTCTCGGACAATATTAGGTAATCTACCTATGTCCAAGCGAGGGAGGATTGACCAAAAGCTTTGGAAGAAATCCACCGAGGGCAGCGCGGACGGGGCTGTTCTCCAAAAGTCGCTTATCTCTGGATATGAACCTTATCAAATTTGGTTCATCCTTCAAATAATTAAAGAAATAACTTAAAAATTATATCTGAGAAGCAAATAATTTATACAAGTAATTTCATTGTCATTTCCCTAATGGATCTTTTACAGATGCAAACCTGTCACGTAAAAGTATCTTGAAATAGCACAATACAAACATGTCTGTATTGAAGCCCTAGAGTCAAAATCAATAAACCTCAGAAATTGTAAAATCAGAATGTTCAAAATATTACTAGGAACTTTAATTGTAGCTTATTCTTTTACAAAGGAATAACAAACTATAATGGAAATAAATCTCTGGAGTAATCTTTTAATTAATTGTTCCGATGTGTACTGAAGTAAAATAAAATTTAAATAGGTATCTTTCCTATTAGAATTAGTAGCAACTATTACGAGAATATCGATAAAAAGGTAAAATATTTTATGTAGTTAGGATACGTTAAGACTCGACAATATTAACAAATAAAGAACTCGAGTTATTACAAGACACAACGTAGGTATATATCTAGACGATCATATGGCCAATTTATAGTGTTTAAAGAAGTAGGTAAGATTAAAGTTATCGTAACTTCACAGAGTAAAGTAGGAAGTCGGTGAGTGCGCGCGGTATAATAGGTAGTTAGATTATTAGGTACAATAGAGAGAAGGTAGTAGGGGGGGTGTTACAAACGGGAACCCTTCCGCGATCCGACTGGCGATATTAGTAATTCCTCTCATTCTAGGCGGCCGTAGCCGCCATCTCGATCAATCATTCATCATCTTCCCATGGAAGGGCTACAGGCTGCACAGGCACGGCGTGGTGACCGCGGCTGCGTAGTGCTTTCCCCTCTGGAAGGGCTACAGGCTGCACAGGCACGGCTTGGTGACCGCGGCTGCGCAGTGATTTCCCCTCTGGAAGGGCTACAGGCTGCACAGGCACGGCGTGGTGACCGCGGCTGCGTAGTGCTTTCCCCTCTGGAAGGGCTACAGGCTGCACAGGCACGGCTTGGTGACCGCGGCTGCGCAGTGATTTCCCCTCTGGAAGGGCTACAGGCTGCACAGGCACGGCGTGGTGACCGCGGCTGCGTAGTGCTTTCCCCTCTGGAAGGGCTACAGGCTGCACAGGCACGGCGTGGTGACCGTGGCTGCGCAGTGCACCCCCCCTGGAAGGACTACAGGCTGCACAGGCACGGCTTGGTGACCGTGGCTGCGCAGTGCACCCCCCCCCCCCCTGGAAGGACTACAGGCTGCACAGGCACGGCTTGGTGACCGTGGCTGCGCAGTGCATCCTCCCCCCCCCTGGAAGGGCTACAGGCTGCACAGGCACGGCTTGGTGACCGTGGGCGCAGTGCACCCCCCCCCTGAAAGGGCTACAGGCTGCACAGGCACGGCTTGGTGACCGCGGCTGCGCAGTGCACCCCCCCCCCCCCTGGAAGGGCTACAGGCTGCACAGGCACGGCGTGGTGACCGCGGCTGCGCAGTGCGCCCTTCACTGGGCGGCAGTGCAGGCTTTGCACATCCTTCGCCCCATACCTCTACCCACTTTTCATTCTCACTCACACCTTATGGCTTCATGGCCCTTGGCCCCATGGCCCACATCCGCCGCCGTTCAGGAACACTTGTACGACGACGGATCCTTTGAAGAGGGGAACTCTTCGAGACGTGAGGCCCGCCCCTAGGGACCTCGCGCTCGAAGATCACACACACTTTATGGCTTCTTGGCCCTCATTCATCATCACGAGGCACCTCATGCATCCATCCTCTTACAGTCAAACCACACTCACGGGACTCGTCGGTTTTCCGCCAACAGGAGGTCCTACGAAGTAAGCACCTACTCAATTCAGTTATTTTTTTAACAGATTAAAAAAAAGAGGTTTTCAATTCGAGTGTATTTTACTAAAAGCTTTTATCTGATTTCTTGCAATGTATATGTTTGTCAAATCTTGCAACTGAATTTTGAACACGTTAGCCTCGTTAGTTAGTTAGTCATGTTTATTATAAAATAATTGAGCTAAGAAATTAAGGACTGAATCCATGGGAGAAGACAGAGGGGTCTATTCTTAGGCCGGACACAGCAGGGTTAATATTATAGTTAGTTATACTTCATAGTTCATTTATTGATAACAATAATGTTACAGGTCAAAAATAATTATAATAAGAAAGAACATAATTAGTACATAAAAACATAATTAGTAATTAGAGTTTTGAATGTACGTGTGTGATTGGAGATACAGATAAAAGTTTTATCTATCTATCTACATACCTATATCAAATAAAAATGTAAATAACATTAAAAAGTTAAATCGTAATAAAATACCATATGATTATTTTATCGACTCCATGTTAATAATTAGTCAAGTCAAATAACATTGTCAAAAAACAGAAATGAAAAAAGCATTAAATAAAACATCATCATAATTAAATACATTAAACACATTGGATAGAAATAAATTCATTGAAGTCAAAAATCGACTGCCCAATCAGCCACTTTAAACTTACTAGCTATTAAACTTACTAGCTAGGAATTACACTTGTTCTGCATTAATTCTTCTGGCTAGATGGTCTCTGATCGCCCTCCCTCTAATAAGGTCCGTGCCTCCTGCTCTCGGATCCTCGGGCACCTCAACTGCATCTTCAGTATTCTGACCTTAAACAGGCATGTCAATAGAAATTGGTAGGTGAGTTACGATACAGAGAGCATCACACAAACAACAACACAGAGTGATAAACAGCTATGAACCTACACTATCAGTAAGAACCGAGTAGGACTGGATAATTAATATCTTATGATAAGATATTTCACATCCAGCCATTTGATGATGATAACCAATCATACTTTTCAGTAAGATATTTACCATGATTATTAAGTTTTGTTTGCAAAGTTATATTTTTTACTTTTCTTTTTTTTCAAAAGTTTTGCTTTTTTTACATAACAGCTTATTACACATTTTATTGTAATATGCTTATCTATCGATCCTCATATTCATAGGTGAGGTACTGGTTTTATTTAAAATATTAAATTATCATTGTTTGTTACCGAGTAACATGCAAGCCAAGTCTGCGGACAAAAGTTAGTTCAAAATAGATACCTAAGTCATCCTCAGGTTCTGGAACTCCGAAATTGAGAGCTATATTGTGGAGTACACAACAAGCCTCGATGATTTGGGCACACTTTGCTGGTTTATAATGTAAGACCCTGTCTTTGCACAGGCATCTCCAGCGATTTTTAAGCCTCCCAAATGTGTTCTCTATGGTAACACAGGTCGTAATCTGCTACTTGTTGTAGCTACCTTCTCTGTAGAAGCAGCAAAATATAAATATGGTGTCATTAGCCATGAGCGCTGTGGGTATCCGGAATCGCCTGAAATCATAATTATTAGATTTAGGTACACAAGCATAAAATAATAATATATATATTATATAAGTCAATAAATGACACAGTCATACTTATTATAACATAATTGAGCTAAGAAATTAAATAATGGTTGTTACCCAGAAGCCACACCATTTCACCGTTTTGGTGCAAATTTTGCATATAGGTATGTGTTCACCAAGCTGTTCTCCCAAATGAAAGCATCATGATTTGCTCCACCATATTTGGGGTTAACATTCAAAATCCTGTACTCGCTATCATATCTGATATAACTCATATAGGTATCATATCGAGTGATAGTTTTTCCTGCAGAAGTATAGATGCTCTTCTTGAGCCGCTGGTTTCACAATTTTAACATGGGTGCAGTCAATGCATCCAATGATGCCTGGGAAATCATATTTAGTGTAGAATCTGAAATAAAAAAATAATCTTGAAACGCCTACATACATACATTGTACATACTTTTTTCCATTTTATAATAAAACACTTGAGTAAATATTCTGAGATAATGAAGTCAGAAAGTGGACAATGGAGCTCTTGTTGGTAATTAAAGTAAGTATATGGGCGGTGATTGATCTGAAAATGCATTAATTTAGTTAACACAATTTGAACTTACTTTTGACTGACATCCCTTCTATACACAGGTGTTTGTGGAAACACAATGTATTTAGACAACATCTCCGGATGGATTAGTGGCTTTGTAACCTCTTCTAGATACCTTATAAAGATGATAGGTAAGTAAGCTTTTTTTAGTGACTTATGTGTAGTAAGAGTGTTCTTCTCTAGATGAACATATAATATATATAATACAAACCTGCTGCACGATTCTTGGGATACATTTTGGGCCACACCTACCGGCCGCTGGTAGACCCAGTGGCATAAAATAGGAGGGCAGTGAGAACCTGAAAGGAACACAATTGATAATTATTTATAAAATGTGCAAAATCCCTAGAAAAGAGTTCTATGGGACAGATTTTTATAAATAACTGGAAGACATGTGCATGAAAGGAGTAGGTATACCTGCGAGGCCCACTGAATTCTGTATTTACCAAGTGCTTAAAGTTGCTGGTTCTTTCTTAGAACAAATAATACTTACAAGCAAAATTACATTTTCATTTTTGTGGGTGTGTGTGTGGGGGCCACTGTCTAATAGTTCTAAGTAACTACTCGGACTCACCTTTAATTCAAGGCTCACACGCTGAGTAGACTTTAGGTCGGTTTTCTGCCGTAAATCTTCACACAGGAACAAGAAGGCATCCTTGGACAGCCGATACCGCCTCCTAAATTCTGGCTCCGGGAGATCTTTGATGGGCTCGAAAGATTCTCGATGTCTGCCCTGCATTTCTCGTACTAGCTGACGAGACCGTCGTTCTTCCATCCATCGCCATGCTAGAAAATATCTTGAAGACATACCTACTAACAATAAACTAAAGAAGATAAAATCGTTCTAAAAAACTCCAAAAGATTTGATCTCAACTTATCGAAAACAAGCTTCTCACTGTGCAAAACACAAGTGAGAGTGAAACACGAAACAATTATCGTATTTCGAGTGATTTCGATCATAGTACTGTCAATTTGGGAACTCAGCATCGCATTTTGCAGAAAAACCGTTGTAATCGTGAGTTGGTCTCACGAAATGATCGCAGTGAGTGGATTTCCGACTCGTTTTTCGCTTTTTTGTGAAAGAGTTCGTCCGGGGATGTACCTACTACCTCCATACCTATTTCAGCCACAAAGCAGTAGTGCTCGCATTGCTGTGTTCCTGTTTGAAGGGCATGGGTGCCGGTGAAATTACAGGCACATGAGACATTTCATCTTTATGTCACAGGGAGGCGGGAGCAGTGCAATGCCACATAGGGTGCGTCCTAGGTGGACGTGACCTATATGGTAATGCGTTGTTAAAGGCAGAGGTTACCGCTTAACATCAGGTGGGCCATCTACTAGTTCCGTCATTTGCATTCACGTAGTTAAAAAAAAAGTCTCCTTTTGATATCGTAAAGGGCGATGAAGGTATTACCAATTATTTATTCTGTGGTATTACACAAAGCGATTGAGAGCAGTATCCACCTGAGTACTCAACGCCAATACTACTATCATCAATCCACCTGCCACGCGTGCAGATTATGGCAAATTCCCCCATTTCATTCTATGGGGGAGGCCTCGTCCAGCAGTGGAGGTTTCAAGTCTGCTTACGGGTATGAGTACCTACATTTAAAAAAAAAATAGGCTTGCGTTTGGCTACATCTCACCTGATGGGAAGCGATGATGAGGCCTATTTAAGCACGCTCGCCTAGAAGATGCCTCTTCGTTTGAAGAAGCCCAAGCTATATGTTAAAGGGAATAAAGAAGCCGGAAGAGAGTTCCAGGCCTTTGCTGTCCGCATGATGAAAGAGCTCGAGAAACGGTTTGTACGCGACGGTTTTTAATAAACGCCGAAAAGAAGCTTCATAAAAACGAAAAGGCATTTCATTCTACGACAAAGTACATAAACCTCAGCTTATAACATTGGCCAAATTATGTTAAGCGATCATCCCTCATAATGCCGTCTTAGGGGAGGCTTTAATAAAACAAAAGACAACAACATGTCGACACACCGTCACTCGATCGCGTCTGTCAAATAATGACGCTCATTTGTCAAACGAAATCGGGACTGGGAAGGAAGGAAGCGGAATGTACGATACTGACTGTCACACAGAAGACGGTGGAATCAACTGATAATAATATAACACCCAAAAGTCACAATACACAGTCACATATTGTCCTGATACCACACTAGGATCCCCTGTGTCGCATAGGTACGTATCAGTAACTATAAGTACCACGGTACCACAATACCCAAACTAGGACAAAATATTTGCAGATCATACAAACATTTGTCATGCAGCGGGAATCGAACCTGCAACCTCTCGCATCTGAGCCGGCCAATCGCCCGCCTCGCGAAAAAAGTTTTTTGTGAAAAATGAATTTTTCAAAGTAAAAGCTTTCATAAAATTATTGGTTGGAACCGTGTGCTGATCGAAATGATCCTAAACACGGCCAATCTACTGTTATCCATCGAGGAATTACGTTGTCCGCCTTCCTACTCGATCATCAGATCAGCTTACTGTAAAAATAGTGATTGGAACCGTGTTCTGATCAAAATGAGCCCAACCACGTCAAGTCTAAAATAGCTTTCCATATTTCACTAGTGGAAATATTGTAATATCGCGGAGCGCTCCAGCGGTGTCTTAATAAACATTTTTGACACATGTGACATTGATGAAAGAATATAAAAGGCGGTATCGTCGAGGCCCGCGCAATCCACTGCTTATTGCGCGTCACATGTGACATTGATGAAAGAATATAAAAGGCGGTATCGTCGAGGCCCGCGCAATCCACTGCTTATTGCGCGTCACATGTGACATTGATGAAAGAATATAAAAGGCGGTATCGTCGAGGCCCGCGCAATCCACTGCTTATTGCGCGTCACATGTGACATTGATGAAAGAATATAAAAGGCGGTATCGTCGAGGCCCGCGCAATCCACTGCTTATTGCGCGTCACATGTGACATTGATGAAAGAATATAAAAGGCGGTATCGTCGAGGCCCGCGCAATCCACTGCTTATTGCGCGTCACCTGTGACATTGATGAAAGAATATAAAAGGCGGTATCATCGAGGCCCGCGCAATCCACTGCTTATTCAGGGATATGTTCGGAGATAGAAAGAATACCTACCTTTTACATACATAGACACACGCCATTTTACCCGAAGGGGTAGGCTGAGCCTCAATGGGCCTCTTGTCACAGAATATAGACGTGACAAGTGGTGAGATCATAGCAACCATTGCTTCCCACGACTGACTCGGCTAACGCTTTCTTCCAGTATAATAGCACATTCCATAAAATGCTAGCCAGTCTGGGCAAATCTTATACCAACGAATCTTATTAACAAGTCCGGTTAATCCCTTAGTCGGCTTTTACAACATCCACGGGAGGAGACGGAGGGGTCTTTTCTTAGGCTGGACTTATTTGAATATTTTACTAGTGGAACTATTAAAACCGTTTTTTATTATTATTTTAGTTACTTTCCTTACAGTCTGTGCGACATAAACCTGGCGATTGAATTTACCACCTCTTCCCGATATACAATCATGCTGAAATTGCACTCACCTTGGGTTCTGAAGACAATACAATGTTAGTAGTATATTAGTTAGTTAGTTTGGGAGTTGGGACTAATTTTTAAAGTGAATTATAAACCAGTTAACCTCGGCGGATTGAGCTGAAATTTTGCATACCTATCAAGTTCCGATGACAATACAATATTATGGTGACAGCGAGCTGATCTGGTGGTGGAAACGGAAGGTGGACAATGCAACTTCTCGATGGATTATAGTAGAGGTAATTCCTTAGGCCGGACACACATCACGGCACTCTTCCACGGGAACAGACGGAGGGTCTACTCTTAGGCCAGACAGACCACTGCACACATCCACGTGAGGTGATGGACAGGTATTTTCTTAGGCCGGACAAGCACCAAAGCACTCTTCCATAGGAAAAAACGGAGGGTTACTCTTAGGCCAGACAGACCACTGTACACATCCACGTGAAGTGACGGAGAGGTAATTCCTTAGGCCGGACACATACCTCTGCACTCTTCCTCAGAAAGAGACGGAGGGCCTACTCTTAGGTCAGACAGACCACTGCACACATCCACTGGAGGAGACGGAGAGGTAATTTCTTAGGCCGGATACACACCTCTGTACTCTTCCTCAGGAAGAGACGGAGGGCCTACTCTTAGGTCCGACAGACCACTGCACACATCCACTGCAGGAGACGGAGAGGTAATTTCTTAGGCCGGACACACACCTCTGCACTCTTCTTCAGGAAGAGACGGAGGGCCTACTTTTAGGTCGGACAGACTACTGCACACATCCACTGGAGGAGACGGAGAGGTAATTTCTTAGGCCGGACACACACCTCTGCACTCTTCTTCAGGAAGAGACGGAGGGCCTACTTTTAGGTCGGACAGACCACTGCACACATCCACTGGAGGAGACGGAGAGGTAATTTATTAGGCCGGACACACACCTCGGCACTCTTCCTCAGGAAGAGACGGAGGGCCTACTCTTAGGTTTGACAGACCACTGAACACATCCACTGGAGGAGACGGAGAGGTAATTTCTTAGGCCGGACACACACCTCTGCACTCTTCCACGGGAACAGACGGAGGGTCTACTCTTAGCTCGGACAGACCACTGCACACATCCACTGGAGGAGACGGAGAGGTAATTTCTTAGGCCGGGCACACAACTCGGCACTTTTCCACAGGAAGAGACGGAGGGCCTACTCTTAGGTCGGACAGACCACTGCACACATCCACGTGAGGTGATGTACAGGTATTTTCTTAGGCCGGACAAGCACCAAAGCACTCTTCCATAGGATAAAACGGAGGGTTACTCTTAGGCCAGACATACCACTTCACACATCCACTTGAGGAGACGGAGAGGTATTTTCTTAGGCCGGACACACATCACGGCACTCTTCCACGGGAACAGACGGAGGGTCTACTCTTAGGCCAGACAGACCACTGCACACATCCACGTGAGGTGACGGATAGGTATTTTCTAAGGCCGGACAAGCACCAAAGCACTCTTCCATAGGAAAAAACGGAGGGTTACTCTTAGGCCAGACAGACCACTGTACACATCCACGTGATGTGACGGAGAGGTAATTCCTTAGGCCGGACACACATCACGGCACTCTTCCACGGGAACAGACGGAGGGTCTACTCTTAGGCCAGACAGACCACTGCACACATCCACGTGAGGTGATGGACAGGTATTTTCTTAGGCCGGACAAGCACCAAAGCACTCTTCCATAGGAAAAAACGGAGGGTTACTCTTAGGCCAGACAGACCACTGTACACATCCACGTGAGGTGACGGAGAGACATTCCTTAGGCCAGACACATACCTCTGCACTCTTCCTCAGAAAGAGACGGAGGGCCTACTCTTAGGTCAGACAGACCACTGCACACATCCACTGGAGGAGACGGAGAGGTAATTTCTTAGGCCGGATACACACCTCTGCACTCTTCCTCAGGAAGAGACGGAGGGCCTACTCTTAGGTCCGACAGACCACTGCACACATCCACTGGAGGAGACGGAGAGGTAATTTCTTAGGCCGGACACACACCTCTGCACTCTTCTTCAGGAAGAGACGGAGGGCCTACTTTTAGGTCGGACAGACTACTGCACACATCCACTGGAGGAGACGGAGAGGTAATTTCTTAGGCCGGACACACACCTCTGCACTCTTCTTCAGGAAGAGACGGAGGGCCTACTTTTAGGTCGGACAGACTACTGCACACATCCACTGGAGGAGACGGATAGGTATTTTCTTAGGCCGGACACACACCTCTGCACTCTTCTTCAGGAAGAGACGGAGGGCCTACTTTTAGGTCGGACAGACCACTGCACACATCCACTGGAGGAGACGGAGAGGTAATTTATTAGGCCGGACACACACCTCGGCACTCTTCCTCAGGAAGAGACGGAGGGCCTACTCTTAGGTTTGACAGACCACTGAACACATCCACTGGAGGAGACGGAGAGGTAATTTCTTAGGCCGGACACACACCTCTGCACTCTTCCACGGGAACAGACGGAGGGTCTACTCTTAGCTCGGACAGACCACTGCACACATCCACTGGAGGAGACGGAGAGGTAATTTCTTAGGCCGGGCACACAACTCGGCACTTTTCCACAGGAAGAGACGGAGGGCCTACTCTTAGGTCGGACAGACCACTGCACACATCCACGTGAGGTGATGTACAGGCATTTTCTTAGGCCGGACAAGCACCAAAGCACTCTTCCATAGGATAAAACGGAGGGTTACTCTTAGGCCAGACATACCACTTCACACATCCACTTGAGGAGACGGAGAGGTATTTTCTTAGGCCGGACACACATCACGGCACTCTTCCACGGGAACAGACGGAGGGTCTACTCTTAGGCCAGACAGACCACTGCACACATCCACGTGAGGTGACGGATAGGTATTTTCTTAGGCCGGACAAGCACCAAAGCACTCTTCCATAGGAAAAAACGGAGGGTTACTCTTAGGCCAGACATACCACTGTACACATCCACGTGAGGTGACGGAGAGGTAATTCCTTAGGCCAGACACACATCACGGCACTCTTCCCACGGGAACAGACGGAGGGTCTACTCTTAGGCCAGACAGACCACTGCACACATCCACGTGAGGTGATGGACAGGTATTTTCTTAGACCGGACAAGCACCAAAGCACTCTTCCATACGAAAAAACGGAGGGTTATTCTTAGGCCAGACAGACCACTGTACACATCCACGTGAGGTGACGGAGAGGTAATTCCTTAGGCCGGACACACACCTCTGCACTCTTCCTCAGAAAGAGACGGAGGGCCTACTCTTAGGTCAGACAGACCACTGCACACATCCACTTGAGGAGACGGAGAGGTAATTTCTTAGGCCGGATACACACCTCTGCACTCTTCCTCAGGAAGAGACGGAGGGCCTACTCTTAGGTCCGACAGACCACTGCACACATCCACTGGAGGAGACGGAGAGGTAATTTCTTAGGCCGGACACACACCTCTGCACTCTTCTTCAGGAAGAGACGGAGGGCCTACTTTTAGTTCGGACAGACTACTGCACACATCCACTGGAGGAGACGGAGAGGTAATTTCTTAGGCCGGACACACACCTCTGCACTCTTCTTCAGGAAGAGACGGAGGGCCTACTTTTAGGTCGGACAGACTACTGCACACATCCACTGGAGGAGACGGAGAGGTAATTTCTTAGGCCGGACACACACCTCTGCACTCTTCTTCAGGAAGAGACGGAGGGCCTACTTTTAGGTCGGACAGACCACTGCACACATCCACTGGAGGAGACGGAGAGGTAATTTATTAGGCCGGACACACACCTCGGCACTCTTCCTCAGGAAGCGACGGAGGGCCTACTCTTAGGTTTGACAGACCACTGAACACATCCACTGGAGGAGACGGAGAGGTAATTTCTTAGGCCGGACACACACCTCTGCACTCTTCCACGGGAACAGACGGAGGGTCTACTCTTAGCTCGGACAGACCACTGCACACATCCACTGGAGGAGACGGAGAGGTAATTTCTTAGGCCGGGCACACAACTCGGCAATTTTCCACAGGAAGAGACGGAGGGCCTACTCTTAGGTCGGACAGACCACTGCACACATCCACTGGAGGAGACGCAGATAAACGTACTACTAAAACCAACCTAACATAGTTAGACTAACATGCAAAATCCAAAAACCAAAAATACAAATAGACACCAAAAGAAATTATACAGCAAACAATAACAATAACATTTTTTTTTTTTTTTTTTTTTTATCTTAAACTAAACAATACGACCTACAACGTTACATTATTTAATAATAACTAATAATTTTTCAGTAGTATCATAATCGTGTTGTAGTAATAGCCCTTCTATAGTTTTACCACATAAATACCTGCTTACGTCCTTTATTAATTGAATTTTACTGAACCGATTATATAAAAAAGGTCCCAGAAAATACGCAAAACCATGCGCAAATGCAGTTCTGCATGCTGGGACTTTGTACACCTCATGCGCTCTTCTACTAGATACTTTGTCGATAATCATATCATAGAATTGAAATTACCGTGGCTTGATATCATTTAAAAAAAAAACGTCAATACACCACGTACTTTGCGAAACGTCAGGAGAATAGTAAAGTACGTGGTGTATAGTCGTGTTTTTTCTAAAATAATCGTGTCATGTTTGGTATCTAAAGAATGATCACATAATGAGGACATTCTTAATATACAGAATGTCCCACGCCCATGCTACAGAATGACAAGTACTTTAAATATTGAAGTTAGCAAGTTTTACATAATGCTTTTTGTAATCTCAGTAATACTAAATTCTAGGATATTGAAAAAGTCACTAGCCTGAGCCGGGACTCGAACCCGCTAAATCAAGATAAGACACGTGTCTTATTTCGTGTTATTAATTACGGCACTACGAAATTATATTCTTGATATTTAAAAAAATACCGCCCAGGCGGGTTTCAAACCTGCGAATAGATATGGCGACAAGTCGAGTACAAGTGCGTTAGTCGGTGCATCTCTCGACACTGGCCGTAATACCAACTACCCACAAAAGCTGATCCATAAAGAATCTATAAACATTATTGCTTATTAATTACAGCTACGTCTCGTAGTCCGACGACGAGGAGGGTTCACATTAACTTCTCTAATTTTTACACTTTAACACTTTGTCCTCGTTTTTGTAGCACTTCTAGCTGGCTTGTAGTTATGTCTCTTTAGTTTAGATTATCCAAGACTTTTTTCTGAGTCACAAGAACACAGGTCGTTCTTCAAGGCTCAGGGCGCGCCCTGCCTAGATCCTACCACCACGCTGGCTCTTTCCGCGGCCTCAATCCAAGGCATCCAAGACTCCCTGAGGCATATCGATGTGGTTCTTAGCATTTATGGATAGTGCATAGAACTTACAATTAAAAACTAAAGTTTTTTTATATTTCTTTGTTTTTTTTGTTTTTAATTGGCTTGTTATATTATATTTTGACTTGTGACTCCGTGACGCAACCACATGGATCCGGCGGAAGACCAGCGTTGTGTAACTAGTGTACACAACATCATGCTGAGTCGGACTCCAATTTGTGACGTTGCTGCGTGGATGGCACTGAGAGACACTCTATTAATTGTAGAAGTACTTAGTTTTTGCCTTTTGTATGTATTACCTATTATTTTTATTTTATATGTCGAGTGTTTTTTTTTGTCCTATCCATGTGTGCCGTTACAAATAAAGATTTTTTCTTTCTTTCTTTCTTTCTAAAGCCTTTAGCAAGAGACGTGCAACTTGTAGGGCGCTGGTCCTTCGAGCCGTATGGCCACAAGGTTTTCCGTGTGTTAAAGCTTAGAGTGTTTCATTCTTGTTCGTTCCCACGTTCCACTCATTGGTCCTTCGAGCTGTACGCCCGAAGATGTTTGACCTTCGAGCTGGATGCCCGAGGATGTTGGTCCTTCGAGCCATATCTTCAAAGTTGATGCTCCTTCGAGCCGTATAGCTCTAGGATGATGGTCGCTCTCACGCCGGACCCCGCTAAGCGCCCCTGACCGGCTGAGGTCGCGGATGACCCTCGTAGCAGAGGCCCCTGACCGGCTGGGGTCACGGATGACCCTCGTAGCAGAGGCCCCTGACCGGCTGGGGTCTCAGATGACCCTCGTAGCAGAGGCCCCTGACGGGCTGGGGTCGCGGAAGACTCTCGTAGCAGAGGCCCCTGACCGGCTGGGGTCGCGGATGACCCTCGTAGCAGAGGCCCCTGACCGGATGGGGGGGGGGGGGGGGGGGGGGGTCACGGATGACCCTCGTCACTAGCAGCCGCCCCGGACCGGCTGGGGGCCGCGGGGGCGGCAGGAGGCGTGTCAGGCGGGGGCGGCAGGAGGCGTGTCAGTCGGGGGTGCCGAAGTATTCCGAAGCGTTGCCGCGACAGATCGGGCATGTCCGGGTCAACTGGAACACAAACCATTAAAAAAATTAATAAATAAATTAATAATGCTGGACAGTTCACACAACATTATCTAGCCCTAATGTAAGCAGAGCTTGTGTTATGGGTACTAGATAACTGATATACTTAATACAATACATTACGTAGATAGATATTTTTATTATACATAGAAAATACCCAGAACACCCTGAACAAATATCTGCAGATCGTACAAATATTTGTTCCGATGCGGGAATCGAATCCGCAACCTCCTGCGTAGCAAGGCAAACCTTCGGCCGCCGCTCCACAGAGGTCATCAAAAACATTGCACTAAGACAAGAAGGCTAATTATGTTACTAGGATTGTATTGGCTCGATGTCTGAAATCAGTACTTTCAATCCTTCGAGACGGATCAAGATTCTGCTCTTTCAAAGTTCAAATTTAAAAAATGTTTAATAATTTTAGTCCTTCGCGCCGGATCAAAAATAACAAGTTGTGATCAGTCGAAGGATGTTTCAGGAATTCAATATTTAGCCACTAGAACAATGTTTTAATTTTATTCCATAATAATTGAGCTACAAACGTAATTATAGTAAGTGTAGTTAGCGATAGTGTCCGACTCACCCTTAGCCACTTGTCGACGCACTTGGCGTGGAACTCGTGCGCGCACGGCAGCACGCGCAGCTTCTGGCGCGCCTCGAACTCGCACATGCAGACCACGCACGACGTCTGATCGCCTGAAACGAACACGCCACACGTCACGTCACTGCGCATCAGCTGCCTTGAAGCTAGGCACCCAGAATAAGGTAAAGCGTTACTTCACACCAGGACAGCTTCGAAGTCTATAGTCTGCAGCGTCTGAATTTGACTCTCAAGGCTGTATCCGACTGGGGCGATGCCAATCTAGTCAAGTTCATTGCCTCTAAAATGCAGGCTTGTCTTTTCTCGGCGAAAAAAATACAATTTCTCCGCGTTCCTATCTTCCGAGATGTACCTGTAGCTATAGGAGATCACCTTGAGCTCTTAGTTGTTTCACTCACGCCTACTCTCAACTTTGGCTCCTACATTGAGTCTAAGGCAAAAACAAGTTGCCATGAAGCTAGGCATCCTGAATAATATAAAGCGTTACTTCACGCCAGGACAACTTCTGAGACTATACAAAGCACAAGTCCGAGCTGGTATGGAGTACTGCTGCCATGTTTGGGATGGCTCGGCCAAACACCACCTTACTGCCTTGGACTCGATCGAACGCAGAGCTTTCAGGCTTATAGGTGAGCAACATATGGCGGAGACTAAGATCCAGAGTCTCGAGCACCGCCGTAAAGTCGCATGCCTTTCGATCTTCAATAGGTTACATTTCGGGGTATGCTCCCAGGAACTTCACGATCTGATCCCACCATCTCCTTTTCATCATAGGACGAGCAGGCGCACGGCTCGGTACCATCCTTAACTCATTAGTATACCCTCTATTCTTACTAAACGATTCATTTCTACCTATATAATGCGAACTGCTAACGAGTGGAATACACTACCGTCGTCTGTCTTCCCTGAAAACTATATAATCTGGGTCTCTTCAAGGCTTCAGTGAATAGGTACCTTCTAGACCTTTGTGCTCCATCTTCAGCCACATCGTCACTTACCAACAGGTGAGATCGTGGTCAAACGAAGGACTTAAGTCACCGCCAGCGAGCGCGGCCCGCGCGGTACGTACCCTGGTGCGTCTGCTGGCAGTACTTGTAGCTGGGCAGCGTGTCGATCTTGTGCCGCTGCAGGACGCGCGGCTTGGCCTCGCCGAGCCGCTCCGCCAGCGAGAGCAGCGCCTCGTAGTTCTCCGTCTCAGGCGACTCGGCGCCTTCGTCGGCGCGCGCCTCCGCGTACGGCGACAGCGGGAACATGGCCAGCAGGTTAAGGAACACCTGCACATATTAACACCTCCTTCAGTTTATACAATTTATCACTTCAGTTTATAAATAGTTTAGTTGTAGTTTTAACAATCAAATAACAATTTTGGGACCATCCGTCGTTTCATTCGTCCGTAAACTGTGCCGGCTGTGTGGGTTGGTCATTGCAGCTTCTTGAGACCTGCCACAACAATTAATTCAGGTCGTCACCTAGTAGTTACCTCTCTTTCTATCGCGTAGCTCTTATTGTATTGTTAGTATTTAATTAAATATCAGTGTACTGTACACATTACTTTTGTTTAGTACATACAAATCTATATCTCTTTCTGGTCTTAGTGGTCTGGTGCCAATGCACCCTGCACCTTTCCGTTCCTAACTTAATGTCTGACGTTCCATTACCACTTATTCGTACTATGCTACTCTTATCTTGTCTGAGTCACTGTTTTGTCTCGACAAGTCGAGCCCGCAGGGTACTTGTAGCTTCATACCTAGAGTGCGGACTCCACGCCTGATAAAACGAAAATGTCTAAGGACCTACTAGATAACGCGACGTGTACAGTTTTACCCACAAATATAAGTCCGATCAACTGCGCTTTTCTGCGCAGACTGATATCCGACAGTAGCCGAACGAATACTATAGCTCTGTCCCGCTCACATCTAAGAGTCGACCCATGAACAAGATGGCGCACGACCGGCCGCGGAAACGATTAACCAATAACAGCGCAAGGTTTTAGCGTGCGATTGCTATTGGTAGAAAGAAGGTTCCCGCGCTATATAAATTGGTCTAAGGCGCAAGTACATCGGGGCGACTTATATTTTGTGTAAAACTGTAGCTGCGTGTAATAGTGTAGTTGTACTTGCATTAGTTACCTGGGAGGTGGGCGGGGGCGGCGGCAGCGACAGCGGCTGCGCGACGTGTAGCTGCGCTTGCACGTGCGCCGGCAGCGCCGTACTGAGCAGCCCACCGCTCTGTGAACACGTCATATTATCATTTCTTGCTTATTTTATCATTGTTAAAAGTAATTTTTTTATCTTTATATTTAGCGTCGCACGGCTTGTGTATTTGCCATTTTCAAGCAGGTATAATTTATTATTGTATTGATATAATTTGCAACGTTACAATCCTTCCAAGTCGTTAAAGTCACAGTCAAGTCATGTTTTAGTAAACTGCTGGCCGGTTTACAAAAAACTTTACGAAGACAATTTCCACCAATTTGAAAAGTCACTTTCATTTCGTTTCACTACACTTGTGATCTAAAGACGAGCTACATTGCTAGGTTTTGCCAAATATTATCAAAAAATGCCGGTAGAGCAAAATTTTCCCATTTTTGAGGGAAATACCCGTCGAACAAAAATCGCCGACGGCAAATAACTATGTGCATATGTTGTTTGGTTGTGGTGTAGGTACCTGCGTGTGTATGTGGTGTATGGGGTGGTGCCAGCGCGGCGCGTGGCGCACGTAGGGGCGCGAGGCGCGCGAGCTCGTTACGCCCACGCTCACGCCGGAGCCTACGTTCACGCCCACGCCAGTCACGCCAGAACCTACGCCGCCGCCGCTGCGACGCTGTATCACAAAACATACATCTTACAACTCTATTCCTTATAATATAAACCGACCATGCTTCTGCTCTCGAACCACGCATATTATAAAAGTGCTCATCGCAGGATATTTTTGATGTCAATCACAAAATGTTATCAAGCATTATGTAAGTTCATTATCTACACTATTCATATTATAAAGAGGAAAGATTTGTATTTTTGTGTGTGTGTATGTTTGTAATGAATAAACTCAAAACTACTGTGTCAATTCAAAAATTATTTCACCATTGGAAAGCTACATTCACCCTGAAAGACATAGGCTACCAGGGGGGGGGGGGGGGGCTGTTTTTCATCCTGAAACTACCCGTGCGAAGCCGGGACGAGTCGCTAATTTATTAAATAAAACCAGAATAATGACAATAATCCGCACTCAATCAATGACTTACGTGATGGTGCGAGAGGGCGTGCCGGGCGTGATGCGGTGCCATCAGCTCGATAGCGGCCCCCCGCGCCTGAAACAGAACAGGGCGTCAAAACAACGCACACGAACACACGACGGACAATCAATTCAGTTTTACGCCACGCCGACTATACTGTAAACCTTAAATTACGATACCCCCTAAACAAAAAAAATGTGTTAGGGGTATCGTAGCTAAATTGATGATATTTATGAGATAATATTTCACTGTAAAACACATTTTGTATCACTCCTATACAAAAACAGGAATACCTACTCTATAGCCCACAAAATCCGAAAAATAATACCAGACACTCCAAACATACTAAAATAAATTTAATTCATGTCTTATTATGGATGGCGAGAGTCGAGATTGCTTTGCCCCTTAGAAATATTCTAAGTGTTGCGGTTACCGTAGTCGGGCTAGTTTAATAATAATTTATAATCATAATTCATAATCTTTATTGCAACAATGATGGTACATAGGGTTAGTATAATTAGGGTAGTAATTATACTAGAATAGGTGTCACACATTGAATCCATTTTGGACATGCAATAGTATGTAAGTATTCAAAAACATTCAATAACATTATGTCAATTGGGTTTTAAATTTAAAATATTCATTAATGTTAGAAATAACTTTTTCAATTAGCCATTTCTTTAATGACAGTTTAAACATACTGTCTATTTGTATCTCCTTTATATATTGTGGCAGGTGATTGTAAATTTTAATGCTTTTTATATATGTGCTTTTGCCGTAAATCATAGTTTTAACCCTAGGTAGGTACAAGTCATCGTACATGCTCATTGGAACATTCCTTGAGCGCATGTCTGACCTTTTTTTATATAAATCTAAATTATATTTTACAAATAAACAAATCTCCAATATTTAAATACCTGTTAGAGTCAAATATTTATTTTCTTTAAACAATGTCCTTAATGACTCATCGCTTTTCATGTTATACATAATTCTTAGACTTCTTTTCTGCAATACAAACGTGTTTTCAATGTTAACTGTGTCACCCCAGAATATAATTCCGTATGTAAGAAGGGAATAAATATTTCCATAATGGGCACTTCTAGCGACTTTGATTGATGAAACATCGAATAGCACAGATAGGGCATAGCAGAAGCTAGATATTTTGTTATTGGTCTTGTCGATGTGGGATTTCCAGTTTAGGTGCTCGACTAAAGTTAATCCCAGGAAATCAGTTCCTTGTACTGCGTTAATATTTGTTCCTTTTATTATAATTTCGAGGCTCAACGGGTCGGTGTTGTAATGTCGGAAGTTCATTATCTTAGTCTTATTAGAATGAATTTTTAGGTTTAGAGACTCTAACCATGTTACAAGAAAATTTAGGTATTTATTAATGTCAATTTCATAGTCAGCCTTGCTTTTATCGTTATTAACAAACAGAAGTGAAGCATCATCTGCAAAGAGGACGCAGTAGTGACTTGTCAAATTAGGTAACTCATTGATGTAAATTAGAAATAACAGGGGCCCCAATATACTACCCTGTGGAACTCCTAACACCGATTTTTCAAAGTTCGATTGTATTCGCTCTAAGCTATTTTTATTCTTGTCAAAACTTGAAAGTACGATCGCTTGATTTCTATTATCAAAATATGATTTTAAAAGGTCAACGGCCGTACCACGTATTCCCGTTGCTTCCAATTGTTTAAAGAGAAAAGAAGGAACCACACAATCGAAGGCCTTAGACATGTCTAAAAAAACTGCAGTTGTCCGCTTCTTTATGTTGGTTGCATTCCACACTTCACTCAGAAATGAGTAAATGGCTGCGGATGTAGACCTACCCTGACGAAACCCAAATCGGTTATTGTTTATAATAAACAGTTTTTGTTCAGAAAGCTTATCAGTCTATTATAGATGATTCGTTCAAAAATCTTTGAGAACGCAGGCAATAGGGCTATTGGCCTGTAATTATCAGCGTTACTCTTTTCACCTTTTTTATACAGGGGTTTTACGAGGCACACTTTAAGGCCGTCTGGAAAACAGCCCGTCTCAATCATTAAGTTTGCTAAAAATGATAATGGGTTAGCTATGTATTTGCAGCTAGCTTAAATTACTTGCATTGAAATGCCGTCAAATCCACAACTTTTTTTACTTTTTAATTTACCTGTGAGTTTTGCACTTCGTCTACTATGATGGGTGACATAAATATGCTACTACAGGTAGGTTTAAAAGATGGTTTATAGCTGGAATCGCATTCTTCCAGATCATTAGAGTTTTTGTTGATATAATGTTTATTTAGGAAGTTTGCTATCTCTTCTTGTTCAGTGAGTAATATGTTTTTATAATATTGTTTCCTTTACCACATTAACCGTTGTTGTATGCATCTTGATTAAACCCCAGGTGGCTTTTGTTATATTGCTGCTTTTATTAATATATCTTAGACTAGAGTTTATTTTTGAGAATCGTATTATTGATTTTAGTTTTCTCCTGTACATTTTAAAAAACTGGGTCATATGAGCGGGTCTATTTTTCTGCAAATTTATCAATAGTCTTCTTTTATTTTTTTTTATTTAACTATTCCCTTTGTTTTCCAACTGAGTTTTCTTCTTTAAGATATTTTAACTTTATTTTCTTTAAAGCATAAATCATAGACCAAACTGTAGATCTCAAGAAATTTATCATATGCTTTATTCATGATATCTTGTTCGTACACATCAGCAAAGCTTATTTGGGAGATATACTTTACAAAAATATCTAAATTAGCATCGGTGTCTCTTTTATATTCAAACCAGAATTTTCCATTCTGGTGAAGTTTAAACGGTAGTTTAATAAATTGTCCTGTATGGTTTGAAAATCCTGTGTTAACTACTTTTGATTAAATTTTTTTACAATTAGTTATAATATTGTCTATACATTTCTGGCTATGGGATGTTATTCGAGTAGGCTCAGTAATTGTGCCATATTTAAACTTTTAAGTGTAGTTAGGAACGCAATCGCATCTTTATAAGTCTCTAACACATTAATATTGAAGTCGCCTAACAATACAATTCTTTTTTGCCTTTTTCGAACGACTTTTGTAAGTAGATCGCTTAGTTTACAGATAAAATCATTAGCATGACTACTTGGAGACCTATATATACAAGCGACGATGAGATTTAGCACTGGAATTAATATGCCACAGCATTCAAAGACTTTATCTACCGACATTTCTTGCATCCAGTGTAGTTTATTATATTCTAATCCTCTTTTGACAAAAATACAACCCACCTTTATCAAATCGGGTTCTAACATAGTCACAAGCAAGCTCGTATCCTTCAATATTAATTAACTTAGCTTGATGCTTTTTATAGAAAGTTTCAGAAAAACATAATATTTCAACATTGGATCCTAATGATTCAAGGAATAATTCTATATCATTTATTTTTGGTAAAATACTACATATATTCTGATGGTAAATTTCAAAGACTTCATCATTCTTATTTGCGTTTGGTATTGCGTCAGGTATTGCATTGCAGTTAGTTTCGTCACTGTGGGTCACGAAAAAAAACACTTTCAGTCTGCGTGCCAGCTGAAAGTGTTTTCGGTTTTGAATTCGCTTTTAGAGCTTTTTTATATAATTTAGTTTGGTATCTGAAGTAATTTAACTTGTAATCAAGGTGTAAAATTTCTTTTAAGATTCATCTCGCGAGATTTTATATGCGATTTCCCAGAATGGACGTTTCATAAATATCATTATATAAATACCCTGAATAGGTCACCCAGTTAAATTGAGTGCACAGAAATTTATACATTGACCGAAGTTAATACGTGTTAACATGTTTGTTATTATAATATATATCTGCTAATATTACGTTAGTATTAGACAGTTTGCTTAGATAATGATATAGCTGACATTTTAAGCTTAATGGATTCGTATCATTGGAGCCTCCCACCAATATAATGTAGTCTGATTTCTTAAAAATCTACAATTTTTTATAATATTTGATTCTAACATTTGGTGCATATTTGCTCCTGGCATTATAACAGAAGATACTTCAAAACTAGATCCTAATAGTAATCGTAATTGTTTGTTTAGTCCTTTTGCTTCTTCGTCTCCTATTATCAGGACGTTCTTCTTGGGTATCTCTGTATTGTTTTTAGCTACTATAGTAATATTTACTGTTTTTGATTCTGTTATTGGTTTGCTCGCTGTTTCAGACTTATCTTCTGGATCATTATACTCTCGTGTGGGTTCCTTAATTTCTTGCATTGTAGGAGGAGAGTTAGCAGTAGCTGATAGTATAAATTCCAATGGAGTCTTCTCTGGTGTTGGAGTGAACGAGACATTTTCAAGTGTGTTGGTACTGTTCCCGAGTCTCTTTGTAGACTTTTGACGCAGTGTTCTCTTTTTTCATGCTGAACCTGAAGGAGTGTTTGAGGTAGGAGTAGCTGTTATGTTAAGCAGTTTTTTTCTCGCTGAGCCCGTAGGAGTAGCATGACCATCTAATTTTTTTGCGTCGATTAATCTCTTCAATGCCTTGACCTTTAACTCAAGTTTGTCAAACTTCTTAGTAAGGTCGTTATTTGCAAGTGCAAGTCTGTCTATTTCTGCGTTTGCTATTTGTAGGTACTCGTTTGTCTTCTTGAATTGTTCCTTTAACTCTGTAATTTCCGAACCTTGATCTATTGACATACTTGGCAAACTCTTCATTGAGCTGTCCATGAAAATGGAATTGACTGCTTACTTTGGTCTTGTGTTAGACTATTGCAAGTTAAGTCTAGGACAGAGCTTAGGGAATTTGATCTCTTTCGATGAAGTGTAACATTTTCATCAAGCAGTTTTGCTCGTGGCAACTTTTTTGCATTTGTGATTGTGAAGCAAGATGCGCATTTCCAATTTTTCTTTTCTTCCGTGTCCATAGTACAGTAAATAAATAAATAAATAATGCTGGACAGTACACACAACATTGTCTAGCCCCAAGCTAAGCAGAGCTTGTGTTATGGGTACTAGACAACTGATATACTTTATATCAGTAATATATATTACATAGATAAGATATTTTTTATTATATATAGAAAATACCCAGAACACCCTGAACAAATATCTGCAGATCGCACAAATATTTGTTCCGAGGCGGGAATCGAACCCGCAACCTCCTGCGTCGCAGGCGAACGTTCGCCCGCCGCGTCACAGAGGTCGTCAAATGTATGTCTTATATAAGATTTATGTCTTATATCTTATATGTCGTATGTTTTATATAAGACTTGGGTTTTTTCCAAGTCGTATAGTTAGTGTTACATAATACACATTTTATAAAATTCATATTGTTTCCATTTATTTCCCTATAAGATGGTTCTTCCATTGTTGTTGGTAACACTAATATGTGTAGGTACACGTTCAACTTTATGATAGGTGTGAGCGCCAAATGAATGTCAACAATCAGTCTAAATTAGTGATCACCGCTTTCCACGCCAGTAGATTATTAAATTATGCGATGAAATTAGCAATCCGCGGCAGTTTGGTAGGTACTTATAGTGTTACTATTCATTATTTTGTGATTAGGGTACGAGTAGATTTGCTAGTCGCCGAGTAGGGTCCAAAGGTCAGTTTCGCCCGACTCCAACGTAACCGTGTTGTTTGAATAACGATTCGTTTTGTTCTAAGATTTAAAATTTCACTCACATCTTTATGATTTTCCTCATATCCAACAACACCATGTATTATTATTCCTCTGAATGGTTTTGGTAAGAAGTTGTATTGCTGTTGAATTTTAGATAATTTCACTGGTTCATAATAGATTGTTCACTATATTTTTGTTCATTTTCACAAGTAAACTTCATTATTTAAGGTCACTAACATTATATGTTGCGAGTCTCAGAGCACTTATCAAAATTATTAATTAAGATTAGTCAGAATACATTGTTCACTATTTTTAAAATATTTTTATTCACGGAGCTGATTCGACCGTGGTAAGTGCGCGCGATTCTTCCGTTTTCTTCTTTTTTGCGGTTTTCTTTCTTTTCCAAAGCGCTATAGGCTTCGGCCGCGCAAGCACCGCGGCGTGGCGACCTCGCTGCATTCCAAATAGTGTTCACTTAACCACAGTAGGGTTGATATCGAATATTTTATATTAACTCGACGATAGACTTGACATTCCATACACTCATAATCAAATTACATCTAATCTACGTACGATTGTAAACGAGTGTTTGACGAGTCGTTTGTATTAGTGGTGCTAATATTATTGGTTACTAATTAGTGGTTGATTATACTAAAATGTTGTGTACCTCATACTTTTGTCAATAAACAATTTCAATTTCTCAGCCTACAGAAGTCCACTGCTGGACATAGGCCTCCTCTATAGAATACCACGACGAACGGTCTTAAGCCGTTCTCATCCACCGCCTGAAACTGTACATACACTATCAACGCCAAAATTATGACACCTTTAATAATTCGAAAAATTACAAATGAGTTCAACACACCGCCTGTTCACTCTAGTCCTTCAAATGTGTTCAATAATCAAGCAGCAATGGACGCATAAAACAAGTCAGTATTGTTTATTTTGATGAGTTTTGTTCAGTTCACTTTTAGAGCGCTGACCCGAAGCACATTTAGGCTGCGTCCCCAGTAGGCAAACTGTTAGCCGCCGACTGAGTTACCGGCGTATCGGTTTAGTACGCCCTTCCATATTTGAAATGGAGTGTTCACAGTTTGCTAGTTTTGCGCGTAACGCTGCAAACTGCGTAGAGTGAGCGCAAAACTAGCAAACTGTGAACACTCCATTTCAAATATGTGGAAGGGCGTACTAAACCGATAAGAATACTAAACGAAGGTAAGTGGTAAGTTACCTCAGTGGCAAGCAGTAAGGGCGCGTGGTGCAGGTCGGGCTGCAGCGGCGACAGGGCGCTCTCGCCGGCGCCCAGCATGTCCAGCCGGCTGGGCTCCGCGCGCTGCAACATGCAACATACATTTGTATTATACTACCAAGGTAGCAATCAAGCAAACGGCCCAGCGGTAACAATCATTCATACACAAAAAAATAACTTAAATTAAATTAAGTTTAATTTAAGCACAATTTGTGCGTCAACTTCAAGCCCATAAATTACAGGGTACAAAAAATATTAACATTAGGGAAGTAATTTTATCTAACAGAATGGCTTGTATGAAAGAGCTGCTTAGACGCTATTAACGCTTATCATGCATACATACATAAACTCAGCTTGTTTCCCGGTGGGGTAGGCAGAGACCACGGATTTCCACTTGCTACGATCCTGACATACCTCTTTTGCTTCATTCACTCTCATCACATTCTTCATACATGCTCGTTAAGGTTACTCTTGACCTGGCCTTGTTCCAGAACAAATCTGGTCTGAATACGTTCCCCGAGGTCTCCCCCACGCTCATGGTGGGGTGCCTTCTAGACCTTTGTGCTCCATCTTCGGCCGCATCGTCACTTGCCAACAGGTGAGATCGTGGTCAAACAAAGGTCTATCAACGTTAAAAAAAAAAAAAAAAAAACAATATGGTGGTGACAGCGAGCTGATCTGATGATGGAGACGGAAGTTGGACAATGGAACTCCTTGATGGATAATAGTAGACTGGCCGTGTTTAGGCTCGTTTTGATCAGAACACGGTTCGATCACTAATTTTATAAAAGCTTGTATTGTAAAATATATTTTTCTCAAAAAAGTTTATTGAACAGACTTGACGGGTGCCACTACAGGTCTAGCGCTTAACTGGGCCAGTCCCTGAGGTATGGGAGCAATACGGGAGAGGTGTTTCATTACGTCAAAATGAAGCGTGGCTTCATGTCATCTGATAGTTTGAGAGACGAAAACACCCCTCCCGTACCGCTCCCATACCTCAGGGACTGACTCAGTTAAGCGCTAGACCTATAGTGGCACCCGTCGAGTCTGTTCAATAAACTTTTTTGAGAAAAATATATTTTACAATACAAGCTTTTATAAAATTAGTGATCGAACCGTGTTCTGATCAAAATGAGCCTAAACACGGCCAGTCTACTATTATCCATCAAGGAGTTCCATTGTCCAACTTCCGTCTCCATCATCAGATCAGCTCGCTGTCAGCATCATATTGTTTTTTTTATTTATTTTTTAACAATGATAGACCTTTGTTTGACCACGATCTCACCTGTTGGTAAGTGACGATGCGGCCGAAGATGGAGCACAAAGGTCTAGAAGGCACCTATTCACTCTAGCCTTGAAGAGACCCAGATTATAGTTTTCAGGAAAGACAGACGACGGTAGTGTATTCCACTCCTTAGCAGCAGTTGTAGTTTGTATTGTCATCGGAACTTAACAGGTATGCCAAATTTCAGCTCAATCGGTTGAGGATAACTGCTATAAAATTCAGTTGCAAGATTCCACCCGGATTCCACCCAGACAAAAAACTGACACACACACTGAAAAACAGGAAAACCAACTTAAGGCGCCTTGAAGAAGCCGTCTACTGTGGCCTAGAGTGCGCGTGATGCGAGTGACAAAACGCGGCAATAAGTAGCGAGCTCGGGCGACTCCCGCAGCTTGTGGCTCGAACGCGGCCACTCGAACGCACGCTTTGCGCCGATACTATACAAAATGTATATAAAAACTCGTCCGCAGCTTGTGGTCGCGACTATAGGCTCAATGTGTGTAGGCTCTAACGTTGCTATAAAGTTTTTGTCAATAGTAGACCCGTAAGTATATAGAATGATTTTACAAAATCATGTTTGTTGTTAGTCAAAATTCTTCCTAGAAAGGGGCACGAAAGTTGCCCGTTGACCGGGCGTAGCTTATATCTTGGAGGTTTGTTGTCCTGTTAGTTGTTGAAATGGTCGTCGGAGTTCTTTGGTCGGACTCTGGCTGGCTTTATACAGCCGGAATGTCTCTCTGAATTAATAATCTGAATTCATATTGTCGAACCGGCAACGCAAGGGACGTCCAATCATCAATTGGGCTGGAGAGAATCCCGAACTCAAACTAATGGTGTATTATAGCTTTTAGCAACGGTATTTTATAAGGCAGTTTGACCAAAACAGAACAAGCGACACCATTGAAAAAGAAGTTTAAATTAGGTAGTATTGTAAACATTCCAGCTGTGTGAGGCCAGCCTAAGGGTTTCGAGCGTCAGGGCGCGAGGGCCACTGGGGTACGTACGGTGGCTGGTAGTGGTGGCGCGGGGCGCGGCGCTCCGCGGGCGGGGGAGGGGCGGGCGCGGTGCTCTCCCCTGGAAACACAACAATATCTCAAATTATTTCTTCTTCTGGTTATAGAAGCGTTAGTTTGTACCGTAATCGCAACCCTGGGGAGCAATTACGTAATTCTCTTGCTATCAGTTTCATTTAATACCATTTTTAACCCCCGGCGAAAAACGAAGGGGTGTTATAATTTTTACGTGTCTGTGTGTGTGTGTGTGTGTCTGTCCCAACGTAGCTCCCGAACGGCTGAACCAATTTCTTTTTTTTGTTTTGTTTGTAAGGTTTATTTGTCGGGAGTGTTCTTAGCTTTGTTTGATCAAAATCGGTTCAGCCGTTCAGCGTTGTTTTTTTTTTAATTTTAACCAAATTAATTACTTGTATTGCATTTAATTGAGCACTGTGACACAACACAGACACGGAACTAATTGCGTATCATACAAATATTTGTCCCGCAGCGGGAATCGAACCCGCAACCTTTCGCATCTCAGCTGGCTACTCGCCCGCCGCGCCACTGAGGTCGTCATTAAAGGAGCATTGAAACTAATTGCAACACAGCTACACAAATCACAATCAGCTTAAATTAACACTAAATAAAAACTAAACATTATTTTTTTATTCAATCCCAAAATCTCTCCCCCCCCCCCCCCCTAACCCAAGACACGACACGGAACGGTTAAAAAAAATCGTGCCCCTTTAAAACAAAGTCACGGCCGCCATCTTGAGCGTCGCTATGCCTCACTAAAGTAGTCGGCAAAATGCTAACTCATTTCTGTTGAAATGATTAGCGCGATATGGAATGTGTTTTGGTTTTGGCGTAGTTTATACCTTAGTACGAGTTACGATAGTTTAAGAAACTATGTGTAGTTTCGTTTCCTTCCATACGCGCATGCAGCGCCCCTAGCGAAAACTACGAGGAACTAAAGATCGCTGTCAGTATATGTATGGAAGGAAACGAAACTTAAATTAGTTTCGTAAACTATCAAAATTCGTACTAAGGCCTCAGGGTGTCCCCGTGCTTGGAGCTGAGCTCGCCGTCCGACAGGGCGGCCGGCTCCGGGGGGCTTGCAGCGGGCACTCACCGGTAGAGAGGTGCCTGGAGATCCGCCTGCGCTTCCTGGAGGGGCCGTCCCCGTGCTTGGAGCTGAGCTCGCCGTCCGACAAGGCGGCCGGCTCCGGGGGGCTTGCAGCGGGCACTCACCGGTAGAGAGGTGCCTGGAGATCCGCCTGCGCTTCCTGGAGGGGCCGTCCCCGTGCTTGGAGCTGAGCTCGCCGTCCGACAAGGCGGCCGGCTCCGGGGGGCTTGCAGCGGGCACTCACCGGTAGAGAGGTGCCTGGAGATCCGCCTGCGCTTCCTGGAGGGGCCGTCCCCGTGCTTGGAGCTGAGCTCGCCGTCCGACAAGGCGGCCGGCTCCGGGGGGCTTGCAGCGGGCACTCACCGGTAGAGAGGTGCCTGGAGATCCGCCTGCGCTTCCTGGAGGGGCCGTCCCCGTGCTTGGAGCTGAGCTCGCCGTCCGACGAGGCGGCCGGCTCCGGGGGGGCTTGCAGCGGGCACTCACCGGTAGAGAGGTGCCTGGATATCCTCCTGCGCTTCCTGGAGGGGCTGTCCCCGTGCTGGTGAGGTTGGTGGTGAGGTTGATGTGGCAAGTGATGAGGTTGATGCGGTTGGTGTAGATGCATATGAGGCGCCGGCTCGTTCGACGGACCCGCCGCTCCCGGGCTCGTACGGTGATCTGAAAACAAATTATATTTTCATATTATCTTTATCTAATGTATTTCTTATCTTGTCTATATTTACCCCTAAGACTACAAGAATGGCGGCTGCGCCTAGCCTAATACCACCCTCTTACAAAAAACCCTTCTTTATGTGTGCCTTCAATACATTTACTGACAGCCTCTTTAGTTTTCTCCTCGTTGTCGCTAGGGGCGCTGCAAGTAATTGTATGGAAGGAAACTAAACTTCCTATAGTTTCGAAAACTATCAATACTCGTACTAAACCCCTCCAAGGAGGAACCCACTTGTTCCGTCATTCACGTAATTAAAAAATAAAAATTAACATAACCTTCCGAATTATTTCATTGAAATCCGTTGAGCCGTTTCGGAGCATATTCAAGACAAACATTCTAGCAGACAGAAAAAAAAACTTATTTATTGTTATATGATTTAAGATATCATATAAATAGCAGATTTATTTTTGAATGACATACAGACAGACACTCAAATTTATTATATTGTTATAGATAATTATCGGCATTGTAATAAGCCTAATGACCTTAATCCTAATGTGTTCTCGGAACACCCATACAAACAAACCGATTACAAGCTTGTCGAAAGATTCAAAACAATGGATGGTGATTTTCCCCATGGCGGAGAGCGGCGCGAATCGCGTTCAGCTCAGTTTCACAGTTACGCAACGCGCAGCCTCCGTGCGAGCGAGAGCTGTCATCTCATCTCATCTCATCTCATCTCTCATCTCATCTCATCAAATGGCTCCCTCATGAGGTGTTTCAGCTAAACTACAACACGAGCCGCTTCAAAAAAAATTAAAAAGAGTCCTTCAGGGCAAGCAACGCAATGGCAATGCCCCTGGTGTTGCAGAATCAGATTACCGCTTAACATCAGGTGGGCCATCAGCTTGCTCCGCCATTCCAGTAGTATAAAAAAAAAAAAAAAAAAAAAAGATGTCATTTGGCGACGGTAACCGCTTACCATCAGGTGGGCCGTGAGCCAGTTTGTCGAGTCATTACATAAAATAAAAAATAAACATACCTTTAACTAGTTGAATACCCGTGCGTTGCTACGCATCACATCACAAAAATACTAAAACTTCGTCACCCTTTTTTACCTCTTTTTATGGGTTATTTTGAAAAATCCTGAAATATGTGTTCAATTATTCTGTATTTTAAGTACCGATACCAAGTTTCAAGCAAAAGGCACAATGCGATAAAAAGTTCCCATACAAACTTTAACACCCCATTGCACCCGCTTTTAGGGGAAAGTTCGGGGAAAAAATATTTTACCCTTTTATGATTTGTATTGAAGCATAGTTATGCAAACTTTCAAGTTAGTAAGTTCAAGAAATACCCCTCCCCCACGTGTTCCTACACAGGGGGGTCCTCCACTGTGCCAGTTCGTAGGTACCCGCAAGTATAGAAGCTTTATTTACCAGTCCTACCACTACTCAGACCCTGAGGGACTAACCTGGCCTCCTCCTCTCCGAGGGCCCGGCCGCGCGGCGCTCCGCGCGCCTGGAGCCGCCAGCACCGCCACCTGGTGGAACAACACCCCAACTAACTAAAGGAACAACTAACGCCATAACATAGTACCCAACAGTCACACACACAGTAGGATCCCGTGTGGTGTGTGCAGGAACTACGAGCACCATGTACCACAACACATAGTCACGGATTTGTCCCGCAGCAAGAAAGCAAGAAGTGTTCCACGCATCTCTCGCATCTCAGTCGAACGATGATGAGTTCGATACACTGCCGGTTCACACTCTAGTCCTTCAAATGTGCTCAATAATCAAGCAGCAATGGACGGGCAAAACTAGACAGAATTGTGCCTCTTTATGCGTCTTATCCCTTTTTTAACGACTTCAAAAAAAAGGAATGGCTTTTTTTAAGTTTGTTATCTCGTATATCTCCGTCATTTATGAAGCAATTTGTTTTTTTTTAGTTGTCACTTTCTGTATTGGTCCCATTTTCATCAAAATCTGGTTATGATGATGGAATCCATGAGGAATTGAGGGAACTCCTCAAATATTATAGGCACACATATAGCGATTTCGGTATTTTCAGCAACAAGTAAAGCATGTGCATTCAGGAAAAGACATTTGGTGAAGTGGAATTGATGAAGAAGACCAGACATGGCCATTGGAACTACTCAATGATAAGTATTTCAAGGGTGGCGATAAGGGTGACTTTCCGATATCCGATTGAGCTGAAATTTGGCATACCTGTCAAGTTCCGATGACAATACAATACAAATACAAATACAAATACAAATCATTTATTGATAACGCCAAGTTACAGGTCAGAAAAAGGTCAATATAAAAATTCATATATTGACTTAATATAAAGGTTATAATAAATAAAATTTGAATTGCATAATATTAATAGTATTTGATATAAATTAAATAATTGGCAATTCGTAGAACTCTGCTACAGAATAAAATATACTGTCAAGAAGCCATTTCTTCAGTCGATTTTTAAAAACAATTGTGGAAGTTGCATCCTTAATCGTGTCCGGCAGCCTGTTGTAGACCGAGGGACCCATTATATAAATGGACCTCTCCGACTTGCGCAGACGGTGCGCGGGCGTGACGAGCACGTGAGCGAGCTTGTTGCTACGCAGGGCGCAGGCGGTGTTCACACCTCTCCTCTGGAACTTATCAATGTTGATGTAAGTGAAAACTGCAACTTGATATATGAGTTCACAGGGGAGGGGCATGACCTTCAGCTCTTTGAACAAGTCTCGGCACGACACATCGTCACTCACGCCGACGATCGCACGCACGGCTCGCTTCTGCATAACAAACGCCCGCTCGACATCCGCGGCTCGCGCCCACAGCTCCACACCATAGGTAAGGATACTGTGGACGGTCGCAAAGTAACACGACATTACTACGCTGCGAGACGCGGTGCCAGCGAGCCGCCGCAGCGCGAAACAGGTCCGGCCCAACTTGGAGCAGAGTTCCTCTATATGAACCTCCCAAGTGAGTCCACTGTCGATGTAAAACCCTAGAAGTTTTGTAGTGTCGACTCTTTGCAGTGCGGTGTTTCCGGCGATCACGGTACAGGGTGGCGATGGCGCGCCATTGAGGCGAAAAATCATGAAACAGGTCTTTTCTCTATTGAGGGCTAAACCGTTAGATTTAAACCACTGCTCGAGCCGTCGAACTACATTGTTCAGTGTAACCTCAAGTTCGAGTGTTGACGGCGCGGTCACAACTGCCGCTACGTCGTCAGCGTACATGTAGACTTGCGCGTCGCTCACGGACTCGGGAAGGTCGTTGAGCAGGAGGCTGAACAATGTGTTCGACAGGCAGGAACCTTGGGGTTACCCCCATAGTGTTCACCAGCTCCACTGATCTTAAACGCCCTTGGTCGCCAACCACTGTCTGCGTACGGTGCGACATAAAGGAGGTGAGCAAGGAGAGCGCCGGTCCACGTATACCATAAAAATCTAGTTTGTTTGCGATCAGATGGTGGTCAGCTGTGTCAAACGCGCGCGAGAGGTCACAGCACAGCAAGGCGACTTGCTGGCCTGCCTCGCGCGCGCTCAGCACGCGCCACAACACTTCTCGCACTAGATCTGTAGTTGCGCGCCCGGGCCTGTACGCGTACTGCCTGTCAGACATTGTGTTTCCGTTTCCTATAAAAGATAAAAGCCTCTTATTAATTCCTACCTCAAACAACTTACTAATCGCTGGTACAAGCGATATCGGTCTGTAGGACTTCATTTCCGATTTCTTGCCCTTACCTTTATACAAGGGGGATATTTTAACCCGTTTGAGAGTCACAGGATACACACCCTCCCGGATACAGGCATTAAATAAGTATGCTATGACATGGTCAAGCGATTTGGCTACGGTACGGAGTAGCCTCGATGATACTCCGTACAAATCGGTACTATTTTTTGGTGCAATGTGGACGCTCACTATTTTACCGATCACGTCCGCTGTGAAATAACTAAGTCTCAGGGAACTGTCGCGCATTGTTGTGTTCGCGCTGAGAGCCGTACAGGCCCTGGTGATGTTGGCCGTCGGGGCACCGCACTTGCTGGCAGCGGTGGTAAACTCGCTCGTGGTAGGGCGCCCCGGCAGAGTCCCTCACAAGGTCAGTATAATCGACTCTTTCGCGGTTTCCGCGTCCTAGTTCGGTATTAATGACGCTCCACATATACTTCGCCTTATTTGGGTGGTCATTAATTTTTTTAGAGAAGAAATCGTGGCGTTTTTGTTTTATCACCGCATTGTATTTTATAGTATAGCGATCAGTAATATCCATCAGGCCGGTATTTCTGGGAAAAGCCTTTTTTTTTATTTTTTTTTTATTTTTTTTTATTAGCTGATTGTGGCTTTGATATCACTGCGACCAGTTAGGCCTATTGTGATCGCCACTTGTTACATACCGCCCCTGGAGAGGGCGTTTACAGTTCACCGCTAAGCCCTACAGCTGCTAGGAACTGTAGGATTTTCTTAGGGGTGATTTCTTTCAGTTCATCCGGGCAGAGGATGTGTTTGCCCAGATGAATGCTGCGTTTGTGCATTAGTGGTCCACTATTTAAACCGAAGCTACAGTATCAGGTGGGTGTAGAAAGGAAGACGAACAGAAGAACAATTATAATACTTTTATTTCATTACGTGGCCTAAGTACAAGTTTTCTATTCGAAGTTTACCACCAGACAAGAGACCCGACTGCCTCACATTCTTTCTTAAATACTCCGCTAGCCCGGCTCTCCGATTGGTCCACGTTATCGAGTGAATGCCGTACTGTGATTGGCTAACGACATCGACCCATCGTAGAGCCAAAGCAAGCATAGACAACCGCACTTGTCTTTGAAAATCCACAGAGCATACAATATTATCAAGTGAACGATGATTTAGTCAAAATAAAGTCTATTTATTATACAAATTAACAAACCCTAACAATCGTCCATCCTGGCCACGTGTGCGTCCCCGCACACGGTCCCAGGTGGGAACCCTAACAATCGGAAACAACTAACAATTGCAAAAACAGTAGTATTAGGTATATAAAACATAAAATAAAATCTCTAAGACTTATTCCAGGCAAAAATCTTACTAAACTACATAAAAGTATCTTATCCTCTTAATTAACATCAATAAATACAAGTATTTTTGTTTTTTATTTTTATGCTATAGCTTCTAATAGACTATAAATTATAAATTATCAGATAGACACATCAAATTAAAGTTTACGAAATAAATGTAACAAAAATATAATCCACTCATATAAATCATGACATACTAATGTAATTTATACATTCAAAAACATTATCTAGAAATAAAAATAACAAAAATATAATCTACTCATATAAATCATGACATACTAATGAAATTTATACATTCAAAAACATTTTCTAAGATTGAATATTAGTGTCATCATGTATATAGAACATAAAACAAATCTCTAAAAATCATATTCTGAGCAAAAATCTTACCAAGCTAACTAAAATATTTTATCCTCATAATTATCGCCAGTAAATCTAAAATTGAAAATCTAAAAAATATATTAGAAAAAGGAAACTTTACATTTCTCGATTAACAAAGCGATTTCCCGAATAACTGGAAAGATACATTTTAATAAACGGGCTAAAATAATCAATTATTGTCATACCAATAACAGAATGAACTCGATAGACACAATTTTATTTTGTTTATACACATCTGGTTTATGCAAAACGATCGAATATTTGTAATAAGCTCAGGGATATAGTTCATTCTGGCATAAAGCGTATCAAAACTAGCAGCTTGAAAGACAACCGACACCAGCTTGCACTCACAAGACGATTACTAGTGAAAACGCGGTAGGACGACTCGATCGTTGCGACGCACAGACGATCGATTACCTGTGACAGCCGTGGACTTGTTCGTATCAAGACACGAGCCGATCGATTCTCATGCTTAATCATCGAAACGAACAGCTCGAAAGACGATCGACACCGCTGGCGTTCACAAGACGATCGATTCCTTGTGACTACGCAGTGGGACGAGTCGCTCTGGCATAGCTGGATCAAAGACGATCCGATCGATTTCTCGTATTTGAACTGAAACAACACAATAGTCTGTAGTTACATGCCTCAAAAGGAAATCAAACAAATTATCGGTTTCATTAATCGCTATGGTCGTCCGTGTTTGAATCAGATTCATTTTCATTTACGCTCAAAGCATCGATGTGGATCCATGGTTTCATGCGATCCGCTGCGACCACAGTTGGGCGCTTATTCAGTGTTCCAGTTAAACCCGGAACAGGAGCTACCTTATACCGATCTTTTCCGAAAACTTCAGTGACACGATAGGGTCCTACATATGTGGGCATAAGTTTTTTGCTTTGCCCATCATTATTAAAGGACGTTTTGGTAATTTTTACCAATTCACCTAGCTTATATTCTCGCGCTGGTTTCCTACCTTCATCGTATCTCGCCTTTTGCTTAATCTGTTCATTATCTATCCTAGCTTTAACCTCATTGCGTATGATGGAGAGATCGCTGTTTTCACGAGTTTTGTCAGTGATTTCGTTAAGAATGGGATTCATTTCTACATTCATGCAGGTACCAAATAACACTTCCGATGGAGTCCTGCCTGTGGTCTTCTGAATAGTGTTATTAAGTCCCCATTGAACCTTTCCCAAGTGACTATCCCAATGTTTTTCCCCATATTTGACGTTAAATGCTTTGAGGGAGTCGAGTATAGTACGGTTGTACCGTTCTACTTGGCCATTCGACCTGGGGCTAGCGACAGCATTTAAAACATGCTTAATACCTTTATCGAGAGCGTACCTCTTGAATGCATGAGAGGTGAAACAACTGCCACGATCACTGATCAAACGATCAGGTATTCTAAAGGTATAAAATATGTCTTCTAACACTCTGACAACATTTTGGGTGTTTGTGTTTCTAACAGGTTTTACGAAACAAAACTTTGTAAATGCGTCCACTGCTATGAGAAGGTGAGTATGACCCCTATTCGACTTCACAAAGGGTCCAAGGTGGTCTATGTGTAGAGTATGAAACGGTACTTCTATTTTTGTTATCGGGTGGAGAAGCCCTTCGCGTTCGTTTGAATTCTTTTTTGCAAAAGCACATTCAATGCAAGCGTTTACGTATTTTTTTACAAACTTGGACATTTTGGCGAACCAATAGTTTTTCTTGATTCTTTCTAAAGTTTTCTCAAAACCAAAATGTCCAATGTCATCGTGGTTCATGCGACATAATTGCCACCTTGCACCCTTTGGTACTACCCATCGAATATTTTCTTTAGTACCACCTAGACAACGAAATAGTTTATTGTCTCTCATGGCGTAATTTTCATTTATGTAGCTAAGACCTTTTTCATCAAGACGGCTGCTCAAAATATTTCGAATCCTACATAACTCGGAGTCTCCGAGTTGAAGCGTGTGCAACCAATCGTCATCACTTATTGACATCACTATAGGAAATTGATCCGCAAAGGATTCTCTATCCTCAGCAACGGGATTTCTAGATAAAGCATCGACGTGACTCATTTTGGTACCAGGCCTATATTCAATAGAACAATCGAACTCCTGCAATGTTAGCCACCAACGAGCGATTCTTGGGATAAGGTATCTCTTCAAAAACGTGGAGCGCAAAGCACTGCAGTCAGTGACAATCTTAAATTCTTTACCTAGCAAGTAGACCCTGAACTTACGCAAGGAAAAGACGACTGCTAGGGTTTCCAACTCATACGAGTGAAAATTCTTTTCCTCTGGTGATGTTTGCCTGCTATAATAAGCAACTGGGCGAAAGAGCACATTGGCTGCTGTACGCTGGAGCAGTATGCCACCTATGCCTACCCTACTGGCATCGGTGTGCAACTCGGTTTCTGCTGTAGGATCATATATCGCTAGAATTGGCCTAGCTATCAACTTGGACTTAAGATTATCAAAAGCCTGTGCTTGACAATCACCCCACTCCCAGGCTGCACCTTTCTTTAGTAGCTTACTGAGTGGGAAAGCGATCGACGCGAAGTTTTCGATAAACTTTCGAAAATAGCTTGCCAAACCAAGGAATTGTCGGACATTATGCACATTTTCGGGCCGCGGGAAATTTTGCACACTTATAATTTTTTCTTCACCTGGCCTTACTCCAGCGGCGCTTATCTCGTACCCAAGGTAACTGATCTTGTCACAGAGAAAATTACATTTTGAAAGGTTCAAGGTAAGGTTAGCCTTCTTAATCATCTGGAGAACTTCCTCGAGGCGTACTAAGCATTCAGAGGGATTTTTACCAAAAATAAGTATATCATCGATATATGCATTTGCTTTTCCGAAACGACCCGATCCTAGGAGCGTATTCATCATACGTTGAAAAACAGCTGGTGCGTTCGCAAGGCCAAAAGGCATTCGATTGAATTCATACTGACCGTCTGGCGTGACAAACGAGGTGAGATGTTTACTTTGCTCAGAAATTGGCACTTGAAAGTAACCAGAGGCGAGATCAAGTGTGATAAAACAAGCCTGACCTGTAAGACGTGCAATCTCATCTTCGATGATGGGCATGGGGTACCTCTCCTTCACCGTTACCGAATTAAGCATGCGATAATCTATGCACATCCTCAATGCCCCATCTTTTTTTCGAACAAGAAGAATAGGACTAGCGTATTCAGACACAGACTCCTTCACGATTCCTGCATCTAACATTTCCCCTACCATACCACGAACCTTCTCCCGCTCATGGTGTGACAACCGGTATGGACGATACACTACAGGCCGATTGCTGTTTAACTCTATGTGCATTTCTGTCGTGTTTGTGCACCCTAAATCTTTAAGGGAGGTAGCAAAACAATGTTTGAACGTTTTCAATAACTCTAGGAGACGCTGCTTATCAAACTCTGGCACTTGACCACCTACTCGAATCACACTTTCGTCGAATGCATTTTTGCTCGTAGTTATTATATCCGACGATGACTCTGAAATAATCCTATTGACAAAATCTACTTGATCCGCTCGGCAAAATACACCATCTTTTGCGATCCTACAAAAATTCGAATACGGCGTCACTGCTACATCAATGCGACCACATTTTGCATGATAGAGACCGCCGGACACAAAGTATTGCCTATTAGGTTCTCCTGCAAAACTATTTTTCACAAGCACGCTACCGCTAAATGGAGGATCAATGCGAGCTCTAACAGTAGCCGCACCATACAACACAAGGCCACTAGCTGATGTAACCTTGAATGAACGTCCACTGATACCTTCTGGATCGAGGTGTGGCAATTCGTTGCCAATATCAATAAATTGCAGCTTTGTCACATTTTTATACGCGATTATATGAGGCTGCTCTGTGAAAGACTGACCTATCAGCACTGGTTTGTCCAACAATTGATCATTTACAACCTTGCAGACAACATTTGCACTAACTTCATCGACACCTAAATCAAGCGATAGCTCTCCTAATGACTGCACTATAGCATTCCCGAATCCTTTCATAGCTGATGCAACGTTATTAGGGGACAACCCTAAGCTTTGTACAATTGACTCCTTTATAAGAGTGACATCACTACCAAAATCAACAAAACCTTTGAACGGGACTCCGTTTACTCTTACCTCTTTGATAAATTTCGTATTTGGAAGTGAGCTACTTGTTTTAATGTTGGATTCAATGCACATAGTTTTCTGTACATTAACGGCGTTCACTGTTTTGTTGGTTAAATTAGCGGTACACGTATCAGCGGTGTGCCCTACTCTTAAACACTTTAAGCATTTTATAGTTGGTTTAGGACAATACAAATAGCTGTGCCCCTTCTCTTTGCAGTTAAAACATCCACTAGAAGACTGTCTAGCTACAGACTTCTGTTTGAAGCTATGAGTTGCATTATCATTGACAGTATTTTTGGTTTTGATTGGAGGACGTTCTGCTATCGATTGATTTCCGTCTTTATTACTGACCAAATATAGCAGAAGTAGGTCAGGCTGTGAGCAACGTAACGCCAAGGCACCGGATCTTACGGTGCGATCGCTAATACCGTGAATGATACAATCTACCGCGCGTTTCCCTACAATATCGCATTGATTGAGGAGTGTTAATTTTTCATAATAGTAAACCTCTATTGGTTCGTTAATTCTACTTTTTCTCTTTAGCATTTCCTCCAAGGCCTGGCCATAGTTCTGTTCGAATGGAAACGCATTCACTAATTTTTCCTGCCATTCTTTCCATGAGAAAAGAATCGAGTTTAGGCCCTCGTACCAGGTCTTGGCCAAACCTTGGAGCTTTTGCATTGCAAAATGAGTGGTGGCTTTATCGTCCCATCCATATACTGAGGCACATTCGTTCACCTTCTTCAACCAAACATCGATGCGTTGATTCCTAGCAGAAGGATCAAAATTTGGAAGAATATTTTTATAATCTACCTTTTGTGAAGGTGGTGCACCCTGAGTAGGGGACTTAGACAAAAAGCCATCTTTCATGTATTTTAAAATATCAACTAAATCCATTTTAGATAAAGACGGGCTACGTGACCTTTTAGAACCGGCGAGTGGTCCTGGATGGCGCTCTGCATGCCGCTGTCCAGGGTGGTCGTCCTTCTGGCGTGAGTGGATGGATGTTCCCCGGTGATCACGGCTCCCCTCACCAAGCGCGCTGTCGTGTCTTGATGATGTATGGCGACGTCGGTCTGCCACGTGAAGGCGTTCACATTCTCGCTGCAGCTCCTTCTCCAGGAGCTCGACCCGCTCAAGGCCTCTTCCTCGCTCTGGCTCGTGCTCGACGTGGCTAGGGCTGCGAGTCCGGATGCAGCTCCGACTTCGAGAAGCAGTGCGGAGAACCCTGTGACCAGGTGTCTCACGCCTCCGACTGCTCCGGCCGCGGTCCTGACTCCGGTGATCCGGTGCATCCATTTCCTGAACAGATTGCGTTGCATAGCAAACGCAAGGAAAAGATTGCATTACAAAACCGATACTTCTTTCGACAAAATAAAATGTTGAGGGTAGTTTCAAAATTAAGTAGAATATCTCAAAATCATTAAATTAGGTAATAATTAAGCAAACTTTCATCAACCTTTTTATAATCCCGAAACCGCCAGGAATTCACAAACCCAGCCAGTTAAAACTACCGATTTGTTAAATAGAAATAGAGAAACGAATATAAATCGGCCACATGATACAATATCAGAATAAAATTCAATTCAATTCATTAACACTAAAATAAAAACCATTTTACTTTGTCTACCTACATTTAGGCAAATAATAGGGCGTGTACTTACTTTTAAAAGTGAGTCTCGATCCAGCACTTCTGATATTTAAACCGAAGCTACAGTATCAGGTGGGTGTAGAAAGGAAGACGAACAGAAGAACAATTATAATACTTTTATTTCATTACGTGGCCTAAGTACAAGTTTTCTATTCGAAGTTTACCACCAGACAAGAGACCCGACTGCCTCACATTCTTTCTTAAATACTCCGCTAGCCCGGCTCTCCGATTGGTCCACGTTATCGAGTGAATGCCGTACTGTGATTGGCTAACGACATCGACCCATCGTAGAGCCAAAGCAAGCATAGACAACCGCACTTGTCTTTGAAAATCCACAGAGCATACAATATTATCAAGTGAACGATGATTTAGTCAAAATAAAGTCTATTTATTATACAAATTAACAAACCCTAACAACACTCACCTAGCAGATGAAGAGGCGTTTCATCCGCCTCATCACACAATCTGCAGGATTGCGTTTCGCATAACCTTAACTTGAACATGTGCTTGTTAAGGCGACAGTGTCCAGTTAAGGCTCTGACCATAATGCGAAGGTTGCTCCTACTCAGCGCTAAGATACGGTTGGTGTTCCGCTTATTGAAGGCTTTAATAAGAGCTTTGGAATGGGTCAAGCCAGTGGACTCAAACCACACCGACCGACCTTGACCGATTCTTCGAAACAGGAGTTCATCAGGGTTCTTTGAGCCAGGCTTTTTGGTATACCACAGAACGGCTCAGGCCCCACCTGTATACCACTATCCCCAGCTCGCGCAAGCTCGTCAGCACATTCATTACCTTCAACGCCTGCGTGTCCCGTGTAGCGTAATTTCTAAATAAATAACTTATCACATAGCATTCAACAAAATGTAAACAAACAACTCAGTTGACATCACACAGACAATGACATTAGGTGTTTATCTGACACTAACAGCAAAAAGAACGAAGGGAAAGTAATGCTTCTTCTTCTTCCTTACTAATGGCACACGGTCGGAGCCATGGGGGAGAGACACTGACATTAAAGAATGCCTATTGATGTTCTGTTAATGAAATATTAGTTCCCTTTCGAGACGCATGGAGCGCTGTAATAAATCCGTACGCCATTATGCACCTTAAGATCTTAAACATAAGGGACACTAATCAATGGCAGAATAAGTCAATGAACGTACGAAATGATCGGGTCATTCAACCCATCGTAAAGGTTCACCTTGCAATAAAACTGATTACGTGGACGCGCCCTTTCTTTCACACCTGGTCGCGCAAGGCTACTACACTCGTACTCCTAGCTGCCGAAGACATCCTCACAGCCGTGCTGGCGTGTCCAGGTTAGCGTGTCTGTTTGTTCCTCAAGCTATCATTATTACTTGCATCCTTAGGAAATTATAAACTGTAAAACTGTGACGTATGTGTGTGTGTCCGCGTGCCCACCTGCGGCCTCGTGCTGTCCTGTAATTTCACCCATCGGGAACCTGGAACCTTCTCGACATCGCCAAGCTACCCGGACACACGCACAGTACTCGCGAGAAGCCCGCCTGACCCGGCCTACCTGATTACAGGGAGCACGTCACCACCTAGCAAGTCAAACGGCAGCTAGTTAGCGGCCTCTCACTACGCGCTCACCGAGGCCATATCGCCCGACGAATACTCCTGGACCTTCTGCAAGGATCCCGTCGCCTACCCAACGAGGGACGACCAGCCACGTGCGGCTGCACGCCATATCACGGGGGCGCCGCTGCCCTGAGCCGCGCCATCCTTTTAGTGCCCATAGCACTCTTCATAGCGCGCCGCTGCCTTCTTGAGGCAAGCCGCGTGCCCTACACCTTCGGCGAAACCGCCGAACGCCACGGAGCCTGCCACGTCAATCCTGTCCGCGCCGGCTGACCAAGCTGCCACGTGTCCACCTGCTACCTCGTGCTTCGGACTTCAAATAACAGGGCAGTACTAGTGCCAATTGACTACATTCACCATCATTGCTACCTTCTGTAGACCCACAGTGCTTGCGTTACTAATTGAGAGAACTAACTATTGAAATCCACCCCATTAGCCGTTACTAGCCTTTTGGCCCATCTGGCACCTTCTTTTCTGGCTCTTCAAGCTGTAGGTAGGAATCTAGCTGACCATGTGATAGGAGCTTCTTTAAATAAAATAACTATTGTATCCTGAATTGTCTACTTTATTTTACCATCCGCTAGGTAGGTAAATTCTCATCTGAACGGTGACTCTGTCTACCCAGAGTCCCGCATAGAACCGTTGGCTCTCTCTAAAGGGACCAAACGCGACAGTGGCGCCCAACTCTCTCTCTCTCTCTTAATTCTCTCTCTCTTTAGTAACACATGGTATTTTTCTAGAATTTTAACCTAACTTTTCTTTAACTTGCTAATTTGGATGGTGAATGAACTCAACACCGGACACATACTCATCGTATCGGTTTAGTAATACTTACTAGTATTAGTTTATCGAACGCTGGCTTCTATTGTATTTACTGTTGTGTACTTGAACGTATCGGTGAACACAGCCTAAACTGGGTTCTCCGAAGCGTCTCATTCTTTCATAACTGTGTAATTGCTGCGCTGGTGTAAAACTGAACTATACTACTAACTTTTACTTGCTAATGCACTATAAATTACTTTTACTTGCTAATTCACTATAAAATACTTGTACTTGCTAATTCACTATAAATTACTTGTACTGGCTAATTCACTATAATTACTTTTGCTTGTTATTATCATAACAATTTTACTAAAAGCTTATATTCAGTTGCACACTAAAGCAACCCTTGTTCTCTCTATACTTGCTGATACTTGTGGAACAAACATAATGGCACGGGACTATAACAAACGTATAATTAAACATAGGATCACTCTAAACCGATATCCTATACTATATAAACTAGAAGATATGCGGGACCAATCATCGGGTACCTGGCATATCAAAGATATCTAATAAACTTAATAAACTTATCAAATATACAGAATAATATCACTATTCTAATAAAAACAATCTATTCTATCTAATCTAATCTATTCTAATGATACAAATCTATTCTAAATACTAGAAGTCTGTTGTCAGTTGTGTAAAATATGAATGAGTTCTGTTTGCTTTGACTAAAACTATATAACTTTTGGTTTTCTATATAACTATATCCAACTAAATAGAAGCGGACTGAAAGGTTTTGGTGATATATAAATGAAAGTATTTTAAACTTCTATATTTAACTAAACTAGTCTAACTAAATAGAAGATGACTGAAACGTTCTGTGATAAATAAATGAATTTATGTCTTGCAACAATAACTAACTAAACTAGTCTAACTAAATAGAGTCTATCTGAAAGGAAACTGTGATACATAACTAAAATAATCTTTTATATCTAACTAAATAGAGGCTATCTGATAGGGGTCTGTGGTACATAACTAATGTAATCTTTTACAACTATATCTAACTAAATTGACTGAATGAAACTGTGAAACATAACTATGTCTGTCTAAGCTGAAAGGTTCTGTGAAACATAACTATTTTATTTTTACAACTATAACTAACTGAGCTGTCTGAAAGGTTCTGTGAAACTAACCTTTTTTTGTTTATACAACTATATCTAACTAAGCTGTCTGAATGGAACTGTGAAAAATAACTATTTTGATCTATTATAACTAAAACTAACTAAATAAAGATGTCTGAAAGGAACTGTAATACTTAAATAACTTAATCTTTGGGGTCTGAAAAGTAATGAAATAAATAAACTGGATAAGGTATTGATGAGTTGTGTTGTACTGTACACTATGTCTATTTGCTATCGCTAAAGTATACTATGTCTTTTGCTGTCACTAATTAACTGAAAAGATTCTGTAGAGAACTGTTAACTATTAACTTAACTTTTGGCTTTTATAACTATTAACTTTTGAGCTAGGAGCGGTAATCAGGATAACTCCAATAAAAACAAGCCAGTGCTCCTACAGGGCGGTGAAATGGTAACCCTACAATAAGCCTTATACCATTTGCTCATCTAAATTTCCTTTTATTATAGCATATGGAGCGGCTAGCAACTCCTTACCAAAACATAGCCTAAAGCTCGAGGCGGTTCACAGGAAACCTCGTTAAAAATAAGCCCTATTCCTGAAATGCTATCAAAATTCAAGTAACTTTAACTTCTAGTAATATTACAATAGCGATAGTACTTTATTACAAATAGTGGTACTGTAAGGAACGGGTATAACTATAACCTGTACTAATATTGTGCCCTGGCTCTAAACCACGGGTTACAACTGAAGGGTCATGGTAATGAAACCATGATCGCTCGAGCTGTCTGATAAAAACACTGTGGTCATGGGACTAAACCATGACTACGGTAGATGTCTGATAGGAAACACTGTGCAGCTCATCATACAACCAATCCTGTCTTGTTCTGGTAGGAGAAATTAAAAATAAATTCACTACACTAAATTTATAATATTGCTGGGAACTTTGATGCTATATATACTGACAACTTCTTAAACCGCTGTGATCTTGAGTACGCTTGCTGATATGCAGGTGGACTCTGTGTGTTGTGCTCAGCTAGCTATTAGAGAGTAACTATTGTGGAAGGATGAAAGATGATGTCTGAAAGAAGAGAATGAAAGTAAGTCACAGCAGAATGAGTTGCAGTTCTAGCGGATTTTCTCTAGCGAAAAACCTTATCTGGTCGAGGGGGTATTGTAGCGTAATTTCTAAATAAATAACTTATCACATAGCATTCAACAAAATGTAAACAAACAACTCAGTTGACATCACACAGACAATGACATTAGGTGTTTATCTGACACTAACAGCAAAAAGAACGAAGGGAAAGTAATGCTTCTTCTTCTTCCTTACTAATGGCACACGGTCGGAGCCATGGGGGAGAGACACTGACATTAAAGAATGCCTATTGATGTTCTGTTAATGAAATATTAGTTCCCTTTCGAGACGCATGGAGCGCTGTAATAAATCCGTACGCCATTATGCACCTTAAGATCTTAAACATAAGGGACACTAATCAATGGCAGAATAAGTCAATGAACGTACGAAATGATCGGGTCATTCAACCCATCGTAAAGGTTCACCTTGCAATAAAACTGATTACGTGGACGCGCCCTTTCTTTCACACCTGGTCGCGCAAGGCTACTACACTCGTACTCCTAGCTGCCGAAGACATCCTCACAGCCGTGCTGGCGTGTCCAGGTTAGCGTGTCTGTTTGTTCCTCAAGCTATCATTATTACTTGCATCCTTAGGAAATTATAAACTGTAAAACTGTGACGTATGTGTGTGTGTCCGCGTGCCCACCTGCGGCCTCGTGCTGTCCTGTAATTTCACCCATCGGGAACCTGGAACCTTCTCGACATCGCCAAGCTACCCGGACACACGCACAGTACTCGCGAGAAGCCCGCCTGACCCGGCCTACCTGATTACAGGGAGCACGTCACCACCTAGCAAGTCAAACGGCAGCTAGTTAGCGGCCTCTCACTACGCGCTCACCGAGGCCATATCGCCCGACGAATACTCCTGGACCTTCTGCAAGGATCCCGTCGCCTACCCAACGAGGGACGACCAGCCACGTGCGGCTGCACGCCATATCACGGGGGCGCCGCTGCCCTGAGCCGCGCCATCCTTTTAGTGCCCATAGCACTCTTCATAGCGCGCCGCTGCCTTCTTGAGGCAAGCCGCGTGCCCTACACCTTCGGCGAAACCGCCGAACGCCACGGAGCCTGCCACGTCAATCCTGTCCGCGCCGGCTGACCAAGCTGCCACGTGTCCACCTGCTACCTCGTGCTTCGGACTTCAAATAACAGGGCAGTACTAGTGCCAATTGACTACATTCACCATCATTGCTACCTTCTGTAGACCCACAGTGCTTGCGTTACTAATTGAGAGAACTAACTATTGAAATCCACCCCATTAGCCGTTACTAGCCTTTTGGCCCATCTGGCACCTTCTTTTCTGGCTCTTCAAGCTGTAGGTAGGAATCTAGCTGACCATGTGATAGGAGCTTCTTTAAATAAAATAACTATTGTATCCTGAATTGTCTACTTTATTTTACCATCCGCTAGGTAGGTAAATTCTCATCTGAACGGTGACTCTGTCTACCCAGAGTCCCGCATAGAACCGTTGGCTCTCTCTAAAGGGACCAAACGCGACAGCCGGAACCCATCTTAGAACAACTCTGTTCCTTAGTCCCAGAGAGTTCAAACGTGACAGACAGTCCTCAACTAGTCTGGACGTGATAACCTTCGAATCCAGAGCAAGAAGTGCTGCCTGACTGTCGGAGTTGATATATATAGTGTGGTTGATGTAGCGCTTTTGAAGGTTAACTGCCGCACATTCGAGAATTGCGTAAACCTCAGCCTGGAAGATGGAGGCGTGATTTCCTAAGTTTATACTCCTATTGAACTTAGGTCGCTCTCCATAAACTCCACAGCCTACATCCAGTCCCATTTTGGAACCATCCGTGTACCATATTAGGCATCCGGCCTCGCAGATTAACTGGCTGTTCAACCAGTCTTCTCTAGAGGGCATTTCCACGGTGTATTGTTTTTCAAATACATGCTTTGTAAGCATAACATCAGATGTCATGCTCAATGTAGGTGATTCCAGAATTGAGTCTTGTAACGATCTCAACTTCTGGGAAAGCCAATTCCTCCTACCTTGGATATAAGCCCTGTACATGCTGGCTTTCGCCTCTTTCTGTATAAATACATGGAGAGGCGGTAGTCCTAGCAATGCATTCAGTGCTAGTCCAGGAGAGGTAGACATAGCACCTGAGGCCATAAGGCATGCAGTCCTCTGTAGACTGCCTAGCCTGTTGATAGCAGTCGACTGAAAGGCTTTGTCGTACCAAACCATGGCGGTGTATGCAATCATCGGCCGCACAATGGCAGTATACAGCCATAGGGCAATCCTAGGGTTAACACCCCAGTTCTTACCCATCAGCCGACCACTAGCCCCCAGAGCCATCTTAGCCTTTAGTAAGACATTGGCTAAGTGTGATTTCCACGTCAGTTTTTGGTCGATTATCACGCCCAAATACTTTACTTCTGTGGAAAAGGTGATTACCTTACCATTAAGCCTAGGCTTTACAAGCATGTCCAACCTTCGCTTGTTAGTAAATGGCACAATCACTGTTTTGTCAGCATTGACTGAGAGGCCACTATTACCGCACCAGTCACTGACAATTTTATTAAGTCAACGATAAACGTTTTTAACTCGTGGACTTCGCTATCTACCCAGGTATTATGTTTCAGGATAAACGGTTCTTTTTTAACAGGGAAGCAAATGTCGAACTTACTGACAATGACCGCCATTAGTGTTTCGGCAAGAGAGTGACAGTTATCCGACCGCTCCACCACCGAAAGCCAGTCCATCGATTCGAGGGTACTCCCAAAATTTAATTTGTTAGCCGCAGTCATCGAACGCCTTGCAACGGACTGTGGTGGGGGGGCGGGGGCGCGGCGCACGCGGAGACGCTGAGCGTCGTGGTCACTGAGGTGTGTAGCAACGCCGGCGCAGCTCACGATGCGGTTCGCGGAGAGGTTCGTGTATACGTGGTCGAGTAAAGTGGACGTATCCCCGTCTACCCTTGTGGCCGAATCTACAAGCTGTACAAAATTGTACCTAGATAGAATATCTACTAGCTCTTTTTTAATTTTTGAATTCTTTAGGAAGTCGATGTTAACATCCCCCATTATAATAGCGTCTGAGTCTTCGTCGCATATCTTTGCGAGGAGGTTTTCAAATAATTTGAAATATGTATAGTAGTCTGTTTGATTGGAGTGATATACTCCTACTACTAGTCACCGTTGGGCTCTCGAACTGTACGGACGTGTTGTAAATTGGCTCTGTGATAATATTTAAATTGTTAGGACTGCGCCCCAGGCCTTCGTTCCTGTGCTGATCCTTTTTGTGCTGTGCCCGGAGTCTTCAGAGAGGGTCTCTTACCTATCGGTGGACCGAGTAAGTTGAAGTCACTTTTTGCTTTTGCTCGGAGGCGAACCGGCGCTATTCTGCGTCTCGGCCGAGCGTGTTTCCGGCTACACCAGAAGGTGAACGAGAAGCCACGCCAAAATTACGCCATTAAAGCAACGTCGTGTGCTACGCGCGCCTGTAGAGGCTACGCGGCTACGTAGCGGTTACGACCATTTCAATCTGCTACGGCCCGCTCGTTCTACACATAGCGACGCAATCTACAAATTGAGCCTTATTTGCTGCGCTACAGAATGGATTATACATTCAATAGCGGCAAACTTATGCGCACCCCGCCTAGACCATTGGGTGAAGCATCTTCGCAACCGGATTTATTTCATACGCCATCAGACTTAGGAGATTCAGACCTCAATGTTAACTTGAAGAAACGGAAGTATCCAGTCGATTCTACTGAAAACATCACAAGAACAATGAACGATATGGTCATAAATATAAATTCAATGCTTCAAGACCTCAAGGCTAATCAAAACGAGCAATTTTCTCAAATAAGAAAGGACATGAGTGCGCTGAAAAAGCAAAACGATGATCTTCTGACTTCAAACGCTGAAATTAAGAAGACAATATGTGTAATCTCCGATGAACAAAATGCACTCAAATTGCGAGTAGAAAAATTGGAGCAAGGGGAGAATAAGGCAATCAATTATGTCAGCGACTTAGAGCAACAGGTTGAAAGCCTAGAATGGAAGATTCGAGAAACAAGCGTCGAAATTAGAAATTTACCCACAGAGAGTAGTTATGAGAAAATGTTGGATGTGATAAAGCAACTTCACCAAACTCTAAATGTAACCTACGATCAACGTGATATTCGCAGTGTATACCGACTGCCAGCAAAACAAGACGGTCCTAGAACCATCGTCCTGGAGTATGCGGGGCTTCAGAAAAAGTCTGAGTTACTGCAAGCGTATAAAAAACACAATCAAGCAAACAAAGAAGATAGACTCAGCACCAACTCAGTTGGTTTATTGGGTGTAAAGAAGATTATCTACATCAATGGTCGACTAACAAGAAAGGCGCAACAACTTCATTATCAAGCCAGACAGCTTGTGAAGGATGGTAGCTACAGGTTCTGCTGGACAGCGCGTGGTAAAGTCTTCGTAAAGAAAGATGAGGGAGAACCTATCATAGAAATAAAAACAGTGGAGCAAATGGTCGCCCTAAGTAGCGAGACTCGCGCCGACGATTGACTAGTAGTATACCCGAATCCCGTAAATAAATCGGGGTACCACCTCGCGAGAAGTTCGCGTACGCCTAAGAAAAAAAATAGTTTTAAAACTTACATATTTAAGTACTCATCGGTCCAACATTCACAAAAATACACACGCACAAAGTCACACAAAAAACTAAATACAAAGAAAAATAAAAAACGCAATACAAAACCACACTTCAAGGTACATAAAAAACATACTTGTTACATCAGACAACACAATATACTATCAACTTCAGGTTCAATAACATTGAAAAGTTCGTTTTTCAAGGCATTAGGCCTACATAAAGAAACCTTAAATGGTCTATTTAAACAACTTTCTATAAAATAATGCCAGATATACAGGATATTTCTACAGCCATTGACCAGGTCAATGTCTGTAGCTCCTACCTGTTAGAAGAACCTGAGAGCTGTAGACTCTACGTAGAAAAACATAGCAAGAATATAACTATTATAACGATGAACATCCGTAGCATAAATAAAAATCTAGACGATTTCTTGGTACTTTTAAGTCGTATCAATCTAAATATTGATATCATTGTTCTGACGGAATGTTGGCTATCTGAAAAATGTAGCCCGCCTGACCTGATAAACTACAATTACTTCTATACAAGAAACCACTTAAACCAAAATGACGGCATCGTTATCTATATTAAAAGCAACTTAACCGGCATAAAAGTCCATGAGCCAAATGCTAGTGAAACAAATTGTCTTATTGTACACATAGGACAGGAAGTCTGTATAATAGGTATCTATCGATCACCTTCATTTCATAATCATACAAACTTCCTCAGCACAATAGATAACATCCTAAAAACAAATAAGACATATTCAAACATTATTATAATTGGGGATGTCAATATCGATATTAGTGATAGCGATACTGAAAACAGATCTGATGAATACTTAACATTATTAGCCACCCATGGTATTTTACCTGGGCATACATACAAAACAAGGATGAAAACCTGTCTCGACCACTGCATGTTAAAAACTAAGAATAGAGCAACGACCTTAGTACTACCAGCATCAATCACTGATCATTCCCCAGTGGTGCAACAGTTGATTTTAAAAAGAAAACCCAGTACAGTTAAAAAATGCATCCAAAAAATAAATTATAATGAAATTTATAGTGAACTTGCTGAAATTAATTGGCATGAAACCCTAAAACAAACAGACCTTGAATTAATAACTGAAATATTTTTAAATACACTTACAAACATCATACTAAAAAACACAACAGAATTAAAGAAACGTACATCAAAAATGAATTTAAAACCATGGATAACAAAAGGACTTATGAAGTGTATGAAAAAGAGAGATAAACTGCATCAGAAATATAAAAAAGACAACGACAATGAAACACTTAAAAAAACTTATATAGATTATAGAATTGTGTGTAATAAAATACTCAAGAAATTAAAACGAACACATGACAGACTTGACTTAGAAAAACACAGTAAAGATTGTAAACAGACCTGGAAAATTATCAAAAGAATATGTAACTTCCCTATTAAGAACAACCCAGTAGAAAATGTATTAAAAAATTATAACACACCGTCGACAGCTCTCTATGATATAAATAATTACTACATAAACGTTGGATCCAATCTTGCCAAGGTAACACTACAGTCTCTTAACAAAAATCAAAATGACCTGATACGAGAATCTAATAACGTTAGTAAAATCGCAACCTCCTTTGCTTTGTTACCTCCAGACGCTGCAGAAGTCCGCAGTATTGTGATGAATTTAAAAAACGACTCTGCACCTGGTTGGGACAAAATCACCGCCAAGGTTCTGAAACTGGCTTTGCCATTATTACTTGAGCCCATAACAATAATTTGTAAAAAAAGTTTTGAAACGGCCTTATTTCCGGCGGTCCTCAAAAGCTCAATTGTGTGTCCAATATATAAAGGTGGTACTGACGATGATATAACAAATTATAGGCCAATATCATTACTGTCTGTTATATCAAAAGTCTTAGAGAAACTTATGAATAATCGGTTAAAATATTACCTAGAAAAAAAAAAACTTCTTTCTAATAACCAATACGGATTTAGATCTATGCGCTGCACAGAAGATGCAGTTCTCGGTGTTTCGGAGCACATCACCAAGACCCTTGACGAGGGCAAGAAACCTGTGGCAGTTTTCTTAGACCTAGCCAAAGCCTTTGATACAGTCTCTATACCAATGCTACTGGCAAAGCTGGAAAGATTCGGTGTCAGAGGCTTACCATGGCTATGGTTTAAAAGCTATTTGATGCACAGGAAACAGAAAACTAGGGTTGGCCAGTACATAAGTGATGAAGCTGAAGTCCTGTTTGGAGTGCCGCAAGGAAGTATATTAGGTCCAACGTTGTTCCTAATATATATCAACGAACTCTGTGATATAACTCTACACAACGGACGAGTTATCACGTATGCGGATGACACTGTTATATTATTCCATGGACGAACATGGCAGGAAGTTGAGTCAATTGCCAACAATGGTTTAAATACAGTGTCACATTGGCTGAGAAATAATCTCCTCACGATCAATATTTCAAAGACCAAACATATTGCTTTTGCTTTGAGTAATGTCACATTTCCCAAACAAATGCTAAATATACAGATACATGGAGCTTTATGTTGTCAAACACAAAAGTCATGTCACTGCCCATATTTAGAGAAGACTGATAACATCAAATATTTAGGTGTAATAATAGATAAAAATCTATCCTGGAAAGACCATATTAAACACTTATCTGGACGAACCCGTAAAATGATCTATATTTTTAAACAACTACGACATACTATGAACTTACAATCTCTCATAAAAGTATATTTCGCACTATCACAATCAATTCTCACATACTGCATAAGAGCATGGGGCGCTGCTGACAAAACGTTTTTGCTTCAGTTGGAAAGGGCGCAGCGAGCACTGCTTAAAGTTATATTATTCAGACCAAGATACTACTCCACGAGCGCCCTATATGAAGAATGTTCTGTTCTTTCAATCAGGAAACTTTATATCAAGGCGTTGGTAGGTAAGCAACACTCCCTAGTGAATTCAGACAAAATAACACTGTCCAACTTGAAACGTAGGAAAGACAAAGTGTTTAAAGTACCTGGATGCAGAACAAAGCTAGGGGGAAAGTCCTTACTTATTATGGGTCCAAAACTGTACAATCGTGTAAGTCAAAATCGAGCTATTGTACAAATGAACTACAGACAAGTAAATATTACACTTATGGACTTCCTATGCAATCTTACATACGCTGAAACAGAAAAACTCATGACAAACATCAGATAAAATGCAAAATATCTTCGCAACACAAATAATAAAAATATATTATTATATAAATAATATATAACTATGCTACTACTATATAACTGAAATATAAAATATCAGACTTTCAGTCACTCTCCTCACTTTCATATAAGTAGGTAGATAACTCACTAAAACACAACTCACAACCACACACCTGCATAACACTTACAAACACGAAACCTAAATAATGTTATAGGAAATTTATGTTAGAATGTTGGACACTATATTTACTTTATTCGTAAAAATCATTACCTACTTTTGTTTTTTAATTGTTTTTTGTTTTCTCTTGTTATTATTACTACTGTATTATTAGCTTTAAGATTTGTTAGCTCACTATACCTCATACTAATTTGTATAACTTTAACTTTAATTTTATGTTTACTAAGTACAAGCACCTACTATCTAAGACTAACGATGGAGAGTCCGGGGTGAGTCACTGTGACCTTGCAACACAGGCTCTTTGAGACCTAGTGCAGGGAACAGCGCTCCTCGCGTACATTATTATTGTTTAAGTCATTACTTGATGATTCTAAACTGTACCATATTTTTGAAGGAACGAATAAATTTATCTTATCTTATCTTATATTTTCTACAACAAGCTGCACGGCACACACGTCAAATACCTGTTCTTGTGATAGATCACAAAAATTTTGTTTGTTAGTCACTTTTGTGCCGGCGCGAACATATATGCAACTACCACCATGGGCGATTTTCGGTCTACAATAGTTAGATATTAAGTCAAAATTATTTAAAGTAACAGACACTAGTTCGTGGCATTTTAGCCAATGTTCCGTTATAACTAAAACGTCGCAGTGTAAGTCCTTTGTCAAGAGCACTTCTAACTTCGTAGTCTTATTTGTTAAACACCTAATGTTCTGGTGGCAGATTGTAAGGTGGTTCTTAGCGCGAACTGCTCGCGAGGACGGCTGACGCTGATGCGAGGGCTGCCGTAGGGGCAGCGCTATGATAGTGACTGCTAGCTGATCTGATGATGGAGACGGAACTCCTCGATGGATAATAGTACACTGGCCGTGTTTAGGCTCATTGTGATCAGCACACGGTTCCGATCACTAATATTATTAAATCTTGTATTGGGGATACATTCCAAGCCTCGAAGTCGTTTTTTTTTTTCAAAAAAATTATTGGTTTGGACACTTTTTCAAAACAAAAGTGTCCAAACCACCAAGTCCTTTGAGGTCTTTGTATGGTCACGGAGTAGAATAACCTACTCTGCTCTCTCTCTCTCTCTGGTGAGAACCTTAAAATTGCGCTATCCAAAGTGCGCATATATGTAACAACACCACCTTACCTTATATGTTACTTGCATATCACAACATTTTAGTTTTACCAAGTGCCCTTTAACATAAATAGTAATTTTGTTAAGGTGGTTGCTTTTTCATACAAACGTATTTGCACAAATATAGGCGAACAGAGTATATTTTTACACTGAAATGACTGTTGTTGGCTTTTATATTGGTCATTATTTGCGGCAAATCATATTTGGTTGAAGAAAACAGTGGACTAATAGAGAGATAGATAGATAAAACGTTTATTTGCATCTCCAATCACACACGTACATTCAAAACAAATAAAACACAGTGCACTAAAAACTAGAAAATACAACCATCGTTACACAAAAACAAAGCAATGCACTAAAATCAAAAACCATATAAAAACTATAACTAAAAGTACGTGTGTGTTGCAGCATCACAAATGGGTCATAGCTCAGCGAATTAACTTGCTCAAAGAGCAAACACTGATTTTCAGCTAGTACCCTCGAGGTGACAAGTCGAGACGAGCGCCATACATGTACCTACATTTCAGTGTGGGAACTCCTCCGATAACACCAGTCTCAAAAGAGTCCGGGTACCAGAGGAGGCCCAAGTACGAGAGTAGGGTGTTATTATTTATTCAGCCCTAATTAGCGTCTAAAGCACAGTTAATAAAAATTACTGAGAGGGTGTATCTATGCGAATCAGTAAGTGGAAGGGTGTATTTGAATGTGCGAATAAGAAGATACGTGAATGAGAAGATAAGTAAGAGTGGTTGTATGCTGCAAGTGTTACGAGAACCATTCGATCAGTAGCTAACCTACCGTTGGCAAACAAAGTGTTTAGGAATTCCTAGTTTTTGGTTTTCTAAAAGATAAGTTTTGAATTTTATTTTAAAAGTGAATTTTGAACAGGAATTTCTAATGGGTGGGGGAATGTTATTCACTTCGTTGCCAAATATCGGAAACTACCTCTAAATGCCGCGGTTTTATGACTGTGATAAAGAACAGCTGACCTTATGGATCTCAGTTGTTTTTTGGAGTTTAGATTCGTAAACTTAATTTTCGCATGCAAGTACTCAGGTTTTTTGAACTTAATCACATCAAAGATAAGCCCTGATAAATGCAGCTCTCTACGCGAGTACATATTGAGCAAAGACGCATTGTTTAAGAACGGAGTACTATGACTTCTGGGAGGGACATCAAAACAGAACCGACAACATGCATTTTGCACGCGCTGTACCAACCGCTGACTCTTACTGAGTAACCGCGGTCCATAAACAACATCTCCGTAGTTAAGCCTGGATAAAATTAACGACTCACAGAGAGTGATACGCGATGGTTCCGACAGTAGGTTCCGGATTTGATACAAAACCTTGAGACGAAAAAAACAGTTTTTAACCATACAAAGCACATGGGTTTCAACAAACCTCAAATGGCTATCAAAGATTATGCCAAGGTTCCTAGCCTCATCAACACGGATCACTGGTTCACCATGTATCTTGATATCCAAGTCAGCACGAACTTTATTTATTTGCCCCTTGGTACCCATGACCATATACTTTGACTTCGTAGGGTTTAAGACAAGAGCATTTCGTATAGACCAATCAGCAATTTTATCTAAATCCTCAGTAAGCCGTGATACAGCCTGCGGTATACAATGTGGAGAATCAGACAAGTACACTTGCACATCGTCAGCGTAGCAGTGGCACCTACAATGGCTGATAACCTTGGTGAGATCAGCACTGTAAATAATGAAAAGAAGCGGACCAAGTATCGAGCCCTGAGGGACACCACGATTGAGGAGTCTCGTATGAGAACAAAAAAAAAACCCATCACCTTTTACTAGATTAACTGACTGAAATCGGTTGCTCAGATAACTACTGAACCACATGACTGTTTTTTTGTCTAGGCCGTAATAGGATAGTTTGGAGAGCACGAGGCTGATATTTAAACAGTCGAAAGCCCGGGAAAAGTCCAACAATGCAAGAACGGTACTATGACCAGCATCTTGTTCCGCCAATACATTGTCCTGTCCTTGACATCAAGTAAAGCCGTCGCGGTACCACGTCCCTTGCGAAACCCAGATTGTAAAGGAGGCAAAATGTTGCTCGTTTCCACAAATTTAGTCAACTGTTCGCAGACGGCTTTCTCTAAAAGCTTCGAAAGGAATGGCAAAACACTAATAGGCCGTAGGTCTTTCAGCACGACTGGGTTGTCAATTTTAGGTATGGGGGTTACTAGTGCTTCCTTCCACTTTTTCGGAACTAATAGTGAAAATAACATCGAAATTACTTGTATGGACTTTTTTTTTTTTTTTTTTTTTTACATTGATAGACCTTTGTTTGACCACGATCTCACCTGTTGGTAAGTGACGATGTGGCCGAAGATGAAGCACAAAGGTCTAGAAGGCACCTATTCACTCTTGACTTGAAGAGACCCAGATTATAGTTTTCAGGAAAGACAGATGACGGTAGTGTATTCCACTCCTTAGCAGTTCGCATTATAAAGGTAGAACTGAAACGTTTTGTGCGAATAGAAGGTATACCAATGAGGTAAGGATGGTACTGAGCCGTACGCCTGCTCGTCCTATGATGAAAAGGAGATGGTGGGATCAGATCGTGCAGTTCCTGGGAGCATTCACCGAAATGTAACCTATAGAAGATCGCAAGGCATGCAACCTTACGGCGGTGCTCGAGACTCTGGATCTTAGTCTCCGCCATATGTTGCTCACCTATAAGCCTGAAAGCTCTACGTTCGATCGAGTCCAAGGCAGCAAGCTGGTGTTTGGCCGAGCCATCCCAAACATGGCAGCAGTACTCCATACCAGCCCGGACTTGTGCTTTATATAAACTGAGAAGCTGTCCTGGTGTGAAGTAACGCTTTACCTTATTCAGGATGCCTAGCTTCATGGCAGCTGTTTTTGCCTTAGACTCGATGTAGGAGCCAAAGTTGAGAGTAGGCGTGAGCGAAACACCTAAGAGCTCGAGGTGATCTCCTATAGCAACAGGTACATCTTGGAATACAGGAACTTGGAGAAACGGACTTTTTTTCGCCGAGAAGAGACAAGCCTGCGTTTTAGAGGCGTTGAACATGACTAAATTGGCATCGCCCCAGTCGGATACAGCCTTGAGAGTCAAATTCAGACGCTGCAGCATCTCATCTCTTAACTCCTGAATTTCATTCTGCCTAGCTCGCGCAGTGGAAACATATCTCTCCACAACTGTGCTGTCGTCTGCATACCCAATGATACCGGGCATTAGCAGATCATTAATGTGCAGCAGAAACAGTGTGGCAGATAGCACTGACCCCTGAGGTACCCCGGCGTTAATAGCCAATTGATCCGACGAGCAGCCGTCAATAACTACTCGAATGGATCTTTCCCTCAGAAAGTCTGCGAGCCAGGAGCAGAATTGAACTGGCAGTCCGTAGGCAGGAAGCTTGCCAATAAGGCTAGCGTGCCAAACCCTATCAAAAGCCTTCGAGACGTCTAATGAAACAGCCAGTGCTTCACCATATTTCTCGATGGCCTCGCTCCAAATGTGCGTGGCATACACAAGAAGGTCCCCAGTAGACCGATTTTGGCGAAACCCGTATTGGCGATCACTGAGCAGGTCGTTACCTTCGAGGTATGCAAGGAGCTTCCTATTCAGTACACGCTCCATACATTTACAAAGTAGGGAGGTGACTGAAATAGGGCGATAGTTTGAAGGGTCAGCACGACTGCCTTTCTTGGGTACAGGCTGCACGTTAGCGAGCTTCCAAGATTTAGGGACTTCACCAATTTTCAAAGAGAGGCGGAAAAGACGCGTTAATACTGGAGACAACTCAGGGGCACAGGTTTTCAACACTATGGCCAAGATACCATCCGGACCGCTAGCTTTATTCACGTCGAGACTACGTAGCGTTCTGAGCACTTCCTTTTGCTGGATGCGAATTTCCTGCATTGAAGCTTCGCACCGAGGAAGGCTGGGTGGAGTTTCGCCAGAGGTGTCAAGACGCGAAGCCTCCGCAAATTGAGTGGCAAATAAATTTGCTTTCTCAACCGCAGCGTGAGCTAGGGACCCGTCCGGTTTCAGTAGTGGAGGGAGTGAAGGGCGGCTGAAGTTCGCTTCCACCGACTTAGCCAGAGACCAGAAAGCTTTACTTCCCGCAGGGTATGCGGCAAGCTTAGCCCCCAGACGGCCAATCCGATCGAAGCGAGCCTTCCGTATCACCTTCTTGCAAGACTTGGCGGCTTTGTTAAAGGCTTTCTTCTTAATCCGTGCATCCGAGGTTTTACCGTTTCTTGCTTCGACCCAGGCTAGGTAAGCCGCATGTTTAAGCGCTTCTGCGCTAGCACACGCGGGACTAAACCATGGGCGAGCATTGCCTGAAGGTGAAGCATCGGAGAATGGAATAAAATACTCCATTGCTCTTTTGATCACCTCCGAAACGGCATCAGCACAGACCGTCGGGTCACAAGAAGAAAAACAGGTTTGCCGCCAAGGATAAGAAGCGAAGAAATGTCGCATCTCATCCCAATCTGCCGACTTGTAACGCCACACTCGTCTACTACCTCTGGGCGAGGGATCGGGTGGCGAGTATGACGATACAGACCTCACCACACAGTGATCAGATGTACCCAAAGGAGGCAACACTGATACTGAGTGGTGATCCGGCACGTTCGTCAGCAGAAGGTCCAAGCAGTTGGCTGTGTGGTCCTCAACGTCTGGAATTCTGGTTGCCTCATTGACCAGCTGAGTGAGATTTAGCGTGAGTGCAAGTTTACACGCCTCTCTCCCAGCATGGTCGGTGAACTGGTATGGGAACAGCCACTGTTGGTGGTGGGCATTAAAGTCCCCCAGAATCACCATTTGGGCACCAGGATAACGTTGTTGGGCCACATCCGCCGCTTCACAGATGTAGTTGAACAACCTGGTTGTCTAGTAGTCTCCAGAGTGAGACCGATATAAACCAGCATAGATAATTTTATCTAAGCCGGTGTCCACCAAAGTCCATAAAACGGAAAAATCGGGTTCTTCAAGTTCACGAAGACGCAGACAGCAAATGTCCTCGCGGACAAATAGACAAATACCAGCTTTGGGTTTAAAGTTGTGCTCCAGGGCATAGCCTGGGTATGTAAGGTAAGCTGTATCGGGAGGACATTGAATCTGCGTCTCCGTGAGGAATAATAAGTGTGGCTTAGTGGTCTCTAGGTGGTGGTGGACCGAATCGAGATTGGAGTGCAGTCCTCGAATATTGGAGGAGTGCACTTGAAGCGAGAGGAAGTGCTTCCGCTGTAAAGACAACTTATTATTTCTGGACTTTTTCATATAGGTTTTTGAGTGTTAGGTTAGGTTAGATAAGAGGTGGACTAAAATTTCGATGTTATTTTCGCTATTAATCCACTGTTTTCTTCAACCAAATATGATTTGCCGCTAATAATGACCAATATAAAAACCAACAACAGTCATTTCAGTGTAAAATTATACTCTGTTCGTCCATATTTGTGCAAATACGTTTGTATGAAAAAGCAACCACCTTAACAAGCTCATAAAGGCGCCTTAGCCCGCCGAATTACGTTTGATTTTTTAAGTTTTATTTTACTAAACTGTGTTTAGCTTTAATAAGTAATTTATTTTTTATGTAATAAAGACCTTTTAAAACAAAAAAAACTCTGTCTGGTATGGTTTTTTTTGTGCCGTAGCTTCCTGGCTCTCAGTACCAGTGAAGATGCTCACCTATACTCATCCGGCACTGGTCGTGGTGATGATGCGGCCGCACGTCTCGCACGTCCCGCATGTCCCTCATGTCCCTCGCATCCCTCATGTCCCGCACATCGCGCTTGGCGGGCGGGGGGACGGGCGCGGGCGAGGGGGGCGGCCACTGCGCCACGCACGCCTCCTTAGGGCTCCCGGCGCTGCTGCCATCGCTGTGGACAACGGAGAGGTTTCATTCAGTCAGTCTGAATCGTCATCAGATCGAAATCACCCCCCACTAGAAACAACTGAGCTTTGCTCGGGAACGGTACCAACCCCTAAAACGCTTATGTTTCACCTAAAGGCTTCTAAAACCCTGCAAACCCCAGTGTTTAAAACATAAGGGGTTTTTTTTTTTTTTTTTTTATAGACTTGGATGACGGATCAAGCAAGAGGCCCACCTGATGTTAAGCGGTAACCTCTGCCTATGAACAGTGCATTACCTCATAGATCACGTCCACCTACGACGCAACCCATGTGGCATTGCACTGCGCCCGCCACCCTACATAAAGATGAAAAGTCTCATGTGCCTGTAATTTCACCGGCACCCTTACCCTTCAAACCGGAACACAGCAATGCGAGCACTACTGCTTTGCGGCAGAAATAGGTATGGTGGTAGTACTTCCCCGGACGAACTCTTTCACAAAAAAGCTCTACTACTACTCCAGTCTTAGGGTCCAGAACACAGGGGTTTGCAGGGTTTTAGAAGTTAAGATTAGTTGGTATAAGATTTGTCCTGGATGCTAGCTTATTTAAGGAATGTATTATTACTGGAAGAAAGCGTTAGCAGAGTTAGTCGTGGGAACCATTGGCGACGATGAGCTCACCACTAGTCACGTCTATATCCCACAATGGTGCAACTCTCGGTGAAAAGAGGCCCATTTGAGGCTCTGCCTATCCTTTCAGGGAAAAGGCGTGTATCTTAAACCCCCGTGTTTTTAAGATTGTTTTTAACCCCCGACGCAAAAAGAGGGGTGTGATAAGTTTGACCGCTGTGTCTGTGTGTGGCACCGCAGCTCTTAAACGGGTGAACCGATTTGCATGCGCTTTTAGCGATGATTCTTAGACATATTTTATCAAAATCGGTTCAGCCGATTGGGTTGGGTTAATGAAATTTCTTATATAGAAGAGATCTGTGCGGTGGCGGGATTTGGGTCTAATCATACTGAAAACCGCAACAAAAAGACCAAAATCGATAAACACAACCACCTTAAACTGTAGATTGTCCAATTTAAACTCAACAGCAAGGTAATAAAACTCACTTTTCATTAAGAGGAAGCCCTACGTGCCTCGTATCACCAGTGAGCGCTTATCAACATTGCATTTTCAGCGCAAACACGTGCAACTAAGATCCAGTTTTCAAAGGCACGCTCAGCACGATCGATTGTTAAAACTCAATACATTTACCACCCAAATACAAGGCGTTAAAGCTTAGATCTGCTCAGCAAGGGAACAAAACGTGCAGTGTTGACTGTTCACGGTTCACGGCGGAAATGTTTGCATTACTAGCTCGTTATAAGGCGTCGATGGACGCCAATTTCTAACTCATTAAAGTTCAGGTAAGATAGAAAGTGATAGAATAGCACTCGCAAAACTAAAAGGGAGCGAAAATCACGTTTTAAAAAAAAAGGTTTTAATACACCACATTTCACATATATCCACGCCTTAACATAGACTTGTTTAAACTAAGGAGATAAGGTTCAGTTTAACTAATCAAATGTACAAACCACGTACAAACGGCTCTGTCGATATGGGAGGCGCGGGCGAGAGTGTACCTCTATCTTCAGTTATCAAATGTACAAACCACGTACAAACGGCTCTGCCGATATGGGAGGCGCGGGCGAGAGTGTACCTCTATCTTCAGTTATCAAATGTACAAACCACGTACAAACGGCTCTGTCGATATGGGAGGCGCGGGCGAGAGTGTACCTCTATCTTCAGTTATCAGAACTGATTCGAGACGTTCAAATATGTGTAGAATGTTTGTATAACATTTACCAAACCATACATATACGCGCTCAGACCATTTTTTGGTCCTTCGAGCCGGATCTCCTTAAACAACTTACTAATCCGACTAGAAGGATCAAAACAACAAAATAGCAGTCCCGAAATTGCATTATAGACCTCCCTTTGAAAGACTACTTCTCATAAACGGATAATGCAAATACTTTTAAACAAATATATAATGGATGTGATACATTGTGTAAAATATTTAGTATATAAAGGTCACCTTTTGTCACCTTGAAAAAGACTCTCGAAACGGGTCGAAACTATGTCGGTGCTTACATCGATTTAACGGTACGTGAAAATTTCCCGTTTTTATAAAATAATTTATATAAAGGACGTCCCAAGACTATGTGAGATGAAGGGAAAGTACCTTAAATATTGTAGATAGGATATTTTGCTGAAAGGAGACTTTATTTTATTTTTGAAATTTAGAAATACAACATTCAAAGATTTTCTTAAAATTACTTGCTTCGTCTTAGAATCGAACCGACTTAAATGTGGAAAAAACCCATTCCGTATTTTTAAGATGCCAATCGAAAGAATGGATAAAAAAACGTCTTAAGTAACATAGTATCTTATAACAAAAGAATAACGTAAAATGTTTGATTCCATTAAATGTTCGGTTTGATTCCCAGACGAAGCAAGTAATTTTTAGAAAATATTTGAATGCATTATTAGGTACTAGGTATGTTTTTAAAATAAAATAAAGTCTCCTTTCAGCAAAACATTCTATCTACAATATTTAAGGTACTTTCCCTTCATGTCGCATAGTCTTGGGACGCCCTGTATACATACATACATAAACACAAGCCTTTTCCCCGAAAGGGAAGGCAGAGCCTCAAATGGGCCACTTTTCACTGTGGTTTGCATCTTCGTGGGAAATAGACGTGACAAATGGTGAGCTCATCGCCGCCATTGCTTCACACGACTTACTCTGCTAACGCTTATTTGTATTCTAGTGTGTATTATTTTTAATTAAATTTATTTATACTTCTGACAGGAAATAATCAAAGTTCCCTATGTTTTACGCAAAAGATCACTACTGCTTCCAAACACCTGAAGCGATTTTATTGATTCTTTCACAATAATACTATAGGTAAAAGTTTCGATTTTCAAAAATAATAATTAACTTGGACCAGTTACTGTTTTTCATGATTTTTGGGTTCCCAGTCCAGAAAAGGAACCCTAAGACAGTTCGGGCTCAAAAATGTTAATTTTCGATGACATCGGGCTGCGGGTCTGATGATGACCACACAGGCACAGGAGACCCTTCACCTTGGATCAACTTCTAATCCAGCCAGGGTGCGACTCTTGGCCTCTCTCAGGGTACGAGTTAGAGGGCAAGCCCCAAACTAGTCCACGAGTTAGTGGGCTACGTTGACGCAACAGTGACGTCACCGTTCCTTTGTCTCAGTGGCGCAACGCGGTAATCTGTAGTTGAGTTACGACAGCTATTCCGTGGTGAAGATAAGGGTCTGGTTGGCCGACTGCGGTACAAGATATGATAGGCCTGGCCTGGTTTGACGAGTTGGAGGGAGAAGTTATTGAGGAGGAGGCGCGTCGAATAAGCTAGCTCTCATCTCTGAGGTCTTTGGTTCAACCAGTTTCAACGAACATTTTTGTATGACGCGAAGAAGGCGAGCGCACGCTCTGATACCGTGTTTTTGTGTACAACAAAATAATAAAAAGCGGCCAAGTGCGAGTCGGACTCGCCCATGAAGGGTTCCGTAGCAGCAAGTAACATAATATAAAAGTTCTTGGATGGATTACGATTTATGACGTATTAAAAAAAAACTACTTACTAGATCTCGTTCAAACCAATTTTCGTTGGAAGTTTACATGGTAATATGAACATCATATTTTTTTTTAGTTTTATCATTCTCTTATTTTAGAAGTTATGGGGGGGGACACACTTTTTACCACTTTGGAAGTGTCTCTCTCGCAAACTATTCAGTTTAGAAAAAAATTATATTAGAAACCTCAATACAATTTTTGAAGACCTATCCATAGATATACGTATCGGTTTGATGTTTTTTTTTTTCTTTGAGTTTCAGATCTAAGTTCCGTAATTTTTGGTTACGGAACCCTAAAAAATGCCCTAAGAGTTTTGTTAAATTTTTTTAAAAGTTTTGTTAAATTTTGTTGTGACTTCACTAACTCAAATAATAATTATTAAGTTAAAAGTTACAAAATTAAAACGTTTATTACACGTTTTAGACGTAAGTCTAAAATGGTATTTAAATTTGATAAAAAAAAATATCGAGTGAAGTATTCAAATATTGTATTAAATTTATGATTTCACTAGATACAAATCTTAAGAATACCATATATTTTTTTCTTCTTGAAAACTGTAAGTTGAATTCTTATCAAAAACTTAAAAATTCTAGACCTCATTATAGAAATTCTGTGAACCTATTGCGCCTAAAGCAATGATTTTCGAGGTCAGTTTTTGGACAGTGACCACTTTTTGTGAGTTTTTTTTTTCGAACCCACTGCAAGTACGAACTTTGCATCGATACGACATCGAGATCGCGAAGGTTTCGATTGTTATCGATCTTGTTAACGAATTTGGAAGTACGTAAGTTGCTTCGATAAGGATTTAAGGGGGGATTTCTGTGGTGCGATTTATGTCCGATATACCTATTTACAAAAATATTTGTTTCATTGATTTTTAGCATTGTAAACAACGTTTTAGGGTTTACTTCAGATAAACTTTCAGTATTTACCAATATTGCCGTTTGTTTTAGTAAAAATATAGAAAATATATGCCATCTTCCTAAAGCGTTGTGTTTACCTTATGACAAAAAAAGTATATCGTTGTCCTTTTTTGAAATTTGAAAGAAAGCATTAATCCTTCTTTGATCAATCAAGGCGAGGTACAGTTTGACAGTTATTGTCGATCGCAAGTACGAAACGTTATTTTGACAGTTGAGATCGCTAAATTACGCTATGGAGCTCGTTTTTTGACCGACACCATATATTGTAGTTTTTGCCGACACCTCCGAAAAGCCTAAATACCTCCGAAATACCTAGGTACCAAGAATGGATATTATAATTTTATTGCTCAGTGATGAAGAAGAACGGCAGCAGCATCAAAATGTAATGCGTATTCGGAGGCGGCGTCTCAGAGACACCAATAATCCTCTGGAACTTCGAGAAGAAGATTTTGTTCGCCTCTTTCGGGTGTCTCGAGAAGTGGCTCTAATTGTAATAGGAGGGATAGAGGTAGATGTACGGCGGACACGATCCACTGGACTCCCTGTCCATATCGTGGTAAGTATCTATTGTTTCTTTCTATGGTATTTCATTCGAGATTTAGACAAACATGACTAACCTAAAAAAAAAATTATATATTATATTTATATATAATATTATATATTATATATAAATAATTCGTCATATTCCTCAATGCTGAGGGTCGTGACCCCCTCCATGGATCATTTTCTGCCGGACGAAGTTGCGCCCATGAGATCTGTCGCTAGCGAGCACGGCTTCGTGGAGTTTTGAATCGACCAACGTAACGGGCTACGGCCTTGTCGCCTCTTTTCCTAGATTTTTCCAGTGAAAATGAGCTTCTCTAAGTTGTCACTGCCTTTCCGTACTATATGAGCAAAATACTCATGGATTCGCTGGAGGCAGATGGAGGAAAGCCTAGTTGAGTTGAAAGCAAAAACAAAACTGAGTAGCAGAATCTAGCGATACCTATACCTAACAACGTAAAATCTAATGCAATTGTATTTTACCTAGATTCATAAGCAATAAATGATTTATGATTAATGAGTTCCTTGGGTATTGACACGTTCGTCCTGCGGGCTGTCCAGGGGATTTGCAGCCAATTAGAGATATTTGCGCTAAAAAATGAGGTTTTTTTTGTCACTAAGCAACACACGTTCGTGTTTCGTAATGACAGCGAATTAACCCCAACCCAAACTAAAAGTCATAGTCCATAGGTACTATATTTATTGTAGAGATGCAGTTTCACAAATTTTGTGCTTATTGTTATTACTTTACCATTTTTAATGAAAAAACTAAACCGCGTTTCGTCCATGTTTTACAAAACGCAGAAGATTGAAGCTTGTTATTTTGGCAGTTCGTAATCGCAGTGCCTCGTCACGTTTATGAAATCTGACACTGGCATACAGAATACGATTAAACGATGATTCCACGCCGATATCGTAACGAGCCCGCGTTATGTTACGTTTGGTCATAGCGAATAAGCGCCCTATTGACTCGATTGGGCCCACAAACTTATAGAATTCGTTATCGATTTCAACTGCCAATATGACGTTTGCTCCATGCATTTTCCTATTCGGTAAAATTTTAGAGTTTATTTACCGACGGTAAAGTACTTTCGACATCGATTCGATTCGATAAAAAATTGATTTTACCGAGAATAACTGTCAAATTTATCTAATCGAGGCCTATCGAGTCCACCGTACTTGCACTGCGAAATTGTCGCACTATATATTAATTACCCTTTTGATAACTGTTTGTCGACGACCTCTGTGACGCAGCGGGCGAAGCTTGACCTGCGACGCAGGAGGTAGCGGGTTCGATTCCCGCCTCGGAACAAATATTTGTGCGATCGCAAATATTTGTTCAGAGTGTTCTGGGTATTTTCTATGTAAAATAAAAAATATCTATCTAAGATGTAATATATTGTATTAAGTATATCAGTTATCTAGTACCCATAACACAAGCTCTGCTTAGCTTGGGGCGAGATAATGTTGTGTAAACTGTCCAGCATTATTTATTTATTTGTCGTTCTAATTAAACTAAATTATAAATAAATTAATAAATTATATAATAATTGCAGGAAGGAGGTGGATGGAGGCAACTTAAGACCATTCGTCATGACATTATAAGAAGCCTTGCCACATGTCCAGTACTGTGGGCTGATGAACGTACCCATAACAAGTGGTATGCTCAGTAATATCCTTACGAGAGCCCACAGCTCGACACTGTCGGTCTGATAGCGGTGCATTGTCCCCTGATAGAGGCAGTCGACATGATTACACCGCACAAAGAGAGCGAGCTGCATGCATTTAGGAACTAGCATAGAGCGTTGCCGAGCTGTGGAAGCCTGCTAAGAGTAGACTTGGGCAGAATCGTGTTCAGCGATCATCATAAAGAACACTTAAAAACAGAAAAAAAAAGTTCTACTGTTTAAATATGAAATTTCTGCGCGTTGTCATGAGCGGGGGACGTTGGCACTTTTTTCTCCCAACGTCCCCCAGTGGGGCCAGACAGTTGGGGGACGCTGGGAGTATACGGGGTTTATCCGCTACTAGCCTTTTGCACACGGCTTCGCACAAGAGAGTTACCCTTACCACAAGTTTCTGACGTTATCGAATCGCTAGCGAAACGATAGTCAGTGTCAAATATTGGCCAATGACATTGGGTTGACTAGAAATCTTAATAACTTGATTGGTTAATATTTGACATTGACTATACGTCTCGCTAGCGATTCGATAAAGTAGTTCGGATCAGCGCTCAAAGAGAGACAAAACGCATAAAGGGGAACAATCCTGTCAAGCTTTATCCGTTCATTGCTGCTTGATTATTGAACACATTTGTAGGACTAGAGTGTGAACCGGCAGTGTATCGAACTCATTTGTCATCGTTCTTATTTTCAAAGATGCCATAATTTCTTTTTTTTATTGTATGGAATGCTAGTCCATCGTAGAGTTATAAGGAAGGCTGTGTACGACTATACTGTATAACAAAGAGCTGAGTTAACTGCGTGCCGTGGAGCACCACTGTGTGACTCATATAGGCACTCATATACATATTTTCTTCGCAGTTATGTGGTACTGCGCCATCGGCGAGTTACAGTGCCGCACTAAACATCTGGTCCGGTGGTCAAAAGTGGAACTACTAAACTGCTTAGCTCGGGGATAGATAATGTCTTGTGAACTGTCCAGCATTACTTATTTATTTATTTATTTTGTTCACTAATTTCCCTTACCACAAGTTTCTAACTTGTTCTAAAAACTGGTCGGTAATTTGTAAAATAGAAAGGCATCTATCGTGTTGTGTGGGACAAACACAACAATATACAATATATTCTAGCGGAATCAAAATCCTGATTCGCTAGATAGATACTATAAGGTACGAGTAGTTTTTTATTGTAGGTAGGTACTTTTTTTTAATGTCTAAATAGTTACAATATTATTTTATGCTACAATGTATTAAAAAACCATATTCGTAATTTAGACAATAGACAAATGCGACCAAGAGCCGATTTATGCACTATCACAGATAAAAGAATACTATACGCACTATATTGCCGTGAGGATATATTTAGAACTACAGACCGTTCATTGTAAGATGTCCCCTGTCTTGGTTGGCACGCAATTAGGGATTGTAATCAAATATTCGAATATTCGAATTATTCGAATATCAGTTTGAAATTAATATTCGAATATTCTAATATTACCATAATAATTAATAAATACTAAATAAACCAATCAACGGCCTACATTCCTCTGCTGACTGCCACTCGCTGGGTGCTTGCCGCAATTTTGAGTATAATTCACTCACAAGCACAACACAAGACCCAATTTCTTACAACACAGCGGTGCATTATGTAAATTTGTGAAGAGATTTTGGGCTGGTGGTTGTACGAACATAAAATGTTGAAATTTGGTTGTCAATTTGATAGTTTTTTTTAAATATGTATTTTTATTTGCATTTTGATTTTCTGGTTATTTTTGAAGTTCATATTACTTCCAATTTCATTACGAATTCGTGACGGAGCGACTGAAGCGTCTCTGCTTCAAGTTCAATTTTGCTTTCTTCTGTTAGTTTCAGTTTGTTTGTACTCCTCTAGTTGTACTTTACAAACGATCAAGACAAAACTTGGTATACGGGATCTAACTTTTTATAGTTTTTTTTTTCGACATGATTAAGTAAAACTTTTGAAACTATCATGGTTATGTACATAATTTTCACTAGAAACGGGATATTTACCATGATTTTTGATTTTTTATTTACCGTGCTCATGGCGCATGCAACTGTGCCGAAATATCGGGAACATATAAAACTCAAAAATCATGGTAAATATCCCGTTTCTAGTGAAAATTATGATTAAGTAAATATTATTAATTCAATGAAATTTAATTTTGTGTCATGTTATGTTGTTTTTTTTGTGTTCATTCGTTGGTATATACAGTAAATTGTGCTTGTTGTCTTTTCTAAAGAGATAAGTAGGTACTTAAAATTGTTTTTTGTTTAATTTAGTACTAAGTAATATTGCATGCTGTGAAGCGGATTATGGTGGATCTTTATTTTAATTTGATAGCTACCCTTGTACCCATTTTCGCAATAAATAAATTAATCTGAATCTGAAACATTCGGTAGTCAATTTTAAACAAAAACTTCGAATATGAGCAATGTCGGTCAAGAGGTTGTCTAGATATGCAGGATGATCCACTTAGGCGAAGTCTGAAACCGTGAGTGAGAGTTATTGAAAAGTGATGTTAGGAGTTACAGGATAGGTTTTGAAAACAATAAGTTCTGCACTCATTAAAGTAGAAATTCGTTTTTAGTTTACATGAAAAAGAAAATTTCTATAAAAAAAAACATTTTTGGGATCTTTTTTGATCATTATGGATCGGCATAATGCATAGTTTCATAAAAGTTTGTCACGTGGTCTACTGTTCGCAGAATTTCTATTAATTTTATTTGTTGAAGAGTTTTATGTTAAAATATTGTTTGTGATTGAGATGTTTAGGCCTCTACTTACATCAAAATATGTTACTAGTTTGTAAGGCAGTACAAATGTGTCAAATTATGTACATCTTTGATTTTTCTGAAATATTCGAATATTATTCGAATATTCGAATAGGACTGCAAAAATATTCGAATACCAAAAATTATCGAATATTTGCAATCCCTACACGCGATACAAGGCAGGGGACATCTTACGGTGAACGAGCTGTAATTAGTATCCAGCTTTACTTTATTATCTATTCGTCTATTGTCTACCGCAGAGCCTCGTGTTAAAAGTATACAAGTAGCCAGTGATGACTTACTTAGAGCACATAATGCACCCTAGATCATTATTCATCGCGTGCTGGTCATCACCAGACACGGAGTCTGCGTGAGGAAGACATGTCTTGTAATCGAAGATTCAGCTTCAGTAGTACCCTAGATCCTATTCATCCTATGCTGGTCATCATTAACTGGAGACTGATGACATCGAAAATAAACATTTTGAGCTCAAAGTGAAGATTCTAGCTGTAAAAAGTAAAGTAAGTATTAGGTATACCCATTATGCGTCTAAGATCCCTACCGCAGCTGTACCTACTATTATGTATTCTGTGCCGCAGCTAACAAAAGAGCTGATGACCTTGAAACGGCTCAACAGATTTTGATAAAACATGTCTAAAACCATCGCTAGAAAACCTATTTTTAAATTAAAAAAACTGCATTATAATCCGTTCACCGGCTAAGAGCTACTGTGCCACAGACTTACACACAGCCAGACAGACACACATAGCGTTCAAACATCTAAAACCCCGCTTTTTGCGTCGGGGGTTAAAAAAAACAAAATGCGAGTGGCCTTTCCGCATCGAGCCATATCTGCAACGCCTATAAAAACATCTCAGCAAAGTAATTTTTCAAATTTTTCATTTCAAAGAAACATCAGAAGGGCTAAGACGAATACTTATTAATAAGACCAACCCACTAGGACGATTTTAATCTCACACGCACCTTGTTATTTCCTCGTAAAAAATAGCTTTCCATATTTCACTAGTGGAAATATTGTAATATCGCGGAGCGCTCCAGCGGTGTCTTAATAAACATTTTTGACACATGTGACATTGATGAAAGAATATAAAAGGCGGTATCGTCGAGGCCCGCGCAATCCACTGCTTATTGCGCGTCACATGTGACATTGATGAAAGAATATAAAAGGCGGTATCGTCGAGGCCCGCGCAATCCACTGCTTATTGCGCGTCACATGTGACATTGATGAAAGAATATAAAAGGCGGTATCGTCGAGGCCCGCGCAATCCACTGCTTATTCAGGGATATGTTCGGAGATAGAAAGAATACCTACCTTTTACATATACATAGACACACGCCTTTTTACCCGAAGGGGTAGGCTGAGCCTCAATGGGCCTCTTTTCACAGAATATAGACGTGACAAGTGGTGAGATCATAGCAAACATTGCTTCCAACGACTGACTCGGCTAACGCTTTCTTCCAGTATAATAGCACATTCCATAAAAAGCTAGCCAGCCAGGGCAAATCTTATACCAACGAATCTTATTAACAAGTCCGGTTAATCCCTTAGTCGGCTTTTACAACATCCACGGGAGGAGACGGAGGGGTCTTTTCTTAGGCTGGACTTATTTGAATATTTTATTAGTGGAACTATTAAAACCGTTTTTTATTATTATTTTACTTACTTTCCTTACAGTCTGTGCGACATAAACCTGGCGATTGAATTTACCACCTCTTCCCGATATACAATCATGCTGAAATTACACTCACCTTGGGTTCTGAAGACAATACAATGTTAGTAGTAGTTAGTTAGTGTGGGAGTTGGGACTAATTTTTAATGTGAATTATAAACCAGTTAACCTCGGCGGATTGAGCTGAAATTTTGCATACCTGTCAAGTTCCGATGACAATACAATATGATGGTGACAGCGAGCTGATCTGATGATGGAGACGGAAGGTGGACAACGGAACTTCTCGATGTATTATAGTAGACTGGACGTGGTTGGGCTCATTTTGATCAGAACACGGTTCCAATCACTATTTTTACAGTAAGCTGCCCCCCTATTCCCTAACTGAAAGTCACGCGGTGACTAACGTTTGACAGGAAGAATAATCATCAATTAAAAAAAAATACTATCAAGAATTGTCAATTGATGGTAATTTTACTTGTCAAACGTTGGTCACTGAGTGACTTTCAAGATAGGGAATAGGGGGGCTGATCTGATGATCGAGTAGGATGGCGGACAACGTAATTCCTCGATGGATAACAGTAGATTGGCCGTGTTTAGGATCATTTCGATCAGCACACGGTTCCAATCACTATTTTTACAGTAAGCTGATCTGATGATCGAGTAGGAAGGCGGACAACGTAATTCCTGATGGATAACAGTAGATTGGCCGTGTTTAGGATCATTTCGATCAGCACACGGTTCCAACCAATAATTTTATGAAAGCTTTTACTTTGAAAAAATCATATTTCACAAAAAACTTTTTTCACGAGGCGGGCGATTAGCCGGCTGAGATGCGAGAGGTTGCAGGTTCGATTCCCGCTGCAAGACAAATGTTTGTATGACCTGCAAATATTTTGTCCTAGTTTGGGTATTGTGGTACCGTGGTACTTATAGTTACTGATACGTACCTATACGACACAGGGGATCCTAGTGTGGTATCAGGACAATATGTGACTATAGAGTTGTGACTGTGTATTGTGACTTTTGAGTGTTATATTATTATCAGTTGATTCCACCGTCTTCTGTGTGACAGTCAGTATCGTACATTCCGCTTCCTTCCTTCCCAGTCCCGATTTGGTTTGATAAATGAGCGTCATTATTTGTCGCGCAAAGCGCGAGGTAAGTACAAAAGTAACAACAAACGACAATAAGTAAGTCTTATTGAACTACCTGTTTTTGTAGGTCAGTTTTGCGCTGTGTTCTGTGTAAAATATTAACGGTGATAATTCGTTGTCTGCTATAAACATTGACACCATATTTTTTGTGCCTACCCTAAATATGCCTACCCTAGAAAAGCTATAGAAAAAAGTACTTGGCTGCGAGCCGCGTGTTACGCGGCATTGGTTGTTGAGCCGTCGCCTTAGACGGAGTTGGACGGTGAAAGGGAAGGTTTGGCCTCGTGATCGACAGGCTTACAGTCACGTGGTAAGTGCTAGATGATAATTGACTATCTTTCTTTGATGGGGTATGAGATATTGGAAGTATGACCTTCGCGATAAAATTTTGCCTCCGCGATTTTAATTATAAAGTTCACTTGTGTACAGATGTACAACGGACTAGTTCGATCGACTGGGATAGTGCGTTGCACTAGGGGCAGGGGGTTCTGATGTAGTTCAGAACCCTTCGAGTGACGCTCGGGATGGGGGGTCTGAGGTACAGCGTAACTCCGGGCTCCTGGCATAGCCGAATGGAAGTGTGCTCATACCTGGATGAGTACACTTGATAGCCCTTAGGGCGTGGTCGAGCCTACTGAGAGGAAGAGGGGTTGCTCTTGGGGAAGGAAGGTGTGAGCACTTGGTATTAACGTACCAAGCCCAAGGTCCGATTGCCCCTGTGGGGCTGGAAAATCTGGGCACAATCAAGGAGACGCTTGGATGATCCTCGCGTGGTTGTGTATGGGACCAAGGTCGACCACAGGGGGTCTGCCTGTGTGTCAGACCCCCGGCCTTCAGCCAGCTTAGGGCTGTAAACTCATTTGCGAAGCAGTATATAAGAATGTCAATGGTCGATCCATAATCTCAACCCCATGATTATTTTGTCGCAAGGGAAGTCACCTTTTTGTGATAACCCTGGCGTACCTATGTTGAAACGCGCGACAAAAATGGTGGAGAATGCATGGGAAATGAGAATGTTAGGCTGCCAGATTTGTTTTGGTTTGCTTAGAACAAGATCCCTCCGTACGGTGGGGGAGTGGTATGATCCGGAGAAGCCTAATTCATTGGGTTCTCTCCGTATCAAAAGATTTACCTACCTACATCATTTTTATTATAAACCTTATTATCCTACAAAAAAAAAACGGGAAAGAAAAATAATTCCTTGAAATTATGATAAACTTGCATGGTGTTTTATTTATCCTACCCCATATTTTTTCTTATTGATTGACTTCATGATTTGTATGCTTATTTGCGTATCTTTTTGCGTTATTTTCAATTTATTTTTGAAAATATTTTGTCAATTGACAACATTAAAATTATTTGCGTATTTTTCGACAAAAAACTCGCCGATTATTGGAAATCACGGTCTACAGAACTGCCGAGCGATTAGCTATCTCCTGTTGCTATCAGCGTGCGCTGTTTCAATGCTGTTTCTATTGAAAATGACGTTTTAGCGATCATGCAACTCACCCTGTTGCTAACAAAGCTTGATTGCAACAAAAAGCCTTTTGACATGAAGTGTTTCTATCGATAGTATGAAGTAGCGATCATGTACCGCTGTTTCAATGAATAATGACAGCATTTGATCGCAACACAACCTATTGCAATAGAAACAAGTAAATGGTTGTTTCAAACGATAGAAATCTAAAAGACAAGTCATAAAAGTAGTTTTTTTATTGGTTGAACATGGTTTTAATTACATTCCAAATCAAATAAAAACATTCAGTAACTACGTACCTACAAAACAATTTAAATGTGTAAGTAGGTATGTATCTTTCATTTTAGGTTAGGTACCATGTCGAGAGCATATTTACTTGCCTTTATGGAGGAGCAGCGTCGCCAGTGGACAATGAGGAAGCGAGGTTATAATCGAAAAGGCCCCCCCTCCCTACCATTCCCTCAATATAGGCAGGCAAACAAAAATACTATGAATTGCAATTCAAAAATCTTTTATTATTCATTATTTATAATTACATTAATAAATTCTATCAATCAGTATTTATTAAACGTTTGTATTGTACATAGATTGTTATTTTATTGACCCAGCGAAGCAAGGTAAGTAGCTAGGTATACCTATCATGTTTGTCCGATGATAACTTCATAAAATTTGGTAGGTCGAACTGCACTCTAAATTATTTATTTGTTGGGCAGCTGATTCTTCTTCGGTCAGACACCTTCTACAGGCTGTCTGAGGGTCCAATGTTGTAGAGGTGTTTATTCGGGAGACATGCCTCCGATGCGCCTCTCCTCCAACGCGGACGCCCAGGCTGGATCGGTAACATCATGATCAAGAAATTAAAAATAAAATAAGCTATTTAAAGAAAATGACACATAATGGGTATTTATGTAATAACATTTCACTTCAATGTGGTTGCTTACTTTCCTTCCAAACTATTCCAAACTTTAAGTATTTGATAATTCGTATATATTTGTTAAAAAGTAAACAAACTTATCTCACATGTCACAAAGCACAGAGTAAAAATATGTTTCTATCATAGACAAATAATAAAAGAGTCGTATCATACGGTTGATTAAAAATGGTTAGTACGTTTATACACGGTCCATAGCGTAATCGCACTTTGTAAAGTGGTTGGGTTATCCATAATTCGTAAAAACTTCATATTGTAACACATCGATAGAAATCGGAGCAAGAAAAGATAGCTGATCGGAAACCATCGATAGAAATATTATTTTGTTAGCATCAAGCGGATGATAGAAACAGTTTGCAACATAATTAGCTGATCGGGCCACTGATCGTGTCAAATACTCCATGTACGGTTCCCAATGCGTAATGTAAAGGACAGACGTGTCTATAGTTATAGTGTGTATGCCTGTGAGCGTTGCTGTGAGCAATATTTGTTTACGTTTCGGAAGTTACCGGTTTTTTTAATTTATTTAACCGGTCGAGCTGCGCGATTTCCCTTGTATGTTAATTAAGTATTACATAAGGAAATATGGTTTAAAGTAAGCTTAATTAAGAAAGAAACTGCAAAGGAACTGCTAAGGAGTGGAATACACTACCGTCGTCTGTCTTTCCTGAAAACTATAATCTGGGTCTCTTCAAGTCAAGAGTGAATAGGTGCCTTCTAGACCTTTGTGCTTCATCTTCGGCCACATCGTCACTTACCAACAGGTGAGATCGTGGTCAAACAAAGGTAAAAAAAAAAAAAAAAAAAAAAAAAAAAAAAAGGTCTTAGTTTTAGATGGTGTATCGATAATAACTAGAATTTAAGCAAAACATGTGATATTATAATACGATTTGTCAATGCGATTCGCTCGATTTTTCGTATAAAAATATCTCTCCGTTTCCGTTCGTTCTGCTTCCGTCCGACTTGAAATGTGGTTTGTTTACCTGATTCACCTGGTTTATCTGGTTTACCTAGGGTACTATTATTTATTCTGTGACCTATGTGAAATGTTGTACCTACTGCGTAAAGATTATCTAATAAGTGTTATACTAAGTATTCCTGTAGGTACTGTAAAAGGTTTGAAAATCGCCTGCAAGAGCGATATCGTTATGTACACTTAATTTTAATTAAAAATAAGGTAACAAGTTTTAGTTGTAAAACTAGCCGGCCGCCATTATTTGATAAGTTTCAATCCAAAATTACGTTAAGCTTTATATGATTAGCCTAAGTATTTCGTTCTTATTTCAGTCAGTTTCATGTTAAGGAACTATTTCATTAAATTTCCTTGGACTTTTAAGGAAACATACCTACGGAAAAAATTGTACCTACTCTCTCTGGAAAATTATTGGACTGCAACTGCACAGAAGGGAGTCTCGCCAAAGAAAAAATAATACAAAATCTACCACACGCCTGCGGCTTTGCCACCAAAAGCTGATAACCTACAAGCGAAGCACGTGGGCAGCTTAATTTGGATCAAATCTCAGAAGAGGACCGTCTCTCTAGCTGATTAAAATTGAGATAATTATGTTACCAGCGAGCCACTGAACAAAAGAAACAAAAGGTGTTTCAAAGTTTTAGTCGGGAACATCTATCTAAAGCATGTAATAGTAAAATATCCTGTTACAACAGTAAAGGAGATTACCTCAAGGTGCTATGTCCTAAACCAATGGGAAACCGCAATGGTAACGATCTGAAGGCTAAATAAAGGAAAATATTTTAGTAGGAGGCTTCTTTTGGACAGCGGCAGCAATGCAGCTATATTATATCAAAGGCAGCGAAGTCACTGGGACTGTCTACGACAAAACAAACCTGATATTGGTGAAAACTTTTGGAGCTGCTACCCACAACAGATGTTCGGCCATTCTGCACAGAGCATGATAGAGACCAAGCAGTGAATACATGTATAGACAAACAAGTGCAACATTCAATCAACTCTCAATGAACATAGAGGCCTGGGTAAAGGGTATTTAATAGCAAACAGGTCGTAGATACTATGATCCATCAACAACATAAGGCAATATAGGATACAATGTGATAAGTACATCGTGCTTGGTTTGACTGCATGGGATATACTAACAAAATGATACCTACGTTGAAGTTGAAGGTATCGGAAGACCACATTGATCACTCTATGTACGACCAAGTATGACCCAATGAGTATGAGTAAAAACCCATGCTGTTGTATGCCCACTCATCCTACCGATATACCTAGTTTATCTTCCAAGATTAGTACAGAGAAAATAAAATTACCTTTTTCCCCGAAAGGGTAAGCAGAACCTCATTGGGCCTGTTTTCTCTAATATGGGTTGTACCATCGCGGGTGTATGGGCGTGGCGAATGGCGAGCTCATCACTGCCATTGCTTCCTACGACGGATTCGGCTGGAGCTTGCTTGCAGTATTAACACATCTACTTCTAATATATATTTCTATATTCATAATGTCCTGACTGACTGACTGACTGACCGATTGACGGTACGCATCCTAAGCCACTTGTTTTAGAGTCATGAAATTTGGAGTGTGTTTGTTGTTTCTCGATGTGGAAGGTTTTACGGAGTCTTGAGAATTCGCATCCTAAGTGGTACAAAATACTTTGTATTCTGGAAGCCTTCCTGAAGTGGAACCTTGAAATTTAAATGGAGATTCCTCACATAAAATTGGCAAGCATGTTTCAGCAATATCTGATATTTTTTTCTGAGAAAATGTATGGTAACGTTTTTTCTTTGTATAAAAATACACTGTGTTTTAGCAAGTCTTCAGCGTATTTCGACGTTGTGAAGGATAATTACACGGTATAGTTGTTGAGATTAGATTTATTTTCAGGTCCTGAAGGTAAAAATGACATCAATAAATAAAAAGAAAGAAAAGGTTGAGTGTGGTGTCGATTAAAGGTTTTTCGGTTGGTTTGTTGTCTAAACGCCGGGAACGTTTTTACTACGCGCGGAAGAAGGCGCGAACGGGTCAGCTGATTTCATACCAACAAGGCCGAGTATGTGTGGGTAATTATTATACTAATGTATTTATAAGTATATGATGTATCTAAAGACAATGTGCGGATCTAACGGATGTAAGTACAAAACTGTTATCATTTAAAGCGTTGATATAGAAGTCACACCAGTATGCTAATTCTCTTTTTCTGTTAGTTGTTTGTTTCTGTTGTGGATGCACTGGCAAGTGAATCGAAAGTACAAAGGTTGCCTGACAGAGGTAGCTGTTACCAAGGAGGTTGCCTATTGGATTGCCCAGAGTTTAAAGAACATGGGTAAGTTCCCATACATTGTTTGCCCCAACTTTTTCGACTAACGTAACGTACAGTTGATATACTTTTGGTTATTGATAATATATTATGTTAAAATCTTCGATCACAGATACTCTGACAGCAGGTTAAAATAATGAAAAAGCCAATTTAATTTCTTGCATAGAAGTTGTGGAAAAGTAATGAAGCTTTTTGCGTTTTGTTTGATTTATCTAATTAGTTAGAGTTACAACATTTGCTTCCCAACTTTTAATATAAAAAAGTTTTTTAGAAAAGGTGACAAAAACAACACAGATTTATCACTTCCATGAAGGGGCCCCAGTTCATTTATTTTTGATCTGGGTCAGCGGTTGCCCACCTTGCTTATTTTATTGTATTTCTGCGTGGTAATAAATAAAAGTTATCTGTTTATCTCATGGGAAAGTGCATTTCCTGAAAACCTGAAATAACTGTTGGGAACCGTCCTGAAGGATTCGAAGGCTGTAACTGAAGCTGAACTTCGGAGATACATATGTATAGACTTATCAGATACCAATGTCACTTATTAGCAACATTATTTCACGGATGCATCCAAACATGCCTATGCAGCAGTTGTTTAACTGAAGACAAAAAGAGACCAACAATATTCAACGTCACTAGAAAACAAAAAAAACAAAAAAAAAACATAGTTATGGTAACATAGTTTTTATATCAAACAAGCTTCTGCCACTATTTGTGGCAAACATCATCAATGGGATCAAGCATATTCACCCTCATTGCTACTGAACCTGAACTTTGATATCAAAAGAGAGAATGTTGGTACAACAAACGGACCCATGTTCCACTGGTTATTACCACATTAATAAAACCTTCTTTTTTTTTCGGGAGGCCCTGGATATAGGATTGTAGGCGAGCTAGAGCCTCATTACTGGTCATAGTTTGCCAGTATCCATAATGCACCTATGGATATTTGATCTGTGTGTCTCCCTCTTGTGATTAACCTCTTTTGTTTTGATTGAACGAACGAGCTTGTCGATCAGCCCGCATCGAACATACCCCCATTTTTCAGAATTTTTTGTACATTTTATTACCTAAAACTTTGTGTTTATTTAACGAAAAATTCAATACAGACTGCAACGTAACGTACGTTGTTACGTAATCACGCCCAATTAATTACTTTTGTTTTTAGTTTTCTCATGTAAGTGAAATGTATTTCTTATGAGATTTGAAATTACAGCTGCAATACTTCCCAGACAAGTGGCAATTATGGTAACACACTAAGAAAAACAAAATTGATGTGTTGGTGGTCTGATGTACTCTGATGCTACGCTTCGCTGCGAGGTCGTATGCTAACACCACATGGAGCTACGACATGAAGTATCCAGCGCTACAACCAGTAGGTCCTTACAAGCTACTAGCTACACTACAGCGATACCTACACGTTTACCGGCGTAGATTACTTTGATCCATTTTACGTGAGTTCACTGAATGGAAAGGATAAAGATTGGTAGCCTTATTCACATGTCAGACTATTCGGGCGATACACCTGGAAATCGTGAAGAACCTATCTGCTGAAGAATACGCCAGATGCCTACCGTTCAGTAGATTTGCTGCGACAAGAGGAATTCCAAAAAAGATGTACCTACTCAGAAAATGCTACTTGCTTGAACTCTGAAGTAATGACAAGTCATTATTGGATAAAGAACAGAATCGAGTCGAAGTTCATTCCGTAGCTGGCTCCGTGGCTTGGATGTTTGAATGCCTTGTCAAGCATTGCCTGAAGCGCACCTTGGAGGTATTCAAGAACGACGCGAGTCGGGACTGATGTGGAACACATCTTACGTCCAGCTGATTTCCTAACTTTAGGAAAGTGTTTGTCAGTGAAACCGGTACCAGACGAGGTACCAAGTACCAGCTCAAGACTTCAATCTGACTTGATAGAGAGCTGGAAAAAAGGAATCAAGATTCTGTAGGAGTTTAGAAGGATGTTTATTGGGCAGTATCTCACATGCCTGAGATAAAGGGACACCTCTATCCTCTGAAGGGGGATTCTGGGATATTTTCACAAGCTTTACAACTGGTTGAGCGGGAACCAGCAGAGCAGCTCATGTATGCCCGACGCATTAGTCATCGATCCAGAAGCGGAGTCGAGTCGACAGGTTCTGGAGAGTGAGATGCAGTGTCATGAAAAGGACAACCTATACCTAGTCCTCAGAAAACTTCTGAAAGGGATGAAGAACTGGTCTGTGAAGCGACAGGCCAGGAAGCAGTTGACATCACCGAACAAGAATTAGTATTGTAAGCAGTAGCTTTTAGCCCTGAGGTGTTGGTTAGACAATGTAACATTCTGTTAGTGATGTTGCTAGTAGGAAGGCTAACAGTGTATGAGATTGATATAAGCTATCGAAATGTCACGTGGTCAATTGTATTGTATCACGAATGTAGTAATGGAATCGCTTCGAAGCGAATGCCTGCATATTTTGTGATCTCGTGGTTGAGAAAGTGCCTCAACAGTCAAATGAAGTGCGAGCAAGAAACAGAAGCGATATCGTTATCCGAGCCAGAGATAAATTCCTGGAGTAGACGCGTTACTTGCCCTGCTAAGATAGACACCTTTTTTCTTCTGTTGGGTGTGTCGCGCAAAGCGCGAGGTTATAGACAATAAGTAAGTCTTATTGAACTACCTGTTTTTGTAGGTCAGTTTTGCGCTGTGTTCTGTGTAAAATATTAACGGTGATAATTCGTTGTCTGCTATAAACATTGACACCATATTTTTTGTGCCTACCCTAAATATGCCTACCCTAGAAAAGCTATAGAAAAAAGTACTTGGCTGCGAGCCGCGTGTTACGCGGCATTGGTTGTTGAGCCGTCGCCTTAGACGGAGATGGACTGTGAAAGGGAAGGTTTGGCCTCGTGATCGACAGGCTTACAGTCACGTGGTAAGTGCTAGATGATAATTAACTATCTTTCTTTGATGGGGTATGAGATATTGGAAGTATGACCTTCGCGATAAAATCTTGCCTCCGCGATGTTAATTATAAAGTCCACTTGTGTACAGATGTACAACGGACTAGTTCGTTCGACTGGGATAGTGCGTTGCACTAGGGGCAGGGGGTTCTGATGTAGTTCAGAACCCTTCGAGCGACGCTCGGGATGGGGGGTCTGAGGTACAGCGTAACTCAGGGCCCCTGGCATAGCCGAATGGAAGTGTGCTCATACCTGGATGAGTACACTTGATAGCCCTTAGGGCGTGGTCGAGCCTACTGAGAGGAAGAGGGGTTGCTCTTGGAGAAGGAAGGTGTGAGCACTTGGTATTAACGTACCAAGCCCAAGGTCCGGTTGCCCCTGTGGGGCTGGAAAATCTGGGCACAATCAAGGAGACGCTTGGATGATCCTCGCGTGGTTGTGTATGGGACCAAGGTCGACCACAAGGGGTCTGCCTGTGTGTCAGACCCCCGGCCTTCAGCCAGCTTAGGGCTGTAAACTCATTTGCGAAGCAGTATATAAGAATGTCAATGGTCGATCCATAATCTCAACCCCATGATTATTTTGTCGCAAGGGAAGTCACCTTTTTGTGATTACCCTGGCGTACCTATGTTGAAATGCGCGACATTATTTGACAGACGCGATCGAGTGACGGTGTGTCGATATGTTGTTGTCTTTTGTTTTATTAAAGCCTCCCCTAAGACGGCATTATGAGGGATGATCGCTTAACATAATTTGGCCAATGTTATAAGCTGAGGTTTACGTACTTTGTCGTAGAATGAAATGCCTTTTCGTTTTTATGAAGCTTCTTTTCGGCGTTTAAAAAAAACCGTCGCGTACAAACCGTTTCTCGAGCTCTTTCATCATGCGCACAGCAAAGGCCTGGAACTCTCTTCCGGCTTCGCAAGCCTATTTTTTTTTTAAATGTAGGTATTCATACCCATAAGCAGACTTGAAACCTCCACTGCTGGACGAGGCCTCCCCCATAGAATGAAATGGGGGAATTTGCCATAATCTGCACGCGTGGCAGGTGGATTGATGATAGTAGTATTGGCGTTGAGTACTCAGGTGGATACTGCTCTCAATCCCTTTGTGTAATACCACAGAATAAATAATTGGTAATACCTTCATACCGTGGTGTGTCCGGCCTAAGAATAGTCCCTCCGTCTCCTCCCGTGGATGTAGGAAAAGCGGACTAAGGGTTTACCCGGACTTGTTGATAAGATTTGCCCTAGCTGCAAGCTAATAAGGAATAATAAGCTATGGAATGTGTTTTTACTGGAAGAAAGCGTTAGCCGAGTCAGTCATGGGAAGCAATGGCGGCGATGAGCTCACCAATTGTCATATCTATATTCCACGATAGGTGCAACCCGCGGTGAAAAGAGGCCCATTGAGGCTCTGCCTACCCCATTAGGAGAAAAGGAGTGTATCTATGTATGTATGTATGTTATTTTACTGTCAGACTGCTAGTTGGAGTGACGCCGACCTTCGGAGCTTAGCTGCATTGCATGCTAATCATCTTACGTACCTACGCCCTATCATTTCTAGGGATCCGTAACCAAAGGGTGCTAACGGAGCCCTATTATTAAGCCTCCGTTATCCGTCCGTACGTCCGTCTGTCTGTCGGCGGGCTGTATCTCTGAACCGTAATAGGCAGACCATTGAAAGGAGATCAATAATCGGGCCTAGAAACCCGGGCCCTTGATAGACACAGATAAGGCATAGTATTTGCATTCCAGGAAATGGTAAGTTTCAACTGCGTCTTTAATACATCAAGCCAGAAGTTAGGATTTTAGGGATAATTCGACTTATAATAAGCACAAAAAGTACTAGTCTCCGCTTCTATAGCGTATGTTTAACTTTGAAAAATCAATCTGACATTTCACGTTTTCATTATGATTTGTCCACAGAAGATGTACTAATACAACCATGGATTTGTCCGATTTGATAATTAATCAGTGATAAAGCGAATACAAAAATGCACACATATGTACCTAGTACCGCGCGCATTTATTTGACGTGACCTAATCTAATTGGATGCAAAATAAAAATAAAAAAGGTTCTTTATTTATCGTAAGTGATTTACCCTAATACATAACATTACAATCTAGTTGTAAGGCAGACTAATACGTAATGTAACATAGACCTAGATTTATAAATAAACTATATGTATAGGTAAGTATGTAGGTATATGTATATAATGTATCCATTATCACTTTTCTTACTGTCTCTATTTATGGGGACGTCTTTTTTTATGCGTTTTTATTGACGAGCACTATATTGTTTATGTCGGTGTTGTCGAGAAGCTGGATTGCCTCGACGTTCACATGATGAAGGAATCTACGTTCGCTTTTTCTGCATATTTCTGGATAACTTCATCATCAAATCGCTACTGTATATAGCGTCTGGTATTGTGATTATAATGTCATCAAGGTGCGGTGCAGGAGGTGGAGTATTGTGGTACCTAGCCCAGCCCAGGTACCAAATAATTGTCATTATATGTGCACAGCACCCTACTGTTCTTTTGCCAACAATGCAATTACAGTAATCACCTCAAAACAAAGCAAGAGTGTTCGGTAGCCACAGCACGCATAATTATATTCTGGCAGGGTTATTTCCATTGTTGGATTTTCAGCTGGTATTTCTTCATCATCAGACCCAGGCAGAATTTCATGACGGCTCCTCGGTAATGGTGGAGCTCGATCAGCACGCTGCCAGCATGGGCGGCAAATGGCACTGGTTGCCTACAAAATAAAGAAACATTTTATGCATATAGGTAGGTAAGTACGTATTTTTCAAGTTTCAGATTATTGGTGCTCGAGTACTTTTTTAAATGTAGTCTTTTAGGAATTTTATGGTAGGTACCTATTATACCTTAGTATCTCTATATTATTATTTAATAAAGGCCCCGTCTGACTCTATGTATTTTTTTTTTATTTATTTAATGAAACCAATAGGAAAACCAGTTTACGGCCCACCTGATGTAAAGTGGTCAACTGGTCACCGTCGCTTATAGACACCGGCAACACCGGGGGTATTGTCGATGCGCTGCCTACCCTGAAGCAATGTATACACACTTATCACATAAGTCCTTCATCCGTCCAGGATTTTAATGCAATTTCGATGTCGTCTTGATTTATAACTAAGTAAGTATTTATTAAGAAAGGGTTTAGTGTTCTTAACTACCTACAAATATCTTTACGGAGTACCTAGGTTGGTAGGTACTAAGGATACGGCGGGCTGGGTCCAACATATGAGTCTCATTTACAATATTCAATTCATTGCAGTTTTAAACTTACTTGTCGCGGATTAATCCATTCCGAAATAACATCAAAGATGTGACTTTCCCAGTCAGAAATATTTCGTAGCTGATGGCTTCGAATGCGCAATAAAGATGTTCCACAGTGCACACAAACATGACGATGGCCAAACATAGGATTCGATTCTGCTGGAATGTGTTCAATTAATAGTCCAGGTATTGATTGGTTAGCCAATAACCAGCAAGAGGTACACACACTATCAGATGCAGTGACCTGTAAATTCACAAATATAATAGTTGAATCAAACAGTTAATTATTAGCTAGTTATAGCTAGGTATATATACAGTCTGTCCCACGGCCATGCTACATGGAAGACAAGTACCTTAAATATTGAAGTTAGGAAGTTTTACATAGTAGAGACTTTCCTTTATTTTTTAAAGTAAGTAATTCTGCATTCAAGTATATTAAAAAATCACTTGCATAAGCCAGAAATTGATCCAACAAATAAAAAATTAAAAAATATTCTTATAATACCGATCGAAAGGATAAATTACAAGGATTTGAGATTGGTGCTATGTTATTGAAAATAAATAAATCCTTGCTATTTTCCTACTTCTTAGATAGGTAGGTATATGTGCAACTTACGAGACGGGGATGGATCCATTGTCTTACGACAGCTTGTATAGGTTCTGACTCTAGGCCATATCTTCGCATGCGACTTATTGCTAGGCCACAATTAACACATAGAATATCTTGTATGTCCATGATATCATTCAAAATATGCCGCAAAAATACACAAAACGCACTAAAAAGCAAGCTCAACGCGATTGATACGTAGTTATTGTATCCTCTTTGGTGATTGATCTGGGAAAAGCTTGTCTATAAGCATGACAAGTAACTGTTTCTTTTGTTTTGACAACTACCTACAAAATAGGTTTTAATCACAGGTTTTAATTCCACCGCATAAATCTACCATTATGGTAGAAAATAAATTAAGAAAACCAAGCTTTTTTTCTCAAAATATGATTGCAAACTGGTAGGAAGGATATGAAATGCTCTAAATAGATTAAAAAATACACAGGATTTTTTGATTACACTGGACACTCTGTCCATGCGGGCCCAGATCCAGGGGGTCCTTTGCACGGATTGTGTATTAGTATTGCTGCTATAAGAACAAATAATAAATTTAAACTAAAAATTAAAGGGAACAAAAAACGTGTTTTTTTCGGGGGTTGGGTTTAGAATCGTTTGGCAGGAGGAGGAGGGTGGGAGTGGGGGGGGAGGAAGGGGAGGGGTACCCCTTCACCCCTGGTACAAGTCCCATAACAAGGTAACTTATAGTTTTCGAGAAAAAAAATAAAGAAATTTTTGAGGTTAAGTATGGAAATTTTGAATTGGAAGTGTCGGATGTTACGGGAGTCATTGCCCACTTGCAGGGAGGGTGCAGGAAATTCCACCCTCGGCCCTCTTGTCAAGGAAACATGTACTTTTAAAGATAAATAATAAAGAATATTTTGCAAAAAAAAAAAAAAAAAAATTTTTTTGTTTTGAAAAATTAAAACATATTTTTTTATTGTTCACTGACTGTGTGACTCGACACAGCACCCCGACAAGAGTAGGTTAGGTCCGAAAAGAGTGGCAGACCCAAAACGGAGCACCCCGACTCCACGTGGTCTTGTGCGTCACGCCCCTAGAGTGTATATAAAAACGCGGAGCCAGTAGCTCGCGTGGGAGATCTTGAGTGGAGCAAGCCCGCGAGGCCGAGCGGAGCGAAGGGGGGAGGTGGCGAGCGAAGCGAGCCGGCGACCTCCGTAGCGTAGCAAAGGTCGAGTGGGTGAAGCGACACTCAAGGGCGACCTCGCGAGAGTACTGGCGGGAGCACATACCGGAGTCCGACATTTAAAATATCATACTTAACCTAAAAAAAATCTTTATTTTTTATCTCGAAAACTGTAAGTTACCTTGTTATGAGAGTGGTACCAGGGGTAAGGGGGCACCTCTCCCCCCCTCCTCCCTTCTCTCCTCCTCCCCCTGCAAAACGATTCTAAATTTTTACCAAAATATCATACTTAACCTCAAAAATTTCTTTATTTTTTTTCTCGAAAACTATAAGTTACCTTGTTATGGGACTTGTACCAGGGGTGAAGGGGTACCCCTCCCCTTCGTCCTCCCCCACTCCCACCCTCCTCCTCCTGCCAAACGATTCTAAACCTTTACCTTTTTCGGTGTTTATTACTGGTCCCTAAAAAGTACATACCTAGTGTTAAAGATTGTGTTAGACGGTGCTAACGGTGATAGGTGAACATTGTATAAGCCTTTAAAAAGCTGTAAAAAATAATTATTATATTAGCAATAGGTACCTAATTGATAAGCTGTAAAGCAAATTACCTACGTGACCTACCTACTGTGATTATTTATCCATTAAATAGAGAATGAGTGGGTCAGCAACCACTCAGTGTAGAGCAAGACACCCGCTCGTCATCATGTGCGAAACCCAAGATAAACTCCGCGACTTGCTGAACAAAAATCGGAACTAAAATTAAATCCTACCACCATCAGAGGCGCGAACTACTCTTCATTGCTCTACGTCGCAACAATCAACAGTGAAAACCGACACCGAGACGACGACGAAGAGACGTAGGTAAGTAAATACCTATCTATTAGTATAGCTACGGGCTAAACTACTTATCGTGATAATAACACATTTCGTGTTGAATTTTTTGAACGGAGTAGAATAGTCTACTCTTCTCGACTCGTTTAGATGATCATAAGAAATTATCTTTTAAGTAGATACTAAAATAGGTATTATAATTTTAAATAGTTGACTGAGGGAAAATAAACGATTCTCTTTATTTTAACCATAGGCAGGCTTTAGTTACCTAGAACATTGTGAATAAAGGACGTTGGTGCCACCATAGGATAGGGGTAGGCAGGTAGATGCGTTTCTTTAACCTCACCTCCCTGTAGGGGTATGAACCGCCCGGTAGACCAGACAGGTAAACCAGACGCGAAGGTCTGGAGGTAAGTCTGGGGGCGAGGTTCTGGTCAAGGTGCCAGAGTACCACAGGTAATACCTACTGGTACACAGGTACCAGCAGGTAAAATAAGGTAAAAGTAGGTACAAAGGTAAACTAAAGGTAATTGGCACAGACTTGGTAAGGATTCTCAACTGGTGGTACGTGGGCACGTCGAGGGTAAAGACCTGGTGAGCTGCTAAGCCCAGGATAGCTGGTCTCCGTCAGTAGTTGCACGCGCAAAGGTCTAGCGCATGCATACTGAACGGAGACGCGACGGACCGCTGCTAATATTTATAAACTTGGTCTGGCGCGCCCATTGTACCAAGGTTACATCGTTGAAATCCTTCTACCAAGGCCAATTATCGTCGAGCCGGCGTCACGCTAGAGTCGACGCGTGCGCAAGAGTAGGCAGCATCTTGTTGACCGGACAAACCGAAAGGCAAGTCCGGCCAACAAGAAATATAAGAAATTCTAAGTGCATTGACTATAGGAAAGTGTAAAGTAACTGTTAAGAATCGATATAGCCACCTAACGAGGGACATATGTATAAAGATTAAACATATAGTAGGTAGCTATACCTAATAGGTACGTAGAAATCGTAACCAATGTACAGTGGCGGAATGAAAACGTTCGTCAGTTTTCAAAGTAATCCCCTTAGCTTGTCACAAGCACATATTACCTTTTCCAACTACTCTACGTAGCAGACTGCTGTATAGAAAACCATAATTTAAATGTTTATTATAAAGATCAAAATCGCACACCTTTGATCAGTTGCTTGTTTAAGTTTGGAACGACTTTTTTAGGGTCCCGTACCCAAAGGGGCCAAACGAAGCCCTATTGCCCTCGCTCATCCGTCTGTCCGTCTCTCTATCACACGGGTCTATAGCGGCTAATCCATTGAAGTATTCATATTTGTACTGTTTATGTATCTTACTGACCCAAATCCAAAAATAATAACCAAAAACCATTTTGAAGTATGGTTCCCGTACATGTTAAAGTGGGGAGGGAAAAATAAATGTGTCGTACCCTAGCATGTGGAGTATAATTTTAGAGCTTATTAAGTAGAATAAGACTGTATTTTTTAAGTTCAATTTAATTTCCAGTTAACCCAAAAACACGTTTTTTTTTAAATATTCTACATACATATTATGAATATTTTACGAAAAAATTATAATATTTTAGAAAATAGAAACATTTTGAGAATTTTCTCATATTTCTATTACAAACAGATTTAATTTTGCGTTTGGATTAACTAAACTTAGGCAATTTATAACTTCTACATTTGTTACGGATCCACAAATTATATAATAGTTTATACGACGGAAACCTGAATGCGAGAGGTCCGATGCGTACTTGGCCAGTTTTTTTTTGAGTTAGCTAGAAGTTTTGTCATTTTATTCGTAGACTATCTGTCATTCAATTGCTGCTAATATCTGTTGTCATGGCAACTGAAGGTTATTTTCGTAATATTGACAATACTATGTCGGTATAACAGTACCAATACAATACTATGTCGGTAAAGCAGTACCTATGTTTTTTGCATTGAACAACCAAAAATAGGCCCTAAGGTGACGAACATTTTAATTCCACCACTGTACTTAGATGTAAAACAATAAAAAGATATAGGCAGAAAGGTTGGCATACTGAGGTCCAAGGGACAGCGTAATTAAGTTTGACTTTCACCGCTCTCGTTGCGGTAACGCCCAGGGGTTCCTAAGCAAATTGGCTTGTGAAAGCATCAATGACCCCACCGTCTCCAGCACCCGGACCATCGCCGCTGGAGTACCCCAGGGGAGCTGCCTGTCGCCCGCCCTGTACGCGCTCTACACTGACGACATCCCTACCCTGGAGGGACACCTCCTCCCCGGGGAGAGGGATGTGGCGCTAGCGTTGTTTGCGGACGACAGTGCATACCTATCTTCCTCGCGAAGCGTAGACATCGCCGCGAGGCGGATGCAGCGCCTACTAGACCTCCTGCCTCGGTGGCTCGACAAGTGGCGCATGGCAGTCAATGTCGGCAAGACGGCCGCCCTCCTTGTCTCGAGCCACCGCCGACCACCCTACCCTCTGCTGCTCCGGGGCCAGTGCATCGAGTGGAAGACTCATGCCCGGTACCTCGGCGTGGAGATAGACAGGTCGTTGAGCATGACCCCCCAGGTCAACCACGCGGTGACGCAGTCGCGCGCCGCGCAGGCTATGCTCCGGCCCGTCTTTAAGTCCCATCTCCCACTTAGGACCAAGGTGAGGATGTACAAGATGTACATACGGTCCCGGCTCACCTACGCAGCCCCGGCCAGAGGGCTTATGCTAAGTTTTGCAAAGAAATTCGACCGACTTCCGACTTCCGAGTAGCGAGCACTCGTTACCGAATGGAGTCATTTCAATCGATACATCTTTCACCTTAGCCTAAGTGTTCGGCGTACTCGTAAATCGGTCGATCGAGCGCTCACCCTTAACTTCCGAGTTACTCGTAACTTGTTGGTTTTGGAAAGATGGCTCAATGGATTTAAAACGTGAAATGCTAGCAAATCTCTATGGAATTTTATTTTCGAAGCAGTCAGTGTCGCTTAAAGCATTCATTCCTCCAAGGAAAAACGTTTAAATTACCAAAAATTATAAAAAAAGCTCTAAAATAGGTGCGATTGTTTTTTTGTTTCAGAAACACAAACAAAAATCTTCTATGAAATTGAAAAGTTAAGCGTTACTAATGGCGTGGCTGCATTTCAGAGAACGCTACAATACATCATTCAGACTGAGAATCTTAAAGGTACTTTTTGCTATCTCGATGACGTCACCGTTTGCGGTAAAAATAAGGAAGTACACGACAGAAACTTACAAGATTTTATGAATGCTGTGAAGAAATACAAACTTACGTTAAATGAAAAAAAAATTACGTTTGGATCAAACGGTATAAGTCTTTTAGGCTATACAATTCATAATAATCTTATAAAACCTGACAAGGAACGGTTAAAACCTCTTCTGGATCTTCCTCCGCCATCAGATTCAGCTTCACTAAGACGTGCTGTCGGTATGCTAGCACACTATTCGAAGTGGATTCATAACTTTTCACACCTCATTAAGCCACTAATTGGCAATGCACGGTTTCCGCTCGACCAAGATGCCATAAACTCTTTTGAAAATCTAAAATCAGAAATCGCTAAAGCTTCTCTAGCGGCTATTGATAATGACGAAACTTTTACAGTAGAAACTGATGCCTCTGAACACTCAATAGCTGCAACTCTTTCTCAAAATGGACGTCCTGTAGCTTTCCTTTCGCGTACTCTATCTAGTACTGAACGTGGTCATTCATCTATCGAAAAAGAAGCTAGCGCAATCGTTGAAGCACTTCGAAAATGGCGTCATTATCTAGTTGGAAGATATTTCATTTTAATAACTGATCAGCAATCTGTAGCTTTTATGTTCGACCAAAAACATTCAAGTAAAATATAAAATGAAAAAATTGAACGGTGGCGCTTAGAACTGTCGTGCTACAAATATGATATCATTTATCGCCCAGGACGAGAAAATATTGTAGCAGATGCTCTATCAAGAATATGCGCTTATACGAGGCCCAAACACTTTACGAACTACATGATCAACTGTGTCATCCGGGTGTAACCAGAATGGTGCATTGGGTTAGATCTAAGAATCTACCATATTCCATTGAAGAAATAAAATCAATGACAGCAACTTGTTCAATATGTGCTGAGATAAAACCACGGTTCATACAAACTAAAGGCAAGTTAATAAAAGCTATCGCTCCTTTTGAAAGGATAAATATTGATTTTAAGGGCCCACTTCCATCGAATACTCAAAACCGATATCTACTGACTGTAATAGACGAGTTTTCGAGGTTTCCATTTGCTTATCCCTGCAGTGATTTATCGGCCGCTACCGTTATAAGATGTTTAAAGGAACTCTTTCATACTTTTGGATTTCCATTGTATGTTCATTCTGATCGAGGATCTTCGTTCTTGTCGGAAGAACTCAGAAACTTTCTTACGCCTCTTGGAATAGCTACAAGCAGAACCACTCCTTACAATCCCCAAGGAAATGGCCAAGTCGAACGACTCAACGGCACTTTATGGAGAGCAATTCAACTCAATCTTCGTTCAAAGAATATGGACATATCGAACTGGGAACAAGTCTTATCCAACGCGTTACACACGATTCGGTCGCTTTTATGCACGAGTATAAACGTTTCTCCTCACGAAAGGATGTTCCATCATCCGCGCCGTTCACCTAATGGGAAATCCTTACCTTCGTGGCTTATAAACTCTGGACCAGTATTAATAAAAAAGAATGTGTGAACTTCCAAATATGATCCACTCGTTGAAGAAGCAGAAGTTATCCAAGCAAATCCTACATATTCGCATGTTCGTCTCTCTGACGTACGAGAATGCACTGTGTCTAATAGACAATTAGCACCTCTACCTACAATTTCAAGTAGCTAATATGATAATGAACCAGAAGCTGAGGTACCTGCACAATCAGAAACAAGTAATGAACCAGAAGCTGAGTTACCTGCACAATCAGAAACAAGTAATGAACCAGAGGCAGAAGAACCAGCACAACCTGGGAATCGTCGTTCAACTCGTGACAGACGGCCTCCGGCGTATCTCCGGGATTATGTTGGAGTATTAAGGGCGGGTGATTGTAGTATACTTACCTCCTTTCTATAATATCTATGCCTAACTACTACTCATTGATATGTGGAAAAGAAAAGATACCTACTTGTCATTCTACTTCAAGCCAGATTTGTCACTAGACTTTTATGTTAAATAAAACCAAATAATCTTGGTTTTGCTTTTTAATTCAGACGCTACTACAAAATGTGGACAAGTCCAATGTAATTTCAGATTATGATAAAGTTTATGGAGTTGTTAGTAAATATTTTCTTCATATTATAGGGACATTGTTTTTTACAACTCTACCAGCATTTGCTGTTTTCGTTATAGGTTATCTCGGATCCCTATCCAATTTAGACGATTCATAAAATTAGATAATGCTAAAAACAATCTAAAAGACATAATTGAATTAAAAAAGAAAAAAAATCATTCTCAAATACTCCAAGATTTGGTCTCGAGATAACGAAAACAAGCTTCTCACCGTCCAAAACCCAAGTGAGAGTGAACACGAAATGATTATCGTATATCGAGTGATTTCGATCATAGTACTGTCAATTTTGGAACTCATCATCGCATTTTGTAGAAAAACCGTTGTAATCGTGAGTCAGTCTCACGAAACGATCGCAGTGACTGGATTTCCGACTCGTTTTTCGGTAGTCGGTATAACCAAAGAAACCTATACTAGCAAATAAGTTCCACAACTTATCCGCTCATCGGTGACTCCATACAAATTACCCCTTCTTAACCGTGGTCCGGTTGTGTAGTCCGGCCAGCTACGACATTTCGAGTCGCAATTTGGTTTTCGTTATTCCGAGTTGTAACAAATTACAAACCTGTGGTAGGCCCTCTGGTACGCGCTCCTCTCCGCAGCAGGCCGGAAGCGAATGCAGACCATCCAAAACATCGCACTACGGACGTGTACGGGAGCGGGCCGCTACGTCCGTAACGATGCGATCGCGCGCGACGTGCGAGTCGAGAGCGTCGAGGACTTCGTGGTGATGTCGGCGCGTCGGATGTTCGACAGCGCCGACAACAGCCGCCACGCCCACCTCAACGCCCTCGCGCCGCTGCACGCGCGCCCCCCAGACCATCCCGACCGTGGAGGGCCGGTCCCAGAGACCTCCTGGGAGCTCCGGACTCCGTGTCGAGCGGAGTGTAGGCGACGCTCCCACCACACGGACAGAACCTCCGCACATTGTGCGTACAGCCTATAAGGCGTAACCCACTGACCCAGGGGCAGCCGCCCCTGGAGTTGAAGCCAGGGTAAAGAGATAAATCTCAAGGCCCTAACCTAACGCCCCCAAGGGGGTCAAAGATGATCATCATGAAAGCATCAATGAGTGTTTTTCTATATGCGAGAAGAAGAAAGAAATAGTCTGGAAGAGCGAAACAGTATGAGGTGCAGCCCATTGAATCCTTTCACAAGTCATCCAGTACCACGGACAGGAACGGACCCGACGAATGCACGGTCTGCCAACCTCGCTAAGCACCATTCAGCCAACGGAAGTATCGTTTCATTTCTGAAGAATCCCACACCCCAATCGACTGTAGGCAGGACGAGGCATCACGGCTCGGGGCGATACAGGCTCCCTGAAGGTCATCTACCTTCCTGTCTCCCATCATCTATTCCGGACAGCGGAACGGGACCAGCTAAAACTAGGCAGGCGCCATCACCATCTACGCCCAAGCTCGTACCTACGGCAAGCAATATAGGTACCGTAGCTCGGCGCTACCCTGCCGCCCCACAATAGCTTCTGAGGAGTGCTCCGAACAATTTCGCCAATGTCAAGTAATATAATTATATTTTTGTAGTCAAGTCGTCCGAGTCTCCGTCAAGTCATAACCCAGTTTAAATGGTGGCAGAAAAACAGAGTTTTTACAAGAAAAAAAACACATTTCTAAAAGAAACGCAATACACTTAAAAACTACATCACACATGTGCTATTTATCCTATCCAAGAAGGTAACCCGAAAAGAAAACATTAAAATGAAATTTAATAAAAGTTACGACGTTTCTTTCAAAAATGGCTAATTGATTATAGAATAGTCTATTATAAAGTTCATTGCAAATTATGTATACAAAGAAAGTGTCACTGTCAAAGTGACAAGGCAGTGGAACATAACCTTTTTTTTTACTTTGGATCATTATTATTAGTTGTTGCCCGCGGTTTGCTAGGGCAGGAAATCTTGTTGTTTTTTCGACGCGTTCTATTAAACCTAGGCTCACGCGCCGCCCTACATTAGGCTTTTACCTTACTATCTTATGGCATCATTAGGCCGTGTCTTATGAGATTAAATAAAACAAACAAATAGGTAAGCTATATAAGGTAGATAAGCTAGGTACATTTTTTAATTAGAGAAGTTTTTTTCAAGCTATTCAAGATTACATAGTTTTAGCCTACTAATATCTGAATAGACGCGCGAAACAAACAAAAATGAGCCAACTGATAAAGCACCTTGAGGTGCGGTGGCCAGCTTTTCCCTAGAATGTGGCCAGTCTCAGAAAATAATTAGGTAGGTACCAGAAAAACATATCTTTGTATGAAACCAAGGTATCAGGATAAAAATGCTCCAAAATCATATATATTTTATACTTTTACAAGTCTCGGCTATATCTAAAAATCATATATATTTTATACTTTTACAAGTCTCGGCTATATCTAAAAATCATATATATTTTATACTTTTACAAGTCTCGGCTATATCTAAAAATCATATATATTTTATACTTTTACAAGTCTCGGCTATATCTAAAAATCTTAGGATTTTTTTATCGCGAAACGTACCTAGTTACCTCGTAGCTACCTTCTACAAAATTGGTTAGTTTTTTAGGGTTCCGTGCCCAAAGGGTAAAACGGGACTCTATTACCAAGGCTCCGCTGTCCGTCCGTCTGTCATGAACTCATGAACCGTGATAGTAAGATAGTTGAAATTTTTACAGATGATGTATTTCTGTGACCGCTATAACAATAAATACTTACTAAAAAATTGAATAAAATAAATATTTAAGGGGCTCACATACAACAATCGTGTTTTTTTCCCGTTTTATAGATAATTGTACGAAACCCTGCGTGCGCGAGTCCAACTTGCACTTCGCCGGTTTTTTACTGGTACCTATCCCCTTCGTTTACATTTACCATTTTTTTTCGTTTCGTTTTCTTTCGTTTACTAGTGCCTATACACTAGTTGACTGCAAAAAATGTTTAAAAAAAACTAAAGACTATACATTAGGTAAGTACTAGACGTAGGTAAGTAGGTACGTACGGCAAGTACAGACGCCTGTATTTGCCTATTAAATGTAGAAATGCATCTTCGTAACCTGAAGATAACAAAACTGACCCGACCCAGATGTTTCGACGGGTAAACCGGACCTGAACTGTTTACCGCATAGATAGCGTAGATAGCCTTTTAGCATACGTACGTACCTAGATGTTATGCAACAACGGGTCAACGTGCCGAGAACTAGGTGACGGACACTTATATACCTATAGAATATCTTGTAACCTGCCAAAATTAGGTTATGTTGGATTTTATGTAAAGATAATCTAATAAATCTACGATGGACTTAGCATTCCATACACCATCAACGCCAATATAAAAAACCTTCGAAAATTCGAACCAAAAAAAAATATTTGGTCGAAGAATGTTATCTCATAATCTCATGAGAAATGAGATTATACACTGCCGGACTGTTTTACAAGCTTTTTAAATGTGTATGTCCGGGTGGAATTGTTTGTCTGGGTGGAACTTAGAGCACTGCAAGCCTCCGGTGGAATCTTGCAACTGATTTTTAAAGTAGTTACCTATCCTCAACCGATTGAGCTGAAATTTGGCATACCTGTCAAGTTCCAATGACAATACAATATGATGGTGACAGCGAGCTGATCTGATGATAGAGACGGAAGGCGGACAACGGAACCCTTCGATGGATAAATAAATAAATAAATAAATAATAGTAGACTGGCCGTGTTTAGGCTCATTTTGATCAGCATACGGTTACGATCACTAATTTTATGAAAGCTTGCATTGTTTTTTTTTCACATATAACTTATTTGACTTAAAGTCATCATACTAAGACAGATTCTTCTGTTTATTCTAATTGGATATACTCACGTACATAACATAGAATTTTTTTCGAAATAAATAAGGTAACCTACCTAAGTCACGTGTATTCGCGAGGTCTCAGCCGTGGTATTCGGGGCTCGGCGAACTCGCTGAGCTAGTCACGGGGTAAAGTCACGCGTTGCGCAGTAAGATAATATTTCGCTAAAGTTCGGTGTGTCAAAAATTCATGCTCTCTTATGGCTGTCTCGATGACAGCATTATCTATGGAAGATACTTCACTTCATTTAACCACCTCACTTGTACCTACCCCGAATACCTGGGCAGTTCGGGGCAAACTACTAGTAAAAAATATCTATCTATGTAATGTATTGTATTAAGTATATCAGTAATTTAGTACGCATAACACAAGCTCTGCTTAGCTTGGGGCTAGATAATGTTGTGTGAACTGTCCAGCATTATTTATTTATTATTATTATATCTATTTATCTGTTTATTATTCTCTAGCCGAGCTATAAAACGCGAATCATCTTGGAATAGTCACACAGTGTTTTCTCTTTTGCATTGACAGGCAGTTTCAAATTAGAGCGAATGAGACAAAACACGGTGTAGTGATTCCAACCCAGAGCTACACGGAAGAGGCTGCAATGCTCTAAGGATTCCAAGGATACGTGTTTATTACAATAGTAGTGCGGTAAATACCGTAGGTTTGGGTTTACGCAATTACGTTGACGTGACGACCACTATATTAGGCGGCAAGATCCTATGACTTTTTTTTTAAAAATATGTTTTTCAATACAAGCTTTTATACAATTAGTGATCGAAACCGTGTGCTGATCAAAATGAGCCTAAACACGGCCAGTCTACTATTATCCACCGAGAAGTTCCGTTGTCCTCCTTCCGTTTCCATCATCAGATCAGCTCGCTGTCACCATCATATTGTAGGTATCGTCATCGGAACTTGACAGATATGCCAAATTTCAGCTCAATCTGTTGAGAATAACTGTTTTAAAACTAAGTTACAAGATTCCACCCGGATTCCACCCAGACAAACATACATACAATGCAGTTTAAATAAAAGCTCGTAAAAAATATTTTTGACTAACATTTTTCCGCTGCTCCACCCGCGTGAAACTTACGTATATTTAACTTTCCTCGATAAATACCCTACACGACATTATAACTGCATGGAAACCATCCCATAAGAAGTTTAAGAAAAAAAACGTGCATCCAAAAGGTTATCGACTTGACCCTAAGTTTAGCATTTTGCCATCGCGACTCTCGAAATGCAAGTTGAAAGGTCGTTTTAGTTTGGTGTCAATTATGAGCGCCCCTAGCGGACTTGTTGAGAAACGATTAAGGCCTTTTTTGCCAGATTCCTTACCCATTCAAATAGTCGCTTTGTACTTTACTGCAGACTTCGTTCACCAATCCTATTGTTTTTAGTCTGTGTCTGTTTGTCTACCTGTGTGTCTGTCTGTGGCACCGCAGCTCTTACATGGGTGAATCTATTAGAATACGGTTTTTTTTAATTTGAAAGCAGGTTTTCTAGCAATGGTTCTTAGATATTTTTTATCAAAATCGATTCAGTCGTTACATTACGTAGGGGTTTTTTAAAATTTGGATTTTCTTCTTTTTATACAATTTTGGTAGTACCTACCAAATGTAGAAGTTATTTTAATAAATTTAGTTAATACATAAGTACGCAAAATTAAGTGAAAAATTCAAACAATGTCTCATGTTGTTTCAGGTTTTTTTTTATTGTAGGTGGTTTTATTTGTTGATACCGTTTCGGCGGTTTAGCACCACAATTAGATAACTGCTTCTTTAAATGACCACTTCTACAATTTACCACTTCTATAAATGACCACTTCTACAATTTACCACTTCTATAAATGACCACTTCTACAATTTACCACTTCTATAAATGACCACTTCTACAATTGACAATAATGACAAGTAGCAAATTTACGAATTTTCTAGTTCCTAGGTCAAATGGATGTTATAAAAAACTTGGTAACAAAATCTAAATTCTGAATTTGGCAGCCTTTAATGCCTCTGTTTTCCATTTCTTATGAAAATAAAAAATTCAGTCTTACTCTAACTTAATGAGATCTAAAAAGTACACCTGCTGAGGTAGGACAGATCACGCCCCCTTTAGTAGTACTACACATCAATTCAAAATACTTGGCTTTCTCATCCATAATCTTACGGATCACAAACTTGGTCTTTGACAAACATCCAGAAATCCAAACTCTAGGTTTGCCAAATGCCAATGGAGCGGAGTTTTTTTATACTGCGCTCCAAAACAAAAGTCGCCGATGTGGGAGAGAAGGCCTCGCCAGAAGGCATGCGGCATAATATGTGGGCGGCAAAATCTGCATATGTTATGTTATATGTTATGGGCATTATGTTATGTTATCAAACATAAACATAACATAATGCCCAACAGTCACATACATTAGTCCTTTTTTTTTTTTTTTTTTATACTACTTGGATTATGGAACAAGCAAGGGGCCCACCTGATGTTAAGCGGTAACCTCTGCATATGAACAGTGCATTACCTCATAGGTCACGTCCACCTAGGACGCACCCTATGTGGCATTGCACTGCGCCCGCCACCCTGAGACATAAAGATGAAAACTCTCATGTGCCTGTAATTTCACCGGCACCCTTACCCTTCAAACCGGAACACAGCAATGCGAGCACTACTGCTTTGCGGCAGAAATAGGTATGGTGGTTAATAGTCCTCCCCCCTACTCCCTAACTGAAAGAAACTCAGTGCCTAATACTTGTTAAGTAGGCAAGTATACATTTTCTCGTGCTCTATTCTGCCCCTTTCTTACTTACCTGAACTTTACCGAGCTAGACAGTGACAGAATTGGGGGTGACTAATCACTCACTCACTAGGTTTCCCTGTTTCGTGGGTATCAGTAACTACAAGTATCATACAGGCCAGGAACAAATATTCACAGATCATGCAATTGGGCCCAAAATCGTAGTAGATAACTACCCGTAGTCGATCTAGGACCACTGGCTGTAGTGTGGTGGTGATAACACTGCCCACTTCATCGAAGGCTTGAGTATAGTCCACAAACGCTGGACTTAACGGACTGTACTCTTCGGTCTTTATATAATCTGATGACGGAGCGTGTGAATGTGGAATACACAGAATTTTCAGACCCAGACTTGTTAGGAAGGATAAAACAATCATTCAAGTAAATAAGGTATCAACCAACATAAACACTTGAGTTAGTTTCCACGGTTTTCACTATCTGAAAATCATTATGACCAATTAAGTTTATAAACAGAAAATTACAAGTACCTACCCATATCAAGCAGATAAGGAAATTATAATTGGAGCAAATATTATTCAAATAGAAACCTACAGTAGTAGATTATAATATAAACCCAAGGATATCTACGTGATTAATCAGTAGTTGATTGGTATTGAACAGTGTCAGTACTGTTTAGATTCTATTGCACGCCATGACGGATGTTGAAGATAGAATTCGTGACTTGCTGCACAAAATAGCAAGGGAACAAGAGTATGAAGACTATGATCTACAGATAACTCCAATATCCACGGAAGGCGCCAACTACTCCTCAACTCTATACGTCGCGAAGGTCACTAGCAAAACTAAAGACACCCTCGATTTATTCATTAAAATCTCTCAAATAGGTGCCAAGATACGAGAAGATTTCAAAATAACAATATTTGAAACTGAAAATTTCATTTATAGAGATATGAAGAAAACATTCATGGAAATTGAGGAGAAGCATAAAGTGCCAGAAAAACATTGCATATACATTGCTAAATATTACGGCGCAGTCTTGATACCACCAGATGAGATGCTAGTCCTGGAGAACCTGGCTATTAGGGGGTTCGTGATCCACGACAGATTCAAGTCAATTGACTGGGAGTATGCCACGACTGCAGTGAATGAACTGGTGAAGCTCCACTCTCTATCAATGGCGTTTCAACGAGAATATCCGAAAAAGTTTAAACATTTTTCAGATAACTATCAATGCGTATGGTTAAATGATTGGGCGGTAAATTCGCTTTGGTTGCCTGGATTTGAAAAGGCTATCAATGTTGCGCCTGAGGAACATAAGGAGAAACTGAAGAAGTTTTTTGACCAGTATGACATAGAAAAGATATCAAGGGAGTATGATCCGTTGAAGTGCAAAGTTCTCACGCACGGTGACTACAGACCAAGCAATTTGATGCACAGGACACGAGACGTGAGTAGAGTTGCCAAACAGAATGTAATGCTGAACGATGACTGATTGATGAACTCTATTTAACAATTTGAAGCCGTAAAAGAATAATTGAGGCTTATAAACCAATTCAAATGTCGTGTTCCAGACCTAACGACGTTATTAGGTAGTGACAGACTGTTTCGCTATGCTTGTTTTATGACGTATAAGAAAGGAGTTTTTGAGAACATATTATAACTAGCTATATGAGCATCACAACACTATACACGACAATGACTGACTGTAGCAATGATATTTTATCAAGATTTTCACACTTATATTATAAATATTAAAGTTTGGATGTTTGTATGTTCGTATGTACTTATGTATGTTTGTTATTCAACCATGCCCAAATGGCAAAGAGACCAATTTCGGTGAAATTTGGTACACAGATAGATATGATTTGGATTGAGCTAGGATAAGGATACTTTTCATCCCATCTATTCGAAAAGGATGACTGGGTTCGCCTTTAAGTGCACCCAACGGTGGTGTTTTCTATGAGAAACTTTTAGCGGGCAGTAATGAGTTTTGCGGCGCACTTATTAAGTTCCAAATTCAAAAAGTGCGCGGCAAAGATAATTGCGGCGCACTTATTGAATTTGGAACCAGCGCCAAATAATTCGAACGCAAATATTGTTTGAATAAATACTGGTTGGTACGACGGCCCAAAACCCAAAACAAAAAAACCCAAAACACACAAAAAACACAAAAAAACACAAAACACAAAAACACAAAAAAAAGCACAATGCACACAAAAAACACAAAACACAAAATACAAAAAAAAACACAAAAACACAAAAAAAACAAAACACAAAAAACACAAAACTCAAAAAACACAAAACACAAAAAAAACACAAAAACACAAAAACCATAAAACACAAAAAAACACAACACAAAAAACACAATACAAAAAAAACAACAAAACACAAAAAAAAACACAAAAAAACACAAAAAAGCATAAAACACAAAAAACACAAAAAAACACAAACACATAAAAACAACCATTTGTTTTATTAAATAATAATATTACAATAACATGTGAGGTGCCTTTTATTTTCTCATAGTGGGTGATGAAAAGCAGAGTGTATATCACACGGGCGCAACATATATTTTTGGCTCGGGCGACGTACTTTGAATCCCTCGCTACGTTCAGGATTCTACTAAAGAATCCCTCTCTACGCTCGGGATTCTACTCTAGGATCCCTCACTTCGCTCTGGATTCAAAAAAGCGCCCTCGCCGTAAAAATATTATGTTGCTCCCTTATGATACAATCTACTATTACAATACACCTATAAGTGAGAAATGCAGCAAGACCGCTACCCGGTATTCACTATCAAGGTATCCGGAATTTATCCAATATACCAGGCGAGCAGGAGGCTGCAAGAGCAGTCCGGTTATCGGATACTCGATATCCTCAATACCGGAACTTATCCCATTACCTGGCAAGCAGCAGGTTGCAGGAGTAGTTTTGTTTGGCATTCTTGCTTTCACGCAAAAACGACTGGACCATTTTGCATGAAATTTGGTAGACATATTTCAGAATATAATTGATACTTTCCATAACATATTCTAATTTTATGGAACGCATGTTAAATTTACAAGTTTCTGTGTCTCGTAAGCGTTAGGTCAAAATATGCGTGAAGTGAAGAATATAGGTACGTGGTTTGTGAAAGTGAGCATAAGTCACTATCTGTTTTATTATAATTGTCGTACAACCCTAGCGTACCTACAACCCTATTTATTCAACGTCGCTCTCTGCAATGCCATGCGGTTGGCAAACATAGAGCAATGCGGCCTGCGTATTCCGTGTTGCTCGATGTTGGCATGAAGGAGATGTTTCTTTGAGTTGGTGAATTGGTTGGTGAATTCGTAAAAATTCAGTTGCTGGATATTATTATTCGAATTTCGTAATAAAGTATTTGTATGGTAGGGATATATCTGTTACGTAGTAACTATTAGTTAATATGTGGCCCAACGTCGTATCAATTATAACAAATTCTCTCAGTTGAATTGAACCACGAAGCTAGACTTACCTAAAGATGTTACAAATAACCTCTTGTTTCTGTTATCTAGCTGTAATTATTTATATTGTACTACATCATTTACGAGTTGTATCTTGAAAATTTATGCGTTTTCATCAGATAGAAACTTGCACAATATATGTCTTTATACTATTACTGGTAAAGACGATACATACCCGTAAATAGCACAACTTCTCATCTTAATTTTTGCTTTGGTACTTATACCGACCAAATAAAATCAAATATTTTCAGGAAATAAAGGCTAAAATGTGACCCCTAAATTAAAAAAACTTGAGTGTGGTTTTGTTTCAAAAGTCGTTTCACGGGGTGGTTGTTGATGTTTAAGTTGTTGTCTGCATGCCGCTTCGGGGATGTTTTCAAACTACGCGCGGACGAAGTCGCGCGCGGGTCATCTAGTACTCAATAAATGTGCGACTATGTATTCGGTAAGATTTATACTTCAAAAAATGTGCGGTGAACGGGGCCTTAGTCTTGGTTTTTCAACACATCTTGAGATAGCGAAACCTAATTTTGCAAAAATTTGGAGAACTAACACGCATATTTTGATTTATTTTGATCTACGAATGTCATTCAATAATTTTTAGTGATTTTTTGGTTCATTGACATTCGTAGCTAAACTAATGATAATATTTATACACTTCCAATCAAAACATGCGTGTTAGGTTTCCTAGTTTTCGCAAAATCAGGTTTCTCCATCTTAAAATGTGCTGATGAACTGTGATAACAAAACACATAATAACATTTGAATTTCGCGCCTCAAGCGAAACGTTTCACCTTAAGTGGCACACGGAGGCCCTTGATACCTAATAAACTCACCTTGATACCTAATAACTCACCCCCGAATGGCGCGGGTTTGGCTGCGGGATAGTGCCTATATAATATATAGATTCTGGTCAGAGGTCAGAGGCCTCTTTATGGCAAAATGCTAATAGTGTAAGATAACATTAAATAAAAAAAAAAAAGGCCATTAATTAATTTTTTCTATTTTTTAACATTATCTTTCTCTAATTCCAGGATGGCATCCTAGAGATCATCGTGGTAGACCACCAGACGATACAGATAGGATGCCCGGTCACCGATCTAATGTACCTGATCTTCACTGGGACCGACAAGCCGTTCCGCGATCAGTATTTCGACAAGCTCATCGATCACTACTACACACAGCTCAGCGAGGCTATGAAGAGGCTTGATATTGATCCTGAGACGACGTACTCTAGAGCTGACTTTGACTTTGAAATGAAAGAGGTACTATGTGATGGAACATGTATACGCTTTGCATTCGTTCATTCATAGATTATAGAGCATGGCACTCTATAATATGTACATAGATAATTTCATGACTGGCTCGCTCTCTCTTGTCAAAACTACTGTAATGTGAGTGCACGTTCCTTAACCTATTTTCTTGTATTTTAATTGATTACGTTCTAATAATGTGGACTGCTATTCATTCATTACTACTTTATGATAAAGGAATACATGAATGCTAAACAGAATGTTACTTGGTTTTAATCTCACCGCATCCATCCATCAGAGGCCCGTATAGATGATAGCACGAACACACCTTATTATAGGCTTCGCTGTGATACACAGCTATGCTCAAATAAATCATATGTAATAACAGGTTATTGGACCCAGAAAAGTTATAAGGAGAAGTGATAACGCGTGCAGAAAATAACCTCAAAAGTTTGGATTGCTACGTGGCTTGGATTTGGTGCGGTGGTGATTTTGTGTGGTGTGCTTCAAAATGGCCTCACCTAGTCATCAAGTAGCGAGCAATGGAAATGCTGCTTTGCAAGGTAACAATAGCTTGACATCGTCTATAGAAAAATTGGAAGGAGTATCAAACTATTTGAATTGGAAATTTGCAATCAAAATGCTGCTTACCATGGATGGCTTGTGGAATACAATCGAAGGCACCGAGACTGATCTGGTCAGAGATCAGCGTGCTTTGGCGCGTATAGCTTTATGCATCAAGCCGGCTCTTTATCAATATATAAGGAATGCTACTACAGCAAAAGGTGCATGGAAAAACTTAGCTGATATATTTGAAAATAAGGGCTTGTTACGGCGTGTGCTACTTTTGAGACAACTGCATAGAATTGATTACACTCAGTTTTCAAGTATGTCTGAATACATACAGGGTGTCATGACCCTAGTGCAGCAGCTCTCGGATATAGGCCGCAAGACGGATGATGCTGAAGTCGCAGAGATTTTATTGAGTGGTCTACCTCAGGAATTCGAATACTTGGTTTCTAATCTGGAAACAGTATGTTTAACCAATGATCTCACCAGCGAGATAGTACGAACTCGACTTTTACAAGAAGAGCTGCGGAGAAGTGATGGTGCATCGAACAGTAATAACAAAGCTTTAATATCGAAGAACTCTTTCAAGAAGAAGACTATGGTCTGTCATTACTGCAACAAGCCTGGACATATCAAGGCCAAATGCTACAAGATGAAGAATGACAAGAAGAATGAGTCTACTAGCTTCGCTTCAGCCTTGTTTGTTCATCAAAGTAATGCATGGTTCATCGACTCCGGTTGTACATCTCATATGGCAAATTGCAACGAAGATATGGTGAATTATAAAGACTTTAATCGTAATGCAAAACACACTACAGTTGCTGTAGCAAATAATGAACAGTTGAAATGTAATGGTGTAGGAGATTTAATGGTAAACTTTGGAAATGAGGTAAGACAACTTAAAAATGTGTTGTATGTGCCACAGTTAGCAACTAATTTAATGTCAGTTAGTAAATTCGTAGAAAGTGGGTTTACTGTTGAATTTAATGGTAATGGGTGCAGTATTTATGATAGTAAAGTCTCTGGCAACCGTATAGCTCTTGTGGGGTGTGATAAAGGGATTTATAAACTAGATTGTAACATTGTAAAGCCTTTGCACAATAAGGTGTACTCTTCCAAACTTTTGAGTAATGTGCAAAAGACAGAGAGTACCGCAGTAGCTGTTTCTACTGAGCTATGGCATCGCAGGTTGGGACATTTAGGTCTGAGAAGTATGTGTACTCTGAAAGGTCATGTGTCTGGTGTAATGTTTCAGAATTATAACCAGGACAGTTTTAAGGACTGCATACCCTGCCTTGAGGGGAAGCTGTCAACACAGCCGTTTCCCAAAGGAGAGGGCAAGCGAGCCGAGCGACCATTGGAGTTGGTACATTCGGACGTCTGTAGACCAATGCGAGAGAACAGTTTGGGAGGTGCAAAGTATTTGGTTACGTTTACAGATGATCACACGAGAAAAACATTTGGATACCTAATGAACTACAAATCTGAGGTAATGTCCAAGTTTATTATTTTTAAGGCTATGGTTGAGAGGCAAACTGGATTGAAGATTAAATGCTTACGTTCGGACAATGGTGGCGAGTATGTCAATTATAGGTTTTCTGGATTCTTAAGTAAAGAAGGTATTGTCCATCAGACTACAGTTCCCTACTCGGCCCAGCAGAACGGTGTTTCAGAGCGTCTTAACCGGACACTCATTGAAAAAGCGCGTTGCATGCTGCAGGAATCAGGTCTTAGTAAGTGTTATTGGGGAGAGGCTGTAAATACAGCAATTTATTTGAAAAATCGGTCCCCTACTACGGCTTTGTCTGGACAGATTCCTGAGCACCTGTGGTCGGGATCTGAAGTTGATCTGAGCCACTTAAGGGTTTTTGGTTGCATCGCTTATTCTTTGGAGCCTAAGCATAAGCGTGGTAAGCTTGATGCTAAGAGTAAAAAGTATATTTTTGTGGGATATAGTGAGACCTGTAAAGGGTATAGACTATCAGATCCAATGAATCCTAGAAAAATTGTATTGTCCAGGAACGTTGCATTTTTAGAAAATAGGTTTAATAATAGGAATTTAAATGAAAAGGATAACGATGACCTTAATTATAATGAAATTATTTTACAGAATAATTGTTTTGACAGGAGCAATGAATTGGTTTTAAATAATGACAATTTGAATAATAATAGTAATGAAATCCATTCTAGTCAAATAAATTTAAATGAATGTAGTAATAAGGATAACATTAGTGATAAAACCAATTCTTCAGAATTAAATGATGGTTCTCAAATTTCAGATACCACAGACGAGGAGCACTACTGCACAGGCAGCGAGGATAAGTCCCGCTGTGCAGACTCATCGTCGGCGAGCCACGAGTCTGTGACTTCGTTATCGCCGGACACGTCTGTTCGAGGGGAAGGAGTGACGATTATGGAGGTACCCCGGGTTGAGGCTACTACTCGCCCTGTACGAAGTACTCGTTCAATTCCGCCATTAAGGTATCGTGATTATGACATTTCAATGTATGTCGGTAATGTTGAGGAACCATCTAGTTATGAAGAGGCTATCTCTTGTTCGGATGCCACCGAGTGGCGTAAGGCAATGCAGAGTGAGTATGACTCATTAATAGCGAATATCCCTGTAGGGAGAAATGTTATTAAATCTAAATGGGTATTTAAATGTAAACATGATGCTTCCGGAAACTTTACAAAGTATAAAGCACGATTAGTTGCCAGGGGGTTTACACAGAAACATGGGGTTGATTATAACGAGACTATTTCCCCAGTGGTTAGGCATTCTACTATGCGAATTTTGTTTTCCATGGCGAATGATTTAAATCTCAGTATTGATCACATTGATGTAGCTTGTGCTTTCTTGAATGGAAACTTAGATGAAACAATATTTATGGAACAACCTATTGGTTTTGATAATGGGGATAACTCTAAGGTTTGTTTATTAAATAAGAGTATTTATGGCTTGAAACAAGCTAGTAAAATGTGGAATAGCAAAGTTCATGATTTGTTAAATAATAATGGGTTTAAACAAAGTCAATGTGAACCGTGTGTTTATTTAAAGAAAGAGAAGGATGATTTAACCATTATTGCACTGTATGTCGATGATTTCTATGTATTTTATACTGAGAAAAGTGTTATTCATAAAGACTTATTGAACCTTTTAGAAAAGGAATTTAATGTAAAGAACCTTGGTCCATTAAAAAGCTGTCTTGGCATTAATGTAACAAGAGATAGGACAAAATGTATTTTAAAATTGGACCAGACTGATTATATTAAGAAGTTATTATTGCGGTTTGGTATGAGTAATTGTAAAACTGTATCTACACCTATGCCATTGAATTGTAAATTACTGAAAGCTGAAACTGAGAATGTAGGCGAGAGCAATGATAATTTCAGGCAATTGTTAGGCTCATTAATGTACTTAGCCGTATGCACTAGGCCTGATATCGCTTATGCATGTAGCCAGTTGAGTCAATTTAATAACTGTCACGATAACAGTCATTGGCAAGCTGCTAAACGTGTTTTACGTTATTTAGCGGGGACAATTAATTATAGCTTACTATTCGTAAGAAGTAATAAATTGAATTTAGCTGCTTATACTGATGCAGACTGGGCTAATGATATAACTGATCGTAAGTCTTATACTGGGTATATTGTGAAACTAGGTAATAATACAATAAATTGGGAGTCACGCAAGCAACGCTGTGTTGCTTTATCTACTACAGAAGCGGAATATATTTCAATTTCTGATGTTTGTAAGGACATAAGTTTTATTAAGAGTCTGTTATCAGAGATCTTTTGTTTAAATGTAGAGCCAGTTGTTTATAATGACAATCAAAGTGCAATTAAGTTGTTAGAATGTAAGGAGTACTGTCATAAACGAACAAAGCACATAGATCTCAGATATCATTATGTAAAAGACCTAATAAATAATAATTTTGTAACTGTAAATTACTTGCAGACTGAAAAGATGATAGCAGATGTGCTTACCAAACCGCTTAGCACTAAGAAACATGTAGATTTTATTAAGAATATGAATGTATGTGTTGTGTAGCATGTCTGAAAATAGCTGTATTGTAGAGTCCTAGAGAGTTATTAGGTATCAGGATTGTAGAGTCATAGTTTTATTTGATTTATGGCTGTATGTTTATAAGCATGTAATTATTGACTTTTTGTATAAAGTAATAATGTAAAGCGTAAGGGGAAGTGATGGAACATGTATACGCTTTGCATTCGTTCATTCATAGATTATAGAGCATGGCACTCTATAATATGTACATAGATAATTTCATGACTGGCTCGCTCTCTCTTGTCAAAACTACTGTAATGTGAGTGCACGTTCCTTAACCTATTTTCTTGTATTTTAATTGATTACGTTCTAATAATGTGGACTGCTATTCATTCATTACTACTTTATGATAAAGGAATACATGAATGCTAAACAGAATGTTACTTGGTTTTAATCTCACCGCATCCATCCATCAGAGGCCCGTATAGATGATAGCACGAACACACCTTATTATAGGCTTCGCTGTGATACACAGCTATGCTCAAATAAATCATATGTAATAACACTATGAACAATAAGATTTAATATTCGATTGTCTGTACATCTCTGAGTCTGAGTCCAGAAAACTGAACCTCTTCTGGACGTTACTTGAATCCTTATACCTACTTAATTGAAAATACCCTAACTTTAACATCAACCTTGATTACCATAATTCCATTTACTAAGTATATCAATTTCCTCTCGATTGTTTCCTTCATGAAACTATTGCATAATAGATCTGATTAATGAGCGGTTTTCACGGCCGTTTCAAATAATGCATACAGCCTTACAGTAGCAGCGCCATCTATTTTCAAGGCTGTAAAACTAAAGTGAAATGTCAACAACTTAGACATGTATTTTCGTGGTATTTTGATACCATCACACAAACAAATCGTTAGTCAAAAATCGTTCGTATAACGTTTACGAGCAAAGAATATACTACCTAACATAGGATAACTACGAACTAAGGTATAGGTACGATAGGTACGCGTACACCGCACAGATAATGCATTTGTTAATTTTGACAACCACAGTTGAGTCAGCGCCATCTATCGAGCCAAAAAGAACCATTTTTTTTAATTCGTGTAATGAAAATCCCTCATTAAAACAAGCTCAGGAGAACTCGGATGTACTGTTAATAATTGTATGATGATCTATTCTTCAATTTAGTTACCAGACGACTTTTGTTGCGCGGCCGGCGTTGGTTCGCCTGCGACACAGGAGGTTGCGGGTTCGATTCCCGCCTCAGATTAAATATTTGTACGATCTGCAGATATTTGTTCAGGGTGTTCTAGGTATAAAACTATGTAGGTAATGTATTGTATTAAGTACCTATATCAGTTATCTAGTACCCATTACACAAGCTCTGCTTAGCTTGGGGCTAGATAATGTTGTGTGAACGGTCCAGCATTATTTATATATATATATGCTGTATTGATGTTGGATGACTATTCTTCAATTTAGTTACCACATATGTTTTTGATAATGTGGGCATGTTCAGACTTTGATTACTTTTATTACGAGTTTGATATGTTTTAGAAACTGCCGCTCGGCCTGTCAATAGCCGCCTTCTCGCTTCCTATCGTGACGGTGGAGACGGAGGATGCGCCGGATCTGAACGACAATATGGACCTCTCCAGCTTCGCCGTCAGGAAAACTGGTGCGCTGTTTCCAGACAGAATCAACGGGGTTGTCGATGATTATGTTAAGTGGGGCATTTTGAAAGACTAGGCACCTGCCCATGGGTTAGTAAGTCCAGGGCCTTCAATAAATAAAAATAAAATGCAGGTTAATTCCAAAGTCCAGAGTCTAAGGAGATCAAAACGTCCTCAAACGTGGTCATATATGTCATGCCACCAGCTGCTATCTAGAGTGTATGAATGAATGAATGAATGAATGCATGAATGAATGAATGAATAAATGAATGAATGAATGAATGAATGCGTTAAACGCCGATTATGGCTGAACATTTAATTGTAGCACTAACTACCAGTTACTAACCCATATATCGCAATAAATTAATTTGAATTTGAAATGAATGAATTAATTAATGAATTAATTAATTAATTACTTAATAAATGAAAATACTTTATTGCACACCTTACAAACTAGTTAAAATTAAAATAATACACACTACAATAGTAGTGTAGTAATTGGAGAAGGGTTGAATAATTTAAAACTTCTTGTTTTGGCGTTTCACAGCTTGTGCATTTGCCATAAATAAATAGGTACATTACTGGTATCGGCAAATGGTATTGATGGACAAACGTGATATTGTAAGCCGAGGTCAAGCCAAGAGACACCTAACATAACATAACACTACAGTCAAATACTTACATTTACCCACACTGCCTCACACACCACACACCACACACCCACATACACTTCCTCATACTTGGTTACAATTATTAGGTTACAATAATTATCAAACTTTTTCTCTGCGCTGTCTGTTTGTTGTCTCTGTTTTGATGCTAAAAATGTTTATTGTTATGTTTATGTACAAATACTACTTAAAAAAATAAAAAAAATAAAAACGATGGGTATAGAAGAGCGGTATCTCCAAGCATATTTTTTGCTTAAAAGGAGTGTCCAAACCATGTTAAATTGTAGAATTTAAGTTAATGAAATAAACATTTGTATTTTTGTATTTTGTTGTATTATTGTATATACATTATCCTGATCCCACACTAGGATCCCCTGTGTCTGTGTCGTGGGTATCAGAAACTACGAGTACCATGATACCTTAACGCCCAGACCCGGAACAAATATTTACAGATCATACAAACATTTCTCCCGCAGCGGGAATCGAACCCGCAAACTTTCGCATCTCAGCCGGCTACTCGCCCGACGCGCGACTGAGGTCGTAAGATATACAATGATACTAGGAACTTATTTATTATGCCTCGGCAATCGTCGCTCGTGTCTAACTGACGCTTGAACCACTTGCAATCATTTCTGTTTTGAAAAATCGATGTTTGCCTAGGCCTATTACTTTCGTAGTAGTACCACAGTGGTAGTACTATGCTAGCGTCCAAGGCTTGTCTAGCACTTTTCTCAAACAATGCGCGGATAATCAATTCTTCCATAACAAAGTTAATAGTTATGTTTTTAAATATTTGTCTTTTAATTTTAGCAGCAATGAGTTTACTTAATGCCAGTGTGTTTTACCCAGTAAGTACTAGAAGTTCGCCATATTGTATTTTATATTTCTAATTTTAGGAAAACTTACAGGCTCTATGCACAAACTATATAGTACCTATTTTTATATAAAATAACATGCTAAAAATATGTTAAAAAGCTGAAGGCTAATGAAAAATTTCCGCAAATATGTTACTAAATAGATATTAAACTAAAACTAAAATCAGTAGACCCGTAGTTATCTAGAAGAGGGTTCCATAATGGTCGAATATCTGAACATTGTGAATGAGACTTCCGTTTTAATTAAGTTAAATAATGTATGTACAAACTATAAAATAAAGTATTATATCGAAAGTTTAATTGGTACTCTTATTTTATTCAAGTCATAACTCACAGTGTCCAGTAATCAAAATCTGGTAGAGTAGGTCGCCATTATTATGAACAAGCGCTTACGGCGAAATCGACAAATTTAAACACACACACCCAACAACTGTATAACTAGGTACCTAGGTATTAAAATATAAAAAAACTAAACTAAACTATTTTTAGTATGTATAATTGATTCTCGTGTAAGTGATAATAATTATCTTTTTGAGAATAAATGATTATTAAACTGATATAACCTAGCCTTTTTCGAATAAAATATAATAAATGAAAAATATATTTATTTGCTGGAGAAACACACTAGAATACTTAGGTTACTAAATAAACCTAGGTATGGCAAAAAATTGTGTGTGTTTAAGTAGTCCTAATAAATATATTTTAAGTGTTCTCCACACTAGGAGTATCTGTAGGCCTGTATCGTGGAGATCTGTGAAGATTCGAGAAGTTGTTTCGAAAAAGAATCAATGTTGTTCGAAACCTGATTGATAATTGATCAAATATTATTCTTCTTTTTTTATACGACTTTATGTACCAATTAAAAATATTCCTATTTCAACTGGGTATGGGAGGTACTTTCGTCCAGTAATAACACATTTCATAATAAGCTAGCAGTCAGGACAAATCTTACCAACGAATCTTATCAACAAGTCCGGGTAATCAGCCTAGTCGGCTTTTACGACATCCACGTGAGGAGACATTCGGGTCTATTCTTAGGCCGGACACACGTATTTATTATTCTAATTTCATATTATTTGATGTTTCTTTTCCTTTTGTTTATATATATTATCTTTATTGTGGGGATGCCCGGGGATCCTGGTGGCCTTACTCCCATTTTTGGGCAAAAGCCTCCTCCAACCCTTTCCGGTCGCTTCTTTGTTGGGCTAGACGTGTCCATGTAGCACCAGCAACTCTCAAAATGTCGTCGCGCCATCGTCGCCTTGCCTTCCTCGAGGGCGAGTTGTATTCCCGGGATACCAGTGTCGCAATCCCATCTCCGGGGATGTTATTGATGGGACTGTGAATGCTAACTAGAACATATTTCATGGAGTGTAAGTGGCTCGCTACCTTAGAACTTGTGGCGCCAAAGAGAGAGAGACGTCTGCTGAAGACCGCTAGGCAGGATCTGCTGCTGAACCTCTCGGCTAGACGCTGACACGTACTTGTCCATTAGTGTGTGTACTCGTCACATGTTCCATCTATATATTAAAAGTATACATGAATCTCTATCACTAAGTGTTCCCGTCCAGCAGGCCTGCAACCCTAAGCACTCTGGCCACTCGTAACGCTCAGACCAGTCTCCCAGGCCACTCGAAACGCTCAGACCAGACTCTCTGGTCACTCAGGAGACCAGCCACGCCACTCTCGTATTCACCATCCGTCTGCAGACATCCTAGGGTCCCGCCGAGCCCAGAGCCCTATTCATGGCACGACTGTGTATACGTGGCCACTGCCTAGATCCCACTGGGACCGCGAAGCCCAGCGTCCACTTCAAGCAACTCTGTTTACTGTAGCTTATCACACACGCGGACCAGATGAAATACAACGTGCACCACTAGACGCTGGTTGCATAAGTACTTAGAAATCTTATGTACCTAGGCTAAACTAGGCTAGGCTAGGCCTAGGCTTTTCGTGCAAAACTTAAATGGCTCCCTATTCGAGAGCGTAGGAATTTGAGAATCCTTTGTTTACTCTTCTCAGTTCTAAAGGATCCGCACACCCCTTGCTATCTAAAGGATCGTTTCCAATTCCTAGATGACGCTCATGACAGGGTACTTAGGTCTGCTGACAATCTTCTTCTTGACATCCCGTTACATAGGACTTCTTTCCGATCAAACTCTTTTTCCGTTGTGGCTGTTCGGCTTTGGAACGATTTGCCGGTAGATATTAAAAGGGCTGACTCGAGGGAGTCGTTTAAGAGACTGGTACGTGAACTGTATAAGAAGAGGCTAAATTATTAGTTTCCCAGTGTCAGTGTTTCACAATCTATGTTACTGCAGCCTGTATTAGGTATATACCTTTGTTTTTTCCCTACTAAGTATGTGTTTTATTGTCACGGTAGTTTATTTATGTATATTATTATTATTTTGTGAAACTGTTTTTATTATTGTTTATGTTTTTGTTTGGGTATTTGTATTTATTAGTATATTATATTTAGGTATCCTTTTAGTTTTATATTTTAACTTGTATTGTTATTATTATTTTCTGTGGTACTTGTTTGTAAGGCACGCCTCACCATCTTTCTGCACGTCCAGGATGACTGGCAGATAATGCTGTTAGCATTAAGTCCTCCTTGCACTATTGTCTTGTGTGAAAGTTTTTAAATAAATAAATAAACTAGACGGAAAACCCCTTAGGCGCGGTACTTCTCGCACGCCAAGCGAGCGCTCTACCATCTGAGCTACACCCCGGATGGAAAATCACTTAGCTTTCATATCCTGAAGACTGAAGCAATGTAGACCTCTCCTGATTCAGACAATGGCCTCCAATCCTCGCCAAGCCACTATGGGCTCCAACCCTTGGCGGCATACCCTGGACCTCACATAGCAACTGATCTTCAATGCGATTACTCGTCATTTGTTCTACAAGACTTCTGTCAGCCAGAACATGAAATTCCAATTTATGGTTTTGACTTTACATTTCACAAATAAGTTTTTTACCCCAAAAGAAGTTTGAAAGTATTATTTAGCTGTATACAATTTTTTCGTGATGTACATAAATCACGACATTCCCGCCACCAAGTCAGAGGAACAGAGCCACCAAATCAAAGGAACAGAGACACCAGGCTCTTTGTCCACTCCTTGGTCTTAACCAACGCACGGATAGCAGCTCTTCTTTTAGGCCTTCCATTTTCCGATGACTCCTCCTGTACTTCAGTTCCACCTTCAAAGTTCACAGACTCAGTGCAGTGGCCTCTTTCTCCTATATAACCCTCTCTAGATTCACTCACATGATTTCCTTGCGACACAGCAAGGTTCGCAGGTTCAGGTTCAGACATCTCCCCGAGAGGACGTTACAAACAGGCCTCACTTCCTTCAGTATTCGCTACCACAGAAGATATAGTCTCCCTCCCTGAATGATCCGGTGAATCCACTAGTTATCGTTTCTAAACTGTGTCTGATCCTCAGGTTCCAGGGGATAAAGATGAGCGATCGAACGCGTGGAAACAGTATCACCCACTTTCACTTTGGCAACTCGACACAGACCGTCTCAAATTATTCTTCCAACCTTTCTAACCTTCATGTCCTTCATGGCCTCTATCACCTTTGATCTGAACTATTCGGCCTTCAGTCGGCGTCTCTTTGAAGTAATGGGAGAATGTGCATACCCTTCCCTCAAACTAGGGAGATATCTATTGGTAAACATCTCTTTGAACTCATCAAGAATAGTTCTTAGAGGTACCTACCTTGAGTGACTTTATCTTCTTGCACCGTATCTAACGTTATAGGTACATTGGCCCGAATTCAAGAATAATATAATTATGGTATATGGTATCTGTCTACTTCAAAAATCGCTGTATGGGTTGAGGCAAGCTTCAAGAGCTTGGAACACCAAATTGGACACAGAACTTAAAAACTTGGAATTTCAACAGTTGGAAAGTGAGCCATGTATCTACAAACGCAAACGAGGCAATCATGATAAAAACTTAATCATCATTGCAGTATATGTTGATGACTTGCTCATTTTCTGGAGAGACGAAGATGAAATTATAGCTATGAAGAAACAGCTTATGTTAAAATTTTATATGAAAGATTTGGGAAAAGCTGAATTGATCTTAGGAATAAGAGTTACTCAAAGAGATGGATCTATTAAGCTAGATCAGGAGGCTTTCATTGAAAAGATGTTAAAGAAATTTAACATGAGTGACTGCAAGACAGCAACTACTCCACTGGTAACCGGACAACAGCTCGAAAGAGGAATTGAGCAGATGCAGAGCTTTCCTTATCGCGAACTAATTGGCTCGCTCATGTGTGCAGCTGTATGTACCAGGCCGGATATAGCATTCGCAGTTAGCTATCTGTCGCAATTTAACAATTGCTTTAATGAAGAGCACTGGAGATCTGCGAAATATGTACTACGGTATCTCAAGGGTACCAAGAACATTGGACTAGTTTACACAAAAACTGGTAGTTTCCTGGAAGGATTTGCAGATGCAAGTCATGGAGGAGACATAAGTGACAGGAAATCGTACACTGGCTACGTTTTTACACTGGCTGGAAGTGCTATCTCGTGGGAAAGCAGAAAGCAGCAAGTTGTGGCACTGTCATCTGCAGAGGCAGAATATGTCAGTTTGTCTGAAGCAACTAGAGAAGCCGTATTCCTGCGAAGACTCATAAAGGAAGTTTCAGGAATGAGTTCCACGGTGGTCATGAGAACTGATAGCCAGTCAACAATGGCTATCGCGTCACACCACACAACGCATAAGCGGACAAAGCACATAGATGTGCGGCATCATTATGTGCGAAATGCTATCCAAAACAAAATCATACGATTGAGCTACCTGGATACAAAGAGGATGCCAGCTGATTGCCTAACAAAGGCACTGGCGAAAACAAAGTTTAGCGTGTGTGTTACTGGTATGGGTGTGAGAGTATAAGAATGTGTGCATGCTTGAATAAAAGGGTGAGTGCGGTTTTTTTTTGATGAGATTCAAAATTATGGAGGAGTGTTGAAATGAGGATGGTTTCGGACTCTTTGTCAAGTGTTTATAAAAAGTAATTTTGAATCGAATGTCAATCGAGAAAGTTTTTAGAGTGAAAACTGTCAATTCTTTTCTCTGATAAACTTTTATGTTACAAAGAAAATAAAATAGCTTTTATTTTCCTGCTATTTGCTTATCCACTGCACTCTGCTATATAATGGAGATAGCCAGTCTCTATTAATACGCCCAGTGGCATATCCATGACTCTAATTCAGTACATATTATTTTAGATACTAGATGAGGTCTTGAGGGGCTCTCCTCTTTATCCTTCTGAAAGTTGTGGACTTTTTGATGAGACTGTTTGCAAGCTTGTTAGTGTGTTGCTCCATTCGTTTTGCGTAGGATTTGAGTTTGTTGCAAATATCTTGTTTGACTGTTGGCACCTCTAGGTCGCGATGTAATTGACAGTTCGTAATGTACAGTGGCGGAATGAAAAGGTTCGTCACCTTAGGGCCTATTTTTGGTTGTTCAATGCAAAAAGCATAGGTACTGCTTTACCGACATGGTATTGCATTGGTACTGTTTTATCGACACAGTATTGTCAATATTACGAAAATAACCTTCAGTTACCATGACAACGGATATTAGCGGCGATTGAATGACAGATAGTCTACAAATAAAATGACAAAACTTCTGGCTAACTCAATAAAAAACTGGCCAAGTGCGCATCGGACCTCGCGCATTCAGGTTTCCGTTGTAGAAACTATTATATAATTTGTGGTTCCGTAACAAATGTAGAAGTTATAAATTGCCTAAGTTTAGTTAATCCACACGCAAAATTAAATCTGTTTGCAATAGAAATATGAGAAAATTCTCAAAAAATTTATAATTTATAAAATTATATATTTTTTTTGTAAAATATTCATAATAAATATGTAGAATATCTGAAATAAAAAACTAGTTCCTGGTTTAAATGGAGATTAAATTGAACTTAGTAACAAAAATACAGTCTTATTCTACTTAATAAGCTCTAAAATTATACTCCACGTGCTAGGGTACGACAGATTTATTTTTCCCTCCCCACTTTAACTTGTACGGGAACCATACTACAAATTATTTTTTGGGTTTGGGTCAGTAAGATACATAAATAGTACAAATATTATGAATACTTCAATGGTTTAGCCGCTATAGACCCGTGTGATAGAGAGACGGACAGATGGATGAGCGAGGGCAATAGGGCTTCGTTTGGCCCCTTTAGGTACGGGACCCTAAAAAAGTCGTTCTAAACTTAAACAAGCAACTGATCAAAGGTGTGCGATTTTGATCTTTATAATAAACATTTAAGTTATAGTTTTCTATACAGCAGTCTGCTACGTAGAATAGTTGGAAAAGGTAATATGTGCTCGCGACAAGCTAAGGGGATTCCTTTGAAAACTGACGAACGTTTTCATTCCGCCACTGTACAATGGTGCATTCGTTATCATGCGTATAGCATTTTAAATTGAATGCTTGCAGAATTTCCAGGTTCGAGTTTGCCGCTGTACCCCACAGCTCAGCTCCATACGGGTTTTAAAATGCATTTGTAGAGGAAGAGTTTGTTGTCCAAGGATAATTTGGATTTCCGTGCCATTAGCCAGTATAACTTCCTGAGTTGAAGGCTGCGAGCCTTTCTTTTTGTGAATATGTGCTTCTTCCAAGTGAGGCGTCTATCCAAATATATACTCAGGTAACACACATCTTCGCATTGATGTATCTGGATTTCATTCAGCTTGACTACGGGGCATGAACTGTGTCTAAGAGCAAACGTCACATGCACAGATTTGGCTTCGTTTGCCCTAATACACCAGTCCCTTAGCCAGATAGAGACTTCGTTTAGGCTTTTTTGTAGCATGGCCGATGCAACAACTGGGTTTTCGTGAGTGGCAATGGGAGCTTATTAACATATCAATTTAGTTTTTTTTATGAGGAAGATTTTCACTGAATTATCTTCAATAAGACTAGTTCCTCAAGTTCTCATCATAAATAAAAAATACTATTATACACTTATGTATTATTTATTCCTAATTTTGAAATTGGGAATATGTTCTCATAATCACGCTTGGGAAAAATTACGATATATCAATATAAAGATATTTTTAATCGATAGTTAATGAACCTGTTTAAAGTCAAAAGTCAAGTCAAAGTCAAAAGTATTTTATTCATTGAAATCACAAGGATCATTTTGAATCGTCTTAAAAAATAAATTTACAGTTACTCCTGTTCCAACGCAACCAGACCTAGAAGAATCAGGCAACAAACACGGTCTGTTTTTCTTTTGATGATCCTTCTTACTACTAGGTGGAGAGCGCCTGTGTGGTGCCTCGAGAACAAGTGGAAGCTGATTCAAGGAAAAAAGGAAAACCAAATTAAAAGCCTTACTTAGGTAGGCAGTCAAAAGTAAGATGATAGAGAGAATCAGCAAAAGTTCATAAGGCAGCACACACTACGCTTGATATACACATAAATAACACATCAGTAATAAATTATATGCAGGTACAGACATTGCAAATTGACAAATTAGGTGTCAAGGGGCAGAGCGACATCAGGCCACGCGGCTTTATCATTAACATAGTCATGTAGTGTGTAATACGCTTTCTTAATTAAATTATTCTTTATGTAAGATTTAAATCTTCGAATCGAAAGTTTAGAAGCACTTTCTGGAAGTTTATTATAGAACCGAACAGAATTCCCCATAAAAGACCCACTTACTTTTTTTAATCTAAATTTGGGAATACTCGGTTTATTTTTATTTCTCGTGTTAAAACAATGCACGTCACTTTTTTTCATAAATCTATCTAAGTGTTTATGTGTATATAATAAGGTTTCGTAGATGTATTGCGATATTACGGTGAGAATGTTAATTTCCTTAAAACGCTCCCTCAAAGAGTCACGTGGCTTCATTTTATAAATGGCACGTATTGCCCGTTTTTGTAAAACAAATATTGCTTGGATGTCTGCTGCTTTCCCCCACAGAATGATGCCATATGACATAACACTATGGAAGTAGCCAAAATAAACTAGCCTAGCTGTAGCTCCATCAGTAAGCTGCGTTATCGTACGAACTGCATATGCAACGGAACTAAGTCTACCCGCAAGTGCCTCAATTTGTGGTCCCCACTGCAAACTTGCATCAATATTAAGTCCTAAGAAAACAGTAGAGTTTACAAGATTGAGTGTCTCGCCATTTACTTTAATATTAGTTGGGTAATGTTTTACATTTGGCAAAGTGAATTTAATGCATTTCGTTTTTTTAGCATTAAGCAACAGATTATTTACTGTGAACCAATCAAGAACTCGCGATAGTGATTTATTTAGATCATCGTAATTAGCTTTTGACCTATCAACTTTGAAATTTAAAGACGTATCGTCAGCAAATAAAACTATATCACATATGTCTTTTACATAAAAAGGGAGATCGTTAATGTATACTAAAAATAGAAATGGGCCTAGTATTGAACCCTGGGGCACTCCCATAACAATAGACGATCCTGAAGACCTTTCACCACCAACGTCAACTTTTTGTACTCTATTGGATAAGTAAGAATTTACAAGGTTAATTGCCTGATTTTGGATGCCATAATGTTTTAACTTCAAAATTAGAGTAGCATGACTCACGCAGTCGAATGCTTTGGATAGGTCGCAGAATACTCCGATCGCGTCTTGCGAGTTTTCCCATGCTTGAAATATGTGTTCCAAAAGCATGGTACCAGCATCAGCTGTTGATCGACCCTTGGTAAATCCAAATTGATGACTATGAAGTAGTCTGTGGAAGTTAAAGTGTGACAATAATTGAGTAAGAATAAGTTTTTCAAAGATTTTACTTAACGCGGGCAATATAGAAATCGGCCTATAATTAGATGGATCTTTTGCATTTCCAGACTTGAACAAAGGAATTAATTTACTATGTTTCATAAGATCTGGAAAGATTCCGTCGTCAACACATCTATTAAAAATGTAGGCTAAGCATGGAGCAATATCAATAATTATAATACCTAACACCTTTGTGGATATTCCCCAAAGATCTTCAGTATTTTTAATATTAAGTGACTTAAATGTCTTAACAATACTATCGGCATTTACGTATCTAAAGCTAAACGTGATCTCACATTTAGCAACACTTAGTTCCAATAAAGTAGATGCTCCAGAGGCAGATGATTGTAATGACTGGGTTACAATAACTGGTATATTAGAGAAAAAATTGTCAAAGGCATTCGCGACATCAATCTTTTTTGTCAATGTTGTATTGTTTATGTTTAATTTGATCTGCTTATTGCGTGTCTTCGATTTACCTGTTTCATTATTAATTAATTTCCAAGTTGCCTTAATTTTATTTGATGATTTTTCTATATTTTTTCTCAAATGTAATGATTTTGCTGCACGACAAACTTTTTTAAAAGTATTTGAATAGTTCTTTATATACAAAATAAACTTTGGGTCATGCAACATTGATTCCCTAGCCGCATAGAGATCATATAATTTATTCCTACTTCTATAGATACCGGGTGTCGCCCAATCAGCTAACCCGACATTAGATTTAGCTATACATGTTTTTAACTGAAATATCTCAGTATGTTGCTCATTTATCAAATTAGACAAGGAGGTAAAAAGTTCATTTGGATCATCTACGCATGGTAAAAGGGGTATTTTAAGTTCAATACTGCTCTGAAACTTCATAATTCGACTCCCTGTGATAGGCCGATAAGTGAATTCCTTAGGTTCATCTATACCAAATTACAAGTAAATATAGCACTGTGACCGTAATGATCCGAGGTGAAATGTTTAATTACTGCTTTATCAATTGGAACACTACTGCAATAAATATTATCCAAACAGGTGGCTGATGTAAGTGTCACCCTTGTAGGTTCTTCGAAAAGGTGACGTAAATTAAAACATTTAAATAAGTTAAGAATTCTCTCAGATAAAGGATTCACAGGAATATCTATATTGAAATCTCCGCAGACTATTAACATTTTACTACGTCCAAAAGTTTTAAGCAGTACTTCTTCCATAGTGGATTCAAATAATGCAAAGTCCGCGTCAGGGGGACGGTAAGCACTCACAATGATATGCCGCTCAAGCTCAACACACGACAGCTCAATAGTCCTCTCAATAGTGAGATTTGCAACATCTTTACGTTCTTTGCATTTTAAATTATTTCGTGCAACAATTAAGGAACCGCCACGTATGGCGTTCTTGCGTTTGAATGAACTTACAATATTATAATTCTCATAATAAGGGAGTAAATCAAATTGTAATAACCAGTGTTCAGTAACACACATGATATCTGTATTAAACATGTTTAAAAATAATTCTAATTCTAATATTTTGCTGGGAAGGCCTTGCACATTTTGATGTACTACATGTAATGTGCCAGGCTTTCTCATTGTCGGACTCGTCAGTTTAAACAAATATTGTCAGCTGACCCTCCTGCTTGTGTGCCCCCATTAGTAATACTACTAACTACAGGCTCGTCGGTTAACTGCGTTATATTACTTATAACGGGATCAAAAATATTAAATGCTAACAATTTAGCAATTATCAGTTTACTATGTCTACTAAGAAGCACAGTATCTCTGGTCAAAATAAAATTACTAATAAAATTATTAGTATCAAAAAACAAAACGTCTCTATGACGACAAGTCAAATTATACAATATTAAATTAAGATTCCAAATTGCTTGATTGTCCTTGGAACTCAAAGATTTTGAGTACGGGAATGCACATAAAATTAATTTTCCCAAACCTGAATCTTATTACAGGCAAATTAGCAAAAAGTGTGGCCCTAAGTCGAGTAGTCGTGGATTCTTATGGAATCGATAGATGACACGAATAGAAGCTTATCCCAGGTTTGCACCGTTTCTGGCGCATACGGAAGGCTTTTAAATATTAGGTACAAAATTTGAAAAATTATAACTTTTGAAAAAACAAAAAAGTGTTAAGTGCAAGTTCAATTACTTATAGAGACAGTCTTAGTGCGTTATGGATTTTAATTAAAACTACGTGCATAGTGGGAAACACTGTGAATTTGTTTTTTTTAGTTTACAGCTCGGGGGAAATTTATGTAGTCGGTGCAAACTTACATAAGGTTTCTATAAGTATTATAAACATTATATTAGTTTTGCACACCTCAGCGAATTACGGAACATAGTTTTTTTTCTTTTTTTGTAAATTGTACTTCGGGGGAAACTTATGTAGTCGTGCAAATTTTATTATGGTATATACTATCAGTTTACCACATTCGCACGTAAAAAAAACCACAAATTTCGTACCGGAAGTACTTCTTATTAATAGATCTTAATAAGAAATCAACGGCGTGGGTGGGGTGCAGATTCATACCAAAATGTAGGCCGTATTCATCCCACCAATAATAAAATTGTATATTTGTCCATATTAATCGCAAAATGTAGTCCGGATTCATACCACGCCACGGCCTTTAACAATGGATATTAGTACGGTCAGACAGAAAAATGCCTTACTATCATTTTCATATATTTTTGTTGGATGCAAATTATTAACAATTGGCGTTCGTATGTTTGTATGTTTGTCTGAAGATAACTTGCGAACTGTTGATATATTCTTTATAAAACTAGTATTCTTTATACAATTTGGTAGATGGGTATATAGTATTAGTACAATTTGTGTAAGGTTATGAGCTAAATTGGTTCGGGGGTTGTAGAAGATATTGGGGCCAAAGAAAGGGTAAAAAAGTGAAACAATCATAGACGTTTCAAAACTAGTTTTAATTTTATTTTAGACTGTGCAACTTTTGGGATAAAAGCAAAGAAGTAAAAATAAATAACCTCTACAGTTTTTCCAGTAATCTACTATCATCCATCGAGGAGTTCCGTTGTCCACCTTCCGTCTCCATCATCAGATCAGCTCGCTGTCACCATTATAAATAAATATTTAATAAATAAATAATGCTGGAAAGTTCACACAACATTATCTAGCCCCAAGCTAAGCAGAGCTTGTGTTATAGGTTCTAGATAACTGATATACTTTAATACAATACATTACATTTTTTTTTTTATTATACATAGAAAATACCCAACGAAAACATATAACATAACATTAATAACATCCTGAACATAGTACAAATGCATCTGCAGATAGTACAAATACTTATAAATTATACAATAAGGGTAAATTCAAGAGAAATATCAATAGGGATCTTAATGGTAGGCAGCGCGTTTGCAATACCGTGGGTGTTGTCCATAGGCGGCGGTGACTGCTTTACATCAGGCGGGCCGTCTGCTTGTTTGTCACGTTTAGGGCATGTAATATCGGAAGGTTTTCAATTCCTATACTGATTTCCGATATTACATCTCAATATTGGCATTCCGATATTAATATCGGAATTTCGTTATTTATTTAGAAATTGCACATTTTATTTATAAATTGCACAAATTCGGCATTAGGTTGGATTAAGTGCAATAAAAACTATTTTTAAATCGTATTCTAATCGTAACTGATCACGGGAGAACTAACTAATGTCTTTGCGAGTAGATGTTATTGGCTGATATATCAATCTACCCTCTTTCTCACTCTTTTATTATGAACGATACCACTACCATCGGTTTCATTGTCACTCTTCACCCCAACTCGACACACAACACTATCGGTATCCGCTTTGATTCTTACACATTCTCACCACAGGCTTCCATACTCCAGATAATTGAAAACCATCTTCTCTATTGAAATTTCTGTATTTAGTAATCTCAATTTCCTCTTGTGCCATTACAAATATTTATATAATATACGAATCTTTGCTCGTTGTATAGGATATTGATGTTATCTAAAAGCTTATGTTATAAATAATTGTACAATTCTGATTCTCTGAAACGATTTCTACACTAGTCCGTGATTTTCCTGAAAAAATATTTTAAAAATGGCTTCCACTTTTTTTTAAAATATTTTATACTAATTTTTGTTTGACAAACAAAAATAAAGATATCAGATATCGGTTTTTAAAGTAATCGAAACAGTAACAAAAAAAGCATTTACATCCACAGCACGAACCATTGCATTGAAATTAAATTAAAAATATGGAAAAATTAAAAATTCTGTTTAGTCCCTTACATTCTAAGGACATTTTAAAAATAAAGTCACATAAACTTTTTCATCCAAACCTATCTAAAAAACTTGGTCATTATGTCAGCTATTTATCATGTAAATTTGATTGAGATTCTTTTACGAGATCATTCATGATATTCAATTTAAACAGTTGAATGCGAAATTCTGGTTTTTAAGATTAAGTGAAATCTTAAATAAAACTAAATAATCACTTTCAGCATTGCATGTATTCAGTGAATCATCACAATAAATTTTCGAAATGGCGACCTTCTTGCCCAATACATAATCAGCATCGTCTAAAAAAAATATCTTTAAAGCGTAGAAAAGCGATCCTGTTGCTTTTGAATTGTTGCTTCTGCCTGGGTCAACCTTTTTCGCAATTCTTCCACATTTCGGCACTCTCGGGAGTAAACAATCTCTTTATAATATCCCCAAACAAAAAATTCAATGGGGTTTAAGTTGAGAGATCGTGGGGGCCATGCAATAGGCCCGCCTCGGCCAATCCATTTATCACCAAGTATCGCATTTAGTTAGTAGTAGTAGAGCTTTTTTGTGAAATACTTCGTCCGGGAAAGTACTACCACCATACCTATTTCTGCCGCAAAGCAGTAGTGCTCGCATTGCTGTGTTCCGGTTTGAAGGGTATGGGTGCCGGTGAAATTACAGTCACATGAGACTTTTCATCTTTATGTCTCAGGGTGGCGGGCGCAGTGCAATGTCACATAGGGCGCGTCCTAGGAGGGCGTGACCTATGTGATAAAGCACTGTTCATAGGAAGAGAGTACCGCTTATCATCATGTGGACCATCTGCTTGTTCAGTCATTCTCAGTAGTATTAAAAAAAACCTGTCATTAAGATATTGTCTAACTTTTGACGCAAAGTGACATGGTGCGCCGTCGTTTTAAAAAGTCATGTTTCGGCGTGTTAGTAAAATGATATCTGTGGATTATCAATTTAAATCTTCTCTTAAAAAGCTCAAGTATGACTCGCCATTTAGGCGATCTGGCAGTTGGAATGGGCCCACCATCTGTCGCAGGTTTCTGCGTGCATTGTAGAAAATAATGTCCTTGAACAACAAAGATGGGTTGTTTTACTATTGCTTATGTGTAATACAGTCTTCAGACTGTCACATTTCTTTTTAATTCCGACTTGCAGAACATTTTCAAAAACTCTTTTTTGAACTAACTTTTATTAAATTGAGTGTTTTTTATGATCCTGTGCAAGAATCTGGAACAAGGTTACATGACTAATAGCTGTCACATCAGCCATGTTGGTTAAACCTAACCTTTTAATGTTGGTAAAAACCTATCTTGGTTTGGATGAAAAAGATTATGTGTTTTTTTTTTTAAAAGTTCATTGAAAGTAGGAGTTTAGGCAAAAAAAAATATATCTTCATATTATTATTTTTATTTTAATGCAATAGTAGGTGCTATTGATGTAAATGCTATCAGACAAGGTAGCCCTAGTATTTAGCTTATTTACAACAAAAAAAAAACAGGCCTCTACCTCAACGAATCGAGCCACAATGGCCAAAAAAGTGTAAGAGCTCCGATTGTCTTAAAAACACATAACTCGAAAACTACTAAAAATTGCGAAATGGGGGTGATTCGGGTATCTCTGGGGGTAACCTTTCTTTGGACTTCGGCTTGACACTACTTTTTGGGACACACTGTATATATTATTACTTTGTTGATTATTTTATACCAACAATTTTATGAAATAAATAGATAATTGAAATAACCGGTAATAACTCACGTAGGTACTTGTTCCGAGTCTAACACCCGACTCGAGTTTCTGGGACTTAATACCCCCTTCCTCAAGGACTCCTTGTTCCTTAACTCGGAACAAGTACCTACGTGAGTTATTACCGGTTTTTTCAATTATGAATATTACTCACGGAAGTTTTAATAGAAATAAATAGATGTTCCATAATAACATATTTTTTTGCTGACGTTACTTTCACTCGTTTTAGATGTAGGTATTTCTAGGTGGGATAAATACGGACTCTATAAATGAAATGAATATTAATTGTATGAATCCGGAATAATTATTATTACTTTCAGCTCGTGGGATGATTTTCTGGGATCAATACGGATGCACCCCGCGGTCGGGGGACAGTGTTAGCAGTGTAGCGCCACAGTATATATATTAGTTTCTTAGCACCGCACTGAACTTACATATATAATACTTAAAAATGCATGTTCCGTATATAAATTCCAGTATTCAATGGCTGGCGAATGTAGTACTAATCAAATGAATAAGTTTAAGTGAAATTCCAGAATTGCCTGAAATTTCCCCGAAGTAGAGCGACAATAAAATATGGAAAAAGTGACTTCCGTGTGAGGTACCCAGGTGCAAACCTGGTAATTTATTTGGCCCATTTTTCTGGTAATTCTGTCAATTTGCACCGACTACTTCAATTTCCCCCGAACCGCAATACAGAAAAAAAGATTTTTTTAGAAATGTTTTTTTTTTCGTATGTTCCGTAAGTCGGATTAAAAAAATACTTGGTGCAAATGTAGATCATAACGGTCTTAAGTGTATGCCAAATTGCACCGACTACATCTATTTTCCCTATTAAGTTACGGGTATTATAAGGTTTTCACCCTATTTCACCCTGTTCCGGGGGGGTGAATTTGCTGAAAGTTATATTAGAGGTGATTTTCAAGCCAAACAAAACAATTAGAAAAGGTTTTGTGACTACATCTAATTACTTCCACACTTTTGCTAAAAATCGCCTAATTTGCCTGTACTATCTAGCTTATGTAGCAAAGTCTCAACTAGCTTAATTATATCTAGTCGCATGACACCACTACTCTCACCTAATTGAACTATCAGAGTGGTGTCATTGTCAAAGCGATCTTCGCTCTTTATACAATCTATAAACTTATGAATTGGGGCATTTTCAAAGCAATTATTAGTGACAACTTGCCCTAACTGATCACTTAGTAGCAAACCCATGCCAACGCCTATCTTATCAGAAAAAAAAAAAAAAAAAAAAAAAAAAATATATATATTCGATTCATAACTTATTTTTTTCTCTTGCCCATCCCTAGTTTAGAATGACATGCTGCCATGCTACACACACGCAAAGCAAATCCATGCCAACACAAAAAAGATTTTAAAAAATGCGTTCTAAAAACTAAGCAGAAGGAGAAGCGATTGACATTTTATTTTATTTTATTAATCTATGATTCACAGTTAAGACATGTAAGATAAAGCAAAAAAGAAAAAAACAATGATAAAAGTATTCTAGCAATGAAACGCAAATGCAATACGATTTCGATGTGGTGATGTGCGTGGGGTTCTCGTGGGTTTTCTGCATAGGTTTTCGGAACAACAAATACATACATCAATCCATGTTTGTGTGGATCGTAGACGGAGTTTCTCGCTCTACGGTGTGGGTTCAATGCATGTTCAATGTTCTTCCATAGACAAAATAGACTCAAAGTTTGATTGGTTGGGTTTTGTACGGTACGGTACATAGCATGGCATGGTCATGGAAGTCCATGGGAATGGTACATAGATAGATTTATGATAGATAGAGCCACTGAGCATGTAATGTTTTCACGGCCGTTTCAAATCATGGATACAGCCTTAGGTAGATGGCGCTGCTCTGTACTTTACTGTCAAAATGGCTAAGTTTTACTTTACCGACCGTCGATTTTTGGTGGGGATGGGGGAGGGGAGGGTTGGGGGTAGGGTAAAACACCCACTTTGAAGAAAATGTTGCGGAACCCCCCCACTTTTCGAGAAAAAAACTAAAGAACATTTTGAGGTTAAGTATCGAATTTATAAAAAGGGATCACCAATCACCACGTGAGTTGCGAGAGAGCCGAAGGAGTTGGGGGAGGAGTGGGAGGCAGAGGGAGACCTCTGCCCTATAGGTGGGGAAATGTAGAAACTCATAGTTTTAGAGAAAAAAAATAAAAAAAGTTTTTAGGTTAGGTTAGAACATGAACAGCACGTGAGCTGCAACCGAGCCGAAGGCGAGCGTGGCCCGGTAGGGCCCACAGCGAACCAGAACCAACACTTGCACGCCAATACCCAATAGCCTTTGTAATATCCTATCTACCTTAACTTGAACGGCCTACAGTATTATAACTATGTATTTATATCTACAGTATTTAAGTATTTTACAGTATTTTGTAAGGTTTCCGCACTTACAGGTGGTATTTTACCACTCCCCCCGCCCCCCCTTAAATCGATGGCAAGTAAAGTAAATTCCTACATAAACAAGCCCTTTTTTTATAAATTCCATACTTAATCAAATGGGGTGTTTTACCCCCCCCCCAAAAATCGTCAGTCGGTAAAGTAAATTCCATAACTAACCTAAAAATGTTCTTTATTTTTTTTCTCGAAAAGTGGGGGGTTCCGCAACTTTTCCTTCAAAGGGGATGTTTTACCCCTCCCCCCAAAAATCTAAATTTATCGAAAATAAAGTGAAATGTCATCATCAATAACGTAGAGATATATTTTCGTGGTATTTTGTTACTATAACACAAAACAAAGAATCGCTATAAAATCTTTAGTATAACGCAGAGAATTTCGGGCCTCCATACTGGAGGTACAACGTTTACGAGAAAAGGTATACTACCTAACATAGGATCACTACAAAGTTAAATAGAGGCACGCGTACACCGCACAGAAAATGCGTTTATTAATTTTGACAACTACAGTTGAATCAGCGCCATCTATTGAGCCAAATAGATCTTCTTCTTCTTAGCTTAGGCCAAATAGATCTATTTTTTATATTCTAATCCAAAATGTAATACAATACTTGACTGTGTGCATGGACTTAGTATAAAAACGTCCATGGCTGTGTGTGACTGACGGACGTTGGCAACATTGTTTAGCCTTGGAGTATTCGAGAGTATTCGTCAGAACTTCAGAAGCCATTTTAGGAAGAGTAACGTAAATAAAAACAAATACAATACAAACGATACAAGCCGTGCGACGCCAAAAAAAAAAAAAATACAAACGTTGCTTCCTATTTGCTATCATTAGATTACATTACAGCCATTACTTAAGCTAAGATTACATTACATGCTCAATGGTGTACTGATATGAATGAATTATCAACATTAGCTACACTAAAATGCAAGCAGCAAGTAGTCCGCGCTGTTCGCTTCAACGTCGACGGCTCCTACTGTCTCACTTGTGGCGCTGACAAGAAAATCAAACTATGGAATCCACACCGACAACTTTTGCTGAAAACTTACGGAGGTCACGCGAACGAGGTCCTAGACGCCGCGGGATCTTGCGACAGCAGTCACATAGTGTCGTGTAGTAGCGATAAGTCGGTCATTCTTTGGGATGTGACAACAGGACAACCAATACGGCGATTTCGGGGCCATGCCAGCTCTGTCACCTGCATTAAGTACAATGAGGAGTCCACGATGGCTATTTCTGGGTCCGTAGACAACACTGTGTGCTTCTGGGACATGAACAGCAGGCGACAAGAGCCCGTACAGATATTAAAGGAAGCCAAAGACACAATATCATCGATAGCAATAACTGATCATGAAATATTGACATGTTCTGTTGACTGTCACGTAAGATTGTACGATATAAGACTAGGGAAGATGATATCTGACTACATAGGCCACATTATTACGTTCGGAAGCTTAACTCACGATGGCCAGTGCTACGTGTTAAGCTGCAACGATAATACGGTGAAACTATTTGATAAAGACTCTGGAGAGATCTTAAACACGTTCTCTGGACATGAATGTAAAGACTATATGCTGGAAAATACTGTGAATGAGAAGGATAGTCATGTCATATCTGGTTCGGCCTCTGGAGACATCGTATACTGGGATCTTATCAGTAGCACAGTCACACAGAAGTTGGTTCATACGAGGAATAAGCCGGTTGTATCGCTGAGCCATCATCCATTAGATAGTTCCCTGCTGTCTGCATGTGAAGATGAAATTAAATTATGGGGGGTAAAACCTACCGAAGAATAAAAATGATTGTTGTAAATGAACGGGCATAATTTACATTATGAGGACTGCCCAAGATATTACCACCATACCTATTTCTGCCACAAAGCAGTAGTGCTTGCATTGTTGTTTGAAAGGTATGGGTGCGGGTGAAATTACAGGCACATGACTTTCATCTTTGTCTCAGGGTGGTGCAGTGCAATGCCACATAGGGCGCGTCCTAGGTGGACGTGACCTGTGAGGTAATGCATTGTCAAAGGCAGAGATTACAGCTTGTTCCATAAATGCATCAAGTTAAAAAAAAGAGAAAAGATATACCAGAGTGACTGTTTTTATACAAAAGGGTTATTGGCTTTTAAAAAAAGTGTATTAGACCACAGATAAAATAATACTATACATTAGACTAAGCATGAATATTTAAGAGCCATGGATTTTGTTATTTTCTTTTTTTGTATTTTTTTTAGGAGTTGATCTAGTGGGACTGTCTAGTTGAACTCACAAGAGCTGATTAAATTGATTTTAAAGATTAAACTTATATATTTGTACTTAATTGTAATTCTTTATACCCCCTCCCCCCTTGTACTTCTTGTTTTTAAATAACCTTGTTTCTACAAGCTGCTACTAATTATGAAATCGCAAATAACAAATAATACAAGTTGAATGATAAATCGAATTTTATTTCCAAAAAATTCCATCACAAATGGTTTTGAACCGTTTTTCCGACATCGAATCCACAATGCTTGGGCTTGGCCGAGAATGCTTACAAATAATTAGTTTTATCCATTTTCTATCGAATAAACAGAGAGGGAGTGTCCCACAGTTGGGATAGAGTTAAGTGACCCAACATTTTGATTCTTGTAAGGAACCTGCCTGCCTGGCTCCTGCAACTATTTCTGACCAATCGTACCTAATATTAACGAGTTGCGTTCGCCCGCGCTCTCCAGAGGTTAATGAATTGAGAGATAAAAAATAATCTCTTTGATGTACATTATCTATAAATTTCACTACAATTGGACCAGCCGTTTTTGAGTTGTTATTGAAATTGTCTATGTTATATATTCCTTAGGATTTAATTGAAAGCAATCACACAACAATACATACTACTAGTTCCAAAGAAAGACTCGAGTTGTGATTTCCTTACATAACATTATCTGTGGCGCGATGAAAAATCTTGAAATAGGCAATACAAACATCTGAATATGAAATACTATTATCCGCCCGCGGCTTCGCTCGCGTTATACCCGGATAAAAAGTTGCTTATAGCTCAATCCAGGTCATAATCTATCTGTTCATAATTTCACCGAAATCAATTCAGCCGTTTCGGCGTGATTGAGTAACAAACATCGTAACTTTGACGTTTATGATATTAGTGGAATTATGAGGGAAGTGGTCTCCTTGGGAACAAACAGTCTCACTAGTACCACTACGATTCATTGAAATGGTGGTACTAAAGAAAATTCAAATACGATATTTAATTGTTAGAAAATAAATAAATAAAAGAGAATAAAATTTCCCGCAAGTACCACCGGTAGTACAGGGTGGTACAAGTAGGAACAAAGTTAAATTTTTGTTTGTTCCTACCTTCCTGTTTATTCGATAGACATCTTAAAATTACTGCAATTTACATATGGCAAGAGAATCTACCTAGTTCCTTAGAAATTACCTATCTATTGATTGATATGAATAAAAAACAAACATATATAAATCTAAACAAAATATGTGCGTGAGAAGCCTACAGTGATCCACAACGACAAACTGACCCCCAATTTCACCATCGACTCCCTAAGCCTAAGGGGTCACTTAGGCGCAAGATATAAGAGGCGTAAGGCGAAGACGCATCGCGGAGACGAGACACGGACGCGACTTTTGAAATTATATAGAAGAGACGGGGCGCGGACGCGACGGTACACGTTGACTGTGCGAGCGAGCGAGACCCGCCCAGCAGGCATGCCATCCCGCGCCCGTCCTCGCTCCCGCCGCGTCCGCTCTTCGTTTCTCCTGTGTGTTTTGAACAAAAGGCGCGGACGTAAAAGCGTTGCGTCCGCGCCCCGTCTATTCTGTACGTTTTGCGTCGCGACGCTTCTATACATTTTGTATGAAAGCGACGCGGAAGAGACAAATGCCCGCGCCCCGTCTGCGTCTTACGTCTCTTCTGTCTGGCCGCACCTTACGCATCCAATTGTTTGACTTCATAAGTCAGATTGCCATGCCATCGAAAACTATCAATGAACCGTAAACCGCCCCGTAAAGTTAAGTGTCAGCTTTGAAATCGAACAGAGTCCCTTACATTTTGCAATAACATACTTTTAAATCCACACCAAAAATGCCTAACGAATAATGAACAATTTTAATTAGACTAGAAAACCATAAAATTATAGTACGCGCCACGTAACTGTGCGGTCGAGGTGAAAACTGTTCCGTCTGCAAATGGCGCGGTAAGATTGAGGTTTGCGCTGATAATTTTTGTCTGTGTCGATATTATTCCAACAGTCGTTTATAATTATTGCTTGATGTAAATTATTGATGCTTGCATGCGTCCACGGGGCGCCTATGTGTTATTTTTAGTGAACCCACGGTGAAAAGAGGCCTTTTGAGGCTCTGCCCTTTCGGGGAATAGGCGTGTGTCTATGTATGTAAGGACACGAGATACCTGCCCCTATTAATAGATTTAAATAAAGAGCGAGCCTCACAGTAGTCGCATATGATGTGTAACATCTGACATCTCACCTCCTTGGTAATAAGCAACATGCTGATAGTACCAACTTCAGAAAAATGATGCGCGCTTTCTGTTACACACTTCCGTCCCTTTCCACGCCACACCCCACAGATTGCAGGAAAGCGAGAGGAAAGATGTTACTGGGCATAAGACGCAACCTCTTAACTCGCTAAGTAACCTGGCGCTTACTGCACAAATACAACAAAAACTTAATATTATGTACTTCAACTTAATTATCTTAATGAAAATGCAATATGGAATCTATATCAAGTAAACAAATAAGCTATAAGGAAACTTGTGAACATGTATCTTAAAAAGTTGACTCGTGGCCACTGTAGTGACAGCGAGTTACATTTATCTCTGGTACATTTATTGACAACGAACTGACGGACAAATATTAATATACAACTAGAATTATTAGAATCTGGTCAAATATGTCAAATACAAACTAAATAAAAGTACCTAGATAAATACAAGCTATACATAATAAAGTAATCAGTGCAAAAGGTATTTTAAGTCTGACTGATACAGATCATAATCATTAAATAGTTTGGTAATCAGTACATAAATATAACGAAAAAGGTTAAGTAGGTTCATTTTAAATGTTTGTGATTTTTTGTAATGTAATTTTATTTTCCGGACCTGCCATATTGGTTATCGGGTACTATAGCCATTTTACAAGTATAGTATGTTCGGGCAAATCTTGCAACTTAATTTTAAAGCAGTTATCCTCAACCGATTGAGATTCAATTTGGCATACCTGTCAAGTTCCGATGACAATACAATAAGATGATGATAGCGAGATGATCTGATGATGGAGACGGAAGGAAAACGAAACTCCCCGATGGATAATAGTAGACTGGCCGTGTCTAGGCTCATTTTGATTAGCACACGGAATATCCTTCGTTCAAAAGCTGAACTTGTTTTAAAGCGTGACATTGGCGAAATTGTGGTCTACTCCGCTAGGGCCACTTGTTCAAGAACTGAATTGAACACAATTCCACTTCAATTCAATTGGTCGTGGCTCCACGTGTCGGCGCGCATTGCACGGTCCGTAGCAGGTGTTGCCATCATGAGGCGATGGTCGCGGCCCGTGACGCCGCGCGCAGTCTATACAGGGTGTTGCTCTGTAGTGCGCACTCGATATATTCACGGTAGGTTACATTGCCGATATGCTACCCTGTATTTACCAAGTATTCAAGCGTAAAGATGCGTGTACAGAGAACGACCTTTATACTTTTGTGGTAAGATTAGTCTCTAAAATGGCTAAGCCGATATTTATACGGTTTTTAGCAAACGTTTCGTGTGATTTAAAGGCTCTTACATAGGTTTCATCGCCACATATATAGAGAATGCGAGAAGGCGATAAACATTTTAAGGTCAAGGGTACATTTTAAAAGCACGCGTCGAAGGTTTAATTGATTTAACCCCCGACGCAAAAAGATGAAGTTATAAGTTTGACCGCTATGTGTGTCTGTCTGTGGCACCGTAACTCTTAAACGGGTGAGCCTATTTGAATTAGTTTTTTATTTGAAAGCAGGTTTTCTAGAAATGGTTCTCAGACATGTTTTATCAACATCGGTTCAGCGGTTTTATTGAATTTGGGATTTTTGAAAAATTTAAATTTCTTCTTGTTTATTGAATAATATCGTATTTGTGGGTAACTAACATTATATAACAGTGGAGAATCCACTTGAAGACGGCATTGAACACATATATTGCACTGAGAAGGAAACAATGACACATTTAGAGATCAATAAATAAAATCAACGCTATGTTCAATTTAATACACTTTTCCACATAACTTAGGAACCTTTTTACTGTGACTAGCTTAAACATAACATTCGCAACTATATCTATGTAAATAATATTATGTGTACAAATTAAAATTACTCAAAATAGCACCGCAATTTAAAAATAATATTTTTTTTCAATATTGCAACACCCTTACCGTATATTAATATATAGATGGTGTTTCATAAAATAGTGTCATATGGCTGAAGTCACCTTCCGACATACAGTACTGCGGCGAAAGAGCGCTTCGGAAATCTTCGTCTTTCCGAAACGGAAATATGATTGCAAGTGGATGAAAAAGCGACAGACAGTCAAGAATGAACGTTACCGATGTACATTTATTTTCTAGTACCTACTGTACACAGAGCGATTAAACTGGGTCATAAGGACATAAGGGTCATAGAACCATTCTTCCATATGACACTATTTCTGAAAACACCCTGTAGAACAAATCTTGACTCCAAAAACTAACTTAACAGCTAGGACAAAAATCTATTTTTATGCCTAGAAACATTACTTCTAAGTTATAAAATAGAATTTTGTACTCAAAACGGCCGAAACATTTTCGCGCACTCGAACTTAGTGTAAACTTACCTTTACCCACAGATACTTAGCTAAAGTTGTACCTAAGGGCCAAAGTACACTAGCTTGGCCCTAAGCATAAATTTAAAAAAAACCGTGAAACGGTAGTGGAAACGGCCCTTAGAAGATTTTTTTATGATATAAATATAGCAACAAAAGTTTCCCAATAGTTCTATAGAGCTAAAAACCTACCTGTATTTAGGTATGATCATATATTTTTACTATACGCAATTATATTATAAATTTGTCTGCGCAATTGTGTCTGGTACAAAACGGATGTAAACTGGTATAAAGTAGGTAAGTTAACACTAAGATATCCAACACAGTTATCAACTAATTTTATTATTCGCTGTTCAAAGAGTCGAACTAACGGGTCCTTACCACTCTGTTCTACTATTTGTTCTACCAATAGAACATCTAGGAAAAATAATTCACATTTGTTCTACTAATAGAACAAGAAGGAACAGAAATCCATGGAAATGGTATTTACACACACTTTCATAAATCTGACTGAGCCGTGTTTCGCAATGTTGCAATGTTGAGTACATTTTCTTCAGAAAATACAATCAATCTAGGTTTTTTTTAAATAACCCAGCTTACCTTTACTCAGAATAATAAAGCTGGGTTTTTTTTCTTCAGAAATAGATTCATAACTGGGTTCATTATTGTCAGAACAACTAAAGTTGTCTTTGTCGTAGATAAAATACATACATAAGGACACACACTTTTTTCCCCGAAAGGGTAGACAGAGCCTCAATGGACCTACAAATGTTCTTAGCGACTACAATAGTTTTAAACGATTTAATAGTCGACTAATATTGTGTTATATTATATTTTTGACATATAATGATGATTTATGAATAAATGACCTCTTTCCATCGGTCTTTTTTTTTTTTACCTAAAATAGGCCTTTGGCTATATCTCACCTGATGGGAAGCGACGATGAGGCTTATTTAAGCACGCTCGCCTAGAAGATGCCTATTAACTCTTCGTTTGAAGATGCCCAAGTTGTATGATAAAGGGAACAAAGAAGCCGGAAGAGAGTTCCAGGCCTTTGTTGTCCGCATGATGAAAGAGCTTGAGAAACGGTTTGTACGCGACGTTGGTATGTCAACAACAAAAGGGTGAAACGCCTCTCCACGTCTGGTCGTCATGGAGACGAGGGGATCAAATCGTGCAGCTCCTGAGCACACTCACCGAAATGTATGCGGTAGAAAATACACAAACACGCAACTCTTCGACGATGCTCTAAGCTTTGTAACCTTTAACTATTCGTAACTATTTGTTACCTCTAACTCTAACTATTCTCAGTAGTTCAATTAACGATTCAATTGATTGAACTACTGAGACTTTTCAGTCTTATTAGTTCAATGAAATAATTTGATTGAACTACTGGCACTCAAAAGTTTCAGTAATTCAATTGATTGAACTTTAAATAGTTTCAATATCGTGAGAATACTGACGTGACAAGTGGTGAGCTCATCGCCGCCATTGCCTCCCACGACTGACTCGGCTAACGCTAAACATAAAAACTTCCGACTGTTTATAGACCGTAAAAAAACAATTATGAAAATAAAAGAGATCCATAGAGGCTCAGCCTACCCCCCTTCGGGGAAAAAGGCGTGTGTGTGTGTGTGTATGTATGTGAAAATAAACCATCAATAACCAAAGCGCGACTCTTTGAACAGCTAACTGGTTCTACATCACAATTTGCCAAACAGATCACAGATATTATCACCCTGCCTTTACAGTACACTGCTGTTGTATTATTACTTATTTTTTCTCAAAAACATCAAAAAACTGACTCTCACCACAGTATTCGGCTTGGCGGAAATCAAGGCGGAAAGTTTTTTGATGTTTTTAAAGTTGACACAAAAAAAGTATAATATTTATATTATATATAATATTTATAATATCTAAAGTAATATAGATTAGATAAACTATATAACTGCCATGGTGACCACGTCAGTTATATTACTCTGTGTGACTATGCCATAGTAAACAAGTCAACTATATTACTACATAGAGTAATATAGGTAAACTATGTAACTGTCAAGGTGACCACGTCAGTTATATTACTCTGTGTGACTATGCCATAGTAACCAAGTCAACTATATTACTACATAGAGTAATATAGATAAACTATATAACTGCCATGGTGACCACGTCAGTTATATTACTCTGTGTGACTATGCCATAGTAACCAAGTCAACTTTATTACTACATAGAGTAATATAGATAAACTATATAACTGCCATGGTGACCACGTCAGTTATATTACTCTGTGTGACTATGCCATAGTAACCAAGTCAACTATATTACTACATAGAGTAATATAGATAAACTATATAACTGCCATGGTGACCACGTCAGTTATATTACTCTGTGTGACTATGCCATAGTAACCAAGTCAACTATATTACTACATAGAGTAATATAGATAAACTATATAACTGCCATGGTGACCACGTCAGTTATATTACTCTGTGTGACTATGCCATAGTAACCAAGTCAACTTTATTACTACATAGAGTAATATAGGTAAACTATATAACTGCCATGGTGACCACGTCAGTTATATTACTCTGTGTGACTATGCCATAGTAACCAAGTCAACAATATTACTACATAGAGTAATATAGATAAACTATATAACTGCCATGGTGACCACGTCAGTTATATTACTCTGTGTGACTATGCCATAGTAACCAAGTCAACTTTATTACTACTTAGAGTAATATAGGTAAACTATATAACTGCCATGATGACCACGACAACTTTATTACTACATAGAGTAATATAGATAAATATATGCCTATGCCATAGTAACCAAGTAACTATATTACTATATAGAGTAATATAGATAAACTTATTACTTTACGTTGTAATATCGTTTATGCTGGTAATACAAATAATAAATTATTATTATTAATAATAAAAAATACTAATAATACAACAACAGTGTAATAACCCAACCAACCAACATTCAACACTTCAACACTTCCCAACATTCAAAACCATACAATTTATTTAAATTTCCGAATCTAGCTTCAACTAAACAATATTCTAACAAATTGGTGGATTACCATTTCGATTTCAAATAATTTTAGGACATTTTAGTTACGTAACCTAATATAATAACGAACAGGTGGGAATCGAACCTGCGAACCTCTCCCTTAGATACGCTAACCATAGTGTGAGAAACATTTAAAAACCTATAAATTATATAAAATGTGTGAAAATTATAAGTAGAAACACATAAATAACAATATTTTGATTGCTTTGTAAAAAAACAATCAAAAAAAAATATTACTGAATTTTGGATATGTTTAAAAGAGTAAATAAAACAAGTAAAGTTACAGTAAATGTCAACTCAAATCTAATAATTAGGATTTTCAAATAATGTTTTTTTGTATTTTCACTTAATTTACCATTTAATAAAAAAATGGTAAATTAAATGGTAAAAATATCAAAATTAGGATTATCAAAAATAGACACTATTTAAATTAATTTTAACATTGATTAATTCCCCCACACTAATACGTCATTCAAATTTAAGCATTGCTTAAAATTAGTCCTGTCATTGTTTGACTATGCCATAGTCAAAGACTATGGCATAGTAAGGGGTTGCAGTTTAATTGCAGACTGATTATTATAAAATAGTGATGTAATTTTCGAAAATCCTATTTTTGAATCTTACTTCATTGAATTAACATTTAATTAATTAATGGTAAATTGAATTAATATAGTGAAATCATGTTTTTAATCCTATTTTTGAGTGTAACAAAGTCTTTTTTTCTCAAAATGGTAATCCACCTTCACTTACATAACTCGTTGTGTCGTTCACTTGCAGTCCTCCGGCGTGACTATGTGAGACATTGACATATGCCGCCTGAAATAAAATAAGATTTTGTGAAAAAAATTTTTTTTGGTCTTATTAAATTAGTGATCGTAACCGTGTGCTGATCAAAATGAGCCTAAACACGGCCAGTGTACTATTATCCATCGAGGAGTTCCGTTATCCAGCTTCCGTCTCCGTCATCAGATCAGCTCGCTGTCACCAGCATATTGTATTGTCATCGGAACTTGACAGGTACGCCAAATTTCAGCTCAATCGGTTGAGGATAACTGCTTTAAAATTCAGTTGCAAGATTCCTCCCGGACATACATACATACATACATACATACATACATACATACATACATACATACATACATACATACATACATACATACATACATACATACATACATACATACATACATACATTGCAAGTTAAATAAAAGCTTACTGCACCATATTTTGACTGAACTTCTTTATTTATCTAAGATTGTAATGCGTTATTTTGTATGGATTATGCTGTGGTTTTTTCCAGCCTAAGAATAGATCCTTCCGTCTCCTCTCGTGAATGTCTAAGGATAAATGGATTAACTGAAAGGGATTACACCAGGGGATGGGCAGCGGCATCCACTTGAGCACAACACCAATACTGCAATCACCATTACACCAGCCAAGTTTTAATTTTTATTTGTATACAACTTGTAATGAAGGATCTATCAGACGGTCCACCTGATGTTAAGCGGTACCCTCTGCCTATGAACAGTGCATTACCACATAGGACACGTCCACCTAGGACGCGCCCTACGTGGCATTGCACTGCGCCCACCTTGAGACATAAAGATGAAAAGACTCATGTGCCTGTAATTTCACCGGCACCCATACCCTTCAAACCGGAAAATAGCAATGCGAGCACTACTGCTTTGAGGCAGAAATAGGTATGGAGGTAGTACTTCCCCGGACGCCAAGTGGCAAATGCCTCTTGCATTAAGTAAATTAAGTAAAGTACAGTAGTATTACCTTAGTCCTCGCTCGCCCCTGAAACTCAATGAGCATAAGTTACAGCTCTTCCACTGTGCATTCTTATCTTTCTCCTCTTTCATAGACAATTTATCCGATTTCAAAGACAATTTATCAGTTTTAAAAGATAATTTATCATCTTTCATAGACGGCGTGTCATCTTTCGTAGACGGCGTGTCATGTTTCGTAGACGGCGTGTCATGTTTCGTAGACGGCGTGTCATGTTTCGTAGACGGCGTGTCATGTTTCGTAGACGGCGTATCATTTTTTATAGTCAGCTTATTGTCTTTCATGAATGATCTATAATTTTTCACAGACAATTTATCATCTCTCACAGACAACATAACATCTTGCATTGGCAGTTTGTCTATGCGCACGGATAGAGTTTTAGCGACAAGCTCTATGTTTTTATTGTCTGTAACATCTGCAGGTACTTGATTTTTCTGCGGTGTCTTAGGAGTGGCCGATTTTTTTGACGCCTCCTTTTTGGTAGGTCTCCTTTCTGGTTTCGGTTTTAGCACTGAAAATAGATTTTCGATTTAAATAAATTTATTCTCAAAAAGACATGTCACTTACAAGAGAAAAACATTTATCTTATAAGTAGTACATTAAACATATAAGTAGGTCGTTCGAGTAAGTAAATCTATATACAGGGTGTCCCATATTTAATGGATAATCCAGTAAGTGCATAAAGGGGCGAGCAAAGATGCACAGAAAAAAAAAAAAAAAACAAATAGTCCTGGAAATACGATACTTTGAAAAAAAAAATTGCTGGTTATGCGCACATTATTGGACACTACAACCACAAATTGAGGAATTATCAATAGTTTTTTTCTGTAAAATGTTCCTGAATGTTGGGCCTTGCCAAAGTGCTACCCAATGCATGACTAGCTATTGCTGTTTTTTTTACAAAAGTTTTCAAAAAACCAGAATAGCAAATGTCTGTTTCCAATGTCTATGTTTGAGCACATCTGGTGAAAAAAAAAAACGTAGAGTGACCTGGGTAGCCAACAATTTTAAAAACAAGCCTACTTTATGCAATTTCTAAAAAGGATACACACGATATTTTTGTTTGAAAATTATTAAGTTATTGCTATATGACATACTGGAAACGTATTTTTAATAAAATGAATATATTTAAAAGTTTCAAATAACCTCAATAAAAACTACCCAAATACGTTATAAAACGTGGACAGAGGATCGGACGGACCTAGCTGACTAACTTGCTACCTGGGTGCATGACGCTCGCACGACACGTGCTTGTGTGAGAGAGATGAACACTATTTGGCCGCATGCGAGTAAGAGGGATAAACAGGTACGCTTCCCTATCCCTTTGTGTGTTTAGAATTTGTTACGTGGTTGACTGATATTTAGATAAGTGATTTTAGTACGTCTCTTGATTTTCTCGACATCACATGTGCATTTTCGGTTCTCAGTAGTCGTGATATCGAAAGTAAGCCGTAAGGCTTTCTATGCCTTCCAGTTCATTTTTCCAATTAAGTAATGAATCTATATGCACTCCTAAGAATTTTACCGAGTTAACGTTTTGCACACATTGCTGATTTAGTATCGGTTCCAAAATATCTTTACTGTTTGCAGTAGATTGAAAAAGCATAGCGTTTGTCTTAGTTACATTGATAATGAGTTCATTAGCTGAGAACCAGTATTGGAAACTAACCAAGGATTCGTTTACTCTTGCGTTATTTGCTGGCATGTCATCTGCACTAACAATAGCATTAGTATCGTCTGCATAGACTACGATATCAATTCCGGTGTTTTATTAGTTATATAGTTAATCATGTCATTTGTGAAAATTATGAACAAAATAGGTCCCAAAATTATGCCCTGAGGTCACTATATTTATCAATTTTGATTTATGGACCTTCTCCTTTCCATCATACCTTCGAGTATTTATTTCTACAAACATCTTTCGATTGCTCAAATATGACTTCAGCAACGCAAGAGTATTTCTTCTTACGCCGTATTGTTCAAGTTTGGCAATAAGTATATTATGATCTACTGTATCAAAAGCGGAACTTAAATCAAGAAAATTCCAGCTACTCTTTTCTTATCATTCAGTCTAACAACTACGTCATTTACCAGTGTATTTATTTATATTTATATTGCCTCAAATTTAATACATTATTTAAATAGAGGTACCTCATTATACGGGACTTAACTAGCTTTTCAAATATTTTTGACAGCGTTGGTATTAAGGACGATAGTTTTTGGATTCCGTTTTTGAGCCTAGTTTCAGCACGTGAGGCACGTCTGCGATGCGACTGAGAGGCGCCTCGTCGCTCGACCCCTCACTGTCGCTCATAGCGCGCACCGGCCGCTTCTTAATGTATGTAACCTCACCTGCAGCGGCCGGGCCGACCTCGGCGGCTAGTATCAGCACGTGAGGCGCGTCTGCGATGCGACTGAGAGGCGCCTCGTCGCTCGACCCTTCACTGTCGCTCATAGCACGCACCGGCCGCTTCTTAATGTATGTAACCTCACCTGCAGCGGCCGGACCGACCTCGGCGGCTAGTATCAGCACGTGAGGCGCGTCTGCGATGCGACTGAGAGGCGCCTCGTCGCTCGACCCTTCACTGTCGCTCCGGGCGCGCACCGGCCGTTTCTTAATGTATGTAACCTCACCTGCAGCGGCCGGACCGACCTCGGCGGCTAGTATCAGCACGTGAGGCGCGTCTGCGATGCGACTGAGAGGCGCCTCGTCGCTCGACCCTTCACTGTCGCTCCGGGCGCGCACCGGCCGCTTCTTAATGTATGTAACCTCACCTGCAGCGGCCGGACCGACCTCGGCGGCTAGTATCAGCACGTGAGGCGCGTCTGCGATGCGACTGAGAGGCGCCTCGTCGCTCGACCCTTCACTGTCGCTCCGGGCGCGCACCGGCCGCTTCTTAATGTATGTAACCTCACCTGCAGCGGCCGAGCCGACCTCGGCGGCTAGTATCAGCACGTGAGGCGCGTCTGCGATGCGACTGAGAGGCGCCTCGTCGCTCGACCCTTCACTGTCGCTCCGGGCGCGCACCGGCCGCTTCTTTACACGCTTTCGGAACCTACAATTAATACAGGAATATCAAATCGTGAAAGTTGGAATGTACCCTTCATTCCTTTAGTGGTCTAGGGATGCACTAAGTAAAGGAATTCCCGAAAGGGGGTGCATCACCTCTTCTTAGGCCGCCTGTAGAGTGCGGGCGCCGGTTTGTTCTTCTCCTCGTTGTTATTGATGTTGATGAACTTGCCGCAGGCGGCGGCCGGGCGCTCCGCCTCCGTGCTGGACGTGAGCTCGCTCTTGTCGCACGCGAACAGGTCCGTCTCATTACTGAGCTCATTGCTGTCTATCTGCTCGCTGCAATTGGTTAAAGGTAAAACGTTAAGGAGAATGCTCACCGTTGCGGTGCGAGATTCAAATTTTTTGGTGTTTTTTGCCCATTACTGCTCATGAGCACTTCTTCAGATAGCGAAAGTTGAGTTCGCGAGAACTAGGAGACTTAACACACATGTTTTAATTGATAGTATCTCATAAATATCATCATCATTAGAGAAAATATTAAGCGTAAATTTGTATACAATTCAGTAGGCAATTACATTATTCAGATTAATATAAGAGAATTTATTTTTTATATTTGCTAATTTAGCAGCAGCACGAAGTTTTATCATTGGTCACTTACGCCAGATACTTCCGTGCTTAAGAAATCTATACCTCATCTCTTCCCGGGTTTAAGTTAGCGCTGTCACTTTCTTGCAGCTATTGTTTTCTTGCTAGAATCCGCCCATTCGGTATTTTAACACATCGCCTTAATCAGCTGTAAAGCTTGCAGACCTGATAATCAGTAACAATTCTGGATGTGCCTCTAGAACCTATATACCCTAGCGGCTATCCAGACTACGGCAGACGCAGTGTAGGGTGCCCCCCACTCGATGTACTGGCGACATTGTAAAGGTAGCTAGAAGTCGGTGTATGGAGGCAGCTCAAGATGGTTCGTCATGCCTTCTTATGTTATGTTGTTTCTAATGTTTTATGTCTCTCACAGATGAGAGAGATCACGAGGCGTATACAACTAGGGTGGGCTGCTTTTGGTAAGTTGGAAGACGTTTTTAAATCGAAAATCCCTCAATGTACTCATATAAAGACACTGATTAAGTACTTTTTGAAACAATCCTGCAGGCCGATGATAATAACACGTCCTTATAATGGGATACTTTAACTTACCAAGCATTAAATGGCCCCTTACAGACACTGCCCATCAGTGTCTGTAAGGGGCCATTTAATGCTTGGTAAGTCAAATTATATGAAAAATTCATTGAAATTTTACTTGATAGTAACCTGCAGCAACTAGTAGCTGGAATAGCAAGAAATGAGCAAAAATCCCTGTTAGACCTTATCCTGTGTAATGAGGAAAATCTATGCACTATAATCGAACATCTTCCTAACATCGGCAAAAGTGATCACCATGTACTTCTTGCAACCCTTCAGCTACCTGCTCAGGATCAGCGGCATAAATCTACCCCAGCCCCAAGATATAACTTTTACAACGCAGACTACACCGCAGTGAAGAAAGACTTTGAAAGTTCACAATTTGAAATAACCGACGCAACTCCTGTTGACACGAGAAGACGAGAAGAAGTGCACAGTGTTGCACATTGGAAGAAAAAATCCTAAATGTAATTACACAGTTAATGGAAGTTCACTTGAGAAGGTGGACAGACAGAGAGATCTTGGAGTTTTGATCACATGTAACTTGAAATGGGATGAACATATAGTGGCGATTGTGAAAAGAGCAAACTCTATAATGTACATAATAAGGAAGGCTTTCACATGCATTAACATGGAGTTGTTTATTAAACTGTACAAGGCATATCTGAGGCCATTATTAGAGTATGCATTCCAGATTTGGAGCCCATACTTCAAAAAAGATATTAACCTTCTCGAACGAGTACAGCGTAGGGCTACGAAAATGGTGCCTAGTCTTAAAGCACTTACATATGAGGAACGACTTCACGAACTTGGATTAACTACCCTTCAGCAACGTAGAGAGCGTGGAGACCTAATAGAGACCTACAAGATCCTAAACAGCCACTACAATATACCAGATTTATCACAGACACTATATACCATGAACAATAATATAGGACTCAGAGGACACTCGCTGAAGCTGCAACGCGGGCCAAGTACCAGCAATCCGAGGATGCACATATTGCCTAATCGAGTTGTGTGCACTTGGAACCGGCTACCAGACTCAGTGATCAGTGCCCCCTCAGTGAATTATTTCAAAAATAGACTTGACAAACATTTAATGTGCACTGATAAAGACTAAGATATACAGGCATCATCTCCGAGAGCTGCCTGTGTATTATAAATAAATAAAATGTCTTAAGACCAAGAAATTTAATCAATGTGTTCTGCCCATTCTCACGTATGGAGCCGAAACATGGCCACTCACACATGAGCACGTATATACTATAAGAGTTGCTCAAAGAGCCATGGAGCGGGCCATGCCAGGTATTCACCTCGTGGACCGTATACCAGCCGTCGAGATTCGACACCGAACTAAGGTCGAGGATGTAGGTATACGGATTGCGAGGCTCAAGTGGAGATGGGCGGGACACTTGGCAAGACGAGAGGATTACCGATGGACCAAAGCAGTCACCGAATGGAGGCAGACCATCTGCCCGATGGTCAGACGATATTGTGCAGGCATTAGGAGAGTGTTGGATCCGGCTGGCACAAGACCGTCAGGAGTGGCGTTATAGAGAAGACGCCTTTACTCAGCAGTGGGTGTTACCGGATAGATAGATGGATAATGTTTTAGTTTTTATGAAAGAGTTTGTCCTGGGAAGTAACCATCATTCCTACTTCTGCCGCAAAATAGTAGTGCTCGCATTGCTGTGTTTCGGTTTGAAGGGGGCTGGTGAAATGATAGGCACATGAGACATACATCTTTTTCATCACAGTGCAATGCCACATACTATAGAGGCACCTAGGTGGACGTGACCTATGAGATAAAGGACAGTTCATAGGCAGATGGAACCGCTTAACATCAGGTCATCTCCTTGTTACATGAATACAAAAAACCATTAATAAAATAAATTGGGATTTTGGGAGATGCAACAATCATCAGTAACTCAGGGCTGAGTTACAGTCTGAGAATAAATCCCTAGGCAACCTCTGTGGCGCGGCGGGCGAAGGTTCGCCTGCGACGCTGGAGGTTGCTGGTTCGATTCCCGCCTCAGAAGAAATGTTTGTACGATCTGCAGATTTTTCAGGCTATATTTTACTTTGTTTCAGGATTAATGAGAAATGTACTAAAAAACCTAAACAATAAGCCCATAGAAACAAAAATACCTTAAAACTAACATACATATTATATGTAACAAAAAGAATACAGCAGGTATAAACAAAAAACCTAAGAACAACGACAGCAGTTCTAAAGTTTTTTGTTTATACCTGCTGTATTCTTTTAGATGAATAAATTATATTATATTATATACATATAAAAATATAAAAAGTTAAGATTAAAACATTATTGCACAGCCATAGATCTGTTTCAAATCTGGTTGACTTAATTAAGCATTAGCCGAGGAGTGCTCTTAGCAATAATAAATAGCAAATGTCAATCTACCAACAAGATTTCTCATAAAAATAATGAATAGTTCAGCGACTTTGAACAAGTTATGATAATTTTGTTGCTAGGAGTACACCACTGCAAAAAGAATACGGAATATCTTGTAAAATAATCTTGTGAATAGCATTTGAGTATTGAGAATATGAGTCAATATCAGAATCAGTGTCCGGCCTTGCTCATTTTGACCTCATCGTTAATTTTAACGAGAAAATATTGTACCAGAGGCACATGAATGGATATTTACAAGAACTACAAGGACAAATAATAAAACCAATCATTTTCCTCACTGAGTTGGAACTTACGTGTTTTCTAGATAAGTGTATTCCAATAAGAAAACAAGTAGAGTTAACTTTTACCTGTTATCTGAGAGTTCACTTTGACCGGCCTCAAGTTTCTTTATCTGAAACGTGATGTTTATCCTCTTGTATATTTCCTCCGTGATGTTGCGACATTTCTCGTACTTCGAGTCCAAGTTCTGATCGGGAATGTTTGGCCAAGCTGTCTGGCCAGACTCCACCGTCGACATGACGTGTTTATGCCTTAACAAGATTCCTATACGATATTTATCGATATTTTCGTGTTCTCTATCACGGTAGATAGAGTTTCTGAGCAATAATTGAGCAACAGAGCCATAATGATATACGATAACGTCAAAAATATGTTGCGAAATGTAGCAAGTTCTTTCAAGATATTTCAAGGTTTTCTCAACACTTTTAGAGCGCAGGGCTTTTGTAGACTGGGCGTGGATGCTAGTTCACTGTTCATATTCACGTATAATAAGCTTCTTTGAGCCCTACAGCTTCAGAACACACAATTATAACACAAAGGAACGATTATCAACAAATTTATGGCACTAAAACAGTCAGGCTTTGGGATTGCAAGTCTAAATTACATAACGTAAGTATAAGACTAGATAAAATAATGGTTGAAGCACTCATCTAGAGTTATTCACAGGAAAACAATAACAATAAAATTTGCAAAAATAAAAATACACAGCCCTTTCGGCTTATTTTCCTTTTTTTTGACGTTTTAAATTAGTGTTGCAACTCGCTTGATTAATTGCTCATAAATTCATAATTTATATACCATAGACAAAAGAATATTGAAAAAATATATTGCGGTTTCACACACGCAACAGCACGTAACCAGTAGAATTTCTTACTTATAGCGAATTAAAAAAAAAATACAACTGTCAATGTCAATTGTCAAATACCCCGCCAAACCGCCCAATTTTTTTTAATGTCGTTGATTACTTATTTATACTTAACTTAGTAGATTTTTATTTTCCAAATGAAATAGCCTAAATATGTGATTATGTGATTATTTAGGAGCTGTTTCGTGTTTACTTACGAACCGGCCATGTATCTAGAGTTTACTTCACTGCGATAACCTTGCTTGATTTGTTACAAAATGGCCCGGAAAGTTGGTAAAAGGGACAGTCGCTGTTTAGCTAAAATTGTGACCGAAGATAGGGCTCCTTGTGCCTTCTGCCGCCGTGAAGTGGATAACGAGATTACGTACGGAAAGCTGTATGCCATTGGGCAGATACAATGCCACTACTTTTGTGCTGTAAGTTAGCTAGCTTTCATTAACTCTGACTGTAAATAAAAAGATCAACTATCAAAAGACCCATAGCAATAGTCAGTCTGGGCTTTTTGCAAGGTTTGCATACGCTATTTCTGTTTCTTACACCCTGAATATTATCACAAAACTCCATTTAACTTGCGTTAGTAGCTCCGCAAGTAGCTGTCTCATTTCATAATTGGGTTTTGGTGTAGATAAGGGGGCACTGAGTGTAAATTGGTTAGTGTAGGTAATTAGCCTGTGCCGTTCTAGTTGAATAAATAAATACAAATACTGAGGAAAGTATTTTTTCCTCAGTGCCCGCTTAGCTACAGCCATAATTGTTAGATTACATAAGGGGCACTGAAGAATAAAGACTTATTATATTTTCTGTTATTTTTTTTAGCCTATCATGTAGCGTTTTTCTTAGTCATCAATTAATGTTAATTGCATTTATTCCATTCAACTTACTGTATTTGGCATATGAAACCATAAAAAAAATGGCAAAGTCTTTTCCTCAGTGTGTGTCCCCCCCCCCCCCCCCTTATCTACACCCCAACCCTCATAGGCATCCTCTGTTAGACAACTCCTCCAACAAGGATAACCCCATAACCCATAACCCCTCGCTTGGCAGGTCAATTGGGTGCACATTTATAAATGTGCGGTAAATGTTACAGCTGCTGTCGTGCTGCCTGGTGCAGAAAGGCCCCGAGGAGGAAGGCCTGTTTGGGTTCATGTACAAAGATATACTGACAGAGTTGGAGCGGAGTAAGAAGCATGTAAGTATTCTGTAGCATAACTCCCCCACTGAAGCCTTCCACCACAGTGGTTCTTTCAATATTGGTTACTTTTCTTTGATCATTGATGGAAAGTCAGGGTGAAGAGAGCGTAATTTGGATGGAATTAATTTATTTATAATACACAGGCAGCTCTCGGAGCTGATGCGTGTAGGTATGTTAGTCCTTATCAGTGCCTTCACTTTAAATGTTTGTCAAGTCTATTTTTGAAAGAATTCACTGAATTAAGTAGTTTTATTAGGATGCCTTTGCAGATACGCAAGACAATCGTAATATTGGTGTCAAATAAATAATATATTCAAATTTAAGTTAAAAAAACACATAATAGTCAAAAAATACATGGAGCCCACTCTGTGGTTATCTTAGCCCAGAGGTGCATGCGGCTAACGTATCCAGCCCAGTCCCACTTTAGATTTCCAGCTTTCTGAGCTACATCGGCTGTTTGTGTTTGGGAGCACAGTATCATATTTCTAACGCGGTCTGTACGTTTGACTCCTAAGATACTGCGCTCTATCGCAGAACTACTAGTGACTACTAACTGGTACTAGTGCTAACTACTAGTGTGAAGACCTACTTGAGTCCTGACTGCTGGCCGAAAGGGGTGAAGTTCCGGTGGTTCAAGGGCCGCCTGACACGTGATCCTCGGGCCGCGACGCGACAGACGTGTGTTAAATTAAGTAATAAATAAAATGTTTTTATGTGTATGCCAGTGTAGCGGGAAGTTACACTTTGTTAATATGATTGAATTACATCCAAAACTGAAGAATAGCAGAATGGACTAACCTGGTTTTCTGGTTCCAGAAATGTTCATACTGCGGTCACAAAGGTGCCAACCTCGGCTGTTCCGTGGGAGCTTGTCGAAAGCAGTTCCACCTGCCTTGCGGGCGGGAGAGGAACGCAGTCTCCCTTTACTATGGCAGCTACAAGTAAGTACCCTGCCACCCTCGGCTGTTCCGTGGGAGCTTGTCGAAAGCAGTTCCACCTGCCTTGCGGGCGGGAGAGGAAAGCAGTCTCCCTTTACTATGGCAGCTACAAGTAAGTACCCTGCTACCCTCGGCTGTTCCGTAGGAGCTTGTCGAAAGCAGTTCCACCTGCCTTGCGGGCAGGAGAGGAACGCAGTCTCCCTTTACTATGGTAGCTACAAGTAAGTACCCTGCCACCCTCGGCTGTTCCGTGGGAGCTTGTCGAAAGCAGTTCCACCTGCCTTGCGGGCGGGAGAGGAAAGCAGTCTCCCTTTACTATGGCAGCTACAAGTAAGTACCCTGCTACCCTCGGCTGTTCCGTAGGAGCTTGTCGAAAGCAGTTCCACCTGCCTTGCGGGCGGGAGAGGAACGCAGTCTCCCTTTACTATGGTAGCTACAAGTAAGTACCCTGCCACCCTCGGCTGTTCCGTGGGAGCTTGTCGAAAGCAGTTCCACCTGCCTTGCGGGCGGGAGAGGAAAGCAGTCTCCCTTTACTATGGCAGCTACAAGTAAGTACCCTGCTACCCTCGGCTGTTCCGTGGGAGCTTGTCGGAAGCAGTTCCGCCTGCCTTGCGGGCGGGAGAGGAACGCAGTCTCCCTTTACTATGGTAGCTACAAGTAAGTACCCTGCCACCCTCGGCTGTTCCGTGGGAGCTTGTCGAAAGCAGTTCCACCTGCTTTGCGGGCGGGAGAGGAACGCAGTCTCCCTTTACTATGGCAGCTACAAGTAAGTACCCTGCCACACTCAGCTGTTCCGTGGGAGCTTGTCGAAAGCAGTTCCACCTGCCTTGCGGGCGGGAGAGGAACGCAGTCTCCCTTTACTATGGCAGCTACAAGTAAGTACCCTGCCACCCTCGGCTGTTCCGTGGGAGCTTGTCGGAAGCAGTTCCACCTGCCTTGCGGGCGGGAGAGGAACGCAGTCTCCCTTTACTATGGCAGCTACAAGTAAGTACCCTGCCACCCTCGGCTGTGCCGTGGGAGCTTGTCGGAAGCAGTTTCACCTGCCTTGCGGGCGGGAGAAGAACGCAGTCTCCCTTTACTATGGTAGCTACAAGTAAGTACCCTGCCACCCTGGGCTGTTCCGTGGGAGCTTGTCGGAGGCAGTCCCACCTGCCTTGCGGACGGGAGAGGAACGCAGTCTCCCTTTACAATGCCAGCGTTGGTTGTGCTGAGACAGAGACCATTTTGTGACTCAATGCAATTTTTTTATTATGTCGTCTATTTTATTTTAGTTTAGTTTTAGTTGAGTTACAAATAAAATCATTTCTTTCTTTCTTCTTTCTTTTTTTTTTCTATAAGTAACTAGTACCCTTCTGCAGGCCACCAATGCTCGTTGGTCTCGGCTAAGACAGCTCCTCCTGTTGATGTCGCAGACGCCAGGGGATGGGCAGCAGCATCCACATGAGTACTAAACACCAATCCTGCGATTAAAAAGCCACCTGTGTGGTGATTATGTCAAATATCTCCATTGCATTCTATGAGGCCGGATACTCCATGGCCCTATAGTATTTGATAATGGTATTTCTTTACCAAACTTTACAGGTCCTTCTGCCAAACCCACGCACCAAAGCAGAGTATACCGGAACACATCATGAGCAGAGTCCGGATGAGGAATAAAGGTGGAAAGAAGACTAAGGAGGAATTTACAGAGAAATCGGACAAAGGTATTACTAAGTTTTTTGTGAGAAATATAAGTTATCAATACAAGCTGGAACTTTATGATCGGAACAATGTGCTGATCAAAATGTGCACTAACACGGCCAGTCTACTATTATCCATCGAGGAGTCCCATAGTCCACCTTCCGTCTCCATCATCAGATCAGCTCCCATCATATTGTATTGTCATCGGAACTTGACAGGTGTACCAAATTTTAGCTCAATCAAAAGAAGAGAAAAAGAAGGGGATTTTATGCTCTCCAGGTCCAGGCGAAGTACAGGGATGTGCTCCTAGATCCGGAGTTCTGGCCAGCTGGCATTGTTTACCGACGCTATAGGAAAGTGTTTTAGAAACCTCTATTGATGTTAAGTGATAGTTTTAAGTATATCTTTATCATTATATGTATGTTAGTTGTAAGGTATATATTACCATGGGCCTTTGTCTAGGTACAATGTACATTTTTCACTGTTGCCTGAAATAAATAATAGCATTGAATTTTTAATTTTTATAAAATTCAATAATATTTTAACTTGTGCTTTTAGCCAATCAATCAACAGACGAGGAGATGGTATGCGTTATCTGCTACGAAGCGGTGGAGGCGCGCCCCACTGTCAGCACATTCTGGCCGCCGTGCTGCGCCCGAGACGCCTGGTTCCACAGGAGCTGTGTGCAGGTACCAACATACTGCCCTCCGTCTCCTCACGTGGATGTAGTACAGCCTGGTGTGCGCTCTCTGCTACGAAGCGGTGGAGGCCCCACTGTCAGCAAATTCTGGCCGCCGTGCTGCGCCCGAGACGCCTGGTTCTACAGGAGCTGTGTGCAGGTACCAACATACTGCCCTCCGTCTCCTCACGTGGATGTAGTACAGCCTGGTGTGCGCTATCTGCTACGAAGCGGTGGAGGCGCGCCCCACTGTCAGCACATTCTGGCCGCCGTGCTGCGCCCGAGACGCCTGGTTCCACAGGAGCTGTTTGCAGGTACCAACCTACTGCCCTCCGTCTCCTCACGTGGATGTAGTACAGTACAGCCTGGTGTGCGCTATCTGCTACGAAGCGGTGGAGGCGCGCCCCACTGTCAGCACATTCTGGCCGCCGTGCTGCGCCCGAGACGCCTGGTTCCACAGGAGCTGTGTGCAGGTACCAACATACTGCCCTCCGTGTCCTCACGTGGATGTAGTACAGCCTGGTGTGCGCTACCTGCTACGAAGCGGTGGAGGCGCGCCCCACTGTCAGCACATTCTGGCCGCCGTGCTGCGCCCGAGACGCCTGGTCCCACAGGAGCTGTGTGCAGGTACCAACATACTGCCCTCTGTCTCCTCACGTGGATGTAGTACAGTACAGTACAGTACAGCCTGGTGTGCGCTATCTGCTACGAAGCGGTGGAGGCGCGCCCCACTGTCAGCACATTCTGGCCGCCGTGCTGCGCCCGAGACGCCTGGTTCCACAGGAGCTGTTTGCAGGTACCAACCTACTGCCCTCCGTCTCCTCACGTGGATGTAGTACAGTACAGCCTGGTGTGCGCTATCTGCTACGAAGCGGTGGAGGCGCGCCCCACTGTCAGCACATTCTGGCCGCCGTGCTGCGCCCGAGACGCCTGGTTCCACAGGAGCTGTTTGCAGGTACCAACCTACTGCCCTCCGTCTCCTCACGTGGATGTAGTACAGTACAGCCTGGTGTGCGCTATCTGCTACGAAGCGGTGGAGGCGCGCCCCACTGTCAGCACATTCTGGCCGCCGTGCTGCGCCCGAGACGCCTGGTTCCACAGGAGCTGTGTGCAGGTACCAACATACTGCCCTCCGTGTCCTCACGTGGATGTAGTACAGCCTGGTGTGCGCTACCTGCTACGAAGCGGTGGAGGCGCGCCCCACTGTCAGCACATTCTGGCCGCCGTGCTGCGCCCGAGACGCCTGGTCCCACAGGAGCTGTGTGCAGGTACCAACATACTGCCCTCTGTCTCCTCACGTGGATGTAGTACAGTACAGTACAGTACAGCCTGGTGTGCGCTATCTGCTACGAAGCGGTGGAGGCGCGCCCCACTGTCAGCACATTCTGGCCGCGGTCCAATATGCGTGAGAGTTGTCTGACTAGGTAGTCTAACTCCGTCCAGAAGCACGGAAAACTCCTGGGGCTTCGCAGGAAAGTTGAGGATTTATTTACGTTGAGCTGCTACTCCTACACACTCCAGGACTACGTGGGCAGCCGATTCTTCTTCGGTCAGACACCCTCTGCAGAGTGGGCTGTCTGTGGCTCCGATGTTGAAGAGGTGTTTGTTCAGGAGACAGTGTCCTGTGAGTGTCGCACGATGGTGTGAAGGTCTATACTCTGTGCAGGTAGAGCGGTGACGTGTCAGTTGTGGTAAGGTGACTGTCGCACGGGTACTGTGTGCTAATATGATCTGTTTGTTGCAGCGGATGGCGCTCAGCGCGGGGATGCACTATCTCAAGTGTCCGCTGTGTAACGACAAGCAGCACTTCTACGACGCTGTGGTCAGCCAGGGGTACTACGTACCGGACAGGTAAACAGCTCACTGGTTCTGTCTCGGTCACCCAGTCTGAGGTGTGTGCCTTTCAACCCCAAACAACTCACCGGTTTGCTGAAAAGATACAATGTATTGGTACTTTTAGGAAGTTTAAGTGGCAATAGGAAGGCCATATAGCTTGCAGAACTGCGAAACGATGAAGAATAAAGGTTTTTTCATTGTTTGGCGTTTGTTTGACCACAATCTCACCTGTTGGTAACTGACGATGTGGCCGAAGATGGAGCACAAAGGTCTAGAAAGCACCTATTCACTCTAGCCTTGAAGAGACCCAGATTATAGTTTTCAGGAAAGACTGACGACGGTAGTGTATTCCACTCCTTAGCAGTTCGCATTATAAAGGTAGAACTGACACGTTTAGTACGAATAGAGGCTATACTAATGAGGTAAGGATGGTATCGAGCCATGCGGCTGCTCGTCCTATGGTGAAAAGGAGGTGGGATCAGAAAGGAAAGGTGTTATCATTTAATTGATTCAATGGCGAACAAGCTGATGGCCCACCTGATGATAAGCGGTAACCTCTGCCTTTAACAATGCATTACCTCACAGGTCACACCGACCTAGGACGCGTCCTATGTGGCATTGCACTGTGCCCGCCACCCTGAGACATAAAGATGAAGTCTCATGTGCCTGTAATTTCATCGGCACCCATACCTTTCAAACCGGAACACAGCAATACGAGTACTAATTTAGGTACGGTGGTAGTACTTCCCCGGATGAACTCATTCATAAAAATCTCTACAGTAATGGTCGCAAGAAGTCGGTGGGTGGAGGCCGTTCTTCGTGTCATTCTAGGGGAGGCCTATGTGACGTCTACTGATGATGGTGATATTGGAAGTTAAACCTTAATTAGTGTTAATATACTAATAATGTGTGTTAATATGTGTGTTACTATAATTTGTGTTTCAGAGACGCGGCGTGGGAGCTCGAACAGAACGCGTTCGCAGAAATATACGAGCGGCCGCTCACGTGCTCCGCCGAGCGGTGCCAGTGTGCGATGGGACGCGACCACGACGGGGACCAAGGGTACTGTCCACTATATCATTATTAATGTACGAGCGGCCGCTCACGTGCTCCGCTGAGCGGTGCCAGTGTGCGATGGGACGCAACCACGACGGGGACCAAGGGTACTGTCCACTATATCATTATTAATGTACGAGCGGCCGCTCACGTGCTCCGCCGAGCGGTGCCAGTGTGCGATGGGACGCGACCACGACGGGGACCAAGGGTACTGTCAACTATATCATTATTAATGTACGAGCGGCCGCTCACGTGCTCCGCCGAGCGGTGCCGGTGTGCGATGGGACGCGACCACGACGGGGACCAAGGGTACCGTCCACTATATCATTATTAATGTACGAGCGGCCGCTCACGTGCTCCGCCGAGCGGTGCCAGTGTGCGATGGGACGCAACCACGACGGGGACCAAGGGTACTGTCCACTATATCATTATTAATGTACGAGCGTCCGCTCACGTGCTCCGCCGAGCGGTGCCAGTGTGCGATAGGACGCAACCACGACGGGGACCAAGGGTGCTGTCCACTATATCATTATTAATGTACGAGCGGCCGCTCACGTGCTCCGCCGAGCGGTGCCAGTGTGCGATAGGACGCAACCACGACGGGGACCAAGGGTACTGTCCACTATATCATTATTAATGTACGAGCGGCCGCTCACGTGCTCCGCCGAGCGGTGCCAGTGTGCGATAGGACGCAACCACGACGGGGACCAAGGGTACTGTCAACTATATCATTATTAATGTACGAGCGGCCGCTCACGTGCTCCGCCGAGCGGTGCCAGTGTGCGATAGGACGCAACCACGACGGGGACCAAGGGTACTGTCCACTATATCATTATTAATGTACGAGCGGCCGCTCACGTGCTCCGCCGAGCGGTGCCAGTGTGCGATAGGACGCAACCACGACGGGGACCAAGGGTACTGTCAACTATATCATTATTAATGTACGAGCGGCCGCTCACGTGCTCCGCCGAGCGGTGCCAGTGTGCGATAGGACGCAACCACGACGGGGACCAAGGGTACTGTCCACTATATCATTATTAATGTACGAGCGGCCGCTCACGTGCTCCGCCGAGCGGTGCCAGTGTGCGATAGGACGCAACCACGACGGGGACCAAGGGTACTGTCAACTATATCATTATTAATGTACGAGCGGCCGCTCACGTGCTCCGCCGAGCGGTGCCAGTGTGCGATAGGACGCAACCACGACGGGGACCAAGGGTACTGTCCACTATATCATTATTAATGTACGAGCGGCCGCTCACGTGCTCCGCCGAGCGGTGCCAGTGTGCGATAGGACGCAACCACGACGGGGACCAAGGGTACTGTCCACTATATCATTATTAATGTACGAGCGGCCGCTCACGTGCTCCGCCGAGCGGTGCCAGTGTGCGATAGGACGCAACCACGACGGGGACCAAGGGTACTGTCCACTATATCATTATTAATGTACGAGCGTCCGCTCACGTGCTCCGCCGAGTGGTGCCAGTGTGCGATGGGACGCAACCACGACGGGGACCAAGGGTACTGTCCACTATATCATTATTAATGTACGAGCGTCCGCTCACGTGCTCCGCCGAGTGGTGCCAGTGTGCGATGGGACGCAACCACGACGGGGACCAAGGGTACTGTCCACTATATCATTATTAATGTACGAGCGTCCGCTCACGTGCTCCGCCGAGTGGTGCCAGTGTGCGATGGGACGCAACCACGACGGGGACCAAGGGTACTGTCCACTATATCATTATTAATGTACGAGCGTCCGCTCACGTGCTCCGCCGAGTGGTGCCAGTGTGCGATGGGACGCAACCACGACGGGGACCAAGGGTACTGTCCACTATATCATTATTAATGTACGAGCGTCCGCTCACGTGCTCCGCCGAGTGGTGCCAGTGTGCGATGGGACGCAACCACGACGGGGACCAAGGGTACTGTCCACTATATCATTATTAATGTACGAGCGTCCGCTCACGTGCTCCGCCGAGTGGTGCCAGTGTGCGATGGGACGCAACCACGACGGGGACCAAGGGTACTGTCCACTATATCATTATTAATGTACGAGCGTCCGCTCACGTGCTCCGCCGAGTGGTGCCAGTGTGCGATGGGACGCAACCACGACGGGGACCAAGGGTACTGTCCACTATATCATTATTAATGTACGAGCGTCCGCTCACGTGCTCCGCCGAGTGGTGCCAGTGTGCGATGGGACGCAACCACGACGGGGACCAAGGGTACTGTCCACTATATCATTATTAATGTACGAGCGTCCGCTCACGTGCTCCGCCGAGTGGTGCCAGTGTGCGATGGGACGCAACCACGACGGGGACCAAGGGTACTGTCCACTATATCATTATTAATGTACGAGCGTCCGCTCACGTGCTCCGCCGAGTGGTGGCAGTGTGCGATGGGACGCAACCACGACGGGGACCAAGGGTACTGTCCACTATATCATTATTAATGTACGAGCGTCCGCTCACGTGCTCCGCCGAGTGGTGCCAGTGTGCGATGGGACGCAACCACGACGGGGACCAAGGGTACTGTCCACTATATCATTATTAATGTACGAGCGTCCGCTCACGTGCTCCGCCGAGTGGTGCCAGTGTGCGATGGGACGCAACCACGACGGGGACCAAGGGTACGGTCCACTATATCATTATTAATGTACGAGCGGCCGCTCACGTGCTCCGCCGAGCGGTGCCAGTGTGCGATGGGACGCGACCACGACGGGGACCAAGGGTACTGTCCACTATATCATTATTAATGTACGAGCGGCCGCTCACGTGCTCCGTCGAGCGGTGCCAGTGTGCGATGGGACGCGACCACGACGGGGACCAAGGGTACTGTCCACTATATCATTATTAATGTACGAGCGGCCGCTCACGTGCTCCGCCGAGCGGTGCCAGTGTGCGATGGGACGCGACCACGACGGGGACCAAGGGTACTGTCCACTATATCATTATTAATGTACGAGCGGCCGCTCACGTGCTCCGCCGAGCGGTGCCAGTGTGCGATGGGACGCGACCACGACGGGGACCAAGGGTACGGTCCACTATATCATTATTAATGTACGAGCGGCCGCTCGCATTTTTGTAAAGTATGTTTTTCTAAAGGAGTTCCAATCGTAACCGTGTGCTGATCACAACGAGCCTAAACACGGCCAGTCTACTATTATCCCTGGAGTAGTTCGGTTGTCCTCCTTCCGTCTCCATCATCAGATCAGGTCGCTGACACTATAAAAAAAACCTTAGCAGTGCTCTTAATTACAATAGATAGCGACAACAAGCGCGGCCCGCTTTCAAACTGACAAATGTAAACTGGCTCTTATCAAATGTGTTTCTATTTGCAGCATGTGGGACATGAAGCTCTGCCTGCTCTGTGGCAGCGTGGCCGCGCACGCGCACTGCGCGGGAGTGAGCGAGACGACGCGATACGTGTGTCTCACTTGCACGCCCGCCGCGCCGCGTGACCTGCGCGCGCTCGCGGACACCATCGACAAAAGTATGTTTTTGAAACTGTAGTGTCGTAAGTAGGTATTCCTGGTTCCTTTGATAGCGGCTTCGTCAGATCCTGAGTCTCTCCACAACACTGACCATTATCCTGGTATCAGAGCCATCCCCGACTGGCTGCTTACCATAGACCAGGGTAGGCGAACCAATGGCACGCGACACAATATTTTGGGCACGTCGCCGATCATAAAACATGTGTAAAAAATGTGTTAAGTAGTAGGTATTTTGTAGTATTTAAGTAGGATCGAACGCGAGTGATCCTACGCTAAAAAAGAGTTTTGATAGATAGTATTTATTATTATTATTTTCCAAATAATCAGAAAGTCAAAATTATTTGATGGCACGTCAATGAACCCATTAATTTTTTTTCAGAAAAAATGGCACGTTGATGCATAAAGGTCTACCCTGCCATAGACTATGTCTGTTGTCTTTTCCTACCGTCTACATAGAAACAGGCATAGATCTGTCGGCTTCAGTATGCCACAGACTAACATTATAATTTAGGCATCTACATACACTACAGAAACTATCATGGTTATGTACATATTTTTCACTAGAAACGGGATATTTACCATAATTCTTGAGTTTTGTTTGTTCCCAATATTTCGTCACAGTTGCATGCGCCATGATCACGGGAGAACTAACTAAATTCTTTGCGAGTAGATGTTATTGGCAGATATATCGATCTACCCTCTTTCACACTCCTTTGTTACGAACTATCGAACGCAGAGCTTTCAGGCTTGTAGGTGAGCAACATATGGCGGAGACTAAGATCCAGAGTCTCAAGCACCGCCGTAAGGTTGCATGCCTTTCGATCTTCTATAGGTTACATTTCGGGGAATGCTCCCAGGAACTTCACGATCTGATCCCACCATCTCCTTTTCATCATAGGACGAGCAGGCGTACGGCTCAGTACCATCCTTACCTCATTAGTATACCCTCTATTCGCACAAAACGTTTCAGTTCTACCTTTATAATGCGAACTGCTAAGGAGTGGAATACACTACCGTCGTCTGTCTTTCCTGAAAACTATAATCCGGGTCTCTTCAAGGCTAAAGTGAATAGGTGCCTTCTAGACCTTTGTGCTCCATCTTCGGCCACATCGTCACTTACCAACAGGTGAGATCGTGGTCAAACAAAGGTCTATCATTGTTAAAAAAAAAAAAAAACATACTTTATATACCACTACCATCTGTTTCATTGTCACACTTCACTCCACCTCGACACACAACACTAACGGTATCCGGACGCGTAGCGTGTTATAACAGAGTGAGAAAGAGGGTTGATCGATATATCTGCCAATAACATCTACTCGCAAACACATTAGTTAGTTCTCCAGTGATCATGGCGCATGTAACTGTGCCGAAATGTCGGGAACAAACAAAACTCAAGCATCATGATAAATATCCCGTTTCTAGTGAAAAATACAAGTATGTTTATTAATATTTGAGTTGAGTTACGAACTAGTAGACGGCCCACCTGATGGTAAGCGGTAACAATGCATTACCTCACAGGTCACGTCCACCTAGGACGCGCCCTATGTTGCATTGCACTGCGCCCGCCACTCTGAGACATAAAGATAAAAAGTCTCATGTGCCTGTAATTTCACCGGCACCCATGCTCTTCAAAGCGGAACACAGCAATGCAAGCACTACTGCTTTGCGGCAGAAATGGGTATGGAGTTAGTACTTCTCTGAACCACAAAAAGTTCTACTACTACTAAAATCTTCCGTATTTTTAATACTTTTCTTCAATGTACGTACACATTGGCTTGTACTGTTTTATTGTAAGTATTGAAGATGATATACAACCGTGTTTGAAAAAATATGTTTATAATTTCAGTGATTGTTGAAGAACAAGCGAATTCAGCGAACGCCACCCGTCACGGTCCCGTGATGCCGTCCCGCATGTCTCTTAGACGCACAAAGGGACGGCTCGCCATACCTAATGCGTGAGTACATCCTACCTACCACCTATTTTTAGGGTTCCATAACCAAAAAATAACACGGGACCCGCTAAGGCTCCGCTTTCCGTCTGTCTGTCACCAGGCTGTATCTGAAGAACCGCGATAGTTAGACAGTTGAAATTTTCACAGATGATGTATTTCTGTTAATACTAAAAAGAAATAAAATAAATATTTAAGGGGGCTCCCATATAACAAACGTGTTTTTTTTTTGGCGTTTTTGTATGTAATTGTACGGAATCCTTCGTGCGCGAGTCCGACTCGCACTTGGCCGGTTTTATTCAATTTTGTGCATACCTACTTGTATTAGTTGTATTATTATTTGTGTAAATAAAAGTACTAACCATTTGCTTATTATTTATTTCAGTGCGTCGTGCTCGAGAGCGCGCGTTGTCAAGACTGAGTGTGACTCTGCAGGTGAATACCAACGTCATACGCAAAAAAAAAACATGTAATCCAAAAATGTTGTTGCAGCGGGACTCGAACCCGTACCGTGAAGTGTGGTTTACACTTGAAAAATAATTGACTATGACGAAATAGCAGTGGTGTCATCTCTTGTCAATGTTTCGAACTAATTTCGTACTTTGAACAGAAGGTTTCTAATGAAACACCTGTAGATGGCTCCCATCGGCGCTTTAGCCGAGTTGATAGTGCCCACAAATTTCGTCTTCAGCGTCAAAGTGTTTTATGGCCGAATTGGTAAAGGCATTGCCGATCGCAGGCGAGGTTGCGGGTTCGAGTCCCGCTGGAACGAAATTTTTGCGTTACATTTAAATTTAATGTTACCCATAAAGTGTGGAGTAAACTTGAAAAATAATAAACTATCATACGCAGCCTTTAGACGGCCTCCCGCCTAGAATGCAAGGGGGATGGGGGGGGTGCCATCATCACCACGCTTGACAGGATTGGTGGACGACCTCTGTGGCGCGGCGGGCGATGGTTCGCCTGCGACGCAGGACGTAGTGGGTTCGATTACCGCCTCGAAACAAATATTTGTACGATCTGCTGATATATGTTCTGGGTATTTTCTATGTATAATAAAAGTATCTATCTATGTAATGTATTGTGTTAAGTATATCAGTTATCAAGTACCCATAACACAAGCTCTGCTTAGCTTGGGGTTAGATCATGTTGTGTGAACTGTCCGTTATTTTTATTATTTATTTATATTTGTGTTGAGTACTCAGGTGCGTGCACCTGCCCTAGCGTAATTTCTTAGTCGGCTTTTTATGACATCCACGGGAGGAGACAGCGATTCGAACCCGCGCACATATCCTACGGAGGTCGTCAATAAATATTCTGTCCATTTTACTAGCTTTTATTAATGGGGAAAAATCTTGAAATTGAATTTTGAACCAGTTTACCTTGTTTGATGGAGCTGATATTTGGCATACCTGTCAAGTTCCGATGACAATACAATATGATGGTGACAGCGAGCTGATCTGATGATTAAGACGGAAGGTGGACAGTGGAACTCCTCGATGGATAATAGTAGACTGACCGTGTTTAGGCTCATTTAGAACAGCTCAGTAGTTGTAGTAAACTAGCTTTTTTGTGAAAGAGTCCGTCCGGGGAAGTACTACCACCATACCTATTTCTGCCGCAAAGCAGTAGTGCTCGCATTGCTATGTTCCGCTTTGAAGGGTAAGGGTGCCGATGAAATTACAGGCACATGAGACTTTTCATCTTTATGTCTCAGGGTGGCGGGCGCAGTGCAATGCCACATAGGGCGCGTCCTAGGTGGCCTATGTGATAATGCACTGTTCATAGGCAGAGGGTACTGCTAAACATCAGGTGGGCCGTCTGCTTGATCCGTCATTCCAAGTAGTATAATTTTTTTTTTTTTAAAAACTCACGGTTCCGATTGCTAATTTTAAAATAATATTTTGAAAAAAACAATAATGTATTTTTAATATTACAGTTGATTCACCAAATCTCCAATCAAGCCGTCTTGAGTTGAACCTCAAAACGCCAAGAAGACTACAAACAGACTCATACAACCCGGCCTCGCCCAGAAGACCTCCCATACACACTTCATACAACACGGAACACATGCACTCACCCATCAAACTTATTAACCAAAGTCTAAATGACTCATACAACCATACAGAGTCATACAAAAAGGTAGAGGCGATGATGCTCTCTCCCATGAGACTTGTAGAGCAAAGTTTCAAAGATAAAGTTGTGTGTATGGGAGTGAAAGATGCAAAATTGGATGAGAGTGTATTGGAAATGCTGAGACGACGGTTTAGAAAACCCAGGCCTTTGAGTGAAAAGAAAAAACTCGTTGAGTAAGTACTAACCACCCATTGTACACTGTTAATGTGTATTTTATATCCTACTAGCAGCGCCCCGCAGTTTTACCCGCATAAGTCTCGATCCCATGGGAATATTGGGATAAAAATGTGTCTATGTGTTATTACGGGAGTCCAGCTATCTCCATTCCAAATTTCATACAAATCCGTCCAGCCGTTTCAGCGTGAAGAAGTAACAAACACACACTCACAAACTTTCGCATTTATAATATTAGTGTGATGTGATGTGATTCTCATACATACTTCCTCGCCAAGTAACTTTGCGGTTGTAACACTCGGACGCTATAGGCCTTATCACAAGCTCAAAGTTGCGCAGCGGGCTATGGAGAGAGCTATGCTCGGAGTTTCATGAGGGAGTCCGTAGAAGAAACATGATTATCCTATACTATTAAACGAGCACGGATTTGTTATCAATATATATATAGAATCGTTGCGTGACTGTCTGACTGACTGACTGACTGACTGACTGACTGACTGACTGACTTACTGACTGACTGACTGATTGACTGATTGACTGACTGATTGACTGACTGATTGACTGACTGACTGACTGACTATCAACGTACAGCCTAAACCGTAAGTCTGAAATTTGGAGGATAAGTTCCTTTTGTGGTCTAGGGGTGCACTAAGAAAGTATTCCAGAAATCCAACCCCTAAGGGGGTGCAGCGGGGTGTAAAGGGGTGGGAAAAGTACACGCGGATGAAGTCGCGGGCATTCCACTATTATATATATTTGTGCTCAAGTTCACGAAAACGGCTCTAACAATTTCGATTAAATTTGCGATATGGCTGTTTTTGGGGGCGAACAGGGTAAGGGTAGACACTTACTGAACACGATAAGGGGGATCATTAATTTTTCTGAGGGGGATTGAATCTTGAATTTTTTAAACAAACATCTTCATTTTTGTTTAATTACATTTTCTTGTGCGTTTAACAGGTTCTTAGCAAGTTCAGTAGTAGTAGAGCTTTTTTGTGAAAGAGTTCGTCCGGGGAAGTACTACCACTATACCTTTTTCTGCCGCAAAGCAGTAGTGCTCGCATTGCTGTGTTCCGGTTTTAAGGGTAAGGGTGCCGGTGAAATTACAGGCACATGAGACTTTTCATCTTTATGTCTCAGGGTGGCGGGCGCAGTGCAATGCCACATAGGGCGCGTCCTAGGTGGACGTGACCTATGAGGTAATGCACTGTTCATAGGCAGAGTACCGCTTTACAGCAGGTGGGCTATCTGCATGTACCGTCATTCAAGTAGAATAAAAAAAAAAGAAAAAAAAAGTTCATTTGAGTGGTTTTCAAGTGTTTCCTTGTATTTTATGCAGTTATTGCTAACTTCCTTCACGGTCGGCATTTCCAGGTATTCATGTATTTCTGTGTTCCTCACAAACCAGTGTGCGCTTGAGACAGTTCTAAGGGCAATATTTTGAAATCTTTGGAGGATTTCGATATTGGAGTTGCTAGCTGAACCCCAAAGTTTTCATACAAAATGAGTAAATGGTTCCAAAGACTTTTCCGTATCTCTTAAGAACTCGGATATGCCCATACTGTCCAAGTTTAACAGTAAAACACACTTCATAGTAATTTAACGAACATTGTTATTGTTACAGCGACATTCTGAACGGTTTGTTCGACAACTCGGAGACTCTCGAACTGAAGGAGCCCGTGAGAGAACGGAGCTCGCCAACAACATGTTACACCATCCAACAAAATGTACGTACAACCAGCCTATAGTGTCCCACTGTGTCTAGCCTCGATGACGCCTCCGTCTCCTCCCGTGGAGCTCGTAAAAGTGTTAAAGGTTACACCAGGGGATGTGCAGCAGCATCCACTTGAGTACTCAACACCATCCGCCTGCCATGGCTGGCCATTATGGAAACTCCTACGTTGCATTCTATTGAGGAGACCTCGTCTATGTATTGAGTAGTGTATTCATACACAGGCCTACCAAAGAATGCCACGACTAACGGTCTTGACCCGCCTCCATCCACAGACTTGTCACCGTCGTACACTTTGTTTTCCAAACAATAACTAAAGAATATCTTTTTATATTACAGGAAAACCAAACTGCAAGTGAAAACAGCCCTAAAGATACTGAAAACACAGTTGAAAATAAAGAAAACCAATCACATGAAACGCCGAATAAAATTGTAAGGATCAAACAAAATGTTACAACGCCCAATCATATTCTGGAGACGCCTAAATCTTCAAAATTTGATTGTACATATGAAACAAATGAAAACGTTAAGTGGGAAAATAATAGTGTTGGTATTGAAGACAATTGCAACGACATAGAAGGCGCAAACAACGAAACATCGAACAGTACATTCGAACTACATCCAGAGTTCGTAGCCGACACACTGAGCGACGATAGCTTTATGGGATTCCAGACACCTAAACGTAAAACCATAGACATCAAACAAGACTCGAGCTTGGAGATATCAGAACAAGACCATTCTGTCAGTATCGTCATTGAAAACGATGATAGTAAACAAAGTGACGATCCTAAAAGTGTAACTGACAAAACACCTAAGAAAAAGCGCGTGTTCAAATTCAGTCCTCTAGATAAAGAAAATTTAGTTGACAATAATATTGGTACTGATCTTGAAACGTTTAAAAAAGAGTATTTAAACGAAGTGGACAAAGAGTTCAAATGTTGCTTCAATCATAAACATAATCACTCTACTAATAACACATGTTTAGACAAAACAAACTTTCGCACGGTCATAGATTTCGCAATAGACGCCCATTTGCAAAAAGAAATGACGGATGACAATAATGTCAAGAAAAGAAAGCTATCAGAGGGTAGTTTAGTTTTGAGTTTCGATAAAGAACAAGCTAAAAAGAGAAAAATATCTGAGAACGATTTAAACTTGAGTTTTTCTAATTCAAGTGATGAGTTTAAAATTAAAAATGAATTCATATCTCCAGCGAAAGAATTAATTGAAAAAAAGGATGAAGAAAATAAGGGAAAGGGTCTTTCTGATAAAAGTAAACGAAAGATAAAGCGTAATAAAGATAAAAGACGACTGCGTAAGATCAGAGAACGACACGTCAAAGATAGAAATCTAAAAGTTAAGATAAGATCAGATAAAAATAGAAAACTAAAAGATGAAGACAAAAACATGCGAGATAGAAAACTGGAGAGTGAACAGAGACGCATGAAAGAGACACGTAGTGAAAGACGCGTGAAGGATAACATCCTCGATACTGGAGAAAAAAGCTTGAAAAATAAGATAAGAGATGAAAAAATGAATAAACGCAAAGTAAAACATGATAAATATGCAAAAAATAAGAAGCAAGATAGCGAAATGCGCGACAAAGACGATCATGATATTGAAGTGACTATCGATTCCTCGGAAAGCAAGTCGAAAAACAAAACGAAGAAAAATAAACAAAAAACAAAACTGTCAATCCGCAACAACGCGAAAGATATCTCAGTAAAAATAAAATGGAAGAAAAAACGATTGCGTTTGAAAATAGAATCGAAGAACAAAACTGAAAAAGTTGAAGATGTTTCTAAATTGAAAGCAGATAGTTGTAAATTCAACCAGTACGTGTTGCAATACTTCTCGGAAATGACCCCGAAGGAGGTTCTAGTGAAGCCGCAGAAGGAGGTGTCTCCTCTGAAGCGCAAGTACGTGAGGCACGAGAAGAATGCAGACAAGTACAAGCAGATGTCCATCCAGAACTTCTTCAAGGTGCAGTCTCCTAACTAACGATATGTAATCGTTCAACGAAACTGGATTCTCTGAGGAGTTCAATGGGGAGACACACTGCTTATTTATCACGCTAGGTGGCGCATAATCGCTGGTGTTGATTCGTAGCCAAACAAAGGTCTAACAAAATTAAAAAAAAACTGTCAAATGTGTCAAATATGTCAAATATCAATGGATAATTTTAGTAAATAAACATTAAATAATAGTCTGGTATAAAACATGCCTCTGTGTAGTGTATTTCAGTGTACAAATAAAGGTACACACCGTTTCCCTTCTGATGAGAAAAAGACAAGACCACTAAATGACAAGCACCAGCGATGGTGGCGCCATCTGAGATTACTTTTGCCTGTGGATCCCCATTGCAAGCTGTTGCATTGTTGTTTCTACCTGAAATTAAAGAGTGCCTAAGAGTAGACCCCTCCGTCTCCTCCCGTGGATGCCGTAAAAGCAGCATCCACTACTGCGATCACGAATCTGCCTGCCAAGTGAGGCAAGAAATGAACACATGCGGCTAATCTAACATTTTAAGAGTCTAATGTAACATCATAGGAAAAACTTTTACAGTGATGAAAAGGTGTAAAAACCGGCCAAGTGCGAGTCGGACTCGCGCACGTAGGGTTCCGTATTATTATCAATGTTGTAAATTTAAAATTATTAAACATATTTTTTATTATATGATGTAACTAAAAATGTATGCATTTCGCAATGTTTCCTTTATATAAGACATTGCTTCGTACCAAATTTCAAGATTCTGAGTTCACGGGAAGTACCCTGTAGGTTTTGATTCCCTTAAGAGTGTCGAAAATTTGCAACATAAACGGCGGTATCTTTTGATTGAGTTGGCTTAGAAGTTTGTTTTTTTCACAGCTCCAGGGGACATTAAACCTGAGTATTTGATATGAATTTCAGCTTGATACCTCCCATCCACGCGTTCCTGAGAAAAAGGGTCTAGACAGACCCTATAATGGTTCCGTTTTACCTTTTGAGGTACGGAACACTAAAAATACATAAATCTATTTTATTGGCACACAGCACACATATGTGCAAACACTACTTTATTTGTTATGTAATGATCAAGCACATAGTTTTTTATTGAAAAACAAATATAAACTTCAGTCCTATTTCCTGTACTAAGTCATCAAATAAAAACTTTATCAGGCACATTTCCTTGTTGACACATAATAGACTAGAATATCGATTATAAATATTAATCAAATTTAAATGATGTGTGTTTTTTTTTCCACATTTGTAAATAAAGTTATTGATTAATAGCAGTCGATAAGCCATGTCAGAGGCCCTCGGGCGGCTTGACAAACTCTGACACCAGAGGCCAGCACTACCTCATACGAAACGACGACGAATAAAGTAAAAACCTACCACGATTTATTTTGATGAATAAAGCGTAATTCCAAACAAAACATCAAAATAAAGTTAATAATAATCAATCAGAATATAATTCTGATTGATTATTGACAATTAATGCTTTAATAGTAGATCATGCACTAAGGGAATAAAGCAGTGTCTTACGTCGCGGGCGGCATATTGAACCCTGAGCGGAACCGTAGTAACTATTAATTAATCTGTGGCGTAACGACTAAAGAGGGACTTTAGCGAGGGAGTTAGCTACCTATATAGAGTCCTGAGTGAAGCGAGGGGTTCAAGCTGCCCAAGACGGAGACAGGCTTTATCCCGGAGGAGCATACTCTACTTGTATAGAGTCCCGAGTGAAGCGAGGGGTTCAAGCTGCCCAAGACGGAGACAGGCTTTATCCCAGAGGAGCATACTCTACTTGTATAGAGTCCTGAGTGAAGCGAGGGGTTCAAGCTGCCCAAGACGGAGACAGGCTTTATCCCAGAGGAGCATACTCTACTTATGTAGAGTCCTGAGTGAAGCGAGGGGTTCAAGCTGCCCAAGACGAAGACAGGCTTTATCCCAGAGGAGCATACTCTACTTGTATAGAGTCCTGAGTGAAGCGAGGGGTTCAAGCTGCCCAAGACGGAGACAGGCTTTATCCCAGAGGAGCATACTCTACTTGTATAGAGTCCCGAGTGAAGCGAGAGGTTCAAGCTGCCCAAGACGGAGACAGGCTTTATCCCAGAGGAGCATACTCTACTTGTATAGAGTCCTGAGTGAAGCGAGGGGTTCAAGCTGCCCAAGACGGAGACAGGCTTTATCCCAGAGGAGCATACTCTACTTATGTAGAGTCCTGAGTGAAGCGAGGGGTTCAAGCTGCCCAAGACGAAGACAGGCTTTATCCCAGAGGAGCATACTCTACCTGTATAGAGTCCTGAGTGAAGCGAGGGGTTCAAGCTGCCCAAGACGGAGACAGGCTTTATCCCAGAGGAGCATACTCTACTTGTATAGAGTCCTGAGTGAAGCGAGGGGTTCAAGCTGCCCAAGACGGAGACAGGCTTTATCCCAGAGGAGCATACTCTACTTATATAGAGTCCTGAGTGAAGCGAGGGGTTCAAGCTGCCCAATACGAAGACAGGCTTTATCCCAGAGGAGCATACTCTACTTTATAGAGTCCTAAGTGAAGCGAGGGGTTCAAGCTACCCAAGACGGAGACAGGCTTTATCCCAGAGGAGCATACTCTACTTATATAGAGTCCTGAGTGAAGCGAGGGGTTCAAGCTGCCCAAGACGACGACAGGCTTTATCCCAGAGGAGCATACTCTACTTATATAGAGTCCTGAGTGAAGCGAGGGGTTCAAGCTGCCCAAGACGGAGACAGGATTTATCCCAGAGGAGCATACTCTACTTGTATGGAGTCATGAGTGAAGCGAGGGGTTCAAGCTGCCCAAGACGAAGACAGGCTTTATCCCAGAGGAGCATACTCTACTTATATAGAGTCCTGAGTGAAGCGAGGGGTTCAAGCTGCCCAAGACGGAGACAGGCTTTATCCCAGAGGAGCATACTCTACTTGTATAGAGTCATGAGTGAAGCGAGGGGTTCAAGCTGCCCAAGACGAAGACAGGCTTTATCGCAGAGGAGCAAACTCTACTTATATAGAGTCCTGAGTGAAGCGAGGGGTCAAGCTGCCCAAGACGGAGACATTCTTTATTCCAGAGGAGCATACTCTACTTATATAGAGTCCTGAGTGAAGCGAGGGGTCAAGCTGCCCAAGACGGAGACATTCTTTATTCCAGAGGAGCATACTCTACTTATATAGAGTCCTGAGTGAAGCGAGGGGTCAAGCTGCCCAAGACGGAGACATTCTTTATTCCAGAGGAGCATACTCTACTTATATAGAGTCCTGAGTGAAGCGAGGGGGTCAAGCTGCCCAAGACGGAGACATTCTTTATCCCAGAGGAGCATACTCTACTCACACCTTCTGCGAGACAATAAAAACTCACTGAAAATCACAGCACCACAAACCTTATTTTGTTTCACATTCTTTGTAAACGCACCTTTTTTTTTAGTTCTTATAGTGGCCTGTTCGATTCTCCAACAAACCTCTTTACATTTTTTTTTACTTAGTTTCCTCGAGTTTCCACTCGAATTTGACGTTCCAAATTCCAATCACTTTATGCCCTAGGGAGTTTCATAAAACTTTATATCCCTAAAGAGATAATGCTAGGAGCTACATGATCTGATCCCACCATCTCCACCATCACACGACAAGCAGGCGCACGGCTCAGTACCATCCTTACCTCATCAATATACCCGCAATTTGCACTAAGCGTTTCGTTTCCACCTTTGTAATGCGAACTGCTAAGGAATGGAACAAGTTGCTGTCGTCTGTCTTTCCAAAAAATTCTAATCTGGGTTTCTTCAAGGCTAGAGTGAATAGGTGCCTGCTAGACCTTTGTGCTCCATCTTCGGCCACATCGTCACTTACCAACAGGTGAGATCGCGGTCAAAAGAGGGTCTATAATAGTTTTAAAAAATAACTGTGCTTTACTTTGAGGTAGCATGATATGTAATTGGACATTGTCGAGCAGGAGGTATGAAAAGTATTTATTTTCTCAGTACTGGTGAAGGTCATAAAATATGTCGTAAAAAAACAATTTTTGAGTTCTTAGTCAGGGAGTTTACGATAGAATAGAATAGAAATTACGATACGAGTGCAGATAAACTTATTTTTTAAACTTATAAGGCTATAAAAGCACTGCATTCATAAAAACTACTAAAATTAGTGCTGTCCTTATTTTTAATAAGCTGATATAAAAGGAAGACGACTGTTAGCTATTTAAGATTGATGTATCGGATCCCTTGTAATTATACTTATAATTTTAAGTTTAGGACTTCACTTATTTTATTTTAATGCTTGGATTAATTATTGTTTCGTATGTAATCATTTCGATTTGAACATTTTATAATTCGCGGGTGAGTTTTTTAGTGTTACCAGCTAAAAATTATGATTTCTTATGGTAGATTTCCGTTATTATCACATCTTCAGGTGATCGGTTAATATGCCTTCACTCTCCCATGTAGTGATATGTTTTATTGACTTTTTAATTTATTTTAAGTTTACCTAATTTATATGCAATATTTTTTGTTATTCTCGAGTGTACGAACTTTTGACGTATAATAAGTACTGCATTAAACAATAAAGTTATTTAAAACTTAAATCCAAAAGTATTATTTGTTTGTATGCAAGTCCCATAAACACATCCCCATTTAACAATCCCTATTTAATAGTGAGATTTCTAAAATCCGTAGGTACAGACCGTTCACCGTAAGTTGGCACCTGCCATGAAGTACTTACAGGTGCCGTCTTACGGTGGACGAGCCGGACCGTTCACCGTAAGTTGACACCTGCCATGGAGTATTTACAGGTGCCATCTTACGGTGAACGAGCCGGACCGTTCACCGTAAGTTGGCACCTGCCATGGAGTATTTACAGGTGCCATCTTACGGTGAACGTGCTGTAGATCCCCTGACACCAAGCTGTGTACCAGTGACTAAATTACAGTGACATCTAGGAAGTGTAACAGTGACCAACAATGTCACACTGGCTGTCTTTAATCGTGACAAACAATATAGAGGTTGAAATCTGCCATTTTTGAAAGAAACGTCGTCATTTTTATTTTATTACATTTTAATGTGTTTTTTCGAGTTATTACGTGTAATTTTAGTGGCATTTTAACCGGTGTAACTTGGATAAATGGCACATGTGTGATGTAGTGAAATTTGAGTGTATTGCGAGTCTTTTCGAAATGGTGGATTTTTTCCTGTAAAAACTCAGTTTTTCTGCCACAATTTAAACTGGGTTAGGACTAGACGGAGACTCTTGACGACTTGACTATAAAACTATAATAATTATATCACTTGACATTGGTTAATTTGTTGCAAATAATGCACAGAAGCCATTACCTAAGATAGAAGACAAACAATATAATTAATATAATATAATTTATTCATTAAAAAAGATTACAGTAGGTATGCATAGGTACACAAAAAACTTAATACCAACGACAGCATCGAAGGTCTTTATACGTTTATGGTACTTATTACTTAGGTATACGTAATCTCTAGTACCTTAACTAGGCCGATGTCACACTGTAAAGTTAGAAAGTGACAGATAGCTATCGCGAAACAAAGTGAGCTAAAATCAATATTTAAACAAATATTTGCTGCGTTATCGAAAATGTTAATCAACTTAGATCCTTATATTAACATTATTTGTTAGTATTAATAATTTTACGAAAGTTCCTGATTTTTTTTCTTTAGAAGCGCATTAGAAAGTTTAGTTCATGATTTTAATAATATAAGTAAATCGTGTTTTATACTCTTGTAGGAGGTATGCCTAACTGGCAACTGTACCTAGATTTTGCTAAAATTACGTTTGTTTGAGTGAATCCTCTTGTCAGCCTCTTAAATCTATACTGTTGCAAAAAAAAAATAGGCTGTTGTGAGAACCATACATTTCTAACTGTTAATTTTTTTAAACGGTTGTTTTAAAACGTGGGATTGTAACACAGAGCTCAAAAGCAGGAACGTTTTAATAGGTCAATTTAAATATCATATTAAGTCAGTAGTTAAATTCAAACGCGATAACACAGAGTACGTAGCTAAGTATGGTTTCGTTGGCTAGATTTGTCGATCGCGGTCGAAAGATACGCGGGACATAACTAGCGGTGTTTAGAACAATCTGCATGCACATTATCGGTTTATCAGTGGGCAACAAAACTTTCATAAAAACCATTTTAAAACCGTTCTTTAAGTTATTTAATCAGTATTTAGTAGTCCATTGTTGGGCATAGACACTTCTCACATAGAATGCCACAACGAACAGTCTTGACCACCTTTATCCACCGACTTCCTGATCCTGATACTGCTGATACTTGTAAATTGTCGTTCCTTCGAGATTTTAAAAAAAATAGTAGGGACTGGTAGAAATTATGGCAGCACCGCGCCATTGTTTACAACGCCGAACGAAACGAAACAAAAACAAGTAGGTACCAGTCGCGGTCGCATCAGTTACCTCGTTATTTTTAATCCTTGTTTGGATAAACGTCTGATTCGTTTTATAATAAAATTTCAAAAACAGTGTCCTATAATCTAATTCTATAGTTAAAAGTTACTCAATAGTTAGTTGTTAAAGCTATGCAGTAAAATCATTTTTTCAAAACTGGATTCTCTTTGTTCAAAAGTGGTAGATTTGCGACGTTGCCGTTCTTACATCGAACTTTTCTAATAAGATTTAAAATCACAATATAACGGTGTAATAAGACTTTTTTAGAGATACTGTAATAAATATTGAGTGCAACAATCCAAAAGGAATGCTTCAGTGTCTTGAAATGTGTGGATTTGAACGTTCTCTAATTTCTGACGCAATACAAATCTGGCAACAGCGCGCTGAATCGGATTGAATAAACACTCTCCGATGTATTAAAAAACTCATCGGATTCTTCCGATTTCACATTCAACCTTCTTTTATGAGGTAAGTTTTAGTTTTATTTGATTTTATAATTTGAGAATTTTCTTTTACTAAGCAAAAAGAAGTGTAACGGTTATTTAAATTTTCCCGCTGGATGACGTAATTCGTGGTATATTATATACGCTATGTACGTAAGTACGTTACGAGTCAGCCATCTTTTTCTGGACAATCAGTCATCTGTCAAACGCTCTTGGATTTGTTCGTGCACAGTAAAAATAAAAAATATCATCCTATAGGGTGTTTTTTATCAAAGAAATCACCACGGAAGCATCCGGGTAAGTTCTTATTACTATTTAAAACATTGTTTACACTTCTTTTTGGTGTGGTTAGCGCATTATTTGAACATAACCTCACTCTGGTTGCTAGGTGCCGATGTTCCCAGATTTTAGGTCAACCAGTGTCTTCTTCATGTCAAAATTCCGTGTTAACTTGTATTTATTTGCATAATCGTCGCGTAGACCTTATAAGCTAGTGAAATCTTTGGACAACGTCGAGTAGAAAGTTTTGGTTTTCTTCAGAAGTTACTAGAAATTCTTATGTACCTACTTAGTTAATAGTTGAATAAAACTACTAACTAGTAACTAACTAGAAGTCTTAAAGTGTGGCGGTACTAGAATCAATGCCTTGATTCTGTTTCTTTTGACCTAGGTTTATAGTAGAGATAGCTTGTTGCTTTGTAACAAGCTATGATGAAAATGAGCTACGAGAAGAGTATTGACCTATGACCAAATATTAAAAGTAATACTTACTAAGTCCCAATATCTCAATTTTAATGAAATTTCTATCATTTTTATATTGCATAAAGTTGCTAAATACAAAACTTGTGATACAATTTGCAGAAAAACATGTGTTTCGTGAATGCTTTAATCTGACAGACACTGGGGTTCCTCAATTCGCTCTGCCGTCTATACATAAGCTATGTCAGTGCAGTCTGTCCATATATTAAACTTATTTCATTATTTAGTAAGATGTTGCAGTCTACATACTCTTGTAGGTATTTCACCATATGACGTATTTATAGCCCAACAAGTCCAGACTTGCATATTTGTAGATTTCATCATCTCCCTACAATGTTTCTTATACCTACTTTCTTACCTAACTTTAAACGCTTCATTCTTATAGGATCAAAATTAGTCTGTATAGGCAGGACTCAAGCGGGCTAGCGGTTAGACTTCCGGGTTTGGGGTAAAAGCTAGTTGGTTTGTTCAATGCAATTTTTGAATGGGAGGTACTTTGTGAAATGAGAGAGTGCCAGAGTTGGAATTCGGAAAATTCCGCTGCTTAACAAATCTCACCGAAATCGGTCCAGCCGTGTCGGCGTGATTGAGAAACAAACATCCAAGCATCATAACTTTGACATTTATGACATTACCAGCTTTTACCCGCGGATAAGCTCGCGTTGATATACTAAAAGAAAAGTATCCTACGTTCATGACTATACTCTTAAATATGTGTACAAAATGTCATAATGATCAGTCGAATAGTTTAGGCGAGAAAGCGTAACATACAAACAAACTCACTTTCGTGTTTAAACTAGTTATATTAAAAAAAAAAAAAAAACTGAAAGAATAATGTAATTAATACAAGTAGAGGTCTATACAAGTCAAGAGTCAGTCGTGGGAAGCAATGGCGGCGATGAGCTCACCACTTGTCACGTCTATTTCTCACGATGTTACAACCCACATTTGAGCAATTTGGCCCATTTGAGGCTCTGCCTACCCCTTCGGGAAAAAAGGTGTGTGTCTATGTATGAATGTATGGTATACACATTTGAAAAAAAAAAACATGAAACAGTTGTGCTACCTGAAGACCTCTGCTAACGACCTAAAGCTCAACTGATCCAAATCACTTCAAAAAGTATTGACATTTATGATATTATTGGGATGATAAAATTTAGCAAGTTCAAGAGACATGTTGAAAGTGACCTAGCTGTGATGCTGAAGGTCAGTGCAAAGTGACCTAGCTGTGATGCTGAAGGCCAGTGCAAAGTGACCTAGCTGTGATGCTGAAGGTCAGTGCAAAGTGACCTAGCTGTGATGCTGAAGGCCAGTGCAAAGTGACCTAGCTGTGATGCTGAAGGTCAGTGCAAAGTGACCTAGCTGTGATGCTGAAGGCCAGTGCAAAGTGACCTAGCTGTGATGCTGAAGGCCAGTGCAAAGTGACCTAGCTGTGATGCTGAAGGTCAGTGCAAAGTGACCTAGCTGTGATGCTGAAGGCCAGTGCAAAGTGACCTAGCTGTGATGCTGAAGGCCAGTGCAAAGTGACCTAGCTGTGAGCGCTGAAGGTCAGTGCAAAGTGACCTAGCTGTGATGCTGAAGGCCAGTGCAAAGTGACCTAGCTGTGATGCTGAAGGCCAGTGCAAAGTGACCTAGCTGTGATGCTGAAGGCCAGTGCAAAGTGACCTAGCTGTGATGCTGAAGGCCAGTGCAAAATGACCTAGCTGTGATGCTGAAGGCCAGTGCAAAGTGACCTAGCTGTGAGCGCTGAAGGTCAGTGCAAAGACCCCTGGAAGGCACTGCCCCATCCCCTTCGCAAGTTGAAGCCTAGTTTAATACTTGTTTGTCTGCATACCTAGACCTTGTTAACATACTTGTCTTTTCTTTATATTATATTCTTGCAAAGCTAGAGCTTAGCCCAACGTTTTTTTTTATTTTTTTAAATGTACTCTTTCGTATTACCTAGTTTCCTAATATAAAAAATAAAAAAGCCTTTATTATCACCTAACTAAAATATATCTAATTAAAATAACAATGGTGTTTATATGTAACCTAAAACTTAGTTAAGGACCCCTTTGACTAGGCCTCCTCTAAAAGTTGCCAATCCTTCCCTGCCCTCGCTTTCTCCATTCACGTCTTCCCTGCTACCTTGGTGATCTGTCCTGCCATCTTTCCAATGGTCTCCCTCTTTTTGTCTTACCATTTGTGCTCTTCCATAGGGTTGTGTTTCGAGTCCATCTGTCATCTTCTGTGCGTACCAAATGGCCCGCCCGCTTCCATCTTAGGGCCAGTGCGTGTTGCACAGTACAGTACACAGTGTTTAAGTTTAAAACCCTATGGGTATTTTTTGTTTTATTCTTTTTTTATGAAATATTTCTCTTTTTTTTGTTTATATTCTATTTTTTTTTATTTAAAGTGTGTGTGTGTGTGCTAAAAAATAAATCATTCTTTCTTTCTTCTTCACAGCGTCTATTGCTTTCATTTTACTTCAGATGAATGTGTTCCTTTGTTTATACATACATACATACATACATACATACATAGATACATACATAGACACACGCCTTTTTCCCTGAAAGGGTAGTCAGAGCCTCAATAGGCCTCTTTTCACAGTGGGTTGCACCATCGTGGAATATAGACGTGACAAGTGGTGAGCCCATCGCCGCCATTGCTTCCCACGACTGACTGTTCCCCTTTGTTAAAGTTTTAGCTTTATGTTCAATAGGCTCGTCTCAATCGCTCTTTGGCAAACGTGTATTTTAATTTAGGCGGAATCATTAAATATCCAGGTCTGGTCTGGCAAGCATATGTGACCTAGTTACCTACAGTACCACTTCAAAGAAGTGTGGTTATTAAAAGTACCTAGTTCACAGATAACATATACCTATTTGGGGCAATGATACGGCCTGTTTCTACGTTGCCGCATCTTTATCGTCTAAGTCTAAACCACTTACGCTGCTATTTTTAGTCCGTGTTGATGTACTTACTGTGTAAGTACATACGGCACAGTTAGTTTGATGCCCTCCCGTCACAGAGTTAAACACATCTTACACTAAACCGCTTGTTCGGTGTAGGACAGATTCTGGATTGGCAGATTCGTTACTCGACAGATTTGTGATTTGGGCAAATTCTTGGATTCGACAGAGTAGCCATAATAGAAAGAAATAAATGTGAGTTTGTTTGTTTTCATCCCATCTATTCGAAAAGGACGACTGGGTTCGCCTTTAAGTGCACCCAACGGTGGTGTTTTCTATGAGAAACTTTTAGCGGGCAGTAATGAGTTTTCCGGCGCACTTATTAAGTTCCTAATTCAAAAAGTGCGCGGCAAAGATAATTGCGGCGCACTTATTGAATTTGGAACCAGCGCCAAATAATTCGAATGCAAATATTGTTTGAATAAATACTGGCTGGTACGACGGCCCAAAACCCAAAACAAAAAAACCCAAAACACACAAAAAACACAAAAAAACACAAAAAAACACAAAACACAAAAAACACAAAAAAACACAAAAACAAAAAAAACAAAAAAAACAAAACACAAAAAACACAAAACACAAAAACACAAAACACAAAAAATCACAAAACACAAAAAAAAACAAAAAACACAAAACACAAAAAAAAACACAAAAAACAAAAAAAAACACAAAAAACAACACAAAAAAAAAATACAAAAAAACACAATAAAGCACAAAACACAAAAACACAAAACACAAAACACAAAAAATCACAAAACACAAAAAAAAACACAAAAAACACAAAACACTAAAAAAAACACAAAAACACAAAAAAAAAACAAAAAAAAAATACAAAAAAAGCACAAAAAGCACAATACACAAAAAAAACACAAAACAAAAAAAAACACAAAAAAAACACAAAACACAAAAAAACACCCAAAAAAACACAAAAACACAACAAAAAAAACACAAAAACACAAAAAAACAACCATTTGTTTTATTAAATAATAATATTACAATAACATATGAGGCGCCTTTTATTTTCTCATAGTGGGTGATGAAAAGCAGAGTGTATCACACGGGCGCAACATATATTTTTGGCTCGGGCGACGTACTTTGAATCCCTCGCTACGTTCAGGATTCTACTAAAGAATCCCTCGCTACGCTCGGGATTCTACTCTAGAATCCCTCACTTCGCTCTGGATTCAAAAAAGCGCCCTCGCCGTAAAAATATTATGTTGCTCCCTTATCACGGGCGCAACATATATTTTTGGCTCGGGCGACGTACTTTGAATCCCTCGCTACGTTCAGGATTCTACTAAAGAATCCCTCGCTACGCTCGGGATTCTACTCTAGAATCCCTCACTTCGCTCTGGATTCAAAAAAGCGCCCTCGCCGTAAAAATATTATGTTGCTCCCTTATGATACAATCTACTATTGTTGGGGGTAATCTCTACTACTGATCCGAATCTGAAAATAGTTTCACTAACTGGAAACTACATTATCCCTGAGTGCTATGGGCTGTTTTAGTACCTTCCGCCAGCTTTATTTGTAGTTCCACTCAACTCCGTAACCGTTCAGCGGATTTTGATCATATTTGTAGTTCCACTCAACTCCGTAACCGTTCAGCGGATTTTGATCATATTTGTAGTTCCACTCAACTCCGTAACCGTTCAGCGGATTTTGATCATATTTGTAGTTCCACTCAACTCCGTAACCGTTCAGCGGATTTTGATCATATTTGTAGTTCCACTCAACTCCGTAACCGTTCAGCGGATTTTGATCATATATGCTGGGGGGGACGAGGACTAGCACTCAAAATACGACTGACTAACTGACTGACTGACTGACTATCAACGCGCAGCCGCAACCGTAACTCCTAGAGACCTGAAATTTAGAGGATGCATTCCTTTCGTAGTCTAAGGGATTTCCAAAATTCACACCCTGAGGTGCAGTGTTGAATTTTGTATGGAGAAAACTACGCGGACGATGTCGCATGCGTTACACTAGTAAACTATAAAAGCAAACATATCAATTGATAATTGTTTAAATTAGACACGTACAGTATCAGTTGATGTTTTATGCACAGACAGACGACGTAATGACAGACTCTAGTAGTTTCTATGGTATTTAGGAAACCAGTAGACGGAACACAGGGTTGCGTCACAGCGTGACGGTGGCTTAACACCCACGCGCACGCGCACACGCATCGGGCGGTACTTCTATCTTTATAGACGATCAGACAAGAATAGGTGAGAGTTTATACAGCCTCAGTTACATTTTGGGATCTGTACCGCTATCCAGCCCCTTTATTGCGTAATTTCAAACCTACTGTCAGAGTACCTGGCTCATAGTGGGACGTCACAAATTTGCCGCTGTCAAGTAGTTACACAATACGAAACTGACAGAAAAGTGTCCAGACTGGGCTATAAATGTCAAATTTGAAGTTTTACCGATGTTCAGTGGAGTTCAATGGAATTGCGCAATTACCCCACTGCTCCGTAAACACCGACGTTGGATCCTCATTTAGATATTAAGATGATAAGTTGATAAGTAACCCAAACCCTAGTTTTAAACAAGTTTTATTGCGTTAATAAAATTCAAGTTCAAGCTTATTTATTGCGATGTATGGGTTAGTAACTGGTGGTTAGTGCTACAGTTATTGCGATGTATGGGTTAGTAACTGGTGGTTAGTGCTACAGTTATTGCGATGTATGGGTTAGTAACTGGTGGTTAGTGCTACAGTTATTGCGATGTATGGGTTAGTAACTGGTGGTTAGTGCTACAGTTATTGCGATGTATGGGTTAGTAACTGGTGGTTAGTGCTACAGTTATTGCGATGTATGGGTTAGTAACTGGTGGTTAGTGCTACAGTTATTGCGATGTATGGGTTAGTAACTGGTGGTTAGTGCTACAGTTATTGCGATGTATGGGTTAGTAACTGGTGGTTAGTGCTACAGTTATTGCGATGTATGGGTGAGTAACTGGTGGTTAGTGCTACTGCTACAGTTAAATGTTCAGCCATAATCGGCGTTTAACGTATGCAAAATATATACCAGTATTTAAAATAATTAAAAATTAATAATCACCTAAGTAGTCCTATTTAGTCACCTGTTCCTAGTCATTGTCATAGACATAAATTCTGATCAAAAAAACCATGGAATTTCAGGATATTACGTAATAAATAAATGAATAATGCTGGACAGTTCACACAACATTATCTAGCCCCAAGCTAAGCAGAGCTTGTGTTATGGGTACTAGATAACTGATATACTTGATACAAAACATTACATTTTTTTTTTTTTATTATACATAGAAAATACCCAGAACACCCTGAACAAATATCAGCAAATCGTACAAATATTTGTTCCGAGGCGGGAATCGAATCCGCAACCTCCTGCGTCGCAGGCGAACCTTCGCCCGCCGCGCCAGAGAGGTCGTCAAAAGTTTATTAGTATTGATAGATACACGTGCCTATCTATTACGAGGTTTCCTTACTCGTGCAAGTATACGTTATCTGTTGATAAGGGTCCGCGTCCACAGACGTACCATCTAGAGACACGATGGCGTCTAACTTATACAATTCATGACGCATACCATTTTTAGGGTTCCGTACCCAAAGGGTAAAACGGGACCCTATTACAAAGACACCGCTGTCCGTTCATCCGTCTATCACCAGTCTGTATCTCATGAACCGTGACAGTTAGACAGTTGAAATTTTCAGAGATGATGTACCTATTTAAGGGTACAACATACCATACAACAACCCCATACAACAAACGTGTTTTTTTGCAATTTATTTATTTATTAATTCATAAAAAGGAACGCCAACAGCATATTATATATAAACACACGAGCCGAGCGGGCTGCAGCTCGCACTGAGCGGATTAGTGCTAAGCGAAACGCGGGTGGAGTGCGTCGCGTTCACTCACCTTGAGAAAGACTCTCGAAACGGGTCGAAACAATGTCGGTGCTTACATCGATTTAACGGTACGTGAAAATTTCCCGTTTTTATAATATAATTTATATATAAACACCTTTACAAAAATCATTCACTTAGGTTGTAGCTGACACATACACCAATTACAGGCGAACACAACATTGACACTTTTATCTCACAAACAAGGCAGCTTTCTATAAAAAAAAAATCTTTTGACAACAACTTTTGTCAAGACACTTTTTTTTGTGAACTATGCAGGTTCTTCTAGTCTGAGGTGAGGTTCAATTCAACAACTCTGAAAGTAATTGGTGTACTAACTAAAACAGTTTAAAATATCAGCAAACAATAGATTACATAAAAAATAAGTACAACTTTATTTTCGGATTAAATTAAGATTTAACGAAATTAAATCAACGCTTGACTTTTTTTACATTAGGAGAACGAAGAATATAAGGCCGCGGCCCGGCTCACCATGGTCCGACTCGCTCGGCTCGGATTAATTGAAAAAATACCTAACGGAAAAGCCCGACTGGCCCGGCATCCTTTTCTTGGACTGTTATAGCGAAAAGTGCTCGGCTGGTTTGATTTTATTTTATAGTATTATTTAACTTTCACAATACCTGAAATCTTTAGATAATATAGATCAACAATTCCGTATCTGATAATTTAGAATACCTACCTGGGAGGGAAGCGACTTCAATACCGGGGTGATACTTCGCCCTTTTCACTCACAGATTGCAAGAAAGTGTTTTATGGTTTCGTGGAGTAAACATTCTTCTATTACCAGAATCCCAGTTATCGTATAATTTTACACTGAAATGACTGTTGTTGGCTTTTATATTGGTCATTATTTGCGGCAAATCATATTTGGTTGAAGAAAACAGTGTACTAATAGCGAAAATAACACCGAAATTACTTGTATGGACAAAATTTTCGATGTTATTTTCGCCATTAATCTGCTGTTTTCTTCAACGAAATATGATTTGCCGCAAATAATGACCAATATAAAAGCCAATAACAGTCATTTCAGTTTAAAATTATACTTTGTTCGCACATATTGGACGACCTCTGTGGCCCGGCGGGCGAACGCTCGCCTGCGACGCAGGAGGTTGCGGGTTCGATTCCCGCCTCGGAACAAATATTTGTGCGATCTGCTGATATTTGTTTAGGGTGTTCTGGGTATTTTCTATATATAATCAAAAATATATATATCTATGTAATATATTGTATTAAGTATATCAGTTGTCTAGTACCCATAACACAAGCTCTGCTTAGCTTGGGCCTAGATAATGTTGTGTGAACTGTCCAGCATTACTTATTTATTATTTTATTTATATTTGTGCAAATACGTTTGTATGAAAAAGCAACCACCTTAAGATGCGAATTTTCAAAATTCCTTTGTTAGTACAACCCTACGCATCGAGACAAACACTCCCTTCAAATTTCAAGTCTCTACGACCAGCGGTTTAGGCTGTGCGTTGTCACTCGGTCACTCAATCAGTAAGTCAGTCAGTCAGGACATTACCTTTTATATACCTATTGCCTTTTATATATGAGATGAGATTATTGCACATTTTTTGATATCATATACTGCACTCGTGGTCGTATAAAATATGCTGAGACTGTTTGTCCAACCAATCTGTGACTGTATAATTTGATCGCAATGAAACGGCTAAACCGATTTTGATCAAACATAGCTAAGAACACTCCCGACAAATTCACCTTTCAAACAAAAAAATAAAATCGAAATCGGTTCATCCGTTCGGGAGCTACGATGGGACACACAGCCACACACACACACACACACACACATAGACACATCAAACTTATAACACCCCCTCGTTTTTGCGTCGGGGGTTAAAAACAGTAATATACAGTAATATTAGTAATATACAAATATTGAAACAAGCAAAACGCTTTTCTTTCTGACATTACCATCCATTGTCTTGCACCGCTCTCATGGATGCCGGGCCAGTCGGGCCTTTCCGTTAGGTATTTGTTTAATTAATCCGAGCCGAGCGAGTCGGACCATGGTGAGCCGGGCCGCGGCCGAATATAAACATCTTGGTTGTCACCGCTGCACTGGGTCGATGGACGATAACATATATACATACGTAAACCGTGTAAAACTTCTGGCCTAGCTGCTTCTTCGTTACTCTGTGTCACATGTTTGAATTTAGACAATAGAAACTTGGACTAAGTAGGTGTCGGATGAAACAAGAACAGAAGTTTAGGTAAAATGGGTTGAAACGATACAATACCTAAATGGGTAGAAACTTATTGGGTAGAAAAAAGAAGCACTCGACAACATTACTAGGTATGAGTGTTATTATATTGTAAACTGTAGCTTTATATAGATAATGGTACGGAACCTTTCGTGCGCGAGTCTGACTCGCACTTGGTCTGTTTTTATTCAACATTGAACTATTTTCACTGTGTGTGAATTCCTAATTAGCCCATCCACATAATATTTGTAAATAAAGTGACGCTGAACAGCTTCATGCGAACATTAATTAGAATGGCATTACAAATCGATTGGATTATTATATGCCTTCATATTATGTTAAATTGTAAAATGTATTGCGACTGAGTTTCAGAGGTCGTTATAACCTCAAATATTTAGAAACCGTCTTATTAGCGAGGTCATATCGGACGCGTACGACTGTCGCGACTCGCGACTAACACTCGCGACTTATGCCAAATCAGGGAAGTGAAAATAAACCTACGTGTGCAATCTATCAGCATTATGGCTCAATGAGTTGGATGTATTCCCACAGGGTTGCAATATGGAAAAATTGAAGAGAAATATCAATAGGTCTCTTAATGGTAGGCAGCGCGTTTGCAATACCGGGGTGTTGCAGATGTCCATAGGCGGCGGGGTAGATTCGGCCGTGAGCTTGATAAGCAATGAAAGTGTAATTTCTTAAAAAAACCTTGATTTCCACGTGAAAATGACCAAACTTTAAGAAAATATCTGAAGCTGATCGTATTTGTAATAAATGTGTAGAGCTCGGGGAGAAGGTTCTAAAAATATATAAAATTTAGGTATTTACTGCGCGTAGTTCTCAAGAAAAAACTTTAAAATTATGGTAATCGTGTTTTTTTATATATTTAATGAATGTATAAGGAATATTTTTTAAATTTATTTTCCTAACATTGGATTTTTTGTCAAGTCGCGGTTCGTGTCCTTTGGTGACTTTGAGCGCTCGGACGTCTGACGATTATCTAGTACACAGTGTTCGACACGACTCACTGCGCAAGCTGCGACATTTAGTCGCGTCCGATGTTTCAAGCTTATTGTGCTAACAGGCGTCATACCTACGATCATAATTTTTACGTAAACATTTTGCAAAATACCTTTGTTTAGTCAGCTGTAGTTTGCGAATACTACGTAGTTGAACGACAATGGAAGTTGGACGCTATTGAAACGATTGGAACTTGTCGAAACAATGCTACACCTGAAATAGCAATTCAATGAGATTGTAGGTACGAGACAATGATACCATTTCTCTCAGGGTGACAAACGCTATTTAGGTCAATAACATGTTTTTTAACCAAACTTTCATCCATACTTCGTCATCATCATCTTCACCCTCTCCATAGTCACGACGCACGGTCTTGATCCGTTCCATCCACCGCCGTCCTGCGACCTCTAAATGTCTTTGGTCCATCGAGGGTCCTTTCTCTATGCGTCGTCCGGTTTGTGGTCTCCACTCTCCATTGTTTCTTAGTTCTATTATTTATTCTGTGCTTGGGGCTAGAGATAATGTTGTGTGACGAACTGTCCAGCATTATTATTATATTTAATTTTTGTAGATTTTTCGATAAAGATCGTCGAGAAAAAAAGGTTTTAATGCCCCACATTTAACATATATCCACGCCTTAAAACTGTCTCTATACTTTGTAGACTCCGAAAGGATGTTAACTATACAGGGCGTCCCAAGACTATGCGACATGAAGGGAAAGTACCTTAAATATTGTAGATAGGATATTTTGCTGAAAGGACACTTTATTTTATTATTAAAACTTAGTAATACCCAGACGAAGCAAGTGATTTTTAGAAAACCCTTGAATGCACTATAACTTACTTTAACAAATAAAATAAAGTCTCGTTTTCGCTAAATATCCTATCTACAACATTTAAGGTACTTTCCCTTCATGTCGCATAGTCTTGGGACGCCCTCCCTGTATATAAGTCCGTAAGCCCTCTGGGTGAGAACCGGTTACCCTGACCTCGACAACACTGAGCATCCTGATTCTGACATCCAGTTATAAAGCCTAACCTCATCACTTTCCTGTTATGACCAAATAATGCCTATGTGCTTGTAACTTGACTAGCTAGCCATTGCTTGCGGATTCCCCCCCCCCCTCTTCTTCTCCCCCCTTCCCCAAAGTCGTACTGTCCAATTGCCTTGAGTTTATACAGAAATCCCATAGAAAAAAAACACTCCAGATTTTTCAATTGTTCTTTCCTACAAACCTTACTCGGACTATTACGAACGAAAACAATAAGCAAATCGGTCGAGCCGTTCTCGAGGGATGATTTTTAGTAGGGGTAGGTATTCTTCTTCTTGTTTTCTTCTTATAATGGCTTCTGAGGAGTGCTCCAAACAATTTCGCCAATGTCAAGTGATATAATTATATTTTTAATTTCCGTCACGTCATAACCCAGTTTAAATGGTGGCAGAAAAACAGAGTTTTTCCGGGAAAAAAACCACTATTTCGAAAAGACACGTAATATACCTACTTAAATTACACTTCATCACACATGTACTTATTTATTCAAAATTTATTTATTTGTATCCACAAACAATGAAAATAAATACTTAATTATGTAAAGGTAAATAAAAGAAAGATAAGGAAAAGGTTAAATGAATATATTGTTAAGGAATTAAATGGAAATGGAAGGAATTAATTTAATCCAAGTTAAATGCCACCAAAATTACACGAAATAACTCGAACAAACACGTTAAAATGTAATAAAATAAAAATGACTACATTTCTTTGAAAAATGGCAGATTGACTCAGGATAGGTATTATATTATTAATGAGTCCATGTTACGTTGATGGTGACGAGCTCGCTGTAATCACGTAGACCTGACTGGTTGACAGCGTCACTGCCGTTAGGAGTCATAGTTCCCGTTAGTTCGCTGTAATACAGTTACTTTACAGGACTTAGGTAAAACAAGACTTTTTTTAATACTATGCCAAGACTATGCGACATGAAGGGAAAGTACATTCAAAATATCCCATTCTTCAGATATTTTGCGAAAAGGAGACTTTATTTTATTTTAGAAAGTTAGTAATAACTACTGCATTCAAAGATTTTATAAAAAACTGTTGATTCGTCTGGGAATTGAACCGACTTAAATGTGAAAAAAAAAACATTCCGTATTTTTGTGGTGACAATCGAAAGAATGGACAAAAAAAAAATATAAAATCTTTGAATGCAGTATTACTAAGTTTTAAAAATAAAATAGTCTCCTTTCAGCAAAATATCCTATATACTATAATATTTAAGGTGAGAAACGAAAAAAATCTCCGTTTTTTCCCTTGAACCTAGTTCAATTATCATGCAAAATCTCAAGATTTGCTGTTTTTTGTACAATTTGGAGGCAACTTTGTAATATTTTAAATCGTGTTGTCTAAAAATAAAACAATAAACATAACGTCCTCAACCTTATTATAAAGGTATTTGTTACAAAGTGAAGTGCAGTGTTGTCGACGTAGCTAGGGTTGCCAACCGTACTTTAAAATAACGTATCCTACGTAAGTCTGCTTCCTCATACTATATAAATTTGAATTTAAAAAGTATCGAAAATACTTAATTTCGAGAGTTATGCGTGGAATGGACATTCCAGTCTTTTTGACGTGTTAGGCGAATGTCAAACGCGAGCTCATAATAATATGTTTTTAATTATAATGTATATATGCGACCTCTGTGGAGCGGCGGGCGAAGGTTCGCCTGCGACGCAGGAGGTTGCGGGGTCGATTCCCGCCTCGGAACAAATATTTGTGCGATCGCATATATTTGTTCAGGGTGTTAATATGTATATTTTCTATGTATAATAAAAAATATCTATCTATGTAATATAGGTAATTATCTAGTACCCATAACACAAGCTCTGCTTAGCTTGGAAGCTCTGCTAAGCTTGGGGCTAGATAATGTTGTGTGAACTGTCCAGCATTATTTATTTATTTATATGAATATTTTTTTAAATACTTTATTTTATTACTAAATCCTTATTTTTTTCTAATCTGTGATAGATTAAAAAAAGTTGGCAACTCTGTATGTGGCACAGGATCACGCTAAGAAATGTGAGCTTACTCATAAAAAAAGTTCTCTTTCTAAAAGTTTACAGTAAGACTATCAATTGTAGTTTTCTTTCTACCTGCGTTTGATTTGCGGCTGCCTTCAAATAAGTTCCTTCCTAGTCACGTCCACATTTAAGACATTGAAAAAATCGTGCGGCTTATCCTTTCTACCACATTAGTGAGTCTACTCGCTCGTGTTACAAGGTGCCAAAAAACTGGACTACCTTGTAGTTTTTGTGTCAATACGTACATAGATTGCGCGAAAACAAACTTTTATAGTCTCACGTACTTATCTATACCTATAGTGAATGTGACCATCGCGAGTGTAGAGAATACATACACACGCCTCTTCGAAAGGGTAGGCAGAACCTCAATGAGCACCTACTGTGGGTTGCACCATCGTGAGAATATAGACGTTAGTGGTGTGCGCATCGCCGCCATTACTTCCCACGACTGACTCGGCTACTCAATAACACATTGCTTAATAACCAGTAGCCATTACAAATCTTAAACCAACGAATCTTAATAACAAGTCCGGGTGGGGTACCACTTTACATTTATGTTTTTTTGCGGTAGATTTTTCAATAAACAAGCCATCTTAGGTATGTATTTAATAGCGTCAAGCGAATGAGTTTGTTAAGGGTTCACAAATTACGTAAAATAAAGTGAGCTTATTTGTGCACCAAAAAAGTGAAACGAAAAAATCTCCGTTTTTTTATAAACATTATAAAGTGACAAACAAGCAGACGGCCGCCTGATGTAGAGCAGTCACTGCCGCCTATAGACATCTGCAACACCCACGGTATTGCAAACGCGCTGCCTGCCATTAAGAGCCCTATTGATATTTCTCTTGAATTTACCCATATTGTAGCCCTGTGGGAAGACATCCAACGGGAGCTCATTCCACGTCGTGCAGGTGCGCGGGAGAAACGAGCTATTGCTTGTAAAATCGTGACGTAAAGCAATACTAAACCCCCCCCCCCACATAAATACCATGACTGTAACGCCTAGCGCCCCCCCCATCCCCCATCCACCCTAATAATGGGACATTTGATATCTTTGACCCAACATGAAAATAAAAATGAACATGAAGCATAATAAAAATGTTGTTTTTCGACGTCGAACTATTTTAACGAACTTATCGGTAGATGTTGTTCAATAACAAGTCGGCCATCTTGGAATGATAAAAATAAAAATGGCGTCAGATTTAATTCTATTTGCAAGTCATCAGTTACGACAATCTCTGTCCATCGACTCCAAGTGTTACAGCGAAGGTAATGCTCGGTGAACAGAGGCCCATTGAGGCTCTGCCTACCCTTTCGGGGAAAGAGGCGTGTGTCTATGTATGTATGTAGAAACCTTGGTATAGTGCAGAAGATACTTAATTATACAAAACACCTAAAGACAAGTTTAAGTTTAATTTTGAAAAGTAAAATATGGATTCATAATATTTATTTTTCCAGTCGACAACCCCTAAATCCCCACATTATGGTGGACGCTATCACTTATGGCGTGTTTTTTTTGTTTTTTGCTCTTTACAGCTCATCAACACTTCTTCAGATAGCAAAAGTGGATTTCGCGAAAACTAGGAAACTTAAACACACATGTTTTAATTGATAGTATCTCATAAATATCATCAGTAAGGTAATTTCGCGCCACGTGAATTTTGTGAATCCGGACTATATTTTGGATTAATACGGACAAAAATTCAATTTTATTATTCTTGGGATGAATACGGCCTACATTTTGGTATGAGTCCGGAAATAAATATTCGTGGGATGAATCCATGGGATCAATACGGCTGCACCCGAATTTGGTCCAGATATTTAATTATTCCGATGTGTCGAGCCATGGTGTGTGGCATTGATAGCGCTGACCCAATTCCGCGTGGTCCCTGGTAGTCCGCCGGCCGCACGCAGCCGCCGCGTGCGCAACGCGTGACCTTGTGCGGAGGCTGCGCATCGCATGGGTGTACACTATCGGGCGTGCCACAGAGTATATACAGACTACACAGTCAGGCCTCGGTGGAACACAACACTACGTCAGAAGCTACGTCGTTAGCCAATTTGTGCGTTGTACTTGTACATACATATGTACATTCATATGTACATTCATATGTACATTCATATGTACATTCATATGTACATTCATATGTACATTCATATGTACATAGATACACGCCTTATCTCCGAAAGGGGAGGCATATGCTCAATGATCCTCTACACCGTGGGTTACATTTACACCACTATGCGTGCGTCAACAGATGCGGTAAAAAGTGCATTACCTCACAGCTCACGTCCACCTAGGACGCGCCCTTGCGGCTTTGCACTGCGCCCGCCACCCTGAGACATAAAGATGAAGTCTCATGTGCCTGTATCCACACCCTTCAAATCGGTACACAGCAATACGAGCACTACTGCTTTTCGGCAGAAAAGTATATTTTCTGAGTTTTCTGTGCCTCAGGGTACCCAAAACAACATAATATGAAGACTTAAGGCGCTATAAGTTCAACGAAAATTTTTGTATGAGGCGAAGAAGGCGAGCGCACGCTCTGATACCGTGTTTTTATGTATAAAAAAAATATATAAAAATGCCGTTCATAGTTTTGTTTAATTTTGTTGATGAATTCACTAACTCAAATAATAACTAACATGTAACCAAATGTTTCAAAAATTAAAACGTGACAGAAGTGAGTGAAAAATAGCATTTAAATTTTAAAAAGGAGGTATCTTTGTTATTTTTTTTTATCGAGTGAAGTAATTCAAATATTGTATTGAATTATTGATTTTACTAGATAAAAAGCTCAAGAATATCATATATTTTTTTCTTCATAGAAAACTATGAAAACTCTTATCAAAAACTTTACAATTCTAGAGACATTTGAGAACCTATCGCGCCTTAAGAAGCTGTCAAGAGTCAAATAGGCTTTTTTAAACGTATTTTTAGCAAAATCTAAATATATATAATATGTTTATCTTCATCATATTTCCAAGGGCATGATTGAGCCCGAACAAGATTCCGATAAATCTCGTTAAAAAAAAACCTGAACTTGCCTCCACAATGCGCTTCTAACGTAAATATCTCTATTAGCTATCAGCGTACAGCGATAAGACTAATAACAGTAACTAATAATATTATGATTACAGAGAGCATGCTCGATTTATATTTTCTATTACGCACCATAATTATGTGTATAAATACCGTTTTATATTTTCTATTACGCAGCATAATTATGTGTATAAATACCGTTTTATATTTTCTATTACGCAGCATAATTATGTGTATAAATACCGTTTTATATTTTCTATTACGCAGCATAATTATGTGTATAAATACCGTTTTATATTTTCTATTACGCAGCATAATTATGTGTATAAATACCGTTTTATATTTTCTATTACGCAGCATAATTATGTGTATAAATACCGTTTTATATTTTCTATTACGCAGCATAATTATGTGTATAAATACCGTTTTATATTTTCTATTACGCAGCATAATTATGTGTATAAATACCGTTTTATATTTTCTATTACGCATCATAATTATGTGTATAAATACCGTATTATATTTTCTATTACGCAGCATAATTATGTGTATAAATACCGTTTTATATTTTCTATTACGCAGCATAATTATGTGTATAAATACCGTTTTTCGTGATTTTTGGTAACTTTTCGTTGCGCGAGCGCTGTTCTGTCACTTTCTAACTTACCTGAACTTTACTGAGTTATCACAAATCTTATCAACAAGTTCGGGTAATCCCTAAGTCGACACACATACAGTCGAAGTAGTCGTTCGTGGCTTTTACGACATCCACGGGAGGAGACGGAGGGGTCTATTCTTAGGCCGGACACACCACGGCACTGAGTTACATAGTGACGTCATTTAGCTCTCGTCTGATTGGCGCTGTAAAGTTTATACTACCGAAATCACACATTGTTTTTTTGATATGTTCGAACAATTTTATAGTTTTCGTACTGTGTTTCAACAACAGTATGTTGTGGAGAAATGTACCGTTTCTAATGGTGTTTGTGTTGAATGATTGGCTCTCTTACGTCATTCGCTTGTTTACGTAGATGTTACTACTGTTACTGTTAAAAATAACTGTAAACGACTCGCGTGACATTTGAAAGGGGTTTGTGTGCTGTGGTGTGTCCGGTCTAGGATATACCCCTCGGTCTACTCCCGTGGATGTCATAAACGCCGACTATAGGATTACCTGGACTTGTTACTAAGATTCGTTGCGTTGGTGTAAGATTTGTCCTGCTTGCATAGCTTAGTTATTACTGAAAGAAAGCGTTAGTCGAGTCACTCTTGGGATGCAATGGCGGCGATGAGCTCACTATTTGTCACGACTATCTTCCCATGATAAACCCACGGTGATTGAGGCTCAGCCTACCCTTTCAGGGAAAAGGCTCTATGCGTGTGTTTACTTAATATTTCGTAAAATATAGTCAATTTTACAAACCCCTGCAGTAAACCCTCGGCTGTGTTGTATTGTTTGTATTTATCTATTTTTTTTCCCAATCACACTAATATTATAAATGCGAAAGTTTGTGTGTGAGTGTGTTTGTTACTTCTTCACGCTGAAACGGCTGGACGGATTTGGATGAAATTTGGAATGGAGATACTGGACTCCCGGAATAACACATAGGCACATTTTCATCCCGATATTCCCACGGGATCGAGACTTACGCGGGTGAAACCGCGGGGCACTGCTAGTATGCAATAAACAATCGAATCTAGCCAAAATTTAGAGGTAACTGGGTTCTTTTTTCTTTTGAGAAAATATTAGGTATCCTATCGTGTTTCTGGTACAGTGATCCCTCGTAATTATAATTTAGTATCCATGCATATGTTTAATTCGAATAAGTAGGTACTTTTTTTTTGTACTTGATTTAGTTAGTTAAAAGTCAAATCTGAGACTGGTATTTTACGGCTTCCCCCGCCTTAACAGCTATTCAAATATTTTCCGGTACTCGATACCTACTAGGTACCTACGATAGGACGCGGAAGCGATACGTAATAGATATACATGTACCGACGTACTGGTATTATTCCGCGGCGGTATATTTATCATTAATTAGCAACACCTAATTTGTTTTCTGTGACATACATTATCATTGGTGAACAAAAGTGACAGTCAAATAGTTCTCAAATAGGTTATACCGAGCTTGAGCTATAGTTACAGGTAGTGTTAACAGAATGATGTCTCACTGGAAAATCCTTGGAAACAGACTCATTCAAGGAAAGCAATGGCGGCGATGAGCTCACCACTTGTCACGGTCTATATTTCCACGATGGTGAATAGATGTCCATTGAGGCACTGCCTACCCTTTCGAAGAAAAGACATTCTTTGACGTTTGTGACATCGACACCAGATACGATCTTTAATATGACTATTTTTTATGACGTTCAAAATTCTGGGCAAAATTCGAAAATGTCTGTATTTAGGAATTGTTGTCTGAAATAATAAATATTATGAATCTTTTTACTTTTAATTGAAAATATCAATATCTTCCTGCGCGAGTCCGACTCGCACTTGACCGGGTTTTTTTTAATGAAGATATCTGCTCGGGGTTGGCGCAGAACTGTGAACACACATTGAATTTTACAATTTTTCCCCATTTGTCACCAATTGGGACAGATGTTGTGGTGTCAAATGTGAGTTAGCAGTTCATTTCGTAATGTCTTGGCAAAAGTGAGGGCTAAAAGCATGAACTCCGGCCAAAATATATACGTTTGTTAGGTACACTACGTAATCCACTCGTAATAGGAGGTACGTAATAGCTTTTACCGGGCTTCGAGTCAATGCCAAGGTCATTCCCGTTTTTTGTGTGGCTGGTGGTCAAGGCGAGTGTTATTCTCAGTGCCATGAGACTAGAACGACTTGGAAATCATCTGGTAGGCTTTATGTAGGCGTTTCAAGGCGATACCCTTGCCTTGGTTCTAGGCACTTGAAAGATAGTGGTATTTTATGTAGTACCTATATAAAATACGTATATAGCATTAGCATAGCATGTATAGTATAGCAAGCACTACATTATAATTCCAAGGGATCACCGTACTAAAATGTATAGCAAGCACTACATTATAATTCCGAGGGATCACCGTGCTAAAATGTATAGCAAGCACTACATTATAATTCCGAGGGATCACCCTGCTAAAATGTATAGCAAGCACTACATTATAATTCCGAGGGATCACCGTGCTAAAATGTATAGCAAGCACTACATTATAATTCCAAGGGATCACCGTACTAAAATGTATAGCAAGCACTACATTATAATTCCGAGGGATCACCGTGCTAAAATGTATAGCAAGCACTACATTATAATTCCGAGGGATCACCGTACTAAAATGTATAGCAAGCACTACATTATAATTCCGAGGGATCACCGTACTAAAATGTATAGCAAGCACTACATTATAATTCCGAGGGATCACCCTGCTAAAATGTATAGCAAGCACTACATTATAATTCCGAGGGATCACCGTGCTAAAATGTATAGCAAGCACTACATTATAATTCCGAGGTATCACCGTGCTAAAATGTATAGCAAGCACTACATTATAATTCCGAGGGATCACCGTGCTAAAATGTATAGCAAGCACTACATTATAATTCCGAGGGATCACCGTACTAAAATGTATAACAAGCACTACATTATAATTCCGAGGGATCACCGTGCTAAAATGTATAGCAAGCACTACATTATAATTCCGAGGGATCACCGTGCTAAAATGTATAGCAAGCACTACATTATAATTCCGAGGGATCACCGTGCTAAAATGTATAGCAAGCACTACATTATAATTCCGAGGGATCACCGTGCTAAAATGTATAGCAAGCACTACATTATAATTCCGAGGGATCACCGTACTTAAATGTATAGCAAGCACTACATTATAATTCCGAGGGATCACCGTACTAAAATGTATAGCAAGCACTACATTATAATTCCGAGGTATCACCCTGCTAAAATGTATAGCAAGCACTACATTATAATTCCGAGGGATCACCGTACTAAAATGTATAGCAAGCACTACATTATAATTCCGAGGGATCACCGTACTTAAATGTATAGCAAGCACTACATTATAATTCCGAGGGATCACCGTACTAAAATGTATAGCAAGCACTACATTATAATTCCGAGGTATCACCGTACTAAAATCGCGATAGGACTATATTTACTCGGTTGAAAAAAAAACACAGTTACGTGTAACTTTCGGCTAGATTCGATTGTTTCTCAATATGGTGCATATTTTTACAAAAATATGATAAATTAAATGTATATAATAAAGCCGAGGGTTTGTTGTAGGGGTATGTTAAGTTATCTATATTTTACTAGATATTCAATTAAAACCTAATTAAAACGGCGCGGCGTTTTAGAGCAAAGATTTCTGCCTGGCGTTGGCGCAGCCATCCGGGATGTATAGCTTTACACGCAGCATGTAATGTAATATACATATTTCTATACTTTTCACTAGAAACGGTATATTTACCATGGTTTTCGATTGTTCCCGATATTTCGGCCATGATCACTGGAGAACTAACTAAAGTCTGCGAGTAGATGTTATTGGCAGATATATCGATCTACCCTCTTTCTCACCCTTTTACGAACGATATCACTATCAAAAATCATGGTAAATATCCCGTTAACTAATGAAAAGTATGTACATACATAACCATGATAGTTTCAAAAGTTATACACATTTCTGTTCATTTGACTGGTGTACGTCTCGGCGAACTCGTGTATCTCGCGTTACACATCTTTGTATAGCTCGGTATCTTACGATATGAGATGTAAAAATATACATTATAGCTCACGTCTGCGGTCTCCGAAGGGCCTTATGGCAAGATGTACCGAGATGTCGCGAGCTGTAATATACATCTGCACATTATAGCTCACGTGTGCGGTCTCCGAAGGGCCTTATGGCAAGATGTAACGAGATGTCGCGAGCTGTAATATACATCTGCACATTATATAGCTCACGTGTGCGGTCTCCGAAGGGCCTTATGGCAAGATGTACCGAGATGTCGAGAGCTGTAATATACATCTGCACATTATAGCTCGCGTCTGTGACGGCCTTAAGTTTGATTATAATTTTATAAGTATGTAAGTAAGCACATTGGTATTCTTAATCAAGAGGAAGTTGTCTGCGACCTCTAATTGTAGTTTAAAGCCGTTGTAAGTGCGGGCTTGTTTACCTCGAGTGCGACCTCAAATTCGATGGCTATTCTAGGTTGTACAACATACTTTTGAAACTTGTTTTTTTTTAGGTTAATTTTATTTTGTTTATTCGTTCCGGGACATGTGATACTAAATAAAAGCTTGTAATTAAAAATTTACACACAAAAACTATTTTTTTTAGGGAACTTAATCTTAGTTCTATAAATAATTAGCGACAAGAACTTTGTATCATTGAAAATGATTCGGAACACATTCGTGTACCTACTGGCTTAGACTAGGGTTACCAGATGACAGGATTTTTCCTGACATGTCAGGAATTTTGGTCCTCTGTCAGGAAAACAGGAAAAATTTGGCATAGTCATGCATTTTTGAAATTGAGTTATATCTAATAATAATGAGTTTTATATCCACTGTAAACAAAAAAAGGAAATCTAGTGAAAAGTCGGGGATTTTATCAGGAAATCTCATTTTTGTATCTGGTAACCCTAGCTACAACGGCATATGACACAATCGAGAGGCGTCAAGTTCAAAGTGGGTTGGAGGTTAAAAATAACCGAAGTCGCTTCACCTTGGCCACAATAAAATATTTTAACTGAGCGATCATCACTCGGCGCGGGCTGAGGTGTCCTCAAATAACTCCATTAATACATTGTGTAAGGTAAACCCGCCTCGTTTGTATTTTCTTACTTACGTAGGTACTTACCTAAAGACTAGGCACTCATTTCTGGGATCAATACGGATGCACACACGGAAATACACACATAGACACACGCCTTTATCCCGAAAGGGTCGGCACGGCTTCAACGGGTCTTTTCACTGTGGGTCGCATCATGGGAATACAGACGTGACAAGTGGTGAGCTCATCGCCGCTATTGCTTCCCACTAATAAAGCTAGCAGTCAGGACCAATCTTATACCCTAACTGTCTAAACATCGCATGCAGAAGTTTTTTTTCCTTTTCACTTTTGACATCCGATTGAGCTGAAACTTGGCGTACCTGTCTAGTACCGATGTCAATACAATATGACGGTGACAGCGAGCTCATACTCATACTCATACTCATACTCATTTATTCACCGTAGGAACTTAAGAGAACACTTGGTTATGTCCAACAATTGGTTATGTCGTACAGCTGATCTGATGATGGAGACGGAAGGTGGACAACGGATCTCCTCGATGGATAATAGTAGTCGGTCGTGTTTGGGCGCGTTTCAATAACATACATAAAATATAAAAGTTTTTGTATACACTTTTTTTTTATTATATAATTTTAACATTTAAATTAGTCAAAGCGCAGAATACATAGTAGTTACTAAGGCCAAGTCAACAATCAATTTATTGATGCGCAATACGTTATCGTGTCGATACGATGTCCCCGTTTGACTATTGGGACACTACAGCCACAGAATAAATATTAGTACAGCTGCGCAATTGGTACTTATATGTACATAGTCTGGAAATGTTTGAATTATTTATTCTAGGTATCGAAAGGTAGGCACGAAGGATCACGTAGAGCTTTTTTGTGAAAGAGTTCGTCCGGGGAAGTACTACCTCCAAACCTATTTCTGCCGCAAAGCAGCAGTGCTTGCATTACTGTGTTCCGGTTTGAACGGTATGGGTACCGGTGAAATTACAGGCACATGAGACTTTTATCTATATGTCTCAGGGTGGCGGGCACAGCGCAATGCCACATAGGGCGCGTCGTAGGTGGACGTAGATTTTTGGAAAATAATGTTATTGCTGTCGCTCTGCGCTCCACTTTCCAACAGAAATAGACATTTGAAATTAGAACACTGATAGAGCGGACGCGACGCCATATTTGTTTGGTTATCGTTTTGTAACGGAACTCGTTGTCACATTTAGCGCTTGGCACGTATGGTAATAACTAGGGATGGGTTGTACTTGCAAAGTCGAGTGCCAGGCCTTCCAAGTACGTCCACCTTAAGATACCACAGCCAGAATTAGGGTTCAAAATATTTTTCCGCATAGGAAATTGATCTGTGCTTTAATGTTTGTTTTTCGTATGAGGTAGTGTTGGCCTGTGCTTTAATATAAAAAGGGAACAACAAAATCGCGTTTGAAAAACATAATACTTGTAAGTGGCAAAATACTTGCATAGGAAATTGGACCAAACCATCTCATATAGAGCATAATTGCATCTGTCTGCGAGAAAAAGGACTACGAAACCTTGCAAGTAACAAGTAATTCGATTGCACAGGGCGAATAAGTTTCTGTGTGCGGAACTAGCGACGTAACTTGCAAGTTACAAGTATTTTTTACTTTCAAGTCTTTAGGGTCCACACCTGGTCGGCGTACTTGCATCCAAAAACCTGGTGAAAAAACCTGGTCGCGTAAATACGCTTCTAACCTAGTATTAACGAAATAAACGGTTATTTTGGGCGCTTCGTCAATTACCAGTTTATAGTCCTCGTAATTACCATTTTGTGCTCAGTTAGTTTCTGAATGACGTTTTTATTTGTATTGTCTACTTTTCTCACGTTAATTAGTTTATTAATACAAGTTGCAATTATTTCAGAATGAAGGTAGGTTATAATTAAGAGTTCGTTAGTATGTAGTTCCGCTTCCTTTTGGTTAATTAATATCGATTTAATTAGTTCGTATGTAGTTACCTAACTAGTTCTTCTAATGAATGAACTAGCCAGGGTTCTGAATAAAAATACTGCGGAATGCATAAGTTATACCGTTAAGAGTACAGGTGGGACAAATAAAGACCATTTACGAGTATACCATGATGTATTGTCTAACGTATAACTGGTATTACCAGTACCACCAGTACCATTACAGGTACAAATGGGACAACTTGGAATACTACTAAACTACTACTTAGTACCATTTGTTGCATTAAATAATTCAATGGTATTTATTACTGGTCTGAATGGTTCGAGGTAGTTTCGGATAAAATAGGCTGTGACAGACAGACAGACACGAGAGTGGTCCTCTCATGGTTCCGTCGGCACCTTATGAAGTACAGTACCCTAAAAATTGTATAAATGTGTGATGCCAGCGGGTTTCGCTCACCTGATGACGACTATGTGAAGTTCTTATTCAACTATTTACACACTAGTTTCTAATCCATTGTAATATTTGCGTTTTCACAATAGGCAGGTAATTGAGTTGCGCTTGCGTCTGATGAATTATAATTATTGCGCGCTAGTAGCTAGGTTGAGGTTGTAGGAGAGTACAGTACGCACGATGGATCTTGGATTGTTTACTAAAATGGTGCATATTATTGGGTAACAAATTAGATAAATAAAATCAATACAACAAAGCCGAGGTTTTACTGTAGGGGTTTTGTAAACCTGTGTCCGGCCTAAGAATAGACCCCTCCGTCTCCTCCCGTGGATGTCGTAAAAGCCGACTAAGGGATTACCCGGACTTTTTGATGAGATTTGTTGGCATAAGATTTGTCCTGGCTGGTAGCTTACTATGGAATGTGTTATTACTGGAAGAAAGCGTTAGCTGAGTCAGTCGTGGGAAGCAATGGCGGCGATGAGCTCACCACATGTCACGTCTATATTCCACGATGGTGCAACCCACTGTGAAAAGAGGCCTATTGTGGCTCTGCCTACCCCTTCGGGGAAAAAGGCGTGTGTCTATGTATGTATGTATGTATCTATATTTTTTCGAGCGGCGCGGTGCGTTTTTATTATATAAGAATTCTGAAACCTTTATACAAAAAAAACGCACCGGGCGCTCGAAAAAGCGGTTTTTATTGAATATCTCGTAAAATATAGATCATTTTACAAAACCCCTGCAGTAAACCCTCGGCTTTGTTGTATTGATTTTATTTATCTAATTTTGTACCCATTGACATGCACCATTTTAATAAACAATCGAATCTAGCCAAAAGATTGAGGTGTTTTTTGGGATTTTTTTCTATCGATAATGTATTGTCCTATCGTGTTTTTGGTACAGTGATCCCTCGGAATTATAATTGTTAATTTGAATATTTGATTTAGTCACTTAAAAATCAAATCTACGATTAGGAATTTTGCTGCATCTGTCGGATACACGACAAACACTCTAAATTATTTGTTTACAGAAAGTACTAGAAAACGATTCTGTCATTGCTCCAAGAATGTTGTTTTCGTGCTGTTTTTATGTCAGCGACCTTCTACGCAAATGCGTGATTACATGATTACTAATAAAACATATCTAAAACGTAGGTAGGTAAGGCTTGTATTTGCATGACGTATAACTGGCGTGAACGTGATGCTCGATACGACAGAGGGTGACAGAGCCTCGGCTCTCCAAATGTAGGAAGCATCTAGCTAGACGGGTTGTGGCCTACTAGACGGGTTAAAGAGGAGACACCGGACTTGTAGCTACTACTACCACTATTAGCCCATACTGTCCCATTGTTAGGCATAGGCCTTCCCCCATTTCCGCCAGTCACTACGGTTTTGTCCACCGTTTCCCATTCCTTCAGGCGTCTGGTTAATTTCGCCACCTCATGCGTGGTCTGCCGCGGTCTGCAGTTACCATCGTTCGATTGAGCTGTAATTTGTCATACCTGTCTAGTTCCGATGACAATACAATATGATGGTGACAGCGAGCTGCTCTCATGATGGAGACGGAAGGTGGACAACGGAACTCCTCGATGGATAATAGTAGCCGTGATACTGGCCGTGTTTAGGCTCATTTCGATCAGCACACGGTTACGATCACTCATTTTATAAAAGGTTTCTTGAAAATACATGTTTCACATTTTTTTTTTGTTAAAATAAATAAAATAATAGGTAATTTGCGTTGCGATTGCGTGTCTAAGTTCAGCGACCTGTTGGGACGCGAGCTGAACCCTCCAGCCGCGATCCCATAATGTAACTAACGGTTTGTAGTCAGTGCGTTTACCCCTCTCTGTTCGTCTTCTGGGTCACATCTGTTTCACATAACGTCTGATGTCTGGTTAATTCCTGATAGGAGTGGGGTCACCTACCTACTTGCCCATTTTGCGAGAAAGTAAGTTCTGTTCAATTTTGCGGTCGAAATGTGCAAATAGTGGTATATCGGGCCTAAGAATAGACCCCGTCCCCTCTCATGGATATCGGTCCGACTAAGGGATTAGCCGGACTTGTTACTATAAGATTTGTCCTGGCTGCTAGCTTATTATGGAATATGTTAATACTGGAAGAAAGCGTTAGCCGAATCAGTCGTGAGAAGTAATGGCGGCGATGAGCTCACATATAAGCTCATGGCGTATATTGTATAAGTTATAAACTTTCTTGTTTACTGCTTTAAACATTGTGTCGCACGCCGTGCCGTGTCCGTGCATCAATCGAGGTTCGCGCTGAAAATCAGCACTGCAGGTAACTGCAGCATTATGCTGAGCGCGAACCTTTTTTGTCGGTACTGTACATCTACGTTCTTACATTTGTTTTAGTTTTTATTGATTCTGTGTGCAGTTTCGGTCAAAATAAATTTTATTTCTTTCTTTCTTTCTTTCTTTCTCACCATTTCATTTTTTTTATTGTGAATTTACATAGACATTACAGTTATTATTTTAGTTTATCTTTAATGCTACTAATAATCCTTTCATTAATCGTTTTTTTGTGCACTACCTGTAGATTGTTTTCCGCAATACACTGCAGTTAGCTGGAAGAGAATGCTAACAAGCATTAAGTTCGCCCATGTACAGTACTTTAAGTTGTGCAATAAATCATTTTCTATGTATTTGTATGTATGGCGCGTGATATGTGACGATCTAACCGGCAATAATAACACTATTACAAAGTCATAAGAGGTTTGCCTTTGTTTATCGACGAGGGCTATCTGTCGCTATGCTGACGTCATCACACGCGGCCTAACTAACCGTCAATATAGACACTTAGACTTATGTTATTATTGACATACTGCAGACTTTCTATCGGCCGATAGTTCAGTCGAGTACTTAATCAGTATGAAAATGTATGCAAGTGCCACGATTGGGTATCGGCCGATAATTAATAATACCGTCGGAATAGTTGGTAACGACTTCAAATGTTTTTTTTTCACCGCACCGCTCTCAATCGGCAGAGGATTCATCCACACACATTAGAGCCAGGGTGGTCCCGGACTGTGCGGTTTCAGAGGAACTTCCTCCCGCGAACACTCAGGTTGTGGAATGATCTCTCTGCATAGGTTTTCCCAAGCTACTACAGTATGGGGTTCTTCAAAAGGGGTGTTTGGAAATGTTTCAAGGGTCGGCAACGCGCGTGTGATGCCTCTCGTATTGCAGGTGTCCATAGGCTACGGTAACCGCTTACCAACAGGTGGGCCGTGCGCTTGTTTGCTACCTTAGTAGTATAAAATAAAAAACTGTCGGCGAACTATTGGCGGGTTAAAAATCTGTAGTTTGCGTGGGCTCTAATACAAAGTCATAAGAGATAGATAGATAGATAGATTAACACTTTATTGCACACCAAATATAAAAAATAAAAAAGATAAAATAAACAAAACAATAACAGTAATGTACAATGGGCGGTCTTATCGCTAAAAGCGATCTCTTCCAGACAACCTTTGGATGGACAGGATAATACAAAATTAAAAGACGGCGGTGCGCAAACAAAATATACCTACATAAATATATACCTAGACCTAACTATAGCTATATACTAATAACTAAACTACGACTAACCTACTTAATAACCAAAAAAAAAATATATATAACAAATTTTAAACATACATAAACTACATTACTACTATAAATAAATAACAATGACGTATGTACGTAACAATAACCTAGCAGTTCACGAAAAGGACAGATAGTGATTGTATACCTTGGTTTTGAATATAGGAAGAGATTTAGAAGATCTTATTGAGAAAGGCAAGGCATTCCATAATCTAACACCTTGAACAGTAAAGGAGTTGCCATAGAATTGTGTATTATGGACAGGAGTTAGAAGCTGAAGAGTTTCGCTAGAGCGTAGGGATAGACTATGCGCCTGGTGTAGAAAACTGAAACGCTCTTTGAGATAAGAGGGAGAAGAAGGATTGAAAAGAATATTATAAAGAAGGGACAGAATATGTGCATTCCGGCGAAGACGGATTGGGAGCCACTTGAGTTTTGCGCGAAATTTGGAGACATGGTCATACTTCCGTAAGCCAAAAATAAAGCGGATACAAAAATTTTGAAGGCGCTCAAGTTTGTTCAGTTGTACTTCAGAAAGGTCGAGGTAGCTGGCGTCTGCGTAGTCTAATATGGGGAGTAGAAGGGCCTGTGCAAGCGTAACTTTGGTGGCAGTTGGCAAAAAGTTACGAAGTCTTCGTAACGAGGCTGAAGACGCAAACATCTTACGACTAATCTCCGTAATACAAGGCTCCCAGGACAGCTTGGCATCCATGATAATGCCCAAGTTTTTCACAGACTGGCTGATAGATATTGGTGTTCCGTCAAAGACTATACGTGGTAGTTGCGAAAAATCTAGCCTAGGAATCATTTTGAAGCTACCAATTATGATGACTTGCGTCTTTTTCGGATTTACAGTAAGGCCAAAGGATTTACTCCAGTCACAAATTCGGTCCAAATCAGAATTGATTAAGCTGATGGCTTCATTTATATTTTCAATGGTGGCGTGTGTGTAAATTTGTAAGTCATCTGCATACAGGTGGTAGGAGGAAGATATGTTTTGAGAAATCGAATGAATAAAAATAGCAAAAAGGAGAGGAGATAAAACGCCGCCTTGCTTTAAGAGCTTTAAGAGGTTTGCAGCCTTTGTTTATCGACCGACAGAGTGTATCTGTGGCTATGCTGACGTCATCACACGCGGCCTTCGTATCACGCACATATTGCACTGCGGATGGTGTATGACATGACATGTCTTAGTGCTGAGATCAATAACTTGAGAAGCATATAAGGTTTATAATATTTTACTATAAAAACTTTCGTGAATCATATCTATTATTTTATAAAAACGGGAAATTTAGGTTAATAATATATTGCCTTTTATTGCTTACGGCAACGCAAATGGATTATGTATAGAGCCATTTTCATATCAGTAGGTACTTATTTTAAATTCTTCGTCTTTGTTTATTATCCCATCGGCGCTTTAGCCGAGTTGATAGTGCCCACAAATTTCGTCTTCAGCGTCATAGCTCGTTCTGTGGCCGAATTGGTAAAGGCATCGCCGATCACAGGCGAGGTTGCGGGTTCGAGTCCCGCTGGAACGAATTTTTTTGGTAACATTTACATTTCTTCGTCTTTGTTGACCACACCCGTTTCTGCTACTTTCCGTTCTTTCGTTTCTGCCACCTCCTTTTCTTTGTCTTATGTGGTATGCTAAGCTCGAGAACATCTCTTTGAGATATTTTTAGGGACATAAATATAATTACATTGCCCTCTTTGTACATATATGAGTGCATAATGTATACACGTAAAAACATAAATAAATGTAATAAAAAGTGTGACTTACACTCAGTGAATACTAGGAATAAATGTAAGCTGTTTTTTCCCAAATTCAGACTTCAAAAGTGCAATAAATCATTTCTCAGAAATTGTATAAGATTCTACAATAAAATTCCAAAAGAAATAATAGAATTAAGCGAGGGGAAATTCAAAAAACATATAAAAGTTCGTTTAACTAGGGCTGCATACTATTATTATAGTGATTATAGAAATGATAAAGATGTTTGGTCAATGTCCGTCTCTGCACTCGAAACACACAAAAACAAATAGTAGGTTCCTCAACTATGTACATACATACCTTCCTACCTATTTTTAACTTGCAAAATTTCTCCTTGACGTTTTATAAAATGAAATTGTTATTTATAATTAATATTATTAATCTTATTATTATTTTATTTACTCTTTTTGACAAGGCCTCTTTACAGCCGCAAATGATTCTAAAATTATACAAGAAATTTTTACTATATTATGGCAACACTAGACTTTAATGTATTTACTTTATTCAAATCGGACATGGCAAAAGGACAAGATTCCAACGCCAAAAAATGTATTTACTCAGAGATTTACAATTTGTTTGTTTCGTTTTGTTAGTGTTTGTTTGGTACAAAATTGCCTGTATCACAGACGAACAGATTGTATTGTATTTTGTTTGTGTAATTAGTATGATTTTTAGCTAGGTGTACCTACTTAGAATTAACTCAATCAAATGAAATCTGACAAGGCCTATGTTCGGTCCGCTTATATGTATGTACCTAAACAAAACCAAGTGCTCCCAGTGTTCCTATGGTGAATAAATGATATGACTATGACTATGACTACTATGACAGGTATATATTTAAATAGTAAAGATGCCGGCGAAGACCTGCAAGGTCGATATATCTCTGTGGAGGTCCTCAAAAAATTTATGAAGATCCAAACAGTTACAGACATACTGTACACTTTAATTTTTTTATTTTATGTAGGTTGTCGAAAATAATTTGATTTTACATATGTACCTATGATTTTATGACAATTTTGTTTCTTGATATAATCTAATTTGCGAATTCAAAGATAATGTTGATAACACAACTAATGCGTAGTTTGACTTTCATAAATTATTTTTATCATTTTATCTTTGCACGCGCTATGAATATTTAATTTAAGATGTTTCACCAGGATCTTGTTTATAAGCGTATAATCTTATCTAGTAAGGAAGGAAAGTAGGTACCTTATTTACCCATTATTATTGTATATAAATAAGATTAAGATTGTTATAAAATATCTGGCTTTATACGAATTTGTGCAAATGAAGATAACTGGTTGATCTAAAACTGACGTGAACTATTTATTTAGCAAGTATATGTTCCTATGCTAAAACAATTTAATGACAAATTTACAGGTAATTTTATAAGCATTGTAATTTCCCTGTGAAGAGACCTATCGCTTTACTGCGAAGAACTATCGAGAGTTCATATAAACATAGTATAAAGGGGCAACCCAGTGTATACTAGAGGTCAAGGGAAGGCCGGTGCAATTTCAAAGTTTTATTTTAAAGCTTTAGTGTCGCTGTGTCTCATAGAGCGCAGTGTACTGGGCCTACAACAGTGCTCAACCACTGTCTGTACGTATCTGATCTGCTATTTGAGAGACGCTAAGGTGGCTGGGCAATCGTTTTTCAACAAGACATTGAACCCGGTAGCCTTGAACTATCCTATCCTTTGATCTAACTTAAATCTTCCGCCAAATCCTTGTCACCGTTAAACCTATACCGAATCCCTGAAAAATAACTTTTATCTTCACATTTCAAGCTACAGTATTGTTTTATTCGGGTTTATAACGCCCTTGATTTAATAAGGTTACAATCTAATAACATCTGAAGTAAACTTTTCAAGTTTTGTCTGTTTAGACGACATTGTCACATTGTTATACAACCTCTGTTAAAAGCTCTTTATATAGACGACATACTTTGCCTTATCCCAATCTTCCTGAAGCAAGAATCCTGTTATCACCTCCACACCCGCTAATCATCGATACACAGCGGCCCAGGCTGCAGTGTGTTGACGCAGCGCTCTCTTGTGATCAGGTACTAGGGCCTTCGCGCCCGGTCGCTCGCACTTCGGGTGTACGAGCTGAGGGGGGATCGGCGCGGGCATATACAACGACGGACAGCCGCTGCTTGCTCTTGCGCACGCAAAGGTAAGTTGTTTTTAACAAGACACAAACCAAGTGACAACACAACCTACAACTTTCGCGGTGTAAACATAGTACTATTTTCAGCGCAAACTTTCCAGTGGTATTTTTTTAATGCAAAGTGTTATACCAACTTTTTATCCATTAAGTCTATGAATTTTAATTACTCCAAATAATATCGAAAAAAAAACAAACATTCGTTTTTACGTCTTATGTTGAAAAATAACTTTTTTAAAACAGCTTTTATAAAATTAGTGATCATTTGCCCTATTCCCTATCTTGAAAGTCACTCAGTGACCAACGTTTGACGAGTAAAATTACCATCAATTCTTATTTTTTTTTTTATTACGTTAGTCACCGAGTGACTTTCAGTTAAAGAATAGGGGGGCAGAACGGCGCGGGGCGTGCTGATCAAAATAAGCCGAAAATGAGTCCATCGACGAGTGCCGCTGTCCACCTTACGTCTCCACCGTCAGATCAGCTCGCTGTCACCATAATATTGTATTGTCATCGGAACTTGACAGGTATGCTAAATTTCAGCTCAATCGAGCACCGGGAAGTGGGTAAAATTTAACTTTGATTACAGACGCCGGGACATGTTTTTGTGGTAAAAATAATGAGCAGAGTTTTTGAGAAACTCTGTATAACCACAGCACGAAAAAGAGCGAGTGAAAAACGAAGTCTAGGCCGTGGTTTCGGAACAGGAACTCATTTTGGATTTTATTCTTCTCATCTAAGTCATAAAAAAATTGCACCAGTGACACAAAAGATCGTATCGTTTACCAAGCGGTATGGGTATGTTATGAGGAGGGATGAAACGCACGTAACTAAGAAAGTTATGAATATGAATGTTAGTGGATGGAAGGGAAGAGGAAGACCTAAGAAAAGATGGATGGATTGCGTGAGAGATGATATGAATGAGAAGGGAGTGAATGATGAGGTGACGGCTGACAGGGGGGAGTGGAAGAAAAAGACGTACCACGTCGTCCCCAAATAAAGCAAGACAATGATGATCTAAGTAATTTAGAACCTTATTAATATGAAATGTTGATGTCAGGTGCCGATTCACCCGCCGCTCGCACTCCAGCCCGATCATGTCGAGAGCGGGCGCGAAGCACCCGGATGCTGACGAGAGCATCGCGTCGACGTCGCGCGCCCACGCGCCGCGCGAGACCGCCGCGCTCTACGGCACGCTCAACCTGACGGAGGTGCTCAACGAGTACCTGCTTATGGAGCACAAGTTCCAGCCCAAGCTCTGTCTCCCTGCCGAGTCCGAGGTGAGCTTACACTGCCCACAACATGCATCATGCATGACCAAACATACACCACCCACCACAAATATATACCACTACCCACAAACATACAGGGCCAATCACACCCATACACTTTCACAGAAAAACAAACACTTGCATAAATGAGCGATACCACCACACCAGGCCAAACAAGCTACCTGCTAAGTAGCTCCAGTTCCAACCCAAGCTCTGTCTTACTCCAGAGGCAAGGCGACACATACGGTCCCCCACAAACATACTCTGTCCCCCAACAATATACAAGTCCACACAAAATATACACTTACATAAATGATCGTCCTTGCTCAGCAAATAACCTGCTAATAGCCCCAAGGCCACAGTCACCTATACACGGCCAACTAAACCCAGACACTTATAAACAAAACCATACGCTCCTATAATCGATCGCCCAAGTCGACTCCCTGCCGAGTCTGAGGTGAGACATACACGGCCAAACAGAAACATTCACGTCCATCCACTAATACACACGTCCACACACGTACATTCAGCTCGACACGGACAATCCAAGACAGGCACGTCCTTACCAAGATGCATTTCTGTTAACTTCAGCACGGCGAGGTGACGACGGGAGCGCGCGACGGCGCCGCGCACGTGCTGCGCTGCCTGAAGGTGTGGTACGAGCTGCCGGCCGAGGTGCTCATCGACGCCATCACTCTGTTCGACAGGTAACACTCGCACTATCATAACTTCAGCACGGCGAGGTGACGACGGCACCGTACGTTGCGCAGGTGTGTCGTGACACTTGTGTTGTGTTTCTTTGTAAAAGTGTGAATCTATGTGTGTTGCTGCAGATTCCTGACCAAGATGAAGGTGCGTTCGTGCCACGTGCCGTGCATCACCGTGTCGTGCATGAACATCGCGCTCGAGGACTACGCTAAGCAGAACAACGTGCAACGGAACGTCTCCATTGAAGAGCTAGGTACGACCTTTCTGATATTACGAAGTATGCACAAATTGCTGATTTGAACTGTCAAATTTAAACTCGTTTTTTCTAAAGGTGGGCTTAGACCAAACGAACAAAGAGCTAAAGCTAGAACAAGGGCATTCTTTCTTCGACTACAAGTCGAAGTTTCCATTACGAAAGCGTTTTAACCAAAAACGCAAAGTGCGTTCATTAGCAGTCTAATCTCCAAACGCAGCGTTGATATTGCGAGCCGTTTCTGCCGCGTTAGTTCCGTGTCGGAACTCTTATTCAAAAATGACTCTGAATTTCGAAGTATCAATCTTTCGCTGAATAAAAAAACAACTGAAAGTCGAAAATCGAATAATGCACATTTTTTAAAAGTAGAATCTCATAGTTCTCATGTGAAAAAAGTTTCACACGAAAATCTGACACCATTCAAAGTATAGGTCGCGCAACTTAGAGCATTGCAGGCCTCGTACCGATGTCGCGCAATGAGTAATGAGCGCTGACCTTCAACGCGCGTAGTTATTTTGTGGGTCTGTATAGGGAATGCGCGAATGTAAACATGCGCAATCAACCCCACCACTTTCGCTGAGCGCTCATTACTTGCTGCGCGACCTGTATCTATTACTATGCAACAGCAATTTGATAGTTTAACCCGTATTGTTTGTAATGTCCACAGTATCAATCTCGCAGTCGGCGTGCACGGCCGGCGACGTGGCGCGCATGTCGCGCGTCATCGGCGACAAGCTGGCGCTGTCAGGCGGCGCGCGGCGCCTCACCGCGCTGCACTGGCTGCGGCTGCTGCGCGCGCTGCTCGAGCTCCACACCGACGCGCCCGCGCCCGCGTGCTGCCAGGTACGTGCTGCAAGGCGTGGTCTCTGCATATGTGACGGAACTTCTGGCAGTCTGTGCGTGTGGCGCCATGATCACACCTCGACCAATTGTCACTCCGAGGGATTTAGCCGTACGGGACTAGCTGATGTCTTGTCCCTGGAAAATGAGTTTCTTCGGGAGAAGGTGTTTTCTTGAGATGGCGACTGCCTGCGTTTTCCCCACGTTTACAGACAGTCGCCATTTGGTCAGCCAGGCCGGGAGCTGGTCGAGGTTCCTCTGCATTTTAGTACCGGCATGGTGTAGTGGATGGAGGAGGTGACGAGGGCGGCATCATCGGCGTACAGTGCCAGGAGTATATCCTCCGTCTTGGGAATGTCGTCGGTGTACTTGGAAGCACACCGGCGCGACAGGCAGCTGCCTTGGGGCACTCCGGCCTCGATTTGATGTCACTCCCTCTACACACGCCCGGAACGTTCTGCACTCGAGGAAAGAGGCGATAATCTTCACCGTCTTGGTGTCGGTGAATTCGCGAGTTTTTTTGAGATAGCCCCGAGTGCTAGACTCGGTCGAAGGCCTTTTCCATGTCCAGGAATACTGCCATCGACTGCGCTTTTTTATTATGCGCGAATGTGTGTGTGATTATGGTGGTGCAGTACCCTGGACAGGTGTAGAGTGGTGCTGTGCCCCGACTGGAATCCGGTATTGTTCGGGGCGCGGCGTGATGAAGGGGGTCAGATGCTCTAGTAGTAGTTTCTCGAAGAGTTTTGAGACGCTGGAGAGGAGGGTGTCTGCCTGAGCTTTCCGGGAGAAGGATGTTCTTCCCGGCCTTCGGGATCATGATGACCCGACCTGTTCTGTCTGGGAAGTGGGTTGGAGTCTCTGGTCCGGAGACTTGGTAGCCGCGACTATCTGCGTATCTGCGGAGGCGGCCCCCGTCCGGGTTAGAGGTGTTCGAGTTCCAGGACGGGTGCTTGCAGTTCCAGTCCCCGGCTGCGATTATAGCTGCGCTTTGTGAGGCTGGTAGTAGCTTGGTGAGGTGAGAGCAGTGCCACATCTATGTTCTGCTCTTTCAGAAGGGGCCTCAGGAGCAATACCTTGCTACTGAACCTAGCTCCTGAGGCCCCGAGCGTTTCAAAAAACACTCAGCTGGTTGGGACCTGGAAGTGCTTCCCCATCCCGCTGATCACTATTCGGGATCGGGTCTCCCCCCGTCCGGAGAGCCTGGAGTACCTCCAGTAGGATCTGTATGGCGGGTCTAGTAGCACCAGGCGCGCGCTCTCGTACCCCGGGAGCTGCTGCGTCAGGCGTGTTGAGGGGGCAGGCGGGGTCTGCGGCCTTAAGGATTGGATTGGCCCTGGGCAGTTGGTCTGATCTTGCTGTGTTTATATGTAAGCCGAGCGTGTAGTGTTTAACGTGACGTCATGTTGCCTGCAGGAGAGCGAGCTGATCAACCTGCTGGAGATCGTGGCGTGCGACGCGACGTGCGTGAACGCGCGCACCAGCGAGCTGGCGCTAGTGCTGCTCTACCACAAGCTAGGTGAGACTCATTGTACGAACTGTCTGTCCGGTGGCTGTTATCTAATTGTACTAGTTCAATTATACAGAAAATTTAAAAACCCGCGAAGTCTGATTTACCTTTTCTTTTCTCTAGTCCGCAGCGTCTTGGAATATAACTCAATCATTTGGTCTCCGTACTATCATGTTCATACCGACCGTATCGAACGTATACAAAAATAAATGTTAACTATCTTGTGTTATAGGCACGGTTGGAATAGAGAACTACCGTCTTACTCGAAGAGGCTCGCGAAATTCCAAATTCAATCCCTTGAGTCAAGACGTAAACTCCACTTACTAGTATACCTCTTTAAAATTATACATTCTCACATTGACTCAGCTACTCTACTCTCTCTTATTAACTCTAATATTAAAATTAGATCTCGTAATCCATTCTCGAATACCTTCGCCCTCAACGTCTGTACGAACAACACATCTTTCTTTAATCCGCTAGTTAGATTGTGTCGCCTATACAACGATTTGTTAATCAGCAATAGCAGCTCGATTGATGTTTTAAATAATAATTTATATAAATTTAAAAAAGCTACTTTATCCGCTCTTGAAAAAGAGTGAGTTTTCTACACCTTCTGTTTTAAATGTTAATTTAGTTTTATGTTAAATGTTTGTTAGATAATGATCTTCTTTACTGTTTGTTTTTATATAATCGTGAAGTGTACACATGCTTTGGAATATAACCTAGTTAAAAATTTCTGTAATGTACTTTTATAATAATTTTCGGTTGTATTCTGTTTTGTGTGCCATATGTTATAAATAAATAAATATACAGAGCGCGCCACTAGTTACTAAATAAACTAAATTCGTTTACTGTGATGTTTCCAGAACAACAGCTGGTGGAGTGGTCGCGCGCCCCGGAGCTCCCGGAGCACGCCTTCTACCTGTACGAGTTCGCGTCGCAGATGCAGCAGTACTGCCATGTGAGTACACCCCTACACCAATTTCCCGTCTTCTGGAGGGTGGGAGGAAGTGTTTTTTTTTTGCGAAGATTATTGGAATCTTTGTGTATTAGGGAACTAAGACGATAACACAGTTATTTCAATAACAAAGCGTGAATCCGCTAGATTCGTGAGATGTATTTATCATAGCGTGGGCTCCAGATTTACGATACGTATTCGAGATTACTCCGAAACGTGCAGTACAGATTTGTCTTGGCTCTCTTTAAGTCGCTGGAAGATCGCTAAATTAAACCCAGAGCCCTTGTCGCTTTAGATACAATTGACTCAATGTGGTCGTCAAATAGTCGTGTAGGTCCCCAAGGTCTCTCACTATTTTGCTCTTTCAAGTAGCTGACATTTTAATGAGTACGTTGAAAGAATTATAAGTTTTTTGCGGGTGAAGGTAACTACAGAGCATTTGGAGAGATTTAACTCTAGTTTATTGGCAGTTGATTACTACAAAAACACTCCGAGATGTCGTTTATGAATACCAGAAACAGCAACGGCCCTAGTAGGGAACCTTGAGGAACCCCACTAAGTATGCGTACCCACCCAGAAATATTGTTATTTATTACCACTGGTTGGGATCTGTTAACGACATATGAAGAAAACCATCTATACAGGTCTCCTCTTATACCAATGAGTCGTAGCTTAGATAGAAGAAGCTTATGATCAATTCTGTGAAAGGCCTTACTGTAATCTGTATAGATGACATCAACCTGGCTTCCTGCATCCAAAGCCTTCGTTACGTATTCATCAAATAAGACCAGGTTGGGTACCGTAAAGCGGCCCTTGAGAAACCCGTGTTGAGATATGTTAAATGAGCTACGAAGCGCTGAGTAAACCTGGTCATACATTATTATTTCGAAGACTTTAGCAATAATACATAATTTAAAGATCGGCCTGTAATTAATAACCTCAGTTCTAGAGCCTTTTTTATGGATAGGTGTAACAAAGGCCGATTTCCAGATGTCAGGAAAGGTGTTAGATGACAAGGATTCCCTAAAAAAACATGGCTATGGGCACTGCAACGCTTTTGGCACAGATAGAAAGAACAACAGGGCTTACATGATCGGGACCAGCAGATTTGGACAGGTCAAGTTTAGAGAGATGTGTAGCCACACTTTCTTCATCAATATCAATATTGCATAGGTCAGATACTTGTGAAACGATGGGGTCACTAATAGTTCGATCTGGTCTTTCATCTGCATAGCAGTGGGAAAGAAAGGTGGAGTAGAAATACTGTTCCGTAGAATACCGACTGTGTTCTGGTATTTGAAGCAATTAGGAATGCCACTCGATTTCGATCGCGCTTTTTTATAAGACCAAAACTGCTTAGAAGTTTTTATATCTGTATCCCTCTACCTATATATTTCTACCTTTAAACGATTTGTTTTTTCAGTATTTGATGTTGTCCGTTTTGTTGCAGATGACGGACGCGTCGCTCGTGAGCGTGCGCAACCTCGTCAAGAGTGTGGTGGCGCGCTACGAGGCGCGCGCGGCCCAGCCGCAGAGACAGCGCCTGGTGTGGCGACTGTCAGAGCGCACCTTGAAGGTACCTCATTTAGTCAGTGCAAAATGTAATGTAACATTGGTAATTGTGCGTTATGCCCCGCCTTCACACTACACTGTCCGTTGCAGGTGCTCCGCCCCACGGACCGGCTCACCTCCCTGCTGCCCACCATCGAGGAGCAGCACTTGGACGCCGCGCTGCCCAGGAACAGGTACCACCACACCACCATATACACCGGTTACACACATCAGATCTAATTAGTTATTTGCTTTAAATAGGGTTCATCATCATCATTAATCAGCATCTTTCCGTCCAATATTGTATATATGCCTCCCCTAATTTCTTCCAGTGGGCTCTGTTCCCAGTATCACGACTCCACTGGCGGCCAGCTACGTGTTTAATGTCATCGGTCCATCGTGGCTCCGGCCTTTCTGGTCTCCGGCCTCCTACCCAAGGTCTCTACTCGGTTATCCTGCGGCTCCGTCTGTTATCCGTGCAGCGCGAAGTGAGGTGTCATGCCCATTGCGGGCATGACACCTCACTTCAATTGTGAGATGCGTTTCCCAATGTCCGTGACTTTGGACCGTCTGCAAATCTCCTGATTTCGCACTTCATCTCGCAGGGATAGCCGTAGCATCAACCTCTTCATTGCTCTCTGCGCTACCTTTAACCTATACGTGTTCGTGTCGGTAATCGCCCACGTTTCGCAACCGTACGTTAACTTTGGCAGTATGCACTGGTCAAAGGTTCGCTGTTTTAGGTGTTGCGGCATACTATTTAAATATGTGCTTCATACTGCCAAAACTAGCCCACCCAAGCTTCACTCGTCGCTCAATCTCAGTTTTTATGTCATTGATGGATTGTCCCAAGTATATGTATTCCGAAACTGTTTCTAGCTGGACATTTTGTACTTTTATAGCCGTAGTGACCGGTCTATTAGCCATGACTTTTGTTTTGTTGACATTTATGTTGAGTCCCACTCGGTGAAATGACTCGGCTAGTGAACTCGTCATCTGCTGGAGTGCTTTTTGATTTCCCGCGAAAAGAACGATGTCGTCGGCGAACCTGAGATGCGAAAGATGCTCTCCGTCAATTCTGATCCCCTGCGTAGCGCAATCTAAGGTTTTGAACACATCTTCAAGTAGGTTAGTGAACAGTTTGGGGATATTGTGTCTCCTTGTCGTATCCCTCTCTTGATTGGTATTGGGTTTTGTTCTTCCCGCGACATCGACTGTGAGTGTGGCTTCCCTGTAGATGGTCTGGATCAATTGGATATAGCGATAGTCAGTATGGCACCGTTGAAGCGCCTGCAACATTGCCCAAGTTTCAACAGTGTCGAACGCTTTCTCGTTGTGTCAACGAATGCCATAAAAAGAGGTAGTTGGTACTCTTTCGACTTCATGATGAGCTGCCTGACGGTATGAATGTGATCGAGGGTACTGAATCCACTTCGAAAGCCCGCTTGTTCAACTGGTTGAAATGTCTCATCATTTTGCAATACTGATTTTGGAGCTTTGAAAGAGTACAAATCCCCGTAGAAGTTCTCTACCACTTTGTGTATCTCCTTTCGGCCAGTCACTATGGTCCCATCCTCATCAGCAAGCTGTTGGATTTCAGATTTCTACACGGATGTAGCTTTTCTGCTGAACGCCATTCCTCTATTTTGTTCTATTGTCTTTAGAACTACTCGCTGTATATACTCATAAATATCGTCACGCAGGCTATTTCTGGTTGATTTAGCAACTTTTGTGTATTCAATGTGCTCCTGTCGACGCGAGATGCAAGTTCAAGTCTCTGTTTTAGCGGTAAATAAGGTTTATAGGTTCTTAAAATAGTTCCTACCAGCATTACCATTCTATTAACCATTTCAGGTATGCAAATTACAGGTAGGTAAACACATTATTGATTACAAGATTATTAATTAAACACAGATATTAATAAATATAAATATGATATGACTTTATGGGCAAAAAAAATAAAAAGCATAATTTAAAAAGAAAAATGTTTTAGATTTCTGCAATTGATGTTGGCGTTGATTTTACATACACGCCTTTTCCCCCAAAGGAGATGGGCCTCTTTTCACACTGGGCCGCACCATCGTGGGAATATAGTTTATTTTTTTTATTTTTTTATGAAATAAATAGGCAAACTAGCAAACTAGCGGCCCACCTGATGTGAAGTGGTCACCGTCGCTTATAGACACCGGCAACACCCAAGGTATTGTCGATGCGCTGTCTACCCTGAAGGAATTTATGAACATTTTTCTTGAAGCGACACATGTTGTAACCAAGCGGGAAAACCTCGGATGGAAGCTCATTCCATAGTTTGTAGGTATGGGGAAGAAATGATCTTGAGAAACGAGTCGTTCGAGAAACTCAGGGATCTATGATGTGCGGATGAGCCATGTCAAGGTGTCGGGAAGAGCGATGGTAAAATCTCGATGCCGGGATGAGATCGAAAAGCTCGTCACGCAAAGAAATCCGATGGCTCTGCGTTGGCTAAGCGGTTCTAGAGTATCAGAGAGTTTTGGGTCGGCGATGATTCTAATGGCTCTGATGGGTATAGTTTCTGATACCCACGACACAGGGGATCCTAGTGTGAGATCAGGACTATGTGTGTGACTGTTGGGTGTTATGTTATGTTATTTATAATATTTTAACGTTTTTACAGATTGGGCAGCGAGTCCAGTGAGAGTGAGGAGACGTGCGACTGGCCGCGCAGCCCCGTGCTACCGGTCTACTGCGACAACTGACGGACCCATAGCCTGTCTGCGAGCGCCAGCGTCCGGCGGAGCGGCAACAACAACAGCCAACAAAAACAAACACTGACATCTGGCTGAACGAAAACCCTTTGCCAAAAACATGAAACTGGGCCCATAACCTAGTTGAACAAAAACATGCGGCAAAGAAATAGAAAAAAAAAAAATGCTGGCTGAACCAACCCCTTTGCCAAAAAGCATTAAAATAACAGAACACCATTTCCTGTAAACAAATCTTTGGTTTTCGTCGTAAATTGACAGAAGAAACAAAGGGCACGGCAAACCTATGCCAACAATTTAAAAAAGTTGTGACAGGGAAGTTAAATTTCAATGTCACATTTGCCGCTAAAATTACGAGAGAACAAATAATGACGCATAGAATAGAAACTGATATTTCAAGAACAAAAATACATTTCAAAATGAATGTTTTTTTTGTGGTAATGTAATGTTTGTATTGGGCAGCTACCGAAATAGAAAGAAAATGAACATTACTTCTAGTTTTTTTAAATTTCTAATATTTTCGTTATAAAAATATTAGAAATTATTGAGAACTTGTTAATTTTTGAGTGTTTACTGTCACATCGTTGGTGTTGGATTCCCTGTATCGATGTACTTCCGGTTTTGATAATGTTTTTACCATAGCAATAGGTCTTGTTAGTCAATTTTGTGATCCCACTTTTGATAAATCAAAATTCCGTGATCCCCGAGGGGACAGCGTGTCAGTTTGCATGTTTTTTTTTTAGTTTTTAAGTATAATTTAATAAATTCGCAATTTTCGAAAAAAAAAAGACTACGGAGTATTATTATTTATTTATGTATTTTATGATTCAATTTGCATTTTAACATATTTTTCATTATGTAAAAATATTTTGAAATATATTTCTTTGAAATCATAGATTTTTTAATTTAATTTCCTTTGGACTCTCAAAATTGTTTTTGGCGCGACTCGATTAACTTTTAATTACTTCGTAGTCAAAATAGTGCAATTAAAGAAAAAAAAAGAAAAAAAATACTAATTAATTATTTTGGAAAGTATATAATCCTAATGAGAATGCACACTTTTCCATTAACGATTTTTTTGACAGAAAATATGTTTTTTTTAATCAGTAGAATATGTGTTATGTCTTATTTTGAAAAGTGCATTCCCATTATGCTGCGGAGTTTGCCCCTTAAACCCAATGTCGACACGGGACCTTTAATTTTTTATTTTAGTATTTTTAAACCTTTATTATAAGTAATGAGCAATGAGCGGCAGACCTCGGGTTCATTAGCTTTATACTGTGATGTTTAATGTAAGGGATAATGTGCGAATTCCACTCCTAGTATTAAGTTTCAGTAAAAATGTGTCACATTCGAGAATGAGTGAGTTTAATTAGAAGAAAAAAATGTCCACCGAACATCTTTGATATTTGTAGTTTTTTATTGGTAAATAAGCATTTTTTTTATAAAGCTATCTTTGTTATAATAACTATCCATTTTGACAGTGAATTTGAGATGATAATGAGAATAATTAAGGAAATATGAAGATGGCTCTTGTAGATTATTCCGCAATAATTGGAATATCAGAAATCTTCTAATTTTATAAATAACTTGTTTATTTACTAGTGAAATATTAAAATATTTAATTTTAAGTATTAATAAACATTATTGTAAAAATTAATATATTTCCCATTCACTACGACTAACTCCAATGAGTTTTAAAATTACAAATAAAATTTTCTGGCATTCATACTTTAATTTCTTATTATTATTAGTGTAGTTATATATAGATAAATAAATAAATGACAAAAAAAATATATAAATATTGAAAAATAATAAAAAAACGATCTCAGCTAACTTTTCTTAGATTGTCAACAAAATATGTAACTTACGATAGAATACAAATCGTTTTAAGAACAAAAGCGCCTTAAGTTAAGGCGCAGTAAATCTGTGCTCGTTAAATGTAAGTTGTTACGTGTGTGCACGAGTTTTGTAATGAAAATACTTGAAATTTTCGAATAGCGTCTAAATTTCATAAATTTTTGGAGTTTTTGAAAGCATTTTAAAATTTTGATGGCGGATTAAACTATTTCAAATTATTGTTGTGTTTTAAAATGTACTCTGTGATACAATAAATTAATATCATCGTCATTAAACTAAAGCTACCGAATCACAGAACACCTAAGTGTTGTAACGACCATCGAAGCCCCCTTCGGGAGTCTCAAAATAATAAAATATTAAATTTTTGAAACAATCGAATATTTGCTTTTTGTTTTTAATTTTTAAGCAAATATAAATAAAACATTGAGGCTCTGCCTACCCTTGCGGGGAAAAAGGCATGTTTCTATGTACTTATGTATGTAGAAATAAAACTTGTAAATTTACGCAAAAATCTACACTTTAACAGTTTACGACATTTTCAACAAACGTTCCAAACCTGTATTTAGAAGATTTAAAAGGATTTAACTTGTACTTACATAGATTACTAAATTTTGTGTATTTTTATGTTTTGTTTGTGATTTTTTTTAAAGATTGCTTGCACAAGTATTTTTAAGGAATTTTTCTATACTAACCTATTTTCTTTATATTCATGGAAATTATTGAAAATCACAGACGAAATTTCACTTTATATGACACGGTACATATCTTCAGACATCATTTAGTACTAGATATACATTTAGTATTAACTATACGTTTAGTACTAGCTATACATTTAGTACTAACTATACGTTTAGTACTAGCTATACATTTAGTACTAGCTATACATTTAGTACTAGCTATACATTTAGTACTAACTATACGTTTAGTACTAGCTATACATTTAGTACTAGCTATACATTTAGTACTAGCTATACATTTAGTACTAACTATACGTTTAGTACTAGCTATACATTTAGTACTAGCTGTACATTTAGTACTAGCTATACATTTAGTATACTAACTATACATTTAGTACTAGCTGTACATTTAGTATACTAACTATACATTTAGTACTAGCTGTACATTTAGTACTAGCTGTACATTTAGTACTAGCTGTACATTTAGTACTTATACATTTAGTACTAGCTATCACATACAATCATTGTTGATTTATTAAATTCAATTTCTGCATTTATTGTCTCGACGTGTCGGCCATCTTGTTATTTGCAAATAGTGAATGATCTAAACTAGAAGGTACTCGTAATGCAAATCTCGAATGAATGAGAATAAACAATTTGGGACTCTTATGCATTTGTTTTATTACAAGCTTTTAGTTAGTTTTTAGTAGTAGTAGTAGAGCTTTTTTGTGAAAGAGTTTATACGGGGAGTACTACCTCCATACTTATTTCTGCCGCAAAGCAGTAGTGCTCGCATTGCTGTGTTCCGGTTAGAAGGGTAGCTGGTGATATTACAGGCACATGAGACTTGCATCTTTGTCTCAGGGTGGCGGGCGCAGTGCAATGCCACATAGGACGCGTCCTAGGTGGACGTGACCTATGAGGTAATGCATTGTTAAAGACAGAGGTTACCGCTTAACATCAGGTGGCCCATCTGCTACTCGTCATAAATATATTTTTACTAAAACATGTCGTAACACTTAGTGCAGTTATTCTTGTTGTGCGCCAAATACAAGCAGTTTTGACTTGTGTTGGTGAGCTAATGTGGCTAGGTTAATGAGTGACTGTCTGACATGGATACATAATACTAGCTGCGAGCGTGCGTGGCCCGGTAGGGCCCGCAGCGAATCTGAACCGACACCTGTACGGCAATACCCAGGTCTAGAGCCGTGGTGTGTCCGGCCTATGAATAGATGGCACCTCTGTCTCCTCCCGTGGATGTCGTAAAAGCTGACTTAGGTTTTTTTTTTTTTTTTTCCCGGACTTTTTGATAACATTCGTTGGTTTTGTCCTGGCTGCTTATTAAGCTTATAATATAAGCAATTATACAAGATAGCTTCACTACGTACTTTAGGAAACAATTTTTTACAATTCTTATAAACATCATAAGGATAATTTATTTATAAACTTTTTTAAATATGATGATTAAATTCTGGATTATTATCAATCATTATTAGGAAAATATATGTTATTGGTACGAGTAGTGTATATTATGTTATTGGTACGAGTAGTGTACATTATGTTATTGGTACGAGTAGTGTATATTATGTTATTGATACGAGTAGTGTACATTATGTTATTGGTACGAGTAGTGTACATTATGTTACTGGTACGAGTAGTGTACATTATGTTATTGGTACGAGCAGTGTACATTATGTTATTGGTACGAGTAGTGTACATTAGAGATGTTGAGGAATTTTAGCAATTTCATTGATTGGTGGATTCAAGATTAGTGTAAATTACGTACCTACATTAGTATAAAATATTATATAGATTAAATTGATTATTCAGACACATGATGATCAGGATAAATCATTTTATACAATACTAGTAGAATGCCCGCGACTTCGACCGCGTGTACTTTTTCTTACAAACTTAAACACCCCGCTGCACCCCCTTAGGGGTTGAATTTCTGGAATTCCTTTCTTAGTGCACCCCTAGATCACAAATGGAACGTACCCTCAAAATTTCAGGTCTCTAGGACTTATGGTTTAGGCTGTGTGTTGATAGTCAGTCAGACAGTCAGTCAGTCACGCGACGATTTTATATACATATATATATTGATGATAATAACATTTAAAAGAAAAAAAAACATCATAGTTATTTACATAAACAAAATGTTATTTATTTCAAACAATAAAAAATGGTTTTCACAACAACTTATTTTTATTCTAACAAAATTTTGCGATGATTTTGAAACTTAAATTCTAATAATGGATTATGATTCTGATGTATATAACTACCCATGTTTATGTTACACTAGTCTTATCAAAATATATTCATCCTGTAAATTCGATCGAGTACAAACATTTTGGATCTAATTATTGTCAACATAAGCTCAAAAACACATTAACACTTAGTATTTTAGACATCTCGATCGACACCAATACCTACTAATTTGACGGGACCCTTAACACCTGTCAAATTGTCAGGTTTCTATAGAAAAAAACTTACAAAATAAAATAATAATTGTGGATGTGATGCAGCCGGTACACTGTCGCGTGGCGAGAGTAGACGGGTACACACATCTTGCTGACGTCACGGTCAGATACAACAGATCAATTTGTTATCCTAATTCTATATTATGACTTTTATGACTCACGATAAAGTGTTAGTTTATTCATTAAAAAATATAAGCTTGCATTTATTATCATTTATTAAAGTAATTACAATAAAAAAGAATACGAGCTTGTACATTTATTTCAAAAATATGTAGAAACAATTTCTTTTTTCCAAAACAAGTAAAATTATTTTGGGCTATTCCCAGGGGCTTTGCAATACAATCTTTTATAAAATTAGTGATTGTAACCGTGTGCTGATCACAATAAGCCTAAACACGGCCAATCTACTATAATCCCTCGAGGAGTTCAGTTGTCCACCTTCCGTCTCCATCATCAGATCAGCTCGCTGTCACCATCATATTGTATTGTCATCGGAACTTGACAGGTATGCAATATTTGTATATTCCTAAAACTTTATTTAATTTCATTTGCATCTGTTTTCAAAGAACACAATAATTGTATATAATTAGGTACAACGATTTATAAAAAATCATATAAAATCTAATAAAAAATCTAAGCTTTTGTAAAACTACAAATGGACGATTTTTTCTTACATAATTATAAAAATAATTCGACTTTATTCCTAAGAGAGAACTTATGTTACATTTATTGACACAACCAACAGAGATAAGTACCCAAACATATTCAATTTGGAATGACCTAATAAACAAAACTTTTTTTGAAATTTTGAAACCCCAACTGAAAAGAGTGGTACAATACCGCCGCCAATCCGCCTGCCGAGCGCTGTGATTACGGCGAATATTATAATATTTTGGTACTTAACATTATTTTAAAATCATGCCAATGTTTTGTCAACTTTTACCTAATCTTCTTTCTAGCAAGTAAACAATTTCATTTAATTTCAAACAATGTTAAATTTGACAGTTTTCCATTTAAAAAACTGTCAATTTGACATGTCACGTGTCACGTGACCCATTAAACAAGAATTGGTGTATTTCACTCTGGTCACTTTCACAAACCCGGCGCACCTGACGCGACGTGACACGAGCTCATGTTAAAACACTTGACATAAACCAAATGACCAAAAAAAAAAAATTGGATGAAAATGGTAATGAGTCCCTTAAAACAAGTATCATAAGAAATAGTTGATAGAAATGGTAATAATACCCATTATCACTAACTACTTTTTATTCATTTTATAAAAAAAAAAAAAACGCGTACTCTTTAAATTAGAAACGAGAGCTGTCGGCGTGGACACCGGTACAACGGTACAACGGTACGGTACGTGTAAAATATCCGTTTTTATAAAATAGGCTCATGTTTTTTTTTGGTAAAACTTTTTGGGGACTTAAAAATATGGAGTACATTTTGCGAAAAAAATACCGTTTCTATGTAAATATGTCAATAACATTCGTCAACTCGTTCGCTGGTGGCAGTTGGCACACAGTGGTTGGTGAGAGTGAGCATTATGGCGTGTCCGTGCGCCATGTTCTGAACAGAACATTGTTTGTTCAAAACATTTCCCGCCCGCTTCAACTTAATTTAGCAATGTTTGTAAACAAAGTTCAAAAAGTCTTCCTGCGTCAAAATCTAACATAAAATGAACACTTCCCCGCCCCCCGACGAACGCGGGGGATGTTTTCCACGTTCAAGTGTATCGACAACACATTTAGGCCACGCCCCCATTTTATGTTCTAAATCAATGTTCTGTTCAAACATGGCGCCGCGGACACGGCTCTAGAGTGGGGGGCTCTAGAGTGGGGGCTGTAGAGTGGGGGGCTCTAGAGTGAGGGCTGTAGAGTGGGGGGCTGGCCCTCGTTACATGTACTTATATCCAGACGTGACGTGTGTTCGTTCAGCGACACTTCTTGAGGAAGTCGAGAACCTCGTGGGGGTAGTTGAGGCGCGTCGCAGACTTGGTGGCCGAGCGCGCGTACTCCAGGGGGGTCACCGAGCTGGGGACAGGACAGACACGTTACTAGTACTCCAGGGGGGTCACCGAGCTGGGGACAGGACAGACACGTTACTAGTACTCCAGGGGGGTCACCGAGCTGGGTACAGGACAGACACGTTACTATTACTCTAGGGGGGTCACCGAGCTGGGGACAGGACAGACACGTTACTAGTACTCCAAGGGGGTCACCAAGCTGGGGACAGGACAGACACGTTACTAGTATTCCAGGGGGGTCACCGAGCTGGGGACAGGACAGACACGTTACTAGTACTAGTACTGAGAGCACAGCACGTGCGGAACGTGCCCAAGAGCACGGCACGTGCCTGGCTATAAATAGATGTAGTACCTCATGTTGTGCGCGTGCGCCAGCTTCTTCCACAGCTTGCGGTCCTGCTGCTTGAACAGCATCAGCACGAGCCGCAGGCAGCACGTGCCCGAGAGCACGGCCACGTGCAGCGCCGTGTCGCCGCCTTTCAGGTCCTGCACCGAATGTACAGCATTAGTCAAGGCTTAACCAAATAAATCAACAATGGGACGAGTCTTTAAAGTTTTAGTCAAAGTTGAACCAAATAAATCAACAAAGGGACGATTAAAGTTTTAGTCAAAGTTGAACCAAATAAATCAACAAAGGGACGAGTTTTTAAAGTTTTAGTCAAAGTTGAACCAAATAAATCAACAATGGGACGAGTCTTTAAAGTTTTATTCAAAGTTGAACCAAATAAATCAACAATGGGACGAGTCTTTAAAGTTTTAGTCAAAGTTGAACCAAATGATTCAACAATGGAGAGTCTTTTAAAGTTTTAGTCAAAGGTTTTTTCAAAGTTGAACTAGTTAAATCAACAACGGAGCGAATCTTTTTAAGTTTTTGTCAAAGTCTAAAGATCTACCTAAACCAACAACGGAGCGAATTCTTTAAAGTTTTAGTCAAAGTTGAAATAAATGAATGAACAGTGGTGATTCATCTAAAGTTTTAGTCAAAGCTGAACCAAATGCATATGAATGAATGGTGGAGGTGCGGGTCTCGACATCCAGCCCAGGGAGTACAGTTCAGTATCGCGCCAAGTGCGAGTCGTCCTTACCCCCTTCCAGATGTCGGCGCCGGCGTGCTCGAGTAGCACGTGCACGGCGTGCAGGCGCGGGCTCGACGCGCCGTGCAGGCGGCACGCCACGTGCAGTGCTGTATGTCCTGAAACAACAACATGAACATGTTCGTAAACACTAGAGCTCTGCGAACACACACCTCGCGAGCGCAGGCTCTATATCTAGAGCTCTGCGAACACACACCTCGCGAGCGCAGGCTCTATATCTAGAGCTCTGCGAACACACACCTCGCGAGCGCAGGCTCTATATCTAGAGCTCTGCGAACACACACCTCGCGAGCGCAGGCTCTATATCTAGAGCTCTGCGAACACACACCTCGCGAGCGCAGGCTCTATATCTAGAGCTCTGCGAACACACACCTCGCGAGCGCAGGCTCTATATCTAGAGCTCTGCGAACACACACCTCGCGAGCGCAGGCTCTATATCTAGAGCTCTGCGAACACACACCTCGCGAGCGCAGGCTCTATATCTAGAGCTCTGCGAACACACACCTCGCGAGCGCAGGCTCTATATCTAGAGCTCTGCGAACACACACCTCGCGAGCGCAGGCTCTATATCTAGACAACCTCGTGACCGATTCTCTAGAGCTCTGCGAACACACACCTCGCGAGCGCAGGCTCTATATCTAGACAACCTCGTGACCGATTCTCTAGAGCTCTGCGAACACACACCTCGCGAGCGCAGGCTCTATATCTAGACAATCTCGTGACCGATTCTCTAGAGCTCTGCGAACACACACCTCGCGAGCGCAGGCTCTATATCTAGAGCTCTGCGAACACACACCTCGCGAGCGCAGGCTCTATATCTAGAGCTCTGCGAACACACACCTCGCGAGCGCAGGCTCTATATCTAGAGCTCTGCGAACACACACCTCGCGAGCGCAGGCTCTATATCTAGAGCTCTGCGAACACACACCTCGCGAGCGCAGGCTCTATATCTAGAGCTCTGCGAACACACACCTCGCGAGCGCAGGCTCTATATGTAGAGCTCTGCGAACACACACCTCGCGAGCGCAGGCTCTATATCTAGAGCTCTGCGAACACACACCTGGCGAGCGCAGGCTCTATATCTAGACAACCTCGTGACCGATTCTCTAGAGCTCTGCGAACACACACCTCGCGAGCGCAGGCTCTATATCTAGACAATCTCGTGACCGATTCTCTAGAGCTCTGCGAACACACACCTCGCGAGCGCAGGCTCTATATCTAGAGCTCTGCGAACACACACCTCGCGAGCGCAGGCTCTATATCTAGAGCTCTGCGAACACACACCTCGCGAGCGCAGGCTCTATATCTAGAGCTCTGCGAACACACACCTCGCGAGCGCAGGCTCTATATCTAGAGCTCTGCGAACACACACCTCGCGAGCGCAGGCTCTATATCTAGAGCTCTGCGAACACACACCTCGCGAGCGCAGGCTCTATATCTAGAGCTCTGCGAACACACACCTCGCGAGCGCAGGCTCTATATCTAGAGCTCTGCGAACACACACCTCGCGAGCGCAGGCTCTATATCTAGAGCTCTGCGAACACACACCTCGCGAGCGCAGGCTCTATATCTAGAGCTCTGCGAACACACACCTCGCGAGCGCAGGCTCTATATCTAGAGCTCTGCGAACACACACCTCGCGAGCGCAGGCTCTATATCTAGAGCTCTGCGAACACACACCTCGCGAGCGCAGGCTCTATATCTAGAGCTCTGCGAACACACACCTCGCGAGCGCAGGCTCTATATCTAGAGCTCTGCGAACACACACCTCGCGAGCGCAGGCTCTATATCTAGAGCTCTGCGAACACACACCTCGCGAGCGCAGGCTCTATATCTAGACAATCTCGTGACCGATTCAGCTCATATTCTAAATTCTTGTTAAGAATGGGGAGACACTCTGCTTATTTATCACGCTAGGTGGCGCATAATCGCTGGTGTTCCACCAAATTATCTGTAGAATGAAATGTATGTAGATAATAGAAAAATACATACATTTCATTCTACAGATAAGTTAAAAAATAATAAGCCAAATAATGGTCTATCAATGTTAAAAAAAAAACAGTCAAAAGTGGCCAGTATTAGTTATGTCAAAAATGTATAATTTTAGTAGAGATCCACCAACTTATCTGTAGAATGAAATGTATGTAGATGATAGAAAAATGTAGGTAAATGGTTCTACAGATAAGTTGGTGGATCTATATGAGAAATAGACAAGACCACTAAATGTCAAGCACCAGCGATGGTGGCGCCATCTGAGATTAGTTTTGCCTGTGGCTCCCCATTGAGCAACGAATGTTTCTGCTAAATATTATCAACATGGGCCGGTAGATGGCGTTGTAGCAAACTTCGTTTGCGTTTTGAGAGAAACATCGATGTAGATTGAAATACCAATTCAGAGAGAGGCTCAACGCCGATCTATTTTCTAATCTGAGGTCCAAGTAACAAGAACTAAAATATGGCAACTAAAATATCCATCAGGATAAGGGATCAAAGTCAAGGGATCCAATAGGACATGGGATCAAAGTCATCAGGAACTACTCTGATGCACTAGTAGGTGCATATGACCCGAACAAAGGGACAGTATTTTGGACATTTGTTCATATCGCGTTAGTAGATATTGTTCAAATAAAAACAAATATTAATTAAAAAAGTCTCAAAAAGATTCGATGTTTGTTTGATTTTTGATGCTATATCATACGAATCATGTTTCGGGCTCCAATAGTTTAGAAAAAAAGAATTGAAATCTCTATATTTACGAAAATACAAACTGTTTTTTAAACGAACTTTTGGGATTCCCTTCGTTTATCTTCTTACTTCATCGCATATACAGAAAAGCGATGTAACGCGCCCAATCACAAGTTGACACAGATGTGCCTGTCGATCACTGGGCGCCGCTCAACGACATTGAACCAGTCAGTCTCTTTATAACGACTTAAACTACGCTACAACGCCATCTATCAGTGAGATAGCATCAGCGCAGTTATCACCAAGTGTTGATGTGCCTAAGGTGGAGTTTAGCTTGCGGGATATTATTGTAAGAAAACCACTGACTTGACGTGTGCACTCAATTGTGTTTATTTGCGACTGATCTACCTAGCTGCGAGGGTGGACTTATAAATATTAGATTTGTAAATAATGCAAATTAGGAGGAACTGCATAACATTCCGCCCACCAAAAGGACTAACACTAATAGGTCCTTTTCTACTCAATCTAATTACCTACAATGATTTATAAACGAATGAGTTTATTGTTTACAAATAAAAATGAAATTGATTGCAGACTAGGCAGGTATACATAAATAGATTCTAATTTGACATAATAGTTGATATATGATGCGTTGCTATGGCTTTGAACAAACTATAACATGTTGTACTTTATACATTACAAAAACAAAATTTACTTATTCTTTACTAATAAGTAAACAAAAATTAACTTTACATGCAAAAACTTGCTCCATATTACACAATACACCAGAGACAAATTACATTTCATTCAGTATCAATAGGTAAGGTACATAATTTGGAAATTGATCTTTTTACTACATGTTATGTTACTAGGACTATACTGTACATTCTCGTATGAGAATCATCACCAAGGTGCTTGTCTACAATGCGTATGAATACAGACGCGTATGCCTTCTGGGCTTTAATACCTCTTCCCTTCGCGGTGCTTATGTATGATTTGGTACGTAGATAAGTAACACATCCATTACGCCTCCATTGTCTCATAATTATATGATCTTTGGTGTGTTCATCGAGATTTGCGTGGCGTAGATGACCGCCCACCCTGAGGATATCGTCCTTTTCAAGGTTAGAGTTGTGTTTTTATGTTACTATCTCCTTTAATAGGTTTATTTTTCTTGTTCTTTTTTTCCAATTCTTTAATAGTTAAACTTCCTTCAATGTCTTCTAAACTTCTTTTAAAAATCAAAAACCTTGTGCAATACGCTATAACTTTTATCAATTCTTTTAGGTTTTCAAATTGGTCAAATTGTGATATAATTTTTTCCATTACTTCTTCACTTTGTATGATCAGATTAGCTTGTATTTTGTCCTTTTTTATTTCAAGGTCTTTAGACATTACTTCTGTGTGTTTTAATTTTATTTCTGTTTCAGATAGCCACGCTGGGCCTCTCCACCACAACTCTGCCTCTTTCAGATCAGCAAGATCACATATCCCTGGACGCTATGTCTGCAGGATTATCTTCAAATGGGACATGATACCGCCGTTTGATGATTCTTAGGTTCCATGTTACTCCTAATGCCTTTACAGTTCTGTCTAGTATCAAATCCAAGTGTGCTTGAGTACTTATTTCGCTTGGTTCAATAGGTTTCATGAATTCAGGACAGTTTGAGGACCATTTTGAAAGAGTGAGGTCACTTTTCTTCAGTATGCTAGCCACTTCTTGGGCTGTGACTACAGCTTCTTCTATATTGTCATTACCAGTTAGCTTATTCTCAATATAGTAATCATCTTTGATTATCTTTCCTGCCTTTTGATGATTTACACCTCCGGCGTCAGCAACTTGATGGAAAATTCTTGCTGCTAGATAAGATGCTGACGCTGTACCGAACGTGACTCGATTCATGCAGTATTCTTTGATTGTTTCTAACTCATCTTCGCATCGTAAAATGCGCTGATAGCTGTCGGCGTCTTCATTGTTTGTGAGATATTGCCTAGTGTCAGTTTTAGAACAGACACGTTTCCACCGCCATCGCATGATAAAGTTCCTGAGATCGTCTTGTAGCTTAGGACCAACAAGCAGTTCATCATTGAGTAAAACTTGGTCCGATCGTTTCGCCGAAGCATCAAATACTACGCGTGTCTTCGAGGATTCTTTGTCATCACGGACTTTGGCATGGTGAGGTAAGTACGCTTTTTTTAGTTTATTTGTTTCATTTTCAGTTATTTCTTCTATGTATCTTAATGTTAAATCTTCTTTCATAACTTTCTTGTAATCTTCCTTTAGCTGTGGTGTTCTTTTATATCTTCTTTCTGATTGTAGTAGTCTAGTTCTTGCTATATATTTCACGTTACCTTCAGGTGTCTTAGGATTTTCTATGTTAAAAGGTAACTTGACCACGCTTCTTCCTTCTTCTGTTCGTGTGTGTGTTTGTTTGTAGATTTTTTTGTATAATATTTCTTCTTTTGTTAGTTTCCTATTATAATCTGTGTTTATCTCCCACAGTGATTTTGGTATATCATCCATATCTACTTGATGGTGAAGGACCAGAAATGTTTTTTCTTGCAAGTTCATTGAATTGATTTCTCCGAACAAGATCCATCCAAGGTTTGTTTTCTGAGCGCACGGAGAACCCGGAGGACCTTTGATAAGTGGTTGTTGCACTATTAGTGCGTACGCTTTGACGCCTAGAAGCAAGTCAATAGGCCCTGGAGTATGGTAGTTTGGGTCTGCCAGATTGAGTCCTTCTAGGTGTGTCCAATTGTTGACAGTGACAGCTTTGGAGGGGAGTTGCGTGGTAAGTTGTTTGCTCATTACATAAGCCTTTAGATCCATCTTGAAGCTTGAATTCCATCGGGATTCAACCTGTAGCTGTACCACGTGATCGACGTTAGTCCTTGTAGACCCCACTCCAATGATACTTCCTCTCGCTGACTGTTTGGTAAGATTGAGCATTTGAGTCGCCTTCTCGCTAATAAATGATGCCTGCGAACCTTGGTCTACCAGCGCGCGGAGAACAACGGTGTGATTTTGCTCGCTTCTTACTATCACCGTTGCCGTCGCTAGCAGGGCTATGCATGTGCCTTGTTTAGTACTGTGGTGTGACGCGATCATTGTGTTGACCTGTATTTCCTCTTTCTCCTCTACACTGTGATGTGATGCCTTCGGTTGGGTCGTCGATGATGATGATGATGATGATGATTCCGAAGTATCCGAGTTTTGATTCCGGTGTAGGAGAGTATGATGGCGCCGTTTACATATACGACAGGACATTTGCAGTCTACATTGGTGTGCGGAATGTCCTGGTACTAAACAGTTAAAGCACAAGTTGTTCTTCTTAACATATTCATCTCGTTGAATAGGTTGCAGGTTGGTAAATTCTTTGCAATGACATAAGGTGTGGTCTTCCTTGCATAAAAAGCATGTTTTCTTTGATGGTGTTGGTGACGTAGTTGACGTGGGTGTAGTAGCAGTAGCGACGTGGTATGAACGTTCCTTGACTGTTCTGTCACGGGGGCCCAACGATGAGACAAGCTCCAGCGTTCGATATTTTGATTGAAGAAATTTCTTTAAGTCACTCCAGGTAGGTAGTTCATCAGATTCGTCGTTGTAGGCATTCTCTTCCCAGTCTTTATGTGACTCGGGGTCCAATTTCTGCACAACCATAAATATAATGAAAGGATCCCATGAGTCCGTAGGTATGTTCAGGTTATGTAAGTTGTTCAAGCAATCCATCGTGACGTCAAGCAAACTCTTGATCTGAGCGGAAGATTGAGTAGATATTTTCTTTTGGTTGAACAATTTATTCAAGACAGAGTTTATAATTAATCTTTTATTTCCATACCTTGCTTTGAGAATGCCCCATGCTTGGTTATAATTTTGGTGTGTTACCTGGATGTGTTTCAATAATGTCTGGGCTTCTCCGGTCACACTACTCTTCAAATAATGTAACTTTTGCACGTCACTAATCGTCGTATTTTCATGCACTAATGACGTAAACAGATCTTGGAAAGTAGACCATTCTTCATAATTCCCACTAAACTTTGGTAATTCTATTCTCGGCAGCCTCACGAGTTGGTTTTGATTGGAATTCATACTTGTATTCATGTTGTTGTTCTGTGAGGAGACGGCGGCCGCGGCAAGTCCGGGTGATGAAGTCAAAGTAGCCAATAAGTCCCGTAAATCCGCCAGTAAACAAAGATAAATGTCTTCATAAATGTTGTAGTCTTCATTTGTAAAATACGGTAATAAGGCTTGTTTTTCTTTCGATGTTATTTTGACCAAATCTTGATGTGTTTTCGTGAAAGTCACCCAATATTCTTCGATAGTTTTGACTCTCATTTCAACGTAACCTTTCGTTAATCTTGCCTTCGGACATTTCTTCAAATTAGTTTGAGTTTTCAGTAGTAAAGATGCCGTATCTTCCAAAACATTGATTAATTCCGCCGTAGTATTCATTATTCTAAGTTGTTATCTTCGCTTGGAATGCAGGCGCTATTGTTCTCGCCGGCCGGCCGATGCTTCGTAGCTCGATATAAATCCGGTTCGATTGTGACCATATGTTGATGTGCCTAAGGTGGAGTTTAGCTTGCGGGATATTATTGTAAGAAAACCACTGACTTGACGTGTGCACTCAATTGTGTTTATTTGCGACTGATCTACCTAGCTGCGAGGGTGGACTTATAAATATTAGATTTGTAAATAATGCAAATTAGGAGGAACTGCATAACACCAAGTTATCTTCATAACAGCGCCATCTATCGTTACTATACTATCAGCACAGTTATCACTAAGTTATCTTCATTACAGCGCCATCTATCGGTGAGATAGCATCAGCGCAGTTATCACCAAGTTATCTTCATTACAGCGCCATCTATCGGTGAGATAGCATCAGCGCAGTTATCACCAAGTTATCTTCATAACAGCGCCATCTATCGTTACTATACTATCAGCGCAGTTATCACCAAGTTATCTTCATTACAGCGCCATCTATCGATGAGATAGCATCAGCGCAGTTATCACCAAGTTATCTTCATAACAGCGCCATCTATCGTTACGATACCATCAACGCAGGCGATCACCAAAGTTCTACGTAACATACAGCGCCATCTATCGATGAGACTCCATCAGCGCACAATCACACATAACTAGTAACTACGTTAAAGCGCCATCTATCAGTGACTTACCATCAGCGTTGGCGTGGTGCAGACGGAACAGGGGTGGCAGCTCCCCGCGCTGGTCGCTGCGTGTGATCTCTGCGAGTACCAGCGCGTGTGCGTCTCCGGCGCGCGCGCACGCCGTTACCAGCGTGTCGCCCTGCGCGTCCACCTGGCGAGGAACCACGACTAATGAGGACAACAAGTGGCGACACTCCCAGCCGTGGGCCTGGACACTCCGCACTCTAGGAAGGTACAAGTCGCGCAACCAGTTAATAAAAAGATTGTGCTGGCGAGGTCTACTGTTCGCAGAACTACTAGTTGCATTTCTGATAGAAAACGTTTCGTTGTTAGCTGTGTGCACAGTAATCTGGCGCAGCCGGTAGGATAACACCTCATAGAACACTTTGTTTGGCGCAGCCTGTTTATTTTTATTTTTATTTTTATTTAATTAAATAGGACACCCAACACAGGTTTACACTAACACATTCAAAAAACAAAACAAAACAAGGTCTTAATCTTAGTGTTCCCGTAATTATAGGGTATCACAGCGTGCGCAAGAAATACAACAATTAACAGCTTATTACAGGGATACATAGTAAATTAAACGATAAGAAATATAAAAATACTTATTACATAATACTAAGACAAAGGATAATAATTTATAGAATTATATTTTTATAGATAATATAATATTATAATATTATAATAACTGTTCTATTGACACATACCTCATGGAACACACACTCGGTGGTGCACAGTGTGGGATCGCTGCGTAGCACCAGATACACGCACTCCACTATGTGTCTCGTGAGCAGTGGGTGGTGCGGGCAGCGGAGCGCGGCGGCCTTCAGGATGCTGAGCCCTGAGGGAAAACAAACTTATTAATATGTGCAAGTCAGTAAAAAACACTTATTAACATGTGAAAGGCGCAAGCCAGATAGAAACGGCGCAGCGTGCATCGGACGCGCCCGTGGCACGCTCACGAAGGGAAGGCGCGCGCGCGGCGCAACCGTGGCGCGCCTTTACAATGTTCTTACATACAAAATGTAGGACGTGCTGCAAAACAGATAGAAGAGGTGCGCTGATGGCACGCCGCGCCCGCGCCACGCCTGCGCCCGCTCCACGCCTGCGCCCAAACCACACCCGCGCCACGCCCGCACCCGCGCCACTCCCGCGCCCGTTCCACGCCCGCGCCCGCTCCTTGCCCGCGCCACTCCCGCGCCGTTTCTATCTGGCTTGTGCCAGGCTTAAATTACCGTGGCTTGGTATCATATTTCATAAATTACGACTATACACCACGTACTTTACTATTCTCCAGCTGCCGTTTCGTAGAACATTGAGTTCCCGTCTCTCGAACCTTCGAGCGTGGCCGCGGTCGGTGCTCATGAAGAAGGACCTCTAAATGGTTAACGAAACGTCAGCAGGAGAATAGTAAATTACGTGGTGTGTAGTCGCAATTTATCTAAATGTGTTGTAAAAATGCAAATCAAAATGTGTTAGGATCCAAGTAGGTATTTAGTGTTCAAAGGGTAATTAACATCAAAAACACGATCTCAAATACGGAGTAATATTTATTGTGTAACTAGACTCAACTTTATCCAACACATCACCATGCATACTAAATATGAATCAATTATAATAACATAGGGGTCTCCTAAAAGTAGCGAAGGTTTTACCCGCGTCAGAAGATTACTGAACGGGTTTTCACATTGAGAAGTTGCGTTCAAAAATGAGTGACTCGTAAAGTTGTTTCCAGTAAAACTTCCCGCAGAGGACACATAGCTAGATGTAGTGTAGTGTATTAAGATGATAATCTTTTATTTGTTTCACCGCTCGGCGCCGCAGGGTCGGATCTCACAATCTCAGGGCAGTAACACACCCAAACTACAATAAAGACCTCTCCTTGAGAGCCTACTTCTCTCTAACGAATTATCTAAATACTAATATGCGATTTAGCACTCGTTAGCGCGGAAACGGTCGCGGAGGGAGAGCGTCGCGTTCACACACACTTGAGAAAGACTCTTTGAACTCTCGTTTCGTCATTCTCTCTCCCGTCTTCTGTATTCCCTGTATAGTACTCGGGCATCTTCAAACGAACAGTAACTAAGCTTCTTATGTTCGAGCGTGCTTTCATCGTCGCTTCCCATCAGGACAGATGCAGCCAAACGCAAGCCTGTCTCCGAAAAAACCCGGAGGGAGTGCGTGCTCAGTCGAGGGTAGTAAGGGAACGCTCGGAACCCTTCACTATCGATGAAGCGTTTGAAGAAAACCATGATGATGTACTCGTAGTGCTGATGCCTTATACATGTGATCCAACCCTAAGTACTTATTTGTATGCGCCTTAAGAGCCAGTTTATATTCCAGACAGTTTGCGCTTGTCATCGCAATTTATTGTAATTTAGAGCAATGCTATATTTTCTTACCTAAAAGAAAATATTAATATATTTTCTTATAAAAAGAAAACTAACTTTATTTCGGTATAATGTTTTGTTTGTAATTACGCTTTATTCATCATGAATCGTGGCAAAATGCCGCCATGCCGGTGTAATGCGGGGAAGTAGGCAGAGGTAAAATGCCGCCATGCCGGTGTAATGCGGGGAAGTAGGCAGAGGTAAAATGCCGCCATGCCGGTGTAATGCGGGGAAGTAGGCAGAGGTAAAATGCCGCCATGCCGGTGTAATGCGGGGAAGTAGGCAGAGGTAAAATGCCGCCATGCCGGTGTAATGCGGGGAAGTAGGCAGAGGTAAAAGTGCCGCCATGCCGGTGTAATGCGGGGAAGTAGGCAGAACCTTTTTAATTTATTTTTTAATGTGATCAATAATTGATATTGTAATCAATTGTGTCAACAAGGATAATTATTATTATGCCTTATTTAAAGGTATTTTTTTCAGTCTATTTGATGACGTTTTGTTAAGGAAATAGGACTCTGAAGTTTAGTTTTTCGGTAAAACTGTGTGCAGTGATCATTACAAAACAAATAAAGTGGTGTTTGCACATGTGCTGACTATGTGTCAATAAAACAGTAGTGTTAGCAAATGTGCAATAAAATAGATTTTTCTATTTTGTACACTTATTGAACAATGTTTTTTTTTCTATGGTGTTAAATGAGGCGCTTAAAATCATAGATTACATAGATTACTCGCATGAAACTGTGAACCGCCTCTTAAACGACGCTGTACTAGGTACCGTCCCACGTCAAGGATAACTGCTTGAGATACCAATTGCGAACGATCACTCCGCTTAATGACGTGTACTGAGCTGCCATGCGAGTACATATGAGCATAGTGTACCTTCACTCGACAAAGACACAAGGAAGGGTTATGTTTTATTTAGCAGTCTATGTTGGTGCATGGGGTGTCAGTCGACTCGCTACTTTAGTCCGAGGCCACGTGGGGTGGAGTGGACCCCACTATATCCTGACTGACTGACTGACTGATTCATCATCGCCGAGCCGAAACCGCTGGACCTAGCAAGCTGAAACTTGGAGCGTAGGTTCCTTTTATTGCAAAACCACCCACTAAGAAGGGATTTTTGTAAATTCAACCCCTATGGGGGTTTGTATGAAAAATCGTATTTCATGAACTTACGAACTTGAAACTTTGCATAAGTATGCTTCAATACAAATCATAAAAGGGTAAATTATTTTTTCCCCAAACTACCCTCACAAGCGGGTGCAATAAGGTGTTAAAGTTTGTATGAGAACTTTTTATCGCGTGGTGCCTTTGACTTGGAACTTGGTACGTGTACTTAAAATTGAGAATAATTGAACAGATATTTCAGGATTATTCAAAATAACCCTTAAAAAGGGGTAAAAGGGGTGACAAAGTTTAGTTTTTTTTTATGACGGAACGGGTATTCAATTGGTTGATACATAAACTGGGTTTGTTTGTCCGTCTATACTATATTATAGTGTATACGCATCGCGACCCTTTAGGACCATTCGGTTGACTTTGCAATAATATGTTGAAATCCAAAATGTATAATTCTACTACTATACAGGGTGTAACATAATATCCCTATAAGCCCAGGGAGGGGGTATTCTACACATCACGGTGAATAACTTTAATTCTACGACTTTTTAAATTTCGAAGTTTTTCATTCATGAAATGCCTCGTAAGAATCCTGAAATTCCTCCAAAAACGTACGTAAAACAACATGAGGACGTTACGGTACGCTAGGGTAACTTATGTGGGGCTGCCTCATGTTGTGTTAGGTACATTTTTGGAGGAATTTCTGGAATTTCTAGAGGAATTTCAGGATTTTTACGAGGCCCTTCATGAATGAAGTACAAGTAGGTGCCAATTACTTTTCACTGGAAAAGGGATTTTTACCATGATTTTTGATTGTTCCCCTAGCCAGCGAGTTGGTAGGATATAATATGTAGTTTTAAAATTGTAACGAGTAAACGAGTATAGTTGCGTCTTACATTGTATAATTTTTATATCATCCTATTACATATTGATGTATTTTACAGTGTGTGTGCCGTGTCCGTGCGTCAACCGAGGTCCGTGCTGAAAATCAGCGCTGCAGTTTACTGCAGCATTATGCTGAGCACGGGCCTTTTTTGACGGCACTATACACGCAGCAAACAACGTGTTCTGTTTGTGTTATTATTGTATTGTATTCCATTATTGTGTGTGTATTTGCTCTTCAAAATAAACTATTTCTATTCTATTCTTCTAATGAAAAACTTCGAAATTTAAAAAGTTGTAGAAAAAACTTATTCACCATGATGTGTAGAATACCCACTCCCCGGGCTTATAGGGATATTATGTTACACCTTGTATATATATACATACATATACAGTTGTGGTCATATAATTAAGAACGATTTGAAGTTCTAGAAGTTTTTTATTTAAATCGTATCATACACAGAGATGTGTACCTTCTGAGAAGCAACTAGTTATGTTATTATAATAGTCACATTAATAGAGCAACCTGACTTAAGAATAAAGTATGAAATCGCTAACTATTTTTTGCACATTTTATTGATTTTATCAAAGTAACACATTCAAATAGTACTGAAACTGGACAAATAATTAAGAACGATTTATTTAACTGCTCGGGAATTCTTTTGTATGACACTTAGATTTAAAAAATCACAATATTATGTAGCACAGAAAACATAAAAAGAAATTTAATAAATATTTAACTAAAATTAATAGTTAATAGCATATCCACGGCTTTTAATTACAGCTTTACACCGGCGAGGCATTGACTCTATTAATTTTTGACATTTCGCAAGAGAAATAGAGTTACATTCTTCTAAAAAAACGTCATACAGCTCTTTTAAATTTCCACACTTTGTATTTGAAACCTTTTTCTTTACTTCAAACCACAGATTCTCTATTGGGTTTAGATCTGGACTGTTAGCAGGCCAGTCTAAGACAGAAACTAATTGCGCTGTAAGAAATTCCTTTACGGTGCGTGCAGTGTGCTTTGGATCATTGTCATGCTGGAATGTCCAAATGACCGGTAGAACGTCTTCAGCGTATGGTAACATTATTTCTTCCAGTATATTTTTGCATTGGAACTGATCCATGTTACCTTCTATCAACTTTACAGGTCCTACACCATGTCCAGAAAAGCAACCCCAAATTTTCACATTTCCACCACCGTGCTTTAATGTAACTTTCGTGTACTTTGAGTCGAATGCTGTATTCGGGGGACGTCGTACATATCGTTTTCCATCAGAACATGCTCTGTTTATTTTCGTCTCGTCAGAAAAAAGTACATTTTTCCACTGTTGCACAGTCCAGTTTTCATACTTTCTCGCAAATGCAAGCCGGGCTTGCCTGTGGCAAAGTTTTAACATGGTTACCTTTCTTGCTATCCTGCCGTGCAACTTTTCTTCTACCAAACGTCTTCGAATAGTGCGTGCTGAGATTGCTGAAGGGTTGTTTTCACCAAAATATTCTTTTCTAAGCTCATTGGACCCTTTAAAAGGATTTTGTTTTGCCATACGAACGATGTTTCGGTCATCTCGAGGAGTTGTTTTTCTCTGTTTAGGTACACGTGGAACATTCGAAGTAGTTTGATACGTAGCAAAATGCCTTACAGCGTGGAAAACCATCGTTTTTGAACATTGCAGATGGTCGGCTATCTTTTTATAAGACCAATTCTTCCGGCGAAGTTTTATTATTACTTCCCTTGTAGATTTATCACAACTTTTATTTTTTCCCATTGTTTTTTCTAAAGAAGCAATCACCTTTAATCTTTTACAGCACGTAATTGCGCCAAAATTATACAAACAGTAACAAATCGACTGAGTGTTCTCTATTTAAATTTGAATAAAGGTATAAACTACTTAGCGTTCTTAATTACGTGACCAGCCAGTAATAAGGAATACTTTGTTTAAAAGTAGTGTAAAAAGTTTGCCTATTGATTTTTAGCCAATCATGTGTATCAATGAATACAGTGGTAATATGGAAATGTTTTACGATACCGAGAGAAATAAAAACAAATGCATACAATTAGTTTTGCATCTTAGTTGGAAAAAATCTTCCCTTTATATCAGCGTTCTTAATTATATGGCCACCACTGTATATACATATATACGTATTTATCTCAAAGGGACGTTTTTACCTTTACGTTTATTTTCTTATCCTAGATACGCTTTTATCTTTATCTCAGGTGACACGAATCTGTTGTCAGAATTGGAATAAGAGGCCGCCATTTTGAACTTCCTGTTACTGGACCGATCGTTTTCAAAATCGATATGTGTGTGTCCTGTGGTCTGAGGACACGGATATGTGCGTGTCCTGTGGTCTGAGGACACGGATATGTGCGTGTCCTGTGGTCTGAGGACACGGATATGTGCGTGTCCTGTGATCTGAGGACACGGATATGTGCGTGTCCTGTGGTCTGAGGACACGGATATGTGCGTGTCCTGTGGTCTGAGGACACGGATATGTGCGTGTCCTGTGGTCTGAGGACACGGATATGTGCGTGTCCTGTGGTCTGAGGACACGGATATGTGCGTGTTCTGTGGTCTGAGGACACGGATATGTGCGTGTCCTGTGGTCTGAGGACACGGATATGTGCGTGTCCTGTGGTCTGAGGACACGGATATGTGCGTGTTCTGTGGTCTGAGGACACGGATATGTGCGTGTCCTGTGGTCTGAGGACACGGATATGTGCGTGTCCTGTGGTCTGAGGACACGGATATGTGCGTGTCGTGTGGTCTAAGGACATGGATATGTGCGTGTCCTGTGGTCTAAGGACACGGATATGTGCGTGTCGTGTGGTCTAAGGACACGGATATGTGCGTGTCCAGTGGTCTAAGGAAACGGATATGTTGACAGGATAAAATAAGTTTTAGTGTTTTTTTTTGGTTATATTACAAGCTTTTATAACATTAGTGATCGTAACCGTGTGCTGATCACAAACAGCCTAAACACGGCCAGTCTACTATTATCCTTCGAGGAGTTCCGTTGTCCACCTTCCGTCTGCATCCTCAGATGCACCGCCCTGAAAAGGGCAGAATACCCACTAAGACCCCTCCGGTGTTCCTCTCGCGCCATGTTTGCCAGACCACGGAAACTAAATCCTTCCGCGACCTAGCTGCCCACCTACCTATAACTAGAGAGTTAGGTACCCGCGACCTAGCTGCCCACCTACCTATAACTAGAGAGTAGGTACCCGCGACCTAGCTGCCCACCTACCTATAACCTATATATAAAGGTACCATGGAGCATCACATGTACATCACAAAGACGACGTTAATTACCTCAAAATAAGAAAAAGTACCCCTTGGTTTGTCGTAGGTAAGGTAATTACAGGTAATTACCTTGTATGTTTTATTATAACATGAATGAATGACAGAACAAGCAGATGGCCCACCCGACGTCAAGTGCTGACCTCTGCTCTAACAATGTATTACAAACATAATATCTTGATAAGGTACGTATCCATAACTATAGATTTGTATACAGGGCGTCCCAAGACTATGCGAAATGAAGGGAAAGTACCTAAAATATTGTAGGCAGCATGTTTTGCGGAAAGGAGACTTTATTTTATTTTCAAAAGTTAGTAATACTGCAATCAAAGATTTTCAAAAATTACTTGCTTCTTCTGGGAATTGAACCGACTTAAATGTGAAAAAACAAAACATTCCGTATTTTTTTGATGCCAATCGAAAGAATGCATAAAAAAACAAATTGCTCTTAAGTAACATAGTACCTTAAAACAAACGAATAACGTAAAACAAATCATTTTAATTTTAATTTATCATTGAAGTCGGTTCGATTCCCAGACGAAGCAAGTAATTTTTAGAATATCTTTGAATGCAGTATTACTAAGTGTTAAAAATAAAATAGTCTTGTTTCAGCAAAATATCCTACGTACATTTTTTATTTATTTATTAAAGGGTCTTTGTCGCTGAGCGACAATACAATTCAATAATGTAAAATCAAAATACAAAACATAGGTAATTAAAATCAACTCTTAGCTAACGCTAAACCAGCCAGTTTATACAGCAACTTTGCTTCTTCCGATGAAGGACACGCTAAAATACTATTCAGGAGGCCAATGTGTTCCAACCTGTGCCTACCAAAACATGATATTCTAAATGTTTCGTTCTGAAACCTACAATATTTAAGGTACTTTCCCTTCATGTCGCACGGTCTTGGGACGCCCTGTATACCTACTGGTATAAGTTGTATTGTTCTTTTTGTAACTATATCATGATGGAAGTTACGAAATATGAATATTTACATATATTTCTAATGTTGTCATAAACTGTGTATATTTTGCTAAGAGTAAGTCTATTTGAGTCTTGTCAGGCTCATTCGTTTGGAATCTAAATAAAACCAGCTTATCCACTTTGTATGGGTAGTTGTAATTGATGGGTTTTTGAATAAATTGAATATTATATGACTGCAATCATAATAGAGCGGCGCGTGCCGTCCGTACGAACATATACCCGTGCCGTGAGGGAAAACCATAGCGTAGGTTTAACGAGACCAGATTGGGTTTTATATAGATGAAACAGGTAGACAAACTAGCGCAGGCCCACCTGTGGTCCAAGCACGCACTTAACGGTAGCAAATATCAGTCAAATTACGAGTAGGTACTTAATAAGATTGTTTGACAATGGTGTCCATTCAGTTTTTTATCGCATTAAACTAAGAAACCGGCCAAATGCGAGTCGGACTCGCGCACGAAGGGTTCCTTACCATTATGACGACGACCTCTGTGGCGCGTGAAGTGTTTTCTGCATAATCTCGAAAAATCACTTGATTTATAATAAAGTCTTCTCAATGCTTTTTCCCACTTTCTCCTTAATGCTAAATCACTTGGAAATTTGTGTACACTTATTTCTGCACATGCAAAAGCTACACAACGACCCATATTTCAAGTATTACGAGAAAACAAGTTAAAAACCATACAATTTCAATGTAGATTGATAGTTCGCAGGTAAAAAACATTTGGCGCCCTCTACATGGAACTAATTGACAGTTGTCTTCCCCATTAGTCAAAGCTATGATAAGACTTGTGGAGGACGTATATTCTGGCCTGGAGAAGTCACAGAAAACGTTTGGCGTTTTCTGTGACCTCTCCAAAGCTTTTGACTGCGTATCTCATGATATTCTAATCGGTAAACTAAAACATCACGGGGTTTCTGGAGTAGAAATACAAATTTTCAAATAGTATCTCTTGAACCGAATTCAAATAACTGAAATGAACGGCATACGCTCTATAGAATGCAAAGTAAAGTTTATTTTTTATTTATTTTAATTATTTATTACACACAGGCAGCTCTCGGAGCTGATGCTTGTATATCTTAGTTCTTATCAGTGCACTTTAAATGTTTGTCAAGTCTATTTTTGAAAGAATTCACTGAGGGGGCACTGATCACTGATAAGATAAGATAAGATAAGATAAGTTTATTTATTCACTTAGAATAGGTACAACAAATAATAATTAACAAAACAGATGCAACTTACTTATATGAAAAGCAAAATGTGTTACAGTATTTTTTGCATTAATGTTTAAAGATGGTCATAAGTATATATGAAATTAAGAGAACTTTGCCTTCCGTGCTAGTTAAAAAACTGTGTTACGGCAAGGCAACGCTTCACACCCCATATAGAAAGGTCCATATTTGACATTATTGAGTAGGTACAATAGATAGATGCAATAATAACTTAGTGGGTAACTAAATGTAGTACACAACCAGAGTAAACAAGTGTTATAAGTTATAGGATAGGCCATTTGTTTAGACAAAAATAGATTAAACTAACATGCAAACTAGTTGTAAAACAAGAAAAAAAACAAATAAACATATATCAGAAATATATACAAAAACAAAAAAACAAAAACAAAAAAACTACAGAAGAGATTAACAGAAATCCTACAATAATTATTTAAGGTAAACAACAGTTTATTAGGTGTCGGTTCCCTTTGAAAAAAAATATATATATATATATATATATATAAAAACAGTTTGACAAACTTAGATACCTAATGCTTTTTAGAATTCATAAATGTTCCCGATGAAGATTTTATTAAAATAATCTCGAACTACTGACAAAGGAAACCAACAAACAACTTAGAACTAATAGGACTATTTAGTTTGAGTCTATTTAATAATTGCTAATAAGTTTTCAGTGCCGTCATAGTCAAATTGACGTAGAAACTCATTTAGAGTTTTTCTACATACATTTCTCGTTTTATCTTTTAGCATTACGATTTTGCTAATCCGATTGTATAATAACGGCGCCAAGAAATATGCAAAACCATGTGCGAAAGCAGTCTTGGTTGCAGGTATTTTGTAAACCTCATGCGTCCTTCTGCTGAGTAAATTATCCGTACGACCAGGATTGGAATGTTGCCTTAAGACAATAAATTCAATATAAAGCTGTCGTACAGTGAGTACATGAGATTCTTTGTAAAGCTCTACTGAAGGATATCTATAAGGTTTAAAGCTTGAGACTTTAAGGATACAGCGTTGTGCTCTTTCTAATTTAATCAAGGAAGACTTTGCTGCTCCTCCCCAGGCTGAAATACCATAGGTAATGATAGATTGACACAATGTTAAGTAGACGGTTCTATTAGTATTATCGTCACGTAAATGCCTAATTTTTTTAAAAATATGAATAAGTTTCCTGATTCTAGACTTAAGGTTATCAATATGGCTTTTCCAATTTAGATTTTTATCGATTGTTATACCAAGATATTTAATACTATCTGTGGCAGAGAGAGCGTAGCAATCGCAACTATTATAATCACTATTAGAACAGGTATGAGCTTTTAAGGTGAAATCGGATCTTGGCTGACTATTATTGTATATTGAGAAAGTCATGTATTTTGTCTTACATAAGTTTAGTGTCAGTAGATTATTATTGAGCCAATCAATAATTATACGCATCCCGTTCTCAGCTGCTAGGCGTACATTCTCCCACGTTGATCCCTTGAAGATGATGACAGTATCATCAGCAAATGTAACAATCTTTGCATTGGTCAAAACGGTATCACAGAGATTATTAATGTAAATCAAAAAGAGCGTCGGCCCGAGAACAGATCCTTGCGGTACTCCAAAACTTGTTGACTGTTTGAAACTGTAAGTATTACCAATCCTCACAGCCTGAGATCGGTTACGCAAATAGTCCTTAAAGAGATCTAAAGGGACCCCTCGAACGCCAATAGACTCCAGCTTGCATAGTAGTAGTGGAATAGAAACGGTATCGAAGGCCTTGGCCAAATCCAAAAACACTCCCACGCATTTCTGTTTTTTATCCAGATTATCAGCAACTTGTGCTATAAGGCAATCGATAGCGTCAACCGTTGATCTATTACCCCTAAAACCAAATTGGTTTTTTGAAAGAATATTGGCGCTCTCTAGGAAGCGAACCTTCCGGCCAATAGCCAATAACCTACTTTAGCGAAGATTCTAGAGAAGCTCATAAATGTTCGTCTCGTAAGCTTCCTAGAGAGCGCCAATATTCTTTCAAAAAACCAATTTGGTTTTAGGGGTAATAGATCAACGGTTGACGCTATCGATTGCCTTATAGCACAAGTTGCTGATAATCTGGATAAAAAACAGAAATGCGTGGGAGTGTTTTTGGATTTGGCCAAGGCCTTCGATACCGTTTCTATTCCACTACTACTATGCAAGCTGGAGTCTATTGGCGTTCGAGGGGTCCCTTTAGATCTCTTTAAGGACTATTTGCGTAACCGATCTCAGGCTGTGAGGATTGGTAATACTTACAGTTTCAAACAGTCAACAAGTTTTGGAGTACCGCAAGGATCTGTTCTCGGGCCGACGCTCTTTTTGATTTACATTAATAATCTCTGTGATACCGTTTTGACCAATGCAAAGATTGTTACATTTGCTGATGATACTGTCATCATCTTCAAGGGATCAACGTGGGAGAATGTACGCCTAGCAGCTGAGAACGGGATGCGTATAATTATTGATTGGCTCAATAATAATCTACTGACACTAAACTTATGTAAGACAAAATACATGACTTTCTCAATATACAATAATAGTCAGCCAAGATCCGATTTCACCTTAAAAGCTCATACCTGTTCTAATAGTGATTATAATAGTTGCGATTGCTACGCTCTCTCTGCCACAGATAGTATTAAATATCTTGGTATAACAATCGATAAAAATCTAAATTGGAAAAGCCATATTGATAACCTTAAGTCTAGAATCAGGAAACTTATTCATATTTTTAAAAAAATTAGGCATTTACGTGACGATAATACTAATAGAACCGTCTACTTAACATTGTGTCAATCTATCATTACCTATGGTATTTCAGCCTGGGGAGGAGCAGCAAAGTCTTCCTTGATTAAATTAGAAAGAGCACAACGCTGTATCCTTAAAGTCTCAAGCTTTAAACCTTATAGATATCCTTCAGTAGAGCTTTACAAAGAATCTCATGTACTCACTGTACGACAGCTTTATATTGAATTTATTGTCTTAAGGCAACATTCCAATCCTGGTCGTACGGATAATTTACTCAGCAGAAGGACGCATGAGGTTTACAAAATACCTGCAACCAAGACTGCTTTCGCACATGGTTTTGCATATTTCTTGGCGCCGTTATTATACAATCGGATTAGCAAAATCGTAATGCTAAAAGATAAAACGAGAAATGTATGTAGAAAAACTCTAAATGAGTTTCTACGTCAATTTGACTATGACGGCACTGAAAACTTATTAGCAATTATTAAATAGACTCAAACTAAATAGTCCTATTAGTTCTAAGTTGTTTGTTGGTTTCCTTTGTCAGTAGTTCGAGATTATTTTAATAAAATCTTCATCGGGAACATTTATGAATTCTAAAAAGCATTAGGTATCTAAGTTTGTCAAACTGTTTTTATATATATATATATATATATATATTTTTTTTCAAAGGGAACCGACACCTAATAAACTGTTGTTTACCTTAAATAATTATTGTAGGATTTCTGTTAATCTCTTCTGTAGTTTTTTTGTTTTTGTTTTTTTGTTTTTGTATATATTTCTGATATATGTTTATTTGTTTTTTTTCTTGTTTTACAACTAGTTTGCATGTTAGTTTAATCTATTTTTGTCTAAACAAATGGCCTATCCTATAACTTATAACACTTGTTTACTCTGGTTGTGTACTACATTTAGTTACCCACTAAGTTATTATTGCATCTATCTATTGTACCTACTCAATAATGTCCAATATGGACCTTTCTATATGGGGTGTGAAGCGTTGCCTTGCCGTAACACAGTTTTTTAACTAGCACGGAAGGCAAAGTTCTCTTAATTTCATATATACTTATGACCATCTTTAAACATTAATGCAAAAAATACTGTAACACATTTTGCTTTTCATATAAGTAAGTTGCATCTGTTTTGTTAATTATTATTTGTTGTACCTATTCTAAGTGAATAAATAAACTTATCTTATCTTATCTTATCTTATCAGTGATCAGTGCCCCCTCAGTGAATTCTTTCAAAAATAGACTTGACAAACATTTAAAGTGCACTGATAAGAACTAAGATATACAAGCATCAGCTCCGAGAGCTGCCTGTGTGTAATAAATAATTAAAATAAATAAAAAATAAACTTTACTTTGCATTCTATAGAGCGTATGCCGTTCATTTCAGTTATTTGAATTCGGTTCAAGAGATACTATTTGAAAATTTGTATTTCTACTCCAGAAACCCCGTGATGTTTTAGTTTACCGATTAGAATATCATGAGATACGCAGTCAAAAGCTTTGGAGAGGTCACAGAAAACGCCAAACGTTTTCTGTGACTTCTCCAGGCCAGAATATACGTCCTCCACAAGTCTTATCATAGCTTTGACTAATGGGGAAGACAACTGTCAATTAGTTCCATGTAGAGGGCGCCAAATGTTTTTTACCTGCGAACTATCAATCTACATTGAAATTGTATGGTTTTTAACTTGTTTTCTCGTAATACTTGAAATATGGGTCGTTGTGTAGCTTTTGCATGTGCAGAAATAAGTGTACACAAATTTCCAAGTGATTTAGCATTAAGGAGAAAGTGGGAAAAAGCATTGAGAAGACTTTATTATAAATCAAGTGATTTTTCGAGATTATGCAGAAAACACTTCACAGAAACTGACTATGAGACCATTTCTAAGACAACAGGTATTACTGTGAAACATGTCTCTTTCTTACTAAGTAGGTAATCCATTATATGCGAAGTTTCAATGTTACAGAAAATTCTCCATTGTTTTAAATTAAAAAAAAAACAATTTTATCACTAAATTTAACTAACGTTTGACGATTAAGTGTATATTAGAATTATTAAAATCAAATTTAACCAAAATGTTGTCCTGAAAACAGCTTAAACGTAGTAAAATGGTAATTAAAATGTACGTTTCGACTAGTTCAGCTTTCTTTCCTTGGAGCGATGCACCTCTTATTTTCAACTGCTCTTTGAACTGCTGCTTTTCAACTGGGCGATACGCCAGGTAGAATAATCTATTAAAAAGCTCGCCAAAAACCAAACCAATGCATAGAAAATCTTAAAAGCAATGGTTTTTTTTACCAAGATATTTTGTCAGGTAACAAACACACAGCGCCCTCTGCCGGAATAGTTTTTGATATTCTTCCCCATTGTTCCTATTTTTTAAGATTTGCAAACTAATGTCGAAAAAGAAAAATGTCCAAAGCCAATGGATATTCCTGGAAATTGTTATTTGGTTAAAGTTACATTGAATCTTTATCGACTCTGATTACCCAGGGTTTTTATGTATTTCTAATTGTGGTGTAGGCAGGTATGTATCCTACACTTGGGCCGTGACATTGTGTCCCATTAGCAACAGAAGATGGTTCCTGTTAAATGGCGACCCCCAGAAGTCCACAGGATCATAGCGAAGGCATCCATCAGGGTCTACTCACAGACCCATGATGACAGATGGTCAGGGCTCAGATGGAGGGGGGATGGATGGCTACTCAGGGTCTTTTACAATCTTGATAACATAGTGGACATTGTTTTTATTAATTTTTATATTACATCTTAATACCTATGTTTCACAATAAATTATATTTGATTTGATTTGATTTCATGCACATTTGGGCCCTTACAATTATATAATAAATTTTATATATTTAACTTGCTTCGTTCGTACGTCTGTCTTTGTGGTTTGTTCGTATGTGTGTATGTTCGGTTCAATATTTCAAAGAGAGTTGTAATAATGGCACTTACCGAACTCGTCGAGAAACATGGCGGGCCTCTCCGCCAGCACGCGCTGGCAGATGAGTGCGAAGAGTGCGAGCTGCAGTGCCTCTCGCTCGCACTCGCGCGACTCAGCAGAGTGTCATGTTAGTATGGCACTTACCGAACTCGTCGAGAAACATGGCGGGCCTCTCCGCCAGCACGCGCTGGCACACGAGTGCGAAGAGTGCGAGCTGCAGTGCCTCTCGCTCGCACTCGCGCGACAGGCTCAGCAGAGTGTGATGCACCACGCTACAAACAGACAGATACCAGTTCAAGGCTTACAGCAGCTGATAGCTCTTATTGGAGACTCTCTCCTCATAGAGTAGTCAATGTTGTGTTGAATAAAATATATATAATTCATTGACCTTTTCTCTGTAAAGTGAACGTACAAAAATGTTCTACCTGTTCATTAACCATGTGAAAAAAACTAAGAGCATTGCAGGCCTCCGTATTGCTCTATGGGAAAAAGAAAGCTGTTTTCGACTGAAAATTTAATTCAACTTCTAAACGACTAAGAATTTTGTAATTTTTCTTTCACCTTAATTTCGGCAAAGACTATCTTCAAGTTGAACGTATGATTATGTGATGCGACGGTTTTTCACGCAGCAAATAAATGTTTTTCGTGATTTTCAAATACTTTTCATCACGTCACTTTCTTAACTAATTTGAACTTTAAATTGAGCTGCACTGTTTGTATGGCTTTCCTGTCAGTGGCGGAAAAATCTGGCGATCGATTGTTCACATACACACATAGACACACGCCTTTTCACCGTGGGTTGCATCATCGTGGGAATATAGACGTGAGTAGTGGTGAGCTCATCGCCGCCATTGCTTCCCACGACTGACTCGTCGAACGAGTAATACCTACTCGTAAAAGATTCCGTAATAAGCTAACAGCCAGGACAAATCTTATAGCAACGAATCTTACTAACAAGTCCGGGTAATCCCTTACCTAGTCGGCTTGTACGACATCCACGGGAGGAGACTCAGGGTTTTATTCTAAGACAGGACACACCACAATCTCATCAATTAATCTTCATAAAAAAACGCAACGCATAAATCTATATACCTACGTATATTTTGAGGTCGGCTCCAATGGTCTACCTCCAAGGGTCTCTTGAGTATATACTACCTCCCTACCTAGGTACTTATTTGAGTATTGTATTAATTATTTTTCGTTTCGTTTCGTATGAGGTAGTGCTGGCCTCTGGTGTCAGAGTTTGTCAAGTTTTTTTTTTTTTTTAATTATTTTTAAAAAGAACAGTCAGACACAAACATGAACTGGCGCATAACAACATGACCTCATGCAAGTTCAGTTCGTTTACAATTGCATTGTTCATTTAATTGAACCAGTTAATATGCTCAATATATTACTCTGGTTTTTAATTCGACTCACAGAAAGTGTACTACATCCTTCGACGAAAGTAAACTTTGGTCGAAGACTACATCTAACAAACGGAACCCTAAAACTACTTTAAAGCTTTAAAAAAGTCTTATGCGCGTTTAATTAAGAGTCAAACTCGTGCCCATTTGCACTAGACATAAGTTAGGCTTGTCCTAGTTAGGATACACCTAAGCCTAAGAACAGCCTAGCCTCACGAGCGCGAGGTGATGTGGCTTCCATCACCAGCTCACGAGCGCGAGGTGATGTGGCTTCCATCACCAGCTCACGAGCGCGAGGTGATGTGGCTTCCATCACCAGTTCACGAGCGCGAGGTGCTGTGGCTTCCATCACCAGCTCACGAGCGCGAGGTGATGTGGCGTCTATCACCAGCTGACGAGCGCGAGGTGATGTGGCGTCTATCACCAGCTCACGAGCGCGAGGTGCTGTGGCGTCCATCACCAGCTCACGAGCGCGAGGTGATGTGGCGTCCATCACCAGCTCACGAGCGCGAGGTACTGTGGCGTCCATCACCAGCTCACGAGCGCGAGGTGATGTGGCGTCCATCACCAGCTCACGAGCGCGAGGTGATGTGGCGTCCATCACCAGAGGGCTTATGCTAAGTTTTGCAAACAAATTCGACCGACTTCCGACTTCCGAGTAGCGAGCACTCGTTACCGAATGAAGTAATTTCAATCGATACATCTTTCACCTTACCCTGAGTGTTCGGCGTACTCGTAAATCGGTCGATCGAGCGCTCACCCGTAACTTCCGAGATACTCGTAACTTGTTGGTTTTAGAAAGATGGCGCATTGGATTTAAAACGTGAAATGCTACCTAATCTCTATGGAATTTGATTTTCGAAGCAGTCAGTGTCGCTTAAAGCATTCATTCCTCCAAGGAAAAACGTTTAAATTACCATATTTTTTAAAAAAAAGCTCTGAAATTGGTGCGATTGTTTGTTTGTTTCAGAAACACAAACAAAAATCTTCTATGTAATAGAAAAGTGAAGCTACTACAAAATGTGGACAAGTCCAATGTAATTTCAGATTATGATAAAGTTTATGGAGTTGATAGTAAATATTTTATACATATTCTATGGACATTGTTTTTTACAACTCTACCTGCGTTTGCTGTTTTCGTTATAGGTTATCTCGGATCCCTATCCAATTTAGGCGATTCATAAAATTAGATAATGCTAGAAAATATCTAAAAAACATAATTGAATCAAAAAAGAAAAAAAATCGTTCCAAAATACTCCAAGATTTGGTCTCGAGATAACGAAAACAAGCTTCTCACCGTCCAAAACCCAAGTGAGAGTGAAACACGAAAAGATTATCGTATTTCGAGTGATTTCGATCATAGTACTGTCAATTTGGTAACTCAGCATCGCATTTTGCAGAAAAACCGTTGTAATCGTGAGTTGGTCTCACGAAATGATCGCAGTGAGTGGATTTCCGACTCGTTTTTCGATAGTCGGTATAACCAAAGAAACCCATACTAGCAAATAAGTTCCGCAACTTATCCGCTAGGGGCGCTCATCGGTGACTCCATACAAATAACCACATTTCGAGTCGCAATTTGGTTTTCGTTATTCCGAGTTGCAACAAATTACAAACCTGTGGTAGGCCCTCAGCTCACGAGCGCGAGGTGATGTGGCGTCCATCACCAGCTCACGAGCGCGAGGTGATGTGGCGTCCATCACCAGCTCACGAGCGCGAGGTGATGTGGCGTCCATCACCAGCTCACGAGCGCGAGGTGATGTGGCATCCATCACCAGCTCACGAGCGTGAGGTGCTGTGGCGTCCATCACCAGCTCACGAGCGCGAGGTGATGTTGCGTTCATCACCAGCTCACGAGCGCGAGGTGCTGTGGCGTCCATCACCAGCTCACGAGCGCGAGGTGATGTGGCGTCCATCACCAGCTCACGAGCACACGAAACAACACGTGAAACACGTCGTTTGATACACGGACGTAAAGGCCATTACAAACTCGAGACGATGGTAACCCCTCGCCGAAGTGAACGTGTACAATGACCTGTTTACGAGCCTGCTATCTCGAGCCGATACGGACCCTGCGTTAATGCTCACTCAGTAACGGCAAAGGTTACACACTCGACGATAACACAGGATTACTTGACGGTGTCATCTCAATAAACACACTTGACGGTGTCATCTCAATAAACACACCTGACGGTGTCATCTCAATAAACACAATAAACACACTTGACGGTGTAATCTCAATAAACACACTTGACGGAGTCATCTCAATAAACACACTTGACGGTGTCATCTCAATAAACACAATAAACACACTTGACGGTGTCATCTCAATAAACACAATAAACACACTTGGTGCAAGCTGTGGTGTGTCCGGCCTAAGAATAGACCCCTCCGTCTCCTCCCGTGGATGTCGTAAAAGCCGACTAAGGGATAACCCGGACTTGTTGATAAGATTCGTTGGTATAAGATTTGTCCTGGCTGCTAGCTTATTATGGAATGTGTTATTACTGGAAGAAGGCGTTAGCCGAGTCAGTCGTGGGAAGCAATGGCGGCGATGAGCTCACCACTTGTCACGTCTATATTCCACGATGGTGCAACCCACTGTGAAAAGAGGCCCATTGAGGCTCTGCCTACCCCTTCGGGGAAAAAGGCGTGTGTCTATGTATGTATGTAACACACTTGACGGTGTCATTTCAATAAACACAATAAACACACTTGACGGTGTAATCTCAATAAACACACTTGACGGAGTCATCTCAATAAACACACTTGACGGTGTCATCTCAATAAACACAATAAACACACTTGACGGTGTCATCTCAATAAACACAATAAACACACTTGGTGCAACTTTTGTCGATACATTAAACGAGTTTATATGGTTCAGTACACGTCGGCAATGTCACACTTTAACCCATAATATACATGTTAAAAGTCCTTGTTTCGCTCGCGTAGTGTGTGAGATCTCAGGACTGCAGTCTCGACATAGTTAGCGTAGTGAGTTAGATCTTAGGACTGCAGTCTCGACATAGTTAGCGATGCGATCGTAAACAACCGATCGTGATATATTAACGAAAAAAATCGCTTGCTGTACCGATGTTTGCGACAATCACAAGTCTCTACTACCAGGAACCCTGCGATGTTTGCGACAGTCACAAGTCTCTACTACCAGGAACCCTGCGATGTTTGCGACAATCACAAGTCTCTACTACCAGGAACCCTGCGATGTTTGCGACAGTCACAAGTCTCTACTACCAGGAACCCTGCGATGTTTGCGACAATCACAAGTCTCTACTACCAGGAACCCTGCGATGTTTGCGACAATCACAAGTCTCTACTACCAGGAACCCTGCGATGTTTCAAGACATAGTACAACAAGTAGCTAATAAATACGTATTCTTAAAACTGCCTGCAGTTTTACATATTAAATAGTTATTACCTACTTGTAAATTAGATTTTTGATTGCGCGAGTGCTATTCTGTCACTTTATATCTTACCTGAACTTTACTGAGTGAGATGGTGACGGCAGTAGGCGGCTAGCTACGAGTACAATTTACTGAGTGAGATGGTGACGGCAGTTGGCGGCTAACTACGAGTACACTTTACTGAGTGAGATGGTGACGGCAGTTGGCGGCTAGCTACGAGTACACTTTACTGAGTGAGATGGTGACGGCAGTTGGCGGCTAGCTACGAGTACTTTAATAGGATTTTCTAAAACTCTGACCACGAGAGTGTATGTAGAGGTATCAAGTATGTTATTTCTTAGACCTTATTTTCATCGCATTAAGGTGGTATTTGTTCAATAGTCATTCATCATCGTACACTATTATTTAGCTTCCTCAATTCACGATTCGAGCTATCAATCAAAATTCAACCTTATTTCACATTCGTTTTACATTTCCATTATAATTACTAGCTTCCTAATAAAAACATATTAGACGAGTGCAGAATTAAACCTTATTTCCATACACGTAAGGTTGTATAAGGTTGTGCGCGTGAGAGTTGCCGTACGCATTACTAATGCGGCAAAAAGTTGCGGTTAGCGGAGAGGCGCTGAGCGAAAGTTTTTTGATGGTTTAAAATCACAAATTGAATGAGTTAAGTACATTTGTTATACAACAAGGGGAGCTTTCACATTGCACGATAACGACACGACACGATATCGTAACGACATCGGGGGCGAAGCGACGCACCACACACACACGAACGCAGCACGTCTCGTAAATACGCAAACTAAGTGCGGTGCACGACTTAGATGTGACGTGTGCGGCGCGTCTCCCCCCCCCCCCCCCCCCCCCCCCCCCGCACCGTCACTATCCACACGGTGCGGGGTGAAGGAGAGGTTGCCTGGCAGAGGTCGCTGTTAGCAACAAAGCAGCCCATTGTATTGCCCAAATTACATACATAAACTCACGCCTGCTGCCCGGAGGGGTAGGCAGAGACCACGGATTTCCACTTGCTACGATCCTGACACACCTCTTTTGCTTCATACAAGCTCGTCGGTTAAGGGTACTCTTGACTTGACCTGGCTTTTTTCCAGAACATCTCCGATCTGGTCTGAATACGTTCGCCGAGGTCTTCCCCTTCCCACTGTCCCATTCACGCTCGACTTATGTACCCGTTTCCTCAATCTACTATCGTCCATCCTTTCTAAATGCCCAAACCATCTAAGCATGCCTTTCTCAATCCTAGTCACTACGTCTTCTTTAATTTCACAATGCTCTCTTATCACACTATTCCTTATTCCATCTCTCAAATTCAAACCACACATACTTCTCAAAGCTCTCATCTCCACTGCATTTATTCTACTTTCATGTTTCTTCTGCCATACCTAACTTTTGCTACCATACATTAGTGTCGGTACTAACACCCCTCTATGCACGGCCAGTCGTGCCTTTTTGGACACATTCCGACTGCTCATAAAGGCGTGAAGTGCCCCATTCACTTGGTTTCCAGTATTCACTCTCCTTTCAATATCATCTTCATGCTTGCCGTCTCTTGTAAACAAAGTTCCCAAATATACAAACTTTTCTACTTGTTCGACTCTTTCTCCACCAATCAAAACATCACATTTCGTCATTAGTTCATCTCTTTCAAAAACCATTACTTTCGTCTTACTTACATTTACTTTCATTCCTTTCCTCTCAGAACATTCATGCGCAATTGTTACCATCTCTTGTAACTCATCCGCGGACGGCGCAAGTATTACTTGTTACCATCTCTTGTAACTCATTCGCGGACGGCGCAAGTATTACTTGGTCGTCGGCGTAGAGAAGACATCTGACTAGTAACTCATTCATTCTTAACCCACATTCACTATCTTTCAAATCTTGCAAACAACTGTCCATGAATAGGTTAAATAGCCACGGTGACGCTACACATCCCTGTCTAACACCCTTTTCGATGCTAAACCATTCAGTGTGAAAGTGGATGGGAAGAGCCGGAAATCGGTCTAAATAGCGAGCATTGGGAGAGGCCTATGTCCAGCAGTGGACTGATACAGGCTGATGATGATTTTTACGCAAGAACTGGAATCCTCGTAGAGATATTTCAGAGCTCGAATGAGGTTCCTGTCTACCCCATACAACGACAGTACCGACCATAGTTCATTCCTCATCACTTTATCGTAGGCCTTTTCCAAATCCACGAAAGAGCAAAACACTTTTCGACCCTTAGCCAAATTTTTTTCGTTTATGAATCGCAAGGAAAGCACCTGATCCGTACATCCCATACCTTTTCGAAATCCCGCTTGTACGTCTTATATTTTCTCATCCGTTTCTTCCACAACTCTTTCAATCAACACCTTTGCATACAGTTTGCCAACGATGCTTAAATATTTAGTGTGGTGATGTAAAGTCTATCTAACAGAATAAATCACATCGTCTCCTCCCGTGAATGTCGTTAAAGCCGACTGGGATTACACTAGGTGATGAGCAGCAGTATCCACCTGAGTTCAGCACCAGCACTGCGATCATCAATCTGCCTGCTTGGCAGGCACATTGATGTGCGTGCGCTGATTATGGAAAACTCCCCATATTGTTTCCTATGGGAGAGGCCTTGTGCAGAAATGGATTTAGATATCCATGCTGCTGATGATAATGGTGATGAAGATGATGAAATAACTCACCCATAAGCCGTTGTAAGTTCCATCTTGGACACCTTGAAGCATAGATTTTTCCTCTCCACAGGTTTCAACTTGTTCATGTGTTCGTCGAATATCTTCAAGCACGGCTTCCTGTCGATGTCGCAGCATGCCTTCTTAGAGAACTCGTTCGCGATCTCCTTCTGGAGATCCTTGAAGTTCTTCATCGTCATCGCAGACTGGGACATCGCCGACACCCTGTCTCCTGGACCCTGGGAGTCCTTCTCAAAGGACTCGTCGTGCGATATTGGAGATATCTCTTGATATTTATCAAAGTCGCTGTTGTATATTGGAGATGATCGCTCGGGAGATAACGTGTAATCAGAATTGGAGGCGTAGAAAGCTTGTGATTCAGATAAAGGACTGGGCACATTCTCTGAGCGCGGCGGAGTCGGGAACATGCTGCCGGACAGCTCGCTGGACAACTGATCGAAATGGAGAATGGAGTCCGTAAGCTCGACGCTTTCCTCATAGCTAGGCAGGTGCTGAGACTCCGAGAACTCTTCAATGGGGTTGGGTGCAGGCACTCTCTGTGGGACAACGTCTATGCTGTGGAAAGTCTGTTCTGGAATATCGTTAATGGGGAACTCCTTTAAGACGTCGGCGGTGACGTCACTCGAGATGACGTCCAGCACGTCACCCCAGTAGGCAGGGTCGAGTTGGTATATATTCGCGACGGTCGGGAACTCTAAGTCGAGTTGGGGGTAGTCAGGGGCGGCGGGCGCGGGGGTCGGGTTCACGATCACGTGGCCGCCTGATAACGTCTGCTTGTTGATTTGATTTATCTGAAACGAAACAAGGTGGAGGTTAGACATTGGAACATTGTGCTCTTCTTCTTCATATAATGGCTTCTGAGCACAGGAGGCCTGCAAGGCTCTCAGCTTCCGAGCACCGAAGGCCTGCAAGGCTCTCAGCTTCTGAGGACAGAGCGGCGGAGGCCTGCACGGCTCTAATAAATTTAACTACATCACAAATGTCGCATTTATCTAAATTACACCGGTTAAAATGCCACTAAAATGACACGAAAAAACTCGAACAAACACATTTCTTTTAAAAATGGCTGATTTAATCCCCAACGATATGAGGTCGCGGTTAGACCATAGATCTAGAAAGTACGAAAATTCTAAGGGTCCCTTCACATTAAGGGTCGCCAGTAGAGCGGTCGCGCTAATACTTCTATACTAAAAAGAGCAGCGCGACAGCCGCGCGACAGCCGCGCGACGTGATTTTTCATGCTGCCGCGCTGCTGCCGCACTACTGGCGACCTAATGTGAAGGCACCCTTAGTCTATGGGTTAGACAGTACAACATTGTGGTCGCGATGACCTATTTTTTGGTTTTATCTCGTAAATATATAATATATAAATGTATTAAATGTATGTATCGCCGTAGGCGGGCATCCTGCTTTACAATTATTATTGCCCCTTTTATTTCTTTAAATTTTGATCTAATAATTTGCATCAAGTTAAGTTCAGTAAGCTCTCAGACTCGGTACTGAGTACTGACTAATGTAGTACCTATCCAACCATATTTGTGCAAGCTTTAATTTAAACTAGTGCCCGCCCCCGGCTTTGCTCGCCTTTAACTATACAAAGTAGCCTATAGCTCAATCCAGGTCACAATCTATCTGTGTTCCAAACTTTACAGAAATCGTTTCAGCCGTTTCGGCGTGATTGAGAAACAAACATTCAAACATCGTAACTTTGACATTTATGGTGCCCCCCTACAAACCTTGCAACTGAATTTTGAACCAGTTATACTACCGATTGAGCTGAAAGGCATACCTATCAAGTTCCGATGACAATTCAATATGATGGTGACAGCGAGCTGATCTGATGATGGAGACGGAATGTGGACAACTGAACTCCTCGATGGATAACAGTACACTCTACCGTGCCGTGTTTAGGCTCATTTTGATCAGCACACGGTTACGATCACTAATTTCACAAAAGCTTGTATTTCTATTTGATTCACTCAGCCACAGATAAAATAATAATATACACTCAGGTAATTAAAACTCAAATCTATGATTGGTATTTTTTTGACCTTTGATTTTGTCAGATATCTATATGTCAGTGGTTCTTGTACGAATATCCTCATATTTTGCTTAGCAATTTTATTTTGAAATCTTTATCTTGTTATTCCTGTCCTGTTTTCCTGCACGAGACTTGATCTGGGTTTTAGAATTATACGTTTAGACTTGTAATGTTGCATTATTAATAACTAAATGAAGTAACAAGAAGGAAGGAAGGAAAACATAACAAATAAACAATTAAATAATATCCTACAACAAAATAAAATCATATACCTATGTCTAATAACAGTTTACTGCTGTAGGTACCTACTCTTACCTATGTTTAATAACAGTTTACTGCTGTAGGTACCTACTCTTACCTATGTCTAATAACAGTTTACTGCTGTAGGTACCTACTCTTACCTATGTTTAATAACAGTTTACTGCTGTAGGTACCTACTCTTACCTATGTTTAATAACAGTTTACTGCTGTAGGTACCTACTCTTACCTATGTCTAATAACAGTTTACTGCTGTAGGTACCTACTCTTACCTATGTTTAATAACAGTTTACTGCTGTAGGTACCTACTCTTACCTATGTTTAATAACAGTTTACTGCTGTAGGTACCTACTCTTACCTATGTTTAATAACAGTTTACTGCGGTAGGTACCTACTCTTACCTATGTCTAATAACAGTTTACTGCTGTAGGTACCTACTCTTACCTATGTCTAATAACAGTTTACTGCTGTAGGTACCTACTCTTACCTATGTTTAATAACAGTTTACTGCTGTAGGTACCTACTCTTACCTATGTCTAATAACAGTTTACTGCTGTAGGTACCTACTCTTACCTATGTTTAATAACAGTTTACTGCGGTAGGTACCTACTCTTACCTATGTTTAATAACAGTTTACTGCGGTAGGTACCTACTCTTACCTATGTCTAATAACAGTTTACTGCTGTAGGTACCTACTCTTACCTATGTTTAATAACAGTTTACTGCTGTAGGTACCTACTCTTACCTATGTTTAATAACAGTTTACTGCTGTAGGTACCTACTCTTACCTATGTTTAATAACAGTTTACTGCTGTAGGTACCTACTCTTACCTATGTTTAATAACAGTTTACTGCTGTAGGTACCTACTCTTGTAACTATAGTGAATGCGTACGACGAGCATGCTAAGGACGACTCTAATTCCCCGCCCCCTTACTTTTGAAGGTATACCTACTGATTCTTTACTCAAATTCAAGAGCTTCTGCTGAGCACGATCTCACCTGTTGGTAAGTGACGATGTGGCCGAAGATGGAGCACTAAGGTCTAGAAGGCACCTATTCACTCTAGACTTGCAGAGACGCAGATTAGACCGGGTGAGATCGCGGTCGAACGAATGTTTATAAATAGGCAATCGTAGATTTGACTTTCAGCTAAGAAAATTAATTATAATTACAATAATCAGTTTATAAGTATGCGTGGATACTACATATAATTCCGAGGGATCAACCCGATACGACAATATTTCAATCGATACACAATAATCACAAAGTTATTTGTAACTTTTCGCTAGATTCGATTGTTTCCCAATACGGCGCAGATTATTGGATCAAAAATTAGATAAATTAGATAAATCAAATCAATACAATAAAGTCGAGGGCTTGCTGTGTTTAGGGGTTTTGTAGAATTACCTATATTTTACGAGATATTCAATCAAAGTAGCTCAATGATCCGAGCGCGGCGCCAAGCGGGCGGGCGTTGTTTGCAAGAAGATGGTGTTTGCGTTCCGCCACAATGTACTGGTGTCCGCTTGAGTCGCGTTTTAACAGGGTAAAAGATATTTGTGAAAAACATATTTTTCAATACAAGCTTTTATAAAATTAGTGATCGTAACCGTGTGCTGATCAAAATGAGCCTAAACACGGCCAGTCTACTATTATCCATCGAGGAGTTCCATTGTCCACCTTCCGTCTCCATCATTAGATCAGCTCGCTGTCACCATAATATTGCATTATCATCGCAACTTGACAGGTATGCCAAATATCAGCTCAATAGGTTGAGGATAACTTTTAAAATTCAGTTGCAAGATATGACCCGAACATATAAACTTCGCAAGTTAAATAACAGCTTGTAAAAAGTAGCCTATAGCTCAAACCAGGTCATAATACATACCTGTATGGCAATGTTTTATCGAAATCGGTTCAGCCGTTTCGGCGTATAAAACTAAGTAATACTGCATACCACGATTTTCTAATAATTACTTGTTTGGTCTAGAAATCGAACCGAACATTTAATGGAATCAAAAATTTTACGTTATTCTTTTGTTATAAGATACTTTAGTACATAAGGTTTTTTTAAATCCATTCTTTCGATCGGTTTCATAAAAATACAAGGTGTTTTTTTTTCACTTTTAAGTCGGTTCGTTTCCCAGACGAAGCAAGTAATTTTAAGAAAATCATTGAATGCAGTATGACTTAGATTTTAAAATTAAATAAAGTCTCCTTTCAGCAAAATATCCTATCTACAATATTTAAGTTAATTTCATGTCGCATAGTCTTGGTACAAACATAATGTTGATGGTACTTTCTATACATATCTAGTTACCTACTATGCGCAGTACAAAGAATGCATAATTATAATATCACTGGCTCCCAGCCTACACAACAATCAACTAATATTAGAGAGTGAATACCGACCTGTGTGCAAACCTGCTTACGAGTATAGATAGATAGATAGATAGAAAACTCTTTATTGTAATCACCTTAAAAATAAAATAACAGCATACTTATATTAACTTACAACTAGTTCACGGTGATACAATGGGCGGCCTTATCGCTAAGAGCGATCTCTTCCAGGCAACCTTTGGATGGACAGGATTGTAAAGAACGTGAGAGGAGGTGAAGTTACAATAAAAATACAATAAAATAATAATAAATAATAAAAAAATAAACGTGTTAATATATAAAAACAAAAAACAATATAGTTACCTAGTAGAATTGAAAGGAAAAACTAAACGCATTCACTCTAGAGATGCTGCGAGATACAATTTAAAGACATCATTTTTAAAAATTGGTAACGTTTTGGCATGCCTGATGTGAACAGGCAAGTCATTCCACAGATGGACAGCGCGCACTGTAAAAGATTTGCTAAAGAATTTGGAGTTATGAGCCGGAGACTTCAACAGAAGGGTAATGGAAGAGCGCAAATTGAAGGAATGGGAGTGATGCAAGAATTATACCTATACCTATGAGTATACCTCTGTGTGTGAAAGTGATAAAACACTAATTCACAGTTTCATGCGAGTAATCTATGTAATCTATCATTTTAAGCGCCTCATTTACCACCATAGGAAAAACTTACATTGTTGAATAAGTGTACAAAATAGAGAAAATCTGTTTGATTGTCGCACAGAATGATCACTCCGCACTTAGTTTTACTGAAACATACACAACTACGCTCCAGAGTCCTGAGGGATCGACTCCATTCTTCTGTCTACTTACTGCCTACGCAGCACACCGGCAGCTTACCACCATCTACGCTCCAGTGTCCCGAGGGATCGACTCCATTCTTCTGCCTACTTACTGCCTAGTCTGCCTAGGCAGCACACCGGCAGCTTACCACCATTTATGTTGATGAAGAAAGCGTAATTACAAACAAAACATTGTATCAACATAAAGTTGGTTCCTTATAGAATATAGTTATGATTTATTATTGACATAATCCCTTTATTTTAACATATCTGGCTCTTATCTGGCTCAACGCACTATTAGTAGAGTGAGTTGCCATTCAGCTTGGCAATGCAGCCAGCATCTTAGGACGCTTCCGTCTGGTAGTGATTTGGATCAGTTGAGCTAATAGAAACATAGAATATAGTAGACGTCGCGTCGTGTCGTTAACCTATTACGTAAATACAACTTGTTATTGCGCGCGCGCAGAGCACAGGTAGAGGTCTGCCAGCCAGCCTTGGCTGGTCTTGTACAACCTTGCTACTTTACTTGCAGCGATATTAATGTCGACGAGCTTGGAGTTTCAGCTGTGGCTCTCCAGAGCTCTGAGTGTTGCTCAGCTGTCGGAGAGGATCCTTTTGTTGTAGTCTGTGATCCCTCTCCTGATTATTGCGGTGGCGGAGCTTGGAGTTGCAGCTGTGGCTCTCCAGAGCTCTGAGTGTTGCTGTGCTGTCGGAGAGGATCCTTATGTTGTAGTCTGTGATCCCTCTCCTGATTATTGCGGTGGCGGAGCTTGGAGTTGCAGCTGTGGCTCTCCAGAGCTGTGAGTGTTGCTGAGCTGTCGGAGAGGATCCTTATATTGTAGTCTGTGATCCCTCTCCTGATTATTGCGGTGGCAGAGCTTGGAGTTGCAGCTGTAGATCTCCAGAGCTCTGAGTGTTGCTCAGCTGTCGGAGAGGATCCTTTTGTTGTAGTCTGTGATCCCTCTCCTGATTATTGCGGTGGCGGAGCTTGGAGTTGCAGCTGTGGCTCTCCAGAGCTCTGAGTGTTGCTCAGCTGTCGGAGAGGATCCTTTTGTTGTAGTCTGTGATCCCTCTCCTGATTATTGCGGTGGCGGAGCTTGGAGTTGCAGCTGTGGCTCTCCAGAGCTCTGAGTGTTGCTGTGCTGTCGGAGAGGATCCTTATGTTGTAGTCTGTGATCCCTCTCCTGATTATTGCGGTGGCGGAGCTTGGAGTTGCAGCTGTGGCTCTCCAGAGCTCTGAGTGTTGCTGAGCTGTCGGAGAGGATCCTTATGTTGTAGTCTGTGATCCCTCTCCTGATTATTGCGGTGGCGGAGCTTGGAGTTGCAGCTGTGGCTCTCCAGAGCTCTGAGTGTTGCTGAGCTGTCGGAGAGGATCCTTTTGTTGTAGTCTGTGATCCCTCTCCTGATTATTGCGGTGGCAGAGCTTGGAGTTGCAGCTGTGGCTCTCCAGAGCTCTGAGTGTTGCTGAGCTGTTAGAGAGGATCCTTATGTTGTAGTCTGTGATCCCTCTCCTGATTATTGCGGTGTCGGCCTCAGTGATGGCCACGCATTCACATTGAAAAATGGAACTGTGTATGCCTAGTGTCATTGATATGTTAATGTTGAGATCCAGCGAGTGGATACCAGCGCCTGTTCCCTGTTTAGTTTTAGAGCCATCAGTGTACTTGCAGAGAAGTCATCTTGCAAGCAGATGCAGACATAGTTCCCGCTATCCGATCGAGTGTATGCGCCAGTGCCGTCAAGTTGACAGCTCATAAAGACCCGCTTACTGAATAGGAATCAAATAGGAACCCAGTTTGTGGATGCGTTCACGGAGTCTTCATTGTTCTAAATTATCGTTTCAAGGTTCCATAGGACGAGCTCTGTGGCGCGGCTGGCGAGAGGTTGCGGGTTCGATTCCCGCTGCGGGATAATTAGTAGCATCTGCAAATGTTACTTCCGTGCCTGTGTTGTGGTACATGGTGCTCGTAGTTCCTGGTACCCACGACACAGGGGTCCTAGTGTGGGGTCAGAAATACTCAGGACTATGTATGTGACTGTTGGGTGTTTGTTATGTATGTGCAGTTCGCAATTGAGTCATTTCCGGCGAGTTGTTGTTAGCTGCAGTCTTGTATCATTACTATATCGGATTTTATTGGGCAAGTTAGTCCGAGAGCCAGGAACAGAACACGTACCTGTGCTTGCATGTATAGCCAGTCTTACCTATCTTAAACAGGGCAGCGCAAGTATGGCGGCCCGTACGTGTCGGCGACGCGCTGCGATTTGTTTTAAGTTTCAAATTTATTTAAAAACTTTACAGATTTTCTCCGTGCTATAGAGACATAATACCGTTATGGCACAAATTTATCCGTATACCATACATTAAATATGATTGTGTCAAGACCACGAGTATGTCACTTGTGCCTGCTGTACACATTACTAATATCGCTTGGGGCACCCCGACACCCCCGCCACACGGGCGCGGCCCTGTTAGTACACCACTGACTGGCTAACTTCTCAGAGTTTTATCTGTGAGATACTCATGCGTGTTGTTGTCGTTGGCTCCCGGTCTATGTCTGCAGTTGTTGATCAATTTTCGTTGATTAATGAAGACCTTCATTACAAGGCCATTTCTCTTCATTATTTATAACCACACCGCACTGAAAGTCGACTGAATCGAGGCTGAATTCTGAATTGGCTGTAAAATTGTACTCTGCTCCCGAGTCTACACCGTAAGATGGCACCTGCCATGGAGTATTTACAGGTGCCATCTTACGGTGAACGAGCTGTAGTTTCGTTCGATGCAAGCCGACCACAGATTAGAGTAGGATAGTGCTATCCAAATAATATCATAAAATATTTCAAAGTTACGAGTTGGGGATTATTGTTACTCAATCACGCCGAAATAGTCTGGGTATATATTATATTTGTATACAAGAAGACGTACGTATATAATGTAAGAGGAGCTCGCTCGAAGAGCAGTTATTCGTAAATTGGCTTTCAGTGTGAATCAATCAGTGACTTGAAAAGTTGAGAGTGATAATTAGTGAACAGAAGTATGGTGAAGTATAATCGTAGTTAAGAGTGAATTAGTGTTTTATTAAAGTGTAATATTGTATTTGTTAGCGAACAGCTCGTAACAGTATATAAGGCGTACGTCTAATAAATCCTCGCCTTCAATAAAACGTACGCGTATTTCCCCACACAACAATGAAGTCTGGATTCCTGTTGTGCTTTAAGAATATTAATCTTTTAAGATTTGCATTTCGACACAAGTGACGCCATTTTCCTTCGTTTTATTATGCAGGAAAATAGGACGGAGAAGACTGATTGTTTATTTATATTCGAGTCCTGCTTGTCTGCCCGCGGCTTCACGCGTCATGTCGGGATCAAAGGCATTCCTCTCCGCTCCCCTCCGGCATCCATCCACACTAGTGCTTTCGTCAACTTATTTAAGTCAAAATTTAAAAAGTTATTAATTGAGAAATGCTATTATAATATTGACGAATTCCTGAATGACAAATTTTAATTTTAATATAACGTACCTAATTAATGTAGGTAATTTTTTTTAATGTATTTTTAGTAATTTGTCTAATTTTAATTTTAATTTAATGTAACATTAATAATGGTATTTAATAATGGAATTTGAATGATATTATTTTAAATTAATTGGTTGTGTTTTTAAATTTTCTATGTTGAACTAACTAAATTAGCATGCCATCCTCTCCATTTGCACGCCGGCAGCGGCCAAACATATTGTGTCTTACTCATATTTTTACCATCAATTTGTACATATGTTTAAGCAAATAAATTATCTTTATCTTTACTAAAAATGGAGATTCCTGTTAGTGAAACAGTTTTCGGAATCGGATGAGTAGTTCCGGCGCTTACCCCCAACATAACAAACTTTTAGTAGTAGAAGAGCTTTTTTGTGAAAGAGTTCGTCCGGGGAAGTACTACCACCATACCTATTTCTGCCGCAAAGCAGTAGTGCTCACATTGCTGTGTTCCGGTTTGAAGGGTAAGGGTGCCGGTGAAATTACAGGCACATGAGACTTTTCATCTTCATGTCTCAGGGTGGCGGGCGCAGTGCAATGCCACATAGGTTGCGTCCTAGGTGGACGTGATCTATGAGGTAATGCACTGTTCATAGGCAGAGGTTACCGCTTAACATCAGGTGGGCCCCTTGCTTGATCCGTCATCCAAGTAGTATAAAAAAAAAAAAAAAAAAAAAAACTCACAAACTACCTGATCTACACTTGTTCTACGTGTCGTCGGTACCCATAATAAAATAATTAAATTGTTTTAGACCATGATTTAGCCACGTCGACAGCATTTACAGCGGCTTCGCACAGGTCATAGGGTGCAGGTGTGGGTGCACACTGTGCACAGTGGACAGGACAGCAAGTGAGGCATAGTCTGAGGAGTGAACACACAGTCACATTGTGCCTCGTCGGAATACCCCCATTTAACAATGATTAGTGTGATCAGTGATTAGTAGACTAATTAGTGTTCTACACTAATATTATTGTGATGACTCTCAGATGCATACACCTAAATATGTTATGAAAATACGTGCCGTTAATTTTTTCCTAATCTGTGATGCGCTTACAAATTGTCTCTATGTTATTCTTATACAAATATGTAGTACACAAGAGTATTTTTAAAGATTTCTCAAAAAAACAATTTAAAAAACGGCCGATTCCCGTTCGCTCCAGGTAGGTGTACAATTTCAAAATGGCTGTATTTATTAAGGATAATGCGAAGCCGGTTATTGATAGAGTATGGATTGACGTCATACTGAGTTGAGTTGAGAGATATCACTTGCAAGCCGAGAGGACTTTACACTGGACATTGTATTGACACAACTTTTACATAGTGGAGTTGGACCACAATCCACCACTTTTGAAAAGAAACGTCATTTGAGAGGTAGTGGTGCGATGTGGCGGGTTCTATTGCAGGCTGCAACGTATGATTGTAGGCTTTTTGGTCGAAGGGTAAGCATCTATGTGTTTGTCCGACGACAACTGCAGAGCCGTTGATCCAAGCTTCATGACCACACGAAGCAAGTAATTTTTTTGAAAATCTTTGTACGCGATAGGTATTGTATTACCAATTTTAAAAAAAGTCTCCTTTCAGCAAAATATCCTATCTACACTAATATTCTAAAGAGGAAAGATTTGTATTTTTGTATGTTTGTAATGAATAAAAACAAAAACTACTATGCGGATTTCAAAAATTATTTCTCCATCGGAAAGCTACATTCACACACATACATGACATAGGCTACCAGGGGGGTCTGTTTTTCACCCTGAAACGACCCGTGCGAAGCCGGGACGAGTCGCTAGTCTACAATATTTAAGGTAGGTACTTTCCCTTCATGTCGCATAGTCTTGGGACAGCCTGTATACACAGCAAGAAGGTGTTATTATCAATGTGTACTTGAAAGGAGTAAGGTTATATTTTCTGTCTGGGTCCTTGTCAACAATAAGTCTATCTCTTTACATGCAGGACTATAACTATATTGTTTACATGTCAGGAAGCGGTATCAGAAAAGAGCTTTTAAAACAGAGCTCACTTACCGGTTCATAAGATTTTTCAGCTTCTTTCGCGTACGGATGAGCGCTGTAATCACACACTTTAGCTCTCACGGGAGTCCGTTTCACCAAAACTTGTCGTTTCTTCTTCTTCTTATCTTTCGTCTCTGTCCCATTCGCCTCGTCTTTATGATCGTCTGCCTCATCTGTTGCCTCCGCGTCGTCTCTTTCTGTCTCTATTTTGTCGTCTAATGACAGTTTTTCCAAAGTAGCTACCACGTCATTATTGTCCTCTGAATATCCGCTGTCCTGTGAATGCTGCGAGTCTACGCGGCCGCTCCTCTCGTCTTCCTCTATCACTTTGAACGTGAAGTTATCTAATTCTGGATCTGCTTCTTTTGTGCTCTGTTTGTCGTTTTCGCTTTCTTGTTTTACTGTTAGTTTCGTTGTGTGTATCTCCAACTGTTTGAACGGCTCCAGTATCGATGCGACGGTAGTTTCTGCTTCTATGTGTGTATGTGACTTGGCAGTTTTCGTTGGTGCTTTACGTTCATTATTTTTCTGTATCAACTCTTTTTCTCTGTGTTTCTCTTTCTTCTTGTCTTTTTGGAAGAAGGCTATGAATAAGTTTTTGATTGATTTGTTTTCCATTGTCTGTGGTTTCGCGTTGGAAACTTTAGCACTAACCATAGTTCTTGTTTTTTAATTTGTTAGCATTCTGGAACAAACAATATTACATTAGATACTTGATACATTGTTAAGACTAGCGCTCGTCGGTACGAACTAGTTTATCACGCCAATCGACATAGATAAGTGGACGTGACGAGACCAATGTATTAATAAATCATTCGCCAAAATCCAAGGCCTACTAATATCTATGCTTTGCGATTTCGTAACATAAATTCGGCCAAGAGCGATTCAGAATCACGGCCGAGGATTTCGATAGAAGAAATTACCAAAATGCAAATTTTTGTCAAAGTTTGTGGGCTAATTAATGGTGGAGTTAAGGTGAAAATAAAAATAGTTTTTCTTTACAAAAACTAAGAAAAACTATAAATGAACTACAATTTGCAAACATTTTTATCATGAATATTAATGTATATAGAACAATGACAGTTCCAAAAGAGGGATATGAGACCTAACTAGATCGATTTTTTCGCGCCCCCGAGGCTAAAGCAATTGGCTAAGGGGGTTCCCCTTAGCCAATATTCGCCAAATCGTTGGAGTCATTTTCGAGAACGTGATTACAAATATACGAATCCTCGCTCGTTGACTAGTATATAATAATCTGTGGTAAACGGTGTTGGTCTCACTTTGATTTTTGTTTCTTAATTTAATACTAGCTTAGTGAAATATATTGTGTTACTGTTTGTTTACCCAAATAAACTAAAAAATAAAAATAAATAAAAAAAACCTGTATATTTATATATTATCTATATCATTATTTACATTATCTGTACATAACGAAGGTCTCTTCATAAAGTTGAGTGCAGATTGTTTGTTCCCTCCAATGTAAATGGCTACCTACTTCAAGTTCCAAGGAGAACGTGTTCGGCGCGACTTGCAAATACATCTTTTTATTTTGTTGTTTTTGAAATTAACTTTGTAATATTATTTGCCCAAAAGGGCGAAAGAAAAAAAAATGTATTAGTCCTGACTCCGGTTTACGGAAACAATAAAACGGACGGATACCGGATTTATTGTACAAGCTTTTATTTGCAATGTATGTACCTATGTTCGGGTCAAATCTTGCAGCTGAATTAGAGCCACTTCTTGACATCCGATTGAGCTGAAATTTTACATACCTGTCAAGTTCCGATGACAATACAATATGACGGTGACAGCGAGCTGATCTGATGATGGAGACGGTGACGGTGAAGGTGGACAACGGAACTCCTCGATGGATGAAAGTAGACTGGCCGTGTTTGGGCTCGTTGTGATCAGCACACGGGTCTATTTAATAATTTCATCATCATCATCATCATCAGCACACTTCTTTAAAGTTTGAATTGTTTTTTTTTTACATTTTATAGTTATTTAGGGGTTAAATTCACGGAAAGGTATAAAGGAACCCTGATGAGACTTGTTTATCCGCACGCTCGTCTTTCGAGGAAATCCGAATCGAAGAGATCCGTAGAAGAACCAGGATCACCGACATAGCTCTCACAATTAGCAAGTTCTCGTGGCAATGGGCAGGCCACATAGCTCTCACAATTAGCAAGTTCTCGTGGCAATGGGCAGGCCACATAGCTCTCACAATTAGCAAGTTCTCGTGGCAATGGGCAGGACACAAAGCTCGCAGAGCTGACGACCGGTGGATCTTCGAGGGACAACCGCAGACAGGACGGCGCATTAGACGGTCGAATAAACCGTCGTGGCAGTCTATGGGCGCGGCCTATGTCCAGCAGTGGACTTCTGCAGGCTGATGATGATGATGGTAATGATGATGATGCGCACTAAGTAAGTCTGTCCTCATTAAAACTAGTGGCGCTGATGATATTTATGTGATACTTTAAGTTAAAACTTGTGTGTTAGGTCATATAATTACCGGCAATATAGTTTTCGCTATCTGAAGAAGTGTTGCTGAGATGTGATGAGCAAAAAACAGGAAAAAAAATGAATATCGCGCCACAAGCGAAAGCAACCACCTTAAACACTCGGACAACAGCTCGAAGCCTATAAACACTCGGACAACAGCTCGAAGCCTATAAACACTCTGACAACAGCTCGAAGCCTATACACTCGGACAACAGCTCGAAGCCTATAAACACTCGGACAACAGCTGGAAGCCTATAAACACTCGGACAACAGCTCGAAGCCTATAAACACTCGGACAACAGCTCGAAGCCTATAAACACTCGGACAACAGCTCGAGGCCTATAAACACTCGGACAACAGCTCGAAGCCTATAAACACTCGGACGACAGCTCGAAGCCTATAAACACTCGGACAACAGCTCGAAGCCTATAAACACTCGGACAACAGCTCGAAGCCTATAAACACTCGGACAACAGCTCGAAGCCTATAAACACTCTGACAACAGCTCGAAGCCTATAAACACTCGGACAACAGCTCGAAGCCTATAAACACTCGGACAACAGCTCGAAGCCTATAAACACTCTGACAACAGCTCGAAGCCTATAAACACTCTGACAACAGCTCTAAGCCTATAAACACTCGGACAACAGCTCGAAGCCTATAAATACTCGGACAACAGCTCGAAGCCTATAAACACTCGGACAACAGCTCGAAGCCTATAAACACTCGGACAACAGCTCGAAGCCTATAAACACAATACACACTTGAACAGTACTATATGTTACTACTATACAGGGTGTAACATAATATCCCTATAAGCCCGGGGAGGAGGTATTCTACACATCAAGGCGAATAAATTTAGTTCTACGAGATTTTAAATTTCGCAGTTTTTAATTCATGAAATGTCACGTAAACATCCTGAAATTCATCAAGAAATTTTCCTAACACAGCATGAGGATGTTACGTTACGATATGGTACCTTACGTAGGGCTACCTCACGTTGTGTTAGGAACATTTCTGGAGGAGTTTCAGGAATTTATCGCGGGATTTTAGGATTTTTACAAGGCATTTCATGAATTAAAAACTTCGAATTTTAGAAAGTCCTAGAACTAAAGTTATTCGCCATGATGAGTAGAATACCCCCTCCCCGGGCTTATAGGGATATTATGTTACACCCTGTATATTTTGCAACAATAGTGTTCAGTTTACGTACAAACATCATCTAAAGTTTTGGGTGCATCCGTATTGATGTCAGCATCTCTACTAGATCTTTTAAGTTTATATAATGCATAATGTCATAGTATTAAAGTGAGCCGGGTAAGTACCTACTTGCATAATGTCATAGTATTAAAGTGAGGCAGGTAGGTACCTACTTGCATAATGTCATAGTATTAAAGTGAGGCAGGTAGGTACCTACTTGCATAATGTCATAGTATTAAAGTGAGGCAGGTAGGTACCTACTTGCATAATGTCATAGTATTAAAGTGAGGCAGGTAGGTACCTACTTGCATAATGTCATAGTATTCAAGTGAGGCGGGTAGGTACCTACTTGCATAATGTCATAGTATTAAAGTGAGGCGGGTAGGTACCTACTTGCATAAGGTCATAGTATTAAAGTGAGGCGGGTAGGTACCTACTTGCATAATGTCATAGTATTAAAGTGAGGCAGGTAAGTACCTACTTGCATAATGTCATAGTATTGAAGTGAGGCATGTAGGTACCTACTTGCAAAATGTCATAGTATTAAAGTGAGGCGGGTAGGTACCTACTTGCATAATGTCATAGTATTAAAGTGAGGCAGGTAGGTACCTACTTGCATAATGTCATAGTTTTAAAGTGAGGCGGGTAGGTACCTACTTGCATAATGTCATAGTATTAAAGTGAGGCGGGTAGGTACCTACTTGCATAATGTCATAGTATTAAAGTGAGGCAGGTAGTTACCTACTTGCATAATGTCATAGTATTAAAGTAAGGCGGGTAGGTACCTACTTGCATAATGTCATAGTATTAAAGTGAGGCGGGTAGGTACCTACTTGCATAATGTCATAATAATTAGCTATCTTCTTCTTTCGTGTCGATGTCTGAAAGCCATTTTGAGCAATAGGTTGCCACACCCACGGCATTGTCGGAGCAGGTCATTAAACCCTCCATCGTGCAGGAGTCAGGGCAGGATGGGCATGCAAGGACATGTGGCATGGTTTGTGACTGGGCACCACAGTCGCATTGCGTCGCGGAGGCTGCAATCATACCCCTCTTGCTGAGATTGCACCTGCAGCGGCCGACTTGAGTGCGCAATCTGTTAAGGGTCTTCCACACTGGCCAGGGTAGTTGGTGACCAGGGGGTAATTCCTCTGCAGGTGTTATATAGCCAGGTGGAGGTGCTTTTTTTAACGTCCATAGGTCTAGACGAGCATCACTTGCACGAGTTGCATTACTTGAGGTGGATGAAGTGGAGCGTAAAAAATCTTTACGGCTTATTAAGCGCTTTTTTGGTGGAACAGCGCCATACAGAGAGTGTCGGTCATCAGATTAGCTATCAGAAGATAGGTATTCAAAACCATACGATTGATAATTATTTTGCGTAATATTATCAATATTACCAGTTCAATGTTACCAGCGATCTTTATTTCCAGAACGAATGACACAGATAACGAGATAGCGAGTCATTCGGGGCAGGCGACGCAAATACTATTTTATTTTTCGTGGGACGAATACGGCTTACATTTTGGTCAGAATCCGGGAAAAAATATCCGTGGTATGAATCCATGGGATGAATACGGATGCACCGGGCGCATTGGCAACGCCTCTGGTGTTGCAGACGTCAACAGGCGACGGTACCTGCTCACCGTCAGGCGGCCTGACGCCGTGAGCCGTGACCCGTGTCGCCGTGATCTGTGAGCCGTGAGCCGTGAGCCGTGAGCCGTGCGTGAGCGGTGAGCCGTGAGCCGTGTCGCCGTGAGCGGTGAGCCGTGACCCGTAAGCCGTGACGCCGTGAGCCGTGAGCCGTGACCACGTAGTGACGTAGGTACCGAGCGCGTGCTCGGCACGTTTGTACGTGTGTACTAACGTATCGAGCGCGTGCTCGGCACGTTTGTACGTGTGTACTAACGTACCGAGCGTGTGCTCGGCACGAGGCTCGCACTGAGGTGTCTTTGAGCATGGTCATTTACCGAAATAATTTGGCTGCCTCGTTTCAAGCCTCGCCTCGCGGCACGGTCTTCACTAGATCTGCCTCGGGTCGAGGCAGCCACGCCCCAGCATTAGATACATTTTGAATGATAGCTGCTGTGTAATTTAGTTGTTTGAGCCGTGTCCTCGCCGCGTCGATACATGATACATACTGCACTCCGCATACATGAAACAGACCTCGCCGCGTCGATACATGATACATACTGCACTCCGCATGCATTTAAACCAGGGTTACAACCCCCTCCCCCTCCAGTTAACGCAGCTGAGGGTGATGACGATGATATTCCACTCATCAATTTAATTAAGTAGTATGTAGTGGATTAACTTCTCGTATTTTGGTTTGAAAGTTTATTCACGCAATTATAAACAAAAAAACAATAAAAGATTACCTTGATTGTAAAATGTGTACAATTTATTTACTAAACTAGGTACTTGCTTTTATCATAAATGTTGATATGTAAAATCAGTTAAAAAAGGATTACTAGGCTTAATACCTATCGGATAATTATCTGATAATTATCGCGATAAATATCGCGATAATTATTAAAGGGCATATATATCTTGAAAATTTCAAACCCTGATTTAAACAGATAAACTCAATCACCTCAAAGTGTCCGACCCAAAAAGAGACAAAACGCATAGAGAGGGTCAGTACAGTACCACAGAATAAATATTAGTACAAGTACAGAAGACTCACTTAGCGAAAAAAATTATACATAAAGCGACTCTTGCTGGGACGCAACAAAGTGCAATTCAGCTCGCATTAGCGCTCAATGCCTATCGCGATATTCACCTAAACATTTGCTCTCTCTTCTAACGCGTAACTCTGTCGCTGTCTGGCGCGGAGTGATGCGCATCGAAAGGGTTGTCGAAATATCTAATAAAAAATTAAATTGACCTTCCGTTATGTTATGGTATGGTAGTCAGCATGTAGCACAGATTATATATATTAGTTACTTCGTAACGCGCAAGACACCTAGAAGAGGCTGTAACATAGGGTCCGATCTTTATGTCTTAGGGTGACGGGCGCTGTGCAATGCCACATAGGGCGCGTCCTAGGTGGACGTGACCTATGAGGCAATGCACTGTTCATAGGCAGAGGTTACCGCTTAACATCAGGTGGGCCATCAGCTTGTTCCGTCATTCAAGTAGTATAAAAAAAAACGAAAGCAGGTAGGTATTTTTAACCCCCGACGGAAAAACGACGGGGTGTTATAAGTTTGAGGTGTCTGTGCGTGTGCGTGTGTGTGGTTGTGTGTGTGTAGGTGTGTTTGGATGTGTGTGTGTGTGTGTGTCTGTCTGAGGCATCGTAGCTCACGAACGGATGAATCGAATTAGTTCTTTTTTTTGTTTGAAAGGTGATTTTGTCGAGAGTATTCTTAGCTACGTTTGATCAAAATCGATTCAGCCGTTTCATTGCGTTGAGGGTTTTTTTATTTTTTTTACAAAATTAATTACTTGTAAGTAAATGAAATAGTTACAAAGTTAGGTATATGGATATTATAACGATAAGATATTAAGTTGGTAGGTAGGTAAGTATGGTTTTTCTCTGCTTATGAAGTTAACAAGCTACGATTTATTTTAAAAACATCAGTAGGTTTACCAAAACCATGGAGCAAATACCTTACTCGATGACCAAAACATATTATTATTATGAACTGAACTCGCACTAAATTACCTAACCTACTTAAAGTAGCTCGAGAGTACCTACCTATTTTCATTTTCAAATAGGTATATATTAGTACATATTAATGTACCTACGAATTACGTAAGTACAACATGTTATTGTCAATATTGTTATTATGTAGAAATAAAGACTTATATGTTTATTTTTATTTTTATAAGTACTAAGAATGACGGAACAAGCAGGTAGCCCACCTGATGATAAGCGGTAACCTCTGCCTATGAACAGTGCATTATCACATAGGTCACGTCCACCTAGGCATCCTATGTGGCATTGCACTGCACCCGCCACCCTGAGACATACAGATGAAAAGTCTATGTGCCTGTAATTTCACCGGCAACCATACCCTTCTAACCGGAACACAGCAATGCGAGCACTACTGCTTTGCGGCAGAAATAGGTATGGTGGTAGAAGGTACTTCCCCGGATGAACTCTTTCACAAAAAAGCTCTTCTAGGTACTACAATTTAGAGCGATTCAGAAGTTAAGTCTAATTAAGCACGTAAGTACATCAGTAAGTAGGTAGGTACCTAAATTCAAGTAATTACTTATATATTCCAACCTAGATCTTTGATATCTATGCTGTATGCACATGAAATCACACCTATAAAAGGCATTACTTCGATATGTACCTACAGAAAATAACTAATGTACCTAAATCAATCAAATAACTTACCTTTCTTCGTCCTTCGGCAATGCAAAAAATGATAATTCTTTATTTGTTTTTTGACTATTGCATCCATATACAGCACAATATGTACGCGACGGCATATTTGCGCGGGAAACGTGTTGCGCGAGCGCTCAGGCGTGCGTCCGACAACCGACTGTCACTTGTCCCGAGTGAGGGACGCCCGGTCTGTAGGTATATAACGCGCGACCTTGAGCGAGTGGTGATGCCCTGACAGTACTGACAAGTTGTATCCGTCCATTGCTGCTTGGTTATTGAACTAGTTTGAAGGACTAGAGTGAACCGGCAGTGTATCGAACTCATTTGTCAACGTTCGATAAATTTAGTGTTTTAGCAATAAGCCACTTCAACTTGCTAATTCTGAGCGGTAGCGCTCGCAAGTCGCAAGCTAAAAGGGTTTACTGTGAATATTTGATGACGCACTAACATGTATATTTTGTTCGTTGACCTGGCGGCAACACAACAAGAATGAAACATGTTGTCATCCATTAGTTAGTGCCTCTCAGAACATAAGCAGTACATTCAAATCTTTAGATAGGTATTTAAATGTCATCGATCCTTGAGAACAAACAAATAACAAAAATATACAACGAAGCAACACACATAGATAAAGAATGCAATACAAACTTCTTTTGTAATTATACATATTATATACTTATTGATCTTTTAAGAAACTGGATACTTGTATCAAGTGTGCTTTTAGGGTTCCATACCTTAAGGGTAAAAAGGGACCCTATTACTAAGGCTCCGCTGTCCGTCTGTCACCAAGCTGTACTCGTATCTCATGAACCGTGATAGTTAAACAGTTGAAATTTTCACAGATGATGTATTTCTGCTGCCGCTATAATGACAAATACTAAAAAACAGAATAAGATTAATATTTAAGGGGGCTCCCAAACAACAAAAGTGTTTTTTTGCCGTTTTTATAGATAATGGTACGGAACCCTTCGTGTGCGACTCCGACTCGCATTTGGCCGGTTTTTATTTAAATGTAGGCACTCGACAACAATTATGTGTTTCCGACATTTTTTCAGTTGGACTTTATTTAATATCGGATATTTTAATTGTAACACTTTTTTATTTTTGGACATTATTATAATTGGACATATTTATTATTAGACATTTTACTATTGGACATTTTTAGTACTGGACATTTTAATACTTGGACATTATTACTTTTGGACATTGGCTCTGGACATTTTTCTTTTTTGACATTAGCGTGTAAATCGAAAAATTAGACCTGCAGCGTCGTTCACATTCCTTGAAATGGGAGTTCAACAACATTGGTATGGGTCCTGGTCTATAGGGTCCAAGTTCCTGAATTCATCAAATTCAGACTTCTTCCTGTATTTGTGACACAAAAGCTACAAGCACACCAAATTTCAGCATTGAGGTTAGTTTTTTACATTTTCTATTTTCCCTCCTAATATCCTAAAAAATACGTAGTCTAAAAAATAATTAAAAATACCTCCTCACTTGATCTGACCGTCTTACTTTTATTCTTTTTACCCCCTCTTGGTCCCCGATATCTCAATAACCCCCCGACCGATATAGCTCATACATAGCCGTTACCTACAAACTGTACCAATACTATCATAATAAATTTAATGAAGATTTGGGAAGTTATTCTATGTCAAACATACATACATACATACAAACAGAGCTGTCTTGGCGTATTGAATTAGGTGAGTAGCTGTCATTGAGTAGTTCCTTGCAGTTGCGATGACGTCACCGTCCTGATACGTTATCATCAGATGAGGCACGGCTGGCAAATAGCGATGAGTAAGCTCTATTACATAAATATAATAACATTACTCGTACAATCATTCTAATAAATAAATATTTTTTATCACAATATTTGTTGTAACTTCACCTGTTAGTTACCATCCATTGTCTTGCCACAGATAAAAGAATACTATACTAGTCTTGCACCGCTCTCAGGATGCGTGTCCAGGCGGACCTTTCCGTTAGGTAATTTTTAAATTAATCCGAGCCTGTCCATTCGGACCGTGGCGAGTCGGGCCGCGGCCGTTTGTTTGGGACCTTGTAATTCCCAACAGATTGAGCCGAGATACCTGTCTAGTTCCGACGACAGTACAATATCACGGTGCGTGCGAGCTGATCTGATGATGGAGACGGAAGGCGCACAGTGGAACTCCTCGAACCTGCTAATATTATAAATGCCAAAGGAGTGTGTGCGTGTGTTTGTTACGTCTTCACGCTGAAACAGCTTGACGGATTTGAATGTTTGGAATAGAGATAGCTTGACTCCCGGAAAAACACATAGGCCCATTTTTATCCCGATATTCCCACGGGATCGAGACCTATGCGGGTAACACCACGGGCGCTGTGTTTGCAAACACAGCGTGAAGAAGTAACAAACACACGCACACAGTCCTTAGTCATTCATTTCTTTGTCATTTAAATTCAATTCTTTGTCATTCAGTCATGTATGTTTATTCGGAATTAGACGAATAGACATACATAGATTGCATTCTTGAAGGCTTCACGAGTACACACGCGGTATTGAGCAGTGCGGCGTGAATCGATAATTTGCTGCCAGCCTTTTGCGATATTTTGCAACAATCTAGTGATAATCCTGCTAACAACTTTCACGCGGATGTGTTGCCAACTTCAAGTTTATTGGTTAATCTGAGCAAAACTTGTCTGGAAGCATTTTGCAATGTTATACATAATCAGCATGTTAGTACGGGCTACAGGCAACATAGCATGAAGTGTGGACCTAATGGAATCGTTAGTACGGGCTACAGGCAACATAGCATGAAGTGTGGACCTAATGGAATCGTTAGTACGGGCTACAGGCAACATAGCATGAAGTGTGGACCTAATGGAATCGTTAGATGACATATAGGAGCTTATCCAGGTTTGGTTTCAATTAACGCATAGAGACAGTCCTAGTGCAATAAGGATGTTGAACCCCCCAGCCCAACGCAAAACGAGGGGTGTTATAAATTCGAGCGCCAGTGTGTATGTCTGTGGCACCGAAGTACACGCGCACGAATCGAGCAAACAAGAAAGGCAAAAAAAAAAGTGGTAACCCCTACAAAAACTGACCCCTCAGAGCATCGCTTAACCAACATTTAGAGAAATCACGTTTGTTGTATGGGAGCCCCCTTAAATATTTATTTATTTCTATTTTTTTTAGTATATGTGTTTATAGCGGCTACAAAAATACATCATCTGTAAAAAAATATTCTGTCTAACTATTACGGTTCATGAGATACAGCCTGGTGACAGACGGACAGACGGACAGCCGAGCCTTAGTAATAGGGTCCCGTTTTACCCTTTGGGTACGGAACTCTAAAAAGGCTTCTCGTTTACGTATTTTAGCAAAATCTTTACAGTTTATGACAACAAACAAACATATGTTACGCTTAACATGAGGTGGGCCTCTTGCTTGTTCCGTCAACCAAGTAGTATAAAAAAAAAAAAAAAAAAAAAAAAATGTTAGTCTTCATAATATTTACACAGGCATGATAGAGCCCAAACGATTTCGATATTTTTTTTCGATAATACATCGTGATCTAACGTCTACAATGCGCTTATAACGTAATCTCCATTAAGTACCTATCTACGTACATTGATACAATTAATAAGAGCAACATATAATATTATTTTAGACTTTTAGAGGGCGTAGTACATTTGTATTTTCGATTACGCAGCGTATAGGTATTTGTGTTGATAGTTATTTACTGTTTTTCGGTATTTTCGTTCAGTTTTTGTTGGTCGAGCGCTATTCTGTCACTCTCTGAAATGTACTGGACGGAATGTGTCTAATGTCTGGGAGCAGTCGGCCTAGCCCTAGGTCGCGGCCGAGCGTCGGTGCAGGTTTAATGTCTGGGAGCAGTCGGCCTAGGTCACGGCCGAGCGTCGATGCAGGTTTATTTACCTTTCTTCCCAACGGTTGTCAGCTCTGCGAGCTATGTGGCCTGCCCATTGCCACGAGAACTTGCTAAGTCTGAGAGATATGTCGGTGATCCTGGTTCTTCTACGGATCTCCTCTGTGCTAATATCGATCAAGTACCTACCTACACAATATCTAGCACAGTGCACATCTGCAACTTCGCAAAACAGTAAACACTGATTAGCTCCAAGCCCAAGCGGCGCGCGCGCAGGCAACCAGCCTTCACCCGTGCATAATCATTTGCAATGCATACTATAAATAAAGACACACGCACTGGTCGCATGCGCACATCGCCTCCCTTTCACGCACGAGGCGTAGAAACGAGACAGGTTCTAAGGCTACTTTCAAAGTGGACGAAGCTGTGGGTTTTTCTGACCTGGGAATTCATAAGGCCTTAAGTTTATCTTGTTGCAATATTTTACTAATTAAACAGACCACGAACCTAACAAAAATATCAGATTCTCTGGACACTACTTATTTTAGAGCGTTGCAGCCTCCGTACCGGAGACTAATTACCTTTCACGGAAAATTATCTGCTCAGTTGAATACATATTATTTGTAATTGAAGGCGCTGCTGTCAGATCACAAGTTCTGCCGCTTGCAGGTAGGAGTACGACAGAATAGCGCTCGCCAAACGAAAAGTGAGCGAAAATCACGAAAAACTTATAAAATAATTGGGTACCTACTATCAGGGCGTCTCAAGACTATGCGACATGAAGGGAAAGTGCCCTAAATATTATAGATAGGATATTTTTCACGAAGGAGACTTTATTTATTTTTAAAATTTAGTAATACTGCAACCAAAGATTTTCTAAAAAATACTTGTTTCGTCTGGGAATCGAACCGACTAACTTAAATGTGAAAAAAAACAGACTGTATTTTTATGGTGCCAATCGCACCATAAAAATAAAAAACAAACCAAAAAAACCTAACATAGTATCTTATAACAACAGAATAAAGTTAAATGTTTAGATTCCATTAAATGTTCGGTTCGATTCCCAGACGAAGCAAGGAATTTTAAGAAAATCTTTGAATTCAGTATATCCTCAATTGTTTGCGAGTCAGGCCCGTACTCACAAACAATGGCCAAGCGAGAGTCGAGTCGCGTTCCTTTGAATGCGAGCGATGAGTACTTTCAGAGTGAGGGCTTGGCAAGTTCATCGACGACTGAGGCCCGTGTTCTACGACTACACTCAACCTGAAGCAAGACGCAAACATAGTTTTTACAGGGTTGGAAAAAACTTTCTTTTTTTTTCCCCCCAATACTCCCCCAGCCCCGCAGTGCGACCTTATTGCGCCCCACAGGGCTCGCGGGATCGAGTAGGTATATGAATACTCCCCCAGCCCCGCAGTGCGACCTTATTGCGCCCCACAGGGCTCGCGGGATCGAGTAGTATGATTCAACATGTGACCTATTTGCAGACAGACACCTACACACTCCACATAGCGTAGTGATGACGCGCCGCCGCCGCACGCTGACCACCTACCGACCATCAAACGAGTGGATTTGTTGGTGGTTATTCGCTGACCACCTACCGACCATCAAACGAGTGATTTTGTTGGTGGTTGTTCGCTGACCACCTACCGACCATCAAACGAGTGGTTTTGTTGGTGGTTGTTCGCTGACCACCTACCGACCATCAAACGAGTGGTTTTGTTGGTGGTTGTTCGCTGACCACCTACCGACCATCAAACGAGTGGTTTTGTTGGTGGTTGTTCGCTGAACACCTACCGACCATCAAACGAGTGGTTTTGTTGGTGGTTGTTCGCTGACCACCTACCGACCATCAAACGAGTGGTTTTGTTGGTGGTTGTTCGCTGACCACCTACCGACCATCACACGAGTGGTTTTGTTGGTGGTTGTTCGCTGACCACCTACCGACCATCAAACGAGTGGTTTTTTTGGTGGTTGTTCGCTGACCACCTACCGACCATCAAACGAGTGGTTTTGTTGGTGGTTGTTCGCTGACCACCTACCGACCATCACACGAGTGGTTTTGTTGGTGGTTGTTCACTGACCACCTACCGACCATCAAACGAGTGGTTTTGTTGGTGGTTGTTCGCTGACCACCAACCGACCATCAAACGAGTGGTTTTGTTGGTGGTTGTTCGCTGACCACCTACCGACCATCACACGAGTGGTTTTGTTGGTGGTTGCTTGCGCTTGTGGCGCGAAACTCATTTTTTTTTCGTGTTTTTTGCTCATCACTTCTCAACAGTTTTTCAGATAACGAAAACTAATTTGCCGGTAATTATATGACCTAACACAAGTTTTAATTTATAGTATCACATTAATATCATTAGTTTAGTACGATTGTGCTTCGTTGATTTTTAAAGTGTATTTTTTAAAATTTAAATGTTACTTAAATATTCCGTTCGTACGAATAATACTTACAACTTAATAATTTAAGAATAGGTACAAAATAGTTTAGCTACGAGTATCAAAAAACCGCTGGAATAATCTAAAGATAGCTCAACTGAACCAAAATTTTATAATTAGATACCTATTTATAATAACAATTATTCTTTCATTTTATTCACTATCAAACTAGAACTTAATAAAAATACTTTTTTGTCCTATTAAATGAGACTATAAGCCTATTTCAATGTTCATTGTCATTTCAGAAAATAATAGCCTCACGTTCCTCAGTTAGGTAATTATTATCTTATTTTATTGACTCGCTATCAAATTACAATTCAATAAGAAACATTGTAATGCTATTAAATTAGACCGTTAACACATTTAAATGTTCATTGTTATTTTACAAACTAATAAATAACATGGCACTCCTCAGGCCGACCGCAACAACAACAGAGGTATGACATGAATTCGCTACATGATTGTGGTCCGAGATGAATGCAGTGATTAGATACCACATACCACTTAGCGAGTGCTCGCCGCTCTGTTACAGTAACATTAAGTGCTCACACTTAAAAAAAAAAACCGGCCAAGTTCGAGTCGGCCTCGCGCACGAAGGGTTATCTATCTATCATTATCTATAAAATTGGCAAAAAACACGTTTGTTGTATGGGAGCCCCCGTATATATTGATTTTATTGTTTTTTAGTATATTTTGTTATAGCAGCAACAGAAATACATCATCTGCCTCCATACCTAACACTGCCGCAAAGCAGGTAGCTGTTCCGGTTTGCAGGGTTTAATGCCGGTGAAATTACAGGCATATGAGACTTTCCATATTTGTCTCAGGGTGGCAGGCGCAGTGCAATGTCACATAGGGTGCGGCATATGTGGATGTGACCTATGTGGTATTGCATTGCTAAAGGTAGAGGTTACCGCTTAAAATGAGGTGGGTCAACTGCTTGTTCCGTCACACACGTAGATATGCTAGTGTGACTCATGTGAAACTGACAAACCACAGGATAGATCTTAGTTTCTAACTAGATTGTGTACAATATACATAATGTCATTGACTTGCATTCATTAATATCCAATAAGCTCCGTTTAGCGGAGCGGCTCGCGACTTCGGACAACGGCTTCTTATCTCGAAGCTAAGCTCCGTTTAGCGGAGCGGCTCGCGACTCCGGACAACGGCTTCTTATCTCGAAGCTAAGCTCCGTTTAGCGGAGCGGCTCGCGACTCCGGACAACGGCTTCTTATCTCGAAGCTAAGCTCCGTTTAGCGGAGCGGCTCGCGACTCCGGATAACGGCTTCTTATCTCGAAGCTAAGCTCCGTTTAGCGGAGCGGCTCGCGACTCCGGACAACGGCTTCTTATCTCGAAGCTAAGCTCCGTTTAGCGGAGCGGCTCGCGACTCCGGACAACGGCTTCTTATCTCGAAGCTAAGCTCCGTTTAGCGGAGCGGCTCGCGACTCCGGACAACGGCTTCTTATCTCGAAGCTAAGCTCCGTTTAGCGGAGCGGCTCGCGACTCCGGACAACGGCTTCTTATCTCGAAGCTAAGCTCCGTTTAGCGGAGCGGCTCGCGACTCCGGACAACGGCTTCTTATCTCGAAGCTAAGCTCCGTTTAGCGGAGCGGCTCGCGACTCCGGACAACGGCTTCTTATCTCGAAGCTAAGCTCCGTTTAGCGGAGCGGCTCGCGACTCCGGACAACGGCTTCTTATCTCGAAGCTAAGCTCCGTTTAGCGGAGCGGCTCGCGACTCCGGACAACGGCTTCTTATCTCGAAGCTAAGCTCCGTTTAGCGGAGCGGCTCGCGACTCCGGACAACGGCTTCTTATCTCGAAGCTAAGGAAAAAACACAATAAAAACAGTAGATTTTGCACATACTTTTTGCAACAATAGTGTTCAGTTTACATCCAAACATCATCTTTAAGTTTTTCATCTATTTCTAAATGTTTTCATTTAGCGTTTCAAATTCAAGCGTTATAGGATAAGTGGAATTACCCTAGAGGTTTTGGGTTTTTACATTTTCGATTTACCCTAATATCTCAAATACTACATAAAATAAAAAATAGGTTTGAAATGTCGAAGCGAGGGGCTTTCATATGACACCCCATTTGATCTGATATTCCCACTTTTATTTTTTTAACCCCTCTTGGACACCAATGTCTCAACAACCCCCCGACCGATATAGCTCATAGCCTTACAATGTCTCAACAACCCCCCGACCGATATAGCTCATAGCCTTACAATGTCTCAACAACCCCCCCGACCGATATAGCTCATAGCCTTACAATGTCTCAACAACCCCCCCGACCGATATAGCTCATAGCCTTACAATGTCTCAGCAACCCCCCGACCGATATAGCTCATAGCCTTACAATGTCTCAACAACCCCCCAACCGATATAGCTCATAGCCTTACAATGTCTCAACAACCCCCCCGACCGATATAGCTCATAGCCTTACAATGTCTCAACAACCCCCCGACCGATATAGCTCATAGCCTTACAATGTCTCAACAACCCCCCGCCTGATATAGCTCATAGCCTTACAATGTCTCAACAACCCCCCGACCGATATAGCTCACAGCCTTACAATGTCTCAACAACCCCCCGACCGATATAGCTCATAGGAGATAACTTTTATGAGGTAAATAATTATATGAGATTATTTGTCCAATAACAATTATTCAAGAAAGTACCTAGACTAAAATAATAAAAATAACTAATAATGCTGGACAGTGCACACAACATTATCCAGCCCCAAGCTAAGCAGAGCTAGAAGATTGTATAGTGGATATAACAGACAGAAGATCAGCTATGAAATGTAGAGTAGTTCCTGATAGATCCCTTGTCTTTGATCCCTTGTCCTGAAGGATCCCTTCTCCTGATAGATCCCTTCTCCTGATAGATCCCTTATACTGTGAGGTAGTATAGACCTTATAGTTTATTTATTGGTAACCATAATAAGTTAGGTAGAACATGAGTGCATACAAACTAAAATATTTGTCAATTATACAAGTAATTAAAATTAAAAGACAAATCATAATAGTAATAAATGATTATTTAATCGATAATAAGTTGAATAATCTTAAGCCAAAGACTTTCTAATAACTCTACGACGGACTTGGCATTCCAAACACAATAAATATAGCACCTTCGAAAATTTGAGCGATGACAAATGAGTCCAATACACTGCTGGTTCACACTCTAGTCCTTCAAATGCATTCAATAATCAAGCAGCAATGGTCGGATAAAACTAGTCACAATAATTGTTCCACTTTATGCATTTTGTCCCCCTTTTGGTTTGGACACTTTTTGAGCACTGACCGGAAGTCCATTGACTTTTAGAGCAATGTCTTAGGCAATTACAAACAAACAAACAATTAGACAAACACCTACCAGCTGTTACATTGTGTTATTTATGTATTGTATCATTGAGACAACAAACAAGTTGTGGTCAATAATTTGAATACAATGTCCTAATAGTAGATAGAGCAGAAATAAAGTGGCAAAGTTTTAACAAAACTCATTATAAGGTATTACTCACAGCGGGATGTCAGTGCACGGCTTAACACCCCGCCTAGAATGAGAATGGGACCTACCAGCTCTCACAATACAAACCGAACATTACTTCTTATTTTAATATTAATTAGTTGAAGTCTATAAGATTTTACAGAAACAATCTCAACTTGTGGCTGTGTGTGTGTGTGTTAGCTTCACATAAATGTTTACTGTTTTAGAAGAACATGGGATGTAAGATTGTTATACTAATATTTGAGCTGTGATTTGGCAGCTTTACAAGTCTAGATCATATCTACAAAACGTCATGGAGTTTGATTAAATAATGTCCAAACTAGGAGCAAACTTAGTTTGTTTACGAAGAAGACTCAAGCGCTCTACCAATAATCTACCAAGAACAGATTGCAAGGTTCAAATATCTACTTATGTACAAATTCTCATACCTATAATAATAGGTAGCTACCATTCTTTCACGGCGCGCTTTTTTTCTTGTTCGTCGTACCAATCACCGCAGCGATCGCGGCCCAAGGCCCTGACTTCCAATCAGCCAGGAAAAATAGCAGTAATGAACAAAAAAGGACTATTTAGGCCACTCACCCGACTCGCATCGACAATTGACGTACAGCCAGTCGTCAAGTGCCAAAATTCCTGCAGCTTACTCAAATCACAACACCGCAATCCAGGTTTTCACTTTGAAAGTTCAGGAACACGAATAGTTGAATGCTCTTAGAAGCACACGCGCACGATTCTTGGAAGAGATTGTTTTGATTGATTTACGTATGACGCGACGCGATCACTCTCTTCAACGTTGCAGAGCATATGCCTGGCTGCTTGCTGCGCACCACAGACTACTAGGATGCTACGCATCTGCGCACGGGCATCACACAATTCAATTTTGTCTTTTTGACAAACCAGAAAGAAGCGTATAACAAAATCACAAACAAAGCGAGAGAGAGAGAGACAAGGAAGAGGTGTTAGTATTTTTTTTTTTTTATTTTATTTTTGGCGTTTTCAGCTGGTGTTAGTATTACATCCATGGGTGTATACTGTGTCAGTGTCACTTACTGTCACTGTCATGTCAGTCAGAAAGGGGAAAAGGCTGCCAACTCCTAAAAAAATTACCTCTATGAAGATAAAATAATATTGTTATTAACTGCACCCACCCACTGGCCCAATACAGGGCAAAGTCTTGCAAAGGCCTCCCTTTCTTCTCTCCAGTCATCTCTATTTTGCGTCCCTGTTTTCAAAATAATACAAAATAATATGTACCTACTGTTAAGTAAAAAAAAAAAAACTAAAAAAAAAAAAAAAGTAAAGTAAAGTAAGTACAGTAAGTACTGTAAAGTATTAAAAAAAACTATTTATTTTTATATAGAAGGCGTTTGGTCGAAGCGACGCGTGACCAGAGAGCTTGCTCTTACCTGGCTCAACGCATTAGTATTGCCATTCTGTGGCAATGCAGCCACCGCCTTAGGGGCGCTTCGATCTGGCAGTGATTTGGATCGGTTGAGCAACCTTTAGATCGTTTGCAATGGTCTTCAGATGCCTCAACAGATACATTTGTATTTTTAAATTTTGAACATACCTACTTGTAATAGTTGTATTATTATTTCTGTAAATAAATTGTAAACATAAGTTTTTATAGTAGATAGGTATTTAGAATTTCAGACATCAACAACTGCCAAACGCATGATGTGACGTCATCTTACTCCACCCTCCCGCGAAGTGAGCTAGGAGCCCCTACAAGGTCTTAGAACCTATAAAATCTTAAAAGTTAATTCAACTTTATAAATATTTAATTTACATTCGTTTTAATATTCTTTATTTTAAATATCCAGAATGTGTAGCCAAGAGACGAACAGACAAAGGGCTTATTAAAAGTTTTGAATTGCAATTATAGCTTTTGCGAGGCACATTTGCGTTCGCCTTGACTTAAGTACTCAGTTTATGTGCCACCGGTCATAGGAAACATCACAGATTAATGAAAACTTACTACATAAGTCACGGCAAACGCACAAACCAATATTTTTGACATTAAAGGATGAGACTTGGCACACTTATTCCTTAGGTGGACTAGAGTGGAAAACGCCTGGGAGACAGCGGGAGCTACCCTGCTTGGGGGGGGGGGGGGGGGGGGGGTTCTTACGCCGCGCGTACTGTTGGTCGTTATAACGGCTAATTTATAGCTACTATGACAAGTGAGGTATCATTTTCGGATAAATAAAAGATGTCCAATCATTTTCTGAAATAAAAAAAACACCTTTACAAACAAAAAAAATAAAATACAACCGAAAATCTTTTTTTTTCCAGTGATGATAAATTTCGAACGAGTAAAGATATCGGTTTAAAAAAAATGATTAGATAGCCACATTCATGGACATTTAAAAAATATAAGATTTATTTGACTTACTTATGAAAAAATGTGGGAATAAAATATTTACTACAGCGCGGCAGAGCGCTGACTAACTTTTCTTGGGAAAATATTGACAACAGAAACTACTTTTATAGGCGGTATAGGTTACTGTTGATAGTCAAAATGGTGTTTTTAAAAAGAAGACATTTTTATGGCTATACCATGAGCATACACATATGTATAAATATGTATAGTACATTTTTTTTTAGTTATTGTGTTTTCCATCACAGTCACATTACTCGGTGCACTTTAGTTGCCGAGTTGCCGCTGAAAACATATGCACCTGGCACCGTAGTTATTTTTTAATCTGCACCTAATCATTTCCATGCAAGCATCGGCAGCTACTGACAATTCTGTCCTTGTAGGTTGCCAACCTGTCATCGATTTTGGTCTATCCCCAATTAGATGGTCCCCAAGTCGGTGTAAGTCGGTGACATTTGACCCCATACTTAGATTGCTTGAAATTGAAACACTTCTGGCAGGAAATGCTGTAGCAAAGCTCCTTTTGTGGGTGGTTCGGTTTCCAGCTGGCAGTTTTTTTTTGTAAAATATGCTTTAGGCATTAATTTACAGACGATAATGAGATAGATCCAAAACTAAAAAGTTAAAATCTAATCTAAAGTTTGAATGGATAACCATTATCCTGTACTGTACGTAGTTTAAGAAGAAAATATACGATGATAAATAGCGAGAGTTCTGCCTCAGTTCCACGCTTTACGTGCAGGTTGTGACACAGACTCTTTTTCTTCTTTGCCATCGCATCGCAAATTATCTCCTTTAAAGCTGCTCTCTTCTTTCCTTTGCCGTTAACGGCAAACGTAACGTAACCTTGGTTGAACCACGGGGTCTCATCCCATAGAAAAAATATATTGTTCTATTAAAGTTCAATAGATGGCGATACAGGTATAGATTTGGTGTTGAAGTACGTAAAAAAACTATATTAGGTCTTGAAAAAATATTTTCTAATATCAAAAAATACCCACAACACGGGAAAATTAAATAAATGTATCTACAATCAAGTTTAATAATTTTTACAAACATTTAATTTTGTGTTTTATCTGATGGTAATAATTTGAACTAAATTGATGATGACACCAGTTTGTTTGTAGTACCACAGGTAGAACCGACTTGATAGATGGCGTTATTTAAAAAAAAAACAGGTGACACGCCTTGGACGTCATGCCCGAAATGAAAGAGAAAACTAGTATTTGAATTTGGAGGGTGTGTTTGTCTTGATGCGAAGGGTTGTAACTAAGAAAGGAATTTTGAAAATTCATAAGCTAAATGATTCTAACGTAATACAAAAATGCTCTGTATTTCGGAAAGCGTTAGCAGTAGATAGTTCCTTGTAATTTCCGCTTCGGCCGTCAAAGAAACCGGCGTTTCGTAACTGGTTCATAGGTACTTTCCTCAAATAAAATTAACAAACATAAAAATTTGCAGAATACGAAAAATGCCACGGGAACGAAATATAGCAGTGTATTTTTTTACAAAGACAACTTTGTAAAAAAATACACTGCCATATTTTAGAGTATTTCGACGTAAAATATAGTTTCACGGTATAGGTAGTTGTTGGGATTAAAATATTTTCAGGAGTGGGACTCCTAAATTGAAATACTTGAATGTTCGTTCGTTTCAAAAGTCATGTCACGGTGTGGTTGTTAATGTTAAAGTTGTTTTCTGCACGCCGGGAAAGTATTCTGACTACGCGCGGACGAAGTCACGAGCGGATCATCTGTTGAGTTTGAAAAATCAGAATAGTCATACAGGGTGATTGGAAGATGGGTGCAAAGCTGTAATGGGAAGGTTGTCTAGACCATTTAGAACGATTTCAGCCATAATAGTTATAAGACGAAGTCCGAATATTTCTTTTTTACCGTTTTTTTTCGTAATACCCAGAAATTTTCAGTTAATTGCTAATAATTGGCAGTTTTATTGATTAATGTTTTCTTTTATTTTATTTTGTAATTTAAGTAATGTGTAAGCAATCTAAGAATACATAAGAATACATACCGAATACATCGGTGTCAACAGACATTTTCAGTACAGACACTTTAGTTCACAAAAAAATAAAAGATTTAAAGAATCAGGTTTTCGGAAACTTAGTTAAAAAAACAAATGGTGCTTTTTTGTTCAAACTTTTTTGAATAGGTACAGTGGTGGATTGAAAACGTTCGTCACCTTAGGGCCTATTTTTGATTGTTCAATGCAAAAAGCATAAGTACTGTTTTACCGACATAGTATTGCATAGGTACTGTTTTACCGACATATTATTGTATCGGAACTGCAATGTGTCAATATTACTAAAATAACCTTTAGTTACCATGACAACGGATATTAGCAGCGATTGAATGACAGACACTGTCTACGAACAAAATAACAAAACTTCTGCCTAACTCAATAAAAAACAGGCCAAGTGCGCATCGGACATCGCGCATTCAGGGTTACGTAGTAGTAACTATTATATTATCTGTGCTTCCGTAACAAATGTAGAATTTATAAATTGCAAAGTTTAGTTAATCCATACTTACGCAAAATTATATCAAAAATATTATAATTTTTGGTAAAATATTCATAATAAGTAGCATATTTACAAATTTTCTAGTTCCTGGGTTAAATAAATTGAACTTAGTAACAAAAATACAGTCTTATTCTACTTAATAATCTCTAAAATGTTACTTCACATGCAAATTTTTTACAGATTTTGACATATTTATTTTTCTCTCCCCACTTTAACTTGTACGGGAGCCACCCTTCAAAATAATTTTTGGTTATTATTTTTAGGTCTGGGTCAGTAAGATACATAATCAGTACAAAAATATGAAGACTTCAATGGTTTAGCCGCTATAGACCCGTGTGAAAGAGAGACGCACGGGCAGATGAGCGAGAGCAATAGGGCTCCGTTTGGCCCTTTTGGGTACGGGACCCTAAAAATCTAGTTCCAAACTTAAACAAGCAACTGATCAAAGTTGTACGATTTTGATCTTTATAATAAACATTTAAATTATGGTTTTCTATACAGCAGTCTGCTCCGTAGGATAGTTGGAAAAGGTAATACGTGCTCGCAACAAGCTAAGGGGATTTCTTTGAAAACTGACGAACCTTTTCATTCCGCCACTGTACATGAAAAGAAAGAATTAATTCAGCGTTTGAAACGATGAAGCTGGAGATGATGTTGAAAGTAACTACGAACTCTACGAAATGACGACCTCTGTGGCGCGGCGGGCGACGGTTGGCCTGCGACACAGGAGGTTGCGGGTTCGATTCCCGCCTCGGAATAAATATTTGTGCGATCGCAGATATTTGTTCAGGGTGTTCTGGGTATTTTCTATGCATAATAAAAAATATCTATCTATGTAATATATTGTATTAAGTATATCAGTTATCCAGTACCCATAACACAAGCTCTGCTTAGCTTGGGGCTAGATAATGTTGTGTGAACTGTCCAGCATTATTTATTTATTTATTTATTTATTTATTTATTTATTTATATAACTACAACCGAAGTGAGACGACGGGCCCTTGCTTGTGTTGTTGGGAATCGTGGCAATCTTTTGAGCACCAATAAATTAATAAATTGAATTAAAATGTTGTTTTATAAGAATGCCTAAAATTTTAAATTTACTTCCTCAATCTGGTTTTTAGGTCCCAATTTTATTAATTTGTAATATATCCGCGTAAATGATACCTCAAATAAAAGAGTATGAATACCAAGCATGTATTCAAAAAGGTTTGAACAAAAAAGCACCATCTGTTTTTTTAACTAGGTAAGTGTCAAAAACCTGGTTCTCTAAATCTTTGTTTTTTTTTAGCTGATAGTCGCTGCATGATGCCGAGTTCTTGGAATATGGACTGATTGGTACGAAACTCAGTCCACAAAACCCTAAGCATTCTTCTCGAGCACCACATCTCAAGAGCATCTATGCTCTTTTTCTCGCTCTCCCTAAGAGTCCATGTTTCTGCAGCATAGAGGAATATGGGAAACACCAACGCTCTAACGAGACGGATCTTAGTAGATTTCGTTATGCTACGATTTTTCCATATCTTCCTCAGCTTATCCATGGCTGACCTAGAAATCGCCATACGCCGCTTGATTTCGTCAACGCATTGTTTGTGATCAAAGATCCGAGGTAAATGTATGATTGAACCACATCACAGTTTGCGATTTGCTTGACTTCCGGCAAGTTGTTATTGATACGGTCAACAATCATCACTTTCGCTTTGCTGCGGTCGATCTTCAGTCCAAACTCGAGGCTGATGTTTTATATCTTGAAAATACTAGTTTTCCCTTACAGCTTTGCACTCATCTTCCAATCACCCTGTGTACGTGTCTTAAGTTTTTTTCACAAACGCCATCTATTGAGTGTGTGCGCGTTTTACGCGGTAATTACAGTTGCAGGAGCTAGGTAGCTCTAGCTATCATTTCCCTGCTAGCGGCATCTAGCGCCCAGGTAAGGCAACCAAAATAGCCCGCAGAATAGCCCGAGTTATGGCGGTCACGTTTTGTTGTATGGCATGAGATATCTGTACTAGTATAGTATTCTTTTATCTGTGGTTGAACGTAGCAATCGTGCTTCCGAGGCCTTAAATGGTTTTCCTGATGCCACAGAAGGCTTTATGGCAGCTTTTGTGCTGAGAATTTGAGATGCGATGGCAATATAATAGAAAAAAGTTTGCTGTTGTTTTGTATGACAGGTATATTTTCTTCTTACTATGTAGGAACAGAATAATGGCTATCGATTTAAACTTTTTTGTTTTGTTTTAAATTCAGCTCATTCTCGTCTGTAAATTAATACCGAAAGCATCGTTTACCAAAAAAGGACCGCCATAAAACATCCTCCTCCTCGCGTCGTATTCCTCCATGCTGAGGGTCGTGACCCCCTCCATGGATCACCTTCTGCCGGACGATGTTGCGCCAATGAGATCTGTTGTCAGCGAGCTGCAAGGCTTCGTGGTGTTTTGAATCGACGGTGGTGCGGATTTGGTCTGAAAATACTCAAGGACTCGCTGGTGGCAGACGGAGGAAAGCCAAGTAGTTATCTTGAGTTCCTTGAGTATTGACACGTTCGTCCTACGGGCTGTCCAGAGGATTTGCAGCATCCGTCTCCAACACCACATCTCGAAAGCGTCTACGCGTTTGCGATCCTTCGCTTTGAGAGTCTGGTTTCTGCACCGTACAGGAATATAGAAAAGACTAGTCTCCGGATGAGTCTAATTTTGGTCCTCTTGGTGATTTTCCTATCCTCCATATTCCCCATTGCGTTCTTGTCCATCGCAACCCTTCTTCGAACTTGCTGGAAAACATACCTCTTACCTCTCTTTAGATGTTCATAAGTCGAACGGGCCAGACGGTATACCGGCTGTGGTGCTGAAGCGATGTGCTCCTGAACTGTTTCCTGTTCTGACGCGCCTTTTTGAGCTTTCTTACTCTACTGGACAGGTTCCATCTTCGTGGAAGACTGCCCATGTCCACCCGGTGCCCAAAACGGGCGATAGGTCAGACCCATCAAATTACAGGCCAATCGCTATAACCTCCCTTCTCTCTAAGGTTATGGAGCGTGTAATACATACCCAACTCCTTAGATACCTAGAAGGAAACGATTTGATCAGCGACCGTCAATACGGCTTTCGCCACTGTCGTTCGACCGGTGACCTTCTAGCGTATCTCACACATCGGTATGGCGTATCTCAGGCATTGGCTGTGAGCTTGGATATAGCTAAGGCCTTTGATCGGGTCTTGCACCGGGGTCTTCTATCGAAGTTGCCATCTTACGGACTGTCCGAGGGGTTGTGCAAATGGCTCGCTAACTTTTTGTCCGGCAGAAGCATAAGAGCCGTCGTTGACGGTGGTAGCTCTGATTGCATGGACATCAATGCTGGCGTCCCGCAAGGTTCTGTGCTGTTCCCAACGCTGTTTTTGCTGCATAACAATGATATGCGTGTTCTACCGTTTGTATAATGGGTTTTGTTACGAGGAATTGTTTGACATGATGCCTACAGCACACCTTAGAGCCAGGGTGGTCCCGGACTGTGCGGTTTCAGAGAAACTTCCTCCCGCGAACACTCAGGTTGTGGAATGATCTCCCTGCTGAGGTTTTCCCGAGCGACTACAGTATGGGGTTCTTCAAAAGGGGTGTTTGGAAATTAATATATTGTATTAAGTATATCAGTTATCTAGTACCCATAACACAAGCTCTGCTTAGCTTGGGGCTAGATAATGTTGTGTGAACTGTGTCCAGTATTATTATTATTATTATTATTATTATATGCTGTCCATTGACGACGTTCATTGCTATGCAGACGACAGTACTGGTGACACTTTTTACACGGGCCGTGCCAACATCCCTCGTCAAATTGTAGAGGAAAGCCGAAGGCAACTTGTGTCTGACATTGAGGGTATATTAACCAGAGTCTCCGATTGGGGAGGGCAAACCTGATTCAGTTTAACCCTACAAAGACACAAGTTTGCGCGTTCACTGCTAAAAAAAAACCATTTACTGTGGCTCCAATTCCAGGACATTCCTCTCACCATCTCTACGAGCATTGGGATTCTAGGCATCGACATAGCGACGTTCAGTACCGTAGTCACTTAGAACATAAGGTCAAGCTGGCTGCCAAAAAGCTTGGTGTACTTAACAGAGCGAAGCTGTACTTCACTGCGGGGCAAAGGCTGCTTCTCTGTAAGTCGCAAGTCCGGCTCCACATGGAGTACTGCTGTCACCTCTGGGCAGGAGCACCTGGCTACCAGCTTGGACCTTTTGACTCGGTTCAAAGGCGTGCAATGAGAATTGTCGAGAATCCCAAGCTCACGAACGGTATTGAGCCCTTAAGTCTCAGGAGAGACTTTGCCTCTCTCTGCGTGTTCTACCGTTTGTATAATGGGTTTTGTTACGAGGAATTGTTTGACATGATGCCTACAGCACACCTTAGAGCCAGGGTGGTCCCGGACTGTGCGGTTTCAGAGAAACTTCCTCCCGCGAACACTCAGGTTGTGGAATGATCTCCCTGCTGAGGTTTTCCCGAGCGACTACAGTATGGGGTTCTTCAAAAGGGGTGTTTGGAAATTTGTAAACGGTCGGCAACGCGCGTGTGATGCCTCTGGTATTGCAGGCGTTCATAGGCTACGGTAACCGCTTACCAACAGGTGGGCCGTAAGCTTGTTTGGTACCTTGGTAGTATAAAAAAAAAAAAAAAAAAACACTCACAAAAGGAGCTCTGCACCAGCATTTCCTGCGAGCAGTGTTTCAAGCAATCTATGTATGGGGTCACCATTATTTTAATAGATAATGGTGTCACTAGGCTTTATCTCATAAACCGTGATAGAAAGACAGTTAAAATTTTCACAGATGATTTAGTTATGTTGCCGCTATAACCAAAAAATACCAAAAAACAGAACAAAATAAATATTGAAGGGGGCTCCCATACAACAAACCTGTTTTTTTTTGCTTGTTTTAGCTTTATATTGATAACAGCAATAGGTAGACGCTTGAAATATTTACAGAATATTTGGTTATATATTTGCTTTAACAATAAATGATTAAATTAAAATAAAACAAATATTTAAGGGGGGCTCCCATACAACAAACATGTTTTTTTGCCATTTTAATGGATAATGGTACGGAAACCTTCGTGCGCAAGTCCGACTCGCAATTGGTCGGCTTTTATTACTATCGACAGTAACCTATACCGCCTCTAAAAGTGGTTTCTGTTGTCAATATTTTTCCAAGAAAAGTTAGTCGGCACTCTGCCGCGCTGTAGTAAATATTTTATTCCCACATTTTTTCATAAATAATTCCAATAAATCTTATATTTTGAAATTCCCATGAATGTGGCTATCTAACCATATTTGTTTAAACTGATATCTTTTCTCGGTAGAAATTTATCGTCACTCGGAAAAAAAAATTGTTCATAAAAATTTTGATTTTCGGTGGTAATTAAATTTTTTTGTATGTAAAGGTGTTTTTTTTATTTCATAAAATGATTGGTCATTTTTTATTTCTCCGAAAATGATACCTCACTTGTCGTAGTTGCTATAAATTAGCCGTCATAACGGGCAACAGTACGCGCGGCGTAAGAAAACTTCACCCCCTCCCCCTCTCCCCCCGCAGGGTGGCTCCCGCTGTCTCCCGGGCGTTTTCCACTCTGGTCCACCTAAGGAATAAGTGTGCCAAGTCTCATCCTTTAATGTCAAAAATATTGGTGTTGTCCTATAAGTATCCCACTAACAGTTTCAAGGCAGCAGTTGTAATAAGCCCTCTGGTCAACGACATATTATCTAGCCAATTAACCCCATATTTATTATTTTATCACTGGAACAATGGGTCTTAGGGTGAATATATTTTTAGTTTAATATTGAGGCATGATAATTGATTTTGGTTAAAATCAAGGAATTTAGAATTCTAACTCACTCAGGCATACTAAGATCTAGTCATAAGTTTAAGCTCCCATTCAATCTGCCTACAAACCTGTCTCCACTGTCCCACATATTATCAAAAAAAATAATAAAATTGAATAGAGCCTTCGTTAAAGAGTGTGGGCGGCTACTTCTTGTTGTTGTAGGTATTTATACTAGTGGTTCACCCCGTACAGACACTTCGCAAATACACGCGATGTAGGTAGGTTACTTACTTTATTTACCTTTCTAACCAACTTCTAAAAACATTTACTGAGATCTAAATTTCACGGGTCCACGTCGATATACTTTCCTACGACACATCAACGAAAGGACCTTTAAATATGACTAACCAATGGGGCGTAAACATATCTATTAGTATAAGTACTGATGAATTAATTGATAACCTCCTTTTGTGAAGTCAGTTATCATCTCAAAATAATCAATCAAGTATGTCATGGCAGTATTGCAAGAAAACCATAGCATCGTTGTTAAGTTTCGAGTATCGAAAAATTCCTTGAAATGGTAGGCCAACAATGGATCTTAATATATTGGTTAACCCATAATCAAATAAAAGTCATATATGTACCACTTAGTTTAAGAACAAAAAAATACATTTTCTTGTGGTTGGCAACACTTTAATTACAAAGTAATAGTATTTTAGGATATTTTTGCTATCTATTGGCAAAATTTTACTTTTCACTTTCACCTGTCAGTGAAAGTCAATGTCAAAAACATATTTGCACCAGTTTCTGTTGGCAGGTTGCAGTTTTGAATTTCACTTTCAAACTTTTGTGATTTTTGTGTGGCGAAAATTATGGCAAGTGCTCTAGGAGTAACAAAAAGTAAACTTTATTGTGTTTTAGTGGTCTTACACATTGAATGATGGGATAAATATCGATATTTGTATAGTTTTTGATCGCTCAAAGTAGACACTATAAGACGTGGTATCTATTTGACCATTGTCCATTCACGTCAAGTTCATAATCGAATTATATACATTATAGACACTATAAGTGGTATCTATTTGACCATTGTCCATTCACGTCAGGGGAAACAACTAGTCTAAAATTATTAACAGACCGCAACGGATAATGGTAATATAGATACCACCACCGACATTATTTTACAAGTCCTACACGGACAATGGTAATATACATACCACCGAAAAATCACCCCTTTCCACCCCCTTTTTTTGGTTTTTGCCAAAAAAAAGTAATCAGAGAGCCCAAATTACCTAGAAATCACATCTTTTTTTTAATTACCATTACCAGGGGCTCGCGTTTGTTTAAGGGTTAATGTTTCATAGGGTAGGAGTTCCTAAATTCTTCAAATTCAGACTTGTCCTTTGTATTTGTGTCACAAAAGCTTCAAGCATAACAAACAGCATAACAAACAGCATAACAAACAGCATTGTGGGATTGCAGACAGTAACCCTAGAGGTTTTTTAAAGTAAATAAATAAATAAATAATGCTGGACAGTTCACACCACATTGTCTAGCCCCAAGCTAAGCAGAGCTTGTGTTATGGGTTCTAGACAACTGATATACTTATTATTATTTATTATTATTTATTTATTAAGAAACAAGTACAACACCATAACAGAAATACAAAGCGATGTTGCATGCACACAATTATATAAAAATAAAAAATAAAAACAACCAAGCTTAGAATAAGCAGGTAATACCTACCGAGGATAGACATACAATAATAACTAACACTAACTACTTGCATTAAATATTCTATAAAACAAGCTGCGCCATTTCCATGAGTTTCGGCAAGCTATGACAAAAAATTACAACATTGTTCTCTGAGAGAACATTAACTAAATGGACGGCGTGTGACATTGGGGCAAAGAGCAAGTTAGTTCTAGATGTTGGCTGACTGAGCATAGCGGGGCAGCGGCGCGCACCCACGTACTCGTCGGGCGCGCGTAGCCGCAGCGCCGCCAGCACCTCCTCGTGTTGCACAAGCCCGCGCAACACTCGCACCACGTACTTGACCAGCGCCACATCCCTCCTCACCGACAGTCGACAGTACCCGACCATACCCAATACGAACAAACTCGGGTACATCAGAGGGTAGTAAGAGTACTCCTAGGGCCCCGTACTCCTTCAGGTCCAAAAAACGTGCAAACTTATTTTGTATTTTCTCAATCATTAGCCTGTACTTGGCTTCGTGGGTATTCCATATTAAGGCATTCGTTTCTAAATGGCTCCGCACCAATGCATTGTACAGAGTCTTTACAATAAAAGTATTCCTGAAGTTCGTACTTTGCCTCAGAATAAAACCCATACTTCTGAAGGACTTGGCGCATACGTTAATAATGTGTTGGCGAAACGTTAAATCTGGTAGCATTTCAAGGCCTAGGTCACGCACTCGCGTCCGCGCCAGCACCTCGCCCGCGACCTCATACAGATGCCGCAGCGGCGCGCGCGCGCGACTGTAGCTCACCACGCAACACTTAGGTAGATACATTAAAACGCAGCTTATTTCTTTCACTCCATAGAACCAGCCTATCTATATCCCTCTGGAGCCGTTCATAATCTGAGGTGTCTGCTACTGTGAGAAATACCTTAAGATCATCCGCGAAAAGCAAACACTTTGCCTCCTTAATGACCTCAGGGAGATCGTTTACCATGATGATGAACTTCAGGGGGCCAAGATTGCTCCCCTGGCTCACCTCCGAAAAAGTGTAATATGGGCTTGAGTTGTAACCCGCATACTCTACGTACTGCCGGCGCTCACCCAGGTAGCTTGCAAAGAACTCAAGGAGATGGGGTGTGAATCCGATTGCAGACAATTTCGAAAGTAGGATGTCATTATCGACAGTGTCAAAAGCTTTTTGGAAGTCGAAGTACGCGGAGTCCTCCTGCCCCCCGCGTCGACGGCTGGCAACAAGTGCGACACGAACGAAAGAAACGGAATTTACTTGACTTTGACAGCAACCTTAAGTCAAAATCGTAATAACCAAATACCCACCCAAAACGGTGGTTGTTCAGTTAGGGTCACGTGACGCTAACCATATAGATGAGAAGGCAAAAAGTGAAGTCGGTCGTTATGTTTGCCCTCTGCGCAACGTGTTCGCGCATCTTTTACTGAACTGGACTGGAGTACACTCCAGGCGCGCGTCGGCGCAGGGCCATTTTTTTAATGTTTGAATGATGTAAATACGAATGGCCACCTTATGTAGTTTACCTGCAGCACGCCCTTTACGTACATACGGGCGCTGGAGTGTTGCCTCGTCCTTTACGTACATACGGGCCGTGGAGTGTTGCCACGCCCTTTACGTACATACGGGCCGTGGAGTGTTGCCACGCCCTTTACGTACATACGGGCGCTGGAGTGTTGCCACGCCCTTTACGTACATACGGGCCGTGGAGTGTTGCCACGCCCTTTACGTACATACGGGCCGTGGAGTGTTGCCACGCCCTTTACGTACATACGGGCGCTGGAGTGTTGCCACATCCTTTACGTACATACGGGCCGTGGAGTGTTGCCACGCCCTTATACGTACATACGGGCGCTGGAGTGTTGCCACGCCCTTTACGTACATACGGGCCGTGGAGTGTTGCCACGCCCTTTACGTACATACGGGCGCTGGAGTGTTGCCACGCCCTTTACGTACATATGGGCCGTGGAGTGTTGCCACGCCCTTTACGTACATACGGGCCGTGGAGTGTTGCCACGCCATTTACGTACATACGGGCGCTGGAGTGTTGCCTCGTCCTTTACGTACATACGGGCCGTGGAGTGTTGCCACGCCCTTTACGTACATACGGGCCGTGGAGTGTTGCCTCGTCCTTTACGTACATACGGGCCGTGGAGTGTTGCCTCGTCCTTTACGTACATACGAACGATGGAGTGTTGCCTCGTCCTTTACGACGGGCCGTGGAGTGTTGCCACGCCCTTTACGTACATACAGGCCGTGGAGTGTTGCCTCGTCCTTTACGTACATACGGGCCGTGGAGTGTTGCCACGCCCTTTACGTACATACGGGCCGTGGAGTGTTGCCTCGTCTTTTACGTACATACGGGCCGTGGAGTGTTGCCACGCCCTTTACGTACATACGGGCCGTGGAGTGTTGCCACGCCCTTTACGTACATACGGACGCTGGAGTGTTGCCACGCCCTTTACGTACATACGGGCCGTGGAGTGTTGCCTCGTCCTTTACGTACATACGGGCCGTGGAGTGTTGCCACGCCCTTTACGTACATACGGGCGCTGGAGTGTTGCCTCGTCCTTTACGTACATACGGGCCGTGGAGTGTTGCCACGCCCTTTACGTACATACGGGCCGTGGAGTGTTGCCACGCCCTTTACGTACATACGCGTCGTGGAGTGTTGCCACGCCCTTTACGTACATACGGACGCTGGAGTGTTGCCTCGCCCTTTACGTACATACGGGCGCTGGAGTGTTGCCTCGCCCTTTACGTACATACGGGCGCTGGAGTGTTGCTTCGCCCTTTACGTACATACGGGCGCTGGAGTGTTGCCTCGCCCTTTACGTACATACGGGCGCTGGAGTGTTGCCTCGCCCTTTACGTACATACGGGCGCTGAAGTGTTGCCTCGCCCTTTACGTACATACGGGCGCTGGAGTGTTGCCTCGCCCTTTACGTACATACGGGCGCTGGAGTGTTGCCTCGCCCTTTACGTACATACGGGCGCTGGAGTGTTGCTTCGCCCTTTACGTACATACGGGCGCTGGAGTGTTGCCTCGCCCTTTACGTACATACGGGCGCTGGAGTGTTGCCTCGCCCTTTACGTACATACGGGCGCTGGAGTGTTGCCTCGCCCTTTACGTACATACGGGCGCTGGAGTGTTGCCTCGCCCTTTACGTACATACGGGCGCTGGAGTGTTGCCTCGCCCTTTACGTACATACGGGCGCTGGAGTATTGCCTCGCCTTTTACGTACATACGGGCGCTGGAGTGTTGCCTCGCCCTTTACGTACATACGGGCGCTGGAGTGTTGCCTCGCCCTTTACGTACATACGGGCGCTGGAGTGTTGCCTCGTCCTTTACGTACATACGGGCGCTGTAGTGTTGCCTCGTCCTTCACGTACATACGGGCGCTGGAGTGTTGCCTCGTCCTTTACGTACATACGGGCGCTGGAGTGTTGCCTCGTCCTTTACGTACATACGGGCGCTGGAGTGTTGCCTCGCCCTTTACGTACATACGGGCGCTGGAGTGTTGCCTCGCCCTTTACGTACATACGGGCGCTGGAGTGTTGCTTCGCCCTTTACGTACATACGGGCGCTGGAGTGTTGCCTCGCCCTTTACGTACATACGGGCGCTGGAGTGTTGCCTCGCCCTTTACGTACATACGGGCGCTGGAGTGTTGCCTCGCCCTTTACGTACATACGGGCGCTGGAGTGTTGCCTCGCCCTTTACGTACATACGGGCGCTGGAGTGTTGCCTCGCCCTTTACGTACATACGGGCGCTGGAGTATTGCCTCGCCTTTTACGTACATACGGGCGCTGGAGTGTTGCCTCGCCCTTTACGTACATACGGGCGCTGGAGTGTTGCCTCGCCCTTTACGTACATACGGGCGCTGGAGTGTTGCCTCGCCCTTTACGTACATACGGGCGCTGGAGTGTTGCCTCGTCCTTTACGTACATACGGGCGCTGTAGTGTTGCCTCGTCCTTCACGTACATACGGGCGCTGGAGTGTTGCCTCGTCCTTTACGTACATACGGGCGCTGGAGTGTTGCCTCGTCCTTTACGTACATACGGGCGCTGTAGTGTTGCCTCGTCCTTCACGTACATACGGGCGCTGGAGTGTTGCCTCGTCCTTTACGTACATACGGGCGCTGGAGTGTTGCCCCCGTCCTTAATGTAACACTGCTTTCACAACATGCCGACAAGACCACATGATCTTAATAGTTTTTATTGTTTCATTTATGGTAAAAATGAATTTGTAACTCTGTGTGCTGTCGAGGAAAACTGCGCAATGCTGACGTCACTACGCACGGTCCTACGGTGCTTGTACTATTATTTATTCTGTGCCTACGGCTCCAAGCACAGAATAAATAATAGTACCTACTTACAAGTTTATAATAGTAAATAATGCTCCAAGTATGACCGAAGACCGAAATCGTGGAGCTCTTTTGTGAAGGAGTCCGGCAAGTACAACCACCTTACCTATTTCTGCCGCAAAGCAGTAGTGCTCGTATTGCTGTGTTCCGGTTTGAGGGGTCTGGGTGCCGGTGGAATTACAGGCACATGAGATTTCATGTTTATGTCTCAGGGTTTGGGGCGCAGTGCAATGCCGCATAGGGCGCGTCCTAGGTGCACGTGACCTGTGATTGTTACAGGCAGAGGTTACACTCAACATCACGTGGGATATCTGCTTGTTCCGGCATCCCTAAAGATAGCCTCAAATTGTTTATTCAAGTTTTTTATTTTTATTTGTTATTGTTTTGGTTTGTGTTTAAAGTTGATTGTTTTTGTGTATCTACCAACCGCATGACTGGCAGAGGACTGCATTTACCTACATTTAATTTTTCGGCAGTTTGTTTGCATGCTCTGAAGCGCATGCAAAATTTTCTACCTTTTTCCGCTAAAGTAACTCTTGTAAACTCTATCCTACTTCCTATCCTAGATTATGCAGACGTGTGTTATCCAGACGCTACCGAAGAACAGCTTAACAAACTTGAGCGGTTGTTGAATCTCTGCATCAGGTACATGTATGGTCTACGTAAGTACGACCACATTTCACACTACCGCTCACAGTTAAAATGGCTCAATTTTCGATATCGTCGGTATACACACTTACTCTGTCTCTTTTACAACATCCTCCACAATCGTCTTTCTCCAAACTATTTTTTGAAAAGAACGTTTCCCTCCCCTTTTTTCTCCTGACCATCTATCTCGATCCTCTCAACACCTTCTACTCATGACCCCTGCCCATAAGACCTATTTTTACTCATACTCTTTTAGGGTCACTTCGGTCTCTCGCGCAAACTATTCAGTTTAGAAAAAAATGATATTAGAAACCTCAACATCATTTTTGAAGACCTATCCATAGACGGACCTCTCCCCACACGTATAGGTCTGATGAATTTTATTTTTTTTGAGTTTCAGTTCTAAGTATGGGGAACCCCATAAATAATTGTTTTTTTTTTCAATTTTTGTGTAAAAATCTTAATGCGGTTCACAGAATACATCTACCTACCAAGTTTCAACATTATAGCTCTTATAGTTCCGGAAAAAAAAGGCTGTGACATACACGGACAGACAGACAGAAAGACAGACATGACGAATCCATAAGGGTTCCTTGTCTTTGACTACGGAACCCTAAAAAGTGTGCCAGTTCGGATCACAATGTTTACCTATCTAGCTCATCGATTCGGCAGGTACCTGTCTAGCTCATCGATTCGGCAGGTACCTGTCTAGCTCATCGAGTCGGCAAGTACCTGTCTAGCTCATCGAGTCGACAGGTACCTATCTAGCTCATCGAGTCGGCAGGTACCTATCTAGCTCATCGTGTCGGCAGGTACCTGTCTAGCTCATCGAGTCGGCAGGTACCTATCTAGCTCATCGAGTCGGCAGGTACCTATCTAGCTCATCGAGTCGGCAGGTACCTATCTAGCTCTTCGAGTCGGCAGGTACCTATCTAGCTCATGGAGTCGGCAGGTACCTATCTAGCTCATCGAGTCAGCAGGTACCTATCTAGCTCATCGAGTCAGCAGGTACCTATCTAGCTCATCGAGCCGGCAGGTACCTATCTAGCTCATCGAGTCGCTGCAGGTCGGTAGGTTATGAGTTTGACAATGTTCTTCTCCAGCTGTGCAATGATAAATATATGCACTAATTGTTTTTTGAAATTTACTACTGTTTGCCCAAATGTCTGCGGCTCCCATAAATGGTAACTAATAATAATTTTGTGTTACAAGTTTGTCTGATAATAAGTTTTTTGTGAAAAATATATATTTAGTTACAAGCTTTTGTGATATTAGTGATCGAAACCGTGTGCTGATCGAAATGAGCCTAAACACGGCCAGTCTACTATTATCCCTCGAGGAGTTCCGTTCTTTGATAAAGTCTATAGATTATCTAAGGTTCCGTTTTCCACCGTCTCAATCATCAGCTCAGCTCGCTGTCACCATAATATTGTATTGTCATCGGAACTTATCAGGTATGCAAAATTTCACCTCAATCGATTGAGGATACTGCACCCATATTCAATTGCATTATTTGAACATAATTATACAAATACAAATATTTTATTTCAATAAACTTAATCTAGGATCAATAACATTGGGTGGGGACCCTCTTTTAAGTAAGAAAAATACCTGTGTTAGAGGGTAATAAGCACATTTTATATGCTTTTTATCAGATTGTATTTTTTGGTGCCGTGACCGTGTGTCCGGGGTGTGTCCGGCCAAAGAATAGCACCTCCGTCTCCTCCCGTTGATATCGTAACAACCAACTAAGGGATTAGGTACACCAGGGGATGGGCATCATCATCCACCTGAGTACCTGCATTTTTTGACTTGACTGGTACCTCTACGTGGATAATCGCGTGGAGTCACGTTTGAGGCTAGTGTTACTAGACAAATAAACTCGTTGGCAATAACGTTAAATTATGTTAATTCGTAAATTTGGACAGTCCCAGAGTGCGCGTCGGCATTGGACAGTCCCAGAGTGCGCGTCGGCGGAGCAATATGAACATTGGACTTCTATTATTCGTGAGTATTCAAAGTACTTAGGTACTACTATTACGCCAGAACTCGAGCATTACTGAGTTAATGCGAGCAGAACTGTATTACTCGAGCAGCCTTATCCTCCCGCCCCTGTGCCATCTGCTGAATCACTCCTTGCAGAATGGTGTCTTTCCTTCTATTTGGAAAGAAGCGCAAATAATTGGTTTGCCCAAAAATCAAATACTTTTCCGAATTTCGTCCAATATCCATTCTCCCGTTCCTATAAAAAGTCCTCGAATTAAACTCTTTTCTGTCCTGTCATAACCTACTTAATCCTTTGCAGTCTGGTTTTCGTAAAGGCACAGTACAGTCACTAGTTAAAATAACGGACGATATACGTTTGGGTTGGATAACGCAGACAGCTCACAGTGCCAACTTTACGTTCAATGCCTTCAACTTCGACATTCTCCTTGCAGTACTTCGCTCGCTTAACATGTCCTCGGCGGTAATCGACTGGTTGTTCACCTATTTATAGGGCACCGGCAGCGTGCTCGCCTCAACGAGGCGTTAACGTCGTGGTACCACGATGAAGTAAGATTTTGAGAAATTGTATAAATAGCGGTGACATGGCAGCCGGGGTACCTCAAGGCGGCGTCCTATCACCTCTTCTCTTCGCTATTTATACAATTTCTCAAAATCTTACTTCATCCTATCACCTCTATGCAGATGACCTTCAGATTTACACTCAGGCGCCACTCGGCAGTTTAGCTGACGCCGTGGAAAACACGAACAATAATTTGCGTCATATTTCAGAATGGAGCAAGGCTTATGGGTTGAAAGTCAACCCAAGTAAACCCAAACTATCATCGTTATCATCGTCAGATTAATGTGTGAATGTTGATTGGTCTGCGTTACCCCCAAGTTGTCTTTGACGGGGAACATATTCCGTACAGCGACACTGTCAAACATCTGGGGATAGAAATCGACCGGAGTTTATCTTGGGTTTCTCAACTGCAACTCAGCTGTCAGAAGCATTATGCGTCTGCAGGGTCTTTGAGAAGACTTCGCAATTTTCTGCCAACTGCCACCAAAGTTTCAATTGCACAATCCCTCCTTCTACCTGTGTTAGATTGCGCAGACGCATGGTATCTAGACATCACAAAGGAGCAGCTAAATAAGCTTGAGCACCTTCAAAATTTCTGCATCAGGTTCATATTTGGATTCCGTAAATATGACCATGTATCTCCTTTCCACTTTATGCTCAAGTGGCTACCTATCCGTCTTCGCCGGGGTATGGGGTTTTTATTTTTGTGGTGTGCAATAAAGTGTTATCTATCTATCTATGAATATTCTTTCTCTTCTCTTTTCTGTTTTTTTTTAGTTCTTTCTCTCCTCACTATCTTAAAAAACAGTCACATACATAGTCCTGATCTTACACTAGGATCCCCTGTGTCGTGTGTATCAGGAACTACGAGCACCATGCTACCACAACACAGACACGGAACTAATAACATAACATAACACCCTACAGTGACATACATAGTCCTGATCCCACACTAGGATCCCCTGTGTCGTGTGTATCAGGAACTACGAGCACCATGCTACCACAACACAGACACGGAACTAATAACATAACATAACACCCTACAGTGACATACATAGCCCTGATCCCACACTAGGATCCCCTGTGTCGTGTGTATCAGGAACTACGAGCACCATGCTACCACAACACAGACACGGAACTAATAACATAACATAACACCCTACAGTGACATACATAGTCCTGATCCCACACTAGGATCCCCTGTGTCGTGTGTATCAGGAACTACGAGCACCATGCTACCACAACACAGACACGGAACTAATAACATAACATACATAACATAACATACATAACATAACATACATAACATAACACCCAACAGTCACATACATAGTCCTGATCCCACACTAGGATCCCTGTGTCGTGTGTATCAGGAACTACGAGCACCATGCTATCACAACACAGACATGGAACTAATAACATAACATAACACCCTACAGTGACATACATAGTCCTGATCCCACACTAGGATCCCCTGTGTCGTGTGTATCAGGAACTACGAGCACCATGCTATCACAACACAGACATGGAACTAATAACATAACATAACACCCTACAGTGACATACATAGTCCTGATCCCACACTAGGATCCCCTGTGTCGTGTGTATCAGGAACTACGAGCACCATGTACCACAACACAGACACGGAACTAATAACATAACATAACACCCTACAGTGACATACATAGTCCTGATCCCACACTAGGATCCCCTGTGTCGTGTGTATCAGGAACTACGAGCACCATGCTATCACAACACAGACATGGAACTAATAACATAACATAACACCCTACAGTGACATACATAGTCCTGATCCCACACTAGGATCCCCTGTGTAGTGTGTATCAGGAACTACGAGCACCATGCTACCAAAACACAGACACGGAACTAATAACATAACATACATAACATAACATACATAACATAACACCCAACAGTCACATACATAGTCCTGATCCCACACTAGGATCCCCTGTGTCGTGTGTATCAGGAACTACGAGCACCATGTACCACAACACAGGCACGGAACTAATAACAGATCATACATAACATAACACCCAACAGTCACATATAGCCCTGATCCCACACTAGGATCCCCTGTGTCGTGTGTATCAGGAACTACGAGCACCATGCACCACAACACAGACACGGAACTAATAACAGATCATACATAACATAACACAAAACAGTCACATACATAGTCCTGATCCCACACTAGGATCCCCTGTGTCGTGTGTATCAGGAACTACGAGCACCATGCACCACAACACAGGCACGGAACTAATAACAGATCATACATAACATAACACCCAACAGTCACATACATAGTCCTGATCCCACACTAGGATCCCTGTGTCGTGTGTATCAGGAACTACGAGCACCATGCACCACAACACAGGCACGGAACTAATAACAGATCATACATAACATAACACCCAACAGTCACATACATAGTCCTGATCCCACACTAGGATCCCTGTGTCGTGTGTATCAGGAACTACGAGCACCATGCACCACAACACAGGCACGGAACTAATAACAGATCATACATAACATAACACCCAACAGTCACATACATAGTCCTGATCCCACACTAGGATCCCTGTGTCGTGTGTATCAGGAACTACGAGCACCATGCACCACAACACAGGCACGGAACTAATAACAGATCATACATAACATAACACCCAACAGTCACATACATAGTCCTGATCCCACACTAGGATCCCTGTGTCGTGTGTATCAGGAACTACGAGCTCCATGCTAACACAAGACAGGCACGGAACTAATAACATAACATATGTACATAACATAACACCCAACAGTCACATACATAGTCCTGATCCCACACTAGGATCCCTGTGTCGTGTGTATCAGGAACTACGAGCTCCATGCTAACACAAGACAGGCACGGAACTAATAACATAACATATGTACATAACATAACACCCAACAGTCACATACATAGTCCTGTTCCCACACTAGGATCCTGTGTCGTGTGTATCAGAGGGGTGAGTCTGAGTTTTGCAAACACCATCGTAACGGTGAACGTAACACGATCGTACGTGTATAACATAATAACTAGCTATTAATCTGTGCCAAAAACGTCACAGATTAATGGCTAGTTACTACGCAATACACGTACACTCGCCGTTACGATCATCGTTACGATGGTGTGTGTAAACTCGGACTTGCCCCTCAGGAACTACGAGCACCATGCTACACATAGACCCGCAACGAATACGTGGCAGATCATACAAACATTTGTTCAGCGGGAATCTAACCTGCAACCTGTCATCTCAGCCGGCTCCTCGCCCGCCGCGCCACAGAGGTCGACAATAGGACAGTAATAAAGTACGTTGTACTTTTAAATAGGTGTACTATGTTTGTACAGGGGGCTTGTGTAGATACAATTGTATGCAATTATTATAATTAATAGTCTATAATTACACGTTTTTGTGAGTCATCACTCGCAAGGTTTAATGGAGCTCGTCTTGTATGTCTGTTTGTATTATTCTAATTACCCGACTGCGCCCAAAGGAAGATGAGATGGCCCCTCCGTCCCGGCCCCCTGTGTGCGGTGTGGCCCCCGTGCTTCGCCACCCGCCCCTTCTTCTTCTTTGTTTGTTTACCTTCTTACAATGCTATGTGCTGTGAGGTCTCGAAACCTGTTTGCTGTTCGCTGCGCTGTTATGCGGAGATGAGAGATGATGAGCCTCTCTTTGCTACGTCACGCTTAGATGAGATGATATGCGTTTTTATATATCGAACACCCGACAATTTTGTCAAGTCTGTCCTGCTTGGGATCTTAAAGCACCTGACAATAATAGTCAAGTCTGCCGTCCGAGTATAAGATGCACAGCAAGTATATCTGTCTGCACTCCACAATACAATGTGTAATGTATTTAGGCTGATGTAAGCCTGAAGTCTCAGGTATTTAACCTGGATTTAGGAACTGCGATTAGCAATCCTGAAGCGGTTTTATAAATGCTGAATTACAGGCTCCATAATATGTGGTGGAAGCGCCTCGCGTCTATCTCCCTCTTTCCTCGCTTCCTCTCTCTCTTTCTAGCGTAGCTTTTAGACCGATTGTGGTTTTAATAGCCTTGTGATGACTCCACTAATCGCATACAATGATAATGTATGTTGCAGTTGCATTTGAATATCTTTATGCGGATGTTTAGGCTTCAAGTCAGGTCACCTGTGGGGTCTAGAAATCTATATTGATATCTAGGTCATAGACGACACATTATTTAATAATAGTTAAAACTTAACTTATATATTCCGGCCTCTCCTACACGTTCCGAATTAAAAAACATACCTCAGTATGTGTCGAGCACTGCTTGTATGTTTTAGGACTTATGAACTTGGATAGAATCTATACAAGGCTTATTTTTGACTTATTTGGTGTCTTTGCTAAGACTCCATACAGTGTTTCTTTATGTACAACTAGCGACTCGTCCCGACTTCGCACGGGTAGTTTCAGATGAAAAACAGCCCCCCCCCCCCCCCTCGTATCCCCCCCATAGCCTATGTCACTCAGGGTGAACGTAGCTTTCCAATGGTGAAAGAATTTTTTAAATCGGCCCAGTACTTTTTGAGCCTATTCATTACAAACATACAAACATACAAAAATAGGTACAAATCTTTCCTCTTTATAATATTAGTATAGATATAGATTTATCAATTGTCTTTTGAGTTTATTTTTAATCCAAGCTTAGAATAGTAAGCGACTATCCTATTTGATAGTCCAACTCTGAGTGAGTATAATCTCATGCGTTATAATAGTAAGCGACTATCCTATTTGATAGTCCAACTCTGAGTGAGTATAATCTCATGCGTTATAATAGTAAGCGACTATCCTATTTGATAGTCCAACTCTGAGTGAGTATAATCTCATGCGTTATAATAGTAAGCGACTATCCTATTTGATAGTCCAACTCTGAGTGAGTATAATCTCATGCGTAGTAAGCGACTATCCTATTTGATAGTCCAACTCTGAGTGAGTATAATCTCATGCGTTATAATAGTAAGCGACTATCCTATTTGATAGTCCAACTCTGAGTGAGTATAATCTCATGCGTTATAATAGTAAGCGACTATCCTATTTGATAGTCCAACTCTGAGTGAGTATAATCTCATGCGTTATAATAGTAAGCGACTATCCTATTTGATAGTCCAACTCTGAGTGAGTATAATCTCATGCGTTATAATAGTAAGCGACTATCCTATTTGATAGTCCAACTCTGAGTGAGTATAATCTCATGCGTTATAATAGTAAGCGACTATCCTATTTGATAGTCCAACTCTGAGTGAGTATAATCTCATGCGTTATAATAGTAAGCGACTATCCTATTTGATAGTCCAACTCTGAGTGAGTATAATCTCATGCGTAATAAAGAACTTCGATATAATACTATTGCTTATTATATATTCGCTCTTAATATCTAGGCAGCAGGGTTCGGTTTTCATGGTGGTACTCGATGTCTGCTCGCGCGCAGGAATATAGGTACTCCTGTCACAGAATAAATATTAGTACACTCCTTTCTTTACACGAGCTGCCTCCCGTGGGTGCGAGTGAGGTAGCTGCCACTGAAGTTCTCCCTTGTCAGACAGGGACGAGACATCACGCCTGGGTAATTCAATTCCTGAAATCAAGAAATTGACAATCAAGAAGTAGTTTCCATTTTGAACCTTATACGCTCAGCATAAGAGTCTTCCTTAGTTTTAATAGGTTCTGTAGGAATTTGGTAATGTTAACAAATAATTTTGGGGATTGTATTTTTCTTCATATTTTTTCTTTTGAGTTTTTTTTCTTGATAAATTTGCAACTCAGAATATATTGTAGGTATCTTAAAAGTGTTACCAAATGTCGGCAGCATATGTGAAAACCAGCGTTCCATCACAAAGAGTTAAGACTCTAATAGTCGAAGCTCGGCCGCACCATAGGTAATAGTTTAAATGTTCACTGAGCTTGTTTTTATATTGCCGCTATAACAACAAATACCAATACAAAAATAGTAAAGAAAAGGAGTAAAAAAAACCGTGATTTTTATGTTGTTAGTGTCCCATGGTACGGAACCTTCGTGTGCGAGTCCGACCCGCACTTAGCCGATGTTTTTTATGTGCTTTTACTTATTTGCGAGATGATGTCAGAGCATTGCAGGCCTCCGTACCGCTCGATGCCTTAGAGCATTGCAGGCCTCCGTACCGCTCGATGCCTTAGAGCATTGCAGGCCTCCGTACCGCTCGATGCCTTAGAGCATTGCAGGCCTCCGTACCGCTCGATGCCTTAGAGCATTGCAGGCCTCCGTACCGCTCGATGCCTTAGAGCATTGCAGGCCTCCGCACAGCTCGATGCCTTAGAGCATTGCAGGCCTCCGTACAGCTCGATGCCTTAGAGCATTGCAGGCCTCCGTACCGCTCGATGCCTTAGAGCATTGCAGGCCTCCGTACCGCTCGATGCCTTAGAGCATTGCAGGCCTCCGTACAGCTCGATGCCTTAGAGCATTGCAGGCCTCCGTACCGCTCGATGCCTTAGAGCATTGCAGGCCTCCGTACCGCTCGATGCCTTAGAGCATTGCAGGCCTCCGTACCGCTCGATGCCTTAGAGCATTGCAGGCCTCCGTACCTCTAAGCTCTGCTAGATAATGTTGTGTGAACTGTCAAGCATTATTTATTTATTTATTTATGTTGACACATTGACGTTGTTGCAGATATTCCTGAGGCTGTCTGCGCGAGCGCAGCCCCTACAAGGTAAGATCATCATTTTATAAACATCATTGGACATTCAAACATTATTACGACTGAATCAAAAAAAAAAAAACACTTGTAGGAAGCTACATTATCCCTGAATGCTATGTTTTATATAGCTTTCCTCTGCGGTTAGCTCGCGTTATGTACCTAGCCCCTGCCTACTCCGTACCGTTATGTACCTAGCCCCTGCCTACTCCGTACCGTTATGTACCTAGCCCCTGCCTACTCCGTACCGTTATGTACCTAGCCCCTGCCTACTCCGTACCGTTATGTACCTAGCCCCTGCCTACTCCGTACCGTTATGTACCTAGCCCCTGCCTACTCCGTACCGTTATGTACCTAGCCCCTGCCTACTCCGTACCGTTATGTATCTAGCCCCTGCCTACTCCGTACCGTTATGTACCTAGCCCCTGCCTACTCCGTACCGTTATGTACCTAGCCCCTGCCTACTCCGTACCGTTATGTACCTAGCCCCTGCCTACTCCGTACCGTTATGTACCTAGCCCCTGCCTACTCCGTACCGTTATGTACCTAGCCCCTGCCTACTCCGTACCGTTATGTACCTAGCCCCTGCCTACTCCGTACCGTTATGTACCTAGCCCCTGCCTACTCCGTACCGTTATGTACCTAGCCCCTGCCTACTCCGTACCGTTATGTACCTAGCCCCTGCCTACTCCGTACCGTTATGTACCTAGCCCCTGCCTACTCCGTACCGTTATGTACCTAGCCCCTGCCTACTCCGTACCGTTATGTACCTAGCCCCTGCCTACTCCGTACCGTTATGTACCTAGCCCCTGCCTACTCCGTACCGTTATGTACCTAGCCCCTGCCTACTCCGTACCGTTATGTACCTATCCCCTGCCTACTCCGTAACGTTATGTACCTAGCCCCTGCCTACTCCGTAACGTTATGTACCTAGCCCCTGCCTACTCCGTACCGTTATGCACCTAGCCCCTGCCTACTCCGTACCGTTATGTACCTAGCCCCTGCCTACTCCGTACCGTTATGCACCTAGCCCCTGCCTACTCCGTACCGTTATGCACCTAGCCCCTGCCTACTCCGTACCGTTATGTACCTAGCCCCTGCCTACTCCGTACCGTTATGCACCTAGCCCCTGCCTACTCCGTACCGTTATGTACCTAGCCCCTGCCTACTCCGTACCGTTATGTACCTAGCCCCTGCCTACTCCGTACCGTTATGTACCTAGCCCCTGCCTACTCCGTACCGTTATGTACCTAGCCCCTGCCTACTCCGTACCGTTATGTACCTAGTCCCTGCTTACTCCATACCGTTATGTACCTAGCCCCTGCCTACTCCGTACTGTTATGTATCTAGTCCCGGCTTACTCCGTACCGTTATGTACCTAGCCCCTGCCTACTCCGTACCGTTATGTACCTAGCCCCTGCCTACTCCGTACCGTTATGTACCTAGCCCCTGCCTACTCCGTACCGTTATGTACCTAATCCCTGCTTACTCCGTACCGTTATGTACCTAGCCCCTGCCTACTCCGTACCGTTATGTACCTAGCCCCTGCCTACTCCGTACCGTTATGTACCTAGTCCCTGCTTACTCCGTACCGTTATGTACCTAGCCCCTGCCTACTCCGTACCGTTATGTACCTAGCCCCTGCCTACTCCATACCGTTATGTACCTAGTCCCTGCTTCTTCCGTACCGTTATGTACCTAGCCCCTGCCTACTCCGTACCGTTATGTACCTAGTCCCTGCCTACTCTGTACCGTTATGTACCTAGCCCCTGACTACTCCGTACCGTTATGTACCTAGCCCCTGCCTACTCCGTACCGTTATGTACCTAGCCCCTGCCTACTCCGTACCGTTATGTACCTAGTCCCTGCTTACTCCGTACCGTTATGTACCTAGCCCCTGCCTACTCCGTACCGCTATGTACCTAGCCCCTGCCTACTCCGTACCGTTATGTACCTAGTCCCTGCTTACTCCGTACCGTTATATACCTAGCCCCTGCCTAGTCCGTACCGGTTGATCTGATTATGAAGAGGCTAATTCCAAGTCACGAAGCTCACCATCACATTTGTGTTGCAGGAAAGGAAAAAGAATCGAGCTGCATTGAGATGACGCCAGAGAGAGCCGACGAGATCAACGAGATAGCGCAAGAGGTCAACAGTTTCATAAACGAGTTGTCCGACAAACACGCAGACATCGACTTCACGCTCGTCAAACTGAACGTAGAAAAACATTCAGATGACGAAGAAGAAGAAAAAGAAACTATACTGAAAATAGAAGTCAACGATTGCAATAACGATGCTATGAATCATCCTAAACAAGAAGATAGGTATTTTGAAAATGATGATAATGATTCTAACGATTCAAAAAATAAACATGAGCAAACTGAAGATACTTGTAATGAAGACAGTAAATGCGAAAATGAAAAAACTGCAAATAATTGTATTAATGCTAATAATGAAAATGATAATGGCGATGATATAGATAATGACGATGCCAATGAAAGAGATGATGAAACTGAAAACTGGAAAACTCATAAACAATCAAATTACTCACGGGTAAAACCATCTGAGTTAAAAGGAAACGAAATACCGTTGCGAGAAAACGTTGGTAGCCATAGAGAAGAAGAAAACACAGGAGAAATTGAAGAAACACCTAAAAATAAGCAAATCCAAATTATACCCAATCATAGTAATACGTCCAACGATCAAAATCTTATGTCAAAAAATGACGGCCACAAAGACGATTTGATAAAAGACTTTGACGATGTTGAAACTCGCGATGAAAAAAAACAAAAAGTCGAAACAAATCTAACCAAAAACTATAATTTCAACGACAACAGTAATGTGTACATCTCGCACATGTACATGTACGCACCGAACATTGACAACTCGCACTTCGAAATGGATAACTACAACATTAACGATAATCTGTACAACCCAGACCTACGGAAGTTCATGAACCTTTATGATGAGCTTGCAAACATCTACACAAACTCGTACGCAAGTAACTACGGGCTTGAACAATCCTACGAGAACATTCCAGCAGAAGAAAATGTTAACTTTTTTTATATTCAACCGACTTTTGACCATTACAGTGTTGAAGACTATTTAAGAAATGCGATACTGAATGATATTATGTTAAGTGCTGAAAATGTGCATAGACTTGCAGAAAGTTGTAGAGAACACGGAGGGACTGAAATAGGAGAAAACTACAATGTTAATGGTGTTATTAAAGACAATATTTAGCCTAATTTATGGCATTTACTGCGCCGATTTGAATGCAACTTAAGCTGTAAAAGACCATTTTGAAATTGTAGCTAAGTAGGTACCTACTCTTACTCAGGTCGAAACAAAAAACAGAATCAACTGAACTTCAAGTTCAGTTGACATCTTTTAAACTGATTTTCAATTTGTATTCACAGTTAAAGTCAAGTTTATTTTCCCAGTCGTTTTATTGGTAAAAGGTGCTTTCAAATTCATATTCGATGCTTTGAACCGTCGAAGTAGCCGCCGAACATCACCAAAATTAAGTTTTTTTGATGGGTCGAAGCATCCAATATTATTATGAGTTTAACAATTATATTGGTTCATTTTATACATCTAAGTATTACCTCAATGGTTTAAACAAGCGATGTAAAATTTTCAATTATTTTTTCATCCCATCTATTCGAAAAGGACGACTGGGTTCGCCTTTAAGTGCACCCAACGGTGGTGTTTTCTATGAGAAACTTTTAGCGGGCAGTAATGAGTTTTCCGGCGCACTTATTAAGTTCCTAATTCAAAAAGTGCGCGGCAAAGATAATTGCGGCGCACTTATTGAATTTGGAACCAGCGCCACGCAAATATTGTTTGAATAAATACTGGCTGCTACGACGGCCCAAAACCCAAAACAAAAAACACACAAAAAACACAAAACACAAAAAAAAACAGAAAATCACAAAAAAACACAAAAAACACAAAAAACACAAAACACAAAAAAAACACTAAAACAAAAAAAAACACAAAAAATACAAAACACAAAAAACACAACACACAAAAAAAAACACAAAAACACAAAAAAGCACAAAAAACATAAAACACAAAAAAAAACACAAAAAATACAAAACACACAAAAAACCCAAAACACAAAAAAAACACAAAAAACACAAAAAAACACAAAACACAAAAACACAAAAAAAAACACAAAAAATACAAAACACACAAAAAACACAAAAAAAAACACAAAAAAAACACAAAAAATACATAACACACAAAAAACACAAAACACAAAAAAAAAACAAAAAAAAACACAAAAAAACACAAAAAAGCACAGAACACAAAAAACACAAAAAACACAAAACACAAAAAAACACCCAAAAAAAACACAAAAATACAAACAACAAAAAAAACACAAGAACACAAAAAAACAACCATTTGTTTTATTAAATAATAATATTACAATAACATATGAGGCGCCTTTTATTTTCTCATAGTGGGTGATGAAAAGAGTGTATCACACGGGCGCAACAAATATTTTTGGCTCGGGCGACGTACTTTGAATCCCTCGCTACGTTCAGGATTCTACTAAAGAATCGCTCGCTACGCTCGGGATTCTACTCTAGAATCCCTCACTTCGCTCTGGATTAAAAAAAGCGCCCTCGCCGTAAAAATATTATGTTGCTCCCTTATGATACAATCTACTATTTCCACCCCATTCAATTTAATACATAGTATCACAGAGTAAGGAATAATACTAACGTACAACAGAGAGACAATCTTAGTACTACGATCGTTGCCACGATAAGTCGCGCAAGAGCAGCGCCCGTGGCGCGCGCTCAGTACTAACGTACTAATATGCATTCTTACTTGTTTTCTTAACAGCGTACTAGATGGCGCTTCTCTCTTGCCTTCTTTACAGCGCACTAGATGATACTTGAGAAATCAAGCGTATTTCATCACATCATATCATAGAGTAACACGTTAGTATTCTTACTACTCTGTGGAGTAACTATCGAAATATTATCGAATAATACACTGCTCCGAAACATGGTTTTATTTCAACGCCATCTATGTGTTTCTTGACCAAACTTAGAACCTTAGAACCCAATCAAAATGTTTCGGTTAGAAATTGCTAGATGTCAGTAAAAACATTGAAAAAAAAAACTATTTTATAACGATTTTTGTTATTTTATTAGTTAAAATCACATAAAAAGCCGTCAAAAAAAGTGAAAAAATAATCTAATTAATGTGTTCAATATTCCTAGCGATACCAGTACTGCCATCTATCGATATTTTGTGTGAACTAATTCTAAAATGTATGGAATTAACCAGACCTGATAGTATATTGTTATGTATGAGTTGATGTTCAGGATAAATTAATAAAGTTTTTTTTTTTTTTTTTTTTTTTAATACTACTTGGATGACGGAACAAGCTAGAGGCCCACCTGATGTAAAGCGGTGCGTATCGGCGTAACACTACTCATCTACTCGTCGTGCCTGCACACAGTGCGTCTACTCGTCAGTAGATGGCGCTAGGAGGCTCTAAATGCGTATCGGCGTAACACTACTCATCTACTCGTCCTGCCTGCACACAGTGCGTCTACTCGTCAGTAGATGGCGCTAGGAGGCTCTAAATGCGTATCGGCGTAACACTACTCATCTACTCGTCCTGCCTGCACACAGTGCGTCTACTCGTCAGTAGATGGCGCTTGGAGGCTCTAAATGCGTATCGGCGTAACACTAATCACCTACTCGTCCTGCCTGTACATAGTGCGTCTACTCGTCAGTAGATGGCGCTAGGAGGCTCTAAATGCGTATCGGCGTAACAGTAGATGGCGCTAGGAGGCTCTAAATGCGTATCGGCGTAACACTACTCATCTACTCGTCCTGCCTGCACATAGTGCGTCTACTTATCAGTAGATGGCGCTAGGAGGCTTTAAATGCGTATCGGCGTAACACTACTCATCTACTCGTCCTGCCTGCTCTACACATAGATGGCGCTAGGAGGCTCTAAATGCGTATCGGCGTAACACTACTCATCTACTCGTCTTGCCTGCTCTACACATAGATGGCGCTAGGAGGCTCTAAATGCGTATCGGCGTAACACTACTCATCTACTCGTCCTGCCTGCTCTACACCTAGATGGCGCTAGGAGGCTCTAAATGTGTATCAGCGTAACACTACTCATCTACTGGTCCTGCCTGCACGTAGTGCGTCTACTCGTCAGTAGATGGCGCTAGGAGGCTCTAAATGCGTATCGGCGTAACACTACTCGTATACTCGTCAGCAGATAGCGCTAGGAGGCTCTAAATGCGTATCGGCGTAACACTACTCATCTACTCGTCCTGCCTGCTCTACACCTAGATGGCGCTAGGAGGCTCTAAATGTGTATCAGCGTAACACTACTCATCTACTGGTCCTGCCTGCACGTAGTGCGTCTACTCGTCAGTAGATGGCGCTAGGAAGCTCTAAATGCGTATCGGCGTAACACTACTCGTATACTCGTCAGCAGATAGCGCTAGGAGGCTCTAAATGCGTATCGGCGTAACAGTAGATGGCGCTAGGAGGCTCTAAATGCGTATCGGCATAACACTACTTATCTACTCGTCCTGCCTGCACATAGTGCGTCTACTCATCAGTAGATGGCGCTAGGAGGCTCTAAATGCGAATCGGCGTAACACAACTCATCTACTCGTCCTGCCTGCTCTACACATAGATGGCGCTAGGAGGCTCTAAATGCGTATCAGCGTAAGACTACTCATCTACTCGTCCTGCCTGCACACAGTGCGTCTACTCGTCAGCAGATGGCGCTAGGAGGCTCTAAATGCGTATCGGCGTAACAGTAGATGGCGCTAGGAGGCTCTAAATGCGTATCTGCGTAACACTACTCATCTACTCGTCCTGCCTGCACATAGTGCGTCTACTCATCAGTAGATGGCGCTAGGAGGCTCTAAATGCGTATCGGCGTAACACTACTCATCTACTCGTCCTGCCTGCTCTACACATAGATGGCGCTAGGAGGCTCTAAATGCGTATCGGCGTAACACTACTCATCTACTCGTCCTGCCTGCTCTACACATAGATGGCGCTAGGAGGCTCTAAATGCGTATCAGCGTAACACTACTCATCTACTCGTCCTGCCTGCACATAGTGCGTCTACTCGTCAGTAGATGGCGCTAGGAGGCTCTAAATGCGTATCAGCGTAACACTACTCATCTACTCGTCCTGCCTGCACATAGTGCGTCTACTCGTCAGTAGATGGCGCTAGGAGGCTCTAAATGCGTATCGGCGTAACACTACTCATCTACTCGTCCTGCCTGCACATAGTGTGTCTACTTGTCAGTAGATGGCGCTAGGAGGCTCTAAATGTGTATCGGCGTAACACTACTCATCTACTCGTCCTGCCTGCACACAGTGCGTCTACTCGTCAGCAGATGGCGCTAGGAGGCTCTAAATGCGTATCGGCGTAACACTACTCATCTACTCGTCCTGCCTGCACATAGTGCGTCTACTCGTCAGTAGATGGCGCTAGGAGGCTCTAAATGCGTATCGGCGTAACACTACTCATCTACTCGTCCTGCCTGCACATAGTGCGTCTACTCGTCAGTAGATGGCGCTAGGAGGCTCTAAATGCGTATCGGCATAACACTACTTATCTACTCGTCCTGCCTGCACATAGTGCGTCTACTCATCAGTAGATGGCGCTAGGAGGCTCTAAATGCGAATCGGCGTAACACAACTCATCTACTCGTCCTGCCTGCTCTACACATAGATGGCGCTAGGAGGCTCTAAATGCGTATCAGCGTAAGACTACTCATCTACTCGTCCTGCCTGCACACAGTGCGTCTACTCGTCAGCAGATGGCGCTAGGAGGCTCTAAATGCGTATCGGCGTAACAGTAGATGGCGCTAGGAGGCTCTAAATGCGTATCGGCGTAACACTACTCATCTACTCGTCCTGCCTGCACATAGTGCGTCTACTCATCAGTAGATGGCGCTAGGAGGCTCTAAATGCGTATCGGCGTAACACTACTCATCTACTCGTCCTGCCTGCACATAGTGCGTCTACTCGTCAGTAGATGGCGCTAGGAGGCTCTAAATGCGTATCGGCGTAACACTACTCATCTACTCGTCCTGCCTGCACATAGTGCGTCTACTCGTCAGTAGATGGCGCTAGGAGGCTCTAAATGCGTATCGGCGTAACACTACTCATCTACTCGTCCTGCCTGCACATAGTGTGTCTACTCGTCAGTAGATGGCGCTAGGAGGCTCTAAATGCGTATCGGCGTAACACTACTCATCTACTCGTCCTGCCTGCACATAGTGCGTCTTCTCGTCAGTAGATGGCGCTAGGAGGCTCTAAATGCGTATCGGCGTAACACTTCTCATCTACTCGTCCTGCCTGCACATAGTGCGTCTACTCGTCAGTAGATGGCGCTAGGAGGCTCTAATTGCGTATCGGCGTAACACTACTCATCTACTCGTCCTGCCTGCACATAGTGCGTCTACTCGTCAGTAGATGGCGCTAGGAGGCTCTAAATGCGTATCGGCGTAACACTACTCATCTACTCGTCCTGCCTGCTCTACACATAGATGGCGCTAGGAGGCTCTAAATGCGTATCGGCGTAACACTACTCATCTACTCGTCCTGCCTGCTCTACACATAGATGGCGCTAGGAGGCTCTAAATGCGTATCGGCGTAACACTACTCATCTACTCGTCCTGCCTGCACATAGTGCGTCTACTCGTAAGCAGATGGCGCTAGGAGGCTCTAAATGCGTATCGGCGTAACACTACTCATCTACTCGTCCTGCCTGCACACAGTGCGTCTACTCGTCAGTAGATGGCGCTAGGAGGCTCTAAATGCGTATCGGCGTAACACAACTCATCAGGTAGGTTCGCGCAGGCGGAGCCGTTGGCGAATGCTAGTTGTATATAATATATGAAACAATAACAGATACAATGATCAGATCATAAATAATATGCCATTAATCATGTTATAACTATACACTTATTTATTGACTTAACTAACTTTTTTTACTAACAATGTTTGTTGAATGTGCACAGGTGTACCTATTTAATATTAATGACATTTCTATACTTTTGTTCAAACAACAATGGTCATGGATAGGGATAAAATGGGCTACTTTTACTTCAACGACATAGTCTGCTCTCGGTGCTTCAACGACATAGTCTGCTCTCGGGTGTTGCAAAGATCCAGACCAAAGATGTTTCTACCATTCGCTGCGGTGCTAGCGCTCTGCGTAAGTAATATTTTATTACCACCTCCATCCACCGCCTTCCTGCGGGCTCTATAATGTCATTGGTGCATCAAAAGGGGGGCATTCCTGTTCAAGGGGGGCATTCCTGTTCTGCGTCGTCCGCTTTGTGGTCGCCACTCTGGAACTTTTCTTCTGGAAATCTCGTTTTTGTATGGAGAAAATGAGAGCGAAATGGAATTGTTGTGAAACTCATTACAACCATACATAAAAACAAATATCGACTCGGAATTCGATATTCGGGATACCGAATGCAAAACTAAGACAAACCTGTGGTAGGCCCTCTGGCCATTTGAACAACCTCAAAGTTTGTTAACATGATACCGAACCGAATACAAAATCTGGATTCTAATTGTTTTCAGAATAGCATATAGTGGTTTAGAAAATATGTCTTTATAAAAATATATTTTCTTCAGTCCAGAAAATTTCTGGTAAGTTTGAGTCTATCAGCATACATCGTGCCTTTTCTTGCAACGTTCTATCCTTTCTTTCAGCTAATCCATTTAGCTTATAACTATAACTATAAGATAACTGTGAATCCTAGATTAATAAAATAAATTAAAATAAATGATATCATCGTTTCTTAACGATGAAATCAGTAGAAGTACATCGGAAAACTGGGGATGAAGCTTCAAACTAGGGAAGAAGCTTCAAACTAGGGAAGAAGCTTCAAACTAGGGAAGAAGCTTCAAACTAGGGAAGAAGCTTCAAACTAGGGAAGAAGCTTCAAACTAGGGAAGAAGCTTCAAACTAGGGAAGAAGCTTCTAACTAGGGAAGAAGCTTCAAACCCGAAATAACAACGTGCACAAACTTGCAGGCACAACCTCGGGAGCAAAGCAAAAAAGCAAAACTTTGGTCGAAGTACTCAACAGCAGAGTACTGCGCGCCCGTGTGGCGCGCACACGAATCTAGTGAACGTGCAGCTGAACCATGCCATGCGGTGTATTTCGGGGACTATCAAAAGCACACCACTAGTATGGCTACCCACTCTTAGCAACATAGCCCCTCCCCATTTGAGAAGGCAGCATGCACTACTCCGTGAAGCGAATAAGATCCTGGCTAACCCTGACCTGCCTATCCACGCTGAGTTCACAAACCCTCCGCAACACAGACTAAAGTCCCGAAACCCGCCCTATAAGACTGCATGTGGCCTCTTAAATACCAACTTCAGTCTAGCTGTAAACTGGAAGCAAGAATGGAAAGCCAAAGAACTATATTGCATGCTTCCATGCAATATACCATCAAACCCACTGCGAAACCTCCTGGCTTCTCATTGCCGAGAAGAGAATGGTGCCAGCTTAACAGATTAACTGCGGTGAACCGGCTGCGGTCGCAGCCGAGCTTTCATGCATAAATGTGGCTGGAGAGAGTCACCAGCTCGCGATTGTGGAGCCTCAGTGCAGGACGTCGCGCACCTCGTCATGGACTGTCCACTCACCAAATATGTCGGACACCCAGCAGACTTGTTCGCCCTTCAAAACGACGCTATCCAATGGATACAGAAATTTAAAATAGAATTATAGTCTCTTGTGCGATTGTACAAGGCTATACGAATAAATAAGTAGAAGAAACAAGCTCACTGAAATTTATGTCCAGCCGCGGGTCTGTGAGGACACCGCGAGATTAGAGGTCCCGGCGACGTTTTATGGGGGCGGCTTGTGTCCAGCCGCGGGTCTGAGAGGACACCGCGAGATTAGAGGTCCCGGCGACGTTTTATGGGGGCGGCCTGTGTCCAGCCGCGGGTCTGTGAGGACACCGCGAGATTAGAGGTCCCGGCGACGTTTTATGGGGGCGGCCTGTGTCCAGCCGCGGGTCTGTGAGGACACCGCGAGACTAGAGGTCCTGGCGACGTTTTATGGGGGCGGCCTGTGTCCAGCCGCGGGTCTGTGAGGACACCACGAGATTAGAGGTCCCGGCGACGTTTTATGGGGGCGGCCTGTGTCCAGCCGCAGGTCTGTGAGGACACCGCGAGACTAGAGGTCCTGGCGACGTTTTATGGGGGCGGCCTGTGTCCAGCCGCGGGTCTGTGAGGACACCACGAGATTAGAGGTCCCGGCGACGTTTTATGGGGGCGGCCTGTGTCCAGCCGCGGGTCTGTGAGGACACCGCGAGACTAGAGGTCCTGGCGACGTTTTATGGGGGCGGCCTGTGTCCAGCCGCGGGTCTGTGAGGACACTGCGAGATTAGAGGTCCCGGCGACGTTTTATGGGGGCGGCCTGTGTCCAGCCGCGGGTCTGTGAGGACATCGCGAGATTAGAGGTCCCGGCGACGTTTTATGGGGGCGGCTTGTGTCCAGTCGCGGGTCTGAGAAGACACCGCGAGACTAGAGGTCTCGGTGATGTTTTATGGGGGCGGCATGTGTCCAGCCGCGGGTCTGTGAGGACACCGCGAGATTAGAGGTCCCGGCGACGTTTTATGGGGGCGGCTTGTGTCCAGCCGCGGGTCTGAGAAGACACCGCGAGACTAGAGGTCTCGGTGATGTTTTATGGGGGCGGCATGTGTCCAGCCGCGGGTCTGTGAGGACACCGCGAGATTAGAGGTCCCGGCGACGTTTTATGGGGGCGGCTTGTGTCCAGCCGCGGGACCGTGAGAACACCGCGAGACTAGAGGTCTCGGTGACGTTTTATGGGGGCGGCCTGTGTCCAGCCGCGGATCTGAGAGGACAACGCGAAACTAGAGGTCTCGGTGACGTTTTATGGGGGCGGCCTGTGTCCAGCCGCGGGTCTGTGAGGACACCGCGAGACTAGAGGTCTTGTGGGCGACGACAGCTGGACGACGCAGTGTAGGAACACCATTCAACTATTATGGAAGACCAGGCTGGTGGAAGACCAGGCTGGTTGAAGACCAGGCTGGTGGAAGAAGCCAGTAAGTCTTGTAGACGCTACTGTCATACATAATATGCTTTGCACACACCTGCACGACAATGTATTAACATGTACTTTACATTAAGGTTGTATTGGCAACCTCAATGTAAAGTAACGAACAGTTATAGATATGCTACTAATAACTGGTGACAAATTGGAATCATTCAGAATTACCACTTGAGGGAGGTAAAGTTGTATTAAACTCCCAAGGGAGTAAAGTGATCTGAATTTGGAACGGCAAATTCGTGTGGAAACTCGTGGAAGACTAAAAATACCCATATGGCATTGTAGAGGTTTGTTCGAAAATGGAACTGGCTACCGAATGCAGAACTCAATTTCAAAGAATGTAAAACAAAGGACGGTCTATGGTGCAGTGATTTTCAGTTAATTGTTATTGTCTCGCCGAAGGTGTGTAAAGTAGAGTATGCTCCTCTGGAATAAAGCCTGTCTTCGTCTTGGGCACAGCGCTGCCATTTTAGCGCTTTGAGCGCTAGATCTAGCGCTTTTTTGGTGTGTTTAGTGCGCATTTCAAAGTTTTAGCGCCTAGCGGATAATCTGGCGCTTTTCTCATTTATGTCAATTGACGACCGATTTGGCGCAGTGGTTGAGAATTCGGCTACCACGCCATAGGTCGCGGGTTCGATCCCCGCACAATACAAACATTTGTGTGCATGAACATATCTGTTTGTATTGGTCTGGGTGTTTTCTATTTGTAATATGTAAGAATTTACAAATAAAAAGTATTTAAGTATGTTTATATCCGTTGTCTGGTTACCATAATACAAGCTTTGCTTAGTTTGGGACTAGATGGTGCTGTGTAACAATGTCCAAGGAGATTTACTATTGTTATTATTCAAGAAATAAGTTACCGCGAAATCTAGCGCTTTTTTAGAGTGCCATTTTCTAGTTATCTAGCGCTTTTTGTAATCATGTTAGCGCTCAATCGCATTTATGATCTGGCAGCACTGCTTGGGCAGCTTGAACCCCTCGCTTCACTCAGGACTCTATATAAGTAGAGTATGCTCCTCTGGAATAAAGCCTGTCTTCGTCTTGGGCAACTTGAACCTCTCGCTTCACTCAGGACTCCATACAAGTAGAGTATGCTCCTCTGGAATAAAGCCTGCCTTCGTCTTGGGCAGCTTGAACCCCTCGCTTCACTCAGGACTCTATATAAGTAGAGTATGCTCCTCTGGAATAAAGCCTGTCTCCGTCTTGGGCAGCTTGAACCCCTCGCTTCACTCAGGACTCTATATAAGTAGAGTATGCTCCTCTGGAATAAAGCCTGTCTCCGTCTTGGGCAGCTTGAACCCCTCGCTTCACTCAGGACTCTATATAAGTAGAGTATGCTCCTCTGGAATAAAGCCTGTCTTCGTCTTGGGCAGCTTGAACCCCTCGCTTTACTCAGGACTCTATATAAGTAGAGTATGCTCCTCTGGAATAAAGCCTGTCTTCGTCTTGGGCAGCTTGAACCCCTCGCTTCACTCAGGACTCTATATAAGTAGAGTATGCTCCTCTGGAATAAAGCCTGTCTTCGTCTTGGGCAGCTTGAACCCCTCGCTTCACTCAGGACTCTGTATAAGTAGAGTATTGTCCTCTGGAATAAAGCCTGTCTCCGTCTTGGGCAGCTTGAACCCCTCGCTTCACTCAGGACTCTATATAAGTAGAGCATGCTTCTCTGGAATAAAGCCTGTCTCCGTCTTGGGCAGCTTGAACCCCTCGCTTCACTCAGGACTCTATATAAGTAGAGTATGCTCCTCTGGAATAAAGCCTGTCTACGTCTTGGGCAGCTTGAACCCCTCGCTTCACTCAGGAGTCTATATAAGTAGAGTATGCTCCTCTGGGATAAAGCCTGTCTCCGTCTTGGGCAGCTTGAACCCCTCGCTTCACTCAGGACTCTATATAAGTAGAGTATGCTCCTCTGGAATAAAGCCTGTCTCCGTCTTGGGCAGTTTGAACCCCTCGCTTCACTCAGGACTCTATATAAGTAGAGTATGCTCCTCTGGAATAAAGCCTGTCTCCGTCTTGGGCAGTTTGAACCCCTCGCTTCACTCAGGACTCTATATAAGTAGAGTGTGCTCCTCTGGAATAAAGCCTGTCTCCGTCTTGGGCAGCTTGAACCCCTCGCTTCACTCAGGACTCTATATAAGTAGAGTATGCTCCTCTGGAATAAAGCCTGTCTCCGTCTTGGGCAGCTTGAACCCCTCGCTTCACTCAGGACTCTATATAAGTAGAGTATGCTCCTCTGGAATAAAGCCTGTCTCCGTCTTGGGCAGCTTGAACCCCTCGCTTCACTCAGGACTCTATATAAGTAGAGTATGCTCCTCTGGAATAAAGCTTGTCTCCGTCGTGGGCAGCTTGAACCCCTCGCTTCACTCAGGACTCTATATAAGTAGAGTATTGTCCTCTGGAATAAAGCCTGTCTCCGTCTTGGGCAGCTTGAACCCCTCGCTTCACTCATGACTCTATATAAGTAGAGTATGCTCCTCTGGAATAAAGCCTGTCTCCGTCTTGGGCAGCTTGAACCCCTTGCTTCACTCAGGACTCCACATAACTAGAGTCGTTACGCTCAGGGTTCATTATGCCGCCCGCGACGTAATACACTGCTTTATCCCCTCAGTGCATAATATAATATTAGTGTTTTTTTTGTATTTACCGTAAAAAATACTGTTTCCATCTGATATTCGTAATTTTTATCACTTTACAGATCCTGAGCGCTCACGGAGCACCGACCGAATGTAAGTATACAACGTGTGCCCGCGTGTGACGTGCCTGCGTGTGACATGCCTGCGTGTGACGTGCCTGCGTGTGACGTGCCTGCGTGTGACATGCGTGCGTGTGACGTGCCTGCGTGTGACGTGCCTGCGTGTGACGTGCGTGCGTGTGACATGTGTGCGTGTGACATGACTGCATGTGACATGCCTGCGTGTGACGTGCCTGCGTGTGACGTGCCTGCATGTGACATGCCTGCGTGTGACGTGCCTGCATGTGACATGCCTGCGTGTGACGTGCCTGCTCTAGCCGACCACAGACCTAATTCAGGAGACGTTTTTTGTATTGATAGTCGAAGATTCCGAATTCTTTTTAAAAACATTAAAAAGAACAACAACATCAACTTTAACATTATTACAGTTCCCAATAAGCCAGAAATAAATATATTGAATTTGAATTTGAATTTGAAAATACAAATCTTTCCTCTTCATAATATGAGTGTAGAGATAGCTACATTTGTGATGGTCTTTAGGCTTCAGACTTTAGGCTTTTTACTGTCAGCGCTTGGAAGCTGAGATAATACACTGCATAAACATCTGAGTACCTATAGAACCTCCGCTTGCCTGCGCCTCGGATACCCTCACCCTATAGAACCTCCGCTTGCCGCCGCCTCGGATACCCTCACCCTATAGAACCTCCGCTTGCCTCCGCCTCGGATACCCTCACCCTATAGAACCTCCGCTTGCTTCCGCCTCAGATACCCTCACCCTATAGAACCTCCGCTTGCCTCCGCCTCGGATACCCTCACCCTATAGAACCTCCGCTTGCCTCCGCCTCGGATACCCTCACCCTATAGAACCTCCGCTTGCCTCCGCCTCGGATACCCTCTCCCTATAGAACCTCCGCTTGCCGCCGCCTCGGATACCCTCACCCTATAGAACCTCCGCTTGCCGCTGCCTCGGATACCCTCACCCTATAGTCCTCCTTTTAGTTGTATTAGAGTTTTTCTGAGAAAAAGTTCGTCCGGGGAAGTACTACCACCATACCTATTTCTGCCGCAAAGCAGTGGTGCTCGCATTGCTGTGTTCCGGTTTGAAGGGTAAGGGTGCCGGTGAAATTACAGGCACATGAGACTTTTCATCTTTATGTCTCAGGGTGGCGGGCGCAGTGCAATGCCACATAGGGCGCGTCCTAGGTGGACGTGACCTATGAGGTAATGCACTGTTTATAGGCAGATGTTACCGCTTAACATCAGGTGGGCCATCAGCAAGTTCCGTCATCCAAGTAGTATAAAAAAAAAAAAAAAAAAAAACCTCCGCGTGCCGCCTCCTCGGATACCCTCATCCACATAAGCCCTTGATGAAAAAGGATCTAAGTATAGTTCTGTTTCAGGTCCATGTGACGATAAGGAAGTTATCAAATCAGAATATGAGTACGGAGACGAGACTTGCTCAGAAGATTGTTATCATGTAGAGACTCCTGACTCCGAGTCCTGCGGCAGCAGCGACTCGCATTACGAAAACGAGGGCGAAGGTTGTATGTCGGTAGTCACAGACCATGCAACAGGAACCGTCGAGGGCAACTCGGAAGATCAGTCATCTTCCAAATACAGTACCGATTACTGCAACTCCCACGAGGATAAGAATGGAGAATATGGAAGTAGTGGATCCAACTTGAACGAAAACGAAAGAAAAGACAAGATTTGGATCAAGTCTACCCCCGACTGTATCGAAGGTACTAGGGATAGCTCCAGTAAATACCACGACCATAGCGAAGGTGAAAACTACTCAGATGACGTAAATGGAAAGACCCGTGGGAAAAACTATTATCACTCTGCTGGGGAAAGTGAAGGCTCCTCCGCCGTCTTTATTGATAAAGATAAAGAAATCACTGCGAGCAAACAGTGTGATCACGGAGAAAGCAAGGGAGTTTATAAATACACCACTATCAACAACGATGGATGTCCTACTGAGGGTAGTAACACCAACAAGTCTACATATAAGCGACACGGTTCCACATCTACATACAAGGGCAAGGTACCCGCGTGTGATGACCATTAGAAACTTCAAACACATCATTTAGAACTTGTGGCAATGTACAATTCTAACGATTGATCTTCGCTGAGTTCAAGCCATGCATTAGATTAGTTGCGAATTAGTTCTTTCGCAACGCATCCTTCTATACGTCACATACGTGTAATATAATCTAAATTATCTACACATGTTATTGGCTAACTTCAGTCCGACCAAGATCAAACGGAAGAACTGTAATTTGTAGAATCACGTGTTATTTGTAGAATCACGTGTTATTTGTAGAATCACGTGTTATTTGTAGAATCACGTGTTATTTCAGCAGTTTTTTATTGTTTTCAATTTTGAAATTAATATTTGATGCTTTGAACAGTCAAATGACGTCATGTTCTGATGTACGAGGCTGAACATGACGTCATGTTCGGATGTACGAGGCTGAACATGACGTCATGTTCGGATGTACGAGTATGAACAATATGAAATACTAAAAGCCACCGAGCCACACTACATCTCATCAGTCCGGGACCTCAGGGCCGGTGCGGGCGTCAGATTACTAAAAGCCACCGAGCCACACTACATCTCATCAGTCCGGGACCTCAGGGCCGGTGCCACACTACATCTCATCAGTCCGGGACCTCAGGGCCGGTGCCACACTACATCTCATCAGTCCGGGACCTCAGGGCCGAGCCACACTACATCTCAACAGTCCGGGACCTCAGGGCCGGTGCGGGTGGCAGATTCGACGAGAGGCGCAAATATGCAAGTCTCTGTCGAGCTTACGTATTTGAGCCTCTCAGGGTCGAGACTCTGGGCCAGTGGGGTACTGGGGCCCTTGCGTGCTCAACATTTGCTGCTGGAAAACACACCCGTAGTTTTAAATGACACGTTTTGTATTGAAAATTAAACCAGCAGCGAACGTCTAAAGGGCGTCTGGTCGTCGCGACGCGTTACCTGAAGAGCTGGCTTCTATTTGGCTCAACGCACTTGTACTACCATTCAGCATGGCAATGCAGCCAACATCTTAGGGACGCTTTCGTCTGGTAGGTATAGTGATTTGGATCAGTTGAGCTACCTTTAGAGCGGTAGCAACAGTCTTCAGATAGCTCAACAGTTTAATCAGAATTTTATGTAGTTATCTACTTGTATTACCTAGTTGTAATATTCTTTCTGTAAACAAAATGATGTTTTTATGGTTCAAAGTATCCATTAACCCTTTACATAGTTCATTGAAACATATATGTTCATATATGAAACATATGACACATGTTCCTATATGAAACATATGACACATGTTCATATATGGCACAATTGTATCCTCATCTCCTCTCCAAACAGGTGGATGGTTTACTTATAATGTTTAAAGAAAATAAAGATTTTGGCTTCCGTTCTTTGTGTTTCTTTTCATAAAATTATATTGATAAAATTGTTTTGAAAGAGATCTAGTAAGTAGTTTTTTTTTAATGTATCATAAATCGTAACCTATCCAAGAACTTTTATGTTATGTTACTTGCTGCTACGGAACCCTTCATGGGCGAGTCCGACTCGCACTTGGCCGCTTTTTTTTCTAAAGATTTATTTACTTTCAGCTTTTATTGATAGATCATCACCACGGCTGGGCATAGGCCTCCCCCATAATATAATGCACACATAGAAACTTTATTTTACGCCGAATCAATGGCTATTGCTTTACAAAGCACAAGTAAGGCCGCACGTAGAAACTGTTCCCATCTATGGCACGGGGCACCCAAGTACCAGCTGCTTCGTTTTGACTCCCTACAGAGAAGAGCCATTAGAATCATCGGTGACCCCAAGCTCTCCGATACTCTAGAACCGCTTAGCCAACGCAGAGCTATCGGATCTCTTTGCGTGTTCTACCGCCTCTACAACGGGGAATGTTCTGACGAGCTTTTCGATCTCATCCCCGCATCGAGATTTTACCATCGCTCTTCCCGGCACCGTGACAAAGCTCATCCGCACATCATAGAACCCTGGGTTTCTCGAACGACTCGTTTCTCGAGATCATTTCTTCCCCATAAAGTACTATTATTTACTCTGTGCCTACAAACTATGGAATGAGCTTCCATCTGAGGTTTTCCCGCTTGGTTACGTACGACATGTGTCATTTCATGAAAAATGGTCATAAATTCCTTCAGGGTAGGCAGCGCATCGACAATACCTTGGGTGTTGCCGGTGTCTATAAGCGACGGTGACCACTTCACATCAGGTGGGCCGTATGCTAGTTTGCCAATTTGTATCATATAAAATAAAAGAAAACTGCCAAGTGCTAGTCAGACTCTCGCTCGAAGGGTTCCGTACCATTATCTACAAAAACGGCAATTTTTTTTTTAAAAACAATTATATTTAAATTAGGTACTCGCAAATGTACCAACAATCACCCAATCACGCACCCATCCAAAAATTGACCTCGCAGAGCATTGCTTAACCTACATTTGGAAAAATCACGTTTTTTGTATGAGAGCCCCCCTAAATATTTATTTTATTCTGCTTTTTAGTATTTGTTGTTATAGCGGCAACATAAATAAATAAATAAATAATATATAAATAATGCTGGACAGTTCACACAACATTATCCAGCCCCAAGCTAAGCAGAGCTTGTGTTATGGGTACTAGATAACTGATATACGTAATACAATATATTACATAGATTGATATTTTTTATTATACATAGAAAATACCCAGAACACCCTGAACAAATATCTGCGATCGCTCAAATATTTGTTCCGAGGCGGGAATCGAACCCGCAACCTCCTGCGTCGCAGGCCAACCTTCGCCCGCCGCGCCACAGAGGTCGTCAAATGATACATCATCTGTGAAAATTTCAACTCTCTAACTATCACGGTTTATGAGATACAGCCCGGTGACAGGCGGCCGGACGGACGAACGAACGGACGGACGGACGGACGGACGGACGGACGGACGGACGGACGGACGGACTGATAGACAGACAGCCAGACAGACAGACAGACAGACAGACGGACAGCCGAGCCTTAGTAATAGGGTCCCGTTACGGAACCCTAAAAAAACACACAGCTAACATGATCACCAGAGTATGTATGGTAGTGATTCTGTGCAGCTCTAGTAGTTACATGATTCATAACTAGTAGGTAGTAGCAAAGGCAATCTTATAGTAGGTACGTACTTCATAAGGTAGTTGTTAAATTAATAAAAAACTTTATTATAATTTTGTTTATTTACAAATATTACGTATATTTCGTGCCGTTGCGTGTGCTAGGTTCCGTATTTTGTATGCCATATGCCATGGTGTGTCCGCCTAAGATATATTTACGAGTGAAAGTTTCATCGTTGTATTTTTTTGGCCGCACTAAAATCTTCTAGTAGCATCTATTTACCAGAATAAAATGTCTACGCATTTCTGGTTATTGCGGAATTATTCCCACTTGTCACCCTAGTTGGGACAAAAAGTTCGATATGTCCCACTGTTGCAAAAAGGACGAGGACGAGCAGGCGGACGGTTCAGTACCATCCTTACCTCCTTCTTTTCGCACAAAACGTTTCGGTTCTACCTTTATAATGCGAACTGCTAAGGAGTGGAATACACTACCGTCGTCTGTCCTTCCTGAAAACTATAATCTGGGTCTCTTCAAGTTTAGAGTGAATAGGTGCCTTCTAGACCTTTGTGCTCCATCTTCAGCCACATCGTCACTTATTATAGTACGCGTCATGTAAAAAGAACGCTGGAACGTATGAAGTAGTATGACCGCCAGCGTTCTTTTTACATGACGCGCATTATACCAACAGGTGAGATCGTGGTCAAACAAAGGTCTATCAATGATAAAAAGAGGGGGACAGAACGAACTTATACTAACATAAAAAAAACTGTCCTCCTGTTGCAAAAGGGGGAACAGACTGAACTCTTTATTCCTGCCTGTCCCCCAACACCAAACAAATATTTGATAGGTACATTATGTACTTACTATAAAAACTTTCGTGAATCATATCAATTATTTATAAAAACGGGATTTTTTCACGTACCGTTAAATCGATGTAAGCACCGACATAGTTACACACACACACACACACACACACACATTACATACATTATGTAGTCTGTTTAGGTATTACAATGACAAAAAGACATAAAATAATGTCAAGTTATCAGTTACCGTACCTACTAGAACTTATTTTGCTTGCAATTAAATTCCTTAAAAATCAGGTGATTATCATTTTATATTATTATTTATGATTTATTGACATTCTTAGGTATAATTTATGTTATAAATCTAGGTCAATGTTAAATTACTTATTAGCCTGCTTTATGGCTAGATTGTAATGATATTGTACATTAATTATGTACACTAACAAAAACTATGATTTGAAATTATATGTAAAAGAAAAGACGAGTGGTTTTATGAGTTTTAAATTTGCTAGTTCATAGCATGTTATCAGTCTCTTGCCCTACTTCAAATTTGTTTGGGGTCGGCGCAGTACGTCTTTTTCGGCCTTTATGGGTTATGGGATCTTCCTGCAACAACTTATTGAAGAAAAATGCTAACTACTTCCATCTATCCGCTCTCAATAGCTTCTATACTTCAACTGATATTCCATCTGGTCCTAGCGCTTTCCCATTCTTCATTTCATTTGTAGCTCTTTTCACTTCATCCACACCACACTTATATTTCTCACCAGTCCGACATTCATTGGTTTTTCTTCAAGTACACCACTCCATTAATTTTCAAAATTCATCAGCCTTTTTAAAATAGTTTTTCCATGTACCCTTAATTCTCTCAACATCCAAAAGAACCTCACCTGCCTCATTTCTTACACATTTTATGCGAGACACATTTTTCGCCAGGCTTTCTCTAGTTTTAGTGAGCCGGTATAGATGCTTTTGCCCTACAGGAGTGTCTAGAGTGCTGTATAATGTGCTGGGCTTTCGCTTTTGCTACTGCAATGACTTTATTGGCTTTTATCTTCCAAGTGTCGTACTCAGATTTATTTTCTGCTTTCAAGCTAACATTTTCCTGTTCGACACTCTGCCATTCTTTGAACTTCATCTTATTTTCCTTTAGCACATTTTGCTTCTATCGATCACCACTATGTATCAGTCGTCGGCCACCGCCGCAATTACACCGAATGCGTGCCCTCGCCCTGCCGACTGCATCTCTCGCACCGCAGAGAAGCCGACACTGGTCACACTAGTTCTTCCCCGACAAAGTGACTACGCTTCTGTAGTGGCTAGCAACTCTGCTGCCTCTCAGAAAAAGGGGAAGAAGTGGAGCTGTGAACCTGTTCGCAGCACAGCAACTGCTCGGGCTCCAAGGAAGGAGCCCTGTGATGCAGAGGGCTTTATCGAGGTGATAAGGAAGAAACGGAAACCCTCTATCCGGAACCAGTGTGGTACTCACCATCTATCCAGGGAGCAGCACTTCGAAGCGGAGGTACCTACTACGCAGATGTACGTGTCCCGCGCTACTTCGACGTGAAGGCCGCAGAGGTGGTGGAGTACATCAGGAAGAAAGTCGGAGTGGGATTGAGGGTCATGAAGTTGGATTCTCGTCATAAAGTGGGCTTTAGATCATTTATGGTGAGAGTCCCTGCGGAAGATCTGAAGACCTACTTGAACCGTGACTGACACCTGACTTCTGGCCGAAAAAGGTGAAGTTCCGGCGGTTCATGGGCCGTCTGTCACGTGATGCCCCGAGCTGCGACGCGTCGGCGGTCACACGTGTGTTAGATTAAGTTATAAATAAAGTGTTTTTGATATATATGTTAGTTTATAAGGTATTTATGTTTCTGTGGGCTTATTCGACGTGAAAAAATATTTATGTGATCTGCAGATATTTGTTCAGGGTGTCCTGGGTATTTTCTATATACTTGTTGGTGGGCTCGTTGTTGATGGGTTCAGTTCAAGTTACCATAAATGGTGTTAGGGTATTACTAAGATTTTGAAAGATGTAATGTATGTTCCGCAACTATCAGAAAATTTATTGTCGGTGAGCAAAATGTGTGAGAGAGGCTTAGTAGTAGTATTTAAAAATGATGGCTGTTTTATATACGAGGAATGTACTATTAATGGTAAATATGTGATGTCTGCGGAGTTACACAAGGGTGTCTATAGGATGAATGGTACTTGCACACAGGAGCAGTCGTTGGCTACCCTATATAAAGTGCAGGGATCACAGACTGCAAAGTTTGCTGCATCAAATTTGAATGCCGAGTTATGGCATAGAAGGTTAGGTCATCTGAGTATGAAAGGGATGGATGCTTTAATGAAGAGAACTACACTCAATTTTTCTTTTCAGACTGATAAGTATCATCTTAAGCAGTGCACCGCTTGCCTTGAGGGGAAGCCTGTGGCCAAGGCTTATCTCACGGGTGAAGTTAGTTGTGCTAGTCAGTTACTAGAGCTCATCCATTCAGATGTCCTGGGCCCGATGAGTGATGACAGCTGGGGAGGTGCAAGGTACCTATTGACCTTGACTGATGACTACTCGAGGAAGTCCTTTGGATATTTCATGAAGAAGAAATCTGAGGTATTCTCTAATTTTGTCATTTTTAAGACCTTGGTGGAAAAGCAGACTGGTTATCATATAAAATGCCTGCGTTCTGACAATGGTGGTGAGTACTGTAGTAAGGAATTTAAAACTTATCTACAGGGGGAAGGTATACTTCACCAATTGACGGTACCGTATTCTGCTCCGCAAAATGGCGTTGCTGAACGCCTTAATAGGATTATCATGGAGAAGGCTAGATGTATGCTGTTGCAGGCGGGTCTCTGCAGGCGATTTTGGGGGGAGGCAATCATGACTGCAATTTATTTAAAGAATCGTAGCCCCACAGTTGCTTTGGCGGGACAGTTGCCTAAGGAGAAGTAGTCGGGACACAAAGTGAGCCTGGATCATCTTCGTGTTTTTGGCTGCATAGCCTATTCTCTGATTCCGGAGCCTACTCGTACAAGCAAGTTGAACGCTAGGTCAGAAATGAGTATATTTGTTGGTTATTCAGAAACTATAAAGGGAGACAGACTTATAAAGCCATCCAATCTAAAAAGAGTATTTTATTCAAGGAATGTGGATTTTATTGAAAACAAATTTGATAATGATTTTAAATGTATTGACATTAAGAGTAATAATTTTACTAATGAGGAATTAATAGTATGTAGTACATATAATAATGAATGGAATTCTGACAATATTGTTTCGGAAAATTCTAGTCATGAAATTAATCTTACTGAAACAAATTGTAATGAAAAATCTACGTGTGATATTAATAATTCGATGAATGAAATGAATCGTACTTATGACTTTTTCGTATGAATTTACAGATGCGGAAACTGGCAGCAGCGAGCCTGATGGAGAACTCTCTGTAGAGGAGCTGCAGGCACAGCCGGCCTCTACCGGAGAGACGTTGGCCCAAGGGGATGGCGTGACTAGTACAGAAGAGGTTTCTGTGACTGTCAGCGGCCGCTCCCTGCGTAATAATCGTGGTAAACCGCCAATCAGGTATGGTGATTATGAAATGCGTATGTTTGCCAGCTCTATAATTTGATGAACCGCAAAACATCTTATCTTTTGTCTTTTGAACAGGCTATGTCATCTTTTGTGTAAATGTATTTATGGTTTAAAACAAGCAAGTCGAATGTGGAATTTGAAAGTGCACCAACAGTTGACTAAGAATGGGTACATACAGAATAAGTGTGAGCCATGTGTATATGTAAAAAGGAATTTTAAGGATCTCACAATAATTGCTTTGTATGTTGATGATTTTTATATATTAAGTAGGTACCTACATGTGATACCAATAACTTGTATAAATTGTTAGAAAATATTTTTTCAGTTAAGCATCTAGGTCCACTTAGAAGTTGTTTAGGTATGCGACTTTCTAGAGATAATAATGTTTTAAAATTGGACCAAACGGAGTATGTAAAGAGATTATTGGAACGATTTAATATGTTTGAATGTAAAAAGGTTTCTACACCTATGATTAAAAATAGTAAATTGTGTAAATCATAATCAGAGCCTTTGGATGATAACATTTATCAATACAGACAGTTGGTTGGCTGTTTAATGTATCTTTCAGTATGTACAAGGTCAGACATAACATTTAGCTGTAGTCAGCTTAGTCAATATTTGACTAATTTCAATAAGAGTCATTGGGTGGCTGCTAAACGCGTTCTACGATATTTAGCGGGCACTATTGATCACGGTCTTTGCTTTTACAAACATGCAAATTTAAATATTGAAGCTTATGCTGATGCTGACTGGGCGAATGATATGACAGATAGAAAATCTTACACAGGTTTTGTTGTAAAATTGGGCAAAGATGTCATTAGCTGGGAGTCTAGAAAACAGCGTTGTGTCGCTTTATCCAGCACTGAGGCAGAGTATGTAGCCATATGTGATGTTGCGAAGGAATTGTGTTTTATTAGGAATTTCTTGTATGAAATTATTGATAAACGCATTAGCATAGTTATCTTTAATGATAATCAAAGCGCACAGAAATTGTTGTTGGCTAAAGAATATGCTCATAAACGTACAAAACATAATATAGACCTAAGATATCATTTTATTAAAGATGTAATACAGAAATATGATATTGTTATAAAATATGTACCTACGGATAATATGACGGCTGATATCTTTACGAAAGCTCTTTGTTTTCTTAAGCATAACAATTTTGTAAGTGACTTAAATTTGAGATAAGTAATGTTTTTTTTTGTGTTTTATGCAATGACATTATTATTGTTTGTATAGTATAATCAGCATGTATATGCATGGAAATAGCATGTAGAGCCTGTCACTTGTATAGTTTAACCGAGATTGTAAAGTCTACATGTAGAGTCATATTTATTGTTATATGACTCTATTATAAGATGTTATATAGTGTCATAGTTAAGTAAGATTAAGGGGAAGTGTAGAATTTGTATGCTTAACTTGATTATCTGTAGTCTTGCAATAGTAGGTACTCTATGGTTGTAGTTTGATGTTTTATCTATCTACGGATGTAATATGTACTGCTTGTCTGTCGTTCTATTTCTCTCTACATGTGTGATTTAATTAATAGCTGATCTTATCATAATTCATCGTTGTATTTCATTCCCAAAAAGGGATTTATGTTCTGTATTGTGAATATACAGTTAATACCAATTCAAACCAGTGCCGTATTTATTTCACGTTATCTTTCCACTGCATCTGCCATTAGGACTCTGCAACAAGACACACACACACACACACACACACACACACACACACACACAGACACGTCAAACTTATAACAAAGTGCAAAGTGCACTGTGTCGTTGTTGAGTGTCGAATCGGAATGTGTCACCTCAGCTGATTTCGCCGCCGCAATTACACCGAACGCGTGCCCTCGGCCCGCCACCTGTTTCTCTCGCACCACAGAGAAGCCGACACCGGTCACACTAGTTCCTCCCCGACAAAGTGACTATGCTTCTGTAGCGGCTAGCAACCCTGCTGCCTCTCAGAAGAAGGGGAAGAAGCGGAGCTGTGAACCTGTTCGCAGCGCTGCAACCGCTAGGGCTCCAAGGAAGGAGCCCTGTGATGCAGAGGGCTTTATCGAGGTGATAAGGAAGAAACGGAAGCCCTCTAGCCGGAACCAGTGTGGTACTCACCATCTATCCAGTGAGCAGCACTTCCGAGCGGAGGTACCCACTACGCAGATCTACGTGTCCCGCGTCTACTTCGACGTGAAGGCCGCAGAAGTGGTGGAGTACGTCAAGAGGAAAGTCGGAGTGGGATTGAGGGTCGTAAAGTTGGACTCTCGTCATAATGTGAGCTTTAGCTCATTTATGGTGAGGGTCCCTACGGAGGATCTGAAGATCTACTTGAGCCCTGACTTCTGGCCGAAAGGGGTGAAGTTTCGGCGGTTCAAAGGCCGTCTGTCACGTGATCCCCCGGGCCGCGACGCGTCGGCGATCACACGTGTGTTAGATTAAGTTATAAATATCTTTATATGTATGTTAGTTGTAAGGTATATATTACTATGGGCCTTTGTCTAGGTACAATGTACATTTTTCACTGTTGCCTGAAATAAATTTATTGAATTTGAATTTTTGAATTATAACACCCCGTCGTTTTTGCGTCTGGGGTTTAAAACACACTAGGTGTGGTAGGTATGTCAGTTCAGTAGCTAAATTAAGTCCGGCGGTATTCCCGACGACGCGACTGTAATTTGTGTAGCCATGAGTGTTTTTATGTTTCGAATGGATTTTAATGCAGTTGACCGCCTGGGGTCATGACTGCGTTACCGGGCTTTTGGTGAGCGCGGATGGCGCTCAACCTGCAAAGTTAGGTTGGGGCAACTAGCACAAGGGCACCACTTAGGTACGGACCTCGGCTTGGGCTGTTGCCGGTTGGGGAGGAACGGGCAAAACGCCCCGGAACATGCTTGTACCGGTTTAGGCGTAGGGTACAGAAGGTACTTAGAAGGTTCGTCGACCTCGCCGGCGAGGTCGGTGCAAAGGTAGAGTGTTGTCTCTGTCTTGACTGGATGACGTCACTACCGCATTTGCGGTAGTGATAGGGTCATCAGGATCACCAAGAACATGTCTTGGTCTACGGAGGGACTGTAGCCATGAGTGAGAAAAAACGGGGTTATTTATACCCATAGACCTAGCGTAGCGAAAGTTCTACGTCTATGGTAGAGTCCCCGTATTGTATATCTCGCTCTCTCAAATATGGCGATGTAAGTCCTAGGAAGATGGCCTACCTCCATGTGTAAGTCTTAGGTGAACACTTGTAGTATTTTTTTTTTTTATTTGTGAGCTATATTGGTTCATATTGCTTTGTTGGGGTGTGTCGTGGCGCGCCAGATCGTAATCGGTTACGGTACGCGCCACAACACAACACAGCCTACTAATGTAAATCTAGTCATAAGTAATAAACGTAACCGATTGCGTTCTAACGCGCCATGACACTCCCCGACACAACAACATGAACCTAGCTAGAATGGACTTTTATCATTGCGGCCATGGTAGTAGTTGTTACTTTGGTCGAAGGTAGTAGGTATCCTATTAGTATGAGCAGTGTGCAATCCTGTGCAATCACTTCTCCTAAAACGTTCTACAGACCAAATATATAGGTAAGTTTTCTGTGATTCACTTAGTTTAGGGCACGTAGTTAAACATCGCAGTATAAAGCTAGGTTCATATTATTGTGTCGGGGTGTGGCGTGCCGCGCCAGAACGCAATCAGTTACGTTTATTGCCGACTAGATTCACATTAGTAGGTTGTGTTGTGTTGTGGCGCGTCAACGTAACCGATTGCGTTCTAGCGCGCCACGCCCATAGACATAGTATTTTTTTAGGTTCCATTATTGTTCCGAGTATTTTCGCTCTACGTTCCGAGATAAGCCTTCGATAAAATAGAGCGAAAATCTCTGTTTGCGGCATGAACGTAGAGTCCATGGTCTACGGTAAAGTAGGTACATCTCTTGCGTCGCGTCTGTGGGGTGGGACGTAGTATTTGTTTTTTCTCTTGGTTTTGGTTTCGCTCAGGTTCACTTGCTTGTCTTCTGTTTTCGTTTAAATTAAATCATGTCTTACTATTTTAGAAAACTCTCAGCTAAAATGCCATCGTTACCGTGTAGAGCTTGTCTACGTATTAATATGAGGATGCATTGCGTTGAAAACACCATACTTCAAGAAATGTACGAGAAACTAACACGGACCCAGGTAAGCATGCATGCAAGCTTGAACCTGCCCAATACATTGGTTTTGATTCAATTCAAGACTAATCAAATGAATAATCTGTATGGAGCATTAACATAACCTATCAAATATTATTATTGTAATACCTAAATTCAATTCACAACTAATGTCTGTGGGTTTGCAGATGGAAGTCAATGAACCCCGTGCACTCTCTCTTCCCCCAAAATTAGGTTTCATGATTCTTAGCCCAAGCCCTTTATATATGTACCTATGTTATGTTATGAGGATGCACATATTGCCTAATCGCGTCGTGCGCACTTGGAACCGGCTACCAGACTCAGTGATCAGTGCCCCCTCAGTGAATTATTTCGAAAATAGACTTGACAAATATTTAAAATGCACTGATAAGGTATAAGATATACACGCATCAGCTCTGAGACCTGCCTGTGTATTATAAATAAATAAATTACAGGTGCATGTGATCAAAACTCATAGATCTCTCTGTCTGTCCAAGAGGACAGTGAACTTCCATTAACTGTGTAATTACATTTAGGATTCTTTCTTCCAATGTGCAACACTGGACTTCTTCTCGTTCAGGGTGAGAAGCCAGTCTCGGGTCCATTGGTTTATTCTGTCTGGTCTTGTTGAATGATGTTTTGGGCGAGGAGTGGGTTTCCCATGATATTAGTGTCATCATCAAAGAGTGATAGCTGAGATTCAATGTGTATTCCAAAAAAGATTGCTCCAAGCACAGACCCTTGTGGCAACCACTGCTTACTCTACGAGGCTCTGACTGAGCTTCTTCATCATAATAATGGTGTAAGTACATAATATAACTGAACAAATAATTGATTTCAGCTCAGTGCTGAAGACGGAAGACATTCATCATTGTGCTACATCTGTCGCTCACAGTTACGGGCATGTCTCTCATTCCGCAACATGTATCAACAATCTGAGAAGTTGTACAGAGATGTTCACAATGGCTTACAGGTATTGTCTTAACAGAATAGATTAATATTATCAATACTCATTATTGATTCGGTCATGTGGTGTACCTGCCTAAGAATGGACTCCTTTCTCTTCCCGTGGATGCCGTGAGTAGTGACTAAGTGAATAAACCAGCGGATGGGCAGCAGCATCCACCTGAGTGCTCAACACCGTTACTGCGATCACCACAGAGCCTGCCAAGCGTGTTGATGGTGATAATGGCAAATCCCCCCATTGCTTTCTGTGGGGGAGACCTCGTTCAGCAGTGGACGTCTAAAGGCCGAGGACTATGATGATGATGATTGTAGCTTGTAGCAAGCTGTTTGCATTTTGATGACTTATAACCACTCACAGTCTCACCACTCCATGTTTCTGTACTTTCAGGTTCAAGAGGCACTCGGGTTTAATCTTGAAACGAGACATAACCTGTCAGTGACAACTATTCCTTCTGTATCCGTATATGATTTCCAAAATAATGGAGGCACTCAAGTTACTGTTAAAAATGAAACAACAGAAGATGAATTGAATCAAACTGAACAAGATCAATTTGTTACAGAAGATTTGATCGAAACTAAACAGGAAACATTGATGGACATTGATGAGAACACATTTGAAGATGTTGAATCAAATGTTAGTTCTTTAGTTGACAATAATGTGTGTAAATATGTCTGTAACAATTGCAATAAATCATTTAATCGAAAAAGTCATTTAATAAGACATAAGAGAATTCACACAGGAGAGAAGCCATATGTCTGCAACAAATGCAGTAAATCATTCAATCAAAAAACTCATTTGATTAGACACATGACAATTCACACAGGAGAGAAGCCATACGTTTGCAACAAATGCAGTAAATCATTCAGTGTCAATAGCACGTTGATTCGTCACATGATAATTCATACAGGAGAGAAGCCATATGCCTGCAACAAATGCAGTAAATCATTCAGTGACAATAGCACGTTGATTCGTCACATGATAATTCATACAGGAGAGAAGCCATATGCCTGCAACAAATGCAGTAAATCATTCAGTGACAATAGCACGTTGATTCGTCACATGAGAAATCACTCGGGAGAGAAGCCATATTCCTGCAACGAATGCAATAAATCATTCAATCAAAAAAGTTATTTGATTACACATATGAAAATTCACACAGGAGAGAAGCCATACACCTGCAACAAGTGCAGTAAAACATTCAATCAAAAAACTTATTTGATTCGTCACATGATAATTCACAAAGGAGAGAAGCCATACACCTGCAACAAGTGCAGTAAATCATTTAATCAAAAAAGTATTTTGATTAGACACATGACAATTCACACAGGAGAGAAGCAATACGTTTGCAACAAATGCAGTAAATCATTCAATCAAAAAACTTATTTGATTCGTCACATGATAATTCACAGAGGAGAGAAGCCATACACCTGAAACAAGTGCAATAAATCATTTAATCAAAAAAGTAATTTGATTAGTCACATGAAAATTCACACAGGAGAGAAGCCATACGTTTGCAACAAACGCAGTAAATCATTCAACCATAAAAGTAATTTGATTAGTCGCATGAGAATCCACACGGAAGAGAAGCCCTATGCCTGCAACAACTGCAGTAAATCATTCAACCATAAATGTAATTTGATTAGTCACATGAGAATCCACACAGGAGAGAAGCCATACGTTTGCAACAAATGCAGTAAATCATGCAATCAAAAAACTCAATTGATTAGTCACATGAGAATTCACACAGGCAGAAGCCATATGCCTGCAACAAGTGCAGTAAATTCTTTGCTCACAAAAGTTCATTGAAGTATCACATGCAAACACACTCTGGAGGAGCTCAGTTTTATTAATATTTACTTGTGTACTGTAAAGTTGTGTTCGTAAAGCGCATGACACGGCGAGGGGAACAAAAAACCCAAGCACCTACCTTGACTTTCCATCTCATTGACTAGTATGACGTCACGATGACCCCAATATAAAATACTCAATTTATCTACCCCGTGTGTGATGCGCGTAAACATGTAGTGAGTATATTTGACCGAGCCAGCGAAGTGTTTACAACAACTGGCACAATTTGCTTTCGTCTGTCCGCATGTAGATGTTGGTACTCGCGTACAGGTACTATTTGTCAACTAATCTTGACGAAACTGGTTCATAATGTTTTTGTAGTTTGTGACTTTTATGGAGGGTATTTCCCCTAAGGGGAAAATTCTCTGCTGCGTCATTCACCTGCCGATTTTGATAATATTTAGCAGAAACATTTGGTACTCAATACTAAACAAGAATTTCTAATTTAAACAAAAACATTCAAGAGGTTGTTAAGATATAGATTACGGTACACCCGCAGCACTCAATTGGACCCACAGCCTGTTATATAGAACCGTATCAAAGGCTTTGGAGAGATCCAAAAAGCAGGCGTATACCGGCGTCTTCCTGTCCGTGTAGTACCTGACAGCCTGCTTAAGACATAAGATCGCACTCTCCGTCGAAAGACCAGCTCTAAAACCGAACTGGGCGTCGTACAGTTCAACGTGTTGCATAAGAATGTTATTAAGCAAGCTGTCAAGAACCTTTGCTAATACTGTGGCCAGTGATATAGGATATAGGCGGTGTGTGATATAGGGCGGTAGTTGCTCTTATCCGATGCATCTCCAGTTTTACATATAATAATAGGAACCACTATCGTTTTGTTTTGTATGTTATCCGTTATTAAAATGATTTGACTACTATGTTTTAGATATGTACATATGGTTTTATTGTCTGTGTAATTGAGCTAAGGTATATGAGTAGAATAGTACTGATGTAAAATGTTTTCAATTGATTTACTGTGAAATGGCGATAGTAGGTATCTTCATACCCACGTCAGTCTAAACTATGGCCTCTGAATAAATACATAAATAAATACATTATTTTCATTGTCGCCATGCACCTACTATCCTGTCAGTATTCCAATATGACCCATCACCGTGCGTTGGACCGACCAGATCAAGTCTGTAGGGTAGCGACCAGAGGGCCTAGTACAGGTTTGTCTTAGTTTTGCATTCGGTATCCCGACTACCGAATTGCGAGTCGATATTTATTTTTAGGTAGGTATTGGGTTAATGAGTTTCTCAAAAAGTCCGCCAGGGGCGCACATAATTTCTCCATACAAAAAATAAATTTATTTATCTTCTTTTTTTTTCAACTTTTAAAGAATAGTTATTCCGAGTTGTAACAAATTACGAACCTGTGGTAGGCCCTCTGTATGAATGCACTAGGATGTCCACGAATAGGGATAAATGGCGAGATTAGTGATGTGAGCAACATCACACTTTAGAGCCAGGGTGGTCCCGGTCTGTGCGGTTTCAGAGGAACTTCCTCCCGCGTACACTCAGGTTGAGGAATGATCTCCCTGCTGAGGTTTTCCCAACTGCAGCTTACCAACAGGTGAGCCAAAAACTACAATATATACCGGGAGGTGGGCCTTATGCTTGTTAGCTACCTTGGTAGTATATGAAAAAACAGCCCCTTGCAGTAGAACAACACGACTACTGTATCCTGCCTGTCAAGGGCTATTTACACTCCACTCTACAGGGCAGGGAAGTGGGCAACGCGATAATGTAAATAGGTCACTCGCGCTGCCACTCGTCATGCCCCTACAGCTGACTGGGGTGGTCCACCATCTGGCCGTGACAATGAACAAGAAGGCGCAAGCAAGCAGTCTCCTTGGACATGGAAAAGCCGTTCGACCGGGTCTGGCACGCTGGCCTCCTCTACAAGCTTGCCAACTCGCTGACGCCCCGCCCCGTGTTCGATGTCATCGCGTCATTCGTTGAGGGAAGGCGCTTCTGTGTCACCGTGGGAGGCCAACTGTCACCGGAGCGCCCCATCGAGGGGTGCTCCCGCCCAGAGGGCCCCGCTGGGCAGATAAATAACGAAGAGGCCCTAGGGCCAACCCGCAAGACCACCCGTCTTAACGGGGAGCGGACTGAGTACCTACCGCAGTCAGAGGTACACAACCCGACACTGCGTCCCCACGCCGGCGCGTGAGACGAAATCTACACGAGGCACTCGTCACTCGTCATCCCGCTGCCGCTGCCCGTCCTTTGACTTTAAGGTTGTTCCTCGTGGTCAGCTAGGCACGACAGCGTCAATAGATGGCGCTGTTGCCAAATTTTGAAGTATTTTATGTATTTATGAATTAAAATGTGCATATTATGTCATAACACTAACGTTCACGCAAATGGTGGTTTATTTGCTATGTACCTAGCTATATTTCAGGTTATTTTAGTCTCTAGTTTTAACATACTTGTGCCGAGCAAATTCCGAGCAATATGAAAGCCTACTCACGCACACAGTCAAGGATATTATTGTATTAGAACTATAAGCTAATTTCGGCGCGCGAATTTCAAAATAGTTGGACTAGCGGCTTGGACTGTCGACTCAGAACTTCTGAACCCACGTTACTGCGTTCGATTCTATACTGCCTATATTTTTTGTATTTTTTTTTTACTTTTTTTTTGTGAACCAGTGACTAGATCTCTCGACACTAAACCCACAGTACTGGGTTCGATACCAGACTATTTTTTTTTATAAATGTTTTTGTAATGATCTACAAAATACACTGATTCTGCTTCAGCCAATATTATGTTTGTGAAGTGAGTGTTGTGGTGTGTCCTTATTTCAAATCAAAAAGTAGGTACTCGATTCTTAACCGACCTCAAAAAATGGAGGAGGTTATCAATTCCAGAGTTTTTTATTATGTTTGTTACCTCATACCATTTACGTAACGATTAGGAAAAAAAATTACATGATATACTTCCAGATTGGTGCCATTTTCATTAAAATGTTTTTCTGATGATGGAATCCATGAAGATTGAGGGAACTCCTCAAATATTATAGGCACACATATATCAATTTCGGTATTTTCAGCAACAAGTCAAGCATTGCATTCAGAATGTTTTTTGTTTTTTATACTACTAGAATGACGGAACATGCTGATGGCCCACCTGATGTTAAGCGGTAACCTCTGCCTATGAACAGTGCATTACCTCATAGGTCACGTCCACCTAGGACGCGCCCTATGTGGCATTGCACTGCGCCCGCCACCCTGAGACATAAAGGTGAAACGTCTCATGTGCCTGTAATTTCACCGGCACCCTTACCCTTCAAACCGGAACACAGCAATGCGAGGACTACTGCTTTGCGGCAGAAATAGGTATGGTGGTAGTACTTCCCCGGACGAACTCTTACACAAAAAAGCTCTACTACTACTATATTTCACGGGTGGCAACAATGGTGTCTCCTGCGATATCCGATTGAGCTGAAATTTGGCATACTCGTACCTATCTAGTTCCGATGACAGTACAATACTATGGTGAAAGCGAGCTGATCTGATGATGGAGACGGAACGTGGACAGCGGAACTCCTCGATGGATAATAGTAAACTGGCCGTGCTTAGGCTCATTTTCATCAGCACACTAATTTTATTAAGTCTTATACCTGGACTTGTAGTTAGCTTGTAGTTCCTGACTGCTAGCTTATTTCAGGAATGTATTATACTGGAAGAAAGCATTAGCAGAGTCAGTCGTGGGAAGCAATGGCGGCGATGAGCTCAACACTTGTCACGTGTATTTCCCACGATGGTGCAACCCACAGTGAAAAGAGGCACATGAGAGGCTCTGCTTACTCTTTCGGGGAAAAAGGCGTGTGTCTATGTATGTATTTATGTTGTATTGGGTATAAATTCCTAGCTATGAAGTAGTTTTTCAGGGTTCCGAAAAAAAAAAATACGGAACCCTTATGGATTCGTCATGTATGTCTGTCTGTCCGTGTATGTCACAGCCACTTTTTTCCGAAACTAATTTTCACACAAAAATAGAAAAAAACAATAAGTTTTTGGGGTTCCCCATACTTAAAACTGAAACACATTTTTTTTTCATCAAACCTGTGTGGGGTATCAATGGATAGGTCTTCGAAAATGATATTGAGGTTTCTAATATCATTTTTTTCTAAACTGAATAGTTTGCGAGAGAGAGAATGATAAAACTAAACAAAAAAAAATGGTGAACATTACCATGTAAACTTCCAACGAAAATTGTTTTGAAAGAGATCTAGTACGTAGTTTTTTTTAATATATCATAAGTTGTAAACCATCCAAGAACTTTTATGTTATGTTACTTGCTGCTACGGAACTCTTCATGGGCGAGTCCGACTCGCACTTGGCCGCTTTTTTTTCTAAAGATTTATTTACTTTCAGCTTTTATTGATAGATCATTCAGTTTAGATCAACTGAAGTCCACGGCTGGGCATAGGCCTCCCCCATAATATAATGCACATAGAAACTTTATTTTACGCCCCATAAATGGCTATTGCTTTACAAAGCACAAGTAAGGCCGCACGTAGAAACTGTTCCCATCTATGGCACGGGGCACCCAAGTACCAGCTGCTTCGTTTTGACTCCTTACAGAGAAGAGCCATTAGCATCATCGGTGACCCCAAGCTCTCCGATACTCTAGAACCGCTTAGCCAACGCAGAGCTATCGGATCTCTTTGCGTGATCTACCGCCTCTACAACGGGGAATGTTCTGACGAGCTTTCCGATCTCATCCTCGCATCGAGATTTTACCATCGCTCTTCCCGGCACCGTGACAAAGCTCATCCGCACATCATAGAACCCTGGGTTTCTCGAACGACTCGTTTCTCGAGATCATTTCTTCCCCATAAAGTACTATTATTTATTCTGTGCCTATAAACTATGGAATGAGCTTCCATCTGAGGTTTTCCCGTGTCGTACATGTCGTACGTAACCATGTTTTATTTCATGAAAAATGGTCATAAATTCCTTCAGGGTAGGCAGCGCATCGACAATTACCCCCGGTGTTGCCGGTGTCTATAAGCGACGGTGACCACTTCACATCAGGCCGTATGCTAGTTTGCCAATTTGTATCATAAAAAATAAAAAATAAACTGCCAAGTGCTAGTCGGACTCTAGCACGAAGGGTTCCATACAATAATCTAAAATTAAAATTAAAATTACACGCAAATGTACCAGCCATCACCCAATCACGCAACAGGGGGACAGATCCAACTTTTTTGTTCTAACTGTCACCTTAGGGGGGACAGATCAGTGTGACAAATGGGAATAATTCGTCGCGCTCCATTTCCATTATTGTGATGTCTTGAGTTTGAGAAATAAAGCCGACGAAGTAACAATTCTTCATTGAGGAAATCCGCAGTTGACCCTATTTTCAACAAGTTTTTTTTTTTTTTTTTTTTAACATTGATAGACCTTTGTTTGTGCACGATCTCACCTGTTGGTAAGTGACGATGCGGCCGAAGATGGAGCACAAAGGTCTAGAAGGCACCTATTCACTCTAGCCTTGAAGAGGTCCAGATTATAGTTGAGTTAGTAATTAATTTTGCAAAAAAAAACCCCAACGCTGAACGGCTAAACCGATTTTGATCAAACAAAGCTAAGAACACTCCCGAAAAATAAACCTTTCAAACAAAAAAAAACGATTTCGGTTCATCCGTTTGGGAGCTACGATGGGACAGACAGACACACACACACACAGACACGTCAAACTTATAATACCCCTTCGTTTTTCGTCGGGGGTTAAAAGAGAGGATAACCCATTCAATAAAAATTAATTATATTATTTTTAATTTCGAGGCCTTTGCGACTTGCGAGACAATGAGGGAAAGGATTGCATTTCAAAAAGGCTAATTCTCCTTAAAAAAAAAGATTGTTAATTTGTATTACACTATGTATAAAATATTTATCTTTTTTATGCTTTTTTATTTATCTTCACTATTATTTTGTATTTTTTAACCCCCGACGAAAAACGAAGGGGTGTTATAAGTTTGACGTGTCTGTGTGTGTGTGTGTGTGTCTGTATGTCCCAACGTGGCTCCCGAACGGATGAACCGAAATCGTTTTTTGTTTTTGTTTGATAGGTGTATTTGTCGGGAGTGTTCTTAGCTTTGTTGGATCAAAATCGGTTCAGCCGTTTTATTTCGTTCGGTTTTTTTTTAAGTTTTACAAAATTAATTCCCTGTAAATATGTAAACTTTGTTGTTTTGTTTGTTTGTTTGTTTGCCAAGCTGCGGTGAAATGGCTAGTACAGTATAAACACAATTACCTACTAGTAATAAATTAGTGCTTAGGAACGTACCATCTGGACTAGCGCCTAGAAAGGAATGGAATCGCTTCGAAGCGAATGTCTTTTGGCTAGGCCGGCTGATATGCATTGCATGCAAATAATATTATGGAAATTAAAAAAAAAAGTGGCCAAGTGCGAGTCGGAGTCGCCCATGAAGGGTTCCGTAGCAGCAAGTAACATAATATCAAAGTTCTTGGATGGTTTACGATTTATGACGTATTAAAAAAAAACTACTAACTAGATCTCGTTCAAACCAATTTTCGTTGGAAGTTTACATGGTAATGTACATTTTTTTTTTAGTTTTATCATTCTCTTATTTTAGAAGTTACGGGGTTGGGGGGGGGGGGGGGGGGGGACTTTTTACCACTTTGGAAGTGTCTGTCGTGCAAACTATTCAGTTTAGAAAAAAGTTATATTATAAACCTCAATATCATTTTTGAAGACCTATACATAGATACCCCACACCAACGGGTTTGATGAAAAAAAAAATTGAGTTTCAGTTCTAAGTACTAATACTTAGAACTGAACCCCCATTTTTTTTTTGTTTTTTTCTATTTTTTTGTGAAAATCTGAATGCGGTTCACAGAATACACCTACTTACCAAGTTTCAACAGCATAGATCCTATAGTTTCGGAAAAAAGTGGCTGTGACATACACGAACAGACATAACATGTCATAGTAAGATGAACTCTTGTCTTCTAAGCAGGAGGCAAAATGTTCAATACCCACCCTGGGCCTGCATATCTGAACCTTCCGAAGACCCTAACTCGCAATTATAATGAATAAGACCCCTAGGAATCATTTCAACGAATTTGTTTGAAGATTGTAGTTTCACCTACCTACACAGAACTGACTTCGACTGAAACAAGGCAATACTATGTTTTTTTTTTTAAATATTGAATGAGCGAAGCGAGTTCTCTGATTCAACTTGGAAGAATTGGCATTTGTATGTATGTATGTATGTATGTTTGTCCGAGCATAACTTCCGAACCGTTAATCCGATCTTCATGAAATTTGATTGGGAGGTGATAGTATTGGTACAATTTGTTGGTAAGGTTATGAGCTATATCGGTCGGGGGGTTGTTGAGATATTGGGGTCCAAGAGGAGGTAAAAAAAAGTGAGAATATCAGATCAAATGTGGTGTCATATGAAAGTTCCTCGCTTCGACATTTCAAAACTATTTTAGTTTCTGAGATGTTAGGGTAAATCAAAAATGTAAAAAAACAAAACCTCTAGGGTACTTCCACTAATCCTACAACGCTGTTTTTTTTACGTTTGTAGCTTTTATGATACAAATACTGGGAAAAGTCTAAAATTTATGAATCTTGAAACTTGTAGGTACCTACTCTATAAAATAACAACCAGTGTATAACATTCTTTGTTGACCTACCGTTTCTAGGAATTTTAACGACGTTGAAGGTCTAACTTTTCGAACCACATGTGGATGTACATAGATATTTTTTCGAAATAAATAAGGTAACCTACCTAAACCGTGTGTATTCGTGAGGTCTCAGTTCAAAAAACCTTGTGCGTAAATATATAGGTAATTATGATCAGCTAGTAGTATTTAATTTAATTTTTACGTAATTAAGATAATATTATATTTGTCTGTAATTTCTGTCTAGTTGTTTGTAATTTAATTTTCTCCCATTATTTATACAAAGTTCATATGTAGAGACCTTGCAATGCATTGCGGCCTCCGGCTGTCTGGCTGATTCGCATACACATGTCCAATCCTAAATGTTTGTTTTTCTAATATTTTCTATCCGAGCTAATTATGATATGACAGATCGAAGCGGCAACAGCGCTTAGCCGGCGTAAGTCACGAGCTGACAACGTCGCGTGTAAGTGACATGTTACTGTTATCTAATCTGCGGCTATGTGTGTGACACTGTCAGTGTACACTCACACACTGACATAAATGAACTAAAATTTCGATGTTATTTTCGCTATTAATCCACTGTTTTCTTCAACCAAATATGTGTTGACGCAAATAATGACCAATATAAAAGCCAACAACAGTCATTTCAGTGTAAAATTATACTCTGTTTGCCCATATTTGTGCTAATACGTTTGTATGGAAAAGCGACCACCTTAACGCGAAAAAACAAAGACTTTAAGTCAAAGGACGGGCAGGGCGAGCGCGAGTATGGTCACAGAATAAATATTAGTACAAGTAGTATGGTATTTACATCGCTCACTTGCCGCCAGACTGAGAGCGCGCCGGCGCGGTAAGTGATAGGCAACGATATATTAAATTACATTAGATACGCTATTCCGCGCTCAGAGTGACGACAAAAAAGTGAGGCATTATGCCGCAAGTTCATTTAGTCGCTCGCGGACTGTGAACTACGACGCACGCCACTACTCATAGGCCAATTAGGATTGACCAACACAAAATGCCATCAACATGCTTTCAAAAGTGCAAAAATTATACGGTGACCATAAAAGGAAAGAAAGACATTTCATTTCATTCGTAAGTATTACATAATTCTATTGAAATTTGTTTATTTAACAGTTTGTTTCATTAAAACAATTCATTTGCGGCGTTGCCGCTCTGACACCTACACGAACGTGATGCGTAATACAATTCGCCAAGGTACGACAGAGAGACACGACCGCACGCGGCTGGCCGTCATTTTAGGGTAAAATGGGTTAGTTAGGACAGTCAATAATCACATCAAATTTACTTACTCTATTCTTATTAGATATCTTAATTAATTAAATTTATTCTGTTTAATTGTATAATATGTAGGCAGCTAGTACATACTAAACTGACTCAAAATAATGTTATTAATGTATTTTTAGACTTCCTCAAGACGGGTTGATAAAAGAGAAATGGATTAAAGTCATCAGAAAACAAAGACATGAAGATGATTGGATGCCAACGTCCTAACGAAATTCCTGGAAGACCTGACCTGTGCTTATAAATAGAAGCGAAATTAGAGCCAGGCGGAACGAAAAAAGTAATATAAAAACAAAACAAGACAATTTTTTTGCAGATATTTTATCTGATAAGACTAATCAAAGTTCGTCGCGTTGGCGATTCCCGAAACAATGAACCAGAAAAAAAACACCGTAATTCAACCAAAAAGCTCGACGATGTTATACGTAGCCCTAAGAAATTTTTGTAAATAATATTACGTAGCCTTATTATATTGTAAATAAACAATTTAATTGTAATCTATTGTCTTATTTTTTCCTAATATTTATCAATAGGTGCAGATGGAGGGGTCTATTCCTACGTCAGACCCACCAAAGAAACAGCACACATATTTCTTAAGACGAAATCCATAGGTGCAGATGGTCCAATGATAGGTATGGAGGAAGGAATGGTCCAATGATGATGATGATAGGTGCATCGTCTACTCCTACGTCAGACCCACCAAAGAAACAGCACAAATATTTCATAAGACGAAATTCATGCGTTCCAACAAATCCGATCCCGCGGGACTCGAACCCGCTTTTTAATGTTACTTATCCATAAGTGTGGTTTTTACTTTAAAAAAAATTATGTTATAGTAATAATCTATGTTTAAAAACAGGTGTCTAACATTCGAGCTAAAATGAATCGACCCGACCCGCCATGGCCCCAACTTACCCTAGCTTGGCGATTAGCTAAACCTTGCTTGACACAACTTAGAACATATGTTTATCTCGTTCTCACAACAGGGTTTCCGTATAGCGCTGTGATTTTACGTCTTTTTCGTCAATATAAAAACACAAAGTAAGTAGCTATAGTACATAAAACGCCACTTTCTCAGTGGAGTGGGAATGAGTAAAACATGTCTACTTGATAACATGTCTCTGGTGATAGGTACGAGGGCTGAGTGTAAACGCCAAGAAGCTTGAATTAGTTTAAAATTAATCTTTAAGTTTTGTACTATCTTGTGTTATTATAATTACTTATATAATTAGTTTCAATTTGTAATATAAAATTTTAGTTTTGTTTTTTAGATTGAATTGGTAGGTAGTTCAACTAGATACTTTTGCTTATTTGCTTGGTTTTTTTTTTTTTTTTTTTTTTTTTTTCACACCGTCCACTTTCCATTCACCGGAATAACCTTCGTGCAAAAGCTGAACTTGTTTTAAAACGTGACATTGGCGAAATTGTGGTCTATTCCGCAAGGGCCACTTGTTCAAGAACTGAACTGAACTGTAACTTCATGGTAAACGCTTACTCGTGTGAGGTAGGTACCTATTTAGGGAAATATTTCCGGCAGCGCGCGTAGTTTTTTTTGATATACCTTTATTTGACCACGATGGTAAGTAACGTAACGATGTGGCCGAAGATGGAGCTCAAAGGTCTAGAACACAGACTACTAGGATGCTACATGAACTTTGAAATGACATCATTGAAGATTAAACATGGAGGTATACCGTATAATAGACATTAAATCAAATGATATTTACAAAGATTTGACTATTTTAAGAATTTGATTAACAATTTATACGAAAGACAAACAAACAACTTCCGGAAATACGTTACGACTAGGCGGTATGGTCTATGACTAAGCCTGCCCATGGACGTATAAGTCCACAAACTACTAGGATGATAACGCATTATAAGTCCATGAGTCTGCCCGAAAGTACTTGTACTAATATTTAATCTGTGCCGAAAGGGTGAAACGAAAAAAAAAAAACTCTGTGTTGTTTGTTGTTCAAGGAATTTTCTACATTACTCTTACTCTCTACTCTCTACCAACCAACCATCAGACAAGAAATCTGATTAATTTGTGGTATGTTTTGATTGTTTTAGTTGTATAATGTGGTAAAGATAGCTCCGCCATGGTGTCGGGCGAGTTCTTCATCCACGGCGGCGGGCGCTGGCGCGCAGTGGACGTCGCGACGGGGCGCGTAGAGGGCTGGGGGCGCGCGCGGTTCGTGGTGGCGCGCGGCGGCCGGCTGGAGGCGGCGCGCGCGGCCGGAGTGCTGACGGCGCTGCGCGCGCTGGCGGCGGGGCAGCGCTCCGCGGCGCGTGCCGGTCCGCCGCTTCCCTACAAGTATGTACACACAACCAGCGTTGTTGACAAGTTTCCCGCCTATTTGTAAGTAACATTTTATTTGGGGCTCATTAGTTTCTAAGTCAGGTTAGGTAGGTAGTGCTCTCTCTCTGTGCATGAGCTATTCCAGGTGAGCTCGTTTCCTCAGTGCCCCCTTGTCTACACCCGACCCTGGCCCTTGTTCCATCGTGTGGTGAGCTCCTTTATTCTAATCTAATGACCTCCCCCTACTTATTAATCAACACGTTTATTTCCATTTATCCAAATAATCATACACAATATGTATTTACACGCTCGCAATCATTAACAACAACTAGACATTATAAACCAAAATCTAGAATGTGGTTGTAGAGCTCGTTCACCGTAAGATTGCACCTCCGTTATACTCTTAGTCTGTGTCCGTGCCTTGGGAATAGTACCAACCATAGAACATTTAATACTCCTTGGCATGTGCAATCTTACGGTGAATGGTCTCTACCTACATTATAATAATATTCATCTGTACTCCGATTTTATTATAGTTATAGTAATATTTAGTTGTGGTACTCTCATTATGCATACCACATTCAATGTACGGTCACAATGTTGGCTAGCTGGGTGATATAAATGAGCACGCTTTGTATATCTAGTAAAGCCGCTGAGCTACTCTCTATGTTTCAGGGATGTTCTTACCTGATCCACGACTCTATGCACTTGTTGTATGGTGCTGTGCTTTTGTCGGAATCGGTGGTCGGGAATTATTGAATTTTCTGTTAATGTATAACTTTTGGAACTATCATGGTTATGCACATACTCATCAAAAACTAATCAAAAATCATGGTAAATATACTGTTTCTACTGAAAAGTATTTCTGCTAATGGTTTTAATTTAACATTTGTGTGAGCAAAATTATTTGTATAATAATGGCGAGTTGAGCGGTCTAATATTGAGCCGACCTCATTTGCTGGTTTCCCCTCTTTGTGGATCACTATTACAACAACAACAACAACAACAACAATTATATTTATTCATACAACCTGTACACAGCAACATAAAAACACATAGACTAGTTAAAAATATACACAAAAAAAAACATTAAGAAAAACAAGCGTATGCGCATGAGGAACGCTGCCATATACATAGTTGTACAAAAAGCCCTGAGCTCAGCATGTGCTGTGAACGAGTTCACAATGCTGATTTTCAGCACAAGGCTCAGGGTGACGCACGAACATAATGAACGAAAAAACTGAATTAAACAAGGTACATACATACCTACCCACAAATAAATAAAAACAATATGTATGTAGATAAAAATAAATAAATACCAAAACAAAACAAAATCAAAAGAAGAAACAAACACATCTAGAACGAAATATAATAAAATAAAATAAAAATAGTGCTACGTAAATTAGTCCAAATTAAATTAAATTAAATCCCCCACAAAAAATACATAAAATAAATAAATAATAATAAAAAAAAACAAATCACAAAAGTGATAAACGTAAATAGTCTTAGGTAAATAGGTAAATAGTCAGATTCCGTGCAGCAGCCATAAACAGCTAGCAATTTAAAAGAAGGTAAGTCATAATTAGGGCTTGCATTATCCGTAAACTTTTACTATCCCGATAATACGGACAGTAGTGAACTTTAGTATTCGGATATCCGGATAATTCGGATAATACGGATAATTTCGAAAAAGCTTTAAAAAAATTCATATAAAAGAAAATGATGGTTATAGATAGCTTTATTCATGTTTAAATTAAACCAACATTCACCCACCATTCAAATATGAATCACTTTAACCAATTCGGTAGCTCTTTGTGGTAAAATTAAAACTACTATCATAATAATAAGGAGGGATGGGCCAAATATTTGTTTTATGTTCGGTATTCGGCAAATTCGACAGGATTACGGTTTTTTTTAAACATTAATAGACCTTTGTTTGACCACAATCTCAACTGTTGGTAAGTGACGATGTGGCCGAAGATGGACCACAAAGGTCCAGAAGGCCCTATTCACTCTAGCCTTGAAGAGACCCAGATGATAGTTTTCGGGAAAGACGACCACGGTTGTGTATTCCACTCCTTAGCAGTTCGCATTATAAAGGTAGAACTGAAACGTTTTGTGGGAATAGAAGGTATAATAATGAGGTCAGTATGGTACTGAGCTGTATGCCCGCTCGTCCTATGACGAAAAGGAGATGGTGGTACCAGATCGTGCAGTTCCTGGGAGCATTGTTAGTAAGATCTTCCAAACATCTGGGTGTTGAAAGGAATACTATTCCCTTCTTTATACCATTTTTAACCAACTTCAAAAACAATGAGGAGGTTCTCAATTTGTGTGTTTTAGATTTGTATGTTTGTTACGTCATATCTCCGTCACTTGTGTATAGATGTATGTTTGTTACGTCATATCTCCATCACTTGTGTATAGTTGTATGTTTGTTACGTCATATCTCCATCACTTGTGTATAGTTGTATGTTTGTTACGTCATATCTCCATCACTTGTGTATAGATGTATGTTTGTTACGTCATATCGCCGTCACTTGTGTATAGATGTATGTATGTTACGTCATATCTCCGTCACTTGTGTTTAGATGTATCTTTGTTACGTCATATCTCCGTCACTTGTGTATAGATGTATGTTTGTTACGTCATATCTCCGTCACTGGTGTATAGATGTATCCCAGACATGGGAAATGTGAGACAACTAAATTAATTAAGTATAGGAACTTAATTATTTAGTTTGATGCTTCCTGACACTCCATGATAAGTATATCACAATAACTTTTATTGCCTGAATCTTCAGGTATCCCAGGCCGAAGGAAAGCACGACCAGGGATGGCAATCGAGCAGGCTGCCAGCGAGCGGGCTGCCAGCGAGCGGGCTGCCAGCGAGCGGGCTGCCTGCGAGCGGACTGCCAGCAACCGGGCTGCCAGCAACCGGGCTGCCAGCCAGCGGGCTGCCAGCCAGCGGGCTGCCAACGAGCGGACTGCCAGCGGGCACACCGCCGGTGTTGCCACCACGACAATAACGGGTAAATCAAGATAGTGATGATAGGTGGTGCGTGCTGGTGAGCCCACTGCACCACCGTCTGCATCGTGGTTGCGTTGTAAGTCCCGGTCGTACTCTCATTATTGCAAGATCTTACCAACCAAGTCACATTCATATACTTAGTGTTCAACGAGAAGGTATCTAACAAATGAAATACACACACATACACACTAATTGTCATTAACCCCCAAACAAAAACGAAGGGGTGTTATAAGTTTGACGTGTCTGTGTGTGTTTGTGTCTGTCTGTCTGTCCCATCGTAGCTCTCGAACGGATGAACCGATTTAGTTTTTTTGTTTTTGTTTGATAGGTGTATTTGTCGGGAGTGTTCTTAGCTTTGTTTGATCAAAATCGGTTCAGCCGTTAAGCGTTAGGGGTTTTTTTAATTTTTACAAAATTAATTGTATCTTATTATACATTGCAAGCTCAAGAGGTGTTCAAATTACAAGTGTAGACTTGTTGGATACATGTATACTAACTACAAGTGTAGACTTGTTGGATACATGTATACTAATCATTAAAATTACAAGTGTAGACTTGTTGGATACATGTATACTAACTACAAGTGTAGACTTGTTGGATACATGTATACTAATCATTAAAATTACAAGTGTAGACTTGTTGGATACATGTATACTAACTACAAGTGTAGACTTGTTGGATACATGTATACTAATCATTAAAATTACAAGTGTAGACTTGTTGGATACATGTATACTAACTACAAGTGTAGACTTGTTGGGTACATGTATACTAATCATTAAAATTACAAGTGTAGACTTGTTGGATACATGTATACTAACTACAAGTGTAGACTTGTTGGAAACATGTATACTAATCATTAAAATTACAAGTGTAGACTTGTTGGATACATGTATACTAACTACAAGTGTAGACTTGTTGGGTACATGTATACTAATCATTAAAATTACAAGTGTAGACTTGTTGGATACATGTATACTAACTACAAGTGTAGACTTGTTGGATACATGTATACTAATCATTAAAATTACAAGTGTAGACTTGTTGGATACATGTATACTAACTACAAGTGTAGACTTGTTGGGTACATGTATACTAATAAATAAAAGAGGTAAAACGTGTGAGTTTGTATTGTGCGTGCGGTGAACTGTGACCTCTAGGGTACACGCAGAAACCTGACCATTGTGACATTTGGGAGGCTTTGTGAGTCACTAACACTGTGGAACTGTGACCTCTAGGGTACACGCAGAAACCGGACCATTGTGACATTTGGGAGGCTTTGTGAGTCACTAACACTGTGGAACTGTGACCTCTAGGGTACACGCAGAAACCGGACCATTGTGACATTTGGGAGGCTTTGTGAGTCACTAACACTGTGGAACTGTGACCTCTAGGGTACACGCAGAAACCGGACCATTGTGACATTTGGGAGGCTTTGTGAGTCACTAACACTGTGGAACTGTGACCTCTAGGGTACACGCAGAAACCGGACCATTGTGACATTTGGGAGGCTTTTTGAGTCACTAACACTGTGGAACTGTGACCTCTAGGGTACACGCAGAAACCGGACCATTGTGACATTTGGGAGGCTTTGTGAGTCACTAACACTGTCGAATAGTGACTATTTACCCCTAAAATGGCTTGGGTTTTGTTAACTCTTTTCACTTGTGACATGAATGTGAATTGTATTTGAATTTGTTTTATTGAATGTGTTTTTATTCTCTGTACCTGTAACTTGTTAGTGTGTTATTAATGAGTGTAGCCGGCCAAGGCCGTACGGCCTTCATGCACTAGTGCTAGTTGCAGAATGGGGTGTTGAGAATGCTCTACGTTCCGTAAACATAATGGGGTGTTGAGAATGCTCTACGTTCCGTAAACATAATGGGGTGTTGAGAATGCTCTACGTTCCGTAAACATAATTTGGTGTTGAGAATGCTCTACGTTCCGTAAACATAATGGGGTGTTGTGAATGCTCTACGTTCTGTAAACATAATGGGGTGTTGAGAATGCTCTACGTTCCGTAAACATAATGGGGTGTTGAGAATGCTCTACGTTCCGTAAACATAATGGGGTGTTGAGAATGCTCTACGTTCCGTAAACATAATGGGGTGTTGAGAATGCTCTACGTTCCGTAAACATAATGGGGTGTTGTGAATGCTCTACGTTCCGTAAACATAATGGGGTGTTGAGAATGCTCTACGTTCCGTAAACATAATAGGGTGTTGAGAATGCTCTACGTTCCGTAAACATAATGGGGTGTTGAGAATGCTCTACGTTCCGTAAACATAATGGGGTGTTGAGAATGCTCTACGTTCCGTAAACATAATGGGGTGTTGAGAATGCTCTACGTTCCGTAAACTCTACAGATCAAAACCCTCAGGGCAGAGTCTCACTAGCACTATTAGTTTCGATTTATTGCTAAAAACTTTGTAGTTGATAGTTGTGAGCGGGTACTTTTTGCTACATTATGTACTACCTGTACCTACAGTTGTGAGCGGGTACTATTTGATACATTATGTACTACCTGTACCTACAGTTGTGAGCGGGTACTATTTGCTACATTATGTACTACCTGTACCTACAGTTGTGAGCGGGTACTTATTGCTACATTATGTACTACCTGTACCTACAGTTGTGAGCGGGTACTTATTGCTACATTATGTACTACCTGTACCTACAGTTGTGAGCGGGTACTTATTGCTACATTATGTACTACCTGTACCTACAGTTGTGAGCGGGTACTTATTGCTACATTATGTACTACCTGTACCTACAGTTGTGAGCGGGTACTTATTGCTACATTATGTACTACCTGTACCTACAGTTGTGAGCGGGTACTTATTGCTACATTATGTACTACCTGTACCTACAGTTGTGAGCGGGTACTTATTGCTACATTATGTACTACCTGTACCTACAGTTGTGAGCGGGTACTTATTGCTATATTATGTACTACCTGTACCTACAGTTGTGAGCGGGTACTTATTGCTATATTATGTTACTACCTGTACCTACAGTTGTGAGCGGGTACTTATTGCTATATTATGTACTACCTGTACCTACAGTTGTGAGCGGGTACTTATTGCTACATTATGTACTACCTGTACCTACAGTTGTGAGCGGGTACTTAATGCTACATTATGTACTACCTGTACCTGCAGTTGTGAGCGGGTACTACCTGTACCTACCCATAACTTTACCATACTTAGTAAATAAAGATATTTGATTTGATTTACAAGTTGTCAAGCCTGCGCATTCTAGTGTCTACAAATAAGTATAGCGCTTTTTAGTAAGTAAAAAACCGGCCAAGTGCGAGTCGGACTCGCGCATTTAGGGTTCCGTACCACTATCTATAAAAACGGCAAAAAAAACACGTTTGTTGTATGGGAGCCCCCTTAAATATTTATTTTATTATGTTTTTAGGGTTAAACCCCATAGGGTAAAACGGGACCCTATTACTAAGGCTCGGTTGTCCGTCTGTCTGTCCGTCTGTCTGTCCACCTGTCACCAGGCTGTATCTCATGAACCGTGATAGTTAGACAGTTGAAATGTTCACAGATGATGTATTTCTGTAATAATCCAGAGTACATAATATTCCAGCAATCCGAGGATATTGCCCAATCGCGTCGTGCGCACTTGGAACCGGCTACCAGACTCAGTGATCAGTGAATTCTTTCAAAAATACACTGGACAAATATCTGAAGTGCACCGATAAGGACTGAGATATACTCGTTCACGCGTCAGCTCCAAGAGCTGCCCGTGTATTATAAAAAAAAAAATTATAATATATATTTTTTTAAATTGAAACATGTTTGCAGCATCTCTGTAACAGTTACCTGTTTCATATATTAGTTAATAGTTAAATGGTTATTTCAGGAAGAGTTGTACATCTAAGGCGACCGGCATCGCAGCATGCAGCGCTGAGCCGTGTGGCGAGCGCGAGGGGGCTCCGCGCGGTGCGGCGGTGTCTCCGCGCGGCGCGGTGGGGGCTCCGCGCGGCGCGGCGGCCGCTAAGAGGGACAGGGACAGCACGAGCTCGGAGGAGCCAGCCCGCACGGTCACGACGATGGCAACAATACACAGTCCAGGAACACCACAACCAAAGAGGCGTAAACAATCCACCAGCTCGATGACAAGAAACTGTGTCGAGTTGAAGAGGAAACTAAGCTCGGCCTCGGCCACGAAGGAGTCTCGCAGGCGAGGGCGGAGCCCTGTGGCGCGGCGGGGGCCGAGCCCTGCAGCGCGTGCAGCGAACTCTCTGAAACGTAAGCGAGGGAGCTCACCAGCTTCTATAGAACACTCTCCCGTACTTAAATCAAGAAAAATATGTAAATCTAACTACTTTCAATCCGACTCAAAGAAACCATTGACAAGAGCAGATACAACACCTTCAGATAGAAGTTCCCCTAAACGGAGAACGCGACAAAATATCAGCCTTGTCATTTCATCGGATGAATCCGTTTTGGAAACAAATAATAGGAGTGAGAATCTTAAACCGTCAAAGAGTCAAACGTCTTTTCGTACAAATGTTCAGGTTAAACATAAATTAAGCCCTGAAAGAGTCACAGTAGAGTCTTCAACCGATGAGCCAGTTAGAAGGCAGGCAGGCACCGAGAGGGCCGCTGTAGAGTCCAGCACAGACCGGTCAGCTCCCAGACGGGCAAGGGATAGTCGTCCCGAGATTGGACTCCAGGTCGATAGTCAACAAGACGCTTGCAAAGAACTGGTCATAGATGAGAGGGACGTGGAGATCCTACGGTTGTTCCTACAGAAGCATTACCCCGATGAGGAACTGTTACGGTTCGATACGGATAATGAATATAAAAAGATGCATTTCTACCAGATCAACCCGCTCGTCAGCGTCGAGAGATGCGCTCTCATAGAACAGATGATCCATTCCAAGAGTCGGCGCAATCTGATAGACTTCGCGTCTAACCTCGGGCTCAGGTCCGTATCTGAACCGCTGACGCGCAGAAGTAGGAGGAGAACTGAGCGCATCCACGCAGCTAGGGATACTCACTCCACCACAGATGATAAAGAGAATATGACCCGGCGCGCCGCGACCGCCACGAGGGCGCGGCGCGGCGACGTGTTGAAGGAGTCTGTGGCCAAAGAACGGAATAGAGAAAGAGATAAACCGAGGAGAGAAGATAAAAAGATCAACGTAAATAGTGAAACGAAAAAAGAACAAGAGAGAAGAGAAGTTAGCAAAACGAGGGGCAATAAAGAGAGCCCACTAGTCAAACCGAGAGAGAGTATCAACATGAAACAACCTGAGCCCCGTGTGGACACAGTCGGGTTGAGGAGTAAGCCTGTCGTCGGAGCGTCTGCACAGCAGAAAGCAGGTGTGAGTAAACCGCGCCCGAAGCCTAGAGCTGCAGTGTCCACAGAACGGTGAGTACTCGTTACCTGAAGGTAGTCACATCGACCACCCTCGTCTCGGGCACAGGCTCCAGGCAGAACTGGATGAAGTCACATACTACTTATTAGTGGTGACCGATGGAGCGTCTGATAGGTAGGGTTCTTATTGGTGGTGACCGATGGAGCGCCTGATAGGTAGGGTTCTTATTGGTGGTGACCGATGGATCGCCTGATAGGTAGGGTTCTTATTGGTGGTGACCGATAGAGCGCCTGATAGGTAGGGTTCTTATTGGTGGTGACCGATGGAGCGTGTGTCCACTCGCAGTGTGTCTCCCCTCATAGTGTGTCTCCCCTCACAGTTTGTCTCCACTCGCAGTGTGTCTCCTCTCACGATGTGTCTCCTCTCACAGTGTGTCTCCACTCGCAGTGTGTCTCCGCTCGCAGCGTGTCTCCTTTCACATTGTGTCTCCACTCGCAGTGTATTAACGAGTGGTAGGACTGTATAATGGTTTAAAAGAAAATGGTAGTTTATTTAAAAATACACATAAATTCACTGCACAAGTCTACGTACAAAAACAGTCAACTGACAACACACACAAGTGCCAAAACAATATCTTTTAAAAACATTGACAATATCAAAAACAAGGAGTCCGTCTTCCAGCCAGTCCTCAACATTCCGGGCCCCTAGTGGAACACTAAACCCTGGTTACCCTGGTGATGACTGGCTGGGGTTCAGTTACAAGTGGTACGAGCTTACGGACTGGTCGGCGTAAAATACCGCCCTTGGTAGCCACATCTACAACCCGAACCAGTCCGTCAGGTCCCACAAAAGTTTTTATCACCCTACCTAGAAGCCAAAGTCCTCGTGGTAGAGTATTATCGGCAATGAGGACTACGTCACCCTCGCAAAAATTCGTTTCACTTCTGTTTCGTCCTCGTGGAATAAGTGTGGGTAGATACTCGGTCAGCCATCTCGCCCAAAAATGATCAGCAAGCCTAAGGACGCGCCGCCAATCACACCTGCGTAGAAGATCTGCGTCAGAGAGTTGGACAGGCCATGGATCCACCGACGAGGAGCCAATGAGGAAGTGGAAGGGTGTTATAGCTTCGGGGGCATCTGGAGAGTTTGGAACGTAGGTGAGCGGTCTTGAGTTTATTATGGACTCTGCTTCAAGAAGTAAAGTGGTAAAAACTTCTTCTCGTGGCGCTCTGTTCTTGAGGGTGGCACGCAGTGCAGCTTTAACTGAGCGCACCAATCTTTCCCATACGCCGCCCATGAAAGGTGAAGCGGGTGGGATAAAACGCCATGAAATCTTGTGACAGGTTGCATAATTCTCAACTGCTCCATCGTAAAACGAGGAAAGTTCTCGACTGGCTCCCACGAAATTTGTGCCGTTATCTGAGAATATTGTTGTAGGAGATCCTCTTCGGGCTATCAGACGTCTAAGACTCATTATGGCGGAAGCAGATGTCAGCGATGTAGCAACCTCCAAATGTATGGCTCTTGTTACTAGGCACGTGTATAACGCCACATATCGTTTTTCCCGTCGTCTTCCTACTGACACTTCTATCGGGCCAAAATAATCTAGGCCTATATGAGTGAACGGCCTTGTATGGTGATCAAGGCGTTCCAAAGGAAGATCACCTGTTGCCGGCGTTTCTAGTCGGCCCTTTTGTTTTCTGCATTGTAAACAAGCTTTAGCTACACTGCGAATGGTATCTCTTGCTCGAAGTATCCAAAACCTCTGTCTGAGTTCGTTAAGGACAAGCTCGTGGTTGCCATGACCTGCTTCGGCATGTTTATGTAAAGTATACAAGCGCACGATTCGATGACAGCCATCTAGGATAATTGGCGACCTTACACTCTCATCCACCCCGGGAGCGAACTTTATGCGCGAATATAATCTTATAAGACCATCTTTGTCGAGGACCGGGGCGAGCGCTGCTATACGGCTGCTTCTAGGCATTGGCTGAGACCTTTTTAGAAACTTTAGTTCTTCTGCAAAACTGTCTACCTGAACACGTTGGAAGAGCATCTTCTCTGCTTGAAGCATGTCCGCTGCCGAAAGTTGCGAGGGGGACGTAGTATCGTCACCAGATTTCGAGATTAAACGCGGTGAACGAGACTTAGACCAAAAAATTCTTACGCTCTGAAAAACGCGGGCGGTAGCTCTTAATAACCGCAGCCAGCTGCTGAAACGAGTAACATCAGGAACCGGCGGCTCAAGTAACGGGTTATTCACAAGAAGTCCCACGAACTCGGGTTTTAGCTCAGACGTTCGTGAAGCTTCATCGGTGTTGCACTCTGGTTCACGGGGCCATTCTTTGAAGGGTTCAGCAAGAAACGATGGGCCAGTAAACCATCTATGCGATATAGATAGCTTGGAACGTTTTGGTTTCGTAGCATCGTCTGCGATATTGAGTTCACTAGGAAGCCAGTTCCAATTGGATGGATTCGTAAATTCTAAAATTTCTCCTAATCTATGGGCTACAAACGCTTTGAAATTACGCGCGTCACTGCGGATCCACTTTAAAACTGTAATGGAATCAGTCCAGTAGTAGACAGCGGAAGGTTGTGAACGATGAGCCCGCAAAATACTTTGTGCAAAACGTGTCGCAATTAGGGCCGCTTGTAATTCTAAACGCGGAATAGAAAGTGGCTTCAAGGGAGCAACACGCGCTTTGCTCCCTATTAAAGCAAGTCTGACTGAGCCGTCTATGAAAGTATAACGCCAATATGCAACGCAAGCATAGGCTTGTTCCCCCCCATCGGCTAGAATATGAAGCTGAGTGTCGCATTGCTCTGGTCTGCCTACGTACCAGCGCGGGATTCTTAGACTAGATGCCGACGCGAGCTGATCAAACCAGCTATAGCATTCAGCTTCATATTTTGAGGGGATAGGTGAATCCCAGGCAGATCCTTTTCTCCATAGTTTTTGAATAATAATTCTACCCTGAATCACTACTGGCATGAGCAAATCTATGGGATCATATATCGACATAACACTAGAAAGTAAACCGCGTTTGGTCAAATTTTTACCTACCGTTTTGCAGCCAGTACGGAAACCTAGAGTATCTTCAAAAGGATTCCATTTCACGCCTAATGCGCCTACGTCATTATTAGGTGGAAAATGTACATCAGAACTGGAGTTACTATGCAATTCCTTTGGAACTAGCTCAAGCGCCTCTTGTACGTTCGATACCCATGCACGCATCTCAAAACCACACGACTTGTGAACCGTGACTATATCGGACGCTAAACGTGCGGCATCAGGAAGGTTAAATTCGCTTCCGATATAGTCGTCCATATAGTGGTCGTAAATAATGGAGTGCGCAGCCGCGGGATATATGTGCTCAAGTTCTTTAGCATTTTTATTTTTAATATACAAAGCTATGAATGGACTAGAAACAGCATCAAAAACTAACGATGACATCCTATATTCTTTTACCGTTACTTGTATGTTACCGTCGTGCCTCAGTGCGTCTCGTTCGCTTTCTATGTTATCATCGCGCCATAAAAATCTTAGTGCGTCTCGATCGCTTTCTCTTATCTTTATCTGAGGAAACATCTCTCTTATGTCTGCATTAAATGCGATCGGTCCCTCCCTAAAACGGAAAAGAATGTCTAATAAGGATTGCTAAAGATCAGGGCCCTGCAGTAACAAACTGTTTAAACTGACACCCCTAGTGTCAGCCGCAGCGTCGTGGACAACTCTCAGTTTCCGTTTCTGTGGATGGGACACGCCAAAATGAGGTAGGTACCATCTTATTGGAGCGTCAGTTGAAACCTCTAAATTCGAAAACGTTTTATGGTATGAGGACGGATCGCATTCTTCCGCGTAACCTTTTTGGATAATGCCGTCAATAAAGTTTTTATCATCTGAAGCGAATGATTTGTCATTTGTCATCTGCCTCTCGAGGGACTTCAGGCGTGACAGCGCATGATGATAACTATCTGGAACGTTATTTGTCACCTTTTGTTTCCATGGTAATCCAACCTGAAAACGTCCGGAGTCTAATCTCTGGGCCGATGATTCTACTAGATCTACTGCTCGTTGGTCGTTTTTGTTATGCTGCGGGGCATTCTTCAGAACACCTAAAGAATCCAGCTCATATTGTTGTTTAATTAGGTCGTGGATCGTACGCGATTCATAGTCGGTACAATGATGTGCAAATACCACCGGCTTAGATGATGAAGATACGGCGCCGTGCAAAACCCAACCTAATGTAGTTCTTGAGGCCACAGGTTCATCTTTTCTACCTACTCGCATCTCACGACTAAGTGATAGGTACCAGTCTGTTGCCCCAATAAGAACAGTCGGCGTTGCTGTTTCGTATGATAATACTTCAGCCAGATCTTTCAGGTGCGCGAACCCTGAAAGGTCAAAAGTGTCCGTTCTTTGCGGTGCGAGGCGAAGTGGAGTGATGCTGCGAGCGCCTTGAACAAGGTGGCGCTCAGATAAGCCACGCCCCCGTATAAAAAAGTTTACTAAGTCTACCTCTGTATCAAGGAACATACCACCTACTCCGTTGATACGTAGTCGTTGTCGTTCATTAGTGTCTGCTCCGATACGTGTGGCTATCTCACCATCAATAAGCGTAGCGGTACTACCTTCGTCTAGTAAAGCGAACGTATCGAGTGAGCCATGCGGCCCCTCCAACACTACTGGTACCACCTTTAACAAACCTCGAGAACGAGTCGCAGGTATTCCTAGGATTGTTCCCGACCCGTCCGATAAGTTGGTAACGTTTTGGGTTTCGGAAATATTCGCCTCAGTGGTAGACGCAGCGGCTACAACGCCACCGTCTTTATGAGGTACGATGGTGTGGTGACTTGTATCCTGTGACGAAAGAAATGTATTAGTTGGTTCTGTTCCCTTATATTGCGATGTGCCATCGCCATGGAGAAGGGAGTGGTGGCGCCTGGCACAGCCATCAAAACCACAACGCTTAGCACGGCAGTCGTCCACTTGTGCGGGTTTGATTTTAGGCACCGATAACATGTCTTTGACTCTTTGATCCAACGCCACCTATCGTCTACGGAAAGGGACGCGAATACCTTACATAGTTTGATTGAGTGCGGACCTTGTTTGCAATATGAACACTCCGCATTTTTATCACTACTTTTATCATAAGATACAGTAGCATGTACAAGATCTTTTGACATAGTAGTAGATTTATAAAAGGAAACCTTACTCGAGGAGGTGCTTGGTGTCACGTCAACAAGGAAATTGTAGTTCAGTTGTCGCTCGGCCTCGAGCACCAAGAACCGAGAAAGTAGTTCAAGCTTAGTTACCGTTGGTTCGAAAGGTTTGTTCGTAGCGGCGTAGTCAGTGAATCGATCTCTAGTGTGTTCGCTGAGCTTTAGAAGTACTGTTCGAAGAAGTTCTATTGAGGACAGAAACTCGTTTTGTTTGAGCAGTTTTATAGTAGCTACGCAGTTTCTCAATTTATTTGCTAACGTATTTAAATGTTCTGCGTTACTTATCTTTAAACTGCGAATGCTGGCAATCTCATGTGCTACCAACAGCTCAGGTCGTGCGAAGTTCTGTTCTAGAGCGCTCATTACTTCTTCTGGGTCTTGAGCTTCCCACAAGATTGACGAAACAGCTACCTGGGCCGCTCCACGAACGGCAGCGATTAAACGTGCTAAATTATCTGCGGGTGTAAAAAAGCTTTTAGTTCGCTCGTATGTACATTTAAATGCTAGCCATTCATTAATATTGCCTGAAAAAGAAACTAGCTCTGGTCTTTTGCGGCGATCGGATAATGATGAAATAGCTTTCGCAAGTTGTGACATAGGATCTTCTTGAGTTTTACAGTTCGAAACGGGAATAACTGATTTGTCTGGACGTAGGTGACAAGGTTCGGTGCTGTAAGGTGTCGTCAGTTGCACACAACGTTCAGGAGCGCCTTGGGGCTTAACCAAGGTTACAGTGGGTGCGACAGACGGCAAAGGGGCGTTAACAGCAACGAGATTAGGTGTATTTTGATTACATACCCACGATGTGACATGTTCGTTACGAGATTTATGAGAAGAGCTACGTGTGGAAGATTTATCTGAATGTGCCTCCAGAGCGGCGAGCTTTGCTCGCAGCTCCATCTCCTCCGCTTCTTGTTGAAGAAGTGCAAATTCACGCTCACGTTCGCGCTCGCGCTCACGTTTACGCTCACGTTCGCGCTCGCGTTCAAGTTCGCGCTCTCGTTCACGCTCCATTCGCTCGCGTTCACGAACTACGCGGCGCTGCTGCAGTTCTGCTTCAATGGCCAGTTTCTGAGCTAACACAGTTGAATTTGACGCTCGCGAATGTTTGGAGCTATGTTTGGACTGATTTTTGAAGGTTGACTGTGTTTGACGACTGGAACACGTCGGGAGCACTCCTACATCAAGCTGCTGTGCAGTGTTCTTACTCCCTGTATGTTGCGAGTTCTCAGTCGCGATGGTCACTTGACTCGTCCCGTCTCTAGACGGCCCTGTCTGATCGGAATCGCGAAGCGAGGGCGGCATAATATGCTCTTCGCGATGTGTTGCACTATGATCTGGGACGGTTGAGCGAACTATTGACCGCGTTTGACTACGTGTAACTACCATTATCAATGATATTTAGTGATACGAAAATTATATGACGTTTATGGAAAAAATGTGAAATGATAAAAAATGGTACAATTTAGGCGACGAAAGGACCAAAAATGTTAACGAGTGGTAGGACTGTATAATGGTTTAAAAGAAAATGGTAGTTTATTTAAAAATACGCATAAATTCACTGCACAAGTCTACGTACAAAAACAGTCAACTGACAACACACACAAGTGCCAAAACAATATCTTTTAAAAACATTGACAATATCAAAAACAAGGAGTCCGTCTTCCAGCCAGTCCTCAACACAGTGTGTCTCCGCTTCGCAGTGTCTCCTCTCACAGTGTTTCTCCACTCGCAGTGTGTCTCCGCTCGCAGTGTGTCACCACCCGCAGTGTGTCTCGGCTCGCAGTGTGTCATCACTCGCAGTGTGTCTCCGCTCGCAGTGTGTTATCACTCGCAGTGTGTCTCCGCTCGCAGTGTGCCTCCACTCGCAGTGTGTCTCCTCTCACAGTGTGTCTCCCCTCGCAGGCCGCGCCTGAAGGAGTACTCTAACCTGGAGGACCACGCCATCGTGTCGTGGGTGTCGGCCGGCGAGCGCGCCTTCCAGGTCAACGGCAACCGGCTATGGAGGGCGCTGCAGGACCAGTACGGGCGCATCACGGGGCAAGGTGAGTACCCGTCGTGAGGGCGGGGTGGGGGGGGGGGGGGGGGGGGAGGAGACGGCACTAACGGGCGCGCGTGTTGCAGGGCGCACGTGGCACTCGCTGCGCAACCGCTACCTGCGCTACATCCTGCCGCGGCTGAGCGCGCTGGCGCTGCCGCCGCCGCAGCAGAGGAGACTGCGCGCCGCGGCCGCCACGGGTGAGTCGATACAACCGCTACCTGCGCTACATCCCGCCACGGGTGAGTCGATACAACCGCTACCTGCGCTACATCCTGCCGCGGCTGAGCGCGCTGGCGCTGCCGCCGCCGCAGCAGAGGAGACTGCGCGCCGCGGCCGCCACGGGTGAGTCGATACAACCGCTACCTGCGCTACATCCCGCCACGGGTGAGTCGATACAACCGCTACCTGCGCTACATTCCGCCACGGGTGAGTCGATACAACCGCTACCTGCGTTACATCCCGCCACGGGTGAGTCGATACAACCGCTACCTGCGCTACATCCCGCCACGGGTGAGTCGATACAACCGCTACCTGCGCTACATCCCGCCACGGGTGAGTCGATACAACCGCTACCTGAGCCCTGCGGTACACCTGAGGGAATCACTGAAGAATAGGACTCAAATCCATTCGGGACTACAGATTGGCAGCGACCATGGACATACGAGACTAACCAACGTAGAAGATCACCCCGTATGCCGACTGCATAAAGTTTGGCAATGAGAATGGAATTGTCGATACGATCAAAGGCCTTACTGTAGTCCGTATATATTGCGTCTACTTGACTCCCTGACTCCATTCCAGCAGTGACAGCATCAATGAATGTTATAAGGTTAGTTGTAGTGGATCTACCTCTAAGAAAACCGTGCTGCTGAGGAATTAATGTATGTTTAAAGAAAAGTTAAAGTTAAAAGGGTAAAGTTGTTCATGGACAACCTTCTCAAGAATTTTAGCCAGCACACACAATTTAGATATAGATCTGTAATTGCATCTATCACGCTCAGGACCCTTTTTATGAATAGGTGTAACAGTAGCTGTTTTCTAAATAGTGGGCATGACACCCTCAGTCATAGATCTATTAAAGAGTATACTTATAGGATAGACTAAAGACTTTGCACAGTTTTTAAATACAAATGGGTGCAGCCCATCAGGACCACCAGATTTTTTGCAGACGACGTTTTTCAAAAATTATAGAATTCGTGAGGGAATGAATTCAATAGTACATAAGTCAGCGGTACATAAAGGTACTTCAGCGGTCCCAAGCGACAACAGTGAGGGCGAAGACAATGAAGCTGAGGATGATAAGTAATACGAGTTGAAAAAGTCAGCGAAAGGGTTGCAAATACCACTACCCAAATATAATTGCCTTTACGATAAGTCATAGAAGAAGGGTAAGAGCCCGTTCCCACTTGTCGGGTGTCAAAGCCGATTATTTATCGGGTGTCGGCGTCTTTGTTCACATACACGATTAATAATCGGTTGTCGGCCACGGTCGAAGCTAGTGCCAATTTTAATCAGTCTACGCGAAGCGATTTGCACGATGGACGTCGACGAAGCTCTTGTTGTGATGTATTATTATTTAAGAAGAAAACGAGAAAAGACAGCAAAGAAAAGAAAATATTGGGTGCACCCAATCCTGAAAGAAAGATTTAGTTTGGGAACATTTCAGAATTTAATAACAGAATTGAGGAGTGACGAAATTAAGTTTTTCAATTATTTTAGAATGTCGATAACTACATTCAACCATCTATTGGCTCAAATATCAGTGAGCATAAACTACCAAAATACAAGATTTAGAGACTGCATTTGTACTGAAGAAAGGTTGGCGATATTTCTAAGGTAATATAATTATACATACCTACCTACCTATTCATTTGTATAAAGGAAGAGATAAAACAGTCACTTTTAGTTTACATAAGTATATTTATTGAAAGAAATAACTTTAATTTTTTTAATAATTTCGTAAACAAATTACTGTAGTTAGGTAGTTAAATATTACTAAAATCTAATTCCGAATCTTGAGTAATACTTGAATGTTGTGACATAGTAGGTGATGTTGGTCCAACGAGTTGGCGTGTCGAATATTCATATTCAGTAGGTGATGTTGGTTCAACGAGTTGGCGTGTCGAATATTCATATCCACTTGAAGGGAAGATATTCTGGTTTGGTGACGAATATACAGATTGTTGCACGTGATTTCTCGACTGTGAATGCCAACCATAGTTTGATGAGTATAAACGACTTTCACGCTGCTTTTTAATGTTTTGAATCAGTGACAGCACGCCTGATTGAAACTCTAAAGTTTCATTATCGTCAAAAGACGCGATGTTTGGCAAGACACCTTTAAAAAAAGAGAGCATTGGATGTTCGTTACTTCTGTCTGACTGTAGCCTGCTATCTAAAAACTGGCTAATTTTGTCATCGAGGGTTTTGGGCTTTTTGGAAGTGCTTGGTAATAGCAGCTCTGAATTTATATCTGTTGAATTGGCCGCTGATGCTTCTGGCGATGTATCTGTTGGACGCTTCTTGACAGAATCATGAGTGCGATTAGGCTCAGCCACTTTTTGCAAAAAACTCATCTGTTCTTTATATATATATATATGGCTTTGTAAGCTTAGCCCCTGCTCCGGATTTTTTGACTTCATTTTTATTTGATCGAGTCCAGGCATCTCGTAGATTCGACCACTTTGTAGGTACTAGTTTACCTGCAATTACAATAGGTATAGGTACATATAGAAATGTTAATTATCTTACCAAATTTATTATTTTACAGATATTGCGCATCGGGTTGTTCCTTCAGAGAATTGCACTACAGTTACAGAGTTGGTGTGTCAACTATTAGTAAAATCTGCAAAGAAATTAGTTCCACTATCTGGGATGTATTAAGAGACGAGTTCATGAAAATTCCTGATAATGAGAGTAAATGGTTGGAAATTGCAAAAAGTTTTGATATGAAAGCCAACTTTCCGCACTGTCTTGGAGCAGTTGATGGTAAGCACATAAGAGTGGTGAAACCAAATAATAGTGGCTCGATGTATTTTAATTACAAAGATTATTTTTCATTTGTTTTACTAGCCGTTGTTGATTCAGAATATCGTTTTATTTTTATAAGTGTTGGCTCGTATGGAAAATAATGCGATTCTTCAATATTCAAGGAGTCGACCATGTGGAAGAAACTGAATGATGGCAGTTTAAATATACCAAAACCAAGGCCTCTACATGCAACACTTCAAAATGATATGCCTTATGTTCTCGTGGGCGATGAGGCTTTCCCTCTGTCAACAAATTTGTTAAGACCTTTTGGAGGCACTCATTTGGACTACAAGAAAAAAATATTTAACTATCGTTTAAGTCGGGCAAGAAGGTACGTTGAATGCGCATTCGGCATTTTAGCCAATAAATGGAGAATATTACATCGACCACTAGATGTCCACCCAGACACGGCTATCGAAATTGTAAAAGCGTGTACAGTATTACACAATTTTGTAAGAGAAAAGGACGGTCTGAACTTTGAAGATATTCACTATGCGGCAGAAAATCCGATGCAAGAACATGTACAACTGCAAAACTCTAATCCACGTGGTGGTCCTATTGCCAATGATATACGGTCTGAATTTGCAAACTACTTCGTTTCAACAATAGGCTCGGTGCCTTGGCAACCAGAAGCGCATGTTTAGTATTTATATTTAGAATTTTACGTATATAGTACCTACCTATATTATTAAATAAATAATTTCAAACACTTACCACATGATTGTCTTTCTTTTTCGTCCAAATTGTCAAACTCAGGTATGAGTACGCAGCAAACTTCCCGCCAAGCAGCTATTTTCAGATGCTTATCTTTATAATCATTTAGAGTTTTGTCCCAAAGGACACCTCTTTCCTGAACTAGCGTGATCAATTGTTCGGGGTCGATATTTCTTTCCATTACTACCTACGAATCACCAAACGTGCGTACAATAAAAACACAACAACTCTGCTTGCGCGCCGCGAAGTGTTTGTGTGCGCGATCGCAGCGACGACGTACGCACGAACGGAATGAGGGGAGAGGGTTATCGGCCCCGACATCCGACAAATGTGAACAGCGCCATTCTTAATCATATGCGAGCGAGATCCGACACGATTTTTTTCCGGGCGTAGAGGGCTGGCAAAACACCCGACATTTCTTGTCGGAGCCGACACAAAATCGGTTTCCGATAAGTGTGAATAGCTTCATATATAATGTTCTGCCACTACAGCCTCCGATTAATAAACGGATCCGACACCCGACAAGTGGGAACCAGCCGTAAGAGTTATGTTGCTTATTTGACTGAATATAAGACCAAAATGCCCTTGGATTATTCTTAATAGAACTTTCAACTCTCTCGATATATCTCAGGTAACATTCATGCTCCACTCTCCACGCTCGGTCACGTTATACCTTAAAATAATTGATATCACTTTTGTTTTGATAAATTTATTATTATTTTTTATTATGGAATTTATTTTTTTCTTTTAATATATGAGTCAGTGCTGGGTAATACCAGACTGGGTAAAGATTAGGTCGAATATTTCTTAGTGGGATAAACTTATCCCTGAGTTCGGATACAGTTTTATTGAACAATTGAACCGCCTCGTCAACAGTGCCATCAAGGAGAAGTGTGCCCCAATCGTAGGTATCCAGGTCGCACAAAATGCTACATAATCACCCTTAGTATAGCCATATACAGGACGAGAGTGGGGAGTTAGGGAATCCGTATGAACAAATAGGGGTCTACAGAGAAGCGCTTGATGATGAGTTTTGTCGTTTCCAGGTGAGCTCAAAGCGAACAAGATGGCACCCCGACGCAATTCCATCTTCACGCTGCCGCCGCGTGGGGCCTCCTCGCGCGCGGCCTCCCCGCGCCGCCCGCGCGTGGCCTCTGCGGCGGAGTCGGAGGGGCCCCCCAGAAACGCCGCTAGCGCGAGAGAGTCCGCCGAGGGTAATACATGTAGATATATTTTAGAAGATAACCGGCTAATTACCACTATTTTTTGTCACTTTGCTGACAGCGAGCGGAGCGCGCGGCCGCAAGCAGTATGCGCCAGGCCACCGTCGGACGCGGTCGCGGGCGCACCTCATTATGAAGAGACTTATTCTGAACTCAGTCTCGAAACGTCAGCAAAGCGATGAAAAATAGTGGTAATTAGCCGTTTAGCTTTTAGAATTATTCCCAACCACGATAGTTTCAATTCCATGTAGATATAGTTGACATTGTGTCTTTTCAACCCCGGGGGCCCTCTAACCTCCCGTGGTCCTGTACACCCTGCGGGTAGACGGACCGACTCAACGAGAGATGCGCCGCACAAGTGCGAGTCATCTCTCTGCAAGTCTTTATTTTATGTCCACTCGCCGGGGCTGGTCTACATAGGACCAGTCCACTCGTCGCCGGGCTGCTCAACTCTAGTTCTATCCCGATTCCATCCTGTCTACAGGTTGACTGACGAGGTCAGCACACGAGCGCCGAGCACTCCGCCCGTAACTCCGCGTAGAGCTGACACTCGCACAGCACGTGACCCCTGGTCTCGCTCTGCTCGCCACCCCGCACTCGCTCGTGCTATTGAGAGTCACTACTGCTACTGAGCCGCTCACGAAAGCAGCCGTGCCCTGTTACCTGGGACGTCGCGTGGTCCGGCGCCACCCAGTCATATAGTCATATAGTCAGCCTTCATGCGCTCGCGCACGTTGGGAAGACCCGGTACAACTCCCGTAACTCCTCTAGACGCTCCCGGCGTGCCTGCCACGACCCCCCCTCGTGTCAGCAGCACGGCTCACCTGGCTGCGCTCCCCCTTCGGTCTGCGCTCAGTCTCCGCTGACCTAGGACCCGGCACAACTCCCGTCCCTCCTCTAGACGCTCCCGGCGTGCCTGCCACGACCCCCCCTCGTGACAGCAGCACGACTCACCTGGCTGCGCTCCCCCTTCGGTCTGCGCTCAGTCTCCGCTGACCTAGGACCCGGCACAACTCCCGTCCCTCCTCTAGACGCTCCCGGCGTGCCTGCCACGACCCCCCCTCGTGACAGCAGCACGTCTCACCTGGCTGCGCTCCCCCTTCGGTCTGCGCTCAGTCTCCGCTGACCTACGACCCGGCACAACTCCAGCCGAGCCGATACCGGCTGAGCTAAAGTGCTACAAGAGCTATACGCCTTCGTCCCCAGGGCCGTAGATGTTGATAGCCCAGGCTTGAACCCATTCTGGCATGCTTGTCCGACCCTCAGGCTACCTGCCATGTGATTGTAAGCGAGCCCATTGTCTCACCTCGCGACGTGTTTGCAGGCTCAAAGCCCCCGCGTCGGCGGCGGCGCACCCCCCTGCGCGCCGCCCGCGCCCCCCCGCCCCCGCGGACACCTCCCTCCGGCCGGCGCGCGCCCTCCGGGACCCGCCGGAGAACGCTCATCGAGTCGACGAAGCGTAAGACAGCCCGTGTGTCGGCCAGCGTGTCGGCCAGCAGCGAGTCAGCTAGCAGTGAGCCAGAGGAGCTCGTGGCGCCTCGCAGGTCGTTGCGGGGCGAAGCCCTGGCCTCGGTGCCCCGCAGGTCGTTGCGGAGCGAAGCCCCGGCCCCGGCGGAGACGCACCTTCGCATGCGGAGACTGTTCAATCCTAAAGCGGTGCTGTGAGCGCTGCGCGTGCCGTCCCGCGGTGCTACAACCAGTGTGGTGAAAGGCATCACGCGGGGAGACCCGTTCATCGTTCAATTATGTAGATCAATCCAAGTTTATAGATCAAAAGTATTATGTTATTTGTAGTAAGTGTTATTTGAAATCACAAACATTATTTTGGATCGACTCGTGTTCCAAAGCGACCAAACGTACAAGAGTCAGGCGACGAGCCCGGCTCGGCTTTATTAGATGCTCCTTCTACTGCTTCCTGATTACTGCCAGGGGGGGGGGGGGGGTTGAGCATCTTGCGCTAGATTAGCGAAATCAGGTTTGTAGTTGGGAATTGAGAATGTAATGTATGAGTAGTACATTCAGTAGGACTCACATAAATATGTTGAAGGAGTAGGACTCACATAAACATGTTGAAGGAGTAGGACTCACATAAACATGTTGAAGGAGTAGGACTCACATAAATATGTTGAAGGAGTAGGACTCACATAAATATGTTGAAGGAGTAGGACTCACATAAATATGTTGAACTAAAACACGAATGTTCAACACTTTTTTTTTTAAAGCTAATAGGCAAACTATCTTACGGCCCACCTGTTGTAAAGTGGTCACCGTCGCTTATAGACACCGGCAACACCGGGGGGTATCACACATTTCTTCAAATATTTATCGTTGGAAACCGACTGGACTTATTTATTTTAAATTCTGAACAAAAAAGCCCATGAAAGTTCAGGGTATTATCTAATGCGTGTAGATGCATCAAGGCGATATGTTATAATACCGAATGGGCGGAGTCTAGCAAGAAAACAATAGCTGCAAGAAAGTGACAGCGCTATTGCTCGCTCGAACCCGGGAAGACAGGTGGTATAGATTTGTTCAGCTCGACAGTCGCGACCGACTGGTTGGCCACCCCTGCTCTACATCATCTCTTGTATTCTAAATGATTGTGACAAAACTGTTTTATTTTTATATATTATCGATACCTGTTGATTTATATTGTTTTTTTTATAATATTAGATGTTAGTGACAAAAAACGAATGCGTTGGTAGCTTTGTACCTTCTAATGTAAGTGATTCATTATTAGGTTAAGTATGGGCTCTTCGTTTAGAGATCCACCAACTTATCTGTAGAACCATTTACCTACATTTACCTACATTTACCTACATTTACCTACATTTACGTACATTTACGTACATTTACCTACATTTTTGTATCATCTACTTACATTTCATTCTACAGATAAGATGGTGGCCCTATACAAACATTGCTCATCCAAAATGGCTGCACTATACAGAGTGTTTCTTTTAACTTGGACAGTTTGGGCAAATCAGAATCCATAAGTGATACAGGAAAACTGTCTTTGAAACCTACTCATTCTCTATGAAAACAATTTTGACAGTTATTTTTTTTTGTTATAGCTTGATTTTTCCATTAAAATGAGTTGACTTGATCAAGTTTTTTTTAAATGTTTTTCGACTCAGTTTCATGTAAGTATTGTTTCATTGTACTGGAAGAAAAAAACGGAGCAGTAGAAGTTAGTCAAATTTAATCAAATGTTTTCTCGTACAATTTGTAAGTTCGTTTCGTTTCGTTTCGTATGAGGTAGTGCTGGTCTCTGGTGTCGGAGTTTGTCAAGCCGCCCGAGGGCCTCTGACATGGCTTATCGACTGCTATTTGTAAGTAATCTGGTACGTTAATAAAAGTATCACAATAAATGTTCGTCCTTCTTGCTGTATACAGGTACGGGCACGTTTCAGAACATATCTAGTGCGTTTGACGCCGCGTTCAATTCAGCTGAGACATGTTGTAGTGTCTCAGATGAATGTCGCGAGCGGCACTAGTAGGAAGGTGTGTCGCTAACAGAGGGGCTAGTCTGCAAATTTGACAAGCAACTTACACGGCCGTGTGGTGTACACTACACGGATTTTTGTATGGGATTTGAGGTTATCAAGGTGCCCGCTAGGGGCGCTCTTCGATTTCTCCATACTAAAATCCGTGTAGTGTACACCCCACGGCCGTGTAAGTTACTTGTCAAATTTGCAGACTAGCCCCTCAGCTGTCCCTCGTGTAGTGTCTAGTTGTACACTGCACTGTCGCGTGTACTAGCACATGTATACCTATCATACAATAATATACAAGTCTGTTATTAAAGCTCTTAGTACATGTATACCTATCATACAATAATATACAAGTCTGTTATAAAAGCTCTTAGTACATGTATACCTATCATACAATAATACACAAGTCTGTTAGAAAAGCTCTAAGTACATATACAGTTGTGGTCATATAATTAAGAACGATTTGAAGTTCTAGAAGTTTTTTATTTAAATCGTATCATACACAGAGATGTGTACCTTCTGAGAAGCAACTAGTTATGTTATATAATAGTCACAGTAATAGAGCAACCTGACTTAAGAATAAAGTATGAAATCGCTAACTATTTTTTGCACATTTTATTGATTTTATCAAAGTAACACATTCAAATAGTACTGAAACTGGACAAATAATTAAGAACGATTTATTTAACTGCTCGTGAATTGTTTTGTATGACACTAAGATTTAAAAAATCACAATATTATGTAGCACAGGAAACATAAAAAGAAATGTAATAAACATTTAACTAAAATTAATAGTTAATAGCATATCCACGGCTTTTAATTAGCTTTACACCGGCGAGGCATTGACTCTATTAATTTTTGACATTTCGCAAGAGAAATAGAGTTCCATTCTCCTAAAAAAAGTCATACAGCTCTCTTAAATTTCCACACTTTGTATTTGAAACCTTTTTCTTTACTTCAAACCACAGATTCTCTATTGGGTTTAGATCTGGACTGTTAGCAGGCCAGTCTAAGACAGAAACTAATTGCGCTGTAAGAAATTCCTTTACGGTGCGTGCAGTGTGCTTTGGATCATTGTCATGCTGGAATGTCCAAATGACCGGTAGAACGTCTTCAGCGTATGGTAACATTGTTTCTTCCAGTATATTTTTGTATTGGAACTGATCCATGTTACCTTCTATCAACTTTACAGGTCCTACACCATGTCCAGAAAAGCAACCCCAAATTTTCACATTTCCACCACCGTGCTTTAATGTAACTTTCGTGTACTTTGGGTCGAATGCTTTATTCGGAGGACGTCGTACATATCGGTTTCCATCAGATCATACTCTGTTTATTTTCGTCTCGTCAGAAAAAAGTTCATTTTTCCACTGTTGCACAGTCCAGTTTTCATACTTTCTCGCAAATGCAAGCCGGGCTTGCCTGTGGCAAAGTTTTAACATGGGTACCTTTCTTGCTATCCTACCGTGCAATTTTTCTTCTACCAAACGTCTTCGAATAGTGCGTGCTGAGATTGCTGAAGGGTTGTTTTCACCAAAATATTCTTTTCTAAGCTCATTGGACCCTTTAAAAGGATTTTGTTTTGCCATACGAACGATGTTTCGGTCATCTCGAGGAGTTGTTTTTCTCTGTTAGGTACACGTGGAACATTCGAAGTAGTTTGATACGTAGCAAAATGCTTTACAGCGTGGAAAACCAACGTTTTTGAACATTGCAGATGGTCGGCTATCTTTTTATAAGACCAATTCTTCCGGCGAAGTTTTATTATTACTTCCCTTGTAGATTTATCACAACTTTTATTTTTTCCCATTGTTTTTTCTAAAGAAGTAATCACCTTTAATCTTTTACAGCACGTAATGGCGCCAAAATTATACAAACAGTAACAAATCGACTGAGTGTTCTCTATTTAAATTTGAATTAAGGTATAAACTACTTAGCGTTCTTAATTACGTGACCAGCCAGTAATAAGGAATACTTTGTTTAAAAGTAGTGTAAAAAGTTTGCCTATTGATTTTTAGCCAATCATGTGTATCAATGAATACAGTGGTAATATGGAAATGTTTTACGATACCGAGAGAAATAAAAACAAATGCATACAATTAGTTTTGCATCTTAGTTGGAAAAAATCTTCCCTTTATATCAGCGTTCTTAATTATATGGCCACCACTGTATACCTATCATACAATAATATACAAGTCTGTTATAAAAGCTCTTAGTACATGTATACCTATCATACAATAATATACAAGTCTGTTATAAAAGCTGAAAATTAATAAACTGTTTTATTTACTTTGTCCAAACACATAAAAATAAACTTATTTGAGGCACCTCGCGAATACACGCGATGTAGGCAGGTTACCTACTGTCTTCACATTCCTAACTAAGACCTCGCGATTACACGCGATGTAGGCAGGTTACCTACTGTCTTCACATTCCTAACTAAGACCTCGCGAATACACGCGATGTAGGCAGGTTACCTACTGTCTTCACATTCCTAACTAAAACCTCGCGAATACACGCGATGTAGGCAGGTTACCTACTGTCTTCACATTCCTAACTAAGACCTCGCGAATACACGCGATGTAGGCAGGTTACCTACTGTCTTCACATTCCTAACAGACCTCGTGAATACACGCGATGTAGGTAGGTTACCTACTGGCTTCACATTCCTAACTGAGACCTCGCGAATACACGCGATGTAGGTAGGTTACCTACTGTCTTCCCCCTCCCCAACAAACCTCGTGAATACACGCGATGTAGGTAGGTTACCTACTGTCTTCACCTTCCTAACTGAGACCTCGCGAATACACGCGATGTAGGTAGGTTACCTACTGTGTTCACCTTCCTAACTGAGACCTCGCGAATACACGCGATGTAGGTAGTTTAACTACTGGCTTCACCTTCCTAACTGAGACCTCGCGAATACACGCGTTGTAGGTAGGTTACCTACTGTCTTCACCTTCCTAACTGAGACCTCGCGAATACACGCGATGTAGGTAGGTTACCTACTGGCATCACCTTCCTAACTGAGACCTCGCGAATACACGCGTTGTAGGTAGGTTACCTACTGCCTTCACCTTCCTAACTGAGACCTCGCGAATACACGCGATTTAGGTAGGTTACCTACTGGCTTCACCTTCCTAACTGAGACCTCGCGAATACACGCGATGTAGGTAGGTTACCTACTGTCTTCACCTTACTAACTGAGACCTTGCGAATACACGCAATGTAGGTAGGTTACCTACTGGCTTCACCTTCCTAACTGAGACCTCCCGAATACACGCGTATTGTAGGTAGGGTACCCACTGTCTTCACCTTCCTAACTGAGACCTCGTGAATACACGCGATGTAGGTAGGTTACCTTCTGGCTTCACCTTCCTAACTGAGACCTCGCGAATACACGCGTTGTAGGTAGGTTACCTACTGTGTTCACCTTCACCATGAGTTGGCACCTGCCATGGAGTATTTAGGTACAGGCAGTCTGTAAATATTCCATCGCATAGTTCACTTTTAGCTAACGTACTACAGATTAACGCAACAAAAGGATCTAAACTATCCACAGGTAATAACTAACAAAAATATATGAATAACCTTTGATTGACAAGTAGGTAGGTACTTGCATGTACAGGCAATTCAAATTCACTAACGGAACTCCTAACAGTTCAAAAAATGCAACTAGATGTCGCTGGTAGGTAAGTGTAACAAAATCCTGAATCGCGCTGACGAAAACGCACGGCTCGGAATGACCTTGTTTCGCTACGTGCGTTAGCAGTGGTCCATCCCCGACTACCCCACCACAAAGTACCTTTATATATACGGGAAACAGTACCCAACAGAGCCTCCCTCTAATCAGTCCCTCCGTAGACCAAGACATGTTCCGCTAATGCGGTAGAGACGTCATCCAGTCAAGCAAGACAGAGACAACACTCTACCTTTGCACCGACCTCGCCGGCGAGCGACGAACCTTCTGTACCTTACGCCTAAACCGGTACCACAGAATAAATATTAGTTGCCGGTACAAGCATGTTCCGGGGCGTTTTGCCCGTTCCTCCCTAACCGGCAACAGCCCAAGCCGAGGCCCGTACCTCACTGGTGCCCTTGTGCTAGCCATCTGCGCTCACCAAAAGCCCGGTAACGCAGTCATGGCCTCAGGCGGTCAACTGCAATAAAATCCATTCGAAACAAAAAAAAAAAAGTTGGCACTGGTAAAAATTTCTCTATGGCACTGGTCCAACGTTGAGCCAACGTAGATTGAAGAGGGGTGAGTCTGAGTTTTGCAAACACCATCGTAACGGTGAACGTAACACGATCGTACGTGTATAACATAATAACTAGCTATTAATCTGTGCTAAAAACGTCACAGATTAATGGCTAGTTACTACGCAATACACGTACACTCGCCGTTACGATCATCGTTACGATGGTGTGTGTAAACTCGGACTTGCCCCTCGTATGAACTTTGGTTGTCCTTTGGTGACGAAACATTAATTCGCCCTGCGAAGAAATCGAGTTGGGCCTACGGTTACGGTAGGTAGTTCTACCGTTGGTACAACTATTTGTAGGGGCCTAACTCTAGGCCACCCAAAATGTGGACCCAGGCCCAACAATAATGCCCAGGAGGGAAGTGACATCCATAGAGTTTTTTTTTATATTTAGGTGACATCTTATTTGCCAGGAAGACGCGAGATTAAAGTGAAGGCAGCTCTAACTTCTAAAAAACTTGAACAGTACCTATTTCACGCCAACTAGCGCTTACTGCTTTACAAAGCACAAGTTCGGCCACACATGGAATACTGTTGTAAAAGAGTCCTTCAGAGCACCGCGCATTGGCAATGCCTCTTGTGTTGCAGATGTCAACAGCGCATTGCAATGCCTCTTGTGTTGCAGATGTCAACAGCGCATTGCAATGCCTCTTGTGTTGCAGATGTCAACAGCGAATTGCAATGCCTCTTGTGTTGCAGATGTCAACAGCGCATTGCAATGCCTCTTGTGTTGCAGATGTCAACAGCGCATTGCAATGCCTCTTGTGTTGCAGATGTCAACAGCGCATTGCAATGCCTCTTGTGTTGCAGATGTCAACAGCGCATTGCAATGCCTCTTGTGTTGCAAATGTCAACAGCGCACTGGCAATGACTCTTGTGTTGCAGATGTCAACAGCGCATTGGCAATGCCTCTTGTGTTGCAGATGTCAACAGCGCATTGGCAATGCCTCTTGTGTTGCAGATGTCAACAGCGCATTGGCAATGACTCTTGTGTTGCAGATGTCAACAGCGCATTGGCAATGCCTCTTGTGTTGCAGATGTCAACAGCGCACTGGCAATGCCTCTTGTGTTGCAGATGTCAACAGCGCATTGGCAATGACTCTTGTGTTGCAGATGTCAACAGCGCATTGGCAATGCCTCTTGTGTTGCAGATGTCAACAGCGCACTGGCAATGACTCTTGTGTTGCAGATGTCAACAGCGCACTGGCAATGCCTCTTGTGTTGCAGATGTCAACATCGCATTGGCAATGCCTCTTGTGTTGCAGATGTCAACAGCGCACTGGCAATGCCTCTTGTGGTGCAGATGTCAACAGTGCATTGTCAATGCCTCTTGTGTTGCAGATGTCAACAGCGCATTGGCAATGTCTCTTGTGTTGCAGATGTCAACAGCGCACTGGCAATGCCTCTTGTGTTGCAGATGTCAACAGCGCATTGGCAATGCCTCTTGTGTTGCAGATGTCAACAGCGCATTGGCAATGTCTCTTGTGTTGCAGATGTCAACAGCGCACTGGCAATGCGTCTTGTGTTGCAGATGTCGATAGGCGACGGTCCACATGCAGGCCGGAAGTCAGTTTGTCGAGTCCCTAAAACAAAAAAGATATGCCGCGTTTTCCGCGTTTTCGAAGAGAGACATGTCGCTGGGCTCGCGTGGTGGTCGGAGTGAGGGCTCGCGTGGTGGTCGGAGTGAGGGCTCCGGCCACCCTCCTACGAGCCCTTGGACGGTGGCAGCGCAGAGTGGACGATTGGAGGGAGTACCTACCTATTTGTGGTTGATAAATTGACAAGGTGATGGGACGAGTCGGTCGCGCAAGTTACAGTCATACAGTGACTCACTAACCCGAGTCCAATCAGCGTCGCATCTCCGTGAGTGACGGCGCGCGGGGTGAGGGGCGCGGGGTGCGGCGCCCGCGGTGACGTCACTCAACTGCCCGCCTCGGAGCCGCCCGCGGTAATTGTAGCGTCTGGTTTCGAGCGGTGGAATTACTGCGTTTGAACCGGGGGAATTATTTAAAGTGATAAGTACCTACTCTGGGATAATCAAATAAATTGACAATACATTATTCGACATTCATACAAAATCGATGGAGGCGGCTCAAGACCGCCGTCGCGTCATTCTGTGGGGGAGGCTATTAGCTATGTGCAGCAGTGGACTCTGTAGGCTGATGATGTTGATTTTCAAAATGTGTGAGCCCCTAAACAAATAGCTAACTAGGTACAATATGGTTAAAAACAATTAAAGTGAACCAACCAGCTGAACGTCATTTACTTAAGTAGGTACGAGGTGGTTTACGAGCTATTGACGGCGCGCCCGTGGGCTCGTTACGTCACCACCACATCGTACATTATCTATGATCTGACGCCTCACCCCCTGGGGATGATGATCCAGCAGGTGATGCGGGAAGTCATCAACATCACCGGCGTGGTGTCGACCCCCATTCAAGTACAATGGGGGGAGTTGCCACAAGCACCGCACGCTTGGCAGGCGGATTAGGCTGCTATCTCCTGGTGTAGGTAATCCCAGGTTTGTACTACATCCACGGGAGGACATGGAATAGAAGGGTATATTCTCAGAGCGAACTCACGACGGCCAGCACGGTGGCACCTACCTACCTATTGTTATATACCTAGTAATCCGCCGACTGAGCCTGTCGGTAAAATACAATAGATAAGTAGGTACCTAGAAAGTTTTGTAAGTAGGTACCTAGGTATGTTTTACAGGAAAATAAGACGAAAGTCTACTGACCCGATACCTACCTGACTATACTCATTATTTGATCTGTGCTATATCACAAAGTTTTGTTTTTTAATAATGATAAAGATACCTACATTTATTTGCTTGAACACAAATGATAAATGATTTATTGCTGTTAGATCTAGGTGGTAACATTTGTTGGTGTTAAGGTGCATCTCTAGTCTGCCATGTCTGGCCTACAACATTTTATACAAGCAAATAACAAAATTAATTAAGAAATGTCTAAAATAATTATAAAAAGTACAAACAAATAATATGAAACTTAAATAACATTGAAATTGATAGAAATAAATTAGATTGTTTAACATTAAAATTTATCAATTAGAAATTCATTAATCGAGTAATAAACCTTTTCTTCCAATAGTTTCGCTAGTTTATTTTTAAAAGCATCAAAGCTGTTTTCGGTGCGTATTGACAAAGGAATCTTGTTGTAAAGGATAGGCGCCATGCCGAACACACTGTGCCGTAATAAGGCTGTTTTTCCTTCATGATTACGCAGGCGACCCTCCAGGCGACTGCCAACCGGGTACCGGTCAAACCGTTGTTGATTCGTCCGGACAAAGATTGCCACTTCGTATATGTACAATGAGGCAAGAGTGAGGATTCTCCATTGCCTGAAAACACCCTTACACGTGTCTGTCTGTCTTAGACCAAACATTGATCGAATGCATCTCTTCTGTGCCTTAAAAACCTTAGTTTTATTGTCAATGAATGAAGGGTCATAAATAAGTAGGTAAGTTCCAATTATGTTCTTATCCAGTATGCACATTTACAAAATACAACAGAATGCCCATTCTGAAAGGCGTCTATCAGTTTCGTTAATAAATGTGAACTGTGATGTTCTATTTGACTCGAGGGGTTCAGGAGAGCAAGTTTTTAATTGTTTTTGTTGTAAATGTCTGCGTTTGACGGCAAAAATAGCAACATTCTACCAGCTTTGTATTATGGTTAATAATAAATAATAATAAATAATAAATGCTTTATTGTGTCAAAAATGAATAACTGGTACATGCTTCGTATTAAATTATGTAACTTAAATACATTAACTGAAATATAGTACCACGGTTAGGCTCTGTTCCCCACACTAGGACTAAAAGCCTGTATAGCAGGGTCACAGTGATTCGCCACGGACTCTCTTTCGGTATTAGATATTAATATGTAGATGCAGATGGTGAACGTACATTGCGAAAAGTACATAGGATACATTTTAGCAACATTAATCTAGCATAGTTATTATATACTAATTCTAAGAAAACAAAAAAGAGTTAAGTAACAAAAGAATCCTAATAATTAGATTGGTAGTAAGTACTACTAGAACTACACTCTACTCAAAGCTAAATAATATATTAAATCAATAGAGGTCCATTGTATGAGAGTATATGTGTGGGTGTTTGAATGTGTGTATACTACCTACTACAATATATGTATATATATTTATGTATGTATATATTTCCGCAAGAATCATAGTATTAATGTGTTTGTGTGTGAGTTTGGAGAATGTTTTAGCAGTATGTGGAAGTGTGTTAGTGAGTTAATCTAATGTAATGTATCTATTAAATCTTCTGTCTTGACGTAGTTTAGTTTACTTAAGTAGTTTCTTAAATTCCACTTCAATTGATGTATGTTCATATCAACCATAGTTATTTCTTTACTTATCTTGTTATAAAGCCTGGGTCCAATTTTGACCAGGGCCCTTTGGCCAAATTTTGTACGTGCTGTTGGAGATTTAAAAACCAAGTCTTTCCTGCGTTTCTTTTTAAGTTCATCTAAGATTTCGGAGTTTACTAAGGTGTGCTGTCTCATTATAACCGCTTTTATAAATAGCTGTCGAACTGAAAGAACACAGCACTCCTTGTAGAGAGCTTCAGTTGAATACCATCTCGGCTTGAATTTCATAACTTTCAGTAGCGCTCTTTGTGATCTTTCTAATTTTAAGAGATGGGTTTTTGCAGCTACTCCCCAAGACGAGATACAGTATCCCAGTATTGATTGCCCTAAAGCTAGATAAATTTTGACAAGTGAATCAAAACCAAGAACATGGCGTAGTTGTTTAAAAATATAAATTAGTTTCCTGGTGCGCTAGGACCGGACCGGTTAGATAGGACGTGTTTCTGAGTCCAGTTAGACCCCTGTTATGGTGGGTAGGGCCGCTCTATGTGTTGCGAGAATCACAGATTGGCATGACATGTGAATGTTATAATAATAGAGAACTCCCTTTTCCGCGTTCGAACTCTGTAGTGGTCCATAATGCGCGAAAGTTGTCTGACTAGGTAGTTAGCCAGCCTAACTCCGTCCAGAAGCACAGAAGTTTCCTGGGGTCTTCGCAGGCTTGGCGGAGTGACCTCGGGTTGTTGAGTATTTGTTTTCGTTGAGCTGCTACTCCCACACATTCCAGGACTACGTGGGCAGACGATTCTTCGGTCAGACACCCTTTGAGTGGGCTGTCTGTGGCTCCGATGTTGAAGAGGTGTTTGTTCAGGAGACAGTGTCCTGTGAGTGTCGCCACGATGGTGCGAAGGCCTATTCTTCGAAGGTTGAGCAGGCGACGTGTCAGTCGTGGTAAGGCAGCCGGTAGGGCTGCTCTTGACTGTCTGCAGTCCGTAATCCGTGCCCAGCGTTGATTGTGTTGGTTAATGGTGCGGAGCCGCATCCATGTGGAATGGAGATGGGCCCTCTGTGGTTGTTCCCGACTCTCTTGACCCCATTGACATGACATACACACACCGAGTCCGAACACAGAATTTTCAGTTTTAGTGTACCAGCGGCTTTTTTTGTTTTTTTTGTTTTTTTTAGTAGTAGTTTTTTTACCTGCATAAGTAATGAAATATTTACTACACTAGTTATTTTTATCTTTTTTCAAATATGCGATAGCAGGTGGCCCACCCTCTGCCTTTAACAACGCATTATCACATAGGTCACGTCCACCTAGGACGCGCCCTATGTGGCATTGCACTATTTGCACTGCGCCCGCCTCCCTGAGACATAAAGATCAAGTCTCATGTGCCTGTAATTTCACCGGCACCCATACCTTTCAAACCGGAACACAGCAATGCGAGCACTACTGCTTTGCGGCAGAAATAGGTATGGAGGTAGTAGGTATTTCCCCGGACGAACTCTTTCACAAAAAAGCTCTACTACTTGTACTAAGTAGGTAATTTAAAGTATTCTTAAGTTTTTTATTTATTTCGTTATTATTTATTTTTGTATACCTCCTTCATTTGAAAGAGGTTAGATAATAAAATTAAATATACCTACCAACTTACATAAATATACTTACCAACCTACATAAATATACCTACCAACCTACATAAATTAGGCACTACCAACTATTAGAGGGCCCCTTTCGATTTGAACTAAAATCTTGTAGGTTCGTACAATTCAATTTTTGAAAGAGAGGCACTGTGTAAAATGAGATCTAGTGCCAGATCCTTTGGTTGGAATTCGGAAAATTCCGCTACTTACTTGCGAAACGGCAATAAACGCGCAAAAGATTCTAAAACTTGAACCAGCACGTACGTTTTTTTGAGAAAGTCTTACAAGTTTGTGAAAAAAATGCTTGTAATTTAGATTCTACACAACATGGGCGCGATACCACGAAAGGCATTTTTTTTACTTTTACAGTTTATAAGTACGTTATGAACATCCAAAGTTCAGGTAAAATTGTGCAAATAAGCTGTTTTTTGAAGGCTTATACAGAATTTAGTGGTAGAGAAAAATAAAAAAAGTTCCTTCACTTATCTAGATATATTCTTCAAGATACATATTTGTACAAAACATCTGACGAAAAAATTGTTAAAACTTCATAAACACGTACGAGCTGAGCACCAGCGTTTTTGTCGAAAGTACTGGAATTGACTGCTGTTAAGGTAGGTAAGTAAGTAGGTACCGAGCCCTATTAGAACCGAGGTAAGTACCTACTGCAATTGAAAGAATAAGAAACTAGTGATCGTACTGGAACACCAGAAGGACGGCTTTTAAATACGCACACAATTTGTTTCCATTAGTCGCTGGGAGAGCTACTGTAGCGTGAAAGTGCGCAAACGCACGATTATTTATGGTCTACAAGCACGACAGAATGATTTTATACAAAACATTCATTAATAAAAATTATAAAAACGTATTTTTTGTTATCAAAACATCGATAAATTATCTGACAATTGAATACGCGCTTTTTTAATGTCAAATTAGGCCGCCATTTTAGTCGATTGTCAAATTGTGTATCGTCCCTTTGTCGCTATGCGTTCACGCGATCACTCTCGAAGGGGTGACGAGAGATGTTTATAATGGGGTTTGGATGTTTTATCGTTTGTTAGTGTCATTTGTAGGCACCTACGTGTTGTGTGGCCTTCTCACGTCGACTGCTGGATTAAGGTGTATCGTACCTTGTATGTAATCGTCACAAGAATGTTAAAGCTCTCTATTGAAGACGTTCTATGCACTTAGTTTTTGTGTTGGCGTGTGAATTAGAGGTACGTAGGTTAGGTAGGTACCTACTTCATTAACCTCTTTTAAACTCTTTTAAAACTGTAGACTATTGTTAGAGACGTAAATACATACCTATGTACTTACCACCTACTCAGAAGGTGAAAGATAATAAAGACGAAAAAATAAATAAAAAAAAAAGTTAGGTAATCATAATTGAAATAGTTTTTAAAATAATTGCGGATATGGTAGGTTCCTAGTTAGGTAGTTTATTAAGATAATTAAATTAGTAACTGTGCTAGTCGGTGTAAGGGTCAGCTCTATGCGTCATTCGATCCACATCGCCGCGTCCATTCGGCTCGTACGTCATCATTCATCACACCCGCGCACTGCACACTACACTCACTACACGTGTCGTGCGTGTAGTGAGTAGTGAGTAGCTTGTTAACACGTCGCGCGCCAGGGAGCGCACTCAGAGGTTGCTTTACATTCATTAACCATCATCAGACTTGCAGCAAAGACTAGCAGCAAAATAATATATAACCTCATTGATACGTCTGTAGGCCCAACACCTCACTACAAGTAGGTAGTACATCCCAGAAACCGTGCTTGAAAATCTTTCTCATAAACTCTATTTTGATAGAGCCATCCCCACAGATAAAACTACTTATTTACTACACTAATTATTGTAGTGAGTACTTTTATTTCGACGAGTCGACGAGATGTGCCATCCTCACAGATAAAATAATTTTGTAGTGAGTACTTTTATCTGTGAGGATGGCTCTATCAAAATAACCCACAACCTTATGCACCTCAGCCAATCGAGCCCGCCGCGCTACGGAGCTACTTGTTAGAAGGTAGTCGTCTCGTCTCGTCTCGTCTCGTCCCGGCTACAAACACATTTAGCACTGTTAGTTGCTCTGCAACCTGACACCAAACAGACACTAGATACTTGCAAAGTGCTTTCGCAAACACCGATCGCGAGGGAGGGGAGAGGTCAGCTGTGCATTCTCTGATGTTATTTCTGATCGTAATTGTTTGTCTTCCTAATTCTCCCCACACTTACTGTTATGGGTACAAGTTGTAACGACTTGAGAGTGGAGAATTGATACTATCGTGGTTGGGAGTCATTTTAAATAAATAACGGCTAATTACAACTGTATTTCGTCGCTTTGCTGACGTTTCGAGACTGAATTCAGAAGCTTGTTTGGTGACTGCTTCTACCCATCCCCTGGTGTAATCCCTTGTTCGAGTTTTACGACATCCACAGGAGGAGACAGAGGGGTCCATAGAAGGTTCGAGTCGAAACTGTTAGATGCCGGATTCTCAGTGAGGTTTTTTTTAATGTAATTGTTCGATAAACTGGCATACGGCCTCCTGATGGTATATAAGCGGTTACCGTCGCCTATTGACATCTGCAACACCAGGGGCATTGCCAATGCGTTGCCTGCCCTGAAGGACTCGTTTAACATTTTTTTTGAAGCGGCTCATGTTGTTGTTCTGCGTAAAGTCACGAGCGCTCAACTTGCATCCTTTCACCACACTGGTCGTATGAGCAGCGCTCACAAACAGGCCCCGGATCTACAGCAGGGTGCCTGGGAAACAACCAGTGACGTGAAGGACGAACGAAAGAAACAGATCAATAAAGCAAACATGTGAGCTCACTGCACCCCCCACCCCCAACCCCTCCCCCACAAACACATCAAACAAGAATCACATTCAAATGGATACCGTTTGCAAGTGACAGGACAATGAAGGAATCCTATTATCGTGCAGTGGAACCCTTCGCATTATTCAGGACACCCTCTCGTTCGGTTAAGAACCTACTACCACGCACTACGCAGTAAACATTGACTTTGAAATACTCGTAAAGTAAATTAAGAACAAAGTTTCAGAAGTTTGCCTCTGTGCGTAATGTGTTCTATAACTGCACATCACTAAACTCAAAAATCATGGTAAATATCCCGTTTCTAGTGAAAATTATGTACATAACCATGATAGTTTCAAAAGTAATACATCACCACTAAATCGTAAAATGTATTTTCAACACACTTGCTCTTAAAGTGGCTCTAATTTCACCGCAATTAGGCACATAATAACACCTGTAATCAAACTATGACTTTTTCATTGCTATTATTAACTAGTGAGTTATAAAGATAGTTGATAATCTACACAGAGTGTGTATTTCTATTTTATTATTATTTTCTTCACTAGTGTGTCGAAAAACTTCGTATGATACACGTGTGTATTGATGATTACCGTCCTCGGCTCTCTTAAGACCCTCACCTAACGGCTCGGGACTCAATGGCGCCTCAGCGGTAATCACCAACATTACACACTAGTACCATAATGTACCCATAACTAACTATTTATTATAATTATTACATTTATTTACAGAAAGAATAATACAAGGTATGTACAAAATACATATGAAACAGTTGTGCTACCTGAAGACCGCAGCAAGCGATCTAAAGGTAGCTCAACTAATTTATTATAATTGTATATAGGTCATCTAGGTCTTTAGCAGTAGTAGTAGAGCTTTTTTTGTGAAAGTGTTCGTCCGGGGAAGTACTACCACCATACCTATTGACGACCTCTGTGGCGCGGCTGGCGATGGTTCGCCTGCGACACAGGAGGTTGCGGGTTCGATTCCCGCCTCGGAACAAATATTTGTGCGATCTGCCGATATTTGTACAGGGTGTTCTGGGTGTTTTCTATGCATAATAAAAAATATCTATCTATGTAATGTATTGTATTAAGTATATCAGTTATCTAGTACTCACAACACAAGCTCTGGCTTAGCTTGGGGCTAGATAATGTTGTGTGAACTGTCCAGCATTATTTATTTATTTATTTACTTATTATTTCTGCCGCAAAGCAGTAGTGCTCGCATTGCTGTGTTTCGGTTTGAAGGGTAAGGGTGCCGGTGAAATTACAGGCACATGAGACTTTTCATCTTTATGTCTCAGGGTGGCGGGCGCAGTGCAATGCCACATAGGGCGCGTCCTAGGTGGACGTGACCTATGAGGTAATGCACTAGATTAGATAGATACACTTTACTGTACACCGAAAAAAAATAATTAAAAAAAAACAATAATAAAAGGATTAACTAAATCAAATTATAGTACAATGGGCGGCCTTATCGCTGAAAGCTATTTCTTCCAGGCAACCTTTGGATGGATAGTAATGCACTGTTCATAGGCAGAGGGTATCGCTTAACATCAGGTGGGCCATACGCTTGATCCGCCATTCCAAGAAGTACAAAAAAAAAAAAAAAAAAAACACTGGGAGACCGAGACAGAACCAGTGACGGCGAACACAGATTATTTTAGCTTGTTCCGTAACTGATTAGGAGCCCCCGGCTCCGTACGCGGCGGCGGCGCGGCGGCGGCGAGTCATCTATATCTGACCCCATTATTTGCACACGAAACCACAAATCACTTTCAATAAACACCACCTAGCTAGCCGTCGCCCGCGGGTTCAGTTTTTATATTTTTATATACTATGGAATGACAGATCAAGCATATGGCCCACCTGATGTTAAGTGGTACCCTCTGTCAATGAACAGTGCATTATCACATAGGTCACGTCCACCTAGGAAGCGCCCTATGTGGCATTGCACTGCGCCCGCCACCCTGAGACATAAAGATGAAAAGTCTCATGTGCCTGTAATTTCACCGGCACCCTTACCCTTCAAACCGGAACACAGCAATGCGAGCACTACTGCTTTGCGTCAGAAATATGTATGGTGATAGTACTTCCCCGGACGAACTCTTTCACAAAAAAGCTCAACTACTACTGAATGCTACACGGACTAGCCGTTGACCGCGGTTTCAGTGCTACGCGAGTTAGTTAGCGCAGTCTTGTTGTCGTAAATAGAAAAACACTCTCGAACAGACGTCGTAGGCGGCCCGCGATCGCCCGCGGCCGTGATGCGCGTCTAATCGCACGTCGCGGCGCGCGCGTGGCGGGCACGCGGCACGCGGCACGCGGCGACATCTGGCGGCGATCGATCCACTTTATTCATATGTTTGATAATCTCTTGTATTTGATCTTGTCATTATGGTGTCTTGAGCACTACCCACCGCGTTATGTGCAGCGTGCTCGGCGTCGGAGGAGAATAATCGTAATAATCAGCTTCTCTAAGTTGTCACTGCCTTTCCGTGCTATATGACCACAATACTCAAGGACTCGCTGGAGGCAGATGGAGGAAAGCCTAGTAGTTATCTTGAGTTCCTTGAGTATTGACACGTTCGTCCTACGGGCTGTTTAGGGGATTCGCAGCATCCCTCTCCAACACCACATCTCGAAAGCGTCAACACGTCTGCGATCCTTCGCTTTGAGAGTCCAGGTTTCTGCACCGTACAGGAATAAAGAAAAGACTAGGCTCCGGATGAGTCTCGTTTTGGTCCTATTGGTGATTCTCCTATCCTTCCATATTCCCCCCAGCTGACTCATTGTATTTTTGGCCATCCCAACCCTTCTTCAAACTTCAAGCTCACATGAGCCGGTGTTAGAGATGCTGGAGCCTAGGTGTATGAAGTTGTCGACTTTTTCTAAGTTAATCGTCCCGGTGAGATCCAATCTATTGCTACGGTCAACTACCATAACCTTCGTCTTCGCCTTATTCACGTGGAGTCTCAGCTCGTTGCTTATCTGCTTCATCCTGTTCAGTAAGCTCATCAGTTCGCCTTCCGATGCAGCTAGCAGAGTTGTATCACGGCGTCGCGGAGATTAGTAACTACTTATAATGCACTGTGTATGCACTTCCTGCAATACACAGACACGGAACTAATATTGCAGATTATACACTATAGTGGACGGTTTGCTAAGTTGGCCATAAGCGAACAAATGAATAATATGTATGTGACTGTTACAATGACACGCACATGTGGCTTCTCTCAGGGCAGCACGCGCGGTACGATGCCGCGTGACCTAGGAGGTATTGCCGCGTGACCTAGGAGGTATTGCCGCGTGACCTTGGAGGTATTGCCGCGGTGATAAGGGACCGGGGCGCGCGCGGTGCGATGTCGCGTGACCTAGGAGGTATTGCCGCGGTGATAAGGGACCGGGGTGCACGCGGTGCGATGCCGCGTGACCTAGGAGGTATTGCCACGTAACCTAGGAGGTATTGACGCGTGACCTAAGAGGTATTGCCGTGGTGACAAGGGGCCGCGGCCTGCGCAGGTGTCCCGCACCCACCGAGCGGCGCGAGACAGAACCATTGATTAGACGGGATGTTGACTTTGTGACCCATGGTTGTGGGCCACTGACACTGCGTCCCATTTTTCATTACTTCGTTGCCGTAGATAAAGCAGGCGCACGGCTCAGTACCATCCTTCCTCATCAGTCAGGTACCCGCAATTCACACAGCGTTTCGGTTCCACCCAGTGGCAGTCGCAGGGGGGGGGGGGGGGGCACGGGGGTCATGAAAAAAGACGTTATGTCCCTAAAAGTCGGTACAAGGCATCAGTAGCAAAAATAAGTAGTTTTAGTAGTCGTTGTGGCCTCCTCTATTTGCATGTGCATTATAAGAACAGTCAGGGCTAACAGTTATAGCATTTGTAACTATTTTATTTATTATTGAATACCTACATGGCTTCGTGGACTGTCCTGAAGTCTTAGCTACATGGCTTCGTGGACTGTCCTGAAGTCTTAGCTACATGGCTTCGTGGACTGTCCTGAAGTCTTAGCTACATGGCTTCGTGGACTGTCCTGAAGTCTTAGCTACATGGCTTCGTGGACTGTCCTGAAGTCTTAGCTACATGGCTTCGTGGACTGTCCTGAATTCTTAGCTGACATCAATCTAGAGGTCCCCCGGCAAAGCAGCCGGCTAGCAAATAGAAAGTCTTTTAGGTTACCGCATTGTCGAACGAACGTCATGCAACATTCTCCATTGTACAGGATGTTTTCCTATTATAATGGAATCCGATCCTCCTATGATATATTTCTGGTTCTTTGGCCTCCGCAAAAGTGAGCATTTATAAATTATTTACTGAATAATAATAAATAAATAAAATAATAAATAATACTGGACAGTTCACACAACATTATCTAGCCCCAAGCTAAGCAGAGCTTGTGTTATGGGTACTAGATAACTGATATTATAATAATTATTATATTATAATATTATATATATTATAATGTTACTTAATATTTTTTGTTAGTTTAGTTTTTGATCTTATTTTAATTTTAGTTTTGTTCTTATTTTCCTTTTTCTTTGCATGTTGTGTTCACTAATATTAGAGTTTACACCGAGAATGCCTGTAAAACAAAATACCGTGAATATTGTTATGAGTATAATTCGAGTTGTGAACAAAAAAAAATAGGTATGTAGGTCATTTAAATAAGGAAAAGAGCAGCTTTACATTTGAATGTTGTAAGCAGGGTCCATGAAATAACAAACTGATCAATAACGGTGTCACCGCCAGAGGAGGTGGACCCTATAAATACACACCTAACGGCCGGGGCAGCTAGCGACGCGCGACGCGACGCCACGCCGCGCGACAACACACGACGCCGCGCGACGCGATGCGGCTCGCACCTCTGTGTGGTGCTACAGACACGCCTACTCACACCTACTAGCCGATCGTGTTCCATTAACAGAATTTATTTATCAGAAAAGTTTAACTCGAATTCACAGTTAGTTGTTTGCTAATAGTAATTCCGTTAGCTTCTGTGATGTACCCACCTATTGATATACGCGCCTCATTTCAAAGAAATATTCACTTTGAGTTTTACAAACATTCTCTTATAACTTGCTATAGGTATCTATAACGATTTTTAACTAAAAAGTTTTTTTCTTTTTTTTAAATAGGATACGCCCGGCCAACAACAGAATATTAATAGAAAAGTAGGAATTTCGAAAATAAAAAAAAAAACTTGCTAGTTAAAAATCGTTCATAAATACCAATAAATATTTACCAAGCAAAGAATATACTACCTAACATAGGTGCACTACGAAGTAAGGTATAGTACGCGTACACCGCACAGATAATGCATTTGTTAATTTTGACAACCACAGTTGAGTCAGCGCCATCTATCGAGACAAATCAAACAACTTTCATTTTTTTATTCTAAAATGAAATACCCTGTAATCGAACTGTTTGATACCTTTTTAACCACCGACGCATAAGTATGACGTGTCTGTGTGTGTGTGTGTCTGTTCCATCGTAGCTGCCGAACCGATTTACAGGTTTCGTTTTTTTTTTGTTAAAAGTTGAATTTGTCGTGAGTGTTCTTAGCTATGTTTGATCAAAATCGGTTCAGCCGTTTCTTTGCATTGAGGGTTTTTTTTAATTTTTACATAATTAATTACTTGTTAACTATTTTTCGTAGCTGTAAGAGTGCGTTGAAGTCTTTTGTACTGAGACACACAAACTGAGTAAAACTATTAGTATATGTTATGGAGAAGGAATTGACCCTTGAAAGTTACTCTTTCGATCGGTATCATAAAAGTACAGTTTTATTTGTTATTTTACCGGGTTCGAGTCCCGGCTCAGGCATGTGACCTTAATTATCCAAAGTACTCGCCTCTCAATGCAGCATGGCTATGGGTCACACTGTATATGGATTACGAGTGTCCACACATGCGTATACACACGTAAGGCGGTTACAAGATCGCCACCAGCCTGCACAGTCCACCGCTGGGCCCCCCCCACAGAATGCCGCAATGGCCGATCCTGAGCCGCCTCCATACCTCCTTCGTGTGACTGGTCTACCTGGAGCGCCTCCTCGCTGCGTCACATCGGCGAGCTCGCGGTCGCCACTCGAGAACTAACGGTGGTCAGTTCTGCGAGCCTGCCCTTGATCTGCCCGTTGCCTATTCAACTTGCTAATTGTGAGACCGACATAAATATATATATGCATTGTCTCTGTCCTTCTCTAGCGCGCGAGGTTAGACATGTGTGTGAGAGTGAAAGGGATAATGTAAGAGCTATTTATGTCAGCCTGACAGCTATATCGGTAAGCTCGCTTCTTGGCCGGGTCTGCTCGTTTCTGGTACATCATGTAAAAGGCGCAGTAGTTGTGTCGAGTTGGATTCGTCGGCCGACCTTCAGACGAGTTAGGACCTCTCCAGTGTCATGATTTAAATTTGTAATTATTATTTTATAAGTTTATTTTTGTTAATTTTACAAGACCATATCAATAAAAAGGAATCTCTTTGGATGTGTAAACGTCATCGGAAGAAGCGTACAATATTAAAGGTTGCCTCTCTGAGTTCACCGACCAATAACGAGGACAGTGTCGTATACCCTCGTTATTTTATAGAGACGTGGGGGAAATACGGCGAGCTTGGGGAGCTAGCCGGAAAAATATACCTATACACATTGCAAGTTAAATAAAAGATTGTAAAATAAATAGAAACAGCTGAACCGATTTCGATACAGTTAATTTGAGCTCGTTGGACTGGGTGCACGGGTCGCGGGTCCTCAAAGAGAGCATAATCCGATAATATTAGGCGGTACTTACTCGTGCCTAGTTAGAGCTCCGCCCCTATTGTTTCAGAAGCCGCTGACGAGAGCTGGTTATAGGTGAACAGGGTCTGTGAGGTGCTTGTAGTGAGGAGGCTGGCTCGTCCGGAGTCACACACCAGCGCAACAGTGATGGCCTTGCACTAGTCTACCCTGTGTCGTGGGTATCAGGGACTATTAGTGCCATGGTACCACAAAAACACCGACAGATAGTTGCAGATCATTACACACATATTAAACCTTATCGGGAATCGAACCCTCGCTTCTAGCATCCCTGCTACTCCCACCGCAGAGGTCGTCATAAAAAAGAGTTAATGTTTTCGGTAAAGTTAAATCGTGTACAATGAAACAAGAGACCCGTTTGAGAGTTTATTTAAATCGTGTACAATGAAACAAGATACCCGTTTGAGAGTTTATTTAAATCGTGTACAATGAAACAAGCTACCCGTTTGAGAGTTTATTTAAATCGTGTACAATGAAACAAGAGACCCGTTTGAGAGTTTATTTAAATCGTATACAATGAAACAAGAGACCCGTTTGCGAGTTTATTTAAATCGTGTACAATGAAACAAGTGACCCGTTTGAGAGTTTATTTAAATCGTGTACAATGAAACAAGAGACCCGTTTGAGAGTTTATTTAAATCGTGTACAATGAAACAAGAGACCCGTTTGAGAGTTTATTTTGACGATAACATTACTTAGTTCGATATCTACAAGTTCATTGGAGTTAAGGTGGAGGCTCTCGCTTTAGGCGCGAAATGATTTATTTTTGGTGTTTTTTGCCCATTACAGCTCATCAACACTTCTTCAGATAGCGAAAGTTGATTTCGCGTGCTCGTTGCTGAACTGATGATATTTATGAGATACTATCGATAAAAACATGTGTGTAAGTCTCCTAGTTCTTGCGAAATCAACTTGCGCTATCTGAAGAAGTGTTGATGAGCTGAAATGAGCAAAAAACACCAAAAATAAATCATTTCGCGCCTCAAGCGAGAGCACTCACCGACATACCTTATTTATATCAATAACACGACGTTTATTCTTACTACAATATTTACAAACAGAGGTGCTTATATCTACGTAATGATATATAATATATATTACATTTTGTGGCGAGATAATGGATCTATCGGGACAAGGGATCAAAGTCAAGCTAACGGCCAACAGATTGAACATTGCAAAGTCAAGCTAACGACCAACAGTTTGAACATTGCAAAGTCAATCTAACGGCCAACAGTTTGAACATTGCAAAGTCAAGCTAACGGCCAACAGATTGAACATTGCAAAGTCAAGCTAACGGCCAACAGATTGAACATTGTAAAGTCAAGCTAACGGCCAACAGATTGAACATTGCAAAGTCAAGCTAACGTCCAACAGTTAAAACATTGCAAAGTCAAGCTAACGGCCAACAGATTGAACATTGGAAAGTCAAGCTAACGGCCAACAGATTGAACATTGCAAAGTCAAGCTAACGGCTAACAGTTTGAATATTGAAAAGTCAAGCTAACGGCCAACAGTTTGAACATTGCAAAGTCAAGCTAACGACCAACAGTTTGAACATTGCAAAGTCAATCTAACGGCCAACAGTTTGAACATTGCAAAGTCAAGCTAACGGCCAACAGATTGAACATTGCAAAGTCAAGCTAACGGCCAACAGATTGAACATTGTAAAGTCAAGCTAACGGCCAACAGATTGAACATTGCAAAGTCAAGCTAACGTCCAACAGTTAAAACATTGCAAAGTCAAGCTAACGGCCAACAGATTGAACATTGGAAAGTCAAGCTAACGGCCAACAGATTGAACATTGCAAAGTCAAGCTAACGGCTAACAGTTTGAATATTGAAAAGTCAAGCTAACGGCCAACAGTTTGAACATTGCAAAGTCAAGCTAACGGCCAACAGATTGAACATTGCAAAGTCAAGCTAACGGCCAACAGATTGAACATTGCAAAGTCAAGCTAACGGCCAACAGATTGAACATTGCAAAGTCAAGCTAACGGCCAACAGTTTGAACATTGCAAAGTCAAGCTAACGGCCAACAGTTTGAACATTGCAAAGTCAAGCTAACGGCCAACAGATTGAACATTGCAAAGTCAAGCTAACGGCCAACAGTTTGAGCATTGCAAAGTTAATTTATAATTGGCGAGTAAAAATGCATTTTTTTTAACGAGCATTTTGTTTTTTTTTTTATCTTGGACAGTATGGGCATATCGAGATACGGGAAAACTGTCTTTAGAACCATTTACTCTTTTCGTATGAATGATTTTGGCGTAGTAATTTTGTTGGTCAAGCGTGAGTTCTCCATAAAAATAAGTTGTTTCGTTCAAGTTTTGACGAAGTTTCATGTAAGTATTGTTTTATTGTACTGGAAGAAAAAAAAAAGAGCATTAGAAGTTCGTCAAATTTAATCAAATGTTTTCTCATACAATTAGTAAGTAATCTGGTACGTTAATATAACTATCACAATATATGTTCAATATGGCGTCCTTGCTGTCCCGCTGTATCGAGACTCATAAACACATTGCACCTTTGTGTAACACCTCTAGAGGCCTTACACAAAGGTGTAATGTGTTTATGAGTCTCGATACAATACAGTAGGTACCTACAAGAGTTAAAACATGAAGTCCTTTATCATTTAAACAACATGCACCACCCATCTTAGGCCACTAGAGGTGTTCTGAAACGAGGCCGTACCTGTATACAGCAAAGAGGTTTTTTTTTTAAATAAAATAAATTAATTTATTGCGATAGCTTTACTAACGTAGGTATCCGATTACTTACGAATTGTATAAGAAAACATTTTATTAAATTTGACTAACTTCTAATGCTCCATTTTTTTCTTCCATGACTCATGAAATTACAGGCACATGAGACTTTTCATCTTTATGTCTCAGGGTGGCGGGCGCAGTGCAATGCCACATAGGGTGCGTCCTAGGTGGACGTGACCTATGAGGTAATGCACTGTTCATAGGCAGAGGTTACCGCTTAACATCAGGTGGGCCTCTTGCTTGTTCCGTCATCCAAGTAGAATAAAAAAAAAAAAAAATGTTTAGGAGAATGCTCAGGCTTGCGGCGCGAAATTCAAATTTTTTGGTGTTTTTTTGCCCATTACAGCTCAATAACACTTCTTCAGGTAGCAAAAGTTGAGTTCGCGGGAACTAAGAGACTTAACACACATGTTTTAATTGATAGTATCTCATAAATATCATCTGTTTAGCTACGATACACCTAAACAAAAAAAAGACACCGTAAAAATGTGTTATGGGTATCATAGCAAAACTGATGATATTTATGAGATATTATCAATTAAAACATATGTGTTAAGTCTCCTAGTTCCCGCGAACTCAACTTTCGCTATCCAAAGAAGTGTTGACGAGCTATAATGGGCAAAAAATACCAAAAAAATTGAATTTCGCGCCGCAAGCGTGAGCTTCCACCTTAAGGTTTTTCGATCGAGCTAAATAATACGAATCATGTTTAGGGCTCCTACAATTATTAGATATTATATTGAACTACTATGTACATTTTTTTTATTTTGTAACTTAATATTTACGAAATAAAACTGGTTTTTTAAAATGAGCGTTTGGGTTTACACACCTTAATATAACTAGGTACATACTTATACTATATAGATACGTCTAACTATTTATATGCATATATTCAGACTATACGAGCTTAGCTTGTGTGACGTGCGATCATCGCATTGTGCGATCATCACATTGTGCGATCAACACATTGTGCGATCATCACATTCTGGAGCGTCCTTTATTTGCTATTTGCCGAATATAAAGTTATTTCTATTAGACCTATATCTCCGTGTTTAGAATCTTATTGTAATCTATTAATAATATACAAGGAACATAAAGCTGGTTCGGCACAGAGACACGTCACGTGACATTGATCTCCTCGTCCGACGCGCTCACGTCACTCTCGAACTCGTCGCCCTCCTCCATGTGGGTGAGCTCGCGCGGTAGAGCTGTCACCTCGTCGTAGCCCCGCGCGTACTCCGCCGGCGTCGCGCTCGTGTCGCGCTCGTCGCACGTGTCGCGCTCGTCGCGCTTGGGCCGGTCTGCCTCCGCGTCCGACAGGTCGGGGTGGGGGTTGTTCTTGTTGGGGAGGGTCTGCTCACGCGACCCCCCGGCCGCGAGGAGCTCCCTCTCCTTAGAGTTGCGCCACTTCATGCGACGGTTCTGGAACCAGATCTTTACCTGCAACAGAGAGCAGATGATACAATACAAATAGTTTATTTTGAACAGCAAATTATAGAGATCCACCAACTTATCTGTCTTCCGACAATCTCGTAACATGCACGATGACGAGGCCACGAGATCTGTCTTCCGACAATCTCGTAACATACACAATGGATTCAAATTGGTTTCAGAATAGCATATAGTGTATAGCTTATAACTAACTATAAGATAAGTGTGAATCCTGGATTAATAAAATAAAATAAACAAATGACGAGGCCACGAGATCTGTCTTCCGACAATCTCGTAACATACACAATGACGAGGCCACGAGATCTGTCTTCCGACAATCTCGTAACATACACAATGACGACGCCACGAGATCTGTCTTCCGACAATCTCGTAACATACACAATGACGAGGCCACGAGATCTGTCTTCTGACAATTAAGGACGCAAATAACCTAAGAAAAATATTTTTCAATACATCTTTTATAAAATTTGTGATCAGAACCGTGTAGGTACTGATCAAAATGAGCCTAAAAACGGCCAGTCTACTATTATCCATCGAGGAGTTCCGTTGTCCACCTTCCGTCTCCATCATCAGATCAGCTCGCTGTCTCCATCATCAGATCAGCTCGCTGTCACCATCATATTGTATTGTCAGCGGATCTCGACACGTAGGTACTATGCCAATCAGATCAATCGGATATCGGGAAGTCACGTTTATCGGTCGCCCTTGAAATACTTATTATTGAGGAGTTCTAATAGCCATCTGTGATCTTCTTCATCAGTTCCACTTCACCAAATGATACTTTCTGAATGCACATTCATGTCACCAAAATCGCTATATGTATGTCTATGTTTGTTTGTTTTTCGTATGAGGTAGTGTTATGACGGAGAAATGAGGTAACAATTTTTTTAAAAATAACTTTATTCGAGAACCCCTGAGAGAAGCAACTGAATGAAAAAGTAACAATACCATTGTGACTGTTTTTTATATCACAAAAAATGGCAATAAACATTAATCAAAATCACCAATACTCCACACATTAGCTTTACCAACACATCGTTTACACATTATCGCATATTTTTTTGGTAAAAACGTATATTTCGGGCGACGTAATAGTTAGCGCGTCGTGCATTGTGTCGGTGACGTGCGCGTATTGATGACGTGCGGAGGCGTGTCGTGCCCGTCGAGCGAGGGTGGCCTGTGCGGGGCGACACACAATAACGCACGGTGCGCAACACATTTGACCGCTAGCCACAAGCAAACTTAATAATTAAATATTAATCTTGGCAAATAATACAAGTAGGTAAAACGCATTACCTACCGCTGCAATCGATAAAGTTTTTTTTTATACTACTTTGAATGACTGATCAAGCAGATGGCCCACCGGATGTTAAGTGGTACCCTCTGCCTATAAACAGTGCATTACCTCACAGGTCACGTCCACCAAGGACGAACTTTGCACATTGCACTGCGCCCGTTACCCTGAGACATAAAGATGAAAAGTCTTATGTGCCTGTAATTTCACCGGCACCCTTACCTTTCAAACTGGAACACAGCAATGCGAGCACTGCTGTTTTGCGATGGTAGTACTTCCACGGACGAATTCTTTCACAAAAAAGCTCTACTACTATAACTCAACTGATCAAAGTTATTACCAGACAAAAGCGTCCCTGCATGGCTGCGCGCTGTATGGCATGATTTAGATCAGTTTGCAATCTAAAGATCATTTGCAACGGTCTTTAGTCAATTCGTCTGCTCATTTGTAGCTCATTTCATTTTTTTTATGTCCATTTGTAGGAATGAAACTCACGGACCGAATAAGGAACTCGAGATTACGCTCCCAAACACAGATAGCTGATGTCGCTCAAAAAGCTGCTAAGGGCTGGACATGCATGTGTGCATGTGTGTATGACGGCCACGTGGAAGGCCCAGACGGAGGTGGCGGGATGAGCTAGACTCCTACTTGAAGGATTGCTCCCAAATAGCCAACAATAGAGACGTATGGAAGGAGGGAAGGGAGGCCTTTGCCCTGCAGTGGGACACCCCACGCTCATAATAATTATAAATTATGGCCATAAAAATATTGAAACTAGAGGAAATGACGTTTGAAGTTATAAACGTTATAAATCTTCTGCTCGGCTTCAACCAACATTATTGTATGAGACTCGAAGGCGAGCGCGCGCTCTGATACCGTGTTTGTATGAGACTCGAAGGCGAGCGCGCGCTCTGATACCGTGTTTGTATGAGACTCGAAGGCGAGCGCGCGCTCTGATACCGTGTTTGTATGAGACTCGAAGGCGAGCACGCGCTCTGATACCGTGTTTGTATGAGACTCGAAGGCGAGCGCGCGCTCTGATACCGTGTTTGTATGAGACTCGAAGGCGAGCGCGCGCTCTGATAGCGTGTTTGTATGAGACTCGTAGGCGAGCGCTCGCTCTGATACCGTATTTTTGTGTATAAACAAATAATATAAAAATGCCTTTTAGAGTTTTGTTAAATATGTTGATGACTTCACTAAGTCTAAATGGTATTTCAATTGTAAAAAGGTGGTAATATCTTTGATATTTTTTTATCGAGTGAAGTAATTCAAATAGTGTGTTAAATTAATGATTTCACTAGATAAAAAGCTTAAGAATACCATAATATCTTCTCGAAAACTGTAAGAATATCAAAAACTAAAAATTCTAGAGCTCGTTATAGACATGCTGTGAACATGTCATGTTGACACTTCCTAATATGTTTTATTTAATCACTACCCCCCCTCCGCACCCCTCGCCCCGTCGAGACGCGAGGGTCGTGCAGGCGGCACCTGCCACTGACGTGTCGCGCGCTGACCTGCCGGCCGCTCTCACTTACTGCGCACACTACGCCCTCCCGCACCCCTCGCCCCGTCGAGACGCGAGGGTCGTGCAGGCGTCACCTGCCGCTGACGTGTCGCGCCACTGACCTGCCGGCCGCTCTCACTTACTGCGTACACTGAACCCCCCCGCACCCCTCGCCCCGTCGAGACGCGAGGGTCGTGCAGGCGTCACCTGCCACTGACGTGTCGCGCGATGACCTGCCGGCCGCTCTCACTTACTGCGTACACTGAGCCCCCCCGCACCCCTCGCCCCGCCAAGACGCGAGGGTCGTGCAGGCGTCATCTGCCGCTGACGTGTCGCGCCGCTGACCTGCCGGCCGCTCTCACTTACTGCGTACACTGAGCCCCCCGCACCCCTCGCCCTGCCGAGACGCGAGGGTCGTGCAGGCTTCATCTGCCGCTGACGTGTCGCGCCGCTGACCTGCCGGCCGCACTCACTTACTGCGTACACTGAGCCTCCCGCACCCCTCGCCCCGCCGAGACGCGAGGGTCGTGCAAGCGTCATCTGCCGCTGACGTGTCGCAACGCTGACCTGCCGGCCGCTCTAACTTACTGCGTACACTGAGCCCCCCCGCACCCCTCGCCCCGCCAAGACGCGAGGGTCGTGCAGGCGTCATCTGCCACTGACGTGACGCCGCGTGGACCTGCCGGCCGCTCGCACTTACTGCTTACACTGAGCCCCCCGCACCCCTCGCCCCGTCGAGACGCGAGGGTCGTGCAGGCGTCATCTGCCGCTGACGTGTCGCGCCGCTGACCTGCCGGCCGCTCTCACTTACTGCGTACACTGAGCCCCCTTCCGCACCCCTCGCCCCGTCGAGACGCGAGGGTCGTGCAGGCATCATCTGCCGCTGACGTGTCGCGCGCTGACCTGCCGGCCGCTCTCACTTACTGCGTACACTGAGCCCCCCTACGCACCCCTCGCCCCGTCGAGACGCGAGGGTCGTGCAGGCGTCATCTGCCGCTGACGTGTCGCGCCGCTGACCTGCCGGCCGCTCACACATACTGCGTACACTGAGCCCCCACGCACCCCTCGCCCTGTCGAGACGCGAGGGTCGTGCAAGCGTCATCTGCCGCTGACGTGTCGCGCGCTGACCTGCCGGCCGCTCTCACTTACTGCGTACACTGAGCCCCCCGCCCCGCGCCCCGTCGAGACGCGAGGGTCGTGCAGGCGTCATCTGCCGCTGACGTGTCGCGCGCTGACCTGCCGGCCTACACAGCCGTCTCACTTACTGGCTACACTTACATGTCATTCATTACTATTTGTTTTATTCTCACTTTTTATTCGGATTGTGTAAACGGCGCACCGCTGCATATGACGTTTAGCAGCCCTGAGTGAGACTATTGTGTAAACGGCGCACCGCTGCATATGACGTTTAGCAGCCCTGAGTGAGACTATTGTGTAAACGGCGCACCACTGCATATGACGTTTAGCAGCCCTGAGTGAGACTATTGTGTAAACGGCGCACCGCTGCATATGACGTTTAGCAGCCCTGAGTGAGACTATTGTGTAAACCGCGCACCGCTGCATATGACGTTTAGCAGCCCTGAGTGTGACTATTGTGTAAACGGCGCACCGCTGCATATGGCGTTTAGCAGCCCTGAGTGAGACTATTGTGTAAACGGCGCACCGCTGCATATGACGTTTAGCAGCCCTGAGTGAGACTATTGTGTAAACGGCGCACCGCTGCATATGACGTTTAGCAGCCCTGAGTGAGACTATTGTGTAAACCGCGCACCGCTGCATATGACGTTTAGCAGCCCTGAGTGAGACTATTGTGTAAACGGCGCACCGCTGCATATGACGTTTAGCAGCCCTGAGTGAGACTATTGTGTAAACGGCGCACCGCTGCATATGACGTTTAGCAGCCCTGAGTGAGACTATTGTGTAAACCGCGCACCGCTGCATATGACGTTTAGCAGCCCTGAGTGAGACTATTGTGTAAACGGCGCACCGCTGCATATGACGTTTAGCAGCCCTGAGTGAGACTATTGTGTAAACTGCGCACCGCTGCATATGACGTTTAGCAGCCCTGTGTGAGACTATTGTGTAAACGGTGCACCGCTGCATATGACGTTTAGCAGCCCTGAGTGAGACTATTGTGTAAACGGTGCACCGCTGCATATGACGTTTAGCAGCCCTGAGTGAGACTATTGTGTAAACGGCGCACCGCTGCATATGACGTTTAGCAGCCCTGAGTGAGACTATTCGAGATCCAACGCAAACTAAATCGAGACTCGACTAGACAGTTCTTTGAGTGATCGCTTCGCCACAGAATAAATAACAGTACGCTTCGCGTTCGATAATCTGTGACCAAAACACAACTAAACCGTTTGACGAATATTTAACCGGCGTCCTATAGAGTCACGCGACCACGAGGCATCACTCTCTATTTGGCACACGGCCGTAAGCTCCGACTCTGAGACAACTGTTGAAAGATCCTAACTACCTGTAATCCTACTCCTACAAGCGTAGGTATAACCGCCCGTGCCGTGCCGAGCCGAGCGGAGCAGTACCATCAGCTCCTCAGTCACTTATTGTGTATCGGTCCATTCTACGCACGATTATTACGTCACTAAATTACGCAATTACACTAAATCACAAATGTTGGCCACAGCCTGGCCACAGCCTGGCTACCAACCCAAAGGATCTTGCCGAGGTCTCGTACCAATTGCATCAAAACCAAATGTATTTCATAAAATTACCCATACTTTTTATCCTTAAAATAATGTTCAAATTGGTTCAGCCGTTACGGCGCGGGGGCGTGACTGAGCTATAAACACACAAACATCTCAACATATTACGTTGTACTAATTGTCCCGTGACGAGTGGAGCAGATGTGACATCATCAGTTCACTAATCGATCGATATGAAGACGTTACATTCATCATCGATGTATCACTCGCTCGACAAGGCGCGAGTGTTCAATTCGGCGCGGGTTCCGTACCTACATCACTGTAGGTCACTTAGCGCCACTCAGAGTTAAATAACACGTTTCTGTAACCTTCAATAAAGCAGTAATACTCATAATACTCGTATTTTTATCTGCAGTATCCCATCCTCACCAGAAGTCTGGATATGATTAGTATACGCTCCGGACACTCCTCGCTCCGCGTTAGTCGATAGTCAGAGTGGAATTGAATTGAGGGTCATGATGTTGGACTCTCGTCACAATGTGAGCTGAAAGTGTGAAGACCTACTTGAGCCCTGACTTCTGGCCGAAAGGGGTGAAGTTCCGGCAGTTCAAGGGCCGCGACGCGTCGGCGATCACACGTGTGTTAGATTAAGTTATAAATGTTTTTATGTGTATGTTAGTTTCTAAGGTATGTATGTTGATATGGGCTTATTGTTCAGGTTTAGTGCATTTCTCCATAAGCCTAAAATAAAGATTTAGAATTTGAATTTGATATTGGTATTTTAGTTGGTGTATTCCAGACCTTTTTTGTGAAAGAGTTCTGCGGGGAAGTAGGTACTTCCACCATTCCTATTTCTGCCGCAAAGTAGTAGTGCTCGCATTGCTGTGTTCTGATTGGAAGGGTATATGGGTCCGATGACATTGCAGCCACATGAGACTTTTCATCTTTATGTCTCAGGGTGGCGGGCGCAGTGCAATGCCACATAGGGCATGTCCTAAGTTAAGTAGACGTAACCTATGAGTTACCGCTTAACATCAAGTGGGCTATCTGCTTGTTCCATCATTCACGCAGTTAGAAAAAAGATCTTAGGATTATAGTATTAACCTGTGGTTTTGATTTAAAAAAACATTGTTTATTTGAACTAGTCAAAAAAGTCAGTCATTGCGTCTGACTTTTACCTCCCAATACGTTCTATTTTTTATTTTATTTCATAAAATAAAGGTATGTAAGTGATGATGTAATGATTTTGCTAAATAAAAACAAATTCTTTATGATTGCGTTGGGCTCTGCTCGAGGCGCGCGCGACCTGCACACTGAACCCTAAAAGTAACGTTCGATATTTTCTAAAGCTTTGACAAATGATCTTTAGCGCGTTGATTTATGAAATTTCAATAAAACGCGTTACATCTATCACTTTGTGCAATACGATTCGTCGTAGCCAATTGAATACGACGAATCGTTGTAGTTTGTCAAAAAAAAACTGCTGAATTTGACGGAAGTTTATTGTAACATTTATTTTAAGCGGTAGGTACTTACTCGTGCCTAGTTAGAGCTCCGCCCCTATTGTTTCAGAAGCCGCTGAAGAGAGCTGGTAAATAGGTGACAAGGGTCTAGGAAGTGTTTAGTGTAGGTATACATACAGTGAGTGTACGGCGGCGCTCTCAGCAAAGTTTGAGAAGCACATTTTGCGTGCAATGAATTCAATACTCCGACGGACGTCGTCCAAATTTCAAATATTCATATTTGGAATGAATATTCAAGCGCCGCCATGTTTACATTCGCGCCGTTCCAATATCAAATATTTGCATTTATTTATTTGAGCGTCCCGCGGGTTTTTGTTCAGTCAGGGTAGCGATGGGCCAACCCGCAAATTTTCCAAACCGGTTTGAACGGTTTGACTTGATACGCAAACCGGTGCGAAACCGGGCTACTCAAACCGAATTGGCTGGCAGGAGGACACCGTCCGACCGAGCCCGAGCGAGTGCGCGTGTGCATTTTTCGACTCGCGTTCACGGTTTAGGTCACTCGCGTCAGTCAACCCGTTGATTTACTGATTCTGGGACGCGAAGGAAACGAAGTAGGTAGGTAGTAAACGAAACATCTCTTTAGAGTTTGATTGACTTCTATAATCTATACGTCACTACACGTTGGTTGTTTAATCCGATAAACGCATACCTACGTGTAGTATAAGGAAGTAGGTACCTAATTCAGTGAATTAAAATCATTATGGTAACTACCTACCTAATACTGAGTAGGTACGTAACACTAATTGAACGAGCGAAGCGAATTCTCTGAGTCAACTTGGAAGAATCGGCGTTTGTATGAATGTATGTATGTATGTTTGTCCGAGCATAACTTCCGAACCGTTAATCCGATCTTCATGAAATTTGATTTGGGGTTAGATAGTATTCGTACAATTTGTTGGTAAGGTTATGAGCTATATCGGTCGGGGGTCTTTGAGATATTGGGGTCCAAAAGGGTGTAAAAAAAACTGAGAATATCAGGTCAAATGGGGTGTCAAGTAAAAGACCCTCGCTTCGATATTTCAAAACTATTTTTTATAATTTTTTAATTTACTTAGGTACTACTAACAAAACTAATAAATAATGGACCTAATAATGTCTGATTTAATAAATGAATTATTATTATGTAGGTTTTGAGATATTAGGGTAAATCGAAAATGTAAAAACCAAAACCTCTAGGGTACTTCCACTAATCCTACAACGCTGAAATTTGTTATGTTCGTAGCCAATATTGGTGACCTCCCGTTTCTAGGAATTTGAACGTCATTGTAGGTCTAACTTTTCGGACCCGACGTTCCTATGTATATTTTTTCAAAAGAAATAAGGTAACCTACATAAATCACGTGTATTCGCGAGGTCCCAGTTCGGGGCGAACCACTAGTTACTAAGGTAAGTATCACAACCATCCTTAAATCAAAAGTATTCTTATAGGTACTTTATAAATATAACCAACTTGCTAACTGTTTGCTTAATTGTTGCTATAGTTTTTAAAATTAATACCTATTACTAAAATAGGTAGTACACATTACTTAGTGAAACAAATACCTACGCTTCAAGTGCAGTAAGTAGGTAACAATAATGCTTTGTTTTTAAGTAGGTACCTACATATTTTGAATATATAAAAAATCTACTAGGTAGAAATCTACTAGAAAGGAACTACCAAAAAAATAGTTTTTTTTAATTTATTTATTATGGAACAAGCATACCTACGTTAGGTTTCGTTCGTTCCTAATGGCGGGAGATGGGCTGCGGGCTCGAGCGGCGACGCGGTAGATCGACGCGAACACAGCACACCGAGTCTGCGTGAACCTGGCGTGAACGATTCGGTTTGGTCAAAATGTAAGTCGACTCAAGTCGACTTAGGCTCAAACCGGGTTGAACCGATTTCGTAAACCGAATTGCCCATCGCTAAGTCAGGGTCGTTTCTGAATTTTAATTGTTCCATTTTTGCATTTTGACTTTTTGATTGACATATTGTATCAAATTTGCATTTTGTTTTGTCTGTCAATAGTTTGTCATTCGAATGACTATTGAAATATGTTGCATGTAGATAAATAACCCTTTTTAGTAGCATTGTGGTTAGTTCGCTCCATTCATCGCAGGTTGATCGCAGCGTGGCGTGTAGCGAACTCATAGAAGGTTCATTCAATAATGACTGACACCAAGCATCCTAAGTCAACACGCACGTTTGTAGGGCTCCATTGCTTGGTTGTAAGCAGGTGTTGGTGAATGTCTCACATGTTGTACAAGCTTACAAACACGACGTACAATGCTGACGACCTCTGTGGAGCGGCGGGCGAAGCTTGGCCTGCGACGCAGGAGGTTGCGGGTTCGATTCCCGCACTCGGAACAAATATTTGTGCGATCGCAGATATTTGTTCAGGGTGTTCTGGGTATTTTCTATGTATAACAAAAATATCTATCTATGTAATATATTGTATCAAGTATATCAGTTATCTAATACCCATAACACAAGCTCTGCGTAGCTTGGGGCTAGATAATGTTGAGTGAACTGTCGAGCATAAAAAAAAAAAAAAAACTCTGTACCCACACAAACTCTACACACATCTATATATACTACCTACCTACTCATCGACGTAAATAAAATTTTACTTTGGTCGAAGTACCTACTCATGGTGGTTAGGTTACATACATCTATATATACTACCTACCTACTCATGGTGGTTAAGTTACATTATGCCACGAAAATATAAAATATATTGTCAAATTATATCACACAAATTACCTTTTTAATCACCGATCATTCTCCATCGTTTGCAAGCCTTACTTACTACGTGACATTGGCGAACTAGTCAACACCACTCCAAGCCACTCATTCAAAAATTGAATTGAATTGAACTACCAACTAAAAGACACAGCTAAGTGCTTATCGGGCCACGCACATAGGATTCCGTAGGTTCTACTAGGGATAGGTACTACTGCCGTAAATTCTTCCACGTATCCAAAATCAACTGTTTAACTTGGAGGGGTGAGACGGTTGACACAGTTGACTCTAACACAGAATACATAATAGTACAGCTAACTCTAACAAATATTATCACTTAATATTTCGCAAACGGATGCCTGAGTTGAAAGATGGTTGCCACACACCCGCAGTATTATTGAAAGACCTGTCCAACGAGACCCCACATCATGGGATAAACGAAACATTTCCACTATATTCCCACGTTTTTGTTTGAGCTGTCTGTCGGCGAGATTAATATGTAGGGTATATAGGTACCTAGGTACGAGTAGGTAGGTACGAGTAGGTACCTAGGTACGAGTTGGTAGGTACGAGTAGGTATGAGTAGAAAGGTACGTGTAGGTAGTTAGGTACGAGTAGGTACCGAGATACGATTTGGTAGGTACGAGTAGGTATGAGTAGATAGGTACCGTACGAGTAGGTAGGTACGAGTAGGTAGGTAAGAGTAGGTATGAGTAGGTAGGTACTGTACGAATAGGTAGGTACGTGTAGGTAGGAGTAGGTACGAGTAGGTAGTTGTAGCACACGAGTGGCGAGCGCAGTGACGACGGACAACTCCTTATCCGCCGAGAATTAATTAATTGTTTTATAACAATAGGATGATCCGATAAACGCTTTGACGGCGCCCGCCCGCCCTCCGCCCGCCCTCCGCCCGCCGCCCTGCACCCTCGGCAAGTTTGCGGCCGCAGTCCGCGGCTACAGCCGTGGCACCTCTAATCAAACGAGCCTCCTGTGACGCGCACTGTAGACTGCCACCACACTCGCTCTCTGCGGCGGCGCTTGTTTATTTGCAATAGACCTCGTTACAAGAGATGGGCTTGATAATGTGTTCTGTGCTTAGGTACTATAAGCGTGCGACGCGAACGCTTCGTGGGAAAACGCTAACTAAGATAGTAATGTCGGCATAATATATGACAATATACACTGGGACTTGCCTCTGACTATCCTTCATGAGTTGTCTTCGAAGAGGCGTGCAGTCTTGGGACTATGCTGCGTGTTTTCGGTAGGTACTAGGTACCTACCGCGTGAGGCAGGAGTGTGCACTCGATGATGGGATCGGAAATGTAGCATAACACACTCTAAGCACAGATAATATAATACTATAGCTCTAAGTAAGAAGAAACATTTAAAACGTCAAAAAGTCCCTGCGCCGGGTATCATTTTGAGGGTTCCGTACCCAAAGACAGAATAAATATTAGTATAAGTACCCAAAGGGTAAAACGGGACCCTATTTGACGACCCCTGTGGCGCGGCGGGCGAAGATTGGCCTGCGACGCAGGAGGTTGCGGGTTCGATTCCCGCCTCGGAACAAATATTTGTGCGATCGCAGATATTTGTTCAGGGTGTTCTGGGTATTTTCTATGTATAATAAAAAATATCTATCTATGTAATATATTGTATTAAGTATATCAATTATCTAGTACCCATAACACAAGCTCTGCGTAGCTTGGGGCTAGATAATGTTGTGTGAACTGTCCAGCATTATTTATTTATTTATTTTATTTATTTATTACTAAGAGTCCGCTGTCCGTCTGTCCGTCTGTCATCAGCATGTACCTCATGAACTGAGTTGAAATTTTCACAGATGATGTATTTCTGTTGCCGCTATAACAACAAATAAGTACTAAAAAACAGAATTAAATGAATATTAAAGGGGGCTCCCACACAACAAACGTGATTTTTCCAAATTTAGGTTAAGCGATGTTCTGCGGGGTCAGTTTTTGGATGGGTGACCACTTTTTGGGAGCAATATTGTTTTTTACCTGTTTTTTGCCGTTTTTGTAGTTAATGGTACGGAACCCTTTGAATCCAACTCGCACTTGGCCGGTTGTATAATTTTTTTGCTACATTCTTTGGAAACTTGTAATTGACTCTCCAATTTATACTCGTATTAACATGTTTGTATGTACCTAGCTATAAGTTTTATTAAAATGACAAAATAAAATAAAATAAACCGGCTGGCGGCGACGGCCGGCGGGCGGTGGAGGCCAGCTGGCGGCGGCGTGTGGTGGCCGGCGTTATTCTTCCGTACCCGTAATCTTGTCGCGACGGGTGCGTCTGACGTGACGAGAGTCGCGCGCGATGATTGCGCTGATACGGATTAACAGGGGTTAAAGTATGAGATTGCCGTGGTATAGTAATCTCAGAGCATGGCGGGCCTCACCGGAGGCCTGCCATGCTCTAAGGCAGGCCTCATGGTGGGAGATTTTCGTGTGAAACTTTTTTCACGTGATACCTATGAGAATATTCTTTTAAAAAATGTGCATCATTCGATTTTTGACTTTTTGTTTATTCAGCTTAGACGTGAAAGATGAATAAAAATCCGAGTCATTTTTGAATACGAGTTCCGACGCGGAACTAACGCAGCAGAAACGGCTTGCAAATCTCGCAATATCAACGCTGCGAGAGGAGACTGCTAATGAACGCACCGTGCGTTTTTGGTTTAAACGCTTTCGTAATGGAAACATCGACTTGAAGAATGAACCACGTGTAAGAAACACAGGTGAATAACGCCACTGCACGAGAAACCGTTGTAACTCTAGAGGAGCTGCAGTTAGAAACCATACGTCATCCTCCGTACTCGCCAGACCTTGCTCCAACGGACTACCATTTTTTTCGTGATTTGGACAATTTTCTACGTGATTCCAGGAGGCAGTACAAAATGCTTTCACACAGTTTGTCGCATCTAGATCCCAGAGTTATATCGTAAAGACATAAATGAACTTCCGTTTAGATGGCAGCAACGTACAGATAATGAGGGTGATAGCCCACACCAGTCCACTGCTGGACATAGACCTCTCCCAATACGCGCCTCTGAGGCCGGTGTTCGGCTCTTCTCATCCACTCTCTGCCGCCGCCTCTCGTAGGTCATCGCTCCACCTAGCCAGAGGGCGCCCCACGCTAGGTTTTTTTTTTTTTTTATTTTTTTATTTATACTACTTGGATGACGGAACAAGCAAGAGGCCCACCTGATGTTAAGCGGTAACCTCTGCCTATGAACAGTTGCTTACCTCATAGGTCACGTCCACCTAGGACGCACCCTATGAGGCATTGCACTGCGCCCGCCATCCTGAAACATAGATGAAAAGTCTCATGTGCCTGTAATTTCATTTGCCATGATGCGGGTAATGAGGGTAAATATTTTGATTAAATAAATATTACCTCTTATAAAAAAACGAGCTTCAATTTTTCAGTACAAATCGTCAATTGAATACTTAAACCCCTGATATAACCCGTGGCAAGTATAAAGGAAGGTCCATAACGTTTAGTGTGGAACTGATCACGTGCTCTATAAATATGTTCCTTGTATTAAGGCGGAGGCTCCACTATACCGAGGTAGCTCTCAACACAGCTCACAACGTATCTATGTACAGACGGCAGAGCTAACTGGTTCCCCCCAGTCCGGTGTATTTAAAGGTTGAAGTAGAAACGAAATTATATTCATTTTTCTTTAAGTACTTTTTGGTTACTAGTTGTGTATTTAGCACTACTTAACCTATATTAATATATAAATTAAAAATGTCTTCCATACATACATACATAGACTCACGCCTTTTTCCCCTAAAGGGTAGGCAGAGCCTCAAATGGGCCTCTTTTCACCGTGAGTTGTACTATCGTGGGAAATAGATGTGACAAGTGGTGAGCTCATCACCGCCATTGCTGCCCATGACCAACTCTGCTAAAGCCTTCTTCCAGTAATAACACATTCCCTATATAAGCTAGCAACCAGTAGGACAAATCTTATACCAACGAATCTCACAAAAACGATTAGGCACGCGGGACGCAGTTTAATTGTGTCGTGTTCCAGCATGGTATCCAAACAATGGTATCCAATTAGTTTTGCCGTCTGTACCTTCGAAATTGGTACAACCATTTCGGCGTGATTGAATAACAAACCTACAGACAAACATCTAAATATAAAGAGATGAGTAATTTTTGTTTTTTAAGTCGATTCAAAATTATCCTTGTTTATTTATTTATTTTATTTATAATACTTTTTGACTTTGACTACAAACTTTTGCATTCAATAGATAACACGAGTGATCAGATAAAAGTTAACATTTCTTAAAGCATGGTTGAGTGTACTGATTGTACTAGTATAATATATCGATGACTGATTGCGTTAATTCACAATATGAATATCTGCCACTTGTATCCCCCCCCCCTACGAGGGGGTGGGAGAGGGGTGCGGGGTAGAGACGTCCGGCGCCCAATGACGCCGTTTTATTTAGCTTCTTGCAATTTAATTTGTATGAATGGAGAGGCTGCAATAATTGTTGATGATAAACTGATGACAATGGATTTTTTCCTGTAAAAACTCTGTTTTTCTGCCAGTTCTGTGTCTGTGATCGAAGGACACTATTTAAACTGGGTTTTGTCTTGACGGAGACTCTTGACGACTTGACTGTATAAAAACATAATTATATCACTTGACATTAAATGTTTGGAGCACTCCCAGAGGCCATTATACGAAGAATAATAAGAATATGACAAGCACTGCTGGACTGCGCGCTATTGCGGCGTGACCTGCCGACTACGGCCTGTTCACGCCGCAATAGCGCACAGTTTTTCTGCCACTATTTAACACCTAGACTAGCGAGGCCGCGAAAAAAAAAAAAAACCTACAAGAATATGTTAGAAATCTATATGTATGGAGAGCAACCTCTATGGTCAAATCTGCCCTTCCGACGCTTTAATGGTTAAACTGGGTTATGACTTGACCATACAAAATATAATTATATAACTTGACATTGGCGAAATTGTTTGGAGCGCTCCTCAGAAGCCATTATACGAAGAGAAGAAGAAGAAGAAGACTACGGCCTGCTTAGTGCGTAGCCCCAGAGTCGGTTTTCGACCAATGCCGGTAGTAGTAGTGCTTGTTTGTGAAAGAGTTTTTCCGGGGAAGTACTACCACCATACCTATTCCTGCCGCAAAGTAGTAGTGCTCGCATTGCTGTGTTCCGGTTTGAAGGGTAAGGGTGCCGGTGAAATTATAGGCACATGAGACTTTTCATCTTTAGGTATGTCTCATGGTGGCGGGCGCAGTGCAATGCCACATAGGGCGCGTTCTAGGTGGACGTGACCTATAAGGTAATGCACTGTTCATAGGCAGAGGTTACCGCTTAACATCAGGTGGGCCATCTGCTTGTTCCGTCATTCAAGTAGTATAAAAAAAATAAAAAAATAAAAAGTCAATAATCGTTTTAATGAGTGGGATACGCAAACCTTGGACGGCAAGCCGCCCGATGGGACCACAGACTGCAGGCGAACTGTTAATCTGTGGGCCCTTTAGTACGAGGGCTGCGTTGCACCCTTTCAGGAAGGAGCCCTGAAGACAATGTTAGCCATTGAAATAGTAAACAGCTTGCGACCAGCGGCCCCGGCAGTGGCACCGGTCCGTAAACATTCATATAAACGGAGTATCTGCTCCAAAGTGCGTCATAAACATCCGATAACCGTAAAAAATCCGGTGAAATCCAGTTACGGACCGAATAAAAAACTAACGGCCAATAGCGTTCCAGTACTTTTACTCGATACATATCGACCAATAGAAGACCGTTTTAAGACGCAATTGTACGATGTATACTCGTCTCTTTCTTACGTACTAAGCGGTGTGTTGTTTCGTGCACATTGTCTTGGAAGAATTTTACAGAAATCGAGTTGAAATGTGATATTATATGCGGCTGGCATGTAATCTTCGTGTTCTTTGAAGCCTTTCATGATGTTATTACGTTCTTTTAAGGATACTTTATTGTTTTGAGTTTATCATATTACCGACAATAGAAAAGAACGGGTTTATAGTAATTGTTCGTCTAAAAGCTCGTAGACCACCTCTCTACGGCTGTGCTACGCCGTAGAGGGTACGTAGCTACGTGTTTAACTACGGTAATACTAGTAGTGGAAATAAAAACATTATTATTTTCGAATATAAATATTGTAAATGGAAATACTAGAATAACAAGTATTTTGTTGGATAATATCTTAAAAACAAACACAACACATAACACAACAACACGCAACAACTTAACAACAAAACTTAACTACAACTTTTATAAAATGAATGACTGAATGAAAACACTTTATTGCACACTATATATACACACTATATACCATAGCACCCCTTACAAACTAGTTAAAATAAAAAATTACAAAAACTAAATGTACAATGGGTGGTCTTATCGCTAAGAAGCGATATCTTACAGACAACCTTACTGATCGGAGCGATGTGCTGATCAATATGAACCCAAGCACTTTTTTTTTTTTATACTACTTGGATGACGGATCAAGCAAGAGGCCCACCTGATGTTAAGCGGTAACCTCTGCCTATGAACAGTGCATTACCTCATAGATCACGTCCACCTACGACGCAACCTATGTGGCATTGCACTGCGCCCGCCACAACATAACGCCGCTGAGACATAAAGATGAAAAGTCTCATGTGCCTGTAATTTCACCGGCACCCTTACCCTTCAAACCGGAACACAGCAATGCGAGCACTACTGCTTTGCGGCAGAAATAGGTATGGTGGTAGTACTTCCCCGGACGAACTCTTTCACAAAAAAGCTCTACTACTACTAAAACGCACCGCACTGGCAGGCTACTATTATCGGTCTTACTAATACGGTCTTTGTTTGTTTAGTCACGAATAAACGCTTCTTTCTTCATTCTTCTTCTTCCTCTGATGATGGCGGCTCTGTACTCACCACAGTGCATTGCATATTGGTGCCATTACAATAAACAACAACAGACATTGTGTTTGAAATACCTTAAACACGTACAATTGCAACCAATTATTACGAGCCTAGTATCGGGTCCGGAAGCCGACGGAGCAGTGGCGCACACGAGTGATACTGACCCTTAAACCCAGCCTGTGATAGCTTATAATGCGTTGGACAGTACTGTACGACTAGCGCTGATAGAGCCCGATTGTTTGAATGAGATCCAGGGGGTCCTGCTGAACTCCACAGCTCCCATATACAGGCCGTCCCAAGACTATGCGACATGAAGGGAAAGTACCTTAAATATTGTAGGTAGGATATTTTGCAGAAACGAGACAGTATTTTATTTAAAAAAAATTGTGATTCTGCGTTGGCATATTTTCTAAATATTACTTGCTTCGTCTGGGAATCGACCCGACTTATTAAATGTGAAAAAAACATTCTGTATATTTTTGACGGAAATTGAAAGAATGGACAAATAAAAAAACCTCTTGATTAACATTGTATCTTGAAACAAAGGAATAACGTAAAATTAATCATTTGAATCAAATTAAAAACATACTTGAAAAAATTCATTATTTATGTTAAGAAAATCTTTGAATGCAGTATTACTAAACTTTAAAAATAAAATAAAGTCTGCTTTCAGCAAAATATCCTTTCAACAACATTTAGAAAAAAAAACAGAAAAAAAAAATAGAAAAGAATAGATTTGTAGAATAGAATAGAATAGAATAGAAATAATTTATTTTGAACAGCAAATACACACAGCTTGTACACTACAATAGATACACCGTCAACAAATATTTGTTGCTGTGTGTGATTAGTGTCGTCAAAAAAGGTATACCTACTATCCCTTCATGTCGCATAGACTTGGGACGTCCTGTAGAACAATAAGGGTGTCCATGTGATCAGAGTGAGGCTTCTGTGTGTAGTGCCATCCTTATTCTGTGGTATCGGGTAGTCTGGGGGGGGTTCATGAATGAGCCGCAGAGCGCAGTCCGTAATCGACGTTCATTGACCACTTAGAACCACCGACAGATATACATTAGATTACAAACAAGACCAGTACTAACAGCACTGTCTCCTTTCTTACGTGGACAAATAGATTGGTGTCCAATCGGGACTCGAGCACAGGACCATATCGGAAGTCGGTACACTATCCACGGCTTCGCAAAGCCAGCACTTTCGGCCCAAAATAAAACAACAACTCACGAGAAACTACACCGACTCGTCTAACCACGGACATCATCAACCACACCGACTCGTCTAACCACGGATATCATCAACCACACCGACTCGTCTAATCACGGGTACCATCAACCATACCGACTCGTTTAACCACGGGCATCATCAACCACACCGACTCGTCTAACCACGGATATCATCAACCACACCGACTCGTCTAATCACGGGTACCATCAACCACACCGACTCGTTTAACTACGGGCATCATCAACCACACCGACTCGTTTAACCACGGGTATCATCAACCACACTGACTCGTTTAACCACGGGTATCATCAACCACACCGACTCGTTTAACCACGGATATCATCAACCACACCGACTCGTCTAACCACGGATATCATCAACTACACCGACTCGGTTCACCACGGGTATCATCAACCACACCGATTCGTTTAACCACGGGTATCATCAACCACACCAACTCGTCTAATCACGGGTATCATCAAATAAATTTATATGTTGAATTGTATAAAAGACGTTCAATAAAAATATCTTCGCAAACTTTTTAAATAAACATCTTAAAGAATCAAGCCGTCGTTATAGGGGGGCACCCCCTCGGTACTCGGTACCTACTTACCGGAAAATTACGGAAGTAATCGGGTTTATCCCTCCCTAGTCGTGTTGTATTTTATAAAATCGTTGTGATTGAGACATCAAAATGTTTTAACAATCCTAAGCAATAATTGTATTAGATTATTTTATATTTTAGGCAGTAATTTAAGCACTTATTTATTATTATTATTATTATTATATTTTGTAAATTTTCTTAAGCTTATTCTTTATTTGCCTTCTTGTGCACTACCGATACATCTTTTTTCCACAATACACCAAGGTTATCTGGAAGAGAATGCTTTCTTGCATTAAGTTCGCCTTTGTACTTCTTTGTTTTATATATGCAATAAAGAATGTTCTATCTATCTATCTATCTATCTATAATTTATATTAGAACCGAGTTACTATACAGCTCAAATTGTACTTAGAACTATGTACTGAGAATATTTATACATTGTCTCGCATTCTGCATCGACAAGCAGTTCCAAACATGATCAGAGGAGACAACACACGGTGAAACAACAAGGATATTCCGCGTTTGTTAGATTTGTTACATTTATTCGTAAAATTCAAGACAGTCTGTGTTTTTTTTTACAATGATATACCCATGTTTGACCACAATATCATGATGTGGCCGACGATGGAGCACAAAGGTCTCGAAGGCACCTTCACTCTAGCCTTGAAGAGACCCAGATTATAGTTTTGAGGAAAGACCAACTTTTTACTTTGTTTTTAAGCTTTATAAAGCATCTACGTACGTTTGTCTGAAAGCCAAAAGGCACCGCATTCTCCCACATCCAGTCAAAAGGCCTAATTTCACCTCTTTCAAAATCTCAATATCGAATTCAACAGTCAGTAATTGTTTTAAAAGCTCCCGGGGGCGTGGCGCCCTAACGCCTGCGTCTGACATCCCCCTCTATTGTGAGAGGGTAGCTTTTTTGTAACACCCTGCGTAGCGGAGCGCCGACTTCTCTGTTTGGATAGTGTAGCCGAATCGATACGGTTTCTGAGTTTTGGGAACAAAATGCATCATTTATTTTTGGTCACACCAAACAAACAGCATAACAAAGAATGAAAGAAAAATATTTATTTGTGTTAACAAACCATGGAAACAATATTCCACACAAAATTACACACACACACACACACACACACACACACACACAGAGAGAGAAACACACACAGAAACAAATAAATATAAAACTAAGTTGGCCTCCTAGTACCAGCCACGTAACACTCTGACACAAATTGTCGTCCAGCTCAGCATCTGTTGTGTTCTCGCCACACAACGCTGATCTTCCGTACATAAACGAGATAACACGCATTCTACCCACAACATAACACCCTTTCCTATCCCATAGCAATTATAAAATCCACAATATACTGCTGATGATGACAATATATAGCTTTTATAAAATTAGTGATCGTAACCGTGTGCTGATCAAAATGAGCCTAAACACGGCCAGTCTACTATTATCCATCGAGGAGTTCCGTTGTTCGTCTTCCGTCTCCATCATCAGATCAGCTCGCTGTCACCGTCATATTGTATTGTCATCGGAACTGGATAGGTATGCCAAATATCAGCTCAATCGGTTGACGATAACTGCTATAAAATTCAGTTGCAAGATTCCACCCGGACAAACATTGCAAGTTAATTATCACTGACTCGACGCTCGCGCGCAGCCCGCAGCCCTCCCTACTCGCAGCAGGCCCTGTTTGAACACATTGTGAGTACAATAAGAGTGAGCGTACCTGACTGTCCTTGAGGCCCAGCTTCTCCGCCAGCTTCTTCCGGTCGGGCTTCGAGATGTACTTCTGCACCTGGAAGCGCTTCTCGAGCCCCTTGCGCTGCAGGTCTGAGAACACGGCGCGCCGCATCATGCCACGCCGCGGCTTGCCTGCGACACACACCGCGTTACACGCCTGCCCACATACGGGCACCGGGCGCCCGCACCCGGGCACCACATGCCCACACCTGGGCACCGGGCGCCCGCACCCGGGCACCACGTGCCCACACCTGGGCACCGGGCGCCTGGACCCGGGCACCGCATGCCCACACCCGGGCACCATGCGCCCACACCCGGGCACCGCGTGCCCACACCCGTGTACTGCATGCCCACACCCGGGCAACGCGTGCCCACACCCGTGTACCGAGTGCCCGCACCCGGGCACCAGGCGCCCGCACCTGGGCACCGCGTGCCACAACCCGGGCACCGCGTGTCCACACCCGGTGTTTGTTAATTGGATGAGAATACACGCTACACGACAATCCAGATAAAACAATTGAACACATTCTCTCAGTGGCGGGCGCAGTGCGATGCCACATAGGGCGCGTCCTAGGTGGACGTGACCTATGAGGTAACGCATTGCTAATGGCAGAGGTTACCGCTTAACATCAGGTAGGCCATCGCTTGTTCCGTCATTCACGCAGGTAAAATAAATAGAATGTAGGTACCAGCATAGTGCAGACAGACAGTTTAGTAGTAGTAGAGCTTTTTTGTGAAAGAGTTCGTCCGGGGAAGTACTACCACCATACCTATTTCTGCCGTAAAGCAGTAGTGCTCGCATTGCTGTGTTCCGGTTTGAAGGGTAAGGGTGCCGGTGAAATTACAGGCACATGAGACTTTTCATCTATGTCTCAGGGTGGCGGGCGCAGTGCAATGACACATAGGGTGCGTCCTAGGTGGACGTGACCTATGTGGTAATGCACTGTTCATAGGCAGAGGTTATCGCTTAACATCAGGTGGGCCTCTTGATTGTTCCGTAATCAAAGAAGTATAAAAAAAAAAAAAAAAAAAAAGACAGACGTTGCCATTAAACCGGGCTCTACACTCGCGCCGCGAAAGCCCGCGAAGTCAGCGAACCACGAGTGTGGATGGTTTCGCGGCTTCACGAATGCGCTTCGCGGCGTTCCCGTGCGGTGGCGGTTTTTAAGTCCGCGTCAAAGGGTTTGCGAAGCGCAAATGAAACGCGAACGCATCCACAGTCGCGGTATATTCGCGTCCATTCAGTTCAGCTTCACTTCCATTTCAGTCAAATGCGCGAACGTAAACGCGAAAGGTTGCGAGTGTAGAGGCTATATTATCGCGAGCTTCACGGCGGCGGTCGCGGGCGAGTGCAGAGCGCGCGTTACATGTACAACCAACACGTTATGTAATACCTCTGGAACTGTGTGCCCATGGGAACCCTCCGGGCAGCGGGAACACTTGTGTGTGGGACTGTGCGGGCCGCACTGAAACAAACATACTGACATGTAACAAACTAGCGACTCACCCTGGCTTCGCACGGTTAGTAAAATCCTATCAACCACCCCCGCATACATCCACATTCCAAATGCCATCAAAATCCGCTTAACCGTTACGGAGTGGAACCACAAATAACGCGAGCGTAGCCGCGGGCGTTAGCTAATAAACTACATCCTATTATTTTATTCTATCATCAATACTTTTCGTAGCGCACGCGATGTAAAGAATATTTTAAGTAATTTTTTTACACCTTGGGTTACATAATTGGAGGACCCCTAATTTTTTTGAAAATTTAATATATCCTATTTCACCCGGGTATAGTGTAGCTTCCTAACAGTGAAAGAATTTTTCAAATTGGTTCAGTAGTTTCGGTGCCTATTCAATACAAACAAACAATCAAATCTTTTCTCTTTATAATATTAGTATAGATAGTGACAAATAACGAACACACAGTCTTGTAGCCATGGAACAACGAGTAGGTACCGTGGCACACACAACACAGACACGGAACTAATATTTGCAGATCACAGAAACATATCAATCAGATCAAGTATTTTAGGGAGTAACGTGCTGTTGTTGAACATGTATGTCTCTATTCGCGCGACTGGCTACTTCTCGGTAGGAATGAGTTGTCGCTTGCGGGCGCTCTGCGCGCTTCTGCGTGAATGGAACAGACTCGGTATCCGACACACATCAATAGGTTTTTTACTCAAATCATCCTTCTATTCACGATATCCACAAAAAAACTGCGAAATGGCATCCCGAGCGCGCTTTGCACGCCCGCGCTTTGCACAATAGTATAATGGTAATACAATGATTTTTACGCCATTCTGTTTTGTTATAATATTATTGATGGATCATGCTCGTCGTTATTGATTCGTACAGATGAGATGGTCGTTATAATCGATTATTAAAACGTTATACACGTCTGTTTATGTCACAGAAAATGGACAAGAACAATAAGTTTTTTGGGTTTTTTTTTTTAATATTTTTTTTTATAAAATTAGTGATCGTAACCGTGTGCTGATCAAAATGAGCCTACTATTATCCATCGAGGAGTTCCGTTGTCTCCATCATCATCAGCTCGCTGTCACCATCATATTGTATTGTCATCGGAACTTGACAGGGGGTCGATTTTTGAAAGTCAGCGAGTGACTAGAAGTCAGCAAAATGACTATTAGTCACCGATTTCCAAAAGTTAGTATTTTTGGAAATCACCGCTGACTAAAATTGTCATACTATGATATCAATACGAGTGGCTCTACCCACTCGATTTGAAATCACTCCGTGACTGTTTTGGCACTGACATTTATGAATAGTATTTACTCAATTTTACTCTTTATCTTGTGGCTTTCCTATTCCACCCACACATAATTATTATCTATGGTCCGAACGTAGTACACTGTTTTGTCTGTGGTGAGTTGAACCATAGACTTAGTATAGTGGAACAGATACGTCGTATGTCAAAGACAACGACTGTGAAATATTTGCAAGTTGGTAGACAGGGTATGACTTTCAAAAATACGCCATTTGGTAAAAAGTGATTTCAAAGTCATCGATGACGTTTTGTCATTCGTGACTTCTAGTCACTTAGTGACTTTCAAAAATCGATCCCCTGGTATGCCAAATTTCAGCTCAATCGGTTGAGGATAACTGCTTTAAAATTCAGTTGCAAGATTCCACCCGGACATACATACATTACAAATTAAATAAAAGCGTGTTAAAAACAACTCGGGGGGGTGTAATATCGGGGGATGGGGGCAGGGTTTCTAATTGTTCTGTATCACTTTACCACAGTTAAAATAATACTGACTCTACCGAATGATACTTTCTGAATGCACATTCTTCACTTGTTGCTTAAAATACCAAAACCGCTACATTTAGGCCTATAATATTTGAGGAATTCCCTCAATTCCTCATGGATCCCATCATCAGAACCAAATTTTGATGAAAATGGGACCAAACTGGCGGTCTGTATCGGAAGGACAATCACGACGATGGACGATAACGCGTGTGGGATGAACGACATAATATCCTGTCAAATAACAAAATGGTCTATAAATGACAGAGATACGAGGTAACAAACATTAAAAAAACACGAATTGAGCACCTCCTCCTATACCATAAATGTCAAAGTTACGATGTTTGGATGTTTTTTTTATGATTGTTAGAAAGAAAGAAAGATTTATATTTTAGCACACACTCACACTTAATAGAAATTAAAAAAAAAAATTGATTGTAAACAAAAAAAAAATATCAAACACAAAAAATACCCATAGGGTTTTAAACTTAAACATAAAACTATACCACGTGATGGAATGGGTAAAATTGGTCTTTCCCTACGTGTGCGGCTAAACAGGTCCAGCCTCAGCTTAATGACGATGCCGACCGAGGACGTTATCAACGCTGGTTTTCAGCCTGAACCTAGACTGGGTGCAGTCTACAGGTAAACAAATTAACAATACATAAGAAACAACTGTGTTGTTGACTCCATCACGCAGAAACGACTGGACAGATTTTGATGAAACTAGGTACCTATACAGATAGATTATGAGTTGGATTGAGCTAAAAATACTACCTACATGCTTTTGCCTTTTTATCGTGGTACAGCGCGAGTCGCGGCCGGAGACGTAGATACACAGTTAAATCATATACTTTGGTTATGATCAGAATGTTGTGACAGAATAGTAAGTAATTAGCTTTCTTCTTGAATACAAATCATAGATTTAGTATATGTACTAGATCTACAATCAGAGATCGAAGATGGAACCAAAAAAAATATGTGCACGTGTTGGTGAAAGTCTATGTCTGAGTTAAAAATAGTGTTGTCCTCGACCAACACTTTTACATTGTCGATAGAATTCGTCATCCGTCCGTGATGTGTATGGTAGATAAATACATCTTAATGCAGCAAATAAGCAAATAAGCAATACAATCGAACTACCAATAATCTCTTATTTACCTGTGAAACGTGTATTTTTCCGGATAATTACGTCTTGTATCTTCACAGTCACAAACTGAACACGACACCATTGTCATACAAAGTAATATTTATTATTTAATAGTAAGATTACTAAAATAATTACAAAATTAGTTAAACTGCACAAGAGACCGTCCGGTATGCGCATGTACTCAAGCAAAACATGTCAAATTCAATACATTGTTGCTGTCACTTTTCTTCTTGCACGGGGTACATTTAAAAATGACTTCTCTCTCCCACGCTTCGTTTGTCTATTTAGCGTAGCGAAAAAATTCTACGTCTATGATACAAATTATAATAAAAACCAAAAGTGTCCATTATCAATGGACCCGCAAACCGAAAGCGCCATAACCACAAACTGCACAAAAACGGGATTACCGTTTATGACAACAACATTCATTTTTTAATCATTACACATTATCAAGTTGGTATATTTGTGTTTGAGATTACAGGACTACAATGGGGTCCTTTTATTTGTTGAACAAATTGGGCGTAGAGACTTTGGTGTATTGTTTTTTTTGTTGGAATATTGTTACAATTGGTAACAAAATGTTTTGTCTGGCATTTATGGGAGGTCCTGTTCTGTTTACGAACCTTCCTACGTCAACATTTTTTGTTCCTGAAGATTTGTTTTTTAACTTTTTGTTAAGATTTTGTGACTGGATTACAAAGAGCAATGTGTAATTGTTTAAATGACAAATCTAATTGTAGCCTGGCGCTCAAATGTTGCCATTTGTTTACCAGTAACTTGCCGTTTGTTATTTGACTTGCAATGTATGTAGTACCTCCGGGTGGAATCTTGCAACTGAATTTTAAAGCAGTTATCCTCAACCGATTGAGCTGAAATTTGGCATACTGTCTATATAAGGAGTACGGTGTATACCCTTACTACCCTCTGATGTGCCCGAGTTTGTTCGTATTGGGTATGGTCGGGTACTGTCGACTGTCGGTGAGGAGGGATGTGGCGCTGGTCAAGTACGTGGTGCGAGTGTTGCGCGGGCTCGTGCATCACGGGGAGGTGCTGGCGGCGCTGCGGCTGCGTGCGCCCGACGAGTACGTGGGCGCGCGCCGCCACCCCGCTATGCTCAGTCAGCCAACATCTAGAACTAACTTGCTCAAATTTACCCCAATGTCACACGCCATCCGTTCAGTTAATGTTCTCTCAGAGAACAATGTAGACATTTTTTATCATAGCTTGCCGAAACTCATTGAAATGGCGCAGCTTGTTTTAGAGAATATTTAATGCAAGTAGTTAGTGTTAGTTATTATTGTATGTCTATCCTCGGTAGGTATTACCTACTTATTCTAAGCTTGGTTGTTTTTATTTTTTATTTTTACATAATTGTGTGCATGCAACATCGCTTTGGATTTCTGTTATGGTGTTGTACATGTTTCTTAATAAATAAATAATAAATAAATAATAAATATTTATTAATTTTATTATTATACCTGTCTAATTCCGATGACAATACAATATGACGGTGACAGCGAGCTGATCTGATGATGGAGACGGAAGGTGGGCTACAGAACTCCTCGATGGATAATAGTAGACTGGCCGTGTTTAGGCTCATTTTGATCAACACACGGTTACGATCACTAATTTTATAAAAGCTTGTATTAATCAATATATTTTTCACAAACAATTAATAAACCTCTCCGTCTCCTCCCGTGGATGTAATTTTTTCATTTTTTAATGTTATTTTTTTTTTTTTTTTTGTGGCTTTTAAGCCGACTAAGGGATTACCCGGACTTGTTGATAAAATTCGTTGGTATAAGATTTGTCCTGGCTGCTAGCTTATTATGGAATGTGTTATTACTGGAAGAAAGCGTTAGCCGAGTCAGTCGTGAGAAGCAATCGCGGCGATGAGCTCACCACTTGTCACATCTATATTCCACGATGGTGCAACCCACTGTGAAAAGGGGCCCATTGAGGCTCTGCCTACCCCTTACGGGAAAAAGTCCTAGTGTGTCTATATATGTATGCAAGTTATTTATAAAATGAGGTTGTGTGTACTAGTATGTAAGTTACCTAGATAGGGGGGGTGGCAGTGCGCGAGGAGATGCTGCAGGTGCTGGTGCTGCAGGGGGAGAGGCCGGCTGGCGATGGGCTTCGCGATGGGCCAGGGTGCGCCCGGCGCTGGCGGCCGGTACTCTGCAACAACATGTCACATGTTGACATCACATAAAACCCAACAGTCACACACACACAGTCCTGATCCCACACTAGGATCCCCTGTGTCGTGGGTATCAGGAACTACGAGCACCATGTACCACAACACAGACACGGAAATAATAATGACGTTCAAATTGTGTGGGGCCCTGGTGTGGTATAAAGATACAACTGGGTTTCAGTTAATGCCGTTTATAGTAATAGATACTTTTGACATAAAACTATAAAAACAAAACTTTGTTAGTAGTAGAGCTTTTTTGTGAATGAGCTCGTCCGGGGAAGTACTACCACCATACCTATTTCTGCCGCAAAGCAGTAGTGCTCGCATTGCTGTGTTCCGGTTTGAAGGGTAAGGGTGCCGGTGAAACTACAGGCACATGAGACTTTCCATCGTTATGTCTCAGAGTGGCGGGCGCAGGGCAATGCAACATAGGGTGCGTCCTAGGTGGACGTGACCTATGAGGTAATGCACTGTTCATAGGCAGAGGTTACCGCTTAACACCAGGTGGGCCATCTGCTTGTTCCGTCATTCAGTAGTATTAAAAAAAAAAAAAAAAAAACTTCCTAGGAGGCAGTACAAAATGCTTTCACACAGTTTGTTGAATCTAGATCCCCAGAGTTATATCGTAAATGCATAAATGAACTTCCGTTAAGATGGCCGCAATGTATTATGAATTCTTATATTAATTAGAGTAAGCCCGGGTGGCATCCTAGTTTTATTTGGTACAATTGGGACAAATCGGTGCCAATTGTACCATCAATGTTACTCCCTAATGGTACAAGTGGTCCGCCGGCTATAGATAATGAGGGTAAATATTTTGAGTAAATAAACATGTTACATCTTTAAAAAAAAACGAGTTTCAATTTTTCAGTTTAAATTGGCAATTTCTTACTTTAACCCCTAATATCAAAAGTTTCTGTTAATAAACGCTGTTTTCTAACATATTAATATTTGTATTATGTTTTAATTGAATGAGTCGCTTTGCGTGTTGTATTTAACTGGCGCTGATATACCCTCACCGCTCATTGATACGCAGATCGCACTAAACAGATCGAAATAAGACGATCAAAGGCCAATTTCAGCGCCCCAGTCCTGAGATTACAATACAATACCCGGGGATTGTTCTCAGTCGGCGGCGCAAGTTACCGGCGCGGCGCGGCGGCGCGGCGGCGCGGCTAGAACATGGTAGGATACATGGAAGGCCCTTAGTTATAGTGAGGAGCATATGTTCTTGCTTCACAAGCGTGCAAATGTTTTAAAATAGGTACGTCTCTATTACCTTCGACCAAAGTAACTTTGGTCGAAGTCTATTACATACATTGGATAAAATAAATATCAATCAATTAATAATATTACTAATCAATCACAATGTTGAGGTATTTGAGCAAACGAAGCAAACAAAAATAACCTAGTCCAAATTATATAAACAAATACAAACTCATGCGCCGTAAGTTTTCGTCTTCCATAACTAGGTGGAGCTAGTAAAAATGTCCGGCCGCTACAACGCGCTGACGAAAACTCACGGGCTTGTATGAAGTGGCTCAGTATTTTTTAAATGACTAGAAACAGAACAAGCTGGTTTTATTTTTGATACACCTACACGATCTAGAAACAGAACAAGCTGGTTTTATTTTTGATACACCTACACGATCTAGAAACAGAATAAGCTGGTTTTATTTTTGATACACCTACACGATCTAGAAACAGAATAAGCTGGTTTTATTTTTGATACACCTACACGATCTAGAAACAGAATAAGCTGGTTTTATTTTTGATACACCTACACGATCTAGAAACAGAATAAGCTGGTTTTATTTTTGATACACCTACACGATCTAGAAACAGAATAAGCTGGTTTTATTTTTGATACACCTACACGATCTAGAAACAGAATAAGCTGGTTTTATTTTTGATACACCTACACGATCTAGAAACAGAATAAGCTGGTTTTATTTTTGATACACCTACACGATCTAGAAACAGAATAAGCTGGTTTTATTTTTGATACACCTACACGATCTAGAAACAGAATAAGCTGGTTTTATTTTTGATACACCTACACGATCTAGAAACAGAATAAGCTGGTTTTATTTTTGATACACCTACACGATCTAGAAACAGAATAAGCTGGTTTTATTTTTGATACACCTACACGATCTAGAAACAGAATAAGCTGGTTTTATTTTTGATACACCTACACGATCTAGAAACAGAATAAGCTGGTTTTATTTTTGATACACCTACACGATCTAGAAACAGAATAAGCTGGTTTTATTTTTGATAACAACTACACGATCGGTTTGGAAGGCTGTACTTTTGTACACAAACTTTAGATTCATAAATAACAATAGATTAATTATTAATAAGCTAAAAAAACAGACATTTCGTTTCTCAAATTCAAAAAATCATCCACTCTCTGTATAAAAACATTTCTCTGATAAATGTATTTTTATCTTTGATCATCTTGATAGAAGATTTGTATTTTAAATAGGTTTCCGGACACTGTTTGTAGTAACTTGGTATTTTCTGAAACATGCAGCCTTTTATGAGTTCCATGGTTCGTGCCAGCAAGCACTCCCAGACCCACGATCAGCAAGCACTCGCGACTCACAGACCCACGATCAGCAAGCACTCGCGACTCACAAACCCACGATCAGCAAGCACTCGCGACTCCAAATCCACGATCAGCAAGCACTCGCGACTCACAGACCCACGATCAGCAAGCACTCGCGACTCACAGACCCACGATCAGCAAGTACTCGCGACTCACAAACCCGCGATCAGCAAGCACTCGCGACTCACAGACCCACGATCAGCAAGCACTCGCGACTCACAGACCCACCATCAGACATCAGCGGACTCCCATTCTCAACAACAGACAAGTGATACCTCCCTCTGATTGAAGACGGCTGAATAAGTGAATGAGGCATCAAGACAGGACTAAGTAGCAGCAGGAGGCAGGCTGCTCCGCCGCCACTCGTCACGTGCGCCGCTCGGAGGCAGCCCGACCGCCGCCACTCGTCACGTGCGCCGCTCTCACCCTCGGTTGTCAAAGCCAGACCTCCCTAATATATTGTGTTGCCTTTGTAATAGCATTAATCATTTAGCTAAGCGTTGTTTTTGACTTTTGATTTTCAGCTCGTTCATTGTAAGTACTTTCTCGTGTTTTAAATTACTTATATTATAAATGAAAACATTATAATTCAGTTATAACTTAATTAATTCTGGAATCTAATCTACAGACTGAAATAATTTCATTTTTTATTTGGTTTTTGCTTTAAATTTATTTTCATTTTCATAAATCTATACCAAAGATGATAAAGTGAGTAATGTTTTCAAATGACACGTAATTTTTTTTTTTTTATGATACTTGAATCTCGGAACAAGCAAGTGGCCCACCTGATGTTAAGCGGTAACCTCTGCCTATGAACAGTGCATTACCTCATAGGTCACGTCCACCTAGGACGCGCCCTATGTGGCATTGCACTGCGCCTGCCACCCTGAGACATAAAGATGAAAATTCTCATGTGCCTGTAATTTCACCGGCACCCTTACCCTTCAAACCGGAACACAGCAATGCGAGCACTACTGCTTTGCGGCAGAAATAGGTAAGGTGGTAGTACTTCGCCGGACGAACTCTTTCACAATAAAGCACTACTACCACTCCTTCAAACATGTATGTAAATACCTTCCATTATAATACTTCTACGAGAAAAGGAGGGAGTCTTTCAGTTAATCATAAAATATGAACACTGATAGAAGAAGGCGCAGGTTCAACTGAACTAGGCTCACATCGGAACTGTCAGTGTACACTGAAAGGACAACGCACTGAGAGCATTCGGACTTGAACTTACAATAACATTACAACCGCATCTAAAAAAGCTGGATAACATTGAATAGTCATTAAAAACAAATGATTCTACGGAACTCTATTTGCACATGAGAGCGACTTGCACTTGACCGGTTTTTGAAAACAAACCCATAAATGTTACGGAGATAATATTTTTAGAAAAAACAGCGTAAGCTAGAATCCTTCTATCCAAGTTGTACTATAAATGCGTTGGATGTATGTTTGTTTGTTTGTTTGTTACCAAAACACGGCATGACGGACGAGGGGACATCAGGTAGTACAGAGCGATAGTTCTACTCTGGCTGGCCGGCACTGCAAGCGAAGCCGCGGACAAATACTAGTCAAATATAGTTATCCTAAAACCAATCACAAAACATAATGCGAAGCTAATAATGAGATCTAACCTCGTTAATTGGTCTCCTCGTTCGAGACCACGAGGCAGACGCCCTCAAATTAATATAAAATAATTAAAATCACACCCCCATACGTTTTAAATCGTTAAACGTAGGGTGGAAGTTTCCGCGGCGACGCCTTGCATCCCTTAATAACTCCCGGGGGTCTTCAGGTACCTTAAGCGTTTACAAGTTTGCTTAGGGGATGGTTAGGGGATGGTGGATTTGCAGAAAATTCCGATATTATATTTTATTCAGTTTTCATTAGTTAAAATGAATGTACACAGTATAGACCCCAACTTGAGTTAGGAGTTCCGATGATTATTCAAATTAGCTATATTAAAAAATTATATAAAACCAGCCAAGTGCGAGTCGGACTCACGCGTTGAAGGGTTCCGTACCTTTATCTAAAAAAACGGCAAAAAAAATACCGGTTGTACAAAATAACAATTAAAATTGCACGCAAAAAGTGGTCACCCATCCAAAAACTGACCCCGCAGAGCATTGCTTATCCTACATTTGGAGAAATCATGTTTGTTTTATGGGAGCCCCGTTAAATATTTATTTTATTCTATTTTTTAGTATATGTTGTTACAGCGGCAACAGTACTACATGTGGGAAAATTTCAACTGTCTAACTATCACGGTTCATGAAATATAGCCTGGTGACAGATGGACAGACAGACAGACGGACAGCCGAGCCTTAGAGCCTTTATATAGTCCCGTTTTACCCTTTGGGTACGGAACCCTAAAAACTAGACGTCCTATACAACATAGTTACCAACTTACTCTGTTATCGCTAGAGCAGATTGTTTTACGACATGTTTCTCAGTACAAAAGATTTAAACGCACTCCTAGTGCTACGAAATTTTGTAAAAATTACAAACAATGTCACGAATTCGACATTGCATTTCATCTTTAATGGTTTTTGTGTTTCTGTGTCTTATTAGCTGCCATGGTACTCGTGAGTGCCGAGTGTCGTACCAACTAGTCCATACTCCAAGAACTCGCATCAAACAGCGACTATCAGCTACTGTGCAATCTGGCATCCTCACTTTCTTACACGTGTCGCTACGCGGAGAGGTAATGCACTGTAGGCAGAGGTTACCGCTTAACATCAGGTGGGCCATCTGCTTGTTCCGACATTCAAGTAGTATAACAAAAAAGCGGCCAAGTGCGAGTCAGACTCGCCCATGAAGGGTTCCGTAGCAGCAAGTAACATAAAATAAAAGTTCTTGGATGGTTTACGATTTATGACGTATTAAAAAAAACTACTTACTAAATCTAGTTCAAACCAATTTTCGGTGGAAGTTTACATGGTAATGTTTTTTTTTTTTTAGTTTTATCTTTCTCTTATTTTAGAAGTTACGGGGGGGGGGGGGGGCACACATTTTACCACTTAGGAAGAGTCACTCGCGCAAACTATTCAGTTTAGAAACAAATGATCTTAAAATCCTCGATATCATTTTTGTAGACCTATCCATAGACAATCCACACAAACGGGTTTGATGAAAAAAATAATTGAGTTTCAGCTCTAAGTTTGGGTAACCCCAAAAATTTCTTATTCTTTTTAAGTTTTTGTGTGAAAATCTTAATGCGGTTCACAGAATACATCTACTTACCAAGTTTCAACAGCATAGCTCTTATAGTTTCGGAAAATAGTGGCTGTGACAAACACGGACAGACAGACAGACATGTCGAATCCATAAGAGTTCCGTTTTTTGCCATTTGGCTACGGAACCCTAAAAAGGTGTCTATTGAACGCCTTGTTGTACAGGGTAGATTTGACGGCACACGAGCACGGGGCAGATCGCCCATGAGATGGACTGACCAAATCAAGGCAGCTTTGGACGTTCCACTGCATGAATGCACCAGGGAAGCTGCGGTGCGAGATGAGTGCGAAGGATTGTGAAGCGAGCCACAGACCCTGAAGTGAAGACTACGACCACTCTGCCAAGAGTGTAACGACCACGACCACTCTGCCAAGAGTGTAACGACCACGACCACTCTGCGAAGAGTGTAACGACCACGACCACTCTGCTAAGAGTGTAACGACTAAGAAGAAGAGGACCATGGTACTCGTAGTTCCTGATACCCACGACACAGGGAATCCTAGTGTGGGGTCAGGACTATGTGTTTTTTTTTATACTACTTAGCAAATGGCCCACCTGGTGATAAGCGGTACCCTCTACCTATGAACACTGCATTATCACATAGCTGACGTCCACCTAGGACGCGACCTATATATGGCATAGCACTGCACCCGCCACCCTGAGACATAAAGATGAAAAGTCTCATTTGCCTGCAATTTCACCGCCAACCATAATACCCTTCAAACCGGAACACAGCAATGCGAGCACTACTGCGGCAGAAATAGGTATAGGGGTGGTTCCTCGTACGAACTCTTTCACATAAAAGCTCTACTACCTAAAAATGACAAATATATGTGACTGTTGGGTGTTATCTTATGTTATTTTGCAGTACACCTCACAAATAAAAAAATAATAAATAAATAATGCTGGACAGTTCACACAACATTATCTAGCCCCAAGCTAAGCAGAGCTTGTGTTATGGGTACTAGATAACTGATATTCTTAATACAATACATTACATAGATAGATATTTTTTATTATACATAGAAAATACCCAGAACACCCTGAACAAATATCTGCAGGTCGTGCAAATTTTTGTTCCAAGGCGGGAATCGAACCCGCAACCTCCTGCGTCGCAGGCGAACTTTCGGCCTCCGCGCCACAGAGGTCTTCATGTGCGGTACAGCATATGCATCTTCCCTTGAACCTGGCTTTCTTAAATTAGCTAGTTAATGTTAAAGATTCTGCCGCAAAGCAGTAGTGCTCGCATTGCTGTGTTCCGATTTGAAGGGTAAGGGTTCCGGTGAAATTACAGGCACATGAGACTTTTCACGTTTATGTCTCATGGTGGCGGGCGCAGTGCAATGCCACATAGGGCGCGTCCTAGGTGGACGTGACCTATGAGGTAATGCACTGTTCATAGGCAGAGGTTACCGTTTAACATCAAGTGGGCCATCAGCATATTCCGTCATTCAAGAAGTATACAAAAAATAAAAAATAAACTCCCTTTTCTGCATTGGATCTCTATGGGCGGTCCATTATTTTATTATATTATTTTATTTATTTTGGTAAACCAACAGCGTTTTATACAATATTACTTAAATTATGGCCAAAAAAGGTCTACACAGCTTAAAATTAACAAAAGATTCAAGAAAAAAGAAGATTCAGATTATGCGTGAGAGTTGTCTGACTAGGTAGTTAGCCTTACTCCGTCCAGAAGCACACAAGTTTCTTGGGGTCGAATAGCTAGTGCCTATGTATCTAATCGCTTGCCACATCTCGTTGGCGTATAAAGATAAACCGTACTCTTTTAAAACAGTTCTCGCTAACGTTACGCTTCACTAAATGTTCCAATAACACAGTACAACGATTAAAATGAACACAATCAATTAAACGCATCTTTAGAAGGAACACTTGAGAAAACAAAGTCTGTTTATCAAATCTAAAAATGCATGGGTACACAAAAAGCAATAAAAATTGGCTCAAAAGACTCCATCTCTTTCACACGTCATGCGAATGAAAGGGAGAGCTAATCCAGCCATAATCCTCAAACATAATAAAAGATAGTTTTGATCCGCAACACAATGCGATCTGTTTTTATCAGTTTTGAGTTGTACAGCTTTTGTGCTCGGCGTGCGATTATTATAATTTATATTATAGACGGTTTTATAAGTGTTTATTGTTAATACTAATATATGACTAGTAGCACGCCCCGGATTGCATCGGCAGCAACATTAGGATTACTTGTGGATTCCATAGCATTGTGTTCTCTGCACATTCTCTGTTTGAACCAAAATTTATTAAGTTTTTTGTGAAAATATATTTTTCAATACAAGCTTTTATAAAATTAGTGATCGTAACCGTGTGCTGATCAAAATGAGCCTAAACACGGCCAGTCTACTATTATCCATCGAGGAGTTACGTTGTCCACCTTCCGACTCCATCATCAGATCAGCTCGCGGTTGCCATCATATTGTATTGTCATCGGAACTTGACAGGTATGCCAAATATCAGATCAATCGGTTGAGGATAACTGCTTTAAAATTCAGTTGCAAGATTCCACCCGGATTCCACCCAGGCAAACATACATTGCAAGTTAAACAAAAGCTTGTAACAAGTAACAAATCTTGTAAAAATTAAAAACCCCCAACGCTATGAAACGGCTGAACCGATTTTGATAAAACAAAGAACACTACCGACAAATACACCGTTCAAACAAAACTAAAAAAACTAAATCGGTTCATCTGCTTGGGAAGTACGATGGGACAGACAGACACACACACACACACACACACACAGACACGTCAAACTTATAACACCCATTCGTTTTTCGTCGGGGGTTAAAATGAAAAGAAACGTGTGAAAAATTTGTTTACAATTACAACGTACATTTCCGTAAAAAGTGAGTACTATTCTTAGGTGGCTATACTCTGCCAACATAACTAATCGTCCTTTGTGCTGCGTCTCACGCGGGTCCTCGGGCAAAGTTCGGGCATAGCGTACCTACCTAAGTACCTACAAACTCGACATGCTGAGGTACCCTTTAGGAACAGACAGACAGACACACAGTAACGACACGGGTGAAGTCGCGGGGACGCCAGATTGCAATAAAGACAAGTCCAGTATTACGAGCGATCACAAAAATATAATAAACAATAAAATAACGCTAATAACTGCTTCCACCTTGTAACAGTTATTGCGCTTTTAATGAACCAGTTATTCGCTAACGATTGAGCGCGTCGCTGGCGGCAGATGTCGCGCCAATTCGCGCCTATTTTTACGCGGGAAAGTGTGAAAATAATTGATACCCGAGGGGACCGTTCGGTTATTGAAAATTGACTTTGCGTTTTGTGAAGGTTCATAGGACTCTTTACCCAGAATCTTCGACCACTTTGGTCGAAGCCCAGAATAATATCGAATACTGACACTCTGATCAAATACTACAACAATTACAAAATAAGGCGACATCCCGTGAAGCCCTGTTGAACATAACCAAAACTAAAAGCTAAACTTAAAAATATTTAAGTTTATTCACCAGTATTCCAAATATACCTACCATAAAAAACAAAACTGGATGTTATTTTTTTTTTTCAATACAATTGGCGCCTCACGGCTTGTGCATTTGCCATTTTCAAGTATCTGTATTTTCACTATATTGTATTTTCAATATATTTAGCAACGTTACACTCCTTCCAAGTCGTCAAAGTCACAGTCGAGTCATGTTTTAGTAAAACAGTGGCCAATTTTACTAAAACTTTGGTAGACAATTTCCACCAATTTCAAAAATCACGCAATTCACTTCCATTTCATTTCACTACACTTGTGCTTTTTAAACGAGCTACATTCGTTAAAATGCCACCAAAATAACACAAAATAACTCAAGAAAACACTAGGAAAAGAAATAAAATAAAAGTAGACAACGTCTCTTTTCGAAAGTGGCGGGAAGAGTCAGGATGTTAATTAATAGGTACAAATTAAATCAGAGTAATTTTTGTTTTTTTTCGAATGGAATTAAAAAGTTATTATCATTTGATTTCTTTACAAAATCCATATATTATGGGCATTACTTTTTTTTTTATGAAAAAAATAGGCAAACTAGCATACGGCCCACCTGATGTGAAGTTGTCACCGTCCCTTATAGACACCGGCAACACCGGGGGTATTGTCGACGCGCTGCCAACCCTGAAGGAATTTATGAACATTTTTCTTGAAGCGACACATGTCGTACATACATAATACTCGTGCTTGTGTACGCACCGCTCTGACAATCGACTTTGTAGTCTTACCTATGTAAGACTTGGTAATCTATGGCGCATTCACTATTAAATAGTTTTGACCAATTGTTCCCATTTTTTATGGATATTCCTGGAAATCGTTAGGTATATGCTTACTTTTTTCGTGTAGATTGAATAAATAAATAAATAATAAATAAATAATGTTGGACAAGTTCACACAACATTACCTAGCCCCAAGCTAAGCCAGAGGTTGTGTTATGGGTACTAGATAACTGATATACTTAATACAATATACATTACATAGATAGATATTTTTTATTATACATAAAAAATACCCAGAACACCCTGAACAAATATCTGCAGATTGCACAAATATTTGTTCTGAGGTGGGAATCGAACCCGCAACCTCCAACGTCGCAGGCCAACCTTCGCACACCGCGCCACAGAGGTCTTAAGATATCGAAAGTCCATTGAATATGTAATAGATTTTTTATTGATATTTTTTAATACCTATGACATAATTTAATTAACCATTAAATTGATTGGTGTCTCTGCGTGCGGCCCCAAGTAGCACGTAAGGCTTGTCTTATGTAGCGTTTGACAAACAAGTACTGAGTCGGTTATGGTATCTAGAACATCCACACTCTACCGCACCGTGCCAGGTCACTGACCCCTCACAGGGTGACCAGGAGAGAACCAGCCCACTACGACCAACGAACGACTCTACATAAGTATACAATACGCATAAGCATGTAAATGATATTCCCCCAACTAGCCGAAAAACGACATAACCCCAAAATTGCAAATTCTAAACACACGGCGTTAACTCGCAACCGCATTGGCTCGTTTAAATTCAGAACGCGTGCGGTCGTGTTAACCTCGTTTCAGTTCAAATTTGGAACGATAGGCTTCGGTACAGGTGTAGTAGTAGTGTATCCGATTATTATGTTGGTATTACAGATGTTATTGAGAATGGAACAGGTAGTGCCAACATAATAGAGTCGGGGATCTCGTTACGTGAAGTCTGGCTTCAGTGCTACGACACTTCTTTACGTTCTGAGGAACTGTCAATACTATCAATTCAAAATCATATATATTGTACACCAAGAAAAGTTAAATTTTACGTAACTTTTTTTTTTAACTATGATAGACTTTTGTTTGGCCACGATCTCACCTGTTGGTAAGTGACGATGTGGCCGAAGATGGAGCACAAAGGTCTAGAAGGCACCTATTCACTCTAGCCTTGAAGAGACCCAGATTATAGTTTTCAGGAAAGACAGACGACGGTAGTGTATTCCACTCCTTAGCAGTTTGCATTATAAAGGTAGAACTGAAACGCTTAGTACGAATAGAGGGTATACTATCATTAGTATACCCTCTATTCGTACTAAGCGTTTCAGTTCAGACGCACGGCTCGGTACCATCCTTACCTCATGGTAAGGATGGTACCGAGCCGTGCGTCTGCTTGTCCTATGATGAAAAGGAGATGGTGGGATCAGATCATGAAGTTCCTGGGAGCATTTCCCGAAATGTAACCTACAGAAGATCGAAAGGCATGCAACCTTACGGCGGTGTTCGTAACTCTGGATCTTAGTCTCCGCCATATGTTGCTTACCAATAAGCCTGAAAGCTCTGCGTTCAATCTAGTCCAAGGCAGCGAGCTGGCATTTGGCAGAGCCATCCCAAACATGGCAGCAACACGGCATGGTTACATAACAGACAATTAAAGTTTACAAACATATCTAGCGATATGAATTCGTAGCCACTAAAGTACCCAGCTAGAGCACATGAGTAATCATTGACATTGACTAATCAATGTCAACTCCACTGGACGTGTCCCGGGTTCACTACGCCGTGAAGCCCGAAGCGGTGGTGGAGTACCTCAAGCAGAAGACAGGGCTAACCATGAGGGTCGAGCAGTTGGAATCTCGCCATGATGTCAATTTTATTTCCTTTATGGTGAGGGTGCCGACTGACCGTCTATCGACCTTCATGAATGGAGAGCTCTGGCCGAGAGGTGTCAAGTTCAGGAGGTTCTTCGGACGCCTGACACGAGACACCGCGCAGGTGCGTCATACGCCTACACGTGTCTAAATGATAGTCTAGTCTAAAAGTGTTTTTTATATGTATGTTAGTTTTTAAGGTATTTATGTTTAGGTATGGGCTTATTGTTTAGGTTTTTTTACATTTTCCAATAAGCCTGAAATAAAGATATTTGTTTTGATTTGAATGTCATAGATTTGAACAGTAGGGAGCTAAAAAGTTTCTTAAAATATCCGGTTGAGATGCGAGAGGTTGCGGGCTCGATTCCCGCTTCGGAACAAATGTTAGTATATTCTGCAAATATTTGTTCAGTCTGTGTGTTGTGGTACTCTTAGTTCCTGATACACACGACACAGGGGATCCTAGTCTCCCAATCGCGCTCATTATTACAAGCTTTTATTTAACTTGCAATGTATGTCTGTCTAGGTTAAATCTTACAACTGAATTTTAAAGCAGTTATCCTCAACCGATTGAGCTGAAATTTGGCATACCTGTCAAGTTCCGATGACAATACAATATGATGGTAACAGCGAGCTGATCTGATGATGGAGATGGAAGGTGGATAACGGAACTCCCCGATGGATAATAGTAGACTGGCTGTGTTTGATCAGAACACAGTTACGATCACTAATTGTATAAAAGATTCTATTGTAAAATATATTTATCACAAAAAACTTATAACGTAATTAAACCCTGTACCGTTTACGTTATTTTGTACGTCTGAAGTGAGGGATCCTACCTTGAACTGAGCTGTAACTCAGGCACGGATCCCTCACTGCAGACGTACGAAATAAAGTGAGGGGTCCTAGCTTGAATTGAGCTATAACTCAGGCACGGATCCCTCACTCCAGACGTACGAAATAAAGTGAGGGATCCTAGCTTGAACTGAGCTATAACTCAGGAACGGATTCCTCACTCCAGACGTACGAAATAAAGTGAGGGATCCTAGCTTGAACTGAGCTATAACTCAGGCACGGATCCCTCACTCCAGACGTACGAAATAAAGTGAGGGATCCTAGCTTGAACTGAGCTATAACTCAGGCACGGATCCCTCACTCCAGACGTGCGAAATAAAGTGAGCGGTTCCGGTTTTGTTTTGATAATAACGTTAAAATTAGCGCGATTGTGGTCCAGGACTATGTATGTGCCTGTTGAGTTTTTGTTAGCCCTAAAAAGGGCTTTATCGTATTCAGATTCCATAATGGATTCAGGAGGTATTTTTTCTAGCACGGTCCCCTCACACGTCTCGCCAACTGCATAATTATCTTTCGGCATGATAGTAACTTGCCTCTCATGAATAGCACACAGGTTAGTTTCTTCAAACAGCACTACCAGGTAAGCCTCACTGGCTTCCTGGAGAGCCATCACTGCAGAGCTCTGGAACCTCACATCTGTCTTGAAATCTTGGGATATTTCTCGGACGAGTCATTGAAAAGGAAGTTTCCAAATAAGAACCATGTCATAGAACGAGCAGTCTACGCCCTAGCTACCAGCCCAGCTCTGAAGGAGATCAGAGCCTCGAAACTGCAAAAGCCCATGCCTAAAATTGGAGTCTTTTTTTTACCGCCGCGGCCGTCCACTAAACATTGAAATATCAGTTTTTGACAATGTTATAAAGAATATTTGTTAAGACAGTATACCTCTAAACTCAGTCCGAGCGAACAGAGTTAAAGAGGTAAGAAGTTTTCGCCGATTTAATTATTGTTCGTTATCATAAATCTACATAAATAGACGCTGACGTCAGCTAACTGCGCCCTTGACGTCAAATCTCAGGCACAGTCAAAACCAGCTTACTTAGTTTTAACAATAATAACAAATAACATTGCGTATATATACCTATTGATAAATTCATAATACTTCATATGAAAAATGTATGGAATTTCCTTAAACTTATAACCTCTTTTACTCTGTTCGGACTGAGTATAGAGGTATTCTGGCTTAACAAATATTGTTTAGTACACTGTCCACACGTTATATATCCAAGCCCGGCCGAAGGCCGCCATAAAAAAAACAGAAAAAAAAGACGCCAGCTTTCATACAGAAATTGGCATTGTCCTTTGACAAGCAAACTACACGGCGTATTGTGTACACTACACGGATTTTAGTATGGGGAATCCGAATAGCACCCCTAGTGGGCACCTTGAGATCCTGAAATTCCATACTAAAATCCATGTAGTGTACACCTCACGCCCGTGTAAGTTGCTTGTTACATTTGCAGACTAGCCCCTCACAGCACGTCCTGTGTGTGTGTGAGAGCACACAAAACACACACACGCTACAGGTTACACAATGCGCGTCACGCGTCGCGCCGCAACACGTAGGTACAACCACACACTAGTTACTAGCAGGAACAATTATTGTGTGCATGTTAACTACATAACAGTACTACCGTGCGATATTACAGCCCGCGCAATGTGCTCCGTCACGAACATAGTGTAACATCAGTGACGCTCTTTGAGTCCATCGAGCTCTAGTAACTGTATCGAAATCGGTTCAGCTGTTTCTGTTGTATTTATTTTATAATCTTTTATTTAACTTGCAATGTTTGTAGGTATATTTGTCCGGGTGGAATCTTGCAACTGAATTTTAAAGCAGTTATCCTCAACTGATTGAGCTGAAATTTAGCAATACCTGTCAAGTTCCGATGACAATACAATATGATGGTGACAGCGAGCTAATCTGATGATGGAGATGGAAGGTGGACAACGGAACTCCTCGATGGATAATAGTAGACTGGCCGTGTTTAGGCTCATTGTGATCAGCACACGGTTACGATCACAAATTTTATAAAAGCTTGTATTGAAAAATATATTTATCACAAAAACTTATTTATTTATATATTTAAGGTTTACAATGCGTCCTTAGAGTAAAAGCAGCAAGCAGATTGTTTTTTTTTTTATACCACTTGGAATGACGGATCAGGCTTGATGACCCACCTGATGATAAGTGGTAACCTCTGCCTATGAACAGTGCATTACCTCATAGGTCACGTCCACCTAGGAAGCGCCCTATGTGGCATTGCACCGCGGCCGGCACCCTGACACATAAAGATGGAAAGTCTCATGTGCCTGTAATTTCACCGGCACCCTTACCCTTAAAACCGGAACACAGCAATGCGAGCACTACTGCTTTGCGGCAGAAATAAGTATGGTGGTAGTACTTCCCGGACGAACTCTTTCACAAAAAAGCTCTACTACTACTAAAACATTATTAAGAAATAAAATGGAAGTAATAAAGAAAATGCAAATAAAATGATTATTCAAATTCTGCTTAAAAGTGTCTCTGTATTACAAGAGTAGATAGGATTACAGTACGTACACCTAGTAGGACTAACTTAACCAACATTTGAGTCCCAAGAACCCGCACACAAGTAATGCATACTAGCATAGCTTCGACTAGGTACCAACAGGCGACTGAGATCACGAGATATAGGGACCACGAGATATAGGCACCACGACATATAGGAACCACTAGATATAGAGACCGCGATATATAGGGACCACGAGATATAGGGACCACGAGAAATAGAGACCGCGATGTATAGGGACCACGAGATATAGGGTCCACGAGATATAGGGACCACGAGATATGGAGACCACGAGATATAGGGACCACGAGATATAGGGACCACGAGATATGGAGACCACGAGATATAGGGACCACGAGATAAAGGGACCGCGAGATTAGGGACCGCGGTCACACATCCGTCGACACTCACATCACACCTCGTATCTACACAACTACCTCAAGAAATGGGGGTGATATGGAGAGACGAGCTCCAGCAGGGTGACAGAGGATATCCTCCCATAGACTCACATCGATGAAGTGCAAACAATTAAGGTGGATGCTCACGCTGGAGGCGCAAAATTCTTCTTTTTTTGTTGTTTTTTGCCCATTACAGCTACTTTTTAGTTTGGTTGAATATTACAGCTCATGAACACTTCTTCAGATAGCGAAAGTTGATTTCGCGAGAACTAGGAGACTTAACACACAAGTTTTAATTGATAGTATCTCATAAATATCATTGGTTTAGCTATGATTAAAAATAATAAAACACTGTAAAAATGTGTTATCGTAGCTAAACTGATGATATTTACGAGATACCTACTATCAATTAAAACATGTGTTCTAATTGATGTAGTAATCATGTAGTCTCCTAGTTCTCGCGAAATCAACTTTCGTTATCTGAAGAAGTGTTCATGAGCTGTAATGGACAAAAAACACCAATGAATTTGAATTTTGCGCCAAAACCGAGAGCATCCTTAATAATCTAAAGAAACAGCATCGCGTGTAGAACCATCGCCAGAGACGCACCATATTTATTCATAACAGGTGACTCTAAGGTCTGAGTCGGCAGATTGATGAAAATCATAACAAAATCTGTGAATCAAACGTGAAAGAGATCTGAAACCCTCGCCCCACCCCCCACAACCACCCCCCGCACAGCTCGGGGGACCGAAACGACCGACTCGGTCCCAAACGATAATCGAATAGAAATTTAACGGAACAATTTATTCCTAGAATATCTGACTTTATGACTTTCGCGTAAAAAAGTACCCGCCAAATCGGAGTAATATAAACTTTGCAAGAATAACCGAACCTACCACAAATGTATGTAGCACCTTATTCGTAGCGGTGTAGAGTTGAAATCTAAACAGCGCGAGCAAAAGGAACGGCAAGATTAAAATGGCGAACGTTGTCGAAGTCGATCGAAATTCGAATATTATTTCAATATGGCGCCCAATGACATGTTAATATGGGACTCGGTGCGATATGCATAATGTTATAACGTACTGCGTAGTGGAGAGTTGGACGACAGTTATATCTCTACGGAAAATCGTGTTAAACAGTTTTAGAAGCAGTTTTCCTAAATATAGACTTTATCTTAAATTTTATAGCCGTGTTTTTTTTTTGTTTTGTATTTCTTACACAATATATTTTACACAGTTAATTATAATATTGTACCTTAAAAACCTCCAAAGGTTTGACTAGGTACTCACAATCGCCAAAAAGCAGGCGCACATACACACTAATATAACTCTATAAAAATAAAATGTATTTTGTGTCTATTGGGCACAACATAAACACACAACACACAAAATAAAGGCAAAATGTGACGTGAGCGAGTTATATTTAGGGTTCCGCAGTGCGTAGACAACCCGCATGGAGGGTATGTGTGTATCTATGTATACCTGGTTCTACAATACACAGAACCGGAATACATATTTGCAGATCATACAAACATTTGTCCCGCAGCGGGAATCGAACCCGCAACTCCTCGCATCTCAGCCAGCTACTCGCCCGCCACGCCACAGAGGTCATCACCTTGTTATTGCCGCACCACGTCACTGATTTCCTATGTGTCTAGAACCTTTCCCATGCTAATGGATCATTGTGGTGACCATCATTCAAAAATAAGCTGCATAATGCATTGTTGAAAACTGTTCTAATTATCCAACACGTATCTAGTTTAGTTCTGTTTTTAACCCCCGATGCAAAAACGACGGGGTGTTATAAGTTTGACGTGTCTGTGTATGTGTGTGTTTGTGTGTGTGTCTGTGTATGTGTCTGTGTGTGCCTGTGTGTGTGTCTGTGTGTGTGGCTGTTTGTGTCTTTGTGTGTGTGTCTGGTGTGTGTCTGTGTGTGTGTCTGTGTGTGGCATCGTAGCTACCGAACGGATGAACCAATTTTTTTTCGGGATTGTTCATAGCTATGTTGGATCAAAATCGGTTTCCCGTGTCATTGCGCTGAGGGTTTTTTTTTAATTTTTACAAAATTAATTACTTGTATTATTATTAAACTGGCCTGCCATAAGTGGGCTCCCGATTTGAACTAAACTCTTGTAGGTTCGTCTGGTTTAATGTTTGAAAGAGGCACTGTGAACAATGAGAGTCAGTGCCAGATCCTTTGGTTGGAATACGGAAGATCCCGCTACTTACTACGAAACGACAATAAATGCGCAAAATATTCATAAAACTTGTTCTAAGACGGACGTGTTTAGGGGACATGTTGGTGGGACCATGCGGGTAAACGAAGGTTTTTGAGAAAGCCTTACTAGTTTGTGACAAAAATGTCACAAAATCTACATTAGTATCATTTAGAATCTACATAATATGGGCGAGGTCTTCCGGACATCTTTTTTTTACTTTTAAAATTTATAAGTGCATTATGAACATCCAAAGTTCAGGTTAAAATTGTGCAAATAAGCTGATTTTTGAAGGCCTATACTGAATTTTGTGGTAAAAAGTTTGTTTCTCCACGAACCTAGATATATTCTTCAAGATACATTTGTCCAAACATCTAAAGAAGCAATTGTTACGACTTCATAATCACGTACGAGCTGAGCACGAGCGTGTGTATGGAAAGTACGGAGGATCTGAAGATCTACTTGAGCCCTGACTTCTGGCCGAAAGGGGTGAAGTTCCGGCGGTTCAAAGGCCGTCCGTTACGTGATCCCCCGGGCCGCAACGCGTCGGCGATCACACGTGTGTTAGATTAAGTTATAAATATCTTTATATGTATGTTAGTTGTAAGGTATATATTACTATGGGCCTTTGTCTAGGTACAATGTACATTTTTCACTGTTGCCTGAAATAAATGTATTGTATTGTATTGTATTGTAAAGTATATCTTGCAGCGCTCTTACGTAAAGCACAGATATAATAATACTAAGTACCTATACTAGTACGTAAAGCCACTCAGTAAATGCGGATGAGTATAGACTAATGTGTAATGAGTCATTGAATGGCTCTCTCACGGCATCTATCCTGATGTAGACAGCTACAGACTGTCATTGAGAACAGTCTCTCGCAGTGCAGAGCGACTTTATTAATAACAGGAAACTACAAAAATAAGGAACAATAAAACAGTTTTCTATTAACGCTATTAGAACGTTACAATCTCTCCTTACATCTTAATTTACTGAAAGTCACAACATGGCGCCGACTTTTTCAATAAAACCAGGCAACATCTGGACCGACACTTAAGCGCGGGGGCGGGAGTGAGACAGCTATACGAGGGCGCCTCTTGTGAGAGTGGGATAGCGACAGAGGGGTCGGCATAGAAATTAATATGTCCTTTTCTTACCGTTTTCGTCGGACGCAAGTTGCTATATTATTTTATTATTGATGTTCTATTTCTGTGATATTCGCGAAGTCGACGAGCAATTAAGGACGGCCCTTCGACGGCCGCGTGTGTCTCACGCATTAAAAAAAAACACGCGTTTATTTGGAACCAATCGATATCAGGTTTTGTATCCCTTTCTTATTTTGATATGTGCATGTTTTTTTTTTTATGAAACTAATAGGCAAACTAGCTTTCGGCCCACTTGATGTAAAGTGGTCACCGTAACTTATAGACACCGGCAGCACCGGGGAGTATTGTCGATGCGCTGCCTGCCCTGAAGGAATTTATGAACATTTTTCTTGAAGCGACACATGTCGTAACCAAGCGGGAAAACCTCAGATGGAAGCTTATTCCATAGTTTGTAGTTATGGATAAACCAGGAAGAAATGATCTCGAGAAACGAGTCGTACGAGAAACCCAGGGATCTATGATGTGTGGATGAGCTTTGTCACGGTGCCGGGAAGAGCGATTGTAAAATCTCGATGCGGGGATGAGATCGAAAAGTTCGTCAAAGCATTCGCCGTTGAGGAGGTGTATCTTATTACATGCACACACCCTCCCAGATTCTCACACAACACACACAAACTCACCAACACACACACACACACACACACACAATACGCATCTTTAATCATGTGCACTCTATCTGTTAGACAATGTATGTTATAGCTGTAGTTGTATTTTTCATTTTCAGTCATTTTATATTCGTAGTTATAGTTTTTTTTTTTACTTTGATAGACCTTTGGCCTTTTTAACCACGATCTCACCTGTTGGTAAGTGACGATGTGGCCGAAGATGGAGCACAAAGGTCTAGAAGACACCTATTCACTCTAGCCTTGAAGAGACCCAGATTATAGTTTTCAGGAAAGACAGACGATGGTAGTGGATTCCACTCCTTAGCAGTTCGCATCATAAAGATAGAACTGAAACGTTTTGTGCGAATAGAAGGTATACTAATGAGGTACCGAGCTATGCGCCTGCTCGTCCTACGATGAAAAGGAGATGGTGGGATCAGATCATAGTATATTATTAGGCCTATCTAAATCAGCTAGGTTGACAAGGCATGGTCACTTGTACAATCCGTGGAGTGAGAGCACCCGGTGACCTGTCTTCGCAAACCTATCTCAGGCACCAGTCTCTCACACAACAGGTCTACAGTCTGTATACTTACCGAGTTGTACTCAATTGTTCTAAGACCTTTTTTGTAAGAAAAAATAAATGTTTAAATTATTTATTTTTGGATATTTTAAGTCGCTTGCGAGAGGCTATATAAAAGAACCAGTGAGCCGAAAAGCTTCATGCAGCTGACAGGGGGCTCACGCCATGTAGCGAGCTGGACGTGTTCATTACTTTGAGGGTTTGACGACGCAGCACGCATCTGTTCAGTACCTACCAGCCAACTATACATTCAGTTTATGATGATTTTCTCTATACAAACGGACTGCGCCAACCCCAGGCAGAAATCTTCATAAAAAAAAACGTCTCGCGCCGCTCGAAAAAGCAGTTTTTATTGAATATCTCATAAAAATATAGATTATTTTACAAACCCCCCCGCCCCCCCCCCCCCCCCTTACAGTAAACCCTTGGCTTTGTTGTATTGATTCAATGTATCAAATTTTACCGATTTTATTTTATCTGACCCCACACTAGGATTCCCTGTGTCGTGGGTATCAGGAACTACGAGTACCATGCTACCATAATACCCAGACCCGGAACAAATATTTGCAGATCATACAAACATTTGTCCCGCAGCGGGAATCGAGCCCGCAACCTCTCGTATCTCAGCCAGCTACTCGCCCGTCGTGCTACAGACAATATTAGAATGTAGTATCCGTATTAAATTTTTCATTTGAATAATGTACTTGATTTTAGTCAGTTAAAAATCAAATCTAATAATAGTAATTTAGCGGCATACCCCGCCTTAACCACAAACAGAAATCTACACCACGTGCCGCTCGTAAAAAAATATTTAATTGAATATCTAGTAATAAATAGATGGTTTTTCAAAACCCTTTGAGTGAGCCTTCGGTTTTATTATAATGATTTTAAGTATCTGAGACAACTTGGAAGAATTGGCGTATGTGTGTACGTATGTGTGTACGTATGTGTGTACGTATGTGTGTACGTATGTGTGTACGTATGTGTGTACGTATATATGTTCATTTTCCGATTAGCTTGCGCAATAGGTTGTACCTAGGTAAAAGTATCTAGGTACTGTAAGTTTCTATGTCAACAGCATTGAGGTAATTTGTACCTAATATTACCTCAATGGTCAACAGTGAGTTATTTTATAGTTAACTAGCGACTCGTAGTCCCCGGTGAACCCCCCCCCTATGTCAATCTCCTGGGTCTAAGCTCCCCACCAATTTTCAGCCAAATCGGTTCACCCGTTCTTGAGTTATAAGTGGTGTAACTAACACGCCTTTGTTTTATATATATAGATTTCATGTTGTTTAATTTGTGTCGTAGTGTGATTTTTATTTTTATTCATATTTTATATCCTTGTGTAATAATTATGTATTTGATTAAGTTTTGACGTGCCAATGTTGTGCAATATAACGACATGGTTAATTAAATGAATATCTGAATATCTGTATGTATGTATGTATGTATGTCGTTGAGATATTGGGGTCCAAGAGGGGTAAAAAAAAATTAAGACAGTCAGGTGAAGTGGGCTATCCTCTGAAAGTACTTTGTCTGGACAATTCAAAACTATTTTCTATTCTGTTTTAAATTAGATTAAGTAGTTTTTGAGATTTATAGGAAAATCGAAAATGCAAAACGCCAAAACCTCTAGGATACATCCAGCAACCCCACAATGCTGAAGGGATGTTTGTGATTTTGTGACACAAAGAGAAAAGCCAAAACCTCTACGATACATCCAGCAACCCCACAATGCTGAAGGGATGTTTGTGATTTTGTGACACAAAGAGAAAAGCCAAAACCTCTACGATACATCCAGCAACCCCACAATGCTGAAGGGATGTTTGTGATTTTGTGACACAAAGAGAAAAGCCAAAACCTCTACGATACATCCAGCAACCCCACAATGCTGAAGGGATGTTTGTGATTTTGTGACACAAAGAGAAAAGCCAAAACCTCTAGGATACATCCAGCAACCCCACAATGCTGAAGGGATGTTTGTGATTTTGTGACACAAAGAGAAAAGCCAAACATTTGAGAATTTCGAAAATTGTAGGACGCAATAAAACATTAACCAAAATAATATTATAATAATCCAAAATTAAAAAAATAATTTATTTGTATCCAAAACACTGAGACAACATCTAATACTTAATTATGTAATTATCTAAACCATATTTGGTTGAAGAAAATACTGGATTAATAGTGAAAATAACATCGAAATAATTTAAAATTTCGATATTATTTCCGCTGTGAATCCAGTGTTTTCTTCAACCAAATATCATTTGCCACAAATAATGACCAATATAAAAGGCAACAAGAGTCATTTCAGTGAAAAATTATACTCTGTTCGTCCATATTTGGTAAAATACGTTAGTATGAAAGAGCAACCACCTTAAAATAATGATTTCACTCCTTTTGCTCAAAAATACCGTCATTGTGGCGTACCAGAGCGAAGAAAAAATAGCATTTCTTCATCTAGGGGAAAAAGTTTTTTTTTTTAATTTTTGTCTGTCAATTAATTATGAGCCTACAAAAACGAAAAAGTCTTTGGTCATAAGTAGAATAATCATGAATAAACATTCGACTTATTACTGTTTCATAAAAAAAGTACAATTAGATCAGTTTATTTAAAAAAACAACTGAAATCGGTGATCTCTTTGGTAGAATGCATGCAATGCGTTGCGGCTACAGAAGAAATAAAAAGAAAGACATTGGCGCGAAGCGGAAATCTTTAGAGTTTTTATATAATTGCAAATTGAATTGGTAGTGACTGTAATAAATTTTTCATATTGTATTGGTTTTTTTTTTTTTTCGCAATCGTAGTGAAAAATAGAGGGTAACACACGGCGCTAACAACCTACTAAAACTCGGTTTCTATTTACTCCCGAGCTAGTTTTAGCCCCTTGTCCAAAAGTTTCTTTGTCCTTGTAAAATTTTTGCTCAATCTACTATTTTTAGAATAAACGACTGCCTAACACGGCGACCCGACAAAGGGCCTGTCGCTCACTCGAGGTACCTCCGCCTCTGCTCGCTGTAAACTACCTCTACGAAGAACAGACTCACCGTTGAGGTTCGTCCTGGCGGGCGCGTCGCGGTCGCCCAGGATGGCGCTGACGCTGAACTTCAGCAGCGGTTTCTTCTGCTCGTGGAATTCCTCGCAAATCCTCCCCGTGTCCTCGTGGTAGTGCCGCTCCCTCCCTGTATCCTCATGGTAATGCCTCCCCGTATCCTCGTCAGAGTTAGTCTCCTGGTAGCTGTTCAAGTTGAACCGCTTCTCCAACTCCTCGAGTCGTCTGATGCCAGATTTTTTACAAGTAAACGGAGGGCAGTCTGTGCTGCCACAGCTGAGACAGCGTCGGTTCAGATTTGGGATGTTTAGAACCTCCTTCTCTTCATTACGTTGGTAGTATTCGCTGGTGTAGTACAGCTCGCTCTTGACCGGGTACCCTTCCTCCCCGTCCCTACTCTTGGTCTCGTCGTCGTCTATGGACTCTTGTTTGTCCTCCTCCGTCTCCGTCTTGGCCTCGTCCGCGTCAGGGCTGTCCTCGCGCGCCCGCGCATAGCCCTGCCGCTGCAGCATGTAGCTCTCGAGCTGCTGGTTCAGGTACTGGTTGTGTAGCTCCGCAGTTTTCTGCTGATGGAGTATATTGTCGACTAGGAAGGGTGACGTCATGTTATAAGCCTGATTCTTGTAGCACAGGCTCTGTATCGTCTTCAACATAATGTTGTGGTCCAGCTTGTTCGTGAACGGGTTCAACTGCAACGGAGCCTGGTTCAGATCCGCGGGGTACATTATACGACCATTATCGACAATGAATACTTGCTAACTACGTTACTTTCTGATAACTATTTATATTGACATTTCAGTAACAATATAAAGCTAAGCTTACTATCGAAGCACATCACTGTAAATACAAAAAGCAAAAACTATAAAAAAATAAAATGAATTAAATGATCGTATAGGTGCGCTCGCAGACCTCATCGGCACAAGAACACGTGCGTCTCGGTGGAAGGTCCAACAACGACTGACATAAAAGGGAGTGGTTCTTAGGGGCGGGTATCTCCACGGGGTGGCTTTTTATCCGCGCTTTTGTTAAATCAACCAAACAACTTGGACCTGCCTCGTTCTTCGCCCGCTAACATTTATAGAACAAACCGAGACTGTTGAACTAAACTGTAGAGCTCTTGTTATAGCGGTCACTTTATCGCCTTACAAAATTCAATATTCAGCTCGAACTAAGCAATTTTGACTTCTATTCCAAAGGTTTAAGAGACCTTTTGTGATTTAGGAGATAGTTCTAAGTTTGTTTTGGTCGGCGAAGGGAGTGTGTGTATTATTCATAGGTCGAGACGAGAGTAAAAAGGATGTAATCATATCATTTTTTTTTTGTTTCAGATTATATTTATTGAGTTGCGGCGCCTGTGGGGGGGGGGGAGCCTGAGGGTATCCTAATAGAGGATGTGAGAATCTAATTTATAAACAAAGGATACAAAAGTCTATGAGATAAGTGGAGAGCCTCTGTTCAGTTGCACCAACTAACGTATCTAGAGACGTGTGGAGTAACCATCTACAGGATGTCCCATTAAGTAGTTTCAAGCGAGAGGTAGCAGTAGAGCATCCCTAGGGTTACCCACCCTTTTATCACCCTCATTATTTTTCCACGAACTTTTAGTTTATTTTTTATCATTTTTTTTAATGAAATTAATAGGCATACTAGTTCACGGTCCACCTAATGTAAAGTGGTCACCGTCGCTTATAGACACTGGCAACACCGGAGGCAAATTGTTGCTCAGAGAATTCACAGAAAAATACTAAGGAGTAGTTAGAGGTAAGTCCAATCATTATGCCCATATTTTGCATCCCAAATGTTTTTCCCTCAGGAATTGGTCAAACATGGCGAAAATAGCCAGAACTTCGGAAAAAACAAAATCGTGGAACATAGTCACGTGATTCACCTCAAACTGTACTTGACACTATATAATGGTACATTCTGCATCAGAACCTTCACATAGAGTTACAAATCACAGCTCTCTTCAGAGCCACGTGGAGTACTATCAGGGTGCCCAAGAAAGGACCAGTCACACGCCTAAAAAAATTAAAACTTAAATAGAAGGCTGTATTAGTAACTAAGCATCTCGTAGGCGCCTACGCCGTAGACTGGAGGCGCCTACGCCGTAGTCTTTGGCACCTACGCCGTAGATTGTGGGTGCCTACGTCGTAGCGACAAGTTTTATTGCCTTGATAATTATTACCTTTGTTTTACAAAGGTACATACACGCTTCGACCAAACTTACTTTTTATTTTGGTCGAAGCCTACGTGTACAACTTATTTTGATGATTCTCGTAAGTCATACGGCGATTAGGTAGCTAATACTTTCAAATCAAATCAAATCAAATCAAATCATTTATTTGCTAAATAGGGTTAAAGAGGTTCTTAAAACATTTATACACAGTACCATTCTATTTCACCATTCTAGGTTAAGCAAATTACAGTTTACAAACACATTATTGATTAAAAGATTATTAATTAGATATTATTAAACACACAATTAATTAATTAAACACAAACAGTTAAAATCCAAAAACTAATTAAACACACACATTAGGAAAACTTACACATGTCAACAACAACAAAATACAAAAACTATGTGTACGCTTACCTACTCTTATAATTTATCAGTCAAGAATTCATTTATGGAATAATATGTCTTTAGGGCCAAAAAATCAAAAAGTTTTTTTTTAAAAATATTATTGTTTTCGATTTCTGCAATTGATATTGGCGTTTTATTGAAAAGTTTTGGTGCCATACCCAGAATACTTTTGTGGAACATAGATGTTTTATGTGAGGGCATAGCGATTTTATTCTTTAATCTCCTACTACTTAATGGAGTAAACTGATCCCTGTTTAATCGTACAAACATAATTAATTCAAATATATATAAAGACGGAAATGTCAATGTCACTTTACCTTATAATACGTCCTAGGTGGACGTGACCTATGAGGTAATGCACTGTTCATAGGCAGAGGTTACCGCTTAGCATCAAGTGGGCCATCTGCTTGTTCCGTCATTCAAGTAGTACAAAAAATAAAAATAAAATAAAAACTACTTTCCCAAAACTTCAAAAACCGACTTTTGAGATATAAAAACTGTATCATGCTCTTTGCTAGTCGTGTGCTAGCCGTAAGATGTTATGTAAAAAATGTCGTACAACAATATTAAAATTACTAGAGCCAATATTGCTTTTCGGGTTCTCCTTGATTGGCAATTTCCTCTGAGTGATGTATTCATTGCTCCTCATCTTAATTTATTCAATATGCCCATGATTAAAAAAAGTCGTTTTGAAATGATTACTTGAAATCTTATTAGAATAAAGAAAAGAAAAAAAGAATAAAAAAATATTACAGCCAAAACAAAGTATCAGGTTTTAAATGGAACATAATACATCTTAAGCGAATTATAAGGAAACACATTGTTATGCTGAGAACTTAATATCTAGCAAGAGTTATTGTTGGCGTCCTCACTAGGCCAAGCCTGTATCGAGGGAGCCTGAATACGAAAGAGAAATAAGTATAAGAGGTATAAGTATAGATTTTTAAACATGAAGATGCGATCAAATGATGAAAATAACGTTTATAATTTGAAAATAGATTAAGACAATATAATAATAATATGAGATAATAATTCTTAATCTTATCTTGGGGCTAGATAATGTTGTGTGAACATGTCCAGCATTTTTTTAAAAATCTTGTTAGAACTACTGAACCCTTCAACCAGTATCCTAGCTTCACGCTTACACGCTGTTACACAAATATACATATCTCTTGCGCACGCAGCCGCTATGTGTATAGATATAATTCATTTTTGAAATAACATATCTCCTAGAACCTTAGAAAGGTAAGCTTTCTGATATCGATAATGTCCTATCACTCCGTTACACACGTCACGTTTTATACGTTTAGTAGTAATAGAGCTTTTTTTTGAAAGAGTTCGTTCGGGGAAGTACTACCACCATACCTATTTCTGCCGCAAAGCAGTTGTGCTCGCATTGCTGTGTTGCGGTTTGGTATGGTTGCCGGTGAAATTACAGGCACATGAGACTTTTAATTTTTATGTCTCAGGGTGCCAGCCGCGGTGCAATGCCACATAGGGCGCGTCCTAGGTGGACGTGACCTATGTGATAATGCACTGTTTATAGGCAGAGGGTACCACTTAACATCAGGTGGGCCATCTGCTTGATCAGTAATTCAAAGTAGTATAAAAAAACAGTGTTACGCGTCACGAAATCCAACGAAGATTTGTTGTATCGCAATGCCAAATCGAATTTATAAGACGTTTGTATTTCAAAACTATTGTTAAATTGATTTGGAATACTTTGACGAAAAGATTCAATGCTTATTATGATGATAAGTGCGCCAAAATATGCTGATTGAAGCATCAGTTTGGGAAGCAATGGCGACGATGGGCTCACCACTTGTCACGTCTATATTCCACGATGGTGCAACCCACTGTGAAAAGAGGCCCATTGAGGCTCTGCCTACCCTTTCGGGGAAAAAAGGTATGTATGTATGTAACATTTATTGTTTTTGTTCGAAAAAAACACGCTCAATAATTTGGCTCCGTTCAAAACTTTAGTGAAATGATTTCCTCAAACTTCTCAGATATCGTGATCATACCAATACAATAACCCAAAATGATTGTTATTTATTCGTTCCAAAACCAAATAAAACGCAATAACCAAACGTCAGAAACAAGACTGGCCGAAAAGAAAAGAATCACGACCGCACAGTTAAAGAAAAAAGTGTTCCAATTTTGAAATTAGCCACACCCCCGTTTTGTTATTGGTTGCGACTGTTATATTAAAATGGCGTACGTTTGGCTACAAATTCATTCTTATTTCCAACCTTATTTTTAGGGATGTAGAGTTGTTTTTTTGTGACTTGGATCTAATAAAATGTAGATGAAAAAGTAGATATTATTGTGTTAAACAATATGAATTTTATTCTCCTGTACTCGATGTTAATATTAACAGACGGTTTGAATAAGTCGATTAAAATCTCTCAAACGGTTTGGAAGATTAAGTTGTACAACTTGTATTGTATGCATACATATAACTTTATTTTGGTTCTAGGTAATATTTGTGGTAGTTTTATTTCGTGGTGGCATACTTCGTCGCTCAGGGTAGCGTTAAAAAATATGTGGCACGAAGGCACCCACGTGCCCGTGTATGTGTACCTACTACTCATTTATAAGGTCCTGGTACCTACCTACCTACTGTTTGAGAAGACCTCTTAAGGAGGTGGGGATAAAGTCAAATCCAAGTAGACTCGCCTTGTACCGCGGGGTTAGTTCACTTTATTTTTAGTTAGTTTTATATAAAACAAAGTCGTGTTAGTTACACCACTTATAACTCAAGAACGGGTGAAACGATTTGGCTGAAAATTGGTGGGGAGGTAGCTTAGAACCAGGAGATTGACATAGGGGGAGGGGTAGGAGGGGGGGCTGGGGCTACCTGTGCGAAATCGGGGCGAGTCGCTAGTAAATTATAATAACAACTTGAATATCGGGTAGTTACAGGTCTAACTGTTAACTGAGTCAGTCTCTGAATTATGGGAGCGGTACGGAAGGGGTGTTTTCGTCTCTCAAATTATCAGATGACATGTGACATAATGTGAACGAAAACACCCCTCCCGTACCGCTCCCATACCTCAGGGACTGACTCAGTTAAGCGCTATATCTGTAATTAGGTATTCTTCATGACAAATTAAAATGCAATAGCACATACAAGGATGGATGGACCGAAAGGAATGACATATAAGAGTCAGACAACTGTCAAATTCCGTCACTATCTAACTCAGCAAAGTTCAGTACCCTTAGTACGAAAATTTGTCAGTATTCGAAACTATATGAAGTTTCGTTTCCTTCAATACATTTTCTGACAGCGTCCTTAGTTTTCTACTCGTTTCCGCTAGGGGCGCTGCTAGTAAATGTATGGATGGAAACGAAACTTCATATAGTTTCGAATACTGTCAAATTCTCGTACTAACCCCCCAGGTAAGTTAGAAAGTGACAGAATAGCACAGAAGTGACAGAAAGTGACAGAAGTGATCGAAAATCACGAAAAACAGTATTTAAACAAATATTTGCTTCTTAATCGAAAGTATAAATGTACTATCGCACCGCCCCACACACCACACACCCACACACCACACACCAGACACCCACACATACTTCCTAACACTTGGTTACAATAATTATTTTTAAAAAAACTCTGCGCTGTCTGTTTGTGGCTTGGATCTCTGTTTTTTTCCTAAAAATGTTTACTGTTTTGTTTATGAACTTACTACTTAAAATTTAAAACGATGGATATAGAAGAGTGGTATCTCCTAACACAAGTATACTTTTTTCTATGTCTTTTCCAGCTGTCAAATAAATCTGGCCAATGGGAAAAATAATTCCCGTTGGCCAGACCAGTCCGACCACCAATCTGACCACTGGGAAACACTCATATTTTTTGCTTAAAAGGAGACTCCAAACCTAGTATAGTATTATATTATCTGTGCTCCAAACCCTGTTAAATTGTAGAACGAAAGAAATTTTTTTTTTACAATGCCCTCTGTAATAAGATTATTTATTACTCATATTAATTTTATCAATGATAGAGATATTTACGTTATAATTAAGTGTTTGTAGGTAGAGGTTAGTTTAGAAAAAACATATCGAGATTTTTTGATATTGGGTTTTGGGCTCCTCTATGGGAATATCATAAACTGTGTAGATTTAGCTAAAAATACGTCTATGATTAGCCTATTTAACTCATGACAGCCTAGGTCTATACCCAGCAGTGGGTGCAGACGGGCTGATGATGAGTTCAGTTCATAGTTCCTGTAGTGGATCGTTGCCTCACGCAATGTGGCCAAGAAAGAACCACTGTCAGTAGAACCCTGTCCACTGATTGAGGTGTCACATAATCTTAATCTATGTAATTACATTTTGATGTGTAACATCTTTCCTCTCGCGTTCCTGCAATCTGTGGGATTTATTTCGTGAAAGGGGACGGAAGTTTGTAACAGGAAGTGCGTAATTTTCCATCACGTTGTCATTTTTTGTCATAACCTGCCGAAACTCATTGAGATAGCACAGCTTGTTAAGCGATAAGACCGCCCATTGTACCTTTAATTATATAGTTAAGTTTGTTTCTTTTTGTTCGTATTATTAGCTATTAAGGTGTACAATAAAGTATTTTCTATAAGTATATCTATCTATCTTGTTCTAGAGAATACTGAATGTAAGTAGGTAGTGATAGTATTATTGTAGGTCTAACCTTAGTAGGTCTATCTTTAGTCTATCCTTAGTTGTAGTCTATACTTACTATTACCTACTTATTCTATGCTTGGTTGTTTTTTATTTGTGTATAATTGTGTGCATGCAACATCACTTTGGATTTCTGTTATGGTGTTGTACTTGTTTCATAATAAATAAATAAAAATAATAAAATAAAATGTTGCTTATTACCAAGGAGGTGAGATGTCAGATGTTACACATCATATGCGATCTTAGAGCATTAAAGCCTCCGTCCGTGTTGCTCGATGTATGCGACTACAGCTCGTTCACCGTAAGATGGCACCATCCGCTTGTTGCGCGACACTAGGTAGGTAAATACTTCCATACGCGGATGCAAGGGTTTTTCTTTTACTAACTTTGTTAAAAGTCGCATCGCTAAATATCCGCGCTATAATGAATGCGCGGCCCCTGCGGGCGGCGCCCTCCATTCAAATATAATATTTACGCAATTACATGGATTGGACACGGACATTTGTTCAGCAAAGGGTTCATGTCAAAACAAAACTTAGTTTAACTACTAGTATAGTATTCTTTTATCTGTGGTTTAACGTTGATGTATAATTTTTACGAGCGACCTATAGGTAGGCCGCCAACAGGTCAATATTTATCGATTATAGATCGATGTAGTAGTGTCCGCACACGACTGCACTCGAGTTATCATAGTTCCAAAGCTCGATCCAGGTTATTCTCTCTGCGTACACCAAATTTCATCGAAATCGGTTCACACGCTACAGCGTGACCTAGGATTTTCCAAAAAAATTTAGATTAACCTAAAAATTACAAAAACTAACTGCCTATATTATATTTTTAGATGAGATGAGATAAGATGATTTATTTGTCCGAAGCACAGGTTTGCATACAGATGTTATAAAAGAGAAAGTTTCGCCTTGTCAAGGCAAACAAATTAAAAAAACAAAGAACACAAAAATTCATTTTAATATAAGGAGTAGGTCAGGTAGTAATTCATTAAATTCATGCAATACTTACTTACTTTTACTTGGAAAATACTGGGAAAATGAATAAATACTATAATGATTACCGGCATTGATGTTCTTTTATGGATTTTAATTGATAAAATGTCTTATGTTAGAATGATATAGATGGGTACCTACTTTAAGTAGATACCTAGGTACCTTATTTGATTTCGGCACCCCTAAATACAGAACCGAATTAGTTTATTAGCGCTCACGTCCATGATTAGGTCAGTTAGCTCTATAGCTTTCAACATTCTTGTGCAGTTGATTCGGAGGAAGTAGGTTGTGACAACGAACTAGACACACAGACACTCACACCTGTGAACAAATCAAAACGTACGAGTAATCATGACTATGCTAAAAACTTAGCCAAACTAGAGGGAGAAAATAGCGGAATAAATGTTTATAGAAAAACCGCAGTGAATATGCGCTCTGCTCACATCGATCTCGTCAACTCCAGTAGATACCTACATATCAACACGTGCACATCACTAGCAAAGAGTGGCTACCTAATTGATGTGTGGGGGGCCTTGTCTGTCACGACAGTTGGCGTTTGTAAAGTCACAATATCAAAAAATCACAAAATGAATGCGTAAGTACGTAGGTACCAAACTAAATTATAATTACTAGGTCTGAAATCTGTGAAAACAGGCACAAGCTACCTAACGACACATCATATTCTACCTAGAGTACAATTGATAGTAAGTACCTTGCTAAAAAGACATGTAGGTAGGTGCTTAGTCAGTAGGTTGTGTATTTGTAATGTTTCACGAAAGAAAGACTCGTTCCAAGAGTGAAACGAGCCACGGATAATAACATTAAAAAGTAATAAAATGCAACAGTCTGCGTCTGCGGGCGACAGTGAATGCGCCCCACATCAAGCGGCGCGCGGGAGACAGTGTACGCCCCACATCTCGGCGGCGCGCGGGAGCAGCGCACGTGGCGCGGCGCCTTGTGTTACATTCGACACGGAATTAGTCGCAGAGATTCTGTTTTGTCATAATTAATTTATATTTTATCGTTTATTTAATGCGTATTTAGCAGTAATGTGAGATTTTATGCTACGGTTTAGTATTTAAATGTGTCGTGTCATGGTTTGTAAAACCGGCTGCTTTATAAATGTTGGTCAAAAGAATCATCAAAAGTATCTAACACCCGAATATATTATTGTAAACTAGCGCCGATGCGGTTTGCTTGCGTTCGTTTCCCGAGTAGGTTACCTAGGTGGGTACCCCGAGGCTACCTAGGTAGGTACCCCGAGGCTACCTAGGTAGGCACCCCGAGGCTACCTAGGTAGGAACCTCCTACTGAATTTTAGGATACAAATACGGGATGGGTCTGGCTACTAGGTCTACTACGGCAGAAATTCAGTGATTTTATTGTGTAAAATATATCTTACAATACGAGCTTTAATAAAATTGGTACCTATTCGGAACAGTGTTTTGATCTAAATTATTCTAAACACGGCCAGACTACTATTATCCATCGAGGAGTTCCGTTGTCCACCTTCCGTCTCCATCATCAGATCAGCTGCTGTCACCATAATATTGTGTAGCGTTGATATGAATATGATTTTTTATGGCGTGAAATTATTTTTATTTCATGCTCATTAGGTACATACAGCTCATCAACACTTCTTCTAGGCTTGTGCAATCGCTCACTGAGCGGAGCGCTCCGTACTAGAATGTAGGTACCTACCTACTTTATAAGACTATCAACTAAAACATGTGTGTTAAGTCTCCCAGTTTTCGCGAATTAAGCTTTCGCTATCTGAAGAAGTGCTGATGCGCTATAATGAGCAAAAAACACAAAATATAATAATTTCGCGCCTCAAGCGAGAGCATATTTTCTACATTAGGTAGCGACATCTGTTGTCGAGTGGGATCACAAACCAACGAACTTTCAAGTGGTTGTGTTTTGTCTGGCATACAGACGATGAAAGGGTTCGTAACGAGCAACGAGTTCAGTCGTTCGCTCCGTCGTGGCTCCACTGGACCCCCTAGATCGGTCCCTTTGGGGGACTACGAGCACCTAGGAAGATGTACTACATGGAAAGAAGGCTATAAATAAACCGAATTCGATTATACCAGTCTCATTCTTTTATATGAATGTATTCATGTGTTGGAATGAGACAATCATATATCTATCTGTTTTTATTTGTGTTACTCGTACCAGGGCAGATGTCAAATTACTACTACATTCATGGTACCAATCTAGGAAGATGTACATTCATGGTACTAATATTCAGGGTACGGAACGGAAAAACGACTGTCGTGTGACAATATAATATTATTTTGTTTCTCTCTCAAACTATCTTCTAGGATAGGAGTAAGAAGGAACACTCTATAAAATTTGTGGCTATTTTAGCACTCAATCCATGTACTACTTCATTCATGACGAGCACTCAATATTCACTACGGTCCCCCAGACGACAAAGAAAGGCTAGTTACTTACACCGTAGTATCTAAATCTGCGGTGTTTTAACTGTTTTTTTTTGTATTTTTATTTCTTTGGGGCTTAATCTAATTATTATAATTTTATCGTTAGTTTTTTGTGTTTTTTGGTTTTAGGTATAAGTAGTGAAAATGTGTTTAATTTTAAATTGCCTTACGTTAATTTAATGTTAATTTTCCGATGTAGGTATCTAGGTACTGTAAGTTTCAATGTCAACAGTACCTAAGTATTTTATAGTTAGGTATTTTCATGTTATATTTTTTGTGTCTTTGTGTGATTTTGATTTTTATTCTTATTTAATATTATTTAATTGTGTATTAATTATGTATATTAAATGTTGACATGCCAATGTTTACGTAGGTAATATAACGACATGGTGAAATAAATTAATATCTGAATAGGTATCTAATATTATTTTAATACGCGACGCTCAATTGTAACCTAAGCGGATATCCGTGGTTCACTCCGGGCCTCAACGTTAGATCAGCGCTTGGTTGCCAACGCGGCAGCAAACACTGAGCCCTTTCGTGGCTCACGTCAGGCACACACACACACACACACACACAAAATGCCAGTTTCTGTGTACCTAATTGTTTTAGTTTTTATCTAGTTCTTGCCTTGTTTGCTTTTTTGTCACGTATAAACATTTTCTTCTTATTTTCCCTAAAATTGGAGAATACCTACCTAACATATATACCTATTAGTTAGTACTGTCCGCCCGCGTTTTACCAGGATAAAAAGTTGCATATAACTCAATCCAGGTCATATTATTTTTTATGTGCCCACTAAATGTCATCGAAATCAGTTCAGCCGTTTCGACGTGATTGAGTACATAAAAACATACAAACATCGTAACTTTGTCATTTATTGTAAGTAGGCTATCGACCTCCGGAGTGTTCCACTATCTCGCCGATTAGTTTTATATAAAAATAAAACAAATTATTAATTGAAACAAGCATTTTATTTGATACAATTAATTATAATGAAGCAAATATACAAAAACATTTATTTATTCACATTTACGTCGTACTACCCAGATGCGCGTCACTCGACACGACATGCGCGTCACTCGTCACGACAAGCTCGTCACTCGTCACGACATGCGCGTCACTCGACATCGTATGCGCGTCACTCGACATCGTATGCGCGTCACTCGACACCATATGCGCGTCACCCGACACCGCATGCGCGTCACTCTACACGACATGCGCGTCACTCGACACGAAGCGCGCGTCACTCGAAACGTCACGCGCTCCCGAACCGGGCTGCTCGTGTAGCGGTTCCTATGTACCTACAGGTGGACATTTCAACAAATGCCCGGTTTTGGCCCATTCATAATAAAACTCGACGGACAAACGTGTGGAATTCAATTATATATGAACACCAATCAAAAATAACATGTAAACAAAAAAAAGACAAATCCGGTAGTTTGCGATATTTCAAAAATTATTAATTTTTATTTAGAAATATTTTTTTCCAGAAAATAAATGTATGTAACGTAGTTTACAAAAAATAAATTTTATTTATTGATCCGTCATTCTTTTAGTGATGAGTGGACCTGAGTGTGTGATGATGAGTGGATGAGTACATCCATGTGGACATCTGATTACATTACAATGTCTCCGCGGGATATAAGGCACACAATAAACGTACAATAACCTTATTATTTGTGTAACTACCTACCTATTACGCATTTAAAAACAAAACCATTACATAAATTAGGATATGCCATAAATAATTTCGTTAGGGACTAACAAGTTTGATTACACATGAAATATAAATAAATTCAATAATTTTGACAAACGACCTTTTAATTTCAAAAACAACCACCGGCTACGACTAAATTGATTAGTTACTAACTACTTCTACTAACTACTAACCACACAAACAGAATAATGATTGTATGTTCGTGCAGACTTCAACAAATATTCAAAAACAAGAAACACTGAGATCAACCTAAAACAAAAGAGTCAGTCGCGCGGCGTCCGAATACAACTCGACGCGCGGACGAACACAACTCGACGTGCGGACGACACGCTTCATACTATACTTATAACTTATATTCGAGAAGGACTCTTCATAATATATTTACAGTTCAAAGTTTTTAACAAATAAGTTTTCGTACCAACCTCGCTAATAAATGTGCAATAGTTTTAGTTTGCAAAAACCAACCTCGCTAATAAATGTGCAAGAGTTTTCGTACACAAACTAGCCTGCCTAATAATAAATGTGCAAGAGTTTTCGTACGCAAACCAGCTTGCCTAATAAATGTGCAAGAGTTTTCGTACGCAAACCAGCTTGCCTAATAAATGTGCAAGAGTTTTCGTATGCAAAAACCAAACTCGCTAATAAATGTGCAAGTTTTCGTACGCAAACCAACCTCGCTAATAAATGTGCAAGAGTTTTCGTACGCAAACCAACCTCACTAATAAATGTGCAAGTACCTAACACACTCATGAATGAGCCTTTTAAAATTAAATTACAAATTGTAGGCATTTTGTCAAATTGAAATTCAGTATTGATAGCATCAAGCGGTTGTGTAGCGGCGGGTGATTTCTGTTGATATAATTAATTAGAGGTTGATAATATCAGGACAAGATTAATAAATAGCTCGGTACAAACTTATGTCAAACAATTGTAATGTCCCCCGCGCTGAGGAAGGTGAGCGGTCGCGTGCGCAATCAGAAATAACTTCCTCAACAAATGTGGTGCGCAGCTAAACGGCAGCTTTACAGAAACTACAAGAGAATTATATTTCCAGACATTTAATAGATTCATTACAAGTTCAGAGACCGGCCGAGGGATCTTAAAGTTAGTCGCAACGACTGAACCCATCCGGATGAAATAATGTATAGGTGTAGTGACCGGGCACTTTGCGAGCCGAGCCAGGGGCAGAGACTAGTTTAAAATACATGTTATACGAATAAGCACTAATAGTACTACACGCACTCGCATGGACAAAACATCCGAACTAAGGTTGCCTGGAAGAAATCGCTTTCAGCGATACCGCCGCCCATTGTACTGTAATTTAATTTAGTTAATCTTTTTTTTTTTTTTTTGGTGTACAATTAATTGTTAATCTAATCTATCTCAAAGTCAAAGTAAAAAGTCAAAAAAGTCAAAGTCAAAGTCAAAGTCAAAAGTCAAAGTCAAAGTCAAAAGTATTTTATTCATTGAAATCACAAGGATCATTTTGATCTATCTATCTAAGCTCATCCTTAGTCTGTGTCAGTGTAGGCGTGTCGGTGTGTTATCGGTGTAACACGCACACACGCACAGGAAACTGGCGTCAGTTCGCTACGGGGCAATGTTCCGCCTTCATTTCTCTTTATTGAGCTGAATTTCAAAATGGCCGTCTCGGCTAAACGGACACAACTAATTTAAGAACCTACTTTTATAAATTAACATTTTTGATTACAGCCTATCTAAATATAATAATATGTAATTTATTGACGAGCAGCATTTATATCTTATAGATAACGTAAGAACTATGGATCATTCGTCTGCACACCTCCACACTATACACTATATACTATACACTACGCACTATACACTACGCACTATACACTACACACTATACACTACACGGCCACACAGATGTCTAACCATGCTTCCGGTATCAAGAATGTATTTAACCATTTGTCATATACATATGTGAATTACGTATTTATACATCAAAAATACATTATATTAAATTTAATAGTGGATAATATAGTAATGTATTATTGTACGTATTTGGAAAACTATAACTAAAGCCGCCTTCATAACGAAACTACAGGGTGTAACAAGCGAACCGACCAAAACAACCACAGCGGACCACAGGGAACACAGACACAGACTCGTGTTCTGTGATCATAGGGACTCACCTCTCGCCGTATCACAGGGACCCACCCCTCGCTGTGATCACAGGGACCCACCCTCTGTGACCACAGGGACTCACATCACAGGGACCCCACCATCTCTGTGATCACAGGGATCCACCCCTTTGCGACCACAGGAACCCACCCCTAGCTGTGATCACAGGGACCCAATATCACACTCTCAGGAGCCCAGAAGGGGGTAACTTCATAATAACTGCAAAGTAATACAAATTAAAAGTATCTAACAATTAAGTTTTAGTGTTTATCAGTGGTGACTTTTAGGAGTAGTCTTGTTACACCCTGTAACCTCGGAGGCAAACAGAGTGCCTCTAACACACTCTTGTTACACCCTGTAACCTCGGAGGCAAACAGAGTGCCTCTAACACACTCTTGTTACACCCTGTAACCTCGGAGGCAAACAGACTGCCTCTAACACACTCTTGTTACACCCTGTACCCTCGGAGGCAACAGAGTGCCTCTAACACTTACAAGAAACAATAGACAACCATTGAAAAATACAAAATTATCACATATTATTTGAAATGGAAGATTTAATATGACAGATAGCGCAAAGTTCACCAAACATGTTCAGCACACTCATTATAGGGTTACAAGGCTCTTTGGCGCAGACAATCGAGGCGTGCTACATGAGACCCATCGGGGCCAAGAGAGTACTGGTGGCCTAGTGGGTGGGATGGCTGTGACTCCCGATCCTATGGTAGTGGGTTACTTTTATAGCAGTCCACTTGTTGACACAAGTTTCCATACAAAACAATGTTTCATGATATCACGGACGGTTACAGCTGATAGCCCGGATATCATGTTGGTGACCGTTGTCATTACTCAACAAACCACTGGTTGTAACCGTGATGATAGCACATTATTATAAAAACCTGTCAAAAAGCTGTGATTAAAACAGCTGCTTGTACCCGTTAATGTGTTGGTGAACTGGGGCCAGTACATATATTACAATTTTATTTTACAAAAACAATAGTTCCTACCACAATGATCACACTTAGTTATTAACATCAAAAGGCACTTTGCATATTATTTTTATGTCTACCTAAAACAACACGTATAACGATTTCATACAAAATTAATTCAACCAATCTATACCAAGATAGTCAAATTAATTCAACCAATCTGTACCAATATAGTAAAAAAAAACAACTAATCTATACCAGTCAAGTCAAATTAATTCAACCAATCTATACCAGTCTAGTCAAATTAATTCAACCAATCTATACCAAGATAGTCAAATTAATTCAACCAATCTATACCAAGATAGTAAAATTAATTCAACCAATCTATAACAAGATAGTCAAATTAATTCAACCAATCTATACCAAGATAGTCAAATGAATTCAACCATCTATACCAATCTAGTCAAATTAATTCAACTAATCTATACCAAGATAGTCAAATTAATTCAACCAATCTATACCAGTCTAGTCAAATTAATTCAACCAATCCATACCAGTTTAGTCTAATTAATTCAACCAATCTATACCAAGATAGTCAAATTAATTCAACCAATCTATACCAATCTAGTCAAATTAATTCAACCAATCTATACCAAGATAGTCAAATTAATTCAACTAATCTATACCAAGATAGTCAAATTAATTCAACCAATCTATACCAAGATAGTCAAATTAATTCAACCAATCTATACCAATCTAGTCAAATTAATTCAACCAATCTATACCAAGATAGTCAAATTGAAGTCTGATTTCAAAATGAATGATGAAGTGCAAACTGCTATTTACACATATTTAGAATTGCTGTCTGTCTGTCTGTCTAAAAGTTAGTTTCAAATAGGAAACTTACAACTTACCATCCTTACCTGAAGTTATACCCTCTATTCGTACTAAACGTTTCAGTTCTACCTTTATAATGCGAACTGCTAAGGAGTGGAATACACTACCGTCGTCTGTCTTTCCTGAAAACTATAATCTGGGTCTCTTCAAGGCTAGAGTGAATAGGTGCCTTCTAGACCTTTGTGCTCCATCTTCGGCCACATCGTCACTTACCAACAGGTGAGATCGTGCTCAAACAAAGGTCTAGCAATATTTAAATGAAAATTATAAGGATTTAAACATTAGTAATAGTAGAATATTTTTGTGAGAGTTCGTCCGGGAGAGTACTACTGTTTCTGCAGCAAAACAGTAGTGCTCAGGGTGCCCGTGAAATAACAGGCACATGAGACTTTTCATGTTCATGTCTCTGAGTGGTGGGCACAGTGCAATACCACATATGGCGCGTCCTAGGTGGACGTGACCGATGAGATAATGGATAGTTAAAGGCAGAGGTTACCGTTTAACATCAGGTGTCAATTGTCATCAGCTTGTTCCGTCATTAAAGCAGTTAAAAAAATAGGAATTTTAACTTAAGCTGTGGTAAGTGGAATTTGACCTCCAAAACCTTGGTTTTTATGGCACCATTTAAACTGGGTTATGAAGACTCTTGACGACTTGACCTTTGTTAACCCCCGACGTAAAAACGATGGGGAATAAGTTAAAGTTGGGTTATAAGTTTGACGTGTCTGTGTGTGTGTGTGTTGGTGTGTGTGTGTGTGTGTGTTGGTGTGTGTGTGTGTGTGTTAGCTCCCGATCGGATGAAACGATTTCGTTTTTTTTTGTTTGAAAGATGAATTAATCGGGAGTGATCTTAGCTATGTTTGATCAAAATAGGTTCAGGCGTTTCATTGCGTTCAGGTTTTTTTTTTAATTTTTACTAAATTAATTACTTGTGCTATAATAATATCACTTGACATTGACCAAATTGTTTGGAGTCCTCAGAAAGTCATTAAAAGAAGAGAGAAGAAGCCCAATTATAAGAAAGTCTTTGACTATTCAAATTGGGTGGATGATTTTGTATGAAATTGTATAGTGAGTAATCAACCTTACAGTCTACATAACAGCACTCTGCCCCGCGCTCCAGCGGAGCCCCGGGCTCCGTCAGAGTCCGCCAGAGCCCTATGCTAACCGGGTCACTCATCCGGGAAACATTTTTGGCCAACTACCGAAAAAGGAGGTTCTCAATTAAAGTTTTAAAGTCTTTGTCAACTTTAGAGTGTTAAATTGTGATTCAAGGTGTCATGCTCAACTTAGAATATAGAATAAACCAGGGGGGGGGGGGCTACAATGAACTCGAAACTTTGTGGAGAAGCAGTGGTGCCATCTCTTGTCAATCGTTGGAACTAAAAAGACTCAGGGGCCCTATTCTACTGAACCAATTGTATTTAAATTGTTAATGAATTGTCTCATAACCGTCACTTTTGGTATTCTACTAACGTCAATGGTTTTTCAATCGCATTATAATTGTGACAATTTATAAACAATCGCAAAATATATAACAATATATGATACAATCATAAATTTAGCAGAATAGGTACCAAAAATGTGTCAAACGTGACAGTTATTAGACAATGAGGGCTTTTCAATAACGAATTTTAAAAAAAGTAGTTCGATGTGTCGATAGATGGCGCTGACTCAAATATACTTGTCAAAATAACAAATGCATTGTATCAGTACGCTGTTCACGTTGACATTTCACTTTATTTTGACAGAGCTTCTTTAGCTTGTACAGAGGTGGCGCCATCTATTTTCAAGGCTATAAACATGATGTGAAACGGCCGTGAAAACCTCTCATTCATTGAAATTAAAAGCCCTCATTATATTTACATTGAAATATAATGAGGGCTTTTCATTTATAATTAAAAAAAGTAGTTCGATTTGGCTCGATAGATGGCGCTGACTCAAATGTGGTTGCCAAAATTAACAAACGCATTGTCGACTCTTCCCGCCATTTTCGAAAAGAGACGTTGTTTACTTTTATTTTATTTCTTTTCCTAGTGTTTTCTTGAGTTATTTTGTGTTATTTTGGTGGCATTTTAACTAATGTAGCTCGTTTAAAGAGCACAAGTGTAGTGAAATGAAATGGAAGTGAATTCCGTGATTTTTGAAATTGGTGGAAATTGTCTACCAAAGTTTTAGTAAAATTGGCCACCGTTTTACTGAAACATGACTCGACTGTGACTTTGACGACTTGGAAGGAGTGTAACGTTGCAAAATATATTGAATATACAATATAGTGAAAATATAGATACTACTTGAAAATGGCAAATGCACAAGCCGTGCGGCGCCAATCATAAAGAAAAAATTAATGCATTGTCTGTACTTTTGTGTGATAATAACAAAATACCACGAAAATATAACACTACGTTGTTGACTTTGACGTCTCACTTTATTTTGACAGTTAAGTACAGAGCTGGCGCCATCTATTTTCTAGGCTATAGGCATGATGTGAAACGAAGCTTGATTGACAAGAGATGGCACCACTACTTCTACACATTGTTTGTTACTTTTAATAAAACTGATTCACATTCTATAATGTTCGTCTGTAACATGACACAGTATTATGATAAAAGCCCCCGGTGAGCCCCCCCCCCCCCCCCCCCTATGTAAATCTCCTGGTTCTAAGCTACCTCCCCACCAATTTTTAGCCAAATCGGTTCACCCATTTTTGAGTTATAAGTGGTGTAACTAAAACGACTTTGTTTTTATATACATAGATTTAAAAGATACTTCAATAAAGTGCCTGTTCCGGGCAGCGCAGGCTTATTACAAGCTTTAATTAAACTTGCAATGCTTGTATGTATGTATGTATGTATGTATGTATGTTCGGGTGAAATCTTTCAACTCAATTTTTAAACCAGTTAACCTCGACCGATTGAGATGACATTTGGCATACCTGTCAAGTTCCAATGACAATACAATATGATAGTGACAGCGAGCTGATCTGATGATGGACACGGAAGGTAGACAACGGAACTCCTCGAGGGATAATAGTAGACTGGTCGTGTTTAGGCTCATTTTGATCAGCACACGGTTACTATCACTAATTATATAAAAGCTTATATTGAAAAATATGTTTTTTACAAAAATCTTATTTCTCTAGTGATTTAATACGTTTGACACATCCTCTTAACTTTAAGGTGGATGCTCACGCTTGCGGCGCGATTTTTTTTTTTAAATGTTTTTTGCCCATTACAGCTCATCTCTTCAGATAGCGCAAGTTATTTCGCGAGAACTAGGAGACTTAACACACATGTTTTAATTTATAGTATCTCATAAATATCATCAGTTTAGCAACAATCCCCCTAAACACATTTTTACAGTTTTTTGTTTTGTTTGGTGGCATCGTAACTAAACTGATGATATTTATGAGATACTATCAATTAAAACATGTGTGTTAAGTCTCCTAGTTCTCGCGAAATCAACTTTAGCTATCTTTTTTTTTCCCATTACAGCTCATGAACACTTCGGTGGTCATGGGAAAAAAACATCAAAAAAATAATTTCGCGCCTCAAGCGAGCATCTACCTTAAAAGTGTTATATTTATAAATATCAATATTCAAAAAGATTAAAGACTTATTCTACTCAAATTTCACCATTTTGACATTTCAAAGTATTTTATGATTATTATATTATGATTCGATTATATAAAAACTTTCGTGAATCATATCAATTATTTTATAAAAACGGCAAATTTTCACGTACCGTTAAATCGATGTAAGCACCGACATAGTTTCGACCCGATCCGAGAGTCTTTTTCAAGGTGAGTGAACGCGACGCACTCCCCCCGCGTCCCGTTTAGCACTAATCCTTGAAAAAGACTCGAAACGGGTCGAAACAATGTCAATGCTTACATCGATTTAACGGTACGTGAAAATTTGCCGTTTTTATAAAATAATTGTTTCGATTATAGTTGTATATAATGTAATGCTTATAGCTATATCCTGTTGTGTCGCCTGTCCTTGCGGCGCTCGGCGCGCAGTGAGGCGGCGCCGCACTGCGCCGTGTCGAGTGGCGGCGCCTGCAGCCGCTTGGCGGAGCGCGTGCGGCGCGCGGCGCACTCCTGGCTGAGCGCGCTCGGCGTCAGCGACTTTATGCATCTGCAAACACCATCATACTGATTAATACAACATTTCAACTTAAAAACCCACTTCCGCGGTTTTATTCAAAGATATGGACGATAACTTGTAAAACTAGAGTGTCTATGAGCTGAGGGCTCATACTGCGCCTGCGACCTGCCCTACTCGGTGCAGGATAGATACCTGGCAGCCTCCTGCCCTACTCGGTGCAGGATAGATACCTGGCGGCCTCCTGCCCTACTCGGTGCAGGATAGATACCTAGCAGCCTCCTGCCCTACTCGGTGCAGGATAGATACCTGGCGGCCTCCTACCCCACTCGGTGCAGGATAGATACCTGGCGGCCTCCTGCCCTACTCGGTGCAGGATAGATACCTGGCGGCCTCCTGCAGCTTCCTGCTGAGCAGCTCGTTCTGCATGTTGGCGGCGGCGAGCTCGCGCCGTAGCTGCGCCTTGCTCTTGTTGCCGGCGGGGTGCAGGAGGGGGTGCCGGCGGAGCGCCGCCGCCGACGGCCGCAAGTTGGGATCAGGGTCCACCATTTTCTAGAAACAAACAAATAATCTTTTGATATTCTAGCAAAGCCGCGCCGGAATCTTATTCCTATTATTATTCTTATTATTTTCGTGGGACCCAGCCGGAATCGTTCCATATTATTTTCGTGAGAACCAGCAGGAATCATTCCACATATAAACTAGTCACATATTGATAATCTCCTTATTTGAAGTCAGATAAAAAGGGAGACAAACGATCACAGATATAACTCAACATTTTCATACAAGATAGTGTCACTGCTTGGGCCTGATAGTTCCCAACTTGCGTATTGCATACACCACCCATGGAATTCGTGATCAGCATCCTGCAATAGCAATACAGGCAAATATAAATAATATGTTGTTCTCGAGGGGGACAGTTGTTGGTGCAGCTTACCTTGGAGCAGCTGGTTGAAGTCACGCGAGAGCGCGGGCAGGTCCGGCAGCTTGCCGTCGCGGAAGGCGTGCCACTGGGGCCCGTTCTTGGGCAGCTTACCGTCGCGGAAGGCGTGCCACTCGGGCCCGTTCTTGGGCAGCTTACCGTCGCGGAAGGCGTGCCACTCGGGCCCGTTCTTGGGCAGCTTACCTTGAGCAGCTGGTTGAAGTCGCGCGAGAGCGCGGGCAGGTCCGGCAGCTTGCCGTCGCGGAAGGCGCGCCACTCGGGCCCGTTCTTGGGCAGCTTACCGTCGCGGAAGGCGTGCCACTCGGGCCCGTTCTTGGGCAGCTTACCTTGAGCAGCTGGTTGAAGTCGCGCGAGAGCGCGGGCAGGTCCGGCAGCTTGCCGTCGCGGAAGGCGCGCCACTCGGGCCCGTTCTTGGGCAGCTTACCTTGAGCAGCTGGTTGAAGTCGCGCGAGAGCGCGGGCAGGTCCGGCAGCTTGCCGTCGCGGAAGGCGTGCCACTCGGGCCCGTTCTTGGGCAGCGGCCCGCCGCCGGCCGCCTCGAACAGCGTCAGACCTGCAAGGCATCACAACGCTACGTCAACTCCATATACACTGCAACACTGCGAGCGACTCCATTACAATCTTACACTACTCACACAAAAAGGGAATGTTTTCAGCTAAGCTTCAACACATACTAACAAGGTAGCAAAGAAGCATACGGCCCACCTGTTGGTACGCGGGTACCGTAGCCTATGGAGGCATCACAGGTGCTTTGCCGACCCTTTAAACATTTAAAAACACCCCTTTTGAAAAACCCGATACTGTAGTCGCTTGGGAAAAGCTCACGCATGAAGTCACGCATGAAGGGGAGTGCACTCACCGAACGCGAAGATGTCCGCCTTGGTGAGGTCCGAGAAGTCCTCGTGCAGCACCTCCTTGGGCAGGTAGCGGCAGTCGCCCTCCTCCACGGAGGGAGAGGACAGCACGGTCACGTGGCCCAGGTCGCCTGCAACACACCGCACTCATCATCTACCTACCACTAGTATCATTCACGCTACCACACTCTGCGGAGTCACCCTCTGGGAGCCCCCTTGTGCTCACGGCCTCACGGCTCGCTCCTCGGCACGAGGGGCGGGTCTCTTACACGGGCGTGTGGTGTGCACTGCACGAATGACGCATGGAACATAGTGAGGTTCTCAAGGTGTTCGCTAGAGCTCCTTTTTTACACAAAGGTCTAGAAGGCACCTATTCACTCTAGCCTCGAAGAGAGACAGATTATAGTATATAGGAAAGACAGACGACGGTAGATATCGCGCAACGAGTTATGTGCGAAAGTGGTGGGGTTGATTGCGCATGTGTCAATTCACGCATTTGCTATACAGACACAAAAAAATGCTACTGCGCATTGAAGGTCAGCCTCATAACTCTTTGCGAGACCTATAGTGTATTCCACTCCTTAGCAGTTCGCATTATAAAGATAGAACCGAAACGTTTAGTACGAACAGAGGGTATACTAATGAGGTAAGGATGGTACCGAGCCGTGCGACTGCTCTTCGGTATCTTCATACACGTCACGCCCGTGTAGCTGCTTGTTGCACACTCGTGGCTCGGATCTGTGGAGTCCACCGGCCGCGTCCTAGTCGCGTCACTCACCGATCTTGTAGGTGCGGTGCGGCGCGGCGGCGTGCGGTCGCTCCTCGTCGTCGTAGCCGTCATCCGAGGGCGGCTCGTCGCTTTCGCCGCGGCAGATGAACACGTTGCCGGGCTTCACGTCCATGTGCACGAGCTGGTGCGCGTGGATGTAGGCCAGCCCGCGCGCCACGTGCGCCAGCAGCACCAGCAGCTCGCGCTCGGGCAGCGCGCCGGCGCGCAGCGCGCTCTGCAGCGACCCGCCGTCGCAGTACTCGCTCTGGATGATCATGTGGTCGTCCTCCGCCCACGCCGAGTAGTAGCGCACAACGTGCGCGTGCGTGCCGAGCGCGGCGTGCGCGTACACCTCGGTGAGCGCGGCGCGCTCGGCGGCCGAGCCCGCCACGGGCCGCAGCGAGCGCTTCAGCGCGTACACGCAGCCGTCCAGCTTGTTGACGCAGCGCGCCACGCGCCCGAACTGCCCGCGCCCGATGCCCGCCAGCTCCACGAACTCCACGTTGTACCGCGATATGTTCGACTCCTGCAACCACCAACACAACGACATCATTACTGAAACCGGACCAGTCCCTAGCTAACGCTGCGGTTGAGAAAGCTAATTTATTTGCCACTCAATTTGCGGAGGCTTCGCGTCTTGACACCTCTGGCGAAACTCCACCCAGACTTCCTCGGTGCGAAGCTTCAATGCAAGAAATTAGCATCCAGCAAAAGGAAGTGCTCAAAACGCTACGTAGTCTCTACGTGAATAAAGCTCCGGATGGTATCTCAGCCATGCATAATGTTAAAAACCTGTGCCTCTGAGTTCTCTCCGGTACTAACGCGACTTTTCCGCCTCTCTTTGAAAACTGGTGTAGTCCCCAAGTCTTGGAAGCTCGCTAACTTGCAGCCTGTACCCAAGAAAAGCAGTCGTGCTGACCTTCGAACTACCGCCCTATCTCGGTCACCTCCCTACTATGCAAATGAATGGAGCGTGTACTGAATAGGAAGCTACTTGCATACCTCGAAGGTAACGACCTCCTCAGTGATCGCCAATACGGTCTACTGGGGACCTTCTTGTGTATGCCACGCACATTTGGAGTGAGGCCATCGAGAAACATGGTAAAGCACTGGCTGTTTCACTAGACGTCTCGAAGGCCTTTGACAGGATTTGGCACGCTAGTATTCAACAAGCTTCCTAAGTAAGCTTAAACTTTCTTAGTTTGCAAGCTTCCTGCCTACGGACTGCCAGTTAAATTCTGCTCCTGGCTTGCGGACTTTCTGAGGGAAAGATCCATTCGAGTAGTTATTGACGGCTGCTCGCCGGATCAATGGGCTACAAACGCCGGGGTACTCAGGGGGCCGCCACTACGCACGTGCACTCACCCGCAGTCTCTTGGCGGGCTGCTCGGGCGTACTGTCCCACGTCGGAGTCTTCGACAGCGCGCGCTTCTTCTTATTCAATGCTTGACCTGAAAAACATTTAAATTATTATGTAAATTAAATAACTTACTCTCTTTTATTACACCTACTTTTTATATAAATATTTAATTATAGTTCAGTGTGGTGTGAGAGCTAACAGAGGTGCCTCGACACGCGCCGAAGCAGCGATCCATCGTTTTATAGTTTGATGTTGGCGACCGGCCTCAGCAGCCGTGAGTCGTCGTGCTCGTCGGGCGGCAGGCTGCCCAGCGCGCTGTCCTCGTCCTTGTGCGGGTGCAGGTGGTGGCTGCATGCCTGCACAGAGCGCGCTACTACTCTACTGCGTGTTACCGTCCGGCGTGAAGGGGTTGATGTTGGCGACCGGCCTCAGCAGCCGTGAGTCGTCGTGCTCGTCGGGCGGCAGGCTGCCCAGCGCGCTGTCCTCGTCCTTGTGCGGGTGCAGGTGGTGGCTGCATGCCTGCACAGAGCGCGCTACTACTCTACTGCGTGTTACCGTCCGGCGTGAAGGGGTTGATGTTGGCGACCGGCCTCAGCAGCCGTGAGTGGTCGTGCTCGTCGGGCGGCAGGCTGCCCAGCGCGCTGTCCTAGTCCGACGGCGGATGCAGGTGGTGGCTGCATGCCTGCACAGAGCGCGCTACTAATCTACTACGTGTTACCGTCTGGCGTGAAGGGGTTGATGTTGGCGACCGGCCTCAGCAGCCGTGAGTCGTCGTGCTCGTCGGGCGGCAGGCTGCCCAGCGCGCTGTCCTCGTCCGACGGCGGGTGCAGGTGGTGGCTGGAGCCGGCCGGCATGCCTGCGGAGTACAGGTGGTTAGCAGTGACGATCATGCGAGGCCTCGCTACACAAGTGTGTCAGCATTGAGACGAGGCTCGCCAGCACAACTGAGAGAGGAGCTCGCGAGTTGACATCGACACGCGCGTGTGTGGTGCGTTCTGTGCGACAAACTGCCTCGCCTTGCGCACACGCACGTGAAATTAGACCTTATTATGTATAGATTAAAGACCTTACATCAAAAACGCACAGTGTGAGTTTGCCTGCACACTGTGCGTGCACGATTAGAATAATTGAGCGAGGGCCTCTTTTGAGTCTGGCCTGGGCGGATGGTGCGAGGGCGTGGAACACTTTTATCTTACAAGACTGTACATTGAGCTTGGGCGGGATCAGTCTGAACCTGGGCGGATGGTGCGAGGGCGTGGAACACTTATATCTTACCAGACTGCACATTGAGCTTGGGCGGGAACAGCCTGGCCTGGGCGGATGTTGCGAGGGCGTAGAACACTTATATCTTACCAGACTGCACATTGAGTTTGGGCGGGAACAGTCTGGACCTGGGCGGATGGTGCCAGGGCGTGGAACACTTATATCTTACCAGACTGCACATTGAGCTTGGGCGGGAACAGTCTGGACCTGGGCGGATGGTGCGAGGGCGTGGAACACTTGTCACGTAGGGTCTTCGGCGTGTGGGGACTGTCGAATAACCTGAAAATTATCAGATTAGTTTGTCAATACACCTGCTAGATAGAATATCGTTTCAGAAAATATTGGACAACCTAATTAGTCTGCATTACCGAGACGGTACAACCAGTGTGGTGAGAGGACTCAGTGAGCCTCTCAAAGAGGCTCGTTTGCATGACAGTTTCTGTATGAAATTCCTCGAGGTTTTCCTTCACAGTTGCCACCTAAACATTTACTAATGAAAAACTAATTTCATTAGAGTAATTCATATCCTTTCAATGTGCTCAGACAAGTCAAGGCATTACAGCGAGTACTGGGATTCAAACCCACGAACATTAAACGAGCACTAGATGGCTCCCTAGACAGTGGATTCGTCATTATTATGAGGATAATATGTTCCAAAATGTTAGTTAAAAACCTGCCTAATGGCTGTATGTATCCTTCAGGTGTGCAATGAATACAACATTCATTTATTGTGTTACAAGTCGAAGGGAAAGAACTATTTCTAAAAGATCATGACAAAGGGGCGATGACTTAATACTACACGTACAGAGTGTATGCACAATGCCGGTATGGCCACATAATACTATACGTACAGGATGTATGCACAATGCCAGTATTGCCACAGAATACTATACGTACAGGGTGTATGCTCAATGCCGGTATTGCTACAGAATAAGGAAGTTGGGTTAGAGCTTTGGGTTTCATTAAAGTAGCCCTCGCACGCGATGCGGAGTATACAGCACTTTTACAAATATACCATTAAGAAAACTGGATTTGAAGTATTTGGTACAAATTCATTATGTGTAATTTTTGTTTTTTTTTTTCGAATGGAATTATAAAAATAATTAACATTTGATTTCTTGAAAACCCGAATAAATTTATGTACACAATACTCGTGCTTGAGTTACGCACCGCTCAGAGGCCCTAGTCGGAGTTTTGCAAACACCATCGTAACGATGAACGTAACGCCGATCGTACGTAACATAATAACTAGCTATTAAACAGTGCCAAAAACGACACAGATTAATGGCTAGTTACTACGCAATACACACCCGCTCGTCGTTACGATTATCGTTACGATGGTGTGTGTAAACTCGGACTTGCCCCTCTGACTATTGTGTCGGAGCGATGTATCAAGTTATTCATTCGGTGGTATTAATAACTTGTTAGTAATCTATGGCGCATGCACTAATAAATAGTTTTGACCAAATTTTCCCATTTTTTATAGATCTGGAGATTGTTAGTTGGCATTTGCCCAAAAATGGGACAGTATGGGCTAATAGTAATTAGTAAGTAAGCTATTTTTTAAATTTCTTTGGTTTCTGACAGGGCTAGTTTAGAATGTTGTTACCAAAACAAAATCAGACCCGTTCGCATCATTCAAATCATTGTGTAGTCTGGAGTGAGGGATCCTTGCTTCACGAGCTGTAGTTTCCTCAATCCGCTGAGTTTCAAGCCAATTCAAGCTAGGAAAGAAATGACGTGAACGGTTCTGATTTTGTTTTGGTCATAGCGTTCTAAACTACAGGTCTAGCGCTTAGTTGAGTCAGTCCCTGAGGTATGGGAGCGGTACGGGAGGGGTGTTTTCATCTCTAAAACTATCAGATGACATGTGACATAATGTAAATTAAAACACCCCTCCCGTACCGCTCTCCCATACCTCAGGGACTGACTCAGACCTGTAGTGCTATTGGCTATTATTTTCATCTGTTTATTGAAATTAAGGGATGTCTATATGTGTGTGTTATATGGGTGCTGCGGTGTGTCCGGCCTACGAATAGACCTATCCGTCTCCTTCCGTGGATGTCGTAAAAGCCGACTAATGGATTACCCGGACTTGTTGATAAGATTCGTTGGTATAAGATTTGTCCTGGCTGCTAGCTTATTATGGAATGTGTTATTACTGGAAGAAAGCGTTAGCCGAGTCAGTCGTGAGAAGCAATGGCGGCGATAAGTTCACCACTTGTCACGTCTATATTCCACGATGGTGTAACCCACTGTGAAAAGAGGCCCACCGAGGCTCTGCCTACCCTTTCGGGGAAAAAGGCGTGTGTCTATATATGTATGTATGTATGTATGTATGTATGTATGTATGCATGTACCTATATGTAGTGATTGAGTAATGTATACTATGCAGTGTACCCATACAATAAAAGTGTACTAATATTGACTTGCTTGTCTGACAAATGTTAATAGGTATATATATAAATAAAGTAATCACAAATTCAAAATCCAATAAAAGTGACTCATCGTATCATGAGATCATGGCCAGGTGATAAATTAGCATTTTTGGCAACATCTTTGGAGTCTGGTAAACACAGAGACCAGGTAGCCAACACCATCCGACCCAAAACACACTGTAACCAACAACAATAAGGTTGAATGTTTGTTGTCAGGATGTCATCATAGCTTTGCAAAAGTGTGCTCTAACCTTGTACAGGTAAGGTAGAACTTGGTCCTCGTTTGCTCACAAGGTGGCAGGTTTTTTTCGCGCCAGCTGTTTGGACTCCATATGTTTTGTTATTGTGTGTACTAACTGTGCTATAACCGATTTCCAACCGAAATTTGAAGGAGGTATTTGCGAACTGACGATCGCGACAACACCTTGAGTCGATGGCGTAGATTCGGACACTGACGTCATTGCCTTGGGTAGTTCACACAACATTATCAAGCCCCAAGCTAAGCAGAGCTTGTGTTATACTACTACTAGATAACTGATTTATACATTACATATATAGTTTTTTTAAATTATAGGTACATAGAAAATACCCAGAACACCCTGAACATATATCTGCAGATCGTACAAATATTTGTTCCGAAGCGGGGATCGAACCCGCAACCTCCTGCGTCGCAGGCGAACCATCGCCCGCCACGCCACAAAGGTCGTCCTCGTCGAAAAAGTATCATAGATTAGGTTTTGATCTGTTTGTAAAGAATTTCATAAAAATAGGCCTAGCTTGTTGAAATACATACCTGCGTCATAAACTCACCCAGTTTTTTCACCCTTCTCTTAAAACTATCACAAAAACTATTCAAAAAATGCAATTGCGAATTTGTGTCCTTCCGTTCCATCCGTCCGTACTTCTGTCACATTAGAGTCTAGCGGCTTAACCTTTTAACCTACAGTCTTCATATTTATTAGGTATTTATATATCTGACTGACCAGAATCCAAATATATATACATAACTAAAAACGATTTTGTTTTTTTGTGAAGATTGCTCCCGTCAAGTAAATAATAAAACCGGCCAAGTGCGAGTCGGACTCGCGCACGAAGGGTTCCATAGGTACCATTGTCTATAAAAACGGCAAAAAAACACGTTTGTTGTATGGGTGTCCTCTTAAATATTTATTTAAGACTAACTATCATGGTTCATGAGATACAGCCTGGTGACAGGCAGACAGACAGACAGACAGAGGAGCCCTAAGGCGCCCTGGACGCTATTACTAATAATAGCGTCCCATTTTACCCTTTGGGTACGGAACCCTAAAAAGGCAACATGTGGCTGCCGCTATGGCGACACCTGAAACGGTGAGGTTGGCTCTGGTGCATGACCTGCAAGGGGGACAGGTCAGTAGGTGCAGCATAGTCTGGCAGGAGGCACCACAGTCACACTGCACTGGTCTAGCATTCCCCACTTGCCTAAATTGTATATGCACCTCCCCACTTGTGTTTGTAGTCTGTGTGAAGAGACTTCCATACTCCCTAGTCAGTCATTTCCCGGAGGTATAGGTACGTTCATCTAGATCTAAAAGGTTGGGATAGTTGGTTTCTAGATATGACTTGTTTGGATGTGAGACTTGTTGTGATCTGAGACTTGTTAAGACTTGCATGGATGCATTATTAAGGACTGGTTTTAAATGGAACTTTTTTAGTTTGCTGTCTATGAGGAATATTCCAGCAAATTTATGACTTTTATAGATTACCACAGACTGAAAAATAATGAAAAATATATATATTTGTTGTTAACACTAGAATACTTAGGTACTAAATAAAACTAGGTATGACAACAAATTGTGTGTGAATACTACAGCAGTTTTAGTAGTCCCATTAAATCTCCACACTATTTATTTCACATTATTTATATCTGCAATCTGTTATTATTATTATTATTTAAAATTATAGACGAGCAGCTTTCGCTGATGTGTCTATTTCAGAGTGTTGAAATGTCTTAGTTCCACTCGCTGCACTGATTACACTTTAATGTCTTTAATTGTTAACAGTTTGTTCGTTCGCAACCAGTTATCTAATTTGTTGTTGAACTATAGGTGTTCAGTTGTTAGACTATAGGCGGATGAGTGGAGTGGTATATGGCGTTTGTATCCGCAATCTGTTGTTGGACTATAGGCGGATGTGTGGAGTGGTATATGGCGTTTGTATCCCCAATCTGTTGTTAAATTATAGGCGGATGTGTGGAGTGGTATATGGCGTTTGTATCCCCAATCTGTTGTTGGACTATAGGCGGATGTGTGGAGTGGTATATGGCGTTTGTATCCGCAATCTGTTGTTGAACTATAGGCGGATGTGTGGAGTGGTATATGGCGTTTGTATCCCCAATCTGTTGTTGGATTATAGGCGGATGTGTGGAGTGGTAATGGCGTTTGTATCCCCAATCTGTTGTTGGACTATAGGCGGATGTGTGGAGTGGTATATGGCGTTTGTATCCCCAATCTGTTGTTGGACTATAGGCGGATGTGTGGAGTGGTATATGGCGTTTGGGATCCAGACTCATTCGTCCTTCTTCCCGTCCTTCTTCCCGTTATAACAGGTCCAGGACATGGGTTCTCTTCAGCCGCTTTTTGTCAAATGGATTTTCAATAAGCACTCTCGCTAGCAGACTGTCTTGACATTTAAGGCAGTCCCAGTAACGTTTTCGAGAAGCCGATTCAAAGAAAGAATGGAAACTAACTTAAGAGCCTCAGGTAGACAGTCAACAGCAAGATGTAGAGAGAATCAGTAACAGTGACCCCCCCCCCCCTATGTCAATCTCCTGGTTCTAAGCTACCTCCCCACCAATTTTCAGCCAAATCGGTTCACCCGTTCTTGAGTTATAAGTGGTGTAACTAAAACGACTTTGTTTTTATATACATAGATTTAAAAGATACTTCAATAAAGTGCCTGTTCCGGGCAGCGCAGGCTTATTACAAGCTTTAATTAAACTTGCAATGCTTGTATGTATGTATGTATGTATGTATGTATGTTCGAGTGAAATCTTTCAACTCAATTTTTAAACCAGTTAACCTCGACCGATTGAGATGACATTTGGCATACCTGTCAAGTTCCAATGACAATACAATATGATGGTGACAGCGAGCTGATCTGATGATGGACACGGAAGGTAGACAACGGAACTCCTCGAGGGATAATAGTAGACTGGTCGTGTTTAGGCTCATTTTGATCAGCACACGGTTACTATCACTAATTATATAAAAGCTTATATTGAAAAATATGTTTTTTACAATAATCTTATTTCTCTAGTGATTTAATACGTTTGACACATCCTCTTAACTTTAAGGTGGATGCTCACGCTTGCGGCGCGAAATTCATTTTTTTTTTTGACGTTTTTTGCCCATTACAGCTCATCTCTTCAGTAGCGCAAGTTATTTCGCAAGAGCTAGGAGACTTAACACACATGTTTTAATTTATAGTATCTCATAAATATAATCAGTTTAGCAACAATCCCCCTAAACACATTTTTTAGGATACTGAGCTTATTTATTTAAAGCCATGACCCGGCTCAGGTCACACTCAACTCTTCATGTAAAATGGCTTGTGAAATAAGTATGGCAATGAAAAGTGCTAAGCATTACAATTCATCCCACAAGATCTAAGCAATGGACATTTGTTATGATAATAACATAAAATAAATTACAAATACACGTCTGGGATACCTACAGGAATTGAGAAATTCAAACCATGTTATTTGTGTAATTTTCCCTTGTTATTTGTTTTGTTCTAGGTGAACACACCCAGAAACGTAACGGGGACAAGACACATACCACTTTCCAAGGTTACTAAGGTGTAAGTATAGAATCTCAATGGAGAAAATAATGAAACTCACCTGAGAGCCCTAACCCTTTTGTAAGGCGGACTATGAGGATCTGGGGCGGGCGAGGAGTCTCTAACGCCGTCGTCATCATCCGATGTGGTAAAATCCAGCTTCCTAGGCACTATAGACACCGGTATTGGACTCAAATTTTCCGAAAATATGTTGAATGGGTCCAAAATATCGCACGAAGATTCAACAGATAATTCCGTCGAATTGTGTTTGTTATTGTAACCGTTCTTCATTCTATACCACTCCGACATGTTTGTTAACACATTAAGTACACTAAAACAACACGATAACACAAATTAATCACACTTTTTTCCTAGATTTACTCAAAAAACGCATTACTTTCACATTTTGTAATCTCGCATGACGCATAGCACCTGTTTGACATCTTAACCAATCATAGCGTAGCAAATAACCGGTACCTAGAAACTTTGAATTTGATTGGTTAACTTTACAATGTTGAATAATAATGGCGCGTTAGACGCTATGATTGGCTGGTTATAAATGCGTTCATAAAATTATACACAATAACGGTGCGTTCAATGGGTTGGTACACCTAATGTGAATGGCTGAGTTTATCAATACAAACGAGGCAAGCGAGAGGCTCCAAAGTAGTTGTGTATCTCTTTCTTTTTAGTGTATCTATATCTATTTCTGTATTCAAATTCAAATTCGTTTATTCCAGGCTGATAGCTCATAATTACACACAGAATAATAAAGACACATTCTTTAAATTTAAAAACACACAAGTTACAAATTATTATTTAAGTACCTATGTCAAATTACAACAAGGCACAAAACAACACAATAAAACAAATACAACAATTAAATACATACGCAGACACAAGGCATTATTATTAGGCTATTATTTAGCTTTGGCAACTTGCGAGACAAGGACACTTTACGACTTTGAAGCTTTGAACAAAAAAAACACTGTAAAATGTGTTTATCATAGATAAACTGATAAACGGTGATAAACTGATGATATTTATGAAAAAAAGTATTAAAATCAATCAAAATATCAATTAAAACAAACAAACAACAATATTTTTTGTTTATCAATTAAAACATGTGTTAAGTCTCCTAGTTCTCGGGAACTTAACTTTCGCTATCTAAAGAAGTGTTGATGAGCTGTAATGGGCAAAAAATACCAAAAAATAATATCGCGCCGCAAGCGTGAGCATTCACCTTAAAGTTAGGTATTAAAGTTTGAATGAGGGGTTTTCACGGCCGTTTCACATCATGCTTAAGGAATCTTCAATATAGATCTTAAACACCTGAGATGGTATAGGTATAAAGTTTTTTGATGACTGGTTTGTAGAGACACCATGTCTCTGCGCCATATAAAAGGGCAGGTATGATATGATGATATTATAGTTATGAATAGGTATTTATAGGTATGATATTTTAATCTTCATCTCTAACTTAAGATCATGGGTATTCTATACAAGATCAGCGAGTCGTCTGAAATTGGCAGTTTGCTATGCGTGATGGTTTCTTCGAAGCCAGGGTGTTATCATTCCGGATATTGCTTCCCAGATTTTTGATCTGCGATACCTCCTCTTGTGATTTCCCATCTTATAGTTACCTAATAGAGATTTTCCAATATAGAGTTGAACTTGCCCCTTAGAGCATTACAGGCCTCCGATGGACTTGCCCTAAACCTTGATAATGTTAAACACGCCTTTTTCAGTCAGGACAGTAGGTTGGATTTGATTGCTAATAATACTGCAGCGCTTCTCTCTTATCAAATGCAAAGTATATGACGAAGAGAGTTTTTTTTTTTTTTATTTATTCTTCTTTTATGACTGTACAAGTATACGGCCCACCTGATGTTAAGCGGTAACCTCTGCCTATGAACAGTGCATTACCTCATAGGTCACTTCCACCTAGGACGCGCCCTATGTGGCATTGCACTGCGCCCGCCACCCTGACACTGAGACAAAGATGAAAAGTCTCATGTGCCTGTAATTTCACCGGCACCCTTTTCCTTCAAACCGAAACTCAGCAATGCGAGCACTACTGCTTTGCGGCAGAAATAGGTATGGTGGTAGTACTTCCCCGGAAGAACTCTTTCACAAAAAAGCTCTACTCCTACTCTACAAAAAAGCTCTACTACTACTTCTAACAAAAAAGCTCTACTACTACTTCTCAACCTTGCTTTACTCCACTTGTAATTTGGATCTTATCAGAAAGTTCGTTTTCATGCTGAACCTGCGCTTTCATGCCAACATGAAATTGGTGTACCTATAATGTAGACGAACTTCATTGGATATCCTGACTTTTGGAGAATGAGCCAAAGGGCCTCCCGCGAAATGTATTTACTAGGTTATGTACCCATAATACATTTATTTACAGAAAGAATAATACAACTAATACAAGGTCTGTACAAAATACTTATGAAACAGTTGTGCTACCTGAAGACCACTGCTAGCGAGCGATCTAAAGGTAGCTCAACTAATGACAGTTTCAAAAGAGGAAGACGAGTGACAAACTTTCTAGGCTGGTCCTACTTAACTCTGACATTACGAGTCAATCCAAGTCATTGAGAGCCTCAGAGCGTGGTTAAAAAACATCTACATCCTTGGAGTATACCCATTGAACCATAGATTTAGTATATGTACTAGATCTACAATCAGAGATCGAAGATGGAACCAAAAAAAATATGTGCACGTGTTGGTGAAAGTCTATGTCTGAGTTAAAAATAGTGTTGCCTCGACCAACACTTTTACATTGTCGATAGAATTCATCATCCGTCCGTGATGTGTATGGTAGATAAATACATCTTAATGCAGATTAAGTCTTTCATGAATAACACAGTTTAGCAGATTTGACGTCATAAAGAGAATAAGGTTCTTATTCCAATTTTGAATACAGTTAATAAATAAACCTTTATTATTGATTGACCCCTAAATATTACGGTTTTATTTATAGGTGGGATCTTATAGTTTCCCTTTTAAATTTAAAATTAAAATGTTTGCTGCATATACCTAGTGGAGTTCAAATTTGAGTCCATCCCAGTCTTCTTATAACCGATAACCATTTTTCTCGTAGCAAAGGATTACTTGGAAATCTGAAAGCACAAAAACATTTTATATCAGCCGTGCTACGCCCATATAATTTTTCACTCTGTTACTTTATCTATATACAATTTGTTACCCCAAAGTTTATTATTTTTCAAGTGTAAACCACGCTTTATGGATAACATTAAATTTAAATGTAACCCAAAAATTCCGTTCTAGCGGGACTCGAACCCGCACCTTCGCGTGTCATCGGCGATGCCTTAAACAATTTACCCATAGATCGAGCTATGACGCTGGAGACGAAATTTGTGGGCACTATCAACTCGGCTATAGCGCCAAGTTGATAGTGCTGTATATACAGGTGTTTCATTGAAAACCTTCTGTTCAAAGTTCGAAAGTAAAGGCATCGCTGATCACAGGCGAGGGTGCAGGTTTGAGTCCCGCTGGAACGGAATTTTTGGGGTATATTTAAATTTAATTTGTTACCTATTATCTTATTAAGCAGAAATAAACAATATTTATTTATAAAAATAAAAAAGAAATATACCCTTTCGGGGAAAAAGGCGTGTGTAATAATCAACAACGTAAATATTTACTCCAAAATATCTACTACTACTCAAACTGCAATAAAAATACCCGTGGTGCTTTAAAGTTACCTTTTCAATAGTCAATACAAAAACACACACCTCAATGTCCACCTGGTTATTATAGATTTAAAAAAAACAATAAAATGTTAACAGAGCACACATATTTACTCCAAACAAAGTAAACCTCCATTCTAGGATGAACAAAAATTTAATTTATAGGTAGGTATAGTGCGCGTCATGTAAAAAGAACGCTGGTGGTCAAGCTTCTACAGGCGTTCCAGCGTTCTTTTTACATGACGCGTACTATAATTGTACATTATTTGTAGTAAACTAGGTAGGCACTCATTCAATGCATTGGTATACATCTCTTAATTAAGTAGAAAGTAAGTAATGTCTTAAAAAGAACGCTGGAACGCCTGAAGAAGCTTGACCGCCAGCGTTCTTTTTACATGATGCGCATTATACAACGATATAGACTGCAACAGGACTATCGATATTTCTGACGTCATCACTTAGTCAAGCACTATCGTAATCAAACATTTTTATATTTTACATAAAATATTGTTTATTTCTAGGTGCAGCAACGAAATATTATTCAAAAATATAAGGGAAAGTCCTAATCTACGAATGAAACTGGTTTTTAGGCCATTTACTAAAGCAGAATTGATAAAATAAGCAATACAATCGAACTACCAATAATCTCTTATTTACCTGTGAAACGTGTATTTTCCCGGATAATTACGTCTTGTATCTTCACAGTCACAAACTGAACACGACACCATTGTCATACAAAGTAATATTTCTTATTTAATAGTAAGATTACTAAAATAATTACAAAATTAGTTAAACTGCACAAGAGACCGTCCGGTATGCGCATCTACTCAAGCAAAACATGTCACATTCAATACATTGTTGCTGTCACTTTTCTTCTTGCACGGGGTACATTTAAAAATGACTTCTCTCTCCCACGCTACGTTGGTCTATTTAGCGTAGCGAAAAAATTCTACGTCTATGCATTGAACGCACCCCTGCCTGACGTGACAGTTGGTGACATAAATATTTTTTTTGTTCTATGGTAATATAATGTCAGTGTCATTAATGTACTTTGTTTATTGACTTGATCTTGCAGTCTTGCTGGTTGCGATAAATTGAATTAAAATGATATATTATTATAAAATTTAATGAGATACCAAATAGTACAAAACTAACTACCAATAGTGTTCACTATGTCGCTTGTTGTGTGGCTAAAAGTTAGTCTATTGATGTGTATTCCTTGCTATAGTTTACAACAAAGCTTGCGACCACACGAAATTGTATTTAATTACAATAACACGTAAGTAATAGCTATTTATTATTATTAAAATTGAACATTGTATACTATACTACCATATTACATTCAAATTACATCATAATTCTTGGTAAATAGTAGCTAACTACAGGTAGGTAGTAAGTTAGCAATTCTAGAGAGCAACTTAGGGAAAAATTGGCAAAATTAATGGTGTACATTTATCTAACGGGATATGTTCATTAAAGAGCGAAAGTAATATTAATCTACTCTCCCTCCCCCTACGGGGTGAGCGTCACCCCTAAAAGTGTTCCCTACACCAATATAAATATAAAACTAATAGTGTACATTTATGTAACGGGATATGTTCATTAAAGAGCGAAAGTAATATTGATCAACTCTCCCTCCCCGTACGGGGTGAGCGTCACCCCTAAAAGTGTTCCCTACACCAATATAAACATAAAATCATTGCATGAACGACTGTATGACTGAATGTTTATTGTTTTTTTGCTCGTTCGTTTCGTTTCGTATGAGGTAGTGCTGGCCTCTGGTGTCAGAGTTTGTCAAGCCGCCCGAGGGCCTCTGACATGGCTTATCGACTGCTATTAATCAATAACAGCCGGGACCGACAGCTTAACGTGCCCTCCCAAGTACAGAGCGATGGAAATCCGCACATAACTTAGAAAAGTCATTAGTGCGGAGCCTAGGATCGAACCCGGTATCGTTGGATTCTGAGTTGCACTATTGAACCGTTTTTTTTGCTGAAAGTTAAGTTTTCTCAAAAATTACCCTCTTTCGCACTTTTCCTTACATCGCCTGCTGCTCGCCCTTACCTGACGCTGACCTGGGTTGCGGGAGGGAGAGAAGATATAATGAACATATTATCCCGTTAGATAGAAGGACTCCATAAATTTTGCCACTATAGCACAGAACATGCACTTCCTCATGTATTAATGAGTAGGTATATGTTTACTCGAGGCGGTGATTCATCCTTAACATGACTGAACCTTGATAAGACTGGTTCTTTCCTTATCTGGTTATAAATGAGACATTGCCTTTGTATTTGTAAATGAATTGACCCGAGTAACCTGACAGTAGAGGCCCATTTACACGATACTAGTTTCGTGCCCGAAAAGGGGCAATAATAGAATACAATATATTGCTCGCAACGATGGCATTCAAAAGCTGAAAGCAACTGTTTCCACTCAGATTCTAGTTAAAAAATTGAATGCAAATCTTGAAAATAAATAATTGCAAGAGTCTTTTGTTTACACCAATATGGTTCAAGGGCCTGTCACGTGATCCCCGGGCCGCGACGCGTGGGCGATCACACGTGTGTTAGATTAAGTAATAAATAAAGTGTTTTTTATGTGTATGTTAGTTTCTAAGGTATTTATGTTGATATGGGCTTACTGTTTAGGTTTAGTGCATTTCTCAGTAAGCCTGAAATAAAGATTTGGAATTTTTGGAATTTGAATACAATTATGTTTAGGAGATTATTGCTTACAAGTTTTGTCTTGTCTAAACACACGCTTCGCTTGTATGTGCGTGTGCGGGTTGCTTCAAGTATTGCACGTACTTGCGTTGGCGAATTATTCATTCAAGTGTTGAACGTTTTAGAAGAGTGTTTACTATAAGATATGAGTCAAAAAGTGCTAACATTCTGTTCTGCTGATATAATAAAGTTCATTGATATTTATCGCAATCATCAGTGTACCTATATGGGATACTGAAAATATAAATAAAATGAATCGTGATGCTCGTAATTCTGCATTAGCTGAGTTTGCTCAGGAATTTGGAGTTGACGGTTTTGGCAACAAGGAAAAAAAAAAACAGTTTTTTTTTTTGAATACAGGAATTGCTTTTATTGTACGTGCTGTTTGCAACAAGAAAAGTTTTGAAACAAAACATATAAAACAGATCAAGAATGTTACGTGTTGTTTGTTAAGACCAAGCAAGTCAATGATTGCTTCAGTTTAATTGTATGCAACAGGCAAGAAACTTCCATCATATAAATGGCGCAAGCCAGATTGAAGAGACGTAAAGCGAGGACGCGTCGCGGACAGGGCGGAGACGAGACACGGACGCGACTTTTGAAATTATATAGAAGAGACGGGGCGCGGACGCGACGGTACACGTGACTGTGCGAGCGAGCGAGACCCGCCCGGCGGGCATGCCAACCCCGCGCCCCCTCCTCGTCCCCACCGCGTCCGCGCCCCCTCCTCGTCCCCACCGCGTCCGCGCCCCGTCTCTCCTGTGTTTTGAACAAAAGGCGCGGACGTAAAAGCGTTGTGTCCGCGGCCCGTCTATTCTGTATGTTTTGCGTCGCGACGCTTCTATACATTTTGTATGAACGCGGAAGAGACAAATGTCCGCGCCCCGTCTGCGTCTTATGTCATTTCTGTCTGGCCCGCACCTAAGAGCCAGTGCTCCCAGTGATCCTACACCTTCAATAAATATATCATTGAACGAGCGAAGCGAGTTCTCTGACTCAACTTGGAAGGATCGGCGTTTGTATGTATGTATGTATGTATGTATGTTTGTCCGAGCATAACTTCCGAACCGTTAATCCGATCTTGATGAAATTTGATTTGGGTGTAGATAGTATTGGTACAATTTGTTGGTAAGGTTATGAGCTGTATCAGTCGGGGGGTAAAAAAATAAAAAATAAAAGTGAGAGTATCAGATTTAATGGGGTGTCATATGAAAGCCCCTCGCTTCGAAACAAAACTATTTATTATAATTTTTTAAATTATGTATTTTTTTAGATATTAGGGTAAATCAAAAATGTAAAAAACCAAAACCTCTAGGGTACTTCCACTAATCCTACAACGATGTGGTACGTTTGTAGCTTTTATGACACAAATACTGGGAAAAGTCTAAAATTGAAGAATTTCGAAACCTGTACTCTATAAAACAATAACCAGTATAACATCCATTGTTGACCTCCCGTTTCTAGGAATTTGAACGACGTTGTAGATCTAACTTTTTGAACCACACGTACACACAGATATTTTTTCTATAGAAATAAGGTAACCTACCTAAATCGCGTGTATTCGCGAGGTCTCAGTTCGGGGCGAACCACTAGTAGGTACCTATATAGTGATATAATGATTTGTTCTGTTCCAGATACAAGTACAATGTGTCCTACGAGGTGTCGGTGGACAGGAACACGGAGTACATCATGGAGTTTGCGGGGGTGAGACATTATTATACTATATTGTGTTTATTTTGTATTACAACCAAAACACAAATCTAATTAAACATACATACATACATACATAGACACACGCCTTTTTCCCCGAAAGGCATCTCTTTTCACTGTGGATTGCACCATCGTGGGAAATAGACGTGACAAGTGGTGAGCTTATCGCCGCCATTGACTCTGCTAACGCTTTCTTCCAGTAAAAATACATTCTTTAAATAAGCTAGCAGCCAGGACAAATCTATAACTAACGAATCTTACAAACAAGTCCCTTAGTCGGCTTTTACGACATCCACGGGAGCAGATGGAGGGGTCTATTCTTGGGCCGGAAACACCATAAATAAAACTAATTCTTAACTAATCATTCAGAACTAGGTTTAGAGTCTTTGGGCCTCATACGATAAAGGATTAGCCAATATACTATTACAACAAAACACAACATGTTTTTTTTTAGAATTTTAATCAAAAATAGATCTTCTTTCGTTTGCATTACGCACACATTCCATCAACACATGTTGCACATCTTCTCAAGATCCACAGACTTCACTGATGTTACTTCTTAGGGTTCCGTACCCAAAGGGTAAAACGGGACCCTATTGGACAGTCGCGTGGACTGTTTTTACAGCATCATGCGCAAGCGGGGAACATCTCTGGTGCGCAGGGTCCGGGCCAGCTCCAATGGTATTCTGAGCATATTCGCAAATAGGTTTGACTGCGTATACATGTATCACTGCACTATGATGCATGCTCTCACTAATGACAATCACTTTAAATATGACTTTTATAAATAATTTTAATAATTTTGTGACATGACATGTATTAACATTTTTAATTTGTTTTTTTTTTGTAATTTGTATTTATTAAATTTAACCTGTGTTGTTGCTTAAATAATTGAATGGTTTGATATGTCCAGCAGTGGACTTCCACAGGTGGATGATGATGATGTCATATTTTCAATGTTAGTTTGTAGTATTCAATTGTAATTATTCTTACTAACCGTAGTGTAGATAGACGATGTATTTTACTAACCCAATGATCCTTGTTGATTGAATAAATAAATGAAATATATATACATAGATATATATTACTAAGACTCCACGGTCCGTCCGTCTGTCACCAGGCTGTATCTCATGAACCGTGGCAGTTAGACAATTTAAATTTTCACAGATGATGTTTTTATGTTGCCGCTATAACAACAAATACTAAAAAACAGAATAAAATAAATATTGAAGGGGGCTCCCATACAGCAAACGTGATTTCTTTGCTCGTTTCTGCTCGATATTGATAACGGCAACAGGTAGGCTTTTGAAATATTCACAGAATATTTAGTTGTAGGTATATTCACTTTAAAAACAAATAATTAAATTAAAATAAATCAAATATTTAAGGGGGGCTCCCATACAACAAACGTGTTATTTTGCCGTTTTTATAGATAATGGTACGGAACCCTTCGTGCGCGAGTGCGACTCGCACTTGGCTGGTTTTTTTTATTATATAAGTATGCGAATTTGTTGGTTGGAATGTGTCCGGAACGCAGCCTGAGAGCGGTAACTAATACCTTTCGTTTAAAATCTGATTGGTCAATCCAGGGATAGCACGTTTTAAGGAGGTTGTATAGTGCGATACTGAATGCCTTCCTCAGTTGACTTGTTATCAAAATACTCCTGCCATAACACTTTACATTGGATTTTTAAAAGTCTTAAGCGCTTTATTCACGATCTATCCCAGTTTACGTCATCTCAAGCAGTGTTGTCACATACAATTTTGGCACAATGGTAGAACAGGTTGCAAAAATTGGTAGAAATAGGTAGAATTTAAAATGAAAAATAGGTAGTTCTACCAATCAAGTTTAAGTACATTTTTAATGATTAAAAATGCGTATAAATTTTCAAAATTATTTATTTGTGTTGTTTATACATCAGTTAAACAGACATATGTCAGACAGATGTCACTGTCAATGTCAATGTCATTGTCACTCCGTAGCTCTATACTATGTACCTCATCATTCACTCATTTCACTTAACGCGTTCCGTTTTAAGTGCTAACAGGCTAAATTAGATAGTAAGTAAGCAAAGTTTCTATACACGCGTGCAGAATTGTTTACAATCGTAATAGTTTCAAAAATGGGTAGATTTGAGGCCGAGGGTTGTAGATAGGTAGATTATAGGTAAAATAGGTAGATCTACCAAAAAATAGGTAGATGTGATAACACTGATCAGACGCAGATACAGACTATCGTGCGCGCATCAAGCGTGAGCTATTCACGATACTTTTGCATCGTGCTCCGGGCATAACCTTGGCGGGACGTAGGTACCTATACAGCAAGATGGATAATGAATAAAGCGCTCGTAATCTGCAAGCAACGGGTCGAATAAGAAAAGCACACCGTCACCGACAGCTTGCTTAGTTGACGTGACGTCGTTCTATTGAAGGGGGCCGTTTGCACTTCGTGTTCGCCCTCCTTGTGGCGCTTTCGCGTTATACTATAACGACACGAGCAGGGGCGAAACGACGCACCACACAACAACCACGACTGCAGCACTTCGGGTAGGTATACAGCAAACAAAGTGCGGCGCACAGACATACACGGGTGTGTGCTGCGGCGCACAGACATGCACGGGTGTGCTGCGGCGTCACCCCCCCGCCCGCTACCCTCCTTCACCCCGCACCGTGTCGTCGCCGGCATCGTGACGATATCGTTGACAGTGTGAAAGCGTTTAGCAGTAAGCGGTGCGGGGTCGAGCCACAGCACTATCACACACTACATATCTGTGTCCGTGCGCCGCACTTTGTTTGCAAGCGCGTGCGTGTTGTGCGGCGCGTCGTTTCGCCCCGGTACCGCCGACGACACGCGTGGCGTGTTGCGCGCTACAAGGCCGAGTGTGCGCTCCGCAGGACGTCGCGCTGTCCGCGACGCCGCCGGCGCGCGTCACGGTGGCCAGCGACTTCGCCAACATGACCTACCCGCTCTTCATAACCGCGCGGCAGCAGAAAGGTATTTCATTATGTGTACACTCCGCAGACGAAACAACCTATAACCACACCCGGACACTCGTACACGCGTTAGAACGCACACTCTCATAAACTATGCATGGCCTAATAAAAGGCGACTCGTTTAGTATGAGGAAACCGCGCTTCGACCCCGCGGGGCGGAGACTCGCCGGTCTGTACTATACGAAGTCTGTGCCTAACTGTGTCTGTGTGATGTTTTTGGTGAAACATGTGAACATAATTACTTGTAAGAACTTTTTAACCATGTTTGAAGCAATAAACCATTTTATTTTATTTCATAATTTTCGAGGCGAAATCTTTGGATCCGTTAACGTATTGTATCAATCAATCAATCATTTATTTTGCGAACATTACCCATGTTCGATGATAAGATAATAATAAAGATGAAAAGGTACAGGCCATGATCAGCTTTACAGCATGCAAAGTTAAAATAAGTACATATTGCCATTAAGTTGAACGCGATTAAAGCTCATTATATATCTATATTGCAAGCTGGCCTGAAGTGGCAAGCGCCTGTCGACCTCCACCAGCCCAGTGCTGGGACCTGGGACTGGGAGAAGCGTGCTCTCTGCAAGTTGAAACGGCTCTGTATTTGTAACGGTTGCGGGAGTAGGTGGATGGAGGTGGCGCGGACCGTTCGTCAGCATCCTATAGAGGACACCTATGTGCAGCGGTGGACATGATGATGATGTTTTAAGGGCATGTGCCAGATGAATAATTTGAACTTGCCTCTGCCTACTTTTACTTCTAGGTTTGGTCTCGTTGGAACAGGAGTAAATTTATTTAATAAGACGGTTCAAAATGATCCTTGTGATTTCAATGAATAAAATACTTTTTGACTTTGACTACCCGCTCGTTGGATATCCTCATGGACCTGTCGTGCGATTACGTAACTCTGTGCTATCGGTGACAGTGCTGTTTTTATTTGGATGTCGTTTTTGCGATTACATTTACGCAGTCGCATTGCAATCAAGTTTTGTAGACAAACTGGCCGCGGCCCGGCTCACCACAGTTCCGACTGGACACGCTAACGGCCTGCGTAAATTGAATAATAGCATGAGCGACATTCCGGACAGGAACAGCTTTGGAAGTACAAAATGCACGCGTTGAAGGGGACCTGAGGATATGATCCGCGGGAGTGCAGTCGTGTACTACTGCGACCAGAGCGCTGCTGCTCGGCGAGCTCGCCTTAACAGAGTAGTTGAGGAGCGTACAGTCTGCTGAAACGTAACGTGAAATGTATCATGTATCATGTAATTAAATAATTTGCCATACACATTGCTGCAATGTATCATGAAAGATAACACACTTTATAACAATTTCTAATAGTTTGGATGTCTTGCGCGCGTGGAATGAATTACGCGCGCTACGAGCATTTCAAGATGCTCGCGGACCGATCCGTGATTTGTCGGTTTTTCGAACGAACACGAAGGGGCGCGCAGTGTGGAAACGTACGCGGGAGGTTCGTAGGGAATGCGCGGTAAGAGCGCGCTACGCGTCCACGCTTGCAGCGAACATGCAATGAAAGGCAGAATGATACACTTCATGTTATACTCTTCACTAGAAACGGGATATTTACCATGATTTTTGAGTTTTAAATGTTCCCGATATTTCGGCACAGTTGCATGCGCCATGATCACGGGAGAACTAACTAAAGTCTTTGCGAGTAGATGTTATTGGCAGATATTCATAAATCATGGTAAATATCCCGTTTCTAGTGAAAAGTATGTACATAACCATGATAGTTTCAAAAGTTTACTTCATATTATGTTTCATCAGTCTGTACGCACCTTAATATACTCGTATATGGCTGCAAGTGACTGAAAAAAAACGAGAGTGAGTCACAAACGAATGCCGAGGCTCATAGGTGTCGTCGTAGTAGTGTGTGCAAGCCGCGTGCGGGGCTGCAGCGCGGGCGCGGGGCGTGTGCCGCGCTCGGTGCCGTAGCGCGGGCGCGGGGCGTGCGTAGCGCGTGGCGTGTGCTCGCGCGTGGTGTTGTAGCCTGGCGCGTGGCGTGCGTCGCGCGTGGCCCGTGCTCGCGCGTGGCGTTTGCCGCGCGTGGCCCGTGCTGCGCGTGGTGCTGTAGCGCGGGCGCGTGGCAGGCGTGTTCTCTTGGCAGCTGCCGATGCTGGTGCAGACGCCGCACTCCGTGCAGCAGTTCAGCAACATCTCGCGCACGCTGTGCCCGCACAACAACATGTTCGCCGAGGACGAGGACACTTGCGGTATGTGCACTAGTTACCTTCTTCTTCTGTCGATAATAGTACTTTCTAGGGTCTTGTACCCAAAGGGTGCCGTTATACTAATCCCATGCCGTCCGGCTGTCTGTATGTTGTCATGGGTAATCTCTGCGGTTAATAAGGTAGCCAGGTGGATTCTGGATTATGTGTTGTGGCTTCCCAACCAAATCCCAAGTGTGGTCTCCCAATAACCGGATTCCCTATGAACTGCACTATAGTAACGATCTCGGCGTGAATGTATCTCGGGCATTGACTTGTAAACCTCCCACATTCATATATTATTTTTCTTTTCTGTTCACGCTTCAGTCAATGGGAGATGGATAAAGGTCTACTGTGGCCCCTTAATACGTAAATAATCAAATTTGTTTACAAATCCAATGACAGTTTCAAAAGAAAAAGACGAGTGACGCTCTAACACAGCAGTCAATATACATAGACTCCGGTTGACTCGGGCATCGCTTGCTCGGGCTTCGGAACTCCCCGACTGTAGCCTATACTAGAACACAACCGTTCTCGACGATGTTCCAAGTGCGAATAAAGTACGGGTGTGTCAGCAGACTCAGTTGAGAAGGACCAGCCCAGAAAGTTTGTCACTCGTCTTCCTCTTTTGAAACTGTCATTGACAAAATCACTGTTTAAATGTAACTCTAACGTAATAATTAGTGAACAATTACTTACAGAGACGCCGGGTTTGAACACTCCTATCGTACATTTGACGTCGTCTTCTCCGGACCCTATTAGAGTGAACATAACGGTGGACACGGTTAAGGACTTCTACATCCAGCTGAACGCGACCACCCGGCTGCACAGCACGCCGAGCCAGCCCATGTACTACTTCTATCCGTTCGACCAGACCAAGAACAGGCTGGTGGACCTCTCCGCGCAGACCGTCAAGAGGAAACACATGTGCAATGAGGAGCTGAACGCGTCCGAACAGACTATATTAAACAGGTACTTATTACTTACTTAGAGACAGAGAGAGGTGGAAAGAGCTGGAGGAGGCTTTTACCGCTAAAAGAGGTCCGTGCACAGAAAACTAGTAATATTAAATAATACTAACAAAATAAAAATAACACTTAATTTAAGAAACTTTACCTAAAACTATTAACAAAGAAACCAAATATTTAAGTTATAAAAATTTGTACCATTTAAGTGAATTTCTGTTGTGCAAGGTCTGAATAAAGCTTTATTTATTTATTATTACTTGTGGCAAGTAATGAATTTGTTATTTTTAAAAAAATCTGTCAACTATAAAAATTTGCCAAAAAGTTATTTTGCCAGCATAAAATGTTTTCGTCGGTCATCAATAACCACCAGCAATACCTGGCCAGCAACTAAATCGTGGATTAACAGAAAATAAGTAGATATTTGGTCAGCTTGATAATGTATCAAAATAAATAGTCCTAATACATATATATTATATATATATACATTTATTTACAGAAACAATAATACAAGGTATGTACAAAATACATATGAAACAGTTGTGCTACCTGAAGACCGCTGCAAGCGATCTAAAGGTAGCTCAACTGATCCAAATCACTACCAGACGGAAGCGTCCCTAAGATACTGGCTGCATTGCCACGCTGAATGGCAATACTAATGCGTTGAGCCAGATAAGAGCCAGCTCTCGGGTCACGCGTCGCTTCGACCAGATGCCCTGAAAGAATTTTGAAAACGCGAAGGGCCCCGGTACCCCACGGACCCAGAGTCTCGACCCCGAAAGGCTCAAATAAGTAAGCTCTGTCGAGACTTGCATATTTGCGTCTTTTGAGGTCCTCAGCGGAATCTGCCGCCGCACTGGCCCTAACTGATGTCCCGGACAGATGAGATGGCGCAAGGGTATCAACGCATGTAGCGTCCCACACCAAAGGCCCACCCTTCTCCCACGGAACAAGAGTCATGCCGTCAGGCCGCTTACCAACGTCACGTAACAGACCATTCGGTTCTAGAATGGCTGGAATGTTAACGCTGGTAAGGGCCTGGCCAATGATATCATTAAGGCAGCTCAGGGGGGTAACCATGAGCTCTTATAGCGATTCAGTTCAAAAACTATTCAGTACAAAATATCGGCTCCGTGATGTCCGCAAGTGTATTTAAAGGCACAATCGCAGAGGGTCTATAGACTTCTGCAATTCAAGTTATTGAACGATGAGGAACGTCAACGACGAACCGATATTTTCAACTGAATAGTTTATGAACTGAATCGCTATAAGAGCTCATGGTTACCCCCCTGGTGCACGATAATCCGTGGTGACCAAGCTGATCAACAGCAGTACCGCACTGGCAGTGATGAGGGGCACAGCACCCTGCACCCAACCGTAAAGAAGTTGCAATACGGAAAGAAACTGGATCCATTATATATATATAATATAATATAATATAATAATAATGTATTATTGTCTATATATTAATATATATATATTATATAATACATATATATAAATATATAGTAACGGTCCGTTCTACTCTTCGCGTATACATTTGTTTAAAGCCTTTAAATAAAATAAAAAACGGAACGTATTCCGCCCGCTAAGGTGCTGTCACCTGGAACCAACTTCATTAAGTTTACAGAACAAACGATAAAGGTTTTCCTTTTTACTAAAAAGGGTACATCTTTAGATGAGAGGGTTGGGTGGGACTAATCATCTTCGGACGAGACAACACGGCATAATTCCAGTCGAACATCACTTACAGGGTAAGTTTGTTTGAGTAATTAATTATGCCTATGTAGTCTCGTCCTCGACGATGAAGAGAAAACTTTGTAGATGTTAAAAGCCACAAGTAAAAACAAAAAAACCTTTATTCGTGTTAAACATGCCCCCGAGTAGGGTTTTACATGCGTAAAAAGTTTTTAAATAACTAAAAGAAAACTCTGAGGAAAACAAAAGCTTATTTCTTATCTATTAAAACATTGTAGAATAGTTAACAATTAAGTGTTTCTGAAAACTACATTTGCAAAATGTTCGTTACTAATAATAGGACGATTATACAATCTCGCAAAAACGGAAGATTCGCCAGTCCAACCAGCCGTTCTTCTGATGTCATCAATGCTCACACCTCTTGCATAAGCAGCCGAAGTGGCAGCATGCCGCGTACCGTGTGCCGAAAATATTGAAACATCTATACCACTATCTTCCATTGTTTTTTTTTTTTTTTTTTTAATTATTATTATAATATTATTTTTGTTTATTATTTTTTTTTTATTTTTTTTATTATTTGTCTGTTTGTTTTATATATATATATTTATATATATATAAAACAAAGCCGTGTTAGTTACACCACTTTTAACTCAAGATCGACTGGACCGATATTAGTTATCTCATTTTTGGTGGATAAAATATCGGGGGTGATGTGTACACGAACTGCTCAAACCCGTCGCTTCCACGATGGCTACACTGGACATCAGTCCGACACACGACAATGTTGCTTCACGGACTGGCTTTGTCCAGTGGGTGATGATAAGCCACGGCCGAAGCCTACCACCTGAAATTATGCTACCCGTTTGGCACCACCAGGAGATCACGTGTAGGGACGCAAGGGTATTTTCCTACGGACGCGGGTAACTTCGATCTCCAAAAACTTGTGTAGGTTGATGATGATGCTGGGCTCACAGCGCCGTGGCTCCACCTCCAGGGGGCACGTTACAGTTCCCAACGACGAGAGTTGTCGCATGTCTTATTTGTAATTATAATGTGAGTGCGGTGTGACGTCAGGTACTACGAGTCGAGCAACCCGGACGCGGCGCGCGGCTGGACGGCGCGCGCCAAGAGCGTCATACTGCTGATAGAGTCCGACGACGACATCTGCGCGCTCGTCTCCATACAGAACTTCTCTGTGAGTCACACCTTCGAGGCATGCCTTCAAACACAACACACCTTAAATAATTCATTCTATAACTAACCCTTCTCAAACAAAACAAAGACGACAGCCAAAAAGAAACTAGAGTCGACAGAAAAAACATGTGTTGTTTGTGAAGGCATTATATGTACCGGGGGATTGCGTAGTAGGCTAACGTTTGATGTCGATTACCAGTTTGCTGTTCATTGCGCTGCGTGCTTATTTTTTTTTACAAGAACAGAAATATTTAAATCACGCTGCGCAATGAATAGCAAACTGGACATCGAAATCAAACGTCAGTCTATTACGCAAAATGGCCCCTGTACGTACTATTATCTGCTCTGTGCCTGTACGTCAAAAATATGTAATCATTTTATCGTTTAAACAGTGCCCAGTGTTCGACAACGAGCGGGACATTCTATACGACGGGTACTACCTCACTATGACCCGGCGAGGCGGCATCACTCTCACGGTAACTACACTGTACTAACTAGAGCAATAATAACAGTGCCCAGTATTCGACAACGAGCGGGACATCCTATACGACGGGTACTACCTCACTATGACCCGGCGAGGCGGCATCACTCTCACGGTAACTACACTGTACTAACTAGAGCAATAATAACAGTGCCCAGTATTCGACAACGAGCGGGACATCCTATACGACGGGTACTACCTCACTATGACCCGGCGAGGCGGCATCACTCTCACGGTAACTACACTGTACTAATTAGAGCAATAATAACAGTGTCCAGTGTTCCACAACGAGCGAGACATCCTATACGACGGGTGCTACCTCACTATGACCCGGCGAGGCGGCATCACTCTCACGGTAACTACACTGTGCCTGTATATATTCTGTGACTGTACTATCTATAGTTAGCCTGTGTGCGCCCACTGCTGGGTATAGGCCTCCTCTCTAATACGCCACTCTCTCCGGTCCTGTGCTGTTCTCATCCATTCTCGTCCAATCACTTTAACGATTTCATCCGACCATCGGGCGGGTGGTCTGCCTCTTGGTCGCTGTGCATCTCTTGGCCACCATCCCGTAATAGCCGTGGTCCATCTTCCGTCATTCCTTCTATCCAAGTGTCCTGCCCATCGCCACTTAAGACTTGTGATCTGCATACCTACGTCTACGACTTTCGTACGTCGTCGTATCTCGACGTTGGGTATGTGATGGAGGGATATACTGAGCATGGCGCGCTCCATTGCCCTTTCTGCTACTCTTATCTTGTGCATGTACTTCTTTGCGAGTGGCCTCGTTTCGGTTGCGTATTAGTATGGGCAGGACACATTGATTATAAACCTTGATCTTAAGGCTTCCAGGTTTCTGAAGGCAGCCCACCCCAGCTTGATACGTCTAGCGATCTACTAGAGCATTACTAGCAGGGTTCAGTGTAACTATATGAGAGCTTTTGTTGTTTTCCGTGACAAGTCAAATTTACAGTTCTTTTCTCTGGCTCTCTGAAATGGCTTTCCCTTAACAGATAATTGTATGACTCAACGCCATCTAGTCAGCATGGAACTAAACTGGCATACCAAAATTCTAAAGTGCTTTGTGTTTTTTGTTTTTTTTTTCAATACAAGCTTTTATATAATTAGTGATCGTAAACCGTGTGCTGATCAAAATGAGCCTGAACACGGCCAGTCTACTATTATCCATCGAGGAGTTCCGTTGTCCACCTTCCGTCTCCGTCATCAGATCAGCTCGCTGTCACCATCATATTGTATTGTCAGCGGAACTTGACAGGTACGCCATATTTCAGCTCTATCAGTTGAGGATGACTGCTTTAAAATTCAGTTGCAAGATTCCACCCGGACATACATACATTGCAAGTTAACTAAAGGCTTGTAAAAGAGATAGTAGATAGTGCTATCGTAGGTAGTAGGGGTGCATTATGATAGTATCGATGTAAGATGAACCTTATTCTGTCGACAGCAAGACACATTCCCGATTGGCTTCTACATAGTGTTCATAGTGAAGACTTCCGACGAGGACTGCTCCGACAGCGTCGCCAGCAACGGCAGCGTGTCCAGCGTCGCGCACTACTTCGGGTGGGGGAACGGGGGGCAGCGGGAGGTACCCACCGGCGACGGGAGGGTCAAGACATTTAGGTGAGGGCTAACTGGCAGCGTCGCCAGCAACGACAGCGTCGCCAGCAACGGCAGCGTGTCCAGCGTCGCGCACTACTTCGGGTGGGGGAGGGGGGGGGGGGGGGCAGCAGGAGGTACCCACCGGTGACGGGAGGGTCAAGACATTCAGGTGAGGGCTAACTGGCAGCGTCGCCAGCAACGACAGCGTCGCCAGCATCGGCAGCGTGTCCAGCGTCGCGCACTACTTCGGGTGGGGGGAGGGGGGGCAGCGGGAGGCACCCACCGGCGACGGGAGGGTCAAGACATTCAGGTGAGGGCTTACTGGCAGCGTCGCCAGCAACGACAGCGTCGCCAGCAACGACAGCGTCGCCAGCAACGACAGCGTCGCTAGCAACGACAGCGTCGCCAGCAACGACAGCGTCGCCAGCGTGGCGCACTAAATTACAGGAAATTACAGGCACATGAGACTTTTCACCATTATGTCTCAGGGTGGCGGGCGCAGTGCAATGCCACATAGTGCGCGTCCTGGGTGGATGTGACCTATGAGTTAATGGACTGTTCATAGGCAGAGGGTACCACATAACATCAGGTGGGCCATCTGCTTGTGCCGTCATTCAAGCAGTACAAAAAAAACAACTTTTATTTACTATGTATGTATTTCCGGGTGGAATCTTGCAACTGAATTTTAAAGCAGTTATCCTCAACCGATTGAGATGAAATTTGGCATACCTGTCAAGTTCCGATGACAATACAATATGATGGTGACAGCGAGCTGATCTGATGATGGAGACACCTGATGATGAGGTGGACAACGGAACTCCTCGATGGATAATAGTAGAATGGCCGTGTTTAAGCTCATTTTGATCAGCACACGGTTACAATCACAAATTTTATAAAAGCTTGTAATGAAAAATATATTTTTCACAAAAAACTTATCTCACAGTTATTCATTATCAAATACTTACTTAGAACGTGCTAAGTTAGCAAAATGTAGACTACGACTATAAGCCTAGACCTTGACTTTCATCCAAAGTATCGTGTCAAAGTAACGTCTCTTTGTGTAAAAGTGGTGCTAAGTAACGATTTCAAAGTAAAGCTTTGACTTAGTCACCGTGAAGTATTTCTATGTATCTGGGCCTCAATGTATGTATGTACGTTGTGCACAGTTTCAGGGTGGTGGAGACCATCTCGTACCAGGAGTACGTGGTGGCGGCGGGCGTGGCGCTCGCCTTCTTCCTCTCGTTCTACGTCGCGTTCTGCGTCTCCATCTTCTGTGAGAAGCGAGCGGGCAGCGCGCTCAGCACGACACTGAACGAAGGTAAGCACGCGCGGTTACCTCCCCTCCACCCCTCCACCCCTCGTCTGTACAATCTATTGACGAATAGTGACATTATTATTGCAACAACGCGTTCAGGGTGCTGGTGGGGCGGCCTCGTTTCTGCAGCGCTTCAGGCATATTCATTTATTTCACCTTATAACAATGGCTGTTACACTAGGCAAGTCAGTTTTATAAAATATCATCATTTCAAAAAAATCTAAAAATACATTAAATAAAATTTACAATCTAAAACAATTAAAATTTTAACAATCAAATACATGTAAACATAAAAAAAATAGTTATAAACATCAATGATCGAATAAAATTCCATAATTTAACTTATACATAAAATTAAATTACAATACAATTTAGAAATTCAGTAGATATGTCAAGTAGATAATCAACTAGAGAAAAAATAATGTCAAAATATAAATATAAATAAGTAGTCAAGCAATTACAGCTTTATGGTCTTGAAAGAATGACGACTCCAACAAATTTAAGTTCATGAATTCGCTTAAGTTGTATAGTGCAATTCCTTCTAGGAAGTATTTTATCTTCCTTTTGAAATCTGACATGTGTTCCAAATTAGTAACTTTAGATGGTAATTTATTATACATTTTTATCTTAATATACTCCCCTTGCTTTTGAACTTTTGGTAGACGTAAATTGTCCTTATTCCTTAAATTATAATTATGTACGTCCATATTCTTTAAATAACTATCTTTATTTAGAAGTATTTCTGATAAGCTCTTATATATAAACAATGATATCACCGTCATTATTTTATTTTGCTCGAAATGTTTCCTTGCCGATGTTCTGCTCCTAAGCCCACAAATTATTCTTAGAGATCGCTTTTAGCATATCAAAACTTTGTTTATACGGGAACTATTTCCCCAGACAGTTATGGCGTAGCTAATTATTGAATGGTCATAAGCGTATATGAATTAATTTAATGTGTAATTATTGTATGTGTGTGCGTGGCATGTTTGCGGAAAGCAGAGTTGATGGCTTCCATAGCATCATGCGCAAGAGGTGTGCATCAATGAGGGGAAGGGTCCGTGGAAGCACGAACAGCATCGTGAACGCGTTGTCGGACAGGTGGGACTGTCCTATAGCAAGCCGCTGGATGCGCCTGCATGTTGGGTTTGCTATTTAAAAAAAAAAAAAAAAAAAAAGTAAATGTGCCTACCTACTTACATAATTATAAGAGCAACTAATAAAATATGGTCTATGTCTGAAATCGTTTCGTTTCGTTTTGTATGAGGTAGTGCTGGCCTCTGGTGTCGGAGTTTGTCAAGCCGCCCGAGGGCCTCTGACATGGCTTATCGACTGCTATTAATCAATAAAAGCCGGGACCGACAGCTTAACGAATAAATGGGATTGAATTGAATTGAATTATCACTTCAACTTGAGAACTATTCAATGTCGGTTCTTCTACAGATTTCCTGTTTTCGGCTTTTATCACGTAGTTAGAATAAGACTTTATATCAGACACACAGATCCATAATTTGGTTAGTACACAAAAATACAGCACTGATGAAAAATATTATTAATACCTACATTAACACAGTTAAATATTTATTTAAACAACTGGGCAAAATGCACTCGGTTATATGTGTAATTGGCCATAACTGAATGCATCTCGGTCCATTACCGAGTGAGGTGGGAATCTGGCCTATCGGCTACCACAGCCAGGAGGCTGTTGCGGCTGGCGCGCACTCTGTGCAGCGCGGCGGCAGCGCGCACGCGCAGGATCGCCGGGAAGCTGTCTACGTGTGCGTCAGCGAACATGCCCGACGCAATGCACAGCGCGGCATAGCTTTCTCCATATACCGTTGAGAAACCTTGAGCTTGTGAATGAACTCGGAAGTTAACCGTATGTTGTGGAGAGAAACGTGCAGGCAGAATTAAATTCAAGAGCTAAGTGAATGAGATCTTGTGGCGTCTGAATCTCACTCTCAAGGCTGTATCCGACTGGAACGATGCCAAGCTAGTCAAGTTCAACGTCTCTTAAACGCAGGCTTGTCTCTTCTCGACGAAAGAGTCAGTTCCAAGTTTACATCTTCCGAGATGTACCTGTAGCTATAGGAGAACAGCATTAGGCGCTTCGCTCACGCCTACTCTCAACTTCGGCTCCTACATCGAGTCTAAGACGAAAACAGCTGCCATGAAGCTGGGCATCCTGAATAAGGTAAAGCGTTACTTCACGCCAGGACAGCTTCTGAGGCTATATAACGCACAAGTCCGGGCTGGTATGGAGTATTGCTGCCACGTTTGCAATGGCTCGGCCAAACACCAGCTTGCTGCCTTGGATTCGATCGAACGCAGAGCTTTCAGGCTTACAGGTGAGCAACATATGGCGGAGACTAAGATCCAGAGTCTCGAGCACCGCCGTAAAGACGCACCATTTTTACTTTAAAAATGAGTAAACGCGATAATTCCCACTGTTTTTCGTCGTTTTGCTGACGTTTTGAGACTGAGTTCTGAAGCCTCTTCATCATGAGCACGGCCCGCGACCGCGTTCGACGGTAGACCGGCGGCGGCGGCGGTAGGTTCGTTGCGCGCGATTCAGAAACTGGTTCATCTACGTCACTGCCTACGTCGTCAGTATAAGGCTGACACACCAGCACGCTAGTTTCAATTAAATTTTGTTGTTGTTCGCAGAAGGCACCCTGAGCCCCGCCCTGTCTCCCACTGACGTCACTAACACAGTGTGTCGCCGGCGCAACGTGATGGACGTCAGCGGAGAGAGCACGTCGCGACAGTGCCTGGTCGGAGACGGAGACAGTAAGTGACACTACGCGAAGGACGTCAGCGGAGCACATATTGCGCAAAAGGCGCATATTAATACTGTGAAGTTATTTCCACAGACGGCAGTTCATCCTCGGACACCGAGTCTGACATATCCACGGTGGCAGATCTCGCGCCGCATGATAAGGACTGGCACAGACTGAGCGGGAAGCTGTGTTTAGCTAACTTGGCGAGGTAACATATTTTCCCCCACAACTTAGTATGCAAATGTTTGTAAAAACCTGCATATATTGACAACGTAGAGAGAGCCCTACGTTGTCAATATATGCAGATTTTATATATTGTTAGGTTGTATGCGCACAGAGGTGCGTTGTGGGCTGTAGTCATAGTCTGATGTGAAAAAACCACTATTCAGATCTTTCTGCCAGTCACTTTACACGTGTCACCTCTGGACCGATTATACTAAGAAGTCGCACGATGGTATTAGGGTGGCATATAGCAACATCTATAGACATCTTATGGGCGCTTCACAAATGTTCGTAGACGCTCGAGTAGATTCGCAGAGGAAGAGGATCGCCTCCTTTATGTGCAGAGTTGACTCGTGTCATGCTGCAGTCATAATGTGTGGCGATGAGACTGGTGCAGACGGGAGTGTACCGACGCAGGGTGGAGATTGCCACCTAACTAGCTTCCAAGCTACGAACATTGTAACAGCACAGTCCTAACACCACAGGTGTCGCCCGCGCGTGCTGCAGGCGCGCTCCAAGCTGTACCTGTGGAACGTGCTGACCGTGGCCGTGTTCTACACGCTGCCGGTCATACAGCTAGTCGTCACCTACCAGCGGGTGAGTCAGCTATGATGAGTGACACAATTTGTCGATGGTTACTGGCCGTTATTTGCCAGTAGGAACTTGTATAGTTTACTATATGTTCGTGGGCGCTAAACGTTCTATGATGTATGTTACAGCTGCTGAACCAGTCCGGCAACCAAGATCTGTGCTACTTCAACTTCCTGTGCGCGCACCCGCTGCTCGTGCTGTCAGACTTCAACCACGTGTACTCCAACCTGGGCTACATCCTGCTGGGCTTCCTGTTCCTGTGCCGCGTGTGGCGCAGGCACGCGGCGCACCGTGCCAAGGGCGACGCCGAGGTAAGGTCACGAGCGTCAGTGTGGTGAGGCCTAAAGCGAAACCTGCTATTCCAACTGTGATAAGGACCCTAGGCACCAACAGGCAGGTGGTCATTGCATTGTGGCATTTGTGGTCAGGGACCCTAGGGTCCAACAGGCAGGTGGTCATTGCATTGTGGCATTTGTGGTCAGGGACCCTAGGGTCCAACAGGCAGGTGGTCATTGCATTTGTGGTCAGGGACCCTAGGGTCCAACAGGCAGGTGGTCATTGCATTGTGGCATTTGTGGTCAGGGACCCTAGGGTCCAACAGGCAGGTGGTCATTGCATTGTGGCATTTGTGGTCAGGCCTAGGCCTAAGTACGGGCTGCTAGGGAAATAGTGAGCGTCCGCGGATCCCCCAGGGTTTCAAAAAGGGTCCATCTAATTCTAAATAGGGCAGATAATGGGAGTACTGACGCCCCGCATTGGGTGTATTGTGCATTGTCCCCCTGCTAATCCTAGACCAGCCAGCAGCACAACTCCTTGAAATAGCGGAGAAGGAGTCTGGGCTGATGGCAGCACTGTTCCAGTACCCCCGAGGGAGCTATACATGAAGTGAGACAAGACTTAATCAACTCCTGGAGTCTGGTTTGTTCTCTGGCTTCATTAGTGGCTGTGCAGTGTAGTATCACATGCTCCACTCTCTCCTCGCCTGACAGCCGCGACACAGACCACTGTCCGTGGCCCCTATCATAAGCAGATGGTGGTTGAGACCACAGTGTCCCGTGATGATGCCCTCCATCATCCGTAGGTCTTCGCGTTTCATCTTTAACAATGTGTTTGTTATCTTTCTGTTCTTGGCTGGGAGCATCGGCTTTGTCTGCTTACAGTCCTGTCTGCGTTCCTTTATTTACTGGTGTTAGGTTATTTTTTGGTTTCAGAGTTTAGCTTAAGCCTGTTTTTCATTTCCACCGTTGGTGGGTTGGATAAGCTGATGTCTTCAGGAGTTAGTGTAAGTTTAGCCCCTTCCCTTGCTAAGGAGTCGACCTTGTCATTCCATGGGCAAGAGGCGTGACTTTTTGATCATTTTATTTTATCCATATGATTTTCAGCTTTTTTTTGGAGAGCACTGTAGCATTCTGCAACGGATTTAAACCTCGTGTCAGGTCTGCTGAGTGCATTTATAAGTGCCGCGTATATGTTATATTATGTTCAACCTTCTGGTAAGGATGGGGTTACTTATGAAAATACAAGTACTGGATTACTGGTTTAATTAAAGGTTACCAAATACGTCTTAACTTTGAGACCGGCGGTAAGTGACTAGCGTCACCTTATAAGTTGCTGATTGAACATTCTGTGCCCCTACACCGCGCTATCTGTTGTGAAGATATTAAGCTGTGTTTGTTGATTAGCATTGGCTTCGCTATCTGTGGACTCTAATGATGTTGATAATTCACTCGCACCAGGAGGAGCCCCTAGTTTCAGCCTGGAACGCCGTACTCATTTGGTGTAAGGGCTGAGATCTCGATTGTCCCGATTCTGGCCAGTAGAAGCCACAGCCCGCTCCTGTTTTTTGTTTGGCACCATCCGTGAAGACGTGGTAGGCTGAAGAGGCGGAGGTAGAGTATCCTCTACTTCCTTTGGCCCAACCAAATGATTCTTTTTATTGGTCAGATATTTTGTAGCTATTCTGTCTGTGCCTTTATTGGCTTCAAGGATAATGTTAGTAGCCTTATCCAGTATCCTCAGCAGTATCAGTAGCAGTGGTTCGTTAACTTGGCACTGCCTTTCCACTGGCTCGTGGATTTTATTCTTAGAGCTGCCGCCATTGCTTCCTGTTGAATATGCACATGAAGCGGCGTCAGCCCTAGCATAATGTCTACCGCTGCTGATGGAGTGGATTTAGTGCATCCATTGATGAGAGAGCAGGCTAGCCTCTGTACCTGTTGCAGGCTGTTTATCGCTGTAACCAGGTTAGTTCTTGGCCACCACACCACGGCACCATAGCTAAGCACGGTTCGGACCACGACTGTGTAAATCCACAGACAAAGCTTAGCTTCTAAGCCCCAGTCTTTGCCGACGGCACGTGTACTGTCATAGCACGTAAGTGGCTATTGTTGTTACATGTTCGAGCTGTTTAACCCATATGAGTTTGCTGTCGAACCACATTCCAAGAAACTTGACCTCTTTGACGAGAGTCAGTCTTGTCCAAATAGAGATGGAAGTTCCAGTTTTGACAGCTTCAGGTTGCGGGTAACAAGCACTAGCTCTGTTTTATTGGGGTTGACAGATAAACTGTGCTTATGTCACCACAATTCCACGAAGCGTAGAGCTCTTTGCATCTAAGAGAAGAGGGTCCACGTAGAATGCACATAGCGTTATCCAATCTGAAACTGAACGTCCCTCCGCCGCTTTAACTCGACACTTGACACAAGCTTGGCGTTCAAAATGATCCTTGCGTATACTGAACAAGGAATATTTTATTTTGACGTACTGAAATAGCGCCATATTCTTTTTTAGATTGGTTTTATAGGAATGAAAACGTGTTGTTTTCAGAAGGAGTTGGGCATCCCGCAGCACTTCGGGCTGCTTTACGCGATGGGCGTGGCGCTGGTGAGCGAGGGCCTGCTGTCCGCCGCGTACCACGTCTGTCCCAACAGCATGAACTTCCAGTTCGGTGAGTCACTGCCACTTCGGCCTGCTGTACGCGATGGGCGTGGCGCTGGTGAGCGAGGGCCTGCTGTCCCCCGCGTACCACGTCTGTCCCAACAGCATGAACTTCCAGTTCGGTTAGTCACTGCTACTTCGGGCTGCTGTACGCGATGGGCGTGGCGCTGGTGAGCGAGGGCCTGCTGTCCGCCGCGTACCACGTCTGTCCCAACAGCATGAACTTCCAGTTCGGTGAGTCACTGCCACTTCGGGCTGCTGTACGCGATGGGCGTGGCGCTGGTGAGCGAGGGCCTGCTGTCCGCCGCGTACCACGTCTGTCCCAACAGCATGAACTTCCAGTTCGGTGAGTCACTGCCACTTCGGGCTGCTGTACGCGATGGGCGTGGCGCTGGTGAGTGAGGGCCTGCTGTCCGCCGTGTACCACGTCTGCCCCAACAGCATGAACTTCCAGTTCGCTGAGTGCTCCGCCACAAGTACTAAACATGCTCCTAATTCGAATTTAGGCTTGTGTAGTTCACATACGAAGAATGATTAGAAATTATTTCCCACTATTGAACGAGAACTTACTATTCCCCGAGATCATCCTTATTGGTTCAATTGTACTATTAGTTCCTTTCGCAAAAGACTGAGCGCGCGAGCACGCACCCCGTTCGACCGATCACTCGATGCGTCTCCGTTGAAGACCGAGTACATATGAACGAACCAACACGAACCAACACTCTTTTACCACTGAACTAACAGAACTAATAGAACTATAAGACTGAACTAGCACATCTCTCCTCAGTGATCGCCATTACGGATTTTGCAGAAACCGGTCTACTGGGGACCTTCCTGTGTATGCCACGCATATTTCAACGAGGCCATCGAGAAATATGGCTGTATCATTAGACGTCTCGAAGGCCTTTGATAGGGTTTGGCACGCTAGCCTTATTGGCAAGCTTTCTGCTTACGGACTGCCAGTTCAATTCTGCTCCTGGCTCGCAGACTTTCTGAGGGAAAGATCCATTCGAGTAGTTATGGACGGCTGCTTGTCGGATCAATTGGCTATTAACGCCGGGGTACCTCAGGGGTCTGTGCTATCTGCCACAATGTTTCTGCTGCACATTAATGATCTGCTAATGCGCGGTATCATTGGGTATGTAGACGGCAGCACAGCTGTGGAGAGATACGTTTCCACTGCGCGAGCTAGGCAGAATGAAATGCTGGAGTTAAGAGATGAGATGCTGCAGCGTCTGCATTAGATTCTCAAGGCTGTACCCGACTGGGGCGATGCCAATCTTTTCAAGTTCAACGCCTCTAAAACGCAGGCTTGTCTTTTATCGGCGAAAAAAAGTCAGTTTCTCCAAGTTCCTTTATTCCGAGATGTATAGGTAGAGATGTGGGCTATAGGAGAACACCACTTTAGGCGTTTCGCTCACGCCTACTCTCAACTTCGGTTCCTACATCGACTCTAAGGCAAAAACAGCTGCCATGAAGCTAGGCATCTTGAATAAGGTAAAGCGTTACTTCACACCGGGACAGCTTTTGTGTCTATATAAAGCACAAGTCCGGGCTGATATGGAGTACTGCTGCTACGTTTGGGATGGCTCGGCCAAACACCAGCTTTGCTGCCTTAGACTCGATCGAACGCAGAGCTTTCAGGCTTGTTGGTGAGCAACATATGGCTCGAGCACCGCCGAGGGTTGCATGCCTTTCGATCTTCTATAGGTTACATTTCCAGGAACTTCACGATCTGATCCCACCATCTCCTTTTCATCATAGGACGAGCAGGCGCACGGCTCGATACCATCCTTACCCATTTCTCCAAACTTACAAATAAAGAGCGGTTGTTGATTGTTTCAGACACGTCCTTCATGTACGTGACATCAGTGCTGTGCATGGTGAAGATCTACCAGTCGCGTCACCCCGACATCAACGCGCGCGCGCATGCCACCTTCGGCGTGCTCGCGCTCATCATATTCGTAGGTAACGTGCAGCCCCCCCCCCCCCCGTGTCTCATCATGAAGATCTACCAGTCGCGTCACCCCGACATAAACGCGCGCACGCACGCCACCTTCGGCGTGCTCGCGCTCATCATATTCGTAGGTAACGTCCAGCCCCCCCCCCCCCTCCCGTGTCTCATCATGAAGATCTACCAGTCGCGTCACCCCGACATCAACGCGCGCGCGCACGCCACCTTCGGCGTGCTCGCGCTCATCATATTCGTAGGTAACGTCCACCCCCCCCCCCCCCCCGCCCTCCCGTGTCTCATCATCATGAAGATCTACCAGTCGCGTCACCCCGACATCAACGCGCGCGTGCACGCCACCTTCGGCGTGCTCGCGCTCATCATATTAGTGGGTAACGTGCAGCCCCATGGGGCGTGTCGTAGGTAACAACACACGCCACCTTCGGCGTGCTCGCGCTCATCATATTAGTGGGTAACGTGCAGCCCCATGGGGCGTGTCGTAGGTAACAACACACGCCACCTTCGGCGTGCTCGCGCTCATCATATTAGTGGGTAACGTGCAGCCCCATGGGGCGTGTCGTAGGTAACAACACACGCCACCTTCGGCGTGCTCGCGCTCATCATATTCGTGGTAACGTGCAGCCTCCCTCCCGTGGCGTAGATTAAGCCAACGCCCTGCGCTCTCTCTCTATGTCCTCATTGTCCTGTAGATCCCCATTGACCCAGTGACCCAGATACTTACATTTTGAGACGTGGTTAAGAGGAGATCCGTCAAGGACTATGGGTGGTACACTCTGATAACTCTTAGAGCCCGCCTTAAACACCATGAACTCACTCTTTTTTGCGTTATATCTGAGCCCATGGGCCCCCGCATAGGACTCACATGTCTTGCGCAGGGCTCCAATCGAAGGACTCAGTAACACCATATCGTCGGCGTAGCTAAAGTTATTGACACAGACCCCATCTATGTGACAGCCGACCTTTGTGCCACTGAGCAATCAAACGATTCACGTGCAGATTGAAAAGACTAGGAGAAGAAACCTCCCCCCCCCCCCTGCCGCACCTCGCACTCCAACCTGTACATGCTCGAGTATGAGTCTGCCCACTTCACAATGTTAGTTTGATGCCTGTACAAGTAACGAAATAGGGACGCTACCTCGCTGGGCAAGTCCGAATCAAGCGCCAGCTTCTCCCAAAGTAAATCATGCATTGCGATCTTCTATAAGTTACATTTCGGGGAATGCTCCCAGGAACTGCACGATCTGATCCCACCATCTCCTTTTCATCATAGGACGAGCAGGCGCACGGCTCGGTTCAACCCTTACCTCATTAGTATACCCTCTATTCGCACTAAACGTTTCAGTTCTACCTTTATAATGAGAACTGCTAAAGAGTGGAATACCCTGCCGTCGTCTGTCTTTACTGAAAACTATAATCTGGGTCTCTTCAAGGCTAGAGGGGGGTCACCGGGGGCTACCCGTGGGAAGCTGGGGCGAGTCGCTAGTATTCTTATAACAACGAATCTTATCAACATTTCCTCATAATGTGAATAAAATGGTTGTACGTTTAGTAACTATAGAGTTGTGTGTATTTGTACTTGGCCGTATTCCCGTGACCTCGTGCTGTAGCTGTACTGTAGTTGTGCTGTAGTTATGCTGTAGTTGTGCTGTAGTTGTGCTGTGTGCTCGGCAGGGCTGGTGGGCGTGCTCAACGCGAACCTGTACTTCTGGGTGGCGTTCACGGCGCTGCACCTCGTCACGTGTCTCGTCATGACGTTCCAGATCTACTACCTGGGAAGGTTCAAGCTGGGTGAGTCGGTACATATGACTACTGTGTGAGTCGGTACATGTGACTACTGGGTGAGTCGGTACATGTGACTACTGGGTGAGTCGGTACATGTGAGTCGGTACATGTGACTAGTGGGTGAGTCGGTACATATGACTACTGGGTGAGTCTGTACATGTGAGTCGGTACATGTGACTACTGGGTGAGTCGAAACATGTGAGTCGGTACATGTGAGTCGGTACATTTGACTACTGGGTGAGTCGGTACATATGACTACTCCGAAGAGCTCGGATACACCGATAAATATTGAACCGACTTCATAAATGTCATCGCATTTAGGTATTATTTGTGTTCTGTCATCGCCAAAACAGTTTTTGCTATCTGCAGAAATGATGACGACATGTAATGAGCAAAATCACAAAAAAAAGAATTTGTAATTCTCGCTAAGACGCATTGTTAAACTGTTATTTGTAATGTTTTCGTAAAGGGTTTCGTATGAGGTCGTATACGCTAGGAACGTGTTTTTGACTTTCAATTAAAAACTACGATTAATTTTAAGAAATCCCACTTTGACATTGGTGTTGTAAAATGCAAATCTCAGTTCTTTAAGAGGTCTTGAATAATTTCATCTCTGCTATAAAAGTTACCCAATCGTGAAATGCTACTACAAAGAAAAGTCAGTGAAATGAAGAATCAGGTCACCCATATCACTTTTACATGTTTTGTAATGAATGAGAAAAATGTAGATCCCCGCCACGTCGTCTTAATCTATCCACTTGTTAATCTGCCCGTCTGTAATATATCCACTTGTTAATCTGCCCTCCTGTAATCTATCCACTTGTTAATCTGCCCTCCTGTAATCTATCCACTTGTTAATCTGCCCGCCTGTAATGTATCCACTTGTTAATCTGCCCTCCTGTAATCTATCCACTTGTTAATCTGCCCGCCTGTAATATATCCACTTGTTAATCTGCCCGCCTGTAATATATCCACTTGTTAATCTGCCCGCCTGTAATATATCCACTTGTTAATCTGCCCGCCTGTAATATATCCACTTGTTAATCTGCCCGCCTGTAATATATCCACTTGTTTATCATCCCGCCTGTAATCTATCCACTTGTTTATCATCCCGCCTGTAATCTATCCACTTGTTAATCTGCCCTTCTGTAATCTATCCACTTGTTAATGTGCCCTCCTGTAATCTATCCACTTGTTAATGTGCCCGCCTGTAATCTAACCACTCGTTAATGTGCCCGCTTGCTAACGTGTCCCGGTTGTGTCCAGACGCGGACGTGGTGTGGCGCGCGGCGCGCGAGCTGGCCGCGCGGCCGCTGCTGGCCATCACGCCGACGCACTGCGGCCGCTGCGTGCTGCTCGTCATCGCCAACCTCGCCAACTGGGCCATCGCCGCCTACGGGTACGTACACCGTCACCGTCAGCGCCACTTGCACCGTCACGTCACTGTCAGCGTCACCCTCACCGTCACCCTCACCTTCATCGTCAGTCTCACCGTCACCCCTCACCATCACCATCACCTTCACTGTCACCCTCACCGTTACCATCACCGTCAACATCACCGTCACCTTCACCGTCAGCGTCACCCTCACCGTCACCGTCACCCTCACCGTCACCTTCACCCTCACCGTTACCGTCACCCTCACTGTCAAATACAAATACAAATACAAATATATTTATTTCGTCAGAATAACATTATATTGTCATCTTGACTTAAACAAAACTTGTTATGTTTATGTTATGTTTACTTGTTTATTCTTTAAGTTTAAACATAAACAATACAATATTGACAAAAAAGGTATACGAGAGAAAAAATTGTCAAAGGCATTCGCGACATCAATATTTTTTGACTGGGTTACAATTAACCCAGTCATTACAATGATCTGCCTCTGGAGCATCTACTTTATTGGAATTAAGTGTTGCAAAATGTGAGGTGGCGTTTAGCTTTAGATACGTAGATGCCGATAGTATTGTTAAGACATTTAAGTCACTTAATATTAAAAATACTGAAGATCTTTGAGGAATATCTACAAAGGTGTTAGGTATTATAATTATTGATCCATGCTTAGCCTACATTTTTAATAGATATATTGACGACGGAATCTTTCCAGATCTTATGAAACATAGTAAATTAAATCCTTTGTTCAAGTCTGGAAATGCAAAAGATCCAGCTAATTATAGGCAGATTTCTATATTACCCGCGTTAAGTAAAATCTTTGAAAAACTTATTCCTACTCAATTATTGTCACACTTTAACCTCCACAGACTACTTTATAGTCATCAATTTGGTTTTACCAAGGGTCGATCAACAGCTGATGCTGGTACCATGCTTTTGGAACACATATTTCAAGCATGGGAAAACTCGCAAGACGCGATCGGAGTATTCTGCGATTCACTCTAAATTCACTCTTATTTTGAAGTTAAAACATTATGGCATCCAAAATCAGGCAATTAACCTTGTAAATTCTTACTTATCCAATAGAGTACAAAAAGTTTACGTTGGCGGTGAAAGATCTTCAGGATCGTCTATTGACATGGGAGTGCCCCAGGGTTCAATACTAGGCCCATTTCTATTTTTAGTATACATTAACGATCTCCTTTTTTATGTAAATGACATATGTGACATAGTTTTATTTGCTGACGATACGTCTTTAATTTTCAAAGTTGATATTTCAAAAGCTAATTACGATGGTGTAAATGTTTCACTATCGCGAGTTCTTGATTGGTTCACTGTAAATAATCTTTAGCTTAATGCTAAAAAAACTAAATGCATTAAATTCATTTTGCCAAATGTAAAACATTACCCAACTAATATTAAAGTAAATGGTGAGACACTCAATCTTGTAAACTGTACTGTTTTCTTAGGACTTAATATTAATGCAAGTTTGCAGTGGGGACCACAAATTGAGGCACTTGCGGGTAGACTTAGTTCCGCTGCATATGCAGTTCGTACGATAAGGCAGCTTACTGATGAAGCTACAGCTAGACTAGTTTATTTTGGCTACTTCCATAGTGTTATGTCATATGGCATCATACTGTGGGGGAAAGCAGCAGACATCCAAGCGATATTTGTTTTACAAAAACGGGCAATACGTGCCATTTATAAAATGAAGCCACGTGACTCCTTGAGGGAGCGTTTTAAGGAAATTAACATTCTCACGGTAATATCGCAATACATCTACGAAACCTTATTATATACGCATAAACACTTAGATTGGTTTATGAAAAAAAGTGACGTGCATTGTTATAACACGAGAAATAAAATAAACTGAATATTCCCAAATTTAGATTAAAAAAAGTAAGTGGGTCTTTTATGGGGAATTCTGTTCGATTCTATAATAAACCTCCAGAGAGTGCTTCTAAACTTTTGATGCTACATAAAGAATAATTTAATTATGAAAGCGTATTACACACAACATGACTATGTTAATGATAAAGCCGCGTGGCCTGATGTCGCTCTGCCCCTCGACACCTAATTTGTTAATTTGCAATGTCTATACCTACATATAATTTATTATTGATGTGTTATTTATGAGTATATCAAGCTTAGAGTGTGCTGCCTTATGAACTTTTGCTGATTTTCTCTATGATCTTACTTTTGACGGCCTACCTAAGTAAGGCTTTTAAGTTGGTTTCCTTTATTCCTTGAATCAGCTTCCACTTGTTCTCGAGGCACCACACAGGCGCTCCCCACCTAGTAGTAAGAAGGATCATCAAAAGAAAAACAGACCGTGTTTGTTGCCTGATTCTTCTAGGTCTGGTTGCGTTGGAACAGGAGTAAATGTAAATTTATTTTTTAAGACGAATCAAAATGATCCTTTTGATTTCAATGAATACTACTATAAATACTTTTTGACTTTGACTTTTACTTTGACTTTGTCTTTGACTGTATGCATAATGTTGACTCTTGCCGTCAAGTTCAGATGACAACATAGTCATAATGATTGTAGTCCCGAGGATGTTTTCTGCATTTTTGTTTAAGCATTGTCCGGTTCCTTTTGTAACTTTTTTTTGATAAATATTTTGTTTTATATTTAATCCGACTTTGTTATGCTGTAATAAAAAAAAACTTTCTTTTCTTTCTTTCTTTCTTACAATGATGTATTTACTAACGCCCGACAAAAACGAAGGGGAGTTATAATTTTGACGTGTCTGTGTGTGTGTGTGTGTCTGTATGTCCCAACGTAGCACCCGAATGGATGAACCGATTTAGATTTTTTTTTGTTTGAAAGGTGAATTTGTCGGGAGCTATGTTTGATCAAAATCGGTTCAGCCGTTTCATTGCGTTGAGGGTTTTTTTTACAAAATGTGTTACTTGTTAAGAGTATATTGTGTTACAGGGTGACACAGCACAGCCGCGACTTCGCATCGCATTTACTGCTGGTTCTCATGAGTAACCTGTTTCTGTACACACTGTTCTACATCGTGATGAAACTACTGCATAGAGAGTCCATACGGTGGTACAGGTACGTTTACTGTTACTACGAGTTATGGCGGAGACTGAGATCCAGAGTCTCGAGCACCGCCGTAAGGTTGCATGCCTTTCGATCTTCTATAGGTTACATTTCGGGGAATGATCCCAGGAACTGCACGATCTGATCCCACCATCTCCTTTTCATCAATTCAATTCAATTCAGTATTCAATTCAATTCAATTCAATTCAATTCAATTCAGTACCATCCTTACATCATTAGTATACCTTCATTCGCACAAAACGTTTCGGTTCTACCTTTATAATGCGAACTGCTAAGGAGTGGAATACACTACCGTCGTCTTTCTTTCCTGAAAACTGTAAACTCGGTCTCTTCAAGTCTAGTGTGAATAGGTGCCTTCTAGACCTTTGTGCTCCATCTTCGGCCACATCGTCACTTATCATCAGGTGAGATAGTAGTCAAACAAAGGTCAATCAACAAAAAAATTGTTCGTTGCCGCAGCTTAGTTCAGTTTTACCCAAAATATAAGTCGCCCCAATGTACCGGCGCCGTAGACCAATTTATATAGCGCGGGAACCTTCTTTCTACCAATAGCAATCGCGCGCTAAAATCTTGCGCTGTTATTGGTTAATCGATTTCGCGGCAAAATAGCGGCATCTTGTTCATCCAGTCGACTCTTTTATGTGAGCGGGACAGAGTTATACAGTCGATCAGAGCTATACAATACGTTTCGCTACTGTCGGGTATCAGTCTGCGCTTTTCTGCGCAAACGAAAACAGTCGATCGGACTTATATTTTGGGTAAAACTGTATTAGACTCGGTAGTTATACAATGTTCGCTATGCACTCTGTGAAGAAGCGCGCGCTATAAAGCGCAGGACAAATACAAGAGGTGTCGGGTGTGGCGCGGGCGTGGCGCGGGCGTGGTGCGGTCGTGTTGCGGGCGTGGGGCGCCATCATCGCACCTGGTCGCATGACGTGGTGCATAGACGAGGTGTGCTGAAGGCGCGCCGCGCGACGCCTTTGGTATTTGTCCCGCGCCTGGCGGGCGCGTGGTTGATGCGCGTGCGCCGCTTGTCCGCAGCTGGGTGTACATCGCGCTCACGTACTCCACGTGGTTCAGCTCCAGCTACTTCTACCTGGACCAGAGCACCAACTGGGCGGTGAGTACACCTTACTTCTGTCTTTAATACACTACACTACACTACACTGCACCACACCACACAACACTACACTACACTACATTACACCTTACTTGTTAACTCCTTTAACAGAACCAAAACAGGCATGATGACTCATTTAGATAAACTATTTTAACACCAGTTCTGGAATAGATGGTATTACCACCAAAGCGATTAAATGTATGAAATCCCATATTATTACTAAACTTACATGCTGCATAAACGACTGCCTCGAGAAAGGAATATTCCCAGATGAACTCAAAACTGCTAAAGTTACACCCATTTATAAGTCTGGAACAAAAACGGATCCTAGTAATTACCGTCCAGTCTCCGTCTTACCGGTGTTATCTAAAATATTTGAAAAAATAATATACAATCGTTTAAATAATCATCTAACGCAAATTAACTTTCTTTCTGAACACCAATATGGCTTTCGGACGAAATCAAACACTTTGTCGGCAACAATTGATTTAATAACTAAGATAAAAACAAACATTGATGCAAAGAAAATTGGAATAGGAATTGTTATAGACCTAAAAAAGGCATTTGATACAGCTAGTCACTCTCTCCTATTAAATAAACTTTTCAACATAGGAAAAGCATAAAGCATTAAGCATTTTTGAAAGTTACTTGAATAATAGACACCAAATTGTTAAGATTGGTCAATATCAAAGTTCCTGCCAACCAATCACTTACGGGAGTTACGGGGTTCCCCAAGGGTCGATATTGGGACCTATTCTTTTCTTGATTTATATCAACAACATCAGCGAACTTAAATTATGTGGTGAAATATCAATATATGCGGATGATACCAGCATTTTCTACTTTGGACAATCAGTAAATGAAGTTATACCACGAGTACAAACAGATTTAAACACACTACACAAATGGTTTCAATGTAACTTGTTAACTATTAACACCTCTAAAACATCCTACATGATTTTCAAAGCCAAAAATAAACAAATCGATTCTTATACTTCTCCAACTATTGATACAATTAACATAAAAGAGGCAACTGAAGAAAAATATTTATGTCTAATAATAGACGGAGGCCTCACGTGGAAGGCGCACATAGGCAAAGTAAGATCAAAACTATCGTCCTTATTAGGTTCACTATACGGTTGTGTACGATGTCTTCCACGTCGAGTCCGCTACACAGTCTACTTTACGTCAGTTAAACCACACTCAATAAAATAAAATTACAATGAAAGACCTACAAATAAGCCAAAATAAAAAAATTAAACTGCTTTTTAATTATGCTTTTTAATTTGATTTATGGAGGACACTATGTGATTTTAGGGTTACTTAAGACTTTAATTTTAATTTGATGTACCTATTTAATGCTGACATTCTTTTGTAGTTTTGAATGCTAGATAAGGTAGAACATAATTGGAACTTACCTACTTATTTTTAAGACCTATATGACATTATGTTCAAGCAAATAAATATATCTTTATCTTTTATCTTTGTCTTTACCTGACACCGACAAAACAATTGTATAGAGAAACAAAAATTATGAAAATCCACCAAATATATAGCTGCACCTGCATTCTAATTAGAAAGATTTTAGACGGTCAAATACACACACAAACAACATTCAAAACAAATAGACAAAAGGGGAAAAAAGTAGTACTTCGTAATGCAGACAATATTCATATATCAAAGGTCCGTACGAATTATGGTCAGAAGAGCATATGCTTTGATGGGGCCAAATTGTTTAATGCTCTCCCAAAAGAAATTAAAACCTCGAAAAGTTTAAATATATTTAAGGCTAAACTAAAAAATTGCATAAGTATTAACTAAATTTTAATTGCGACCCTGTATGTGGTAGCATTCTCGCTCACTCGACCGCGACCGGTATCGCCGTCCGTCCGACAAACGAGCGATCTTTTCTACTTGTACCCTCTTATTTATTGTTATTATTGTCGATACATAATTAGATGCAGATAATAAATGAAAACAAGATCAAAGCTCCTTTTACATGTTTACTTGCTTAAATAAGTCATACATATAGTGGTTTTTGTTGTATAATTACTTACCTACTTAATAATTTTACCCTCAACGTTCTGCATGCTCACTGCTTATTTTTGAACTGAAGTTTAAATTAGTAATTTCTCATTAAGTGAAATGTAATTTCATTTGAGAATAAATATCTTTAACCTGATTCTATAAGAGTCTATTCTTGTCAAAAACCATCATATTTTTACAAGCTTTTAATTAACTTGCAATGTTTGTATGTTTGTCCGAGTGGAATCTTGCAACTGAATTATCCTCGTAAAGAAATTATATAAATTAATTATCCCAATTAGCAGTTATTCTCAACCTATTCAGAATTCAGATGATATTTGGCATACCTGTCAAGTTCCGATGACAATACAATATGATGGTGACAGCGAGCTGATCTGATGACGGAGACGGAAGGTGGACAACGGATCTCCTCGATGGATAATGGTAGACTGGCTGTGTTTAGATAGATAGATAGAAGATAGAAAATACTTTATTGCACACCATAATCTAAAACAATAGGCTAATGTTTAGGCTCATTTTGATCAGAAAACAGTTCCTTCAATAAAGATTTTGAATGTTTTTGTTGTGCAGTTAACTCCCGCGCAGTCGCGCCGCAACAACAGCGTGTGCTCGCTCCTACAGCTGTACGACTCTCACGACATCTGGCACTTCATGTCGTCCGTCGCCATGTTCCTGTCCTTCAACATGTACCTCACACTAGACGACAACCTCTCCACCGTGCCCCGGAGCGACATCATGGTGTTCTAACTCTAATACGCTGTCCTAACAAATATACGCACGCAAAAAGTGATCTAGCCAAGCTGGGGTTCAAAAGTTCGAGCCCACAATCACAAGTGTAGGTACTTTTCTATAAACAATAACTCTGAACATGACCATATAGACAAGTTGTTCCGAGAACTATATTAGGTAACTATAATATAATACCAAACTACACAAAAAAATATCTGCACGCAAAAATATGTGGTTTGGCTTTGGTGGGGTTCGAACACGCATTCACAAGTGTTTTTTTTTTGTGTTAATATAAATGAGCACTGTGAACTGACTAAGGAGCGTGATCCGTCAGGTTTCCTCAATGAGTTTTAATTAAGTAAGTATATTGTCAATAAACGTTTATGATCTTTGCAAAAAACTGACGTGAAACTGTATTTTGTGGTACGGTGGTGTCCTTAGATATTATTTAAAGTGCCTAATAGCTGTAATGTACGGAGAATTAAATATATATGCCTTAATTACTTTCAAAGTGTCGTTATGTTTAATTCAATGCCAGAACAAATAGTCTGTCACACGTCATACAAAATGAATGAATGTTAATGAACTCAGTAAGTTACAAAGTGTCAGAAGCGCTTGCGCAATGAAAAGTGAAGGAACATCAGGTATTTAAACAAATATTTGCTGCGTAATCGAAAATAAAAATCGACTATGCTCTCTAAAATAATATTATTTGTTACTTTTATTAATTTTATCAATGTACACTGGTAAGGCAGGGTCGGAAAAAAACTGTTTTTTTTCTTCAAAAAGAACAAAACACTGTTTTTTTATCTGCAAAAAAACATGTTTCAAATCAATTTTTAGGGTTCCGTAGTCAAAGACAAGGAACCCTTATGGATTCGTCATGTCTGTCTGTCTGTCTGTCTGTCCGTGTATGTCACAGCCTTTTTTTCCGAAACTATAAGAGCTATACTGTTGAAACTTGGTAGGTAGATGTATTCTGTGAACCGCATTAAGATTTTTACACAAAAATTAAAAAAAAACTATTATTTTTGGGGTTCCCCATACATAGAACTGAAACTCAAAAAATAAAAAAAAACATCAAACCTATACGTGTGGGGTGGGGTATCTATGGATAGGTCTTCAAAAATGATGTTGAGGTTTCTAATATCATTTTTTTCTAAACTGAATAGTTTGCGCGAGAGACACTTCCAAAGTGGTAAAAAGTGTGTCCCCCCCCGTAACTTCTATAATAAGAGAATGATAAAACTAAAAAAAATATATGATGTACATTACCATATAAACTTTCACTCAAAACTGGTTTGAATGAGATCTAGTAAGTAGTTTTTTATTTTTAGGGTCCCCCCATACATATAACTGAACCTCAAAAAAAAACTTTCATTAAACCTATACGTGTGGTGTATCTATGGATAGGTCTTCAAAAATTATATTGAGGTTTCTAATATAATTTTTTTCTAAACTGAATAGTTTGCGCGAGAGGCACTTCCAAAGTGGTAAAAAGTGTGTCCCCCCCCCATAACTTCTAAAATAAGAGAATGATAAAACTAAAAAAAAAATATAATGTACATTATTACCATGTAAACTTTCACTCAAAATTGGTTTGAACGAGATCTAGTAAGTAGTTTTTTTTTTAATACGTCATTAATCGTAATCCATCCAAGAACTTTTATATTATGTTACTTGCTGCTACGGAACCCTTCATGGGCGAGTCCGACACACACTTGGCCGCTTTTTTATCATTTGTTTTTTTGTAGAGTTTTAAACATGTTTTAAACAAGTACGCATTTTTCCCAGTGTTTTAAACAAATGTTCTAAACATTGCCAACCCTGCTGATAGGTAATAGAGATATTTACGTTATAAGCGCATTGTAGAGGTGAGTTCATGGTTTTTTATCGAGAAAATTTGACGACATCGTGTTCGGGGTCTATCATGTACTTGGAAATATGACTAAGATTAACTAGATTATAATTTGTTGTCATATAATGTAGATTTTGCTAAAAATACGTTTAAGAGAAGCCTGTATGACTCTTGACAGCATGTGAAATCATTTCTTGTTATAAACCACTATTACAAATATACCATAAAAAAACTGAATGTTAAGTATTCGGTACAAATTCATTTTGTGTAATTTTCGTCTATTTTCGAATGGAATTAAAAAAGTTATTAATTGATTTCTTAATATAACTTTTGAGACTATCATGGTTATGTACATACTTTTCACTAGAAACGGGATATTTACCATGATTCCCATGTTGATAGTTAGTTCCCCCGTGATCACGGCGCATGCAATTGTTCCGAAATATCGCAAACAATAAAAACTCAAAAATCATGGTAAATATCCCGTTACTAATGAAAAGTATTTGATTTCTTGACAAAATCCGAATAAATGTATAGACATAATACTCGTGCTTGAGTTACGCACCGCTCTGGCAATCGTGTTTCAAAGCGGCGTATTAATAACTTGCTAGTAATCTATGGCGCATGCACTAATAAATAGTTTTGACCAATTGTTCCCACTTTTTATGGATATTCCTGGAAATTGTTATTTGGTTACTTTTTTTGCGTAGATTGAATCTTTATCTGATTGTTCAGGTTTTTTTTTGTATATTTGTAATAGTGGTGTATTAGAATTGGCATCCGACACGCGCGTGGTTGAGTGGCGTGTACTGTATATAGAGGGTGTACAATGTACTGATCTCATACATTTACCATTAAAACATTAAGTCAAGAGAGAATCAACCAGAGCGAAAAATAAAAAATGTTTAAGCTACAGGCTGTGACAAGATATTGGGACTATCAGGGTATTAGGAGCCCTTTTATAATTTGTTTCAGACTACAAAGGAACAGCTATTTCAGGATATTACCTATTTGTGAGTAGTTCCTGTTCGTCTTCGAATCTGTCCCGATTCGGGGACAAACAGGAATTTATGTCTTTCTGCACCATAGCACAGAATATATAATAGTATAGCTCTTAAATGGGTGAACCGATTTTAATGCAGTTGTTTTTAAAGCAGGTTTTCAAGCGTTGTTTCTTAGACATGTTTTATTATAATATGATAAGTAATTAATATTGTAAAAATAAAAAAAAACCCTCAACGCAATGAAACGGCTGAACCGATTTTGATCAAATATAGCTAAGAACGAACACTCCCGACAAATTCACCTGTCAAACAAAAAAAAAACTACGTTTTTTCATCCGTTCGGGAGCTACGATGCGACAGACACACACACACACACACACACGCAGACACGTCAAACTTATAACACTCCGTCGTTTTTGCGTCGGGGGTTAAAAATTGGTTCAGCCGTTTCATTGCGTTGGGGGTTTTAATTTTTTTTAATTCTTGTTTGTGTATGAAGATTATCTGTGGGCAGTCTTCATGATAAAATGTGTAGATAATATGAATTCCCCGTATCTTAAGGTGGTTGCTTTTTCATACTGATGTATTTTACCAAATATGGGCGAACACAGTATAATTTTACACTGAAATGACTGTTGTTGGCTTTTATATTGGTCATTATTTGCGGCAAATCATATTTGGTTGAAGAAAACAGTGAATAATAAATGATAAATGTTTTATTGTGTCAAAAATGATTACTATCTGATACATGCTTAATATTACATTATGTAACTTAAATAAATAATAACATCGAAATTTTAGTCTATGCATGTCATTTCTATGTTATTTTCACTATTAATCCAGTGTTTTCTTCAACCAAATATGATTTACCGCAATTAATGACCAATATAAGTTTAAGTTTAAGTTTATAAGATAAGAATAAACCTACAATAGTATTTTCAGTGTAAAATTATACTCTGTTTGCCCATTATATTTAAAATACATTAGTATGAAAAAGTAACCACCTTAACGAATAATTTCCGTTGCGACAGTTAGTGATGTATCGCGAAGGAGTAATTGTTGTAAATAATTGAAAAGCAATTATTTGAATGAGGTGCTACTGAACGAGTATTATAGCCATGTCTAGTTGAACAAGAATGAGTGACACTTATCTTAGGGAAATTCTTGGCAGGTACAGTAATACCCAACTGATATGCCTTACCGATGTACCTGCGCAGAAGATGAATTTTAAAGCGCGGGAATTTTCCTGTACCGCTATAGGTACGGAGGGGCGTGATTTGCGAGTGAGACGGAACTAACAGCTGCAGTGTATTATGAACCTTATAATAGTGACGTAAGGTCGATTGTAAGTTAAGAGCATTCTTTCGTTAATCTTCGGAGCCATACTTTATTTTCTGCGCGAACGAAGATTCACGACGCGCCATATCAGTTGCGTACTACTGTACACTATTATAGCCAGTACGCTACTCCGAGATCCGACGTCACGTGTCAAACACCAGCCGACGTCATCACCAATAAGAGACCCGTCTCTGTGCCACCAGTAGAGTGTAATCTTAGGTAGGTTTTCAGCAACACATCGACGTACGTTTAAACGACTGTGTAGCTTAAACAACTCTTTTTGACAGATGTTTTCATACGTTATATATCGCTTTGGCGATTAGTTACGGTAACCACCGATTTATTTGTTCATTAACTTGGGCCTGAGTCCACAACCCCCTTACGTCACCGTCCGGTCCAACTGGATAGTGACGTCATCTGGTGATGTCACTGCCAGTCTCGGAGTAGCACACGTTGTTATCTGGTGATGTCACGTGCCAGTCTCGGAGTAGCACACGTTGTTATCTGGTAATGTCACGTGCCAGTCTTGGAGTAGCACACGTTGTTATCTTGGACAAATGTAATAACTACTAAATTTTGGATTTAAGATTGTTTCATGGGTCGAGAGCAGGCGTCCTCAACCTGCGGCCGGCAGGGGTTGCGAGACCCGGGCATATTTCTCGAAGCCACAAATGTGTTGCTATTGTTACGTTATTTACTTTTAAAGATAAGATAAAAAGATATTTATTTTGGAAGCAAATACAACAAATTCGAATATTAAAATCAGGCGTTTACCTTTTCGAGACCAATCACGCATAATCATCTGACTCGTAACTTAATTATCTTTTGTGAAATATACCCCAGCTGTCATCCATGGGCCGGTAACATCTGTAAAAAGGTTGACTACAGCTGATCTGGCCCGTTTTGATAGTGTTCTTTGAAAGTCACGTTGTAGAATTTTCTTGCACAATATTATGAATTATTATCTTTTGTGAAATATACCCCAGCTATCATCCATGGGCCGGTAACATCTGTAAAAATGTTGACTACGGCTGATCTGGCCCGTTTTGATAGTGCTCTTTGAAAGTCACGATGTAGGATTTTCTAGCACAATATTATGAATTAATATTCAATTTCGACTTATTATGATAGATCGAGTATTAATAAATGAACGCTTTGTTTTTACCAAATTGTATTTTTATTTATTCTAAAACACAAACTAATAAGTTAATCAAATAACATTTAACCAACTGTCAAGTTCATGTGTCGCGTCACTGGTCGTGTCTCGGTCACCCGCCGCCGGGTCAGTGACATGTGACGCGGTGAAGTCAAACAAAACTGTGATGTCAGAATATAGTATATTATTTACAACGAGTAGGTACCAACAATGTACATTCCAATCTGTGTATTACCTAATATTACAAGTATTACAGATCTCATTTAAAAGTTAATAAACATACATGCTTTTAGTAGTAGAGCTTTTTTGTGAAAGAGTTCGTCCGGGGAAGTACTACCACCATACCTATTTCTGCCGCAAAGCAGTAGTGCTCGCATTGCTGTGTTCCGGTTTGAAGGGTAAGGGTGCCGGTAAATTTACAGGCACATGAGACTTTACATCTTTATGTCTCAGGGTGGTGGGCGCAGTGCAATGCCACATAGGACGCGTCGTAGGTGGCCGTGACCTATGAGGTAATGCACTGTTCATAGGCAGAGGTTACCGCTTAGCATCAGGTGGGCCATCAGCTTGTTCCGTCATTCAAGTAGTATAAAAAAAAAAAAAACATGCATAATTACAGAAAATGCAGAAATTACACATGAGACTTTTCATCTTTATGTCTCAGGGTGGCGGGCGCAGTGCAATGCCACATAGAGTGCGTCCTAGGTGGACGTGTCCTATGAGGTAATGCACTGTTCATAGGTAGAGGTTACCCCTTAACATCAGGTGGGCCATTTGCTTGTTCCATAATTCACGCAGTAAAAAAAATACATGCACACCGGGGCGCTACGTCAGGTCACAAATACATGCACACGGGGGCGCTACGTCAGGTCACAAATACATGCACACCGGGGCGCTACGTCAGGTCACTAATACATGCCCACCGGGCGCTACGGCAGGTCACAAATACATGCACACCGGGGCGCTACGTCAGGTCACAAATACATGCACACCGGGGCGCTACGTCAGGTCACAAATACATGCACACCGGGGCGCTACGTCAGGTCACAAATACATGCACACCGGGGCGCTACGTCAGGTCACAAATACATGCACACCGGGGCGCTACGTCAGGTCACAAATAATTGATGAATACCAAGTTAATTTATTTTATATTTAATATTAAAAATATCTATGAAACTTGACTTCTACTACATGCCACCCCCCGCCCCCCCTCCCCCCATAACATGATAAACACCTTTACTTAGACCACTCCGACTACTCCCACTACTATACAGTATTATACAGTATTACATATTTATACACCCTGTATAGGTAACAATTGAAGTACTGGGTGTAAAACAACTCTGTGTTGGTTGTGTACAAGTATTTACATTTCATTGTCACAATATTTACCTACAACTAAAATACTAGTCATTTTTTTTTTGTATTTATCTAATATGCATTTTCACCAACCAGCACTGACCTCAAAGTAAATAGACTTCGGGTCAGCTCTCAATAAGCGTCCGATCCAAAAGAGAAACAAAACGAATAAAAATATACAATTCTATTCAGTTTTATCCGTCCATTGCTGCTTGATTATTGACCACATTTGAAGGATTAGAGTGTGAACCGGCAGTGTATCTATCTTATTGAATATCGTTTTTTCGAATCAAATTTGAAATCTGCCATGTTTTGGCGTTTATAGTGAATGGAATGGATAGTCCATCATATAGTTATTAGAAAGTCTTTGTCCAAGAATAAATAACCCAAGTCTACTTCCATCCACCGACTTCCTGCGACCTATATTATGTCTTTATAATAAATATGTTATCTCCATGTGCGATATATTACAGCTGCGTGTGATTTCACCGTTATTGCTTGCGCAGTGAGCACACGCGCTATGTTAACTCGATCACGCCATCTCACAGATGAACGCTAACTGGAGGGAACCATTCCGGTTGACGAGTGTTCCGTCTCTGTGCATGCTCCCGTAGGGGTACTCGTCCTCGTCTGATGGCTGACCCGGCGCCCAGTGCGCGCGTCCGGCCTGCGCGAGGGTCTGACCTGCAAGGAGACGACACAGTGAACACAAGCACTCTAGCACTGGTACATACATACACACTACATAGACACACATAGACCCGGGTACCAGTGCGCGCGTCCGGCCTGCGCGAGGGTCTGACCTGCAAGGAGACGACACGGTGAACACAAGCACTCTAGCACTAGTACATACATACACACTACATAGACACACTACATAGACCCGGCCCCCAGCGCGCGTCTCCGTGCTGCGCGAGGGTCTGACCTGCAAGGAGACGAAACAGTGAACACAAGCACTCTAGCTTTAGTACATACATACACACTACATAGACCCGGGTACCATACCAGTGCGCGCGTCCGGCCTGCGCGAGGGTCTGACCTGCAAGGAGACGACACAGTGAACACAAGCACATTAGCAATAGTACATACATACACACTACATAGACACACTACATAGACCCGGGTACCATACCAGTGCGCGCGTCCGGCCTGTGCGAGGGTCTGACCTGCAAGGAGACGACACAGTGAACACAAGCACATTAGCAATAGTACATACATACACACTACATAGACACACTACATAGACCCGGGTACCATACCAGTGCGCGCGTCCGGCCTGTGCGAGGGTCTGACCTGCAAGGAGATGACACAGTGAACACAAGCACATTAGCAATAGTACATACATACACACTACATAGACACACTACATAGACCCGGGTACCATACCAGTGCGCGCGTCCGGCCTGTGCGAGGGTCTGACCTGCAAGGAGATGACACAGTGAACACAAGCACATTAGCAATAGTACATACATACACACTACATAGACACACTACATAGACCCGGGTACCATATCAGTGCGCGCGTCCGGCCTGTGCGAGGGTCTGACCTGCAAGGAGGCGACACAGTGAACACAAGCACATTAGCAATAGTACATACATACATAGACACACTACATAGACCCGGGTACCATACCAGTGCGCGCGTCCGGCCTGTGCGAGGGTCTGACCTGCAAGGAGATGACACAGTGAACACAAGCACATTAGCAATAGTACATACATACACACTACATAGACACACTACATAGACCCGGGTACCATATCAGTGCGCGCGTCCGGCCTGTGCGAGGGTCTGACCTGCAAGGAGGCGACACAGTGAACACAAGCACATTAGCAATAGTACATACATACACACTACATAGACACAATACATAGACCCGGGTACCAGTGCGCGCGTCCGGCCTGTGCGAGGGTCTGACCTGCGAGGAGACGACACAGTGAACACAAGCACATTAGCAATAGTACATACATACACACTACATAGACACAATACATAGACCCGGGTACCATACCAGTGCGCGCGTCGGCCTGTGCGAGGGTCTGACCTGCGAGGAGACGACACAGTGAACACAAGCACATTAGCAATAGTACATACATACACACTACATAGACACAATACATAGACCCGGGTACCATACCAGTGCGCGCGTCGGCCTGTGCGAGGGTCTGACCTGCGAGGAGACGACACAGTGAACACAAGCACATTAGCAATAGTACATACATACACACTACATAGACACAATACATAGACCCGGGTACCATACCAGTGCGCGCGTCCGGCCTGTGCGAGGGTCTGACCTGCGAGGAGACGACACAGTGAACACAAGCACATTAGCAATAGTACATACATACATAGACACACGCCTTTTTACCCGAAGGCCTCAACAGGCCTCTTTTCACAGTGGGTTGCACCATCGTGGAATATAGACGTGACGAGTGGTGAGCTCATCGCCGCCAGTGCTTCCCACGACTGACTTGGCTAACGGTTTCTTCCATTAATAACACATTCCTTATAAGCTAGCAGCCTGGACAAATCTTATACCAACGAATTTTAGTAACAAGTCCGGGTAATCCCTTAGTCGGCTTTTACGACATCCACGGGAGGAGGCGGAGGGATCTATTCTTAGGCCAGACACAGCACGGTTAGAAGTCGTAGAATTTTTTATAGAAAGAATTCGTCCGGGGAAGTACTACCACCATAAACATATCTGCCACAAAGTAGTAGTGCTCGCATTACTGTGTTCCAATTTGAAGGGTATGGGTGCCGGATGTACAGGCACATGAGACTTTCATCTTTATATCTAAGGGTGGCGGGTGCAGTGCAATGCCACATAGGGTGCGTCTTAGTTGATGTGACCTATGTGGTAATGTATTGTTAAGAGCAGAGGTTACCGCTTCACATCAGGTGGGCAACCTGCTTGTTCCATTATTAATGGAATTAAAATAAGAAAAAATAAAAAATAAATGCGACGAGAGCCCACGTCACAGTGAACACCCTCCCCGCCTGCCGGCTCACGAGTCGCGGGTTCGAGTGCCTGTAGTGGCCGTGCCTACATTAGTCACGGCCACTACAATAATGTAAGTCCCATTACATGTCATGGTGTGAAAGGGCCAATGTATGAAAAATATACCTAGGTACCAGTATAGTATTATTTTAGTTATCTGTGACCTAGTATAAGCTAACAGGCACTTTTCAGCGGTCGGTGAGAGAGGCGCGGCACACAACTCACCATCGACAGTCCGCCATGCACCGTCCTGCACGCTCGGTGAGAGAGGCGCCGCACACAACTCACCATCGACAGTCCGCCATGCACCGTCCTGCACGCTCGGTGAGAGAGGCGCGGCACACAACTCACCATCGACAGTCCGCCATGCACCGTCCTGCAAGCTCGGTGAGAGAGGCGCGGCACACAACTCACCATCGACAGTCCGCCATGCACCGTCCTGCACGCTCGGTGAGAGAGGCGCGGCACACAACTCACCATCGACAGTCCGCCATGCACCGTCCTGCACGCTCGGTGAGAGAGGCGCCGCACACAACTCACCATCGACAGTCCGCCATGCACCGTCCTGCACGCTCGGTGAGAGAGGCGCGGCACACAACTCACCATCGACAGTCCGCCATGCACCGTCCTGCACGCTCGGTGAGAGAGGCGCGGCACACAACTCACCATCGACAGTCCGCCATGCACCGTCCTGCACGCTCGGTGAGAGAGGCGCCGCACACAACTCACCATCGACAGTCCACCATGCACCGTCCTGCACGCTCGGTGAGAGAGGCGCGGCACACAACTCACCATCGACAGTCCGCCATGCACCGTCCTGCACGCTCGGTGAGAGAGGCGCGGCACACAACTCACCATCGACAGTCCGCCATGCACCGTCCTGCACGCTCGGTGAGAGAGGCGCGGCACACAACTCACCATCGACAGTCCGCCATGCACCGTCCTGCACGCTCGGTGAGAGAGGCGCGGCACACAACTCACCATCGACAGTCCGCCATGCACCGTCCTGTACGCTCGATGAGAGAGGCGCCGCACACAACTCACCATCGACAGTCCGCCATGCACCGTCCTGCACGCTCGGTGAGAGAGGCGCGGCACACAACTCACCATCGACAGTCCGCCATGCACCGTCCTGCACGCTCGGTGAGAGAGGCGCGGCACACAACTCACCATCGACAGTCCGCCATGCACCGTCTTGCACGCTCGGTGAGAGAGGCGCCGCACACAACTCACCATCGACAGTCCGCCATGCACCGTCCTGCACGCTCGGTGAGAGAGGCGCCGCACACAACTCACCATCGACAGTCCGCCATGCACCGTCCTGCACGCTCGGTGAGAGAGGCGCGGCACACAACTCACCATCGACAGTCCGCCATGCACCGTCCTGCACGCTCGGTGAGAGAGGCGCGGCACACAACTCACCATCGACAGTCCGCCATGCACCGTCCTGCACGCTCGGTGAGAGAGGCGCGGCACACAACTCACCATCGACAGTCCGCCATGCACCGTCCTGCACGCTCGGTGAGAGAGGCGCGGCACACAACTCACCATCGACAGTCCGCCATGCACCGTCCTGCACGCTCGGTGAGAGAGGCGCCGCACACAACTCACCATCGACAGTCCGCCATGCACCGTCCTGCACGCTCGGTGAGAGAGGCGCGGCACACAACTCACCATCGACAGTCCGCCATGCACCGTCCTGCACGCTCGGTGAGAGAGGCGCGGCACACAACTCACCATCGACAGTCCGCCATGCACCGTCCTGCACGCTCGGTGAGAGAGGCGCGGCACACAACTCACCATCGACAGTCCGCCATGCACCGTCCTGCACGCTCGGTGAGAGAGGCGCCGCACACAACTCACCATCGACAGTCCGCCATGCACCGTCCTGCCAGTAGATGCCGACATGCACATAGTACGTGAACCAGGCGTTGCGCATAACTTCATCAGGATACCGCTCAAACAGCTCCCTGAGGGCCCCCTCCTCGGCGGCGCTGTTGGGGACGGCGAGTCGCGCGCCCTCCGCCACACAGGTTCTGTTCGCATCCGACCAGCTCGCTGCCCACGTGTGGAACTTGTAACAGTGTTCGGAGCGGGCGGAGAACTCGTATCCTGCGCACGAGAGTATTGGTTTACTGACAGCACGGATACGCATACAGCTCCCTTTTGACAGTAGCGTTTATATGCAATTTAAACAAATTGAAGTTTTGTGCCTCTAAATCTAACAGACAACAAATTTTATCTATTTTAGAAAGAAAGTATGTTGTAAAGGATCTGCCGGCCTAGACAAGTGGCATTCGCTTCGAAGCGATTCCATTTCTACAGTCGTATTACAATACAATTGACCCGTGACATTTCGATACCTTACGTCAATCTCATACACTGTTGGCTTTTCTACTAGCGACATCGCTAACAGAACGTTGTTTACGGCCTCAGATAGCTATTTAACTTATTTTTATTCGCATGGTCTTGCACAATCGCAAGACGATAATTCAATTTTTAAGTTTTAATGAAACAATCCTTACATGATACTGAGGCAATGATATTGAGGTAATTTAAATGAGGAACTTAATTCCTGCTATAATTTAATTGGACGTAATTCAAAGGAATTAGATGATATGTCACAAGAAATTAAGTGTTTAGAAACATCACTTCTTGATGTAACACATAAATATAAAAAAGCTGAACAATTTGCAGCTGACAATGTTCAGAAAATGAACAATATTGTAGAGATAGTGAATAATGATAGCATATATGTACAAGTATGTAATAGTAGCTCACAGACTGACCATCCCGTGTCAGACCAGTTGGTTTCCATATCATTTTTGGATTCTTTGATACAGATGGCACCACTTACATCACAGAGTCAAGCTACATCTACTTTACAGGCTGAAGTAATTCATACACCTGGTGCGCAGTCTCCGGTTAGACAGGGAAAATCCTGTTGGCAGACCCGGAAGACTGTGGTGTATTCTGATAAGATAGGCGTTGGCATGGGTTTGCTACTAAGTGATCAGTTAGGGCAAGTTGTCACTAATAATTGCTTTGAAAATGCCCCCATTCATAAGTTTATAGATTGTATAAAGAGCGAAGATCGCTTTGAAAATGACACCACTCTGATAGTTCAATTAGGTGAGAGTAGTGGTGTCATGCGACTAGATATAATTAAGCTAGTTGAGACTTTGCTACATAAGCTAGATTCAGGTTTGGGAAAATTAATTTTATGTGCATTCCCGTACTCAAAATCTTTGAGTTCCAAAGACAATCAAGCAATTTGGAATCTTAATTTAATATTGTATAATTTGACTTGTCGTCATAGAGACGTTTTGTTTTTTGATACCAATAATTTTATTAGTAATTTTATTTTGACCAGAGATACTGTGCTTCTTAGTAGACATAGTAAACTGATAATTGCTAAATTGTTAGCATTTAATATTTTTGATCCCGTTATAAGTACTATAACGCAGTTAATCGACGTGCCTGTAGTTAGTAGTATTACTAATGGGGGCACACAAGCAGGAGGGTCAGCTGACAATATTTGTTTAAACTGACGAGTCCGACAATGAGAAAGCCTGGCACATTACATGTAGTACATCAAAATGTGCAAGGCCTTCCCAGCAAAATATTAGAATTAGAATTATTTTTAAACATGTTTAATATAGATATCATGTGTGTTACTGAACACTGGTTATTACAATTTGATTTACTCCCTTATTATGAGAATTATAATATTGTAAGTTCATTCAAACGCAAGAACGCCATACGTGGCGGTTCCTTAATTGTTGCTCGATATAATTTAAAATGCAAAGAACGTAAAGATGTTGCAAATCTCACTATTGAGAGGACTATTGAGCTGTCGTGTGTTGAGCTTGAGCGGCATATCATTGTGAGTGTTTACCGTCCCCCTGACGCGGACTTCGCGTTATTTGAATCCACTATGGAAGAAGTACTGCTTAAAACTTTTGGACGTAGTAAAATGTTAATAGTCTGCGGAGATTTCAATATAGATATTCCTGTGAATCCTCTATCTGAGAGAATTCTTAACTTATTTAAATGTTTCAATTTACGTCACCTTTTCGAAGAACCTACAAGGGTGACACTTACATCAGCCACCTGTTTGGATAATATATATTGCAGTAGTGTTCCAATTGATAAAGCAGTAATTAAACATTTCACCTCGGATCATTACGGTCACAGTGCTATATTTACTTGTAATTTGGTAGATGAACCTAAGGAATTCACTTATCGGCCTATCACAGGAAGTCGAATTATGAAGTTTCAGAGCAGTATTGAACTTAAAATACCCCTTTTACCATGCGTAGATGATCCAAATGAACTTTTTACCTCCTTGTCTAATTTGATAAATGAGCAACATACTGAAATATTTCAGTTAAAAACATGTATAGCTAAATCTAATGTCGGGTTAGCTGATTGGGCGACACCCGGTATCTATAGAAGTAGGAATAAATTATATGATCTCTATGCGGCTAGGGAATCAATGTTGCATGACCCAAAGTTTATTTTGTATATAAAGAACTATTCATATACTTTTAAAAAAGTTTGTCGTGCAGCTAAATCATTACATTTGAGAAAAAAAATAGAAAAATCATCGAATAAAATTAAGGCAACTTGGAAATTAATTAATAATGAAACAGGTAAATCTAAGCCACGCAATAAGCAGATCAAATTAAACATAAACAATACAATATTGACAAAAAAGATTGATGTCGCGAATGCCTTTGACAATTTTTTCTCTAATATACCAGTTATTGTAACCCAGTCATTACAATCATCTGCCTCTGGAGCATCTACTTTATTGGAACTAAGTGTTGCTAAATGTGAGATCGCGTTTAGCTTTAGATACGTAAATGCCGATAGTATTGTTAAGACATTTAAGTCACTTAATATTAAAAATACTGAAGATCTTTGGGGAATATCCACAAAGGTGTTAGGTATTATAATTATTGATATTGCTCCATGCTTAGCCTACATTTTTAATAGATGTGTTGACGACGGAATCTTTCCAGATCTTATGAAACATAGTAAATTAATTCCTTTGTTCAAGTCTGGAAATGCAAAAGATCCAGCTAATTATAGGCCGATTTCTATATTGCCCGCGTTAAGTAAAATCTTTGAAAAACTTATTCTTACTCAATTATTGTCACACTTTAACTTCCACAGACTACTTCATAGTCATCAATTTGGATTTACCAAGGGTCGATCAACAGCTGATGCTGGTACCATGCTTTTGGAACACATATTTCAAGCATGGGAAAACTCGCAAGACGCGATCGGAGTATTCTGCGACCTATCCAAAGCATTCGACTGCGTGAGTCATGCTACTCTAATTTTGAAGTTAAAACATTATGGCATCCAAAATCAGGCAATTAACCTTGTAAATTCTTACTTATCCAACAGAGTACAAAAAGTTGACGTTGGTGGTGAAAGGTCTTCAGGATCGTCTATTGTTATGGGAGTGCCCCAGGGTTCAATACTAGGCCCATTTCTATTTTTAGTATACATTAACGATCTCCCTTTTTATGTAAAAGACATATGTGATATAGTTTTATTTGCTGACGATACGTCTTTAATTTTCAAAGTTGATAGGTCAGAAGCTAATTACGATGATCTAAATAAATCACTATCGCGAGTTCTTGATTGGTTCACAGTAAATAATCTGTTGCTTAATGCTAAAAAAACTAAATGCATTAAATTCACTTTGCCAAATGTAAAACATTACCCAACTAATATTAAAGTAAATGGCGAGACACTCAATCTTGTAAACTCTACTGTTTTCTTAGGACTTAATATTGATGCAAGTTTGCAGTGGGGACCACAAATTGAGGCACTTGCGGGTAGACTTAGTTCCGCTGCATATGCAGTTCGTACGATAAGGCAGCTTACTGATGAAGCTACAGCTAGGCTAGTTTATTTTGGCTACTTCCATAGTGTTATGTCATATGGCATCATTCTGTGGGGGAAAGCAGCAGACATCCAAGCAATATTTGTTTTACAAAAACGGGCAATACGTGCCATTTATAAAATGAAGCCACGTGACTCCATGAGGGAGCGTTTTAAGGAAATTAACATTCTCACCGTAATATCGCAATACATCTACGAAACCTTATTATATACACATAAACACTTAGATAGATTTATGAAAAAAAGTGACGTGCATTGTTTTAACACGAGAAATAAAAATAAACTGAGTATTCCCAAATTTAGATTAAAAAAAGTAAGTGGGTCTTTTATGGGGAATTCTGTTCGGTTCTATAATAAACTTCCAGAAAGTGCTTCTAAACTTTCGATTCGAAGATTTAAATCTTACATAAAGAATAATTTAATTAAGAAAGCGTATTACACACTACATGACTATGTTAATGATAAAGCCGCGTGGCCTGATGTCGCTCTGCCCCTCGACACCTAATTTGTCAATTTGCAATGTCTGTACCTGCATATAATTTATTACTGATGTGTTATTTATGTGTATATCAAGCGTAGTGTGTGCTGCCTTATGAACTTTTGCTGATTCTCTCTATCATCTTACTTTTGACTGCCTACCTAAGTAAGGCTTTTAATTTGGTTTTCCTTTTTTCCTTGAATCAGCTTCAACTTGTTCTCGAGGCACCACACAGGCGCTCTCCACCTAGTAGTAAGAAGGATCATCAAAAGAAAAACAGACCGTGTTTGTTGCCTGATTCTTCTAGGTCTGGTTGCGTTGGAACAGGAGTAACTGTAAATTTATTTTTTAAGACGATTCAAAATGATCCTTGTGATTTCAATGAATAAAATACTTTTGACTTTGACTTTGACTTTGGCAATGCGCATTAAAAAAAAACTTGATCAAAATAACTCCTTTTTATGGAGAACTCACGCTTGACCAAAAAATAACGACAACAAAATCGTTTTCATACAACATGAGTAAATGGTTCTAAAGACAGTTTTTCCGTATCTCTTAAGGATTCTAAAATGCGCAAACAGTCCAAGTTAAAAAAAAAACACACTGTATACTATGTATTTCAATCAAATGTGTAGATCACTGACGCGTTAGGTGGCCATTGTATAGAATTGTAGATCACTGACGCGTTAGGTGGCCATTGTGTAGATCAATGACGCGTTAGGTGGCCATTGTGTAAATCACTGAGGCGTTAGGTGGCCGTCGGTTGATGAAAGTAAGCATAGTGCTGAGTCAGCTCTATGCCCTCGTTGAGAGATGAACAACATGAACAAGAGAAGTGTCGCGAGGAGGAACATCTAGCGCTCTCACTTACAATGAACAAGGAAAACTGCTGCTTCTTCTTCACTTGTTATTTCTAGGTCACCCTAATCTAGGTCACAGGATTGACAAAACTATCGTTTTGCGAGGCGCCACCGTTCACCGTGACTTACGTTGTTACTATTCACTAATCTGTACTGTTTCTATCAAACGCGCGGCGCAGAGATACACCTCAATAGTTACGCCCGCACCTCGCATAACTATTAGTTGCAATAAAAATCTCGTAATAAGTCTTCAGTAACCGGTTTGCGGTATGGTGGCACTGGCATAAGGCTTGTGACTGATGCTGAAAGAACCAGTGACGTGAAAGGACTCTATGCGTCTCGTAGTGAGGCTCCATTCATGCACAACTGGAAATGACCTGACACAGAAAACTGAAACTTACCATCACTCTTCCTATTACAGCTACGTGTCGGTGCAGGTGTGGGTGTAAGTGCGTGTCCAGGTGTGTAGCAAACGAATGGTAGTCGCTCCGTGCAGCTGACGTCGCCCGTGGTGCCGTTCTGGTAGAACACTCCGCATCGCTCCGACTTCATCAACATACTCGGCAATCCTGCGGCAAGTCGTAACCCTTCCTTATAATCCAAGGGACAAAAGCACTCCCTCTAGTTATGGTGACTACGCTCGCCCACTGCCTTCTAGTCAGTTGCAGTAGGTATCATCGGACCTCCTTGTCAGGATTATGAGTCGTCACAACAGTTGGAGTTTTCCATTATAATTATCTTTTATATAATTATCAACTCGAAAAGCGGTGATTGGTTCTTCTATAAGTGCAAGCAAAGCCATCGAGCTCTTAGGCACGGAGGCGGAATTGATCTTCGAGCAGAAAGCTCGAGAAAAATTAAATAATTTTGAGAAATATTTCTACGTGTGGGAAATAAAAAGTAGTCATGGTACACAAAAACGCTTGAAAAATTAACACAGGATTAACTCTCTGGATTCAAAATAGGTAACTTCGCCATAAAAATATTATTTTGTATAAAATATTGCTCGTCTGTATTACAATCTTCTTATAGTTTCCGGTTGTTGCTGTAGCACCTCGTGTGCACATGAGGGAGATGACTCATTGAGGGGTTGTCTCCACAGGGAACACCCCGTGGAGACAACATTACACTTAACATTACATTTTTTGGATGTATTTATTGGTCTCCTACACCAGTATGAGACCAATAAAAACATCCAAAAAAATTAAGCTATTAGTTTTACAGCCAAGGAAATATACACTATCTGTGTAATATTACTAGGTAAGCACATAGGTAGGAATATTTCTCACTTATTTAGTTAAATTATAGACGCACACGCACAAAGAAGTCTGATTTTACCTTCTGTATAATTCCTGTTCACTCTTTCAAAGAACAGCACCTGGACTCCGGAGAACAGGACTGGCAGTGACTGGTCTTCATTCGCTTGTAGCTCGCGCACAGCGGACGTGAACTGAGCGCTCCACGGCGACGCCAACAGAGCGTCTGCGAACAGGGAGTGGTGAGAGCGAGACATCTCGCCTGAGGGGGCGACGCCAACAGAGCGTCTGCGAACAGGGAGCGGTTAGATCGATACATCTCGCCTGAGGGGGCGACGCCAACAGAGCGTCTGCGAACAGGGAGCGGTTAGATCGAGACATCTCGCCTGAGGGGGCGACGCCAACAGAGCGTCTGCGAACAGGGAGCGGTTAGAGCGAGACATCTCGCCTGAGGGAGCGACGCCAACAGAGCGTCTACGAACAGGGAGCGGTTAGAGCGAGACATCATCAATTACTAGTAAATAAGACAATTTTATAGAGTACTATTTATTATTAAGTACCACTGAACTTGAGAAATTATAATTAATTGAGATAAAGGAATTTAAGACTATTTAAGGCAATAAACCAAAACTAAAATAAAAACCTACCTATCAGATCAGCAAGCCGTCACCGGACGGCAGCGTGCCCAGAATGCTGGTTGCATTGCCACGCTGAATGGCAATTCGTTAACCAAAATAAAAGCCAGCATTCTGGCCACGCTTGGACTCAAAAAAAAACTCCGCAAGTTCCTTGAAAATTGTATGTGCCCCTGGTCCCCACGGGCCTAGTGTTTCCACGCCAAACGGCTCGGCCCTCTGTCGAGTAATGCATACTTGCGCCGTTTGAGGGACTCCGCTGATGTACCCGGAGGATGGGACGACGCCAGAGTAATCGACACAGGTAGCGACCCACACCAGAGGTCGTCCCATCCTCCAGTGTCATACCGTCGGGTCTTTTCCGGTCGTCACGCATCAAGCCACACGGTTCGAGAGTAGCAGTCACTGACGCGCTGGAAAAAGCCCGACGGATGATGTAATTTAGGGAGTTGTAACAAGGTACACGCCCTGCACTCCTGGCACATGAAAGGGCGTGATGACCGAAACGGTCTGCCATCTCGCCACACTGGCAGCGATGTGCCACTTGACAAGGAGCACCTACACGAACGGAAGTGGCAACCCGAAATGTATTTTTGTCCAAAAGTGTCCCAATTTTTTTGATGGAAGTGTGTGCAACCGTAGTTCGATTCATAGAGTACTAGTGGCCCGCCCATGACTTCGTACGCGCGTAGTCGGAATTTATACCATTTTGAAACGATGGCTTGCCGAGAAACGCTTATAAAGCGTTTTTTTTTACAACTTAAAGTAATTTGAAAATTCTTAGAAAACTTTAAAATGTTCAAGATTCGGTCAGATTTCGGTAGTCTCGTTTTTAGGGTTCCGTAGCCAAATGGCAAAAAACGGAACCCTTATGGATTCGTCATGTCTGTCTGTCTGTCTGTCTATCCATGTATGTCACAGCCACTTTTTTCCGAAATTATAAGAGTTATGCTGTTGAAACTTGGTAAGTAGATGTATTCTGTGAACCGCATTCAGATTTTTATACAAAAAAAAAACAATAATATTTTGGGGTTCCCCATATTGAAAACTAAAAAAAAAAAACTCAAACCCATACGTGTTGGTTATCTATGGATAGGACTTCAAAAATGATATTGAGGTTTCTAATACTTATATTTTTTTTCTAAACTGAATAGTTTGCGCGAGAGACACTTCCAAAGTGGTAAAATGAACTCCCCCCCCCCGTAACTTCTAAAATAATAAAATGATAAAACTAAAAAAAAAATATGATGTACATTACTAGGTAAACTTCCACCGAAAATTTGTTTGAACGAGATCTAGTAAGTAGTCTTTTTGTAATACGTCATAAATTGTAACACATCCAAGAACTTTTATATTATGTTACTTGCTGCTACGGAACCCTTCATGGGCGAGTCCGACTCGCACTAGCGTAATACTAACTATATTTTGACCATTCTATAAACAGAGTTGGGCTTCAGATCGTCAAAGAATCATTGATAGAGAGATAGAAAATAAAGTATAAATGTTTGCTACCATGCTCGCTAATAGGCCGTCTATACAACAGTGTCATATTCACCTTCCCCGTGGCATGCGACCCTCGCGCTCAGCCAGTCCGTAGGCTCCGCGTGCAGCTTGAGGGAGCCGCGGAGCTGATCGTAGTACGCATAGCCAGGCCGGCTTAGTCTAAACCCTGTAAATCACCAGATTTAGAAATCACTTCTTCTCGGCTGTACAACGAGGCACATTCTCGTGTGGAGCGCGCTGCCGGCTCCTGACAGCACGCGCTCACCGGCACGGAGTCACGTGTAGAGCGCGCTGCCGACGCCTGACAGCGCGCGCTCACCGGCATGGAGTCACGTGTAGAGCGCGCTGCCGACGCTTGACAGCACGCGCTCACCGGCACGGAGTCACGTGTAGAGCGCGCTGCCGACGCCTGACAGCATGCGCTCACCGGCATGGATCACGTGTAGAGCGCGCTGCCGACGCCTGACAGCGCGCGCGCACCGGCATGGAGTCACGTGTAGAGCGCGCTGCCGATGCCTGACAGCGCGTGCTTAACGGCATGGAGTCACGTGTAGAGCGCGCTGCCGATGCCTGACAGCGCGCGTGCATGGGCACGGAGTCACGTGCTACTTGACACGAGTGCGAGCTCGTTTCGGTACGTGCAGGTGAACAGACTCCGGATATCTTCTCTAAATACACGACTTATATGACAGGGACTCTGGCTTCCATACTCGGTTTGCTGGAATGTGCTGACGAAAACCGAAACCAAATATGTTCGCCGCGCGCCCGCATCCCCTTCAGTCACCAGCGGGCCGATCACCGAGCCACAGGTGTTTATCACTAGAAGAAAGTTGCGCAATCACAAAAAGACTAATTGAGTCCTCATACAATTAGTGACGTCACATGTCATAGAATGGACTAAATGCGATTACGTAGTTTCACCACCAACAATGCTGCACCTACTTTAGTGCACGCAGTGCCCTCACACCTGCACCCTGAAAAACCTTTACTGATAGTGCCATAGCCGTGGCAGAATACCAGACCCACCAACTTATCTGTGAATTGAAGAGCGTCGCTCTAATCGCTCCGGTATTGCCATTCTACGAATAATTAACCACAATTTGGGATTCCTACATCTAATCTGCTATGTTTAGTCTTCACAGACCAATGTATCTGACTCTTACCTATAAAATACAAAATTGAGGATCAAAAATGTATGTTTATAAAAACTCTGTACTAACGGGTTGTATGAAGCGAGTCAAACTGCACGTGCGGCTACTGCTAGTTAATAATATAAGACATTGAAGTAAGTATGTGAATAAAACTCTAACATTTCATTAAATATAATGTGTATGTTTAAATATTTTAACAATATGTATGATCAACAGACCTTGAGTTACTAGGGCCGACATCATAATCATGATCAGTAATCGAAGACACGCCAGTTAATTCACCATCTTCTGAATCACTATCGGTTTCACTATCGCTCAGCACATTTATGATAAATGGTTCATCTAAATATCCACCCTTATCAAGATAGGTACTCATTTTGTAATTTGCGGACATGGTTGCAATGCTTTTTCCACTCTTCCACCGTGATTTCTTCAAATGCCTGACTGACTAAGCTAGGCATGTCTTGACTTTTATGATCAATATTGATATTAGCAACTTTTCGCTTCATTGTGCTCCATATCAACTCAATCGCAATTTTAGTAGTAGTAGAGCTTTTTTGTGAAAGAGTTCGTCCGGGGAAGTACTACCACCATACCTATTTCTGCCGCAAAGCAGTAGTGCTCGCATTGCTGTGTTCCGGTTTGAAGGGTAAGGGTGCCGGTGAAATTACAGGCACATGAGACTTTTCATCTTTGTCTGAGGGTGGCGGGCGCAGTGCAATGCCACATAGGTTGCGTCGTAGATGGACGTGACCTATGAGGTAATGCACTGTTCATAGGCAGAGGTTACCGCTTAACATCAGGTGGGCCTCTTGCTTGATCTGTCATCCAAGTAGCATAAAAAAAAAAAAACGCATTAAGATCGAAATGATAAAGCGGCAGTCGTAGGCATTTGTGCCCATTTTCAGCCAATATAGTGTCAACTCCATAGATAGGAAGTGGTTTATTTCTTTTTACTATTTCCAATAGCTGAGGTTTGGTCATCTCTTCGGAGTATTCAAGGGAATTTTGAGCAAGCTATTCTTGAATGTCTTTTTTCAATGTATTGACATTTGGACTTTTATTAAATACATATACTATGGGTGCGTTCCGAGTCACGATAAAATCGATGTGAGCGATCACAGTGCTATTTTGCGTTCCGATTCAGAAATCGCGCTTATGGCAGTTTGAGCGTTGACGTGACTCGGATCGCTTTATAAACGACTAGCGACTCGTCCCGGCTTCGCACGGGTAGTTTCAGGATGAAAAACAGCCCCCCCCCCCCTTTTCTATCCCCTCCCCTGGTAGCCTATGTCACTCAGGGTGAATGTAGCTTTCCAATGGTGAAAGAATTTTTTAAATCGGCCCGTTTCAGGATGAAAAACAGCCCCCCCCCTTTCCTATCCCCTCCCCTGGTAGCCTATGTCACTCAGGGTGAATGTAGCTTTCCAATGGTGAAAGAATTTTTTAAATCGGCCCAGTACTTTTTGAGCCTATTCATTACAAACATACAAACATACAAAAATAGGTACAAATCTTTCCTCTTTATAATATTAGTGTAGATATCATCAATAACCTCTGTAGTCTGTCACTTTGACAGTAGCGCTCACAGTAATATCGGTTTGGGGCATGGTCGGTGTAATCGCAAAATGGCGGATTTAATGACGTCATTCATGACGTCACACGCAATATCGTAGTCGCGCTCACAGCGTTTCGGAACGCTAATAATAGCGATCACATCGATTATAGCGTGACTCGGTACGCACCCTATGTTAAGGAGCATTGTCCATTATAATAATAGATGGCTTTTTTATGTTTGGCAATAATTTTTCCAATAGCCACTTATTGAAATTGACATTATTCATATCGTCATGGTAATCACCACTTTTTGTTTGAGATTTGAAAACTAATAATGCATTTTCTACAAAACCCATTTCACCGCCTGCATGCTGAACTATGATAAATCTCTGTCCCTTGGATACAGGTTCCAGAACTCCTTCTGTGCCTTCACCTTGCCAGCATTTGCCAGATGTATGAGATGAATGTATGTATGTTTCATCTAAATACACCAGAGAGAATGGATTTGCTGCTTTATCATTATTGCTGATTACTTGCAGATATCTTGATCTACATGCAGATATATCATTCCGTTCCATAAGAACCTTTCTATTACTTTGAGTCTTTTTGTAGCGAAAACCCATTTGGTGAAGTAGTTTTCGAACAGACTCACGTTGTCCTTGATAATCTATGTCTTCTTTTAGAACTGTTAGTAGTTTACCGACTGTAGGCAATTCCTTTATCACTGCATAATATTCATGTACTTTTCGTCGTATAACGCCCATATCGAAGTCATCGACAACAATAAAACCAGTACTTCGTTTTCTTGATTTTCCAGGCGTTCTTACTTTAGTACCGGTTTGTTCTGCTACCTTTCCTACTTTGACTATTTTCGAAACCAAACCTTCACTTACACCTGAAGGACAAAATAAAAAACTAAAGAACCAGTTAAAGTAGAAGTGACGATGAAAGCTGAGTCAAGTATTAAATGCATGTACGTTCAGAAGTTATCTGGCGAGCGATGCGAGCGAAGATTTCAGAATCTACTCGAGTCGAGGAACATGTTTCATGAGCAAAGTTTATGGGATACGACTGGTCACACTCACCTGTAGCGACGAAACTCGTTTGGTTATTTGATTAAATGGAATAATCAGAGCTTGTTGGCGAGCTTCCTCTTCAAAAAATGCTTTCACCTTCATAATAATATTCCGGGCATCACTTTTTATAGCTTTCGGCATGATTGAAAGCGAAAAATATTTAATATCCAAAAGTAAATAGAAAACACTCAAACAGAGAGCAACTGACAACCGAACGACATTTTCATTATATATAAAGGTATTAACTTGCCAAAAAAAAGAAGAAGAAGAAGAAGGTATGTACTTTGTGATTTTCATCATGGCGGCTGTAAATCTATTTTCAGCCACTTCACAGATAAGTTGGTGGCTCTGTAACAAAATAATTTGACAGAGGAGAACTATCGACACGAAAGAAGAAGAAGAAGTCATAGAATACAAGTGACAAAAATTGTTGTTCAAAAAAAACAAAAAAAAGGGCTTATAAATTTGTTAAATATTGTGTCACAGCACAGATAAAATAATACTATACTAGTATAAATGAGGTAAGGCATGGGTAAGGCTGTAAAGTGCGTCAAATAAAGAATATACCATAGACGTAGAATTTAGTAAATCTATGGAATATACTGAATAATTGATTTAAAAAAAAAAACGTGAACTTTGGTAAGTAAGTAGTAGTTTCGCTAGTTAGCCATGGCGCGCCTAAAATAGAAGAACCTCGCAGATCTACGTGTCTCGCTTCTACTTCGACGTGAAGGTCGCAGAGGTGGTGGAGTACATCAGGAAGAAAGCCGGAGTGAGTTTGAGGGTTGTGAAGTTGAATTTTCGTCATAATGTGAGCTTTAGCTCATTTATGGTGAGGGTCCCTTCAGAAAGTGTGAATACCTACTTGCACCCTGACTTCTGGACGAAAGGGGTGAAGTTCCGGCGGTTCAAGGGTCGTCTGTCACGTGATCCCCGGGCCGCGACGCGACGGCAATTACACGTGTGCAGATTAAGTTATAAATAAAGTGTTTTTTATATGTATGTTAGTTTCTAAGGTAGTTATGTTGCTATGGGCGTATTGTTTAAGCATAGAGCAATTCTCAATAAACCTGAAATAAGGTGAATTTTAATTTGAATTAAGAGGTGTCGGCCAATAAATTAAAAATCATTGCAATCGGCTAACAGGACCTCACCCAAGCAGACCTCCGAATCACGAAACCGAATCCGTTTATCGAATTAACGTCTAAAAGTAAAGGGTTCCCTGAGGCACGACCCGATCGTGCACCCCCGTTTTTTAACAATATATCTTTTAGAAACTTAGCTTATTGTTTAGTCTTAATAAGTCTATAGCTTACTGAGACAGCGTGCCTGTTACGCACTACCAATTGAAGAACTCTACTATGCACCCCACTGAAATGCGTCCTGTAATTATACACACTCACTAGGGGGTATGACACACACTACAGTAATAATATCATTACAATAAGGGTTTATACGGTAGGTTCTTGATAGAAGACTAGCTGACTAAACGCGTAGCAACTGAATCAACTCACCTTCAATATCGGAGATGTAGAATAAAATCAATATTAAGGTTGATTTAAGAAACATTTTTCAAACTCTGAAGCAATAATTACACTGGTCTGAACGGTAGGACATCAAGCTTCATAATAAACTATACACGACATGCCTGTTACTTATATACCCGTGATACGGTCAAACCCGAAACTGATAACAAATTCAGTCAAGTGCGAGTTGAATGGTTGCATGATCTGTAGGTACATTATTTGATCCGGATTTGGGTGTTGTAGTATCATGGTACTCGTAGTTCCTGATACCTACGATACAGGGAATTCAGTGAGATGTGGGACCAGGACTATGTTTAACTATGATGGTGTTTTACTAAAAACATAAATACATGCATGACACATGATACAAATAAAATAAAAAGTGTTGACTAAGTGTTTTTTAGAAATAGTTAATTTTAAAAAAACAGTAAAGTGTATTACCAGAAATTAATTAAGAATTTCTTGATTTGTACCCTGTAAAATAATACCAATATAACATCTTTGGTGGGATTTGTATGATACATATTTGTAGTTCCTGATACCCACGATACAGGGATACCAGGACTATGTTTTACTAAAAACACAAATACATGCATGACACATTATAAAACTAAAATAAAAAGTTAAGACAAAGTGTTTTTTAGAAATAATAATTTAAAAAAAACTGAAGAGTATTTCCAAAAATCATTATAGTCATAAATGTTACATTCGAAATTGCAATAATTGTGGTAAACCTGCATTTTTAGTATGTTGTTTGGGTCCACCTAGATAGTGTTTATCCAGATTTGCAGCATTCTAAAATGTAGGCGCGCCGAGTTATTGCTGAGAAACCGTTTTTTATTCACTTCTTTTAGTTTTGTGCAATAAAAACAATATAGGAAGGCTCTGACGAGAAAGGTCACAGTTATTATTTTAAAGTAATCAAAATTCCTGACAGTTTGAGGCCTAATCTAATTTTATAGGTCTAATAGCTCCCAAGAGTGGGAGCTAATGGGTTCCCAATGTTCCCTATTTTTCCCCAAAAACTTGAAAAAGTTCCCTTTCTTGCACTTGCAGGAGAGGCTTTTCAGAAGTAGTTGTGGGACTGGGGGCATGGATGTCATGGTTGGCATCAAACCCGAGTGTGATTGATGCCATCCCCAATCGGTAGGGGTCTTGTACACCCCCAACCACTCCTGAACCTAGTCCTGAATGAATAAAACTCAGCTACGTCTTAGGTAGGTGGAAGGTGAGCTAAATTTATGTTGTTGCTCGCCGAGGCCCTCATAAAAAGGGTATAGCGCAGTGTTGAGAGCTTCTTTGCCATCTCCGCCATACAGAGCAATTAAATATGCCTCACCTGCACTCTCGATCTCGAAAAATAGAGAACATTGGGAACCCTGTATCTTGGGAGCTATTAAACCTAGAAAATTGCATTGGGGCTCAAACTATCAGGAATTTTGATCACTTAAAAAAAGTAGTAGTGACCTTTCTCTTCAGAGCCTTCCTATATTGTTTTTATTGCAGAAAACTAAAAGAAGTGAATAAAAAACGGTTTCTCAGCAATAACTCAGCGCGCTTACATTTTCGAATGCTGCAAATCTGGATAAACACTATCAAAGTGGACCCAAACAACATAGGTACTAAAAAAGCAAGTTTACCGCAATTATTGCAATTTCAGCGTATTTTTGTACGATATAACAGGCCTATTAAGAATTTCGTGATTTGTACCCTGAAACATTATACCTACCAATATAAAATCTTTGGTGGGATTTGTATGATGTTGTTGTTCAGTTATATTGGTCATTTATTTTGTTCGCTACACTGAATTTATAATGTTGGCATTGACCTCAAGGGTTATTTCTAGTAGGTATCAATTGTTATGCAAATTTTTGAATTCGTAAACTTCCTACCAGAACAGTCAAATAAAAAAGTATCATGAATTTAATCTCTAATGAAAAATGCCGAATAAAAAGTCTCGAATGAAAACTCACAAGTGAAAAATGTCGAATGAAAAACCTTGAATTAAAAATATCCAATGTAAAGTCTCTAATGAAAAAACTCTAGTGTATGACCAAATGAAAAGACTTGATTGAAAAATGTCGAATGAAAAATGTCGTATGAAAAATCTTGAATAAAAACCAAATTTGATAGCTATCTGAGACTATTAGCTATGGTGTTCCTCAGGGGAGCGTACTGGGCCCGACTCTATTCTTGGTATACATTAATGACCTTTATAACCTTAAAATAAACAACGCGAACATCTTCTCTTATGCTGATGATACTGCTATCGTCTTTACTGGCATATCCTGGAATGACGTTACAAAAAGAACAGAAAAGGGACTCTGAAATATCTAATTGGCTAAACCAAAATTTACTGTCACTAAATGTCTCTAAAACTAACTTTATGACCTTTTACTAAATATAATAACAGCCAACCCAATCACGATTATAGCCTAAAAATAAACGAATGTAACCTCATTGATGCTTCTTGCGATTGCTCAGATACAGATACAGATAATTTATTGGTAAAATGTTATTTTACAAGTCAAATAATGTTATAAGGTACAGAGGTACACAACGCTCTAACCATAGACGTAGAATTTTTTCGCTACGCTAAATAGACAAACGAAGCGTGGGAGAGAGAAGTCATTTTTAAATGTACCCCGTGCAAGAAGAAAAGTGACAGCAACAATGTATTGAATGTGACATGTTTTGCTTGAGTACATGCGCATACCGGAAGGTCTCTTGTGCAGTTTAACTAATTTTGTAATTATTTTAGTAATCTTACTATTAAATAACAAATATTACTTTGTATGACAATGGTGTCGTGTTCAGTTTGTGACTGTGAAGATACAAGACGTAATTATCCGGGAAAATACACGTTTCACAGGTAAATAAGAGATTATTGGTAGTTCGATTGTATTGCTTATTTTATCAATTCTGCTTTAGTAAATGGCCTAAAAACCAGTTTCATTCGTAGATTAGGACTTTCCCTTATATTTTTTAATAATATTTCGTTGCTGCACCTAGAAATAAACAATATTTTATGTAAAATATAAAAATGTTTGATTACGATAGGGCTTGACCAAGTGATGACGTCAGAAATATCGATAGTCCTGTTGCAGTCTATATCGTTGTATAATGCGCATCATGTAAAAAGAACGCTGGCGGTCAAGCTTCTTCAGGCGTTCCAGCGTTCTTTTTAAGAGATAACTTACTTTTCTACTTATTTGAGAGATGTATAACTATGCATTGAATGAGTGCCTATCTAGTTTACTACAAATAATGTACAATTATAGTACGCGTCATGTAAAAAGAACGCTGGAACGCCTGTAGAAGCTTGACCACCAGCGTTCTTTTTACATGACGCGCACTATACCTACCTATAAATTAAATTTTTGTCCATCCTAGAATGGAGGTTTACTTTGTTTGGAGTAAATTTGTGTGCTCTGTTAACATTTTACCGATTTTTTTAAATCTATAATAACCAGGTGGACATTGAGGTGTGTGTTTTTGTATTGACTATTGAAAAGGTAACTTTAAAGCACCACGGGTGTTTTTATTGCAGTTTGTGTAGTAGATATTTTGGAGTAAATATTTACGTTGTTGATTATTACACACGCCTTTTTCCCCGGAAGGGTATATTTATTTTTTATTTTTTATAAATAAATATTGTTTATTTCTGCTTAATAAAATAATAGGTAACAAATTAAATTTAAATATACCCCAAAAATTCCGTTCCAGCGGGACTCGAACCTGCACCCTCGCCTGTGATCAGCGATGCCTTTACTTTCGAACTTTGAATAGAAGGTTTCCAATGAAACACCTGTAGATACAGCACTATCAACTTGGCGCTATAGCCGAGTTGATAGTGCCCACAAATTTCGTCTCCAGCGTCATAGCTCGATCTATGGCTAAATTGTTTAAGGCATCGCCGATGACAGGCGAGGGTGCGGGTTCGAGTCCCGCTAGAACGGAATTTTTGGGTTACATTTAAATTTAATGTTATCCATAAAGCGTGGTTTACACTTGAAAAATAATAAACTTTGGGGTAACAAATTGTCTATAGATAAAGTAACAGAGTGAAAAATTATATGGGCGTAGCACGGCTTATATAAAATGTTTTTGTGCTTTCAGATTTCCAAGTAATCCTTTGCTACGAGAAAAATGGTTATCGGTTATAAGAAGAGTGGGATGGACTCAAATAAGAACTCCACTAGGTATATGCAGCAAACATTTTAAGTTTAAATTTAAAAGGGAAACTCTAAGATCCCACCTATAAATAAAACCGTAATATTTAGGGGTCAATAAATAATAAAGGTTTATTTATAACTGTATTCAAAATTGGAATAAGAACCTTATTCTCTTTATGACGTCAAATCTGCCAAACTGTGTTCTTCATGAAAGACTTAATCTGCATTAAGATGTATTTATCTACCATACACATCACGGACGGATGATGAATTCTATCGACAATGTAAAAGTGTTGGTCGAGGACAACACTATTTTTAACTCAGACATAGACTTTCACCAACACGTGCACATATTTTTTTTGGTTCCATCTTCGATCTCTGATTGTAGATCTAGTACATATACTAAATCTATGGCTCTAACATCAATAAAGTAACAACCACAAAGTACCTAGGAATCACCACACAGGCGCTCCCCACCTAGTAGTAAGAACAATCATCAAAGACCGTGTTTGTTGCCTGATTCTTCTAGGTCTGGTTGCGTTGGAACAGGAGTAAATGTAAATTTATTTTTTAAGACGATTCAAAATGATCCTTGTGATTTCAATGAATACAATACTTTTGACTTTGACTTTGACTTTGAATCATGATTGATCAACGTCTGTCCTGGCATGCTCATATCGAACTTCTGATGAACAGGATTCTTAATTAATCTGGATTTTTTAAATGTTACGTCATGTCGCGCCAAAAGACTTTTTTTTTTCTTTATTATTGGCGTCGCACGGCTTGTGCATTTACCATTCAAGTAGGTATAATTTATTATTGTATTAATATAATTTGCAACGTTACAATTCTTTCAAGTCGTTTGTCACAGCCAAGTCATGTTTTAGTAAACCGGTGGCCGTTTTACAAAAAACTTTGGTAGACAATTTTCACCAATATACAAAGTGACGCAATTCACTTCCATTTCATTTCACTACGCTTGTGCTCTAAAGACGAGCTACATCGGTTAAAATGCCACTAAAATTACACAAAACAACTCAAAAAACAAGAGGAAATGAAATAAAATAAAAGTAGACGACGTCTCTCTTCGAAAATGGTGGGAAGAGTCGCCAAAAGACTTAAAAAAACAAATATTTAATCAATCTTTGGCTTAATCAATTCAGAATTATTATAAACCAGTCTGCGGAGGAGCTTCCAAGACAAAGTTCCTGGAACTCGAAAGATCACAGAGGTCTTTACTAAAAGCGATGTATTTTAAGCCCTATCGATACTCTACGGATATGCTCTACCGAGATTCAGGTCTACTAACTATCAGTCAGGAAACTCTACATTCTAAACACCGTTTTGAAATTACATAGATCCCTTGAGTTGGTACAACCCCAACAAACTCAATAAGCTAAGAAAAGATAGAGTAGCTACTAAAATTACAGTTCGGTCTCGATTTGCATCGCGACAGTATGCCACGCAATCTACTTACCTTTATAACACTACTAGCGACTCGTCCCGGCTTCGCACGGGTAGTTTCAGATGAAAAACTGCCCCCCCCCCTCGTATCCCCCCCCTGGTAGCCTATGTCACTCAGGGTGAACGTAGCTTTCCAATGGTGAAAGAATTTTTTAAATCGGCCCAGTACTTTTTGAGCCTATTCATTACAAACATACAAACATACAAAAATAGGTACAAATCTTTCCTCTTTATAATATTAGTATAGATAGTATAGATAGATATAGATATAGATATAGATATAGATAAGTAAAACTTTAAATATCTACCCTATGAATAATTATAAATGTAAAAACAACATTGGCACTAAGCTACGAGGAACAGCTCCTGAACAACTCCTGGAAATTATTTCGTAACGTACACGTAAACACAAACTATTAAATTAAATTACAGGCACATGAGACTTTTTATCTTTATGTCTCAGGATGGCGGGCGCAATGCAATGCCACATAGGGCGCGTCCTAGATGGAAGTGACCTATGTGATAATGCACTGTTCATAGGCAGAGGTTACCGCTTAACATCAGGTGGGCCATTAGGTTGTTCAGTCATTCTTAGTATAAAAAAATGAAAAAAACTTCACACACTCATCAACTCACACCTGGGTGCTCCTGAAATACTCATGCTCATAGGAGATCGGGTGGTCAGGAGCTCCCACTCATATACATACATGAACATATCCACACACAAAATCATCCACACGCACACATACAAAATTGGGTTCTACTGAAATACCCACGCTCATAGCTCATGACTGGTGATCAGAAGCACCCACACCCTACACTTCACGCATAAATACACACACTAACAACGTAGGTAAATGTATTTCTGGATCCCTAACTTTTTTTTTTTTTTTTTAACATTGATAGACCTTTGTTTGACCACGATCTCACCTGCTGGTAAGTGACGATGTGGCCGAAGATGGAGCACAAAGGTCTAGAAGGCACCTATTCACTCTAGCCTTGAAGAGACCCAGATTATAGTTTTCAGGAAAGACAGACGACGGTAGGTTATTATGTAACTTCAAATTATTAAGCTAATTTAACCTACATTAATTTATCTAAACTTATTTTATTAACTTGATACTTTTACTTACTTACTTACTTGGTGAGTATCTAATATATAGCAAAGTTAATAATGTGCTGATTTTGTTGTTATCATATCAAATCAAATCAAATAAATGTATTTCAAGCAAAACTCATAAAGGAATGTACATAACATACTAAAACAATAAAAACCTTAAAAACTAATTGTATTGCTGGGCAGGTGTCGCTCGCAGCAGTGCCTAGTATAAGGACGATCCACCCTAGCAGCAATCATTGCCAGCACGGTGTTGGAGCTGGCCCGCAACCTGCGCACCAGAGACGTAGCGTGCTTGCGCATAGTGGCGTGGAAACAGTCGACCCGCGCCGCCGCAAACATCCCCGATGCGCTGCAGTAGCGGTGCAGCCCCAACACCGCCCTGAATGCATTGTTGTACTGGACGCGGATGGTGCCGTACGTCGCGAGCGTATACTTCGCCCACAAGCTGCACGTATACAGAGAGGTACAGTATGCTCGAAACAATGTTTAGTTTCACCCCCTCTGAGCTACGCGCAAACCTCCGGGCAACCATATTCGCCCGCACCGACAGCGCCCTCCGCTCTCGTTCGATGTCGTCATTGTCTTTAATGTTGATAGTGACTATGTGACCCAAGTACCGAAATGAGTACACCCTCTCCAAGTCCACACCGTTCAGACGAACAGGAGGGATGTTTTCCAATCGTTTTGTACCAACTTCAAAGACCATGTACTGGCTCTTTTTTTGGGGTTGTACACCATCCCGTGACCGCAGGCGTATTCCTCACACGTTTTCACGAGGTTCCTCTTTTTTTTTTTTTTTTTTTTTTTTTTAACATTGATAGACCTTTGTTTGACCATGATCTCACCTGTTGGTAAGTGACGATGTGGCCGAAGATGGAGCACAAAGGTCTAGAAGGCACCTATTCACTCTAGACTTGAAGAGACCCAGATTATAGTTTTCAGGAAAGACAGACGACGGCAGTGTATTCCACTCCTTAGCAGTTCGCATTATAAAGGTAGAACCGAAACGTTTTGTGCGAATAGAAGGTATACCAATGAGGTAAGGATGGTACTGAGCCGTACGCCTGCTCGTCCTATGATGAAAAGGAGATGGTGGGATCAGATCGTGCAGTTCCTGGGAGCATTCCCCGAAATGTAACCTATAAAAGATTGAAAGGCATGCAACCTTACGGCGGTGCTCGAGACTCTGGATCTTAGTCTCCGCCATATGTCGCTCACCAATAAGCCTGAAAGCTCTACGTTCGATCGAGTCCAAGGCAGCAAGCTGGTATTTGGCCGAACCATCCCAAACATGGCAGCAGTACTCCATACCAGCCCGGACTTGTGCTTTATATAAACTGAGAAGCTGTCCCGGTGCGAAGTAACGCTTTACCTTATTCAGGATGCCTAGCTTCATGGCAGCCGTTTTTGCCTTAGACTCGATGTAAGAGCCAAGGTTGAGAGTAGGCGTAAGCGAAACACCTAAGAGCTCGAGGTGATCTCCTATAGCTACAGGTACATCACGGAATACAGGAACTTGGAGAAACGGACTTTTTTTCGCCGAGAAGAGACAAGCCTGCGTTTTAGAGGCATTGAACTTGACTAGATTGGCATCACCCCAGTCGGATACAGCCTTGAGAGTCAATTTCAGACGCTGCAGCATCTCATCTCTTAACTCCTGAATTTCATTCTGCCTAGCTCGCGCAGTAGAAACATATCTCTCCACAACTGTGCTGTCGTCTGCATACCCAATGATACCGGGCATTAGCAGATCGTTAATGTGCAACAGAAACAGTGTGGCAGATAGCACTGACCCCTGAGGCACCCCGGCGTTAATAGCCAATTGATCCGACGAGTAGCCGTCAATAACTACTCGAATGGATCTTTCCCTCAGAAAGTCTGCGAGCCAGGAGCAGAGTTGAACTGGCAGCCCGTAGGCAGGAAGCTTGTCAATAAGGCTAGCGTGCCAAACCCTATCAAAGGCCTTCGAGACGTCTAATGAAACAGCTAGTGCTTCACCGAAATTTCTCGATGGCCTCGCTCCAAATGTGCGTGGCATACACAAGAAGGTCCCCAGTAGACCGGTTTTGGCGAAATCCGTATTGGCGATCACTGAGGAGGTCGTTACCTTCGAGGTATGCAAGGAGCTTCCTATTCAGTACACGCTCCATACATTTACAAAGTAGGGAGGTGACCAAAATAGGGCGGAAGTTTGAAGGGTCAGCACGACTGCCTTTCTTGGGTACAGGCTGCACGTTTGCGAGCTTCCAAGATTTAGGGACTTCACCAGTTTTAAAAGAGAGGCGGAAAAGTCGCGTTAATACTGGAGACAACTCAGGGGCACAGGTTTTCAACACTATAGCCGAGATACCATCCGGACCACTAGCTTTATTCACGTTGAGACTACGTAGCGTTCTGAGCACTTCCTTTTGCTGGATGCGAATTTCCTGCATTGAAGCTTCGCACCGAGGAAGGCTGGGTGGAGTTTCGCCAGAAGTGTCAAGACGTGAAGCCTCCGCAAATTGAGTAGCAAATAAATTTGCTTTCTCAACCGCAGCGTGAGCTAGGGACCCGTCCGGTTTCAGTAGTGGAGGGAGTGAAGGGCGGCTGAAGTTCGCTTCCACGGACTTAGCCAGAGACCAGAAAGCTTTACTTCCCGCAGGGTATGCGGCAAGCTTAGCCCCCAGACGGCCAATCCGATCGAAGCGAGCCTTCCGTATCACCTTCTTGCAAGACTTGGCGGCTTTGTTAAAGGCTTTCTTCTTAATCCGTGCATCCGAAGTTTTACCGTTTCTTGCGTCAACCCAGGCTAGGTAAGCCACATGTTTTAGCGCTTCTGCACTAGCACACGCGGGACTGAACCATGGGCGAGCATTGCCTGAAGGTGAAGCATCGGAGAATGGAACCTCTCCTTTTTTGACGGTACTATACACAGCTCATCTACGTTCTTACATATGTTTTAGTTTTTGATTCTGTGTGCCCACACACAGAATAAAATAAACAGGTCAAAATAAATTTTATTTATTTATTTCTTTTCTTTCTTTCTCCCTCAACCTGCAGACCGAACCACTCAGCAGCACCATATCATCAGCATAACTAAAATTGTTAACACAAACAACATCAATATGACATCCGATATGGCGACTGCTGAGCGCCTCGATCAGCGCATTCAGGTAGAGGTTAAAAAGGGTGGGTGAGGTTATCCCCCCCTGTCTCACCCCACACTCCAGCTGATAAGGTTCCGACATTGCATCCCCCCACCGCACACTGTTGATCTGGTGCTCGTACCACTATTTAAAGATATTAACAACCTCAGGTGGTAAATTTATGGTCTCCAGCTTCTTCCATAGTATATTATAAGCTACCAGATCAAAAGCCTTTCAATTTTAAAACCAGATCAAAGGCATTTCTTTTATATTGTTTGGCACGTGATTAAATATTTTTATTGCCATAGGTATAGTAACAGTTTCTCTTTCGTAAAGCTGTTTTTGCTGACGTTCGTACTCTAGTCGATCTGGATAGCGTGATACTTTACTACAACTTTACTTTACTATTTACTTTTATTTATTATTAATACAGAATAAACTTCCTTCAAAAGATTTTAAAACTTGCCAGCATTTTTTCAGTTTAAGAACTTTATAAAAATATCCCTAGGATGTGTTTACTTACACGTGCATGTGTTTACTTACACGTGCATGTGTTTACTTACACGTGCATGTGTTTACTTACACGTGCATGTGTTTACTTACACGTGCATGTGTTTACTTACACGTGCATGTGTTTACTTACACGTGCATGTGTTTACTTACACGTGCATGTGTTTACTTACACGTGCATGTGTTTACTTACACGTGCATGTGTTTATTCAGCCCAACCTGTTTTTATTTCAAAATTCACAAAACGCCGTTTGTGTCGTAAACAGTGCGTTGTAGGCAATTTTTAACCAGAGCTTACATGTTATACTGTGTACTATTTGTTTTTTTATTTTATAAAGTTCTGATTCTAATATAACTTCATACATTTTTCGGGTAAAATAAAGTATTTTTCTCCCACTAATATTATAAATGCGAAAGTTTGTGTGTGTTTGTTACTTCTTCACGCTGAAACGGCTGGACGGATTTGCATGAAATTTGGAATGGAGATAACTGAATTCCCGGAATAACACATAGGCACATTTTTATCCTGATATTCCAACGGGATCGAGACTTACGCGTGTGAAACCGCGGGGCAGTGCTAGTTATTAATAAAGAAGTACAATTTAGATTTACAAATAAGTCTTGTACTAACATCTATCTACTTATATAATAACTTCTATTCTATCTAGCTTCAGACTTAGAGCATTGCAGGCCTCCGTACCATGTCCGTACCGGACCCCACAGACAATGAATTAAATTACTGCCTCATTATTTTGCAGTTGCCTTATAATATTTTTTTACCTACTTATTTGTTTTTATGCACTAACATACTTATTTATTTATTGCCTATCCTTCCCCTAATGTGGTTTATTTACTTCTTTTTTGTTTGCGTGTTTGTGTCTTGGGTCTATGGCTTGGAGGATACTTTCTGCCACAGACTTAGAGCATTGTAGGCCTCCTTACCATGTCCGTACCGGACCCCACAGACAATGAATTAAATTACTGCCTCATTATTTTGCAGTTACCTTATAATATTTTTGTACCTACTTATTTGTTTTTTACGCACTAACATATTTATTTATTTATTGCCTATCCTTCCCCCAATGTGGTTTATTGATGTTCGTGGCATCATTTAATTAGGCCCTGTCTGAAAACCAGCGCTGCACTAAACCTAGGTCTGGTGCAGCATATTCTGAGACAGGGACCTGTTTGACCCCACATAACACACACAACCTATCATCTTACCAATCAGGTTATAACAGTTTTTATTTATCTTGATCTTGTAATACCTATACTTAGTAGATTTTTGTTTTTGTCTTCTTGTTTTATGTGTGTGTTGTGCGTGTGGTAAAATAAATTAATTTTCTTTCTTTCTTTCTTTTCTTCTTATTCTAAGCTTGGTTGTTTTTATTTTTTATTGTTATATACTTGTGTTCATGCAACATCGCTTTGGATTTCTGTTATGGTGTTGTACTTGTTTCTTAATAAATAAATAATAAATAATAATAAAAACTTTGCATTCCTAAAACTAACAAAATAAAAATTCTTCTTTAATTATCAACCAGACCATGGAACGTATATAATAATAATCATAATCAAAATAATCGTAATATTTATTAAATAATAGAACATACATACATTTACAATTGGTGACGAAATAAAAGAGACATAACAATAACAAAAAGAGAACTTAACGCATAATTTAATCACATATATACAGGGTGTAACATAATATCCCTATAAGCCCGGGGAGGGGGTATTCTACACATCATGGCGAATAACTTTAGTTGTTGGACTTTTTAAAATTCAAAGTTTTTAATTCATGAAATGCTTTGTAAAAATCCTGAAATTCCGCGATAAATTCCTGAAACTCCTCCAGAAATGTACCTTACACAACGTGAGGCAGCCCTACGTAAGATACCATAACGTACCGTAACATCCTCATGCTGTGTTAGGAACATTTCTTGAGGAATTTCAGGATGTTTACTTGACATTTCATGAATTAAAAACTGCGAAACTTAAAGTCGCAGAACTAAAGTTATTCGGCTTGATGTGTAGAATACCCCCTCCCCGGGCTTATAGGGATATTATGTTACACCCTGTATATCTTATAACCTAGTCTAATTGAAATAAGTTAAATAAGATTTTATGATGACGTGCAGAATCTACACTAAGATTTAAAACCTTGTGTCACAGGTTCTGCGTAACCTTCGGTAGTCACAATATAGTCAAGCAGTGGTAGCGATTTGAGATTGTATTTTCTTAAGTTAAAACTAAAAATAGACTCCCTGTCCTTTGCTTTTTAGATACAAAAGAAAAGGATGGTGCTGCGTTTAGTTAACTTTAGCTTTAGAGAATGCAACTTCAAATCGCTACCATTGTCTACTGGGTAATACAAGGAAGGTACATTCATTCAAATATAATGAATATCTTGATAATTTGCCTCATTTTGTAATAACTGTAAATTAACAATATAACTTCGTGCAAGCATGCGATTGCGTGAATGAGTGAAATAAATAAATGAGGGGGAGGATGAGTGCGTATGTGTATGGGTGTGTGTATAAATGTGTGTAGGTATGGGTGTGTGTGTGTGTGTGTGTGTAAAAGCAGTCTTATACGATAACTCAGGGCTTATTACGCTGGTAAATAATAGTTTTTTATTACGAATCAACAAGAACACTTTAATTATAAAAAAACGAATACAACATATCAACTTTATAACTATTTAATATTCCTAAACTAACAAAAAAAAGATATTTCCATAAATTATCAAACATAAAATGTTAACTTATTATTGTCTCTTTCTTATAAGTTATGTAAACTTCACCTGCTCCGCTATTCTTGTAAAAGGGCACAGATTATAGCATACTTACAAAACGATTTAATTGGATTGGTAACATTATCCAATATGTTGAAATATAAGTATAAGTAAACAAATTTCTTGCCCTTTGGTAGATATAATTCATTAAATCAAAATAGTTTGAACACTTTTGTAAATAATTGTCCACAAAATTAAATCTTTTTTTTTTGTTCAAATGTAAACCAGTAATTGTAGCAGTGTAGCTAATGGGTTTCGTTGTGTATGGGATTTCAATATTGGTTTTCTGTCATTTTGTAGGTACCAAGTGGAGATAACACATTCATCCTATTTTAAAGTAGGTACATTTTATTTTGCGCATCGATGCGCATGCGGAAGTTATGATCTTTCTGTGATGATGAACGGCTGAACCAATTTTGATGAAATTCCAAAATACAAACCACATATACACTCTAGCTAGGGTAAGGGCATTTACCGCGCGACCAACCGAGCGAAGCCACGCGCGGACACTAGTATGTTATAACTATGAGTGTTTATATCATTTAAGGTGACATCACACGATGAGCGGACACATATTACATAATGCTAGAATAAATATTATTTCCATCTTCATCATCATCAGGCTGTAGAAGTCCACGGACTTAGGCCTTCCTCATAGAATGTCATGTCAAGAGCCACCTCCATCCACCGACTTCCTGCGACCTATATAATAGAATAAATATGTTGTCTCAACATGCGATATATTAAAAGTCCGTATGGGCGTGCCGTTATTGTCGAGGCACGTGCGCCATCTCACAGATGAACGCGTTTGAGGCACCTCCAGCCCGGTTGGCAAGTGTGCCGTTATTGTCGAGGCGTGTGTGCCATCTCACAGATGAACGCGTTTGAGGCACCTCCAGTCCGGTTGGCGAGTGTGCCGTTATTGTCGAGGCGCGTGCGCCATCTCACAGATGAACGCGTTTGAGGCACCTCCAGTCCGGTTGGCGAGTGTGCCGTTATTATCGAGGTGCGTGTGCCATCTCACAGATGAACGCGTTTGAGGCACCTCTAGTCTGGTTGGTGAGTGTGCCGTTATTGTCGAGGCGAGTACGCCATCTCACAGATGAACGCGTTTGAGGCACCTCCAGTCCGGTTGGTGAGTGTGCCGTTATTGTCGAGGCGCGTGCGCCATCTCACAGATGAACGCGTTTGAGGCACCTCCAGTCCGGTTGGTGAGTGTGCCGTTTCTGGCCATGACCGCGCAAGGGTTGTAGATGCCATACTTTGGGTAACCCGGCGCCCAGTGCGCGTATCCGGCGTCCGCGAGGATCGGGCCTGCAATGAGACGACACAGTGAACACGAGCAATTTACTACGAGTACGCACCTTTTTCGTGAAAGAGTTCGTCTGGGGAAGTACTACCTCCATACCCTTTTCTGCCGCAAAGCAGTAGTGCTCGCACTGCTGTGTTCCAGTTTGAAGTGTAAGAGTGCCGGTGAAATTACAGGCACTGTGACTTTCATCTTTATGTCTCAGGGTGGTGGGCGCGGTGCAATGCCACATAGGGCGCGTCCTAGGTGATGTGACCTATGTGGTAATGCATTGTTAAGGGCAGAAGTTACCGCTTAACATCAGGTGGGCAACTTGCTTGTTCCATCATTCACGCAGTTAAAATAAACAAATATAATAAAAAACAGTGACGAGAGCCCCCGGCATAGTGCACACCCACCCTACTTGCTGGATCACGAGTCGCGGGTTTGAGTGCCTGTGGAGGCCGTGCCTACATTATTATTGTTTCAACATTTGATATGTTTGTGTTTAGGAATACAACACATTCCTAAACACAAACATATCAACGAATCGTACTAAAGGTAACAAATAAAACAGCGACAGTGACGGAGAACAATAAACACACAAACGTGCTTGCCGGCCGTTCGATGGCTCACCCGCTCGTTCGTTGGCTTGCTCGCTCGTTCGTTGGCTTGCTCGCTCGTTCGTTGGCTTGCTCGCTCGTTCGTTGGCTTGCTCGCTCGTTCGTTGGCTTGCTCGCTCGTTCGTTGGCTTGCTCGCTTGTTCGTTCACTTGTGTTTTTTTTTTGTTTAAGGCGGATCTCACGCTTTTGACGCGAAATTCAATTTGTTTTGGTGTTTTTTGCCCATTACAGCTCGTCAACACTTCTTCACATAGTGAAAATTGATTTCGCGAGAACTAGGAGACTTAACACACATCAAAATTGAATTTCGCGCCACAAGCGTAAGCATCCACCTTAACTTGTCTCGTCGTTATTTCATACAGAATACACACACACACACACACACGTGCGTAGTTATTTCATGCAGAACACACACACACACACACACACACACGTGCGTTGTTATTTCATGCAGAACACACACACGCACACACACGTGCAGAAGTCATATATGTATATATAGTTTTCATGTACTTACATATATTTTGATTGAGTGAAAACTGTTCAAGGCCAATATGTTTCTATAATATGTATACCATTGTCTTATACCTTATAAGTGCTGTTTGTTTTCCAAATAAGTAAAAATAAAAAAAACATTTCTTTCGAAAAATTATCTAAGCGATAAATGATAAAACTTCGTTTTTCTTCTAAAGTATCAAATATAAAGCATAAATTACCTATAATTAATCTAAGTAATATGATTACTAGACATCGGATTATATGCACTATCAAAATGCCAAAATATGCATGCAAATATGCACTAAAAAAGGGCAAAATATGCATAAAATATGCAAAATCAAAAATACAATTATATAACAATTATAACAAGAACTTACGTTTATTATACTATCTATCACAATAATAACTTGCTAGCAATAATATTATTATATAATACTCATATAATAAGTTATTATTATTATAATTCTTGTGACAGTAAACAATAACATATTTTTCTAGGTTTCCTGCAGCAAACTTGTGACATTTGTCACTTAATATTAATTTATAGGCTGAAAATGACCTTTCGCTGTCAACTGACGTTACAGGACAGAACTTAAAATTTGGCGCTATTTCTGCAGAGACCTCATCAGGCAGAGTTTGTCCGGTGCCGTTGATAAATGCGGTTATTTCCTTTATTCCTTCAAGACCGGGATTTTTATGCATATAACTGCATTTAATTTGCCACGAACCTTTTGCGATAGTGAATTCGGAGGGGGTTATTCTGTTCAATCATTTTTTCTATTATTTTGAAGGACTTGCACAGAGGCAAGTTTTTAGTTTTTAGTTTCTCAATTGCATCGGGTAAATTGCTGAAATGTGTTGCAAATAATAGCATAACTATTGAAATAAGCACTATCAATGAAAAAGTACGAAAATATGCAATAACGGTATAAAAATAGCATTATATGCATTTGCATATGCAAACATGCAAATGCATATAATCCGATGTCTAGTGATTACCTAATGAATAGTATAAATATTTACGCTTAATATTTTCTCTAGCCGAAGGAGGGAACTAAAACGGGTTTCAGGAGGGCCAATTTCAAAAAATAAAGTTTCACCAATTGTGTTTCTAGTCTATGAATTATTTAGGGGATATTTTTATACATCTGTATAATTTTTCTGCACACCAGGTAACTCCGCTAATTAACTGAGTGCATATCAGAAAAATGAATGCTGAGCAAAAAAACCAATTGATTAACTAAACATGTCCTACAAAAAAAACTAAAAAATCACACAAAACGAGATGACCTTTTTTATCGAATTCACACCAAAAATGTGGTTCGTACATCAAAAATACTAACTTGCACTCTAAATTATAGGCAGAACTGACACGGAGCACCCCGACTCCACATGGTCTTTTGCGTCACGCCCCTAGAGTGTATACATATAAAAACGCGGAGCCAGTAGCTCGCGTAGGAGATCTTGAGTGGAGTAAGCCTGCCAGGCCGAGCAGAGCGAAGGTGGCGAGCGAAGCGAGCCGGCGACCTCCGTAGTGAAGCGAAGGTCGAGTGGGTGAAGCGACACTCAAGGGCGACTTCGCGAGAGTACTGCTTACATGCCATTATTTAGATTATTTCCTCAAGTAGTTAATGTATTAACATCAAATTTGTAACTATTAGGTACTGAGTGAGCATGTAACGCAAAAACTCCAAAATTTTAAAATATCGTCTTCATATCCAAGCTTCAAAACGCATCGATAGATCTAACTTTCAGACATAATTAGCAGTGCGATCTAGTTGTGGATTTGCTACTTAACCATCAAAGATTACGTTTTTCATCGCAAAATATTGGTATTACAAGGACAATCCTCATTTTTCGACTTCTCCCTGTAGTTTTGCACAAAAGATACAAACACCTTTATAACCGACTTCTAAAAACATTTACTGAGATGAAATAGTTAAGTGGTTTGAAAAGTAAGACCTACAAGGTCGTTCAAATTCCTAGATACGGGAGGTCAACAATGGATAATATACTGGTTATTGTTTCATAGAGGATTTAGGTTTCGAAATAATTCAATTTTAGACTTGTGTCATACTTGTGTTTGTAGCTACAAACATACCACATTTCAGCATTGTAGAATTAGTGGTTTTGGTTTTTTACATTTTCGATTTACGCTAACGCGGTACGGAGGCCTGCAATGCTCTAAGCCCTAACATCTCAAAACCTGCATAAGTAAAAAAAAAAAAAAAAATTGTTTTGTAATGTCGAAGCGAGGGGATTTCATATGACTCCCCACTTGATCTGATATTTTCACTTTTATTTTTTACCCCCTCTTGGACCCCAATATCTCAACAACTCCCCGACCGATATAGCTCATAACCTTACCAACAAATTTTACTAATACTATCTACAATCAAATTACATGAAGAGTGGATTAACGGTTCGGAAGTTATAACGCCGATTCTTCCAAGTTGTCTAAGAGAAGTAGCTTCGCTCGTTCAATAATAGTTACTACACGAATATAAGTCCCATTAGATGACTTTGTGACAAAGAGCTAATGTATGAAAATCTACATAGGATAATACCTAGTATACCAGTTGTTCGTACATCGTTATTAATACTACCTTCTCAGTCTATACTTCTCTTCTATTCATATTCTGAAAATTTCAAGTAATTAAAAAAAAAAGTTATTGGCTGTAATATTCTAAGATCCGCACTAGAGACGACCTTCACCCATCTGTTATTTTATTCTGTGTATTTGTTGTTATAGCGGCGACAGAAATACATCATCTGTGAAAATTTCAGCAGTCTAACTATCACGGTTATTAAAAAAAGCTAAATATTTATTTTTATTTTTTATTAATCATTGTCTGGACAGTAGACAACCCACTCGAGATATATTTTCTAATATATTAAATTTCATAGATAGTAGGGTGACTCGAGTGTTTTAATACCTAAGTTATATGCAGTTTCATACACTACTTTATCTTCACTCATAGGAAAAATTTAAATTAAACAAAGTAGTTAGGTTACAAGGAAGTAATTTATTTGGTATAGTAATATGGGAAGCGCGGGAAATTAAGTTCAAACTACGCATGCGTGCGCCATTTTTTCACAGTTCGAACTGCGCATGCGTGCGCCTGTTTTTTCATATTCCATAGACTAAATAATTAATTAATAAAAAAAAAAGATAGCGGTACTATAATGAGTTTTATTCTTAATTTTATGTATATGCGTCTATAAAGTGCGTCTGTATAGAACCGTCTTTGAATTCGTAATTCGAATTTTTTGTTTTGAGTGTAGATAAAATACTTTACATCCATTAAACAGATGGATGAAGGTCGTCTCTAGTGCGGATCCTCTACTACGAGTATAAGCATTAAGTAATAGACTAAGGAATTAATATTTAAGAGCTGTGGATTTTGTTTAATAAATAAAATAAAATGAAATAAAATAAGCTAACAGACACTTTACAGTGCTCTGTGAGAGAGGCCCCGCACACAACTCACCATCGACAGTCCTCCATACACCATTGGCAGTCCTCCATATACCATCAGCAAACCAATGACCATCGACAATCCTCCATACACCGGACTCTAGGAAGATGCCGACATAAATCATGTACGAGGTGTGGGCGCCGTGTAACGCTGCTGCAGGATATCGCTCAAACAGCTCCACGAGGACCGTCTCCTCGGCGGCACTGTTGGCGACGGCGAGTTGCGCGCCCTCCGCCCCACAGGTTCTGTTCGCGACCCTCCAGCTCGCTGCCTCCGTGTGGAACTTGTACCAGTGTCCAGTGAGGTTGTTGAACTCGTATCCTGCACACGAGAGTATTGATTTACTGACAGCAGGGCACGCTTCTAGCTTTCTTGTGACAGTAGCGTTTTTGTGCAATTTCGTAAACTTTAGGTTTTATGAAAATTGACGAACAGCGAACCAATTTCAACACTAATTGAAAGAAAGTAAGTTTTTAAAGGATTGGATAACTATTCTGACATAAATTCTATTCACTCCTTTAAAAACACACTTAAGAAACATTTATTACATTCACAATCTTTACCATCCACAGGAAGTCGTTCTGGGCCTAGACACTAAACGTTTGTCATATTGAAAGGTTTATCTGAAAACTATATTTGACAAGAGTTAAGTATCTCGTTAGCGTTAGGGGCCCCTAGTCGGTCGGTGAAAGTGAGATTTAGTACTGGATCGGCACTAAGTGATGGTTTGGTTGTTGGTTCTCGAGTGGCGACCTCACACCGGACGACGTCGAAGAGGATTGCTACCCCCAACCCTCTCGATGGAGCACAGCATTAACATTATGCATAAGCATTAGTGCTGAGTCAGCTCTAAGCGCTCGTTCAGAGATGAACAGCATGAACAAGAGGAGTGACGAGAGGAGGAACATCTAGCGCTCTCACTTACAACGAACAAGGAAAACTGCTGCTTCTTCTGCGGCGTGTCACTCGTTGTTTCTTGGTCACCCTAATCTAGGTCACAAGGTTTGGCAAAACTATCGTTTTGCGAGGCCCAACCGTTCGCCGTGACTTACTTTGTTATTCACTAATCTGTGCTGTTTCTATCGACCACGCGGCGCAGAGATATACCTACCTTAATAGTTACTCCGTAAGTCACTGCAAACGCTTGCTCCTTGCATAATTATAGTTGCAATGAAAAACTCGTAATAAATTCTCAGTAACCAGTTTGCGGCATCGACGTAAATATTTTACTTTGGTCGAAGGTTTGCGGTATGGTGGCACTGGCATGGGGCTTGTGACTGACGCTGAAAGAACCAGAGTGCTGAAATGACTCCATTCACGCACAACTGGAAATGAACTGACACAGCCAACTAAGACTTACCGGGACTCTTCTCTTCATAGCTATGTGTGAATGCAGGTGTCCCCGAACACAGGACACATAGATGTGCACAGAACAGAACAATATTCACAATAACCGACATTATGAGTAAGTAAGTATAATGTAGAACTGATCGCGGAATGTGACTGAATGAAACGAGTGCTCTGTTTATATAATCGTCATATCAGCACATAGGTACCTATTTGTGTTAGAAGGGGATAGATAGCAGCCCCAGAGTGCACACGGCACTACAGAACATAATATACAATATAACATAGCATATAACGAACCACACTCACACTACATACATCTCACTTACACCTACACGCCCTCCTACAACCCTTGTACTCAGATTGAATAACTTACCTATTTAGGAATTTACTCTTTGAGCTTTTTATTCGGCTTCCTCCATTCGGTACACTTTACTCGGATAAAAAGTAGCCTCTTAGTCAAGGCTAGAACCCCTTTCCCTGCCACCATCAAACTCAGTTCAGCCGTCACAGCAAAAACAGAACAAACACCAAACCTTCGCATAATATAAAAGCTCCTCTGATGATGGAGACAGAAGGTGTATAATGGAGGCTCCTCGATGGACAGTAATAGATCGATCGTGTTTGGGCTCATTTTGTTCAACTCACAGTTTTAATTACTTCAGTTTTCATTTTTATTATTTTAGTTTTCAACAAATAACTATATTTTTTTAACGGTTTTAGTAGGTATATCCAAGGTATATCAAGATAATAGAAAATATGAATCCGTGATAGTTGTACCTACCCCTTCCATGAAATGGCGTGAGTTTATTGTTGGTACGCTACATTTGGTTCGCCGTCGTGTTTTGTATTACAATGATGTAACTTGTTTACAACTACGAGTATTATCAGTTCTAATTATTTATCAGAAAAAATAAATGGCAATTACAATTATTTACTGTTTTGATCTGTTTGTTATTTACTAAATGTAATCTTAAAGTCAACATTCTTGAAGGTCACGAAATGGGCGCATGCTCTTAGAAATAGCTAAGAGACTATTATTTGTGAATTTGTGTATTTTTGTAAGGATGTCCTTAGTGAGTGCAATCCCTTTTGAATAGCGAAGTTCAGTGGATGGAGACGGCACAGGATCGTTCGTCATGCCATTATGTAGACAGACCTATGCCCATAGTGAACTTTAATAGGCAGATGATGATGATGACGGTAACGTAATGGCGCTATTTTAAGGAAAGATTGACAAATTCTAACAGACGTGAATATCCCTGATACAATGTGTAATTGGTGATTCCGTAGAGCAGATTTTTGTTAGATTTTAGGTAGTTTTACGATTTAATGAATCTTTGCTACACTTGGTGTCTCTGGGCTCGGCTGCACGTCCTCTCAGCACACTGGTTTGTTGTTGAAAACAACTATGGAATAGCTTTGAACCCTACTTGGTACCCTACGCCATCTGCCATGTAGGACGAAGCTGTTGCGTGTAAGTGTGTTCTGTATGGCGCCGATTATCTATAGTAAAATTCCATCGTCTATACGAACCATTCATAATTTAAATATATTTAAAAACTCCCTGACGAAACTACTGGCGGAAAAGGCTTACTACTATGTGGACGAATTTCTAGACGACTGTATTTAACGTAGACAGAGTAGGTAGGTATAGTATTTCTCGCTCTACGGTATTTTAATAATTGTTTGACTTTTACAACATTTACAACTCTAAAATGATATTGCATGAATTTAATTAATTACTATGTATGTTGTTTACCTATTCACTATGTTAAAATTAATTGTTGTGTTTTTTATTTTATTTTTAAATTTGTATGCCTTGACAAGGCGAAACATGGAGATACTATAGCTATTATGACATCTTTAACAAATACAAATAAATCGGATAAATAAATGATCTTATCTTATCTTATCTTATCTAGAGCTAATCAGCCATTTAACAGCCTGTTATGTGTTGGTGAAATTTTTACATTGTTTATCGTATAATTGGATCTTTCTTGGTCACCGTACTTCAGGTTGTATCACACAAACTATAGGTAATCGAGAGTCATTAGATATGCTATGATGTAACAGTGCAAGTCGCAATGCCTCCTGGCACAGTGAGGCTCTGGAAACCGTTCCCTCATGATGTATTCCTGCGCTGTTTGAGAGCATTTAGCATTGCGCATATTCATTTATCGAGTGCAAAAATCCATTGGCACACGACCGAGATTTAAACCTGGAACCTAGGGATCGGAAGTTATGCTCAATTTGCACTACGCACTGTTCTTTGCACAAAATGTTATTAAACGTAAAGGCCCCTTACCTAATCTCTTGCGCAATTCATCTTTTAGCCTCGCGGCCGTATTCAAAATTATTATCTAACTATTGTTGTCTCTTTTTCTTTCTCCTGGTCATGTCTTACAGGAGAAAGACTCACAATAAGCGTGCTCCAAAGTGCTGCCGTGATGTGTCCAGTCTAAGATTAGACCCATCCATCTCCTCCCGTGGATTTCGTTTAATCCAACTAACAGGTAACACCAGGCGATGAGCAGCAGCATCCGCCTGAGTTCTCATCACCATACTGCGATCACCAATCCGCCTGTTGAGCGTGTTGGTGATGGCAAATCCCCGCATTGAGTTGTGACAGCAGTGACCGTGTCCTGAGACCTGATGCCTTCACATGAGACTGAGTCAGGGTCTCCTTACAAGCGTGGTTATGCGCGTATTACGGTCGTCATATGTCGACCGCATGTATTTACATTTCAAAGAGTTGAAGCTCGCGTACATCGCTATATGACGGCCGTATATGACGCAAGAAGGTTTTAAAATACTATTACTATTATTACTATGAGAAACGGCGCTTCGGGCCGATACCATCACGAACTGGACATTTTCTCGATGCGTGGAGCGGACCGGTGGTGTAGCGGTGAGCGCGTTCTAGCGGGTTCGATCCCTGCTCACTCGGTTATTATTGGGATATGAAATAAAACATGTTTGTTTCGTTGTAAAAACAATTATTTATTTTTATGGTTGTATTGTACAATTTGAATTATACCAACACACAAAATCTTACATTGTAGGTCACGAGTGGCATGTGGCAGTTCAGAATACTGGGTAACAGTACTCTCCACGTAACTCTGCGGCTGTGAATATAGATACAGAATGAGTTGCAGTGACTACATAGTAGTGTCGCGACGCGGGGCGCGCGGGGCGAAGTGTTTGCAGCTACGAACACAAGTTCATCACCCTTGCCCTTCATGCCCCTGATGATGCGCCCTTGTTGAAGGCTAATGTCTTGCGGCCGCATAGTTAAGGGGCGAGTACTACCTACGCCTACCTCCTTATCTACAAGGACACATAACTATTATGTGCGCGAGTTGAGAAAGCCATAAGAACCTGTTATAAGTCACTATGCTCGTGTTCAACAACCAATACATGTTTACGGGACACTTACCGCATGTCACGTGTCCCGTCATTGGTCGGTTTAATTGAACATTAAAACCATTTTCAAATTCATCGTGTTGTTAGCTGTAACCATCAGTTCATGTAACGAATAAGTTCACCAACATATAAACACCCCGGCTACTGTAACCGTCGGGCACTGTGACAGATTAATTAATTAAATACTGAAAAAAAAAATATCCAACTGTTTGCAAAAAGTGCACAGTTAAAATTTACACAGTTGCTACAACATATTTTTCATTGAGATCTAATTAATTTACACCGTTGGGGCAACTGCAAAAAAACAGTTAGGAAGCAAACAATAAATATATATGTATAAACAGTTACAGGAACTTTTTGGTCAATAATAACAACGTATCCTGGCAGTAATTTAAATTTCAACGGTTAAACATCAGTCCGGATAAGACAGTAAAATTAACTGTTTTACTTTAACTGTTTTTTTTCAGTTATGCTTACGTGTTTAATGTGTTGGCTCCATTTTAACCTCGCAGAACGGTAACTTTTATCGGTTTTCGGGTTACTCGAACTGGATTTTTTTTTCATACCTTTAACAAACAGTTGGTTAAAGGCTAAACAGTCGTAAGCCTCCCGTCTGTGTGTTGGTGAACTTTGATCAAAAGGTCATTTACAAAATAGTTTACTATTAAACAAGCAATAGTTGTATATTGTATCTATAAAATATATATTTTGTGATCTCGTAAACCACTCTAACAATCTGGATGATATTTCCTATATGGGGGTTTTTGGGGGTGAAAAACAAATCTAAATAGGTCATATCTCTAGGAAAATAAGATATTCCGTCCAGTTTATTAATTATTATTCGCTAATCTGTGTCAGTTTCAGAATATTGAATAGTTAGCTATTACTCGCAGAGCGCCCGACTTCGAATTTTGAACAGGCTTATTCGAAATTCAAGTAGACCATACTGGCTGAAGACGAACATTATAGAGTGTAAGGGTAGCGGTACACTTAGTTTACACGATAAGGGTAGTGATACACTTAGTAAACTTGAAACTACAAAAAAATTACGAACCTACGAAAATTAATCAACGAGAATATTCAACTTCCATCTTACAGCGTATTTAAGAACTTTACTCGTCTATTTGTTGGCTCTCTTACTCCTAGATCATAAAAGAGAGAGACCACAATAGTTATTTATCTTATATCCATTTTCACCAAACCAGCACTGACCTCAAAGTAAATAGACTTCGGGTCAGCGCTCAAACAGTGTCCGAACTAAAAAACAAACAACACGCATAATAATAAATAATTCTGTTCAGTTTTATCCGTCCAATGCTGCTTGATTATTGACCACATTTGAAGGACCAGAGTGTGAACCGGCAGTGTATCGAACTTAAGTATTTGTCATCGTTCGAATTTTCAAAGGTGCCATATTTTTGCGTTGATATTGAATGCAATGCTAAGTCCATCATAGAGTTATTGGAAAGTCTTTGGCCAACAATAATAAGCCAAGTCCACAGGTTCTTATAAAACTAAACTTTCAAAGACATGTGTTCCGTACGCTACTAGATGTCGCGTTATTGGTTTTTGTAAATGATTATAATAGGTACCTACGTATGTTTCTAGAATACGACAGCATGTCTACAGATATCTAACAACGCCTCGTGTCTACTAACAACATACGGGATACCTAAGGTTCGGGCCAGACAGAAAAGACGTAAGACGCAGACGGGGCGCGGACAATTGTCTCTTCCGCGTCCCTTTCATACAAAATGTATAGAAGCGTCGCGACGCAAAACACACAGGAGAGACGGGGCGCGGATGCAGCGGGGGCGAGGAGGGGGCGCGGGGTGGCATGACTGCCAGGCGGGTCTCGCTCGCTCGCACAGCCAACGTGTACCATCGCGTCCGCGCCCGTCTCTTGTATAGAATTTCAAAAGTCGTGTCCGTGTCTCGTCTCCGCCCTGTCCATGACGCGTCCTCGCCTTACGTCTCTTCTATCTGGCTTGCACCTAACATTAAAGTGTGCTCACAGTCAGGGTTTCTAACAATCGTCGTCCGTCATATGGCGACCGTAATACAGAGGAGATGTGCATCACGTACATTATCTGTGTGTTCTTAGATTGATGATAGCGGGCGCCGCTATATAGCGGTCGTTATATGGCGGACAACTAAACTTACTAACCATGAATTAGTAAAATGTACTAGTAATTAACAAAGTAATTTGGATCAGTCAAGCTACCTTTAGATCGTTAGCAGCGGTCTTCAGGTAACACAACTGTTTCATATGTTTTTTTTAATCTTTTTAGTTACCTACTTGTACTAATAATAAGATATTCTGTTTGTATTATGTATGTGTGATGAAAATTTATATGTTACTCAATCATCTAGAAGATCTTTCTATGTTACTCAATCATCAAGACGATCTTTCCATGTTACTCAATCATCTAGAAGATCTTTCTATGTTAGTCAATCATCAAAACGATCTTTCTATGTTACTCAATCATCAGTTTATAACGGCTGAACCGATTTCGATGAAATTAACACCATAGATACACACTATCATATGGAAATTTACCGCGCGACCAACCGAGTGAAGCCACGCGCTGACACTAGTATGTTATAACTACGAGTGTTTGTATCATTTAAGGTGACGTCACACGATGAGCGAATATTATTACATAATGCTAGAATAAGTATTAATTCCATATTAAAAGTCCACTGCTGGACATAGTCCTATCTTATAGAATGTCATGTCCATAGTCTAGAGCCACCTCCATCCACTTCCTGCGACCTATATTTATTTGTAATAAATTATGTTAGATCAATGTGCGATGTACTACAGCTGCGTGTGACGTCACCGTTATAGCTGACACGCTGCGCAGTGAGCACACGCGCTGTTAGCTCGATTACATCTCGCAGATGAACGCTAACTTGACGGAACCAGACGTGTTGAAGAGTGTGCCGTCTCTGTACATGAACCCGTAGGGCCAGCTGTCCTCGAATTTTGGCCAATCCTGGTGCCAGTGCGCGCGTCCGGCCTGCGCGAGGGTCTGACCTGCAAGGAGACGACACAGTGAACACAAGCACTCTAGCACTAGTACATACATACATACATAGACACACGCCTTTTTACCCGAAGGGGTAGGCAGAGCTCCAATGTCCTTTTTTCACAGTAAGTTGCACCATCGTTGAATATCAACGTGACGAGTGGTGAGCTCATCACCTCCATTGCTTCCCACGCCTGACTCGGCTAACGCTTTCTTCCAGAATACATATAAAAAAAAAGCTAGCAGCCAGGACAAATCTTGTAACAACGAATCTTATCAACAAGTCTGGTTATTCCCGTAGTCAGCTTTTACGACATCCACGGGAGGAGACTTTTGGGTCTATTATTAGGCCGGATACACCACGGTTAGCAATAGTAGAGTTTATTTTTTTAAAGAGTTCGTCCGTTGAATTTCTGTCACCGTAAAGATTTCTGCCACAAAGCAGTAGTGCTCGCATTGCTACGTTCCAGTTTTGAAGGGTGAAATTACAGGCTCATGTGACTTTTCATCTTTATGCCCAGGGTGGCGGGTGTACTGCAATGCCACATAGGGCGCGTCCTAGAAGATGTGACCTATGTGGTAATGCATTGTTAAGGTGGTTGCTTTTCCGTACTAATGTTTTTTACCAAATATGGACAACCAGAGTATAATTTTACACTGAAATGACTGTTGTTGGCTTTTTGAACCACCACCTACCGTCCATTTGTGAATCTAAACCAGCCATCCAGAAACCCACTCAAACAGAGGCAAAACATTTCATCAAAATCAGTCTTGCCGTTTAGGAGGAATTCAGTGACATACACACGAACAAATAATTATATATATATATATATTGAATTGAATGAAGACCCCTGTGGCGCGGTAGCCGAACGTTCGCCTGCGACGCAGGAGGTTGCGGGTTCGATTCTCGCTACGGGACAGATGTGTGTATGATCTGTACATATGACACCCCATACGGGTGTTCTGGTTATTTTCTATTTGTAATATAAGATATCTGTATGCGTTATGTATTGTATTATGTATATCAGTTATTTATCTAGTACCCATAACACAAGTTCTGCTTAGCTTGGGGCTAGATAATGTTGTGTGAACTGCCCAGCATTATTTATTTACGCTATAGTATTACATAGATAGTTATTTTTTATTATACATAGGAAATATCCAGAACATCCTGAACAAATATCCGCATGTATAACAAATATTTGTTCCGAGGCGGGAATCGATCCCGCGACCTCCTGAGTCGCAGGCGAACCTTCGCCCGCCGCGCAACAGAGGTCGTCAGATTATGGATATGCCAGACTATACGAGTATAGGTAATAATGGATATGCCAGACTATACGAGTATAGGTAATAATGGATATGCCAGACTATACGAGTATAGGTAATAATGGATATGCCAGACTATACGAGTATAGGTAATAATGGATATGCCAGACTATACGAGTATAGGTAATAATGGATATGCCAGACTATACGAGTATAGGTAATAATGGATATGCCAGACTATACGAGTATAGGTAATAATGGCTGCAGCAAATAGGTAGCTCTACTGAGCACAGATTATATAATAGTTAACTACATTAATATTAGTCCCATTACATGACTTCGTGAGAAAGGGCCAACGTATGAAAAATCTACCTAGGATAAGCTAACAGGCACTGTCCAGCGCTCGGTGAGAGAGGCCCCGCACACAACTCACCATCGACAGTCCGCCATGCACCGTCCTGCTTGTAGATACCGACACAAACCCAGTCCGTGTGCACGGCGTTGTGTATCGCATCACGATATCGCTGAAACAGCTCCACGAGGACCCTCTCTTCGTCCTCACTGTTGGCGACGGCGAGTCGCGCGCCCTCCGCCACACAGGTTCTGTTCGCGTCCGCCCAGATCGCTGCCTGCGTGTGTAGCTTGTAGCAGTGTTGTGTGCGGTCGGAGAACTCGTATCCTGCGCACAAAAGTATTGGTTTACTGACAGCAGGGACACGCTAACAACTCAATTTTGACAGTAGTATTTAGTAATTTTGACAGTATGCTATTTTGTAAACAAATTACATTTTTATGACACTAAAACTAACACACAAGCAGTTTAATCTATTTACGAAACAAAGTATATTTTAAAGGATCTGTTAGCTATTTTAATTAACATTTATTTCTATATTGAACCTGTCAAAAAGGTATTGCTCGCGTGTCCATAGTGTAGGTAATTAGAACATTCTGTCGACAGGCAGCAGTATAGTAATGAAGATCCACTTATTGTACAGTCAGCGACGCACAATAAGGTGTTGACCTCCGTGGCGCGGTGGTAATTAGCCAGCTAAGACGCGAGAGGTGCGGGATCGCTTCCCACAGCGATACAAAAGTTTGCATATTCTATAAATACTTGTTCGTGGTCTGTGTTTAGTGATGACATGGTACTCGTAGTTCCTGATACACATGACGTAGATAATATTATGACCATTTTCACCAACCAATACATATTATTTTGCGGGACACTGAACGTTTGTCATATTGACAGGTTTCTCTGAAAACTATATTTGACATATGAGTAAAGTATCTCGTTAGCGTTAGGGGCCCCTAGTCGGTCGGTGAAAGTGAGCTTTAGTACTGGATCGGCACTAAGTGATGGTTTGGTTGTTGGTTCTCGAGTGGCGATCACACACCTGACGACGCCGAAGAGGAATGCGCCCCCCAACCCTCTCGATGGCGCAAAGACATTATAGAGGTCGCAGGAAGGCGGTGGATGGAGGTGGCTCAAGAGCATTCATCGTGGCATTCTACGGGGGAGGCCTATGTAAGGCTGATGATGTGAATGATCGTTGGGTGATGAAAAATTCATTATCAACGCCGTAACCTAGGTACGCAGTAACTATTCATTCTGTGCTCCGTGTCCTTGGACCATGCGGTACGACCGCACGCCGTGACCTAGGTATGCTTATTATTTATTAATCTGTGTTTCGTATCCTTGGACCGAGCGGTGCGACCACACGCCGTGACCTAGGTATGCAGTAACTATTCATTAATCTGTGCTCCGTGTCCTTGGACCGTGCGGTACGACCGCACGCCGTGACCTAGGTATGAAGTAACTATTAATTAATCTGTGCTCAGTGTCCTTGGACCGCGCGGCGCGACCGCACGCCGTGACCTAGGTATGCAGTAGCTATTCATTAATCTGTGCTCCGTGTCCTTGGACCGCGCGGCGCGACCGCACGCCGTGACCTAGGTATGCAGTAACTATTCATTAATCTGTGCTCCGTGTCCTTGGACCGTGCGGTACGACCGCACGCCGTGACCTAGGTATGCAGTAGCTATTCATTAATCTGTGCTCCGTGTCCTTGGACCGCGCGGCGTGACCGCACGACGTGGCCTAGGTATGCAGTAACTATTAATTAATCTGTGCTCCGTGTCCTTGTTCTTTTTTGAAAATGAAGTACTTCAATCTGTTACGGTTCAAGAGACATAGCGGTTGATGAAGCTGACATTGACGCCCTCTCTTGACTTACTTTGACGCCCTCTCTTGACTTACTTTAACGCCCTCTCTTGACTTACTTTGACGCCCTCTCTTGACTTACTTTGACGCCCTCTCTTGACTTACTTTGACGCCCTCTCTTGACTTACTTTAACGCCCTCTCTTGACTTACTTTGACGCCCTCTCTTGACTTACTTTAACGCCCTCTCTTGACTTACTTTGACGCCCTCTCTTGACTTACTTTGACGCCCTCTCTTGACTTACTTTGACGCCCTCTCTTGACTTACTTTTCCATTAATTTTGAAAATAATAATACAATCTCACTCTACAATATGCCCTTAAAAGTAACACCCCGCATTTAAACGCCGTACTTTACATTACCCTTTTTTAATTTAATTTAATTTATATTTTTTGCCGGTATTTTTCTGTGATGTATCCGGCCTAAGAATAGACCCCTCCATCTCCTCCCGTGGATGACGTAAAAGCCGACTAAGGGATTACCCGGACTTGTTGATAAGATTCGTTGGTATAAGATTTGTCCTGGCTGCTAGCTTATTATGGAATGTGTTATTGCTGGAAGAAGAGTTAGCAGAGTCAGTCGTGGGAAGCAATGGCGGCGATGAGCTCACCACTTGTCGCGTCTATATTTTGCGATGGTGCAACCCACTATGAAAAGAGGCCCATTGAGGCTTTGCCCACCCCTTCGGGGAAACAGGCGTGTGTCTATGTTATGCATGTGTGTATATTTTTTGCCGCTTAGAAATTCATACTCTGTCACAGAATAAATAGTAGTACAAGACTCTGTGTAAACAATGGTTTACCTGTAAAGGATTTGTCACACTGGATGCATTCTGCGGTCTGCGGTCAGGTCAAAGCGAACGCAGCCCGTATCATGTATGAACAACGTTGTCGGTCAGGGCAATCGGTCAGCGGTCAGGGCGATGCGGGCAGGCCACACAGCGGCCTTCTTATTTCAGTTATCTGACTGCGTGTATCAGTGTGTGGGAATCAGTTCTTTTATTATCTGACTGCGTGTATCAGTGTGTGGGGATCAGTTCTTTTATTATCTGACTGCGTGTATCAGTGTGTGGGGATCAGTTCTTTTATTATCTGACTGCGTGTATCAGTGTGTGGGGATCAGTTCTTTTATTATCTGACTGCGTGTATCAGTGTGTGGGGATCAGTTCTTTTATTATCTGACTGCGTGTATCAGTGTGTGGGGATCAGTTCTTTTATTATCTGACTGCGTGTATCAGTGTGTGGGGATCAGTTCTTTTATTATATGACTGCGTGTATCAGTGTGTGGGGATCAGTTCTTTTATTATCTGACTGCGTGTATCAGTGTGTGGGGATCAGTTCTTTTATTGGGGTTTGATTTTTGTTTTTAACAAGCTTGCAATTTATGTCCGGGTGGAATTGAAACTGAATTTTAAAGCAGTTATCCTCAACCGATTGAGCTGAAATTTGGCATACCTGTCAAGTTCCGATGATAATACAATGTTATGGTGACAGCGACCTGATCTGATGATGGAGATGGAAGGTGGACCACGGAAATCCTCGAGGGATAACAGTAGACTGGCCGTGTTTAAGCCCATTTTGATCAACACACGGTTACAATCACTAATATTATAAAAGCTTGTATTGAAAAATATATATTTCACAAAAAACTTATTTCATTTGGTTTTTTGAACTGGTATGCCGGCGGGTTCAAACTGGCCGCTGCCCGCTACCCGCCTGCCCGCAGCTACCCAGGCCGTACGAATCCTTACGGAACGGGAGGGAAGGTTGGGGGAGGGGGGTGGGGGGCGGAAGAGGGAGTGAGGTAAAGGAGGGGGTTTGAGGTTTAGCAAAGTTACTTTGAGGCTCGATTCAAAACATCCTTTAGAAATGAGACCCTAACAAAATCATTTTCAATGTCAAAATGATGCCAAGTCTCGCGACTGCCTATCGCACCAAAAGTTTTGATATGTTTACTTGTTTCATCTGTGGTTGTAACAAGTCGGGCATTCTCAGAGATCCTTCCATATTTAATCATCAATGATTGAATTAAACCATATCACTTCTTAAAACCTGGCTATGAGAAGGAAACATTATGTTTAATACAAAATTGCCTATCTTAGAATAGAATAGAATAGAATAGAATATTTTTTTATTTGTAACAACACAGATATAAACAAAATAAAACATGAAAATACACAAAATTATAGCTACATTTGCTGTTACAAAAAGGTCTCTAACTCAGCATATGCAGGTTGTAAACAACCTGCGCTGGTCTTCCGTTAGAGCCTTTTTCTAAACAAGAGAAACATAAAAAATAGCAGACGTGTACATGATACGATTAATGATACAAACAATAACAATTAACAATAACAATATATTAATTCAGCAGAAGTTTGAACAAAAATAAAAAAAATATACAATATAAAAAATAGTACTTATTGGCAAAAAATGGTAACGAAGAAAAACAAAACTAATAGGATAAGAATTACAAGAAAATAATTAACAATTAACGTAGGTGTTATAATAAAATAATAATTATATAAATAGGTATAATAATAAGAAATATAAGTATTAATAATGATAATAATTATATAGCACTTGTATCGTGTTTGAGACATTCCTGCGTCTTCTGCCAATCGATTAGGTATTTTAGTCGATTAGCTTTATACGAAACCCTTGAACACTATGCAGGTTCCTTATCGGCGGAGGGATGTTATTCCAACACATCGATGCAGCATAACGGAAACTGCCTCTAAAGGCTGCTGATCTGTGTTGCTGAGTCGATAGCTGCACCGAGCACTGTCGGGGCCCGTAGGGCCTAGAGCTAGACGCCAAAGCTTGACAATCTTCACAGCCATGCTGCGTGATAGCAAATAAATATAGTTGATATGGTCATAATGATTCAAATTATTAAAAATTGAAGGTTCTTTGTGACTCTGGATGGTAGAATGTTATAGGGACAGAATTGTGTTATAACACCTCTTAGAAATAAGTTACCTGTATTCGAGCAAATAAAAAATTCTTATTCTTATTCTTAATGCCTAAACTTCTTGGTACTATCAACTATGAATACATAAATAAACATGTTCAGGTCTCAGAGCTTACTGTGCGGCAGGTAGCAGTGGGACTCATTAATACATGTTTACATTGAAAATGTTTTTGTTGGGATCATTCTTAGGGTCCCGTATCCAACGGGTAAATGGGACCCTTTTAAGCTCCGCTGTCCATCTGTATGTCTGTCTGTCCGTCTGTCACGAAAAGTGATAGTTAGACAGTTGAATTTTTCACAGATGATGTATTTCTCTTGCTCCTATAATCAACAAATACAAAAAAAAAATAAAAAAAATTGTGAGCTCCCTTACAAGAAACCTATTTTTTTGCCGTTTTTACAAGGTTTTTACAGATAATGGTAATAAATGATAAATGATAAATGATTTATTGCTGTTAGATCTAGGTGGTAACATTTGTTGGTATTAAGGTCTGGTTTCACCAGGATGTATCTCATGAACCATGACAGTGAGACAGTTGAAATTTTCACAGATGAAGTATTTATGTTGCCGCTATAAAAACAAATACGAAAAATAGCAAAATAAAATATTTATACCCAAAGGGTAAAACGGTAAACTTAATAATTTCCCATACAACAAACGTGATTTTTTGCCGTTTTTAAAGTTAATGGTACAGAAGTATTCGTGCGCGAGTCCGACCGGAAGTGTTCCTGTAACTGAAGACTCCCCTCAGTACCTACGGGTGTTCATATTCATACTAATGGTGTGCACAGTACGGTAATGATCCAGGGCCGTCCTGTGCGCGCGCACGAGATCAATGTGGACTCGTCGGCAGACCTGTGGGGTTCTGCATCAAAGTCCTCACTTAGAGTACTCACACAAAAACATGGTGATTATTAAGGAGGTCTCGTTCATCGGTGAACATCTAACCACTCATGATGATGGCGATGAACCAGCTTGTAGTATGATGGCGGCGACAAGGGCCTCGTGAATGATGGTAACGGAAACAGTGTGGTGAAAGGATTCTAAGCGTAGTAAGGCTCCATTTATGCACAAATGAGAGAGGTGTTTCACAGAAAACGGAGACTTACCGTTCTCTTGACAGCTAGGAGTCGGTGCGGGTGTCGGTGCAGGTGTCGGTGCGGGTGTCGGTGTGGGTGTCGGTGCGGGTGTCGGTGTAGGTGTCCCCGAACACAGGGCACACAGAAGTGCACAGAACAGAACAATATTCACATTCACCGACATTATGTAGGTAGCTATGCAAAGTATAATGTAGAACTGATCGCGGAATGTAAGTGACTGAATGAAACGAGTGCTCTGCTTATATAGTCGTCTTATCACACACATAGGTACCTACTCGTGTTAGAAGGGGATAGATAGCAGCCCCAGAGTGCACACGGCACTACAGAACATTAATACAATATAACATAGCATATAACGAACCACACTCACACTACATACATCTCACTTACACCTACACGCCCTCCTACAACCCTTGTACTCAGATAATATAAATGACCTGTTTAGGAGTTTATTCTTTGAGCTTTTTATTCGTTGATATCAATAGTTGGAGCATTGGTATCTCTTTAGGTGGTTGTTTGATTTTATTTTAAAACGTACATTGAGTAATTTGTAAAGTTTCTAAGAATGTTTTCTGTTTTACATATTTTGCTAGTGCAGGATACCCGCGATGCAGGCCCTAGGGCAGGATACCCGCGATGCAGGCCCTAGGGCAGGATACCCGCGATGCAGGCCCTAGGGCGGGATCCACTGTGTTTAACCAAATTGTATGTAATATCCTGGCTGCTAGCTTATATAAGGAATGTATTATTACGAAAAGAAAGCGCTAGCAAAATCAGTCGCGGGAAGCAATGGCGGCGATGAGCTCAACACTTGTCAGGTCTCTATAAATAAATAAATCAAATAAATAATGCTGGACAGTTCACACAACATTATCTAGCCCCAAGCTAAGCAGAGCTTGGGTTATGGGTACTAGATAACTGATATACATAATACAACATATTACATAGATAGATATTTTTTATTATACATAGATCCCGATACACGATGGTGCAACCCATCGGTGAAAAGAGGCCAATTTGAGGCTCTGCCTATACTCTTACGGGGAAAAAGGCGTATGTATATCTATGTATGTATGTAATCCGTCTTAGAAACATATACTTATTTATATTATTACTAGCTGACCCGCTCGCGACTTCGTCCGCGCGTAGATTAGGTAGTACCTACCTACTCGTACTTACTATGCTTTCTGTAAATAGTTGCTGGTACAAATATCTGCCTGAAGGTATAAGTCCACTGCTGGCCATGGGCCACCCCTATAGAATGCCACAATGAACATCCTGAGCCGCCTCCATGCAACTTTTAACATTCGTCGGCCCATCGAGGAGGCTTTCTACTCGTCCGGTTGAAGGTTGCCACTCGAGAGCAATTATTGCTTAACGGTTGTTGGTTCTGCCACAGAAGAAATATTGTTCTGCGGGCTATATGGTCTGCCCATTGCCACTTCAACTTGCTAATTTTGAGAGCCTGTCAATGGTCCCGATTCTTCTACGCATCTCTTCGTTTCGGATTCAGGTACATGTACGGATTCTCCGAGCACAGCTCTCACCATAGCCCTCTGCAGGAATTTGAGCTTTTATCATGCTTATAGTTGATAATCACATCTCACTACCGTAAGTCATCACTGGCAACATTAACAGACTTTCATCTTGAGGCTCTCCAGTGTCTGTGATGTGAATATATAGCGTAGTTTCCTGAAAGCTGCTCACCTGAGTTGGATTCGTCGGCTAACCTCATCATAGAAGGTCGAACACCTTCCTAGTTGAATCGTTTGCCCAAGGAGACATAGTGGTCTAAAGCAACATAGCAGAATCACAAATGAACATTGGCAAGATACTAACAAACCCCCAAAAACAGCCAAAAAATACAGATCCTCTAAAATAAACTAATTATTCCCCCTTAAAACTCTCACAACCTAAGAAGCCTTACAAACCTGTCAACAGCCATTCAAACTCATAAAAATACTGGGTTTATACCCTACCCTAACTCCTTAGATTTCATACAATGCCTTAAACTCTGAGAAACCCTTAAAACCTCGTACAAACCCATACAACCCCATTACGACGGACCTTGCTCAGGAGCCTTGCTTGGGAGTAGGGATTTTTACCAGCTTTTAACAATACCTACATACCTTAGAAACCCTTACAAATCCATACGACCCCATTTTAGACGTTAAATAACAAAGGACTTTTCTCATGATTTGAGATTTTTATTTTTCCTAGTGTTTGACTAAGTTTGAACGGTTTTCTCGGCCTCAAAACTCCCTATCCTACCCTATCCTATTTCGTCAAAATTGTAAGAGCAGTATTTCGAGATAATTTGTACAGACAAACAGACACAGAAACAAATAAATTATATAAGTACCAACGTTGCTCGAACGCATAGAACTTTTTCAAAAAACTTCGTTAATTAATTAAAATTCTAATTTCGATAAAATAATAATATGAAAGTCCTTCTAACAGCACGCTTGGTTTGCCTTCTCCATCTGATTTATCAATATATCACCAACCGATAAAAAATTTCAGAACTCTCGTAACATAGTATATAGCTGTAGAGCTGTTCTGTGCTCGTAACTTACTAAATAAAGTCAAGTAAGTAAGTAAAGTAAGTAAGGATTGTCGACGCACCCAAAGTTACCAGGGATCTAGAGCTGTTGAGCGTGCGCCGAGATATTGGCGCACTTAGCGTCTTTATAAGATTTGTAACGGGGAATGTTCTGAGGAGCTTTTTGAACTAATCCCAGCTTCGCACTTTTATAACCGCACATCCCGCCATCGTGAGCGAGCTCACCCGCACATTTTGGATGGATCTCGCATAATGCGTTTCACGCGCTCGTTTCTCCCACACACCTGCAGGGCGTGGAATGAGCTCCCATTGGATGTCTTCCCACAGGGCTACAAAATGGGTGAATTCAAGAGAAATATCAATAGCTGAAAAGCAATAATGGTAATGGTAGGCAGCGCGTTTGCAAAACCCTGGTTGTTGCAGATGTCCATAGGCGGCGGCTCCGGTACGGAGGCCTGCGTTGCTCGATGGGCGGCGGTGACACATCAGGCGGGCCGTCTGCTTGTTTGTCAACTCATTATTTTTGCATGTCAAAATAGCGTAACTATGGAACTGTTTGTATTGGAAAATTAAGACATTCAGAAGCCATCATAAGAAAAGAAAAAGAAGAAGAAGAAGAGTATTGCGTGTCTTTTCGATAAGGTGGATTAAAACTCGGTTTCTCTGCCACCGGTTCTCGGTTTCTCGGTTTGTCTGCATTTCATGCACTAAGCCATTATATGAAGTAGAAGAAGAAGAAGAACGGTAGAAATTGTTTGGAACACTCGTCAGAAGCCATTATAAGAATGAGCTCCCGTTGAATGTCTTCCCACAGGGCTACAATATGCGTGAATTCAAGAGAAAGATCAATAGGGCTCTTAATGGCAGGCAACGCGTTTGCAATACCGTGGCGTGTTGCAGATGTCCATAGGCGGCGGTGACTGCTTTACATCAGGCGGGCCGTCTGCTTGTTTGTCAACTCATTATGTTTGCATGTCAAAATAGCGTAACTATGGAACAGTTTTTACAGAAGCCATCATAAGAAAAGAAGAAGAATAGTATTGCGTGTCTATTTGATATGGTGGATTAAAACTCGGTTTCTCTGCCACCATTTAATGCACTAAGCCATTATATGAAGATGAAGAAGAAGAAGAACGTTACATTGATGAAATTTTTCGGAACACTCCTCAGAAGCCATTAAAAGAAGAGAAGAAGAAGTATGTGAATCCTGAACGCATTACATGTTTGCATGTCAAAATGGCGTAACTATGGAATTGTTTGAATGTCAAAATGTCGTAACTATGGAATTAAATACAATTAATTAAATTGTAATTTAAGTACTTTTCTTGCAATTTTTCCATATTTTCTCACCTCTAAAACCTTCCCTGAACTTGCACAAATATTTCAAAACCAAAATTAGCCAAATCGGTCCGGCCATTCTCGAGTTATAGCGTGCCCAGAAAAAATAGGGGTTGATTTTTATATATATAGATTTGTTATTACCTAGTCCGTGACGTTTTACAAGCTTTTATATAACTTGCAATGTTTATATGTCAGTGTGTATCCGCAGGTAAAATCTTGCAACTGAATTTTAAAGCAGTTATCCATAACCCGATGGAGATTACACTTTGCATACCTGTCAAGTTCCGATTCCAATACAATTTTATTGTAACAACGGGCTGATCTGATGATGGAGACGGAAGCCCCCCACCCCCCCCCCCCCATTCAGTACACTTTACTCGGATAAAAAGTAGCCTATTAGTGAAGACTAGAACAGCTTTCCTTTCCACAACCAAAATCGGTTCAGCCGTCACAGTACAAACACCAAACCTTCGCATAATATCATCATCATTTCGCTCCTCTGATGAGGAGACAGAAGGGGGATAATGGAGGCTCCTCGATGGATAGTAATAGATCGATCGTGTTAGGGCTCATTTCGATCAGCTCACAGTTTTAATTACTTATTTTATCATCGTTAACATTAGTAGTAACACATTTTATAAAAGCTTTTTTTTTAAACAAATAACTATACTTTTTTCCCAGTTTTAGTTTAGCATGTTAGTAGAATATATAAATCCGTGAAAGTTCTACCTACCCCTTCTGAGAAAAGGCGTGAGGTTATTGATGGTAGCGCTACATTGTATTTGCCGTCTTGTTTTTGAATAACAATGATGTAACTTGTTTACAGCGACTATTATCAGTGAATGTTTATAAAAAAAAAAATTGCCAATTACAATTATTTATTGTTTTGATATGTTTGTTATCTACTTAATATTCTTGTAGATCACGAAGTAGGCGCATGGTCTGAGAAATAGCTAAGAGACTAGATTATTTGGGAATGGTTGTCGTTAGCTAGTGCAACCCCCTTTTGAGTAGCGAAGGTCACAGGAAGTCAGTGGATGGAGGCGGCACAAGAACGTTGGTCATGCTATTATGTGGAAAGACCTATGTCCAGCAGTGAACATCTATGTAGTCTGATGATGATGATGATGACGGTATCGTAATGGCGCTTAATATATTAATCCTTAATACACTTTGTAAAAGTGTAATTAATTGGTGGTTCCGTAGAGCAGATTTTGGTTAGATTTTTTGGTAGTTGTTACTATTTAAAGAATCTTCACTATAGTTGGTGTATCTGGGCTCGGCAGCACGTCTTCTCAGCACACTGGTTTGTAAGCTGTTAGTTACTGTCAGTAGAAGTATGAAAACACCTGTCCAACTATCGAATAGCTTTTAGCTAATCAGCCATTTAACAGCCTGTTATGTGTTGGTGAAATTTTACCATTGTCGTATAATTGGATCTTTCTTGATCACCTTGCTTTAGGTTGTACCACACAAAATGTAAGCGAGAGTCATTAGATATGCTATAATGTTACAGTGCACGTCGCAATGCCTCCTGGCACAGTGCGCTCTGCAAACCGTCCCCTCGTGATGTAATCCTGCGCCATTTGAGAGCATGTAGTCTTGCGCACATTCATTTATAGAGTGCGTAAATTCATAGGCACATGACCGAGATTCAAACCTGCAAACTTGGAATAGGAAGTCATACTCATTTTGCACTACACACTGTTCGTTGCACAAAATATTATTAAACGTGAAGACCCCTGACCTGACCTGCAGAATTCATCTTATTGCCTCGCGGCCGTATTCAAGAATCTTACCTTACTATTGTTGTCTCTTTTTTATATCTCCTGGTCGTGTCTAACAGGAGACAGACCCACAATAAGGGTACACAGAGCTTATCGTCTCTACATTTTCACAAATTAACATTTAACGGGCACACACTGCAATTCAAATTGACAGTTTTTATACTGTCACGTTAGTAATATATTATGCTTAATTATATGACACAGTAACTAAGCTTTGAAAGACCAGATGATGTGCTGCCGTGCCGTGCCGGTTTAGGAATAGAGCCCCCGTCTCCTCCTGTGGTTGTCGTTAAATCCGACTAAGACGCTCCACCCGGTGCTGGGCAGCAGCATCCACCTGAGTTCTCATCACCATACTGCGATCACTAATCCGCCTGTTAGTGTGTTGATGGCAAATCTCCACATTGTATTGTGGCAGCAGTGACCGTGTCCTGAGCCCTTCACATAAAACTGTTGGTTTCCTTACAAGCGTGGTCATGCGCGTATTGCGGGCGTCATATGTCGACCGCATGTATTTACATTTCAAAGAGTTGAAGCTCGCATACATCGCTATATGACGGCCGTATAGATAGATAGATAAATAGATAGAACATTCTTTATTGCACAAGACAAAAAGCAGTACATAGGCGAACTTAATGCTAATTAGCATTTTCTTCCAGCTAACCTTTGTGTAATGTAGAGTGGGTGGTAGTGCTATTACAAATAATTATAGGTTGAGATTAAATGATAAACATAATTAAATACCTACTCTAAATAACTAGCTATATAAATACCTAACATAATATAATAATATATATAAATAATTCAATAAATAACATAAGCTCAATTTTGTTGGACATTTTGTTATGAAAAAAGTATTGGTACAGTTTGGACTTGAAGACTCCCAGGGAAGCGACTTTCCTAACTTCTACTGGAAGAGAGTTCCACAAGCGGATCGAAGTGACCGTAAAAGAGTATGAGTAAAAAGAGGTCCTATGGGCAGGGGTCATGAGTAGAAGATGTTGAGAGGATCGAAATAGATGGTCAGGAGAAAAAAGGGGAGGGAAACGTTCGTTTGGTGAAAGAGGATTGTGGAGGATGTTGTAAAAGAGACAGAGTAAGTGTGTATCCCGACGATATCGAATGTTGAGCCATTTTAACTGTGAGCGGTAGTGTGAAATGTGGTCGTACTTACGTGGACCATAAATGTACCTGATGCAGAGATTCAACAACCGCTCAAGTTTGTATATGCCGTATATGACGCAAGATGGTTATAGATACGGCGCTTCGAGCCAATACCATCCCGAACTGGATATATTCTCAATGCGTGGAGCGGGCTGGTGGCGTAGCGGTGAGCGCGTTCCAGCGGGTTCGATCCCTGCTCATTCGGTTATTATTGGGATATAAAAAAACATGTTTAATTTTTAGCAAAACTTTTATTTATTTTATATGGTTATATGGATTACAATTTGAATTATATCAACACACAAAATCTTACATAGTAGGTCACGAGTGGTATGTGCTGCAGTTCAGCATACTGGGTAATAGTACTCGCCACGTAACTTTGCGGCTGTGAATATAGCGACAGAATGAGTTACAGTGACAATATAGGAACGACGCGGCGCGGGGAGCGCGGGGCGAGGTGTTTGCAGATAATGTTGCGCGGGCGCATAGTTACGTGGCAAACACTACCTACACCTACCTCCTTATCTACAAGAACACATATTACTATTCTGTGCGCGACTTGAGAAAGCCATAAGAACTTTACTATGCTCATGTTCAACAACCAATACATATTTACGGGACACTTACCGCATGTCACGTGTCCCGTATCTGGTCGGTTTAATTGAGCATTAAAACTATTTCAAATTCATCCTGTTGTTATCTGTAACCGTCAGTTGATGTAAGACACAAGTTCACCAACATATAAACACCCGGCTACTGTAACCATCGGTCATGAATACAGATACATTAATTAAATATCTTACAAAACCAGTTGGTTGTCATTAGCCGCCCCCGTCTCTCTGTTGGTAAACTTTGGTACCTATTTACAAAATCATATTACTATTAAACGAGCAATATATGTATTTTGTACTTAAAATATATATTTTGTGATGTCTACATTTGAAATTTACTATAATGGGCTATGGGGGCGAAAAATCGATCTAGTTAGGTCGCATCTCTGGGAGAACGCGATAATCCACACATAATATTTTGATATTCGCTAATCTGTGTCAGTCACAGAATATTTAATAATTTGTATTTCCTCGCCGAGTGCTTGAATTCAAATTTCGAACAGGCTTATTCTGAATTCAAATAGACAATACTGGCTGAAGAGGAACATTAGAAATTGTAAGGGTAGCGAAACACTAAGTAAACACGATATTTATAAAATAACTAGCGGAAATTAATAAACATATCAACAGGCGTTATTTATTGGTTGGCAAAGACTTTCTAATAACTCTATGATGGACTCAGCATTCCATACACTATCAACGACAAAATATCGCACCTTTTGAAGTTCATTCAACTTCCTTTCTTACAGCCGTATCTAAGAACCTCACTTGTCTATTTGTTGTCTCTCTTACTCCTAGTTCATGTGCACAGGAGAGAGACGACAATAGGTATTTATCTAATATCCATTTTCACCAACCAGCACTGACCACAAAGTAAATAGACTTCGGGTCAGCGCTCAAACAGTGTCCGAACCAAAAGAGAACAAAAACGCATAAAAATATATAATAGAGAACACAAAAGGGTCAAAACGTTACATTTAAATATACCTAACATCAAAGCACAGACTACGTACGTTATATTAGTTTTTATTTCACGTAAATACATACAGTATTACCGAAGTTATCACTGCGCAAAGTTTAGACCACTTTTTAAATTTCCGAGATTACGCGCGCTCCCTCCGTGACGTCACGTCCCGCGTGGCAGGACGCGCGCGCCGCCCGCCATAGTGAAACTCATACAAATAAAGAAACGCGCGCGCCTTTTTTTTTAATTATGTTGCCCAAATAGTACGTTTTTGTTACTTTGTTATTGTTGTAACAAACTATATAAAGATATCCCTACTTCTTTTCATTTTATAAATTCCTGTATCTTAAGTTATAACGGAATGGAAGAACGGTTTGAGAAAGGCCAGTCGGACAATCTGACAAGAGTGGATAGCTTGATGGTGGCTAAATATTTTATTAAAAAAACGGACAAGTTCGAGTCAGACTCGTGCACGAAGGGTTCCGTACCATTATCTATAATAAAACCGGCCAAGTGCGAGTCAGACTCGCGCACGAAGGGTTCCGTACCATTATCTATAAAAACGGCAAAAAAACACGTCTGTTGTATGAGAGCCCTCTTATATATATATTTTAATCTGTTTTTTAGTATTTGTTGTTATAGCGGCAATAGAAATACATCATCGGTGAAAATTTCAACTGTCTAACAACCACGTTTCATGAGATAAAGCCTGGTGACAGACGGACAGACGGACAGCGGAGTCTTAGTAATAGGGTTCCGTTTTACCTTGGGGTATGGAACCCTAAAAACAAGGATTTTACGGCTGCCAAAATTCGTGGAATAAACCAGGGTATTAATTAAGTACAATAAAAAAACTAAACAAGTAGGTACAAATATTTGTGCGATCGCAGATATTTGTTATGGGTATTTTCTATGTATAATAAAGAATATCTATCTATTTAATATATTGTATTAAGTATATCAGTTATCTAGTACCCATTACACAAGCTCTGCTTAGCTTGGGGCTAGATAATATTCTGTGAACTGTACAGAATTATTTATTTATATGATAAGCATTATTTGTTATAAGTACTTAACACTTTTTACTTAAGTACTTAATGAATATAAGTAGCAGGTTTTTATACCTACTCGATACCTATACCGATACAAGATACCTATTCGAACTTTAAACTGAATGTGGTAAGTATTAGTAACTTGATGGACTAGATAAAAATATAACTAACCGCTGTAATGGTAAAATTATCTTCAGGTTTTGTTAGTTAGGTACCTACCTACCAGTACCTGCATATGAACAATCCATTTTCCAAGGTAGGTACCTAGGTACCTACTAGTAGGTTGTAGGAATACCCTAAATATTAAACATGAAACAAGATCTGGTTATTCAATAATCAATATTCACTTGGTTCATTTTCAGTAAAATAATATCTAGGTAGGTATATAATTAACCTACACAACGACGACGCGATGGTGATAAATTTTAGCATTTTGACTCCTTCGGCACGTTAGAAAATACCTTTTCCGGTGTTTTTACATTTGAATTAAAACACTTAGGTACGACACAGTATTTTTTGGGATTTTTTTATCAACTACCTAGGTAGAAGCACTTAGCAAAATGATAGAAATGGGCGTAAGCGCGAGCGACCAGTGAAGGAACCGCCGCGCCCGGCCGCGACGAACGCAATCGTGACGTCATCACGCGATCGAGTGCCGCCCGAGCTTTTAAATAATTTCGTTTGAAAATGCGAACTTTGATCTTAATTTTCTCAGTAATTTTTAAAGATAGAAAATAAGTAAAAACACAGTTATTCTCGTATTTTTTTTTATTACTTTGGCATTTTTAGAAAAAAACGTTTGTGTTCTTCATTCTATTCAGTTTTATCCGTCCATTGCTGCTTGATTATTGACCACATTTGAAGGACCAGAGTTTGAACCGGCAGTGTATCTAACTTAGGTATTTGTCATCGTTCGAATTTTCAAAGGTTCCATATTTTTGCGTTGATATTGAATGCAATGCTAAGTCCATCATAGAGTTATTGGAAAGTCTTTGGCCAACAATAATAAGCCAAGTCCACAGGTTCTTATAAAACTAAACTTTCAAAGACATGTGTTCCGTACGCTACCAGATGTCGCGTTATTGGTTTTTGTAAATGATTATAATAGGTACCTACGTATGTTTCTAGAATACGACAGCATGTCTACAGATATCTAACAACGCCTCGTGTCTTACTAGCAACATATGGGACCTACCTACCTATTTTGTGTATTTTTATGTTTTATTTTGTTTATATCTGTGTTGTTACAAATAAAAAATATTCTATTCTATTCTATACTACACGAATGGTTCTCCCGCCGCGGGAATCCGCTTCTGAACCGCACTCGACACAATTTAATATGTAAGTTGTATGCTGCATACTACACGGGCGGTTTCCCGCTATTTCGTTCCCAAACATTGAGCTTTACTTTATTTTATAATAATTCTATTAATAATAGAGCTGTAAGCGCAGAAATCAGGCGGATCCATGTTGAAATGAACAAGACAGCGATAAACTGCGTTCCGTGTAGTTTGATGGTCAGCGGCAGCTTTGTCGAGCGGATTCCCGCGGCGGCACAACCGCCCGTGTAGTATGGCCCTAACATTAAAGTGTGGTTACAGTCAGGGGTTCCTTACAAGCGTCGTCCGTCATATGACGACCGTAATACAGCGGAGATGTGCATCACGTACATTATCTGTGTGTTCTTAGATTGATGATAGCGGGCGCCGCTACATTGCGGTCGTTATATAACGGACGCCTAATATTTCGAAATATGAATCAGTAAAATATACTAGTAAGTAATTGACAAAGTAATTTGGATCAGTTGAGCTATCTTTAGATCGTTAGCAGCGGTCTTCAGGTAGTACAACTGTTTCATATGTATTTAGTTTATTTTTGTAGTTACCTACTTCTACTAATAATAAGATATTCTGTTTGTATTATGGATGTGTGATGAAAGTTTATTGTATATCAATCATCTTGAAGATCTTTCTATGTTACTCAATCATCAGTTGATTACGGCTGAACTGATTTCGATGAAATTCACACCATAGATACACACAAGGATAATGACATTTACCGCGAGACCAACCGAACGAAGCCACGCGCTGACACTAGTATGTTATAACTACGAGTATTTGTATCAATTAAGGTGACGTCACACGATGAGCGAACATTATTACATAATGCTAGAATAAGTATTATTTCCATAGCTGGACATAGTCCTTCCTCATAGAATGTCATGTTGATAGTCTAGAGCCACCTCCATCCACTTCCTGCGACCTATATTTATTTGTAATTAATTATGTTAGATCAATGTGCGATGTACTACAGCTGCGTGTGACGTCACCGTTATAGCTGACACGCTGCGCAGTGCGCACACGCGCTGTTAGCTCGATTACATCTCGCAGATGAACGCGTACTTGTAGATACCATCCGAGTTGACGAGTGTGCCCTCTCTGTACATGGCCCCGTAGGGATAGCTGTACATGTTCTCTGGCCAAGTTGGGTGCCAGTGCGCGTGTCCGGCCTGCGCGAGGGTCTGACCTGCAAGGAGACGACACAGTGAACACGAGCACTCTAGCACTAGTACATACATACACACTACATAGACACACTACATAGACCCGGGTACCATTGCGCGCGTCCGGCCTGCGCGAGGGTCTGACCTGCAAGGAGACGACACAGTGAACACAAGCACTCTAGCACTAGTACATACATACACACTACATAGACACACTACATAGACCCGGGTACCATTGCGCGCGTCCGGCCTGCGCGAGGGTCTGACCTGCAAGGAGACGACACAGTGAACACAAGCACTCTAGCACTAGTACATACATACACACACTACACTACACAGACACACTACATAGACCCGGGTACCAGTGCGCGCGTCCGGCCTGCGCGAGGGTCTGACCTGCAAGGAGACGACACAGTGAACACAAGCACTCTAGCACTAGTACATACATACACACACTACACTACACAGACACACTACATAGACCCGGGTACCAGTGCGCGCGTCCGGCCTGCGCGAGGGTCTGACCTGCAAGGAGACGACACAGTGAATACAAGCACTCTAGCACTAGTACATACATACACACACTACACTACACAGACACACTACATAGACCCGGGTACCAGTGCGCGCGTCCGGCCTGCGCGAGGGTCTGACCTGCAAGGAGACGACACAGTGAACACGAGCAATCTAGCACTAGTACATACATACACACACTGCACTACACAGACACACTACATAGACCCGGGTACCAGTGCGCGCGTCCGGCCTGCGCGAGGGTCTGACCTGCAAGGAGACGACACAGTGAACACGAGCAATCTAGCACTAGTACATACATACACACACTGCACTACACAGACACACTACATAGACCCGGGTACCAGTGCGCGCGTCCGGCCTGCGCGAGGGTCTGACCTGCAAGGAGACGATACAGTGAATACAAGCACTCTAGCACTAGTACATACATACACACACTACACTACACAGACACACTACATAGACCCGGGTACCAGTGCGCGCGTCCGGCCTGCGCGAGGGTCTGACCTGCAAGGAGACGACACAGTGAACACAAGCACTCTAGCACTAGTACATACATACACACACTACACTACACAGACACACTACATAGACCCGGGTACCAGTGCGCGCGTCCGGCCTGCGCGAGGGTCTGACCTGCAAGGAGACGACACAGTGAATACAAGCACTCTAGCACCAGTACATACATACACACACTACACTACACAGACACACTACATAGACCCGGGTACCAGTGCGCGCGTCCGGCCTGCGCGAGGGTCTGACCTGCAAGGAGACGACACAGTGAACACGAGCAATCTAGCACTAGTACATACATACACACACTGCACTACACAGACACACTACATAGACCCGGGTACCAGTGCGCGCGTCCGGCCTGCGCGAGGGTCTGACCTGCAAGGAGACGACACAGTGAACACGAGCAATCTAGCACTAGTACATACATACACACACTGCACTACACAGACACACTACATAGACCCGGGTACCAGTGCGCGCGTCCGGCCTGCGCGAGGGTCTGACCTGCAAGGAGACGACACAGTGAATACAAGCACTCTAGCACTAGTACATACATACACACACTACACTACACAGACACACTACATAGACCCGGGTACCAGTGCGCGCGTCCGGCCTGCGCGAGGGTCTGACCTGCAAGGAGACGACACAGTGAATACAAGCACTCTAGCACCAGTACATACATACACACACTACACTACACAGACACACTACATAGACCCGGGTACCAGTGCGCGCGTCCGGCCTGCGCGAGGGTCTGACCTGCAAGGAGACGACACAGTGTTTATTGTTTATTGATTAATACTATTGATATTTATTTAGAATACTTTTCTCAAATTTTTCCTTTGTGTACTTTGTTCCTTTTGTTACATTAGCATTTAGGTATATTTATTAAGTATTATTTGTATAGTATTTTATTTATAAATAAGTTCATATATACATAGGTATATATATATACATATTTTTAGGTGTTTTAATACCTATGGCTTGTGGTAGCAGTGATGATGACTAGCTCTGCCGAGTCTTCTTCTGAAACTTCTTTTGATAGTGTTGGGGACGACGTCTTATCTCTGGGTGAAACGCTAAAGAACACTTTTGCTCATTATCAAAACTCACTAAATATTTGCCACATAAATGCTCAAAGTATTCCAGCGCATCTTTCTGATCTCCTCTAATCTTTCGGCTCAGGCTGTGTTGATGCAGGTTTAGTCTCAGAGAGCTTTCTCAAACCTTCTCTTTCATCAGCTTTTTTTCCTATACCGGGATATTTACTGATCCGAAATGATCGTACAGGAATGGGCTGTGGAGGAGTCGCCATTTATCTTAAGAGCCGTTTTCCATACAAAAATTGAAGCCAGTCTCCTTCACTTTACAGTGCCTCTGCTGAGTATTTGTTCATCGAAGTGGATATTGGTACCAAGGTACTGCTGGGGGTAGTCTATTGTTCTCCAGCTTTCAACTACTTTGATAAGCTAGAAACCGTTTTGGAAAATCTAGTATCTGATTATTTCCACGTCATAATAATGGGGGACATTAATACTTGTCTTCTTGTTGTCAATTCAAGGTCAGCAAAACTTACCAATATAATCGATTCTGTCAACCTAAACGTTATTAATTCCAAGCCTACTCATCATACCGCTACTTTTGACACCCTAATTGATCTCATCTTAGTTTCTGACGTTGATCTCGTAGCTAATCATGGTAAACTTGCTGCACCTGCTTTTTCTCATCACGACCTTCTTTTCCTCGCTTATAAAGTTCGTCCACTTAAGCCTAAGCCAGTTATCCTCAGACAGCGTAATTTTTTGCGCATTGACACTGCCCAACTTACTGATGAGGCCTCTAAATTGGATTGGTTCAAAGCCATAAAGCTATCTTCAGTTGATGAGAAGGTTGACCTTCTTAATTCTAATATTATTGGCCTTTTCGACCGGCATACACCGATCCATTCGCTTAAAATCAAGCGCACCTCTTCGCCTTGGCTTAATGACGGTATTCGTAAAGCGATGGCTAGGAGAGATCGCGCTTTTCGCAAGTACAAGCGCGACAGGTCAGTCGATAACTGGGCATCTTACAAACTGTTGAGGAATCGTTGCAATATGACAGTGCGTAATGCTAAAAAGCGTCACATAGTTGAGCAAATTGAACTCGCTACGCCTGCAGGTCTTTAGAGGTTTCTCAAATCCCTCGGTATACGTAGGCCCAGATGTCTTAACTCTAAACTCAATATTGATCTCAACATCTTAAACGCCCATTTCACTACTAGATGTAAATTGAGTCCTTTAGCTAAAATTAGTGCTATATCGGACATACTTGACCTACCCGTTACTAATACTGAGCTGTTCACTTTTTCTTCCGTTGGCGAAGATAGGATTATGAGGATAATTCTATCATTCAAATCTTATGCAGTGGGATGTGATGACATTGGTCGTATTATGATTTCCCTCATTCTTAAACAAATCCTCCCCACCATAACTCATATCGTAAATTTTTCACTCTCCTCTTCTCAGTTTCCCGTTCAGTGGCGGAAAGCTTACGTAATTCCCCTTCCCAAAATTTCTAATCCTATTCTCCTCAATCAGTTTCGTCCCATTTCTATACTCCCATTTTTCTCCAAAATAGTCGAGTCAGTTGTGCATGGTCAGGTAACGGAATTTCTCTCTGACAAACAGCTTTCGTATCCCTTCCAATCAGGCTTCAGAAAGGGGCAAAGTACTACCTCGGCACTTCTAAATGTCACTGAGGACATCCGTGCGATGATGGAGGTTTCTCAGGTGACTTTTTTGGTTCTAATAGATTTTAGTAGTGCCTTTGACGCTGTTGACCATGATCTCTTATTAGCCCTGCTCCCTCGACTTAGTTTCTCACCACCGGTTGTTTCTTGGTTTTCATCTTATCTGAATGGCCGTTGTCAGAGAATACGAGATGGCGAAGTCTTTTCTGAATGGCGAGAGATTGAGGCCGGCGTGCCACAAGGAGGGATTTTATCTCCGCTTCTTTTCTCCTTATTCATTAAGTTACTTTCTCCTAACCTTCACAGTCAATACCATAATTATGTACGCCGCTGACCTCCAACTTTATTATTCTGCTTCTGTGGACGACGTAAATACGGTTAGCCGCAATAGAGCTTATTTTTAAAGAGTTCGTACGAGGAATTACTACCACCATAAGTAATTCTGCCACAAAGCAGTAGTGCTCGCATTGCTACGTTCCAGTTATAAGGGTATGAGTGCCGGTGAAATTACACCGTAGTTAGTTATGTCTCTGGGTGGCAGGCGCAGTGCAATGCCACATAGGGCGCATCCTAGGTGATGTGACCTATGTGGTAATGGATAGTTATGGTGGTTGCTTTTCCATACTAATGTTATTTAACAAATATGGGCAACCAGAGTATAATTTGGCACTGAAATGACTGTTGTTGGGTTTTTAATGGTCCTTGTTTGCGGCAAATCTTATTTGGTTGAAGAAACGAAAATGACATCGATATTATTTGTATGGACTAAAATTTCTTAGTTATTGCTGCTATTAAAAGCAACCACCTTAAGGGCAGAGGTTACCGCTTAAAATCAGGTGGGTAACCTCCTAGATCCATCATACCCGCAGTTAAGATTAAAAATAATTAAAAAAACAATGCGACGAGAGCCCCCGGCATAGTGCACACCCACCCCACCTGTCGGCTCACGAGTCGCGGGTTCGAGTGCCTGTGGTGGCCGTGCCTACATTAATATCTTCCTACTGTGACGAAGGACATCTTAAAGATATACTAGCAGCCCGCTCGCGACTTCGCTCACGTGGTCCCGGTGCAACGCCACCTACCGGGTCCAGTTGTGAATCTAAACCATCCTTCCAGAAACCCACTCAAACATAGGCAAAACATTTCATCAAAATCGGTCCAGCCGTTTAGGAGGAATTCAGTGACATACACACGTACAAATAATAATATATATATATATATTGAATTGAATGAAGACCCCTGTGGCGCGGTGGGCGAACGTTCGCCTGCGACGCAGGAGGTTGCGGGTTCGATTCCCGCTACGGGACAGATGTGTGTATGATCTGTACATATAAATAAATAAATAAATAATGCTGGACACAGTTCAACCAGTATATCAGTTATCTAGTACCCATAACACAAGCTCTGCTTAGCTTGGGGCTAGATAATGTTGTGTGAACTGTCCAGCATTATTCATTTACGCCATAGTATTTCATAGATAGTTATATTTTATTCTACATAGGAAATACCCAGAGCACCCTGAACAAATATCCGCATGTACTCGTATAACAAATATTTGTTCCGAGGCGGGAATCGAACCCGCAACCTCCTGCGTCGCAGGCGAACCTTCGCCCGCTGCGCCACAGAGGTAGTCAGGTAATGGATATGCCAGACTATACGAGTATAGGTAATAATGGCTGCAGCAAATAGGTAGCTCTACTGAGCACAGATTATATAATAGTTACTGCATTAATATTAGTCCCATTACATGACTTGGTGAGAAAGGGCCAACGTATGAAAAATCTACCTAGGATAAGCTAACAGGCACTTTGCAACGCTCGGTGAGAGAGGCTTCACACACAACTCACCATCGACAGTCCGCCATACACCGTCCTGCAGGTAGATGCCGACATGCACCACTTCTTTGTAGTCGGTGTCGTGTATCGCTGCACGATGTCGCTCAAACAGCTCCACGAGGACCCTCTCCTCGGCGGCACTGTTGATGACGGCGAGTTGCGCGCCCTCCGCCACACAGGTTCTGTTCGCGTCCACCCAGCTCGCTCCCTGCGTGTGCAGCTTGTAGCAGTGCTGTGTGTGGGCGGAGAACTCGTATCCTGCGCACAAAAGTATTGGTTTACTGACAGCAGGGACACGCTCAAAACTCAGTTTTGGCAGTAGCGTTTATATGCAATTTTGTAAACAATTTTTATTATAATTTTCACTAGAAACGGGATATTTACCATGACCATATGTTTTTTTGTACATAACCATGATAGTTTCAAAAGTTATAATTTTTATTATGTAGTTTTATGACACTAAATCCAACACACAGCCCAATTTTATCTATTTTTGAAAGAAAGTAATTTCTATAGGATCTGTAATGTATTATAATTTATTTTATTGCAAAATTGAATCTGTAAAAAAGGTATATTATTTCATATTTATTTATTTTAAACCATAGGGACCTTGAGAACACTTAGTTTCGTCAATTTGCTAATACGTACATCAAAAATATAATTAGGCAGGTAGCTAGTACATCTCTAGTTGCAGCTGTATAGGGGCTTTGTCAGATAGGTACTAAACTAAAATAAAAATTAAGGTTAAAAAAAAAACAAAGTTGAGCCAAAACAAGAAAAACCTTTTATACCTTTTCATAATAATAAAGCGGTCGTAAATAAGCCTTGTCAAGAACTAATATACTTACTAACTAACATGTCATTTAGTTGCAGCTTCACAGAGCTATTTCAAATGGAAGTGTCAGCACATTATGGAGTCTGCCAATCTCTATGGATTGGCAAACACCATGCGTTTTTATCGACCAAGTAATCATTAATACAATAATATGCTTTGTGGATTTATCTATAATATATAAAGCTAGTCTTTAATACATTTCTTAAATTTGGTTTCATTGAAATCTAAAATGTCATTGGGTATACTATTGTAAAAACGCACTGAATTGCCAATAAAGCGTTTGTTTGTTTTTTGCAATCTAAATACTGAATTAACTAATTTGTTTTTGTTTCTCGTATTAATATTATGGAATTCACAACGCTTTCTAAAGCTACCTATGTTTTTACGTAAATACATAATATTTTCATATATGTAGAGAGAAGGAACTGTTATTATATTTATGTTGTTAAACACGTCTCTAAGCGATGATCGTGAGCTAAGATTATAAATTGCTCTTATAGCTCTTTTTTGAAGGACAAAAATTACATTTCTATCTGCTGCTGACCCCCATAGAAGTATTCCATAACTCATTATGCTATGGAAATAGGCGAAATAAACAAGCCTAGCAGTTGTCACGTCTGTCAGCTTTCGCACCTCTCTTATTGCATAGACAGCTGAGCTTAGCCTATCGCCTAGTTTTGCAATATGAGGTCCCCATTGCAACTTACTATCCAGTATTATTCCTAAAAATGTTGTAGACTCCACTAAATCTATATTGTTGTTCGTCAATATAATATTAGGACTAGTTTGTTTCTTATTTCAATGAGAACTTGACACAATTTGTTTTAGAAGGATTGAATACTAAATTATTTGATGAAAACCATTTGCTAACTACTTTTAAAGCGTCATTAATTATATTTACGTCAGTAGCCCTCCTTTTAGCCTTAAATAGAAGAGATGTGTCGTCTGCAAAAAAGTACGATTTCCTTATTTGTTTGTTTATGTACCATAAATGGCAGGTCATTGACATACACAAGAAAAATAGTTGGACCAATATTGGGCCAACTATTGGGGCCAATATTGAGCCCTGAGGGACCCCCATTTTAATAACTGATCCAGAAGACATCACATTACCTATTGCTACTCGCTGTTCTCTATCGTTCAAATATGACACAATCAAACATAAAGCATTATCCGTTACACCATAGTATTTTAGTTTCATGATAAGAGTTTCGTGGTCAACGCAATCGAACGCTTTAGAAAGGCCACAAAAGACTCCTAATTCTTCCTGTGAATCCTCCCAAGTATTCAGTATGTAAGACGTCCGTTCCAACCCAGCATCCAAAGTGGATCTCCCTTTACTAAAACCGAATTGCCGGTTATGTAGCAGTCGATTCAAATTAAAGTAAGAAAGCATTTGGTTCAGAATAATCTTCTCAAACACCTTACTGAGAGATGGAAGAATCGATACTGGTCTGTAGTTTGAAGGGTCTTCTTTGCACCCAGTTTTATATAGTGGTATTATTTTGCTGTTCTTCATTAAACTAGGAAAGATACCGCTATCGACACTGGAATTGAAAATTTCCGCTAAATTGGAAGAGATGATCTTAATTATGCTATCTAAAACTTTCACGGACAAACCCCATAAATCTTTGTTTTTTTTGTTATTTAATGTAAAACCTATAAAAAATTTCAATGGTTATAGATGTAACGTAATTAAATTTAAAATGACTTGTTGATGATTGCACATTATCTCTTAAGAAAGTTTCTGCCGAACAAGAGGATCCATTCAATCCTTCCGTTAACTTTAGTGGAATATCAGCAAAAAAATCCTCAAACTTATTTGCAATATCAAGTTTATCATGGACGACTATATCATTTACATTCTTTAGGGTATTTATATGTTCTCTAAGCTTATTCTTTCCAGTTTCTGTTTTGATAACTTTCTACGTGGTTTTAATTTTATTATTAGATTTATATATTTTGTTTTTAATAAATAAAGATTTAGCGCAGCCACAAACTCGCTTAAAAATTGTGGAATATGTCTTAACGTATTCCAAAAACTTTACGTTCTTAGTGTAATTTCTTATTTTGTAAAGACCATAAAGTGTTTCCCTGCTTTTAAAAATACCTCGAGTAGCCCAATCAGCTAGTTTTGGCTTCGTATTTATTTTGATTTCTTTAGTTTGAAATATATTATTGTACTCGGCACAAATTACTTCGAATAACGAGTTAAAATTCAAATTAGGATCCGTCAAGTCACAGTTTAAATTTGTTACTTTATCCGCGATGGCTATTTGGAATATATCAATGCGTTTCCTTGTCAAAGGCCTACAAATAACTTTGCTTTCTGTTTGTTGGTCACTGCCACAAAAAGCAACACTCTGTTCTCTATGATGTGAGCGTAAACTATCTAGAAGTAATTTATCAGAATAATCAAAATTCATAAATATATTGTCCAAACAAGTGGCTGTCAGAAGAGTTATTCTAGTAGGTTCCATAAATAGTTCATATAAATTAAATGACCTACACAATTGAATGATTTATTTCATTGGCAAACGCGAACGAAGTCGCGGGTTCAGCTAGTTCTAAATATAAATGTAGCAGCCAAATAGTAAAAGCAGTCGTTTAATTGGACGGCAAGCCATTACATTGAATTATTTTATCAAATCAGATATTTTGTATAGAAATGCTAATAAAATAGTTAAAAAATTGCGTTGTTCAATGAAATATTATATTCTTTTTTACAAGCTTATCTTGAACTTGCAATGTATATGTTTGTCCGGGTGGAATCTTGCAACTAAATTTTAAAGCAGTTATCCTCAACCGATTGAGATTACATTTTCCATACCTGCAAGTTCCAATGACAATGCAATGCAATATTATAGTGACAGCGAGCTGATCTGATGTTGGAGACGGAAGGTGGACAGCGGAACTCTCTCTCTCTCTCGTCGACTGGCCGTGTTTAGGCTCATTTTCATCAGCAAACGGTTCCAAGTACTAACTTCATCATCATCATCATCATTATCAGACGAAGTTACTCTTCTTTTAGTTGCCGGCTCGACACACTACATTCGGTTATACAAGGCCCGGGTCTTGGCCAGAGAGAAGTTTTACGGTCCTCGCAAGATCCGTGAGGCAATCGAGATTGGTCGTCTGCCGAATTTCAACAGGGACCGGGGATGGGCTCTACCACCTGCCTGGAAATTATGTCTGCATGGTGCTCACGTTAGTGCGAGAGACGAAGCTGATAGAGACAACTAAATAGGCACCTACATACGTACAAACATACCTACATACATACATAACATACAGCAAAAAGTAGGTAAATAGGCACCTACATAAGTACAAACATACCTACATACATACATAACATACAGCAAAAAGTAGGTAAATAGGCACCTACATAAGTACAAACATACCTACATACATACATAACATACAGCAAAAAGTAGGTAAATAGGCACCTACATACGTACAAACATACCTACATACATACATAACATACAGCAAAAAGTAGGTAAATAGGCACCTACATAAGTACAAACATACCTACATACATACATAACATACAGCAAAAAGTAGGTAAATAGGCACCTACATAAGTACAAACATACCTACATACATACATAACATACAGCAAAAAGTAGGTAAATAGGCACCTACATAAGTACAAACATACCTACATACATACATAACATACAGCAAAAAGTAGGTAAATAGGCACCTACATAAGTACAAACATACCTACATACATACATAACATACAGCAAAAAGTAGGTAAATAGGCACCTACATACGTACAAACATACCTACATACATACATAACATACAGCAAAAAGTAGGTAAATAGGCACCTACATACGTACAAACATACCTACATACATACATAACATACAGCAAAAAGTAGGTAAATAGGCACCTACATAAGTACAAACATACATAACATACAGCAAAAAGTAGGTAAATAGGCACCTACATAAGTACAAACATACCTACATACATACATAACATACAGCAAAAAGTAGGTAAATAGGCACCTACATAAGTACAAACATACCTACATACATACATAACATACAGCAAAAAGTAGGTAACAATAGAAATAATATTAATACTAACCTCAAATTGAAATACATTATTTTACGACTGTATGAAGTCATCATATTTATAAAAAGTCATTCCATAAGCTAGCAGCCAGGACAAATCTTATAACGAATCTTATCAACAAGTCCGGTTATTCCCGTAGTCAGCTTTTACGACATTCACGGGAGGAGACGCATGGGTCTATTCTTAGGCCGGACACACCACGGTTAGCCGTAGTAGAGCTTATTTTTAAAGAGTTCTTACGAGGATTTACTACCACCGTAAGTAATTCTGCCACAAAGCAGTAGTGCACGCATTGCTACATTCCAGTTATAAGGGTATGAGTGCCGGTGAAATTACACCGTAGTTAGTTATGTCTCTGGGTGGCAGGCGCAGTGCAATGCCACATAGGGCGCGTCCTAGGTAATGTGACCTATGTGGTAATGGATAGTTAAGGTGGTTGCTTTTCCATACTAATGTTATTTAACAAATATGGGCAACCAGAGTATAATTTGGCACTGAAATGACTGTTGTTGGCTTTTTAATGGTCCTTATTTGCGGCAAATCTTATTTGGTTAAAGAAACGAAAATGACATCGATATTATTTGTATGGACTTAAATTTCTTAGTTATTGCTGCTATTAAAAGCAACCACCTTAAGGGCAGAGGTTACCGCTTAAAATCAGGTGGGTAACCTCCTAGTTCCATCATACCCGCAGTTAAGATTAAAAATAATTAAAAAAACAATGCGACGAGAGCCCCCGGCATAGTGCACACCCACCCCACCTGTCGGCTCACGAGTCGCGGGTTCGAGTGCCTGTGGTGGCCGTGCCTACATTAATCTTCCTACTGTGACGAAGGACATCTTAAAGATATACTAGCAGCCCGCTCGCGACTTCGCTCACGTGGTCCCGGTGCAACGCCACCTACCGGGTCCAGTTGTGAATCTAAACCATCCTTCCAGAAACCCACTCAAAGATACCACTCATTTCATCAAAATCGGTCCAGCCGTTTAGGAGGAATTCAGTGACATACACACGTACAAATAATAATATATATATATATATTGAATTGAATGAAGACCCCTGTGGCGCGGTGGGCGAACGTTCGCCTGCGACGCTGGAGGTTGCGGGTTCGATTCCCGCTACGGAACAGATGTGTGTATAATCTGTACATATAAATTAATAAATAAATAAATAAATAATGCTGGACACAGTTCAACCAGTATATCAGTTATCTAGTACACATAACACAAGCTCTGCTTAGCTTGGGGCTAGATAATGTTGTGTGAACTGTCCAGCATTATTCATTTACGCCAAAGTATTACATAGATAGTTATATTTTATTATACATAGGAAATACCCAGAGCACCCTGAACAAATATCCGCATGTACTCGTATAACAAATATTTGTTCCGAGGCGGGAATCGAACCCGCGACCTCCTGCGTCGCAGGCGAACCTTCGCCCGCCGCGCCACAGAGGTAGTCAGGTAATGGATATGCCAGACTATACGAGTATAGGTAATAATGGCTGCAGCAAATAGGTAGCTCTACTGAGCACAGATTAAATAATAGTTACTGCATTAATATTAGTCCCATTACATGACTTGGTGAGAAAGGGCCAATGTTTGAAAAATCTACCTAGGATAAGCTAACAGGCACTGTCCAGCGCTAGGTGCACACAACTCACCATCGACAGTCCGCCATGCACCGTCCTGCAGGTAGATGCCGACATGCACCACTTCTTTGTAGTCGGTGTCGTGTATCGCTGCACGATGTCGCTCAAACAGCTCCACGAGGACCCTCTCCTCGGCGGCACTGTTGATGACGGCGAGTTGCGCGCCCTCCGCCACACAGGTTCTGTTCGCGTCCACCCAGCTCGCTCCCTGCGTGTGTAGCTTGTAGCAGTGCTGTGTGCGGTCGGAGAACTCGTATCCTGCGCACGAGAGTATTGGTTTACTGACAGCAGGGACACGCTCAAAACTCAATTTTGACAGTAGCGTTTATATGCAATTTTGGCCCAATTTTATCTATTTTTGAAAGAAAGTAATTTCCATAGGATCTGATATATATTTAGTATTAGTAATAGTATAGTGTAGGTAATTAGAACATCCTGTCGACAGGCAGCAGTATAGTAATGAAGACCCACTTATTGTACAGTCAGCGACATATATTAAGGTGTTGACTTCTGTGGCGCGTTGGTAATTAGCCAGCTAAGATGCGTTAGGTGCGGTTTCGTTTCCCACAGCGATACAAAAGTTTGCATATTCTACAAATACTTGTTCGTGGTCTGTGTGTTGTGGTGACATGGTACTCGTAGTTCCTGATACACATGACGTATATAATATAATGACCATTTTCACAAACCAATACAAACTTTACAGGACATTTGTCATTTTGACAAGTTTCTCTGAAAACTATATTTGAAATGAGTTAAGACTGCGCCAACACCAGGCAGTAATGTTCATACAAAATAAACGCCGCGCACCACTCGAATCGAAACGATTCTTCTTGAATATCTCGTGAAATATAGATAATTTAAGAAAAACCCCTTCTGTGATCCCTGTGTTTTATTGTATTGATCTTATTTATCCAATGTTTGACCCAATAATCTGTACCATATTGACAAACAATCGAATCTTGCCAAAAGTTAGAGGTAAATTAGTGTTTTTTTTTTTATCAAGAAATGTTTGGTCTATCGTGTTCCTGGTACAGTGATCCCTCGGTATTATAATGTTACTAGCTGAGTCCCGCGATTTCACACGCGGTTAAACAGTGATTTATAGAAAAAATACAATTATTAAATTCACTATCCACGCGTATGAGCGTATTACCAGCCACATGCGATCCAGACAACCACGCGACATCGAACAAAAATGCACCAGGTTTTTAAGACGATGAGAATGAGTTGTTCCTGATAGATCCTAGCTAACAGAACTTCTCGCTCACAACTCTCATTTTAAAACATGGAAATCATTATTGGAAAAGGTCATTAGAATAAGCTGTTTGCGACATGCTTAGCACTGATAAGATCGAAATTGTCTCGGGGTGTAAGGAGAATCAGAAATCTACTGCAATTATCAGAGCATCTACATCAGGGCTGCCCAGATGAATACCAGACGTGCAGAATGATGGTGAGGCGTGCCTTACAAACAAGTACCACAGAAAATAACAATACAAGTTAAAATATTAAACTAAAAGGATACCTAAATATAATATACTAATAAATACAAATACCCAAACAAAATTAAAATATTTCTAGCGTGCATAGCAGTCGCTGCGGTAGCTGGATTTTTATAACTTGTTTTTTGCTTGACTTATATGTGTGTTTTAAACTGTGTGATTTTACTAACTGATTTTTTCGTTGACTTTAGTGTGTGCTTTTAGGTATCTCTGATTGAACTGTATGTGTCAAATCAATTCAGAATAAAAAGCGTGGGGTGCATTTTACTACTTTTCATAACTCTCTCATAGATAGTTGCCAATAGAATGATTGTTACATTTACTTTATCAAGCACCCCACGCTTTTTATTCTGAATTGAATTAAACTTTATTATAATTTTATTTTGAGGTGATAAATTCTGATTGATTGTTCGATCTTCTACTACTGTAATATAAACTCTTTGAAATTTAAAATTATTTTCAATTTTTTAGTAGGATTATCGGTTAGCTATAAAAGCGTGTTTTTTTAAGTTTTTTTAAACTATTATTTATTTGAATATTGTACTTGATTGAGTCAGTTTAAAATCGTATCTAAGATTAGTAATTTTGCGTTATAGCCCACCTTAAGTATCTCGTTAGCGTAAGGGTTATAGTATTATTTTATCTATGTTAAGGGTAAGTAAGTGTAGTCGGTCGACGAAAGAGAGCTTTAGTACTGGATCGGCACTAAGTGATGGTTTGGTTGTTAGTTCTCGAAGAGGAATGCGCCCCCCAACCTTCTCGATGGAGCAAAGACATTATAGGGGTCGCAGGAAGACGGTGGATGGAGGCGGCTCAAGACCGTTCGTCGTTGCATTCTATAGGGGAGGTCTATGTCCAGCAGTGGACTTCTGTATGCTGATGATGATGAAGATGATGATGATAAATGACTATCGGTTTGCGAGGCGCCACCGTGCGCCGTGACTTACGTTGTTACTATTCACTAATCTGTGCTATTTCTATCGACCGCGCGGCGCAGAGATATACCAACGTAAGTCGCTGCGAACGCCCGCACCTCGCATAGCTATAGTTGGAATGAAAAACTATACCAGTTATAAATACCAGTTTACGGTATGGTTGCACTGGAATGGGGCTTGTGACTGATGCTGAAAGATCCAGTGAGGTGAAAGGACTCTATGCATCTCGTAGTGAGGCTCCATTCATGCACAACTGGAAATGACCTGACACAGAAAACTGAGACTTACCAGGACTCTTCCCTTCACAGCTAGGTGTGGGTGCAGGTGTGGGTGCAGGTGTGGGTGCAGGTGTGGGTGCAGGTGTGGGTTCAGGTGTGGGTGCAGGTGTGGGTGCAGGTGTGGGTGCAGGTGTGGGTGCAGGTGTGGGTGCAGGTGTGGGTGCAGGTGTGGGTGCAGGTGTGGGTGCAGGTATGGGTGCAGGTGTGGGTGCAAGTGTGGGTGCAGGTGTGGGTGCTGGTGTGTGTGCAGGTGCGTGTCCAGGTGCGTAGCAAACGAATGGTAGTCGCTCCGTGCAGCTGACGTCGCCCGTGGTGCCGTTCTGGTAGAACACTCCGCAACGCTCCAACTCCATCAACACACTCGGCAATCCTGCGGCAAGTCGTAACCCTTCCTTACAATCCAAGAGACAAAAACACTCCCTCTAGTTATGGTGACTACGCTCGTCCACTGACTTCTAGTCAGTTGACGTATCATCGGTCCTCCGTATCGGGGATCCTGATTCGTCACAACAATTGGAGATTTCTGTAATTATCTTTTATAGTACCTATATACTCGAAAAATTATGGTTGGTTCTTCTATGAGTGACCTTTCTCCATTGAGTGGCTTATCTACATCTGAACTTAACCTGACTGACTGACTGACTGACTGACTGATTAATCATCGCCGAGCCAAAACTGCTCGACGTAGATGCCTGAAACTTGAAGTAAGAAATTTGAAATATTCACCCTCAAAAAAGGGGTTTTAAAGTAAAACAAAATAGCTCTGTATGTCGGAAACAGTTAGTAGCAGACACAAAAAATTTGACATGCAGATTCCTTAAAAAAAATAGAGTTTCAGCATTTCCTGAAATTTTCCTGAATAAAGGCACAGGGATGTTTTGTTTGGATTTAAAAGTGAAACAAAAAAGCTCTGTATCTCAGAAGCCCTTGGTAGTAGACACTTGAAATTTGACATGTATATTCCTCAATAAAACAAACAATACCAGTTTTAGCATTTCCTGAAATTTACCTGAAAAAAAGGCACAAGGATGTTTTGATTGGGTTTTTAAAGTAAAACAAAAAAGCTCTGTATCTCGAAAACCCTTGGTAGACACTTGAAATTTGACGTGTAGCTTCCTCATATATAAATGGGATCAGCATTTTCTGAAATTCAGTCCCGAGGTGAACGAATTGGAGGCATAACATGTCTTAAGTTCTTGAATAGGAGCGCACTTATAAGTTATAAAATGATATCGTAAATATTCTGAGTGAGGGTTCATATACGGATGCACCCCAAAAGGTTGCTTCAATAGGACAATACTTAAAAAGGGCAAGCAAGTAGCTGTGTGGAGTAAGCACGTCAGGCCGCGCACGAGAGGTCGCGCCTTTGTGTTCAGATGTGGCAGCTTTATGGTAAACATAGAGTCGGACAAGTTTACAATGATGGTCGAGTCGAGAATAGTTTTTAAGTCTAAGTTTGAAATAGTGTCAAAACAGTCAGCATGGATATTTTTTTGCAACAACATTCCAATAAGGACTTTAATAGGCGTGAGGCAGGGGGGATCACATCCCCAAAGCTCTTCAATTTATACATCAAGCGTCTGATTGAAGAACTCAGCAGAACTAAAGTCGGGTGCTCGATTTACGGTACCATTGTTAACAACATGAGCTACGCTGACGATATGGTTCTGCTGAGCCCTTCAATCAATGCTCTCGGGCGGTTGCTGGATATTTGTGAGTCATATTCAGTGACTCATGGGCTCAAGTACAATGCTAAAAAGAGTGAGGTTATGTTGATCAAGGCTGGAACGAAGACTTATGCTGTTCCTCCAGTCTCGTTAGGGGGAACTCCTCTTACGTGGGTTAAGCGGTTTAAGTACTTGGGCCACTGGGTTACTGAGGATATGTGTGATGATTCTGATATTGAGAGGGAACGCAGAGCGTTGGCGGTTAGATGCAATATGCTGGCTCGCAGGTTTGCACGTTGTTCTGTCCCGGTCAAAGTCACCTTGTTCAGGGCTTATTGGCAAAAATTTTACACGTGCAGCCTGTGGATCAGGCATACGCAGAAGGCCTACAATGCTCTACGAGTCCAGTATAATAACGGGTTCAGGGTGCTGTTGGGGCTGCCGCGGTTCTGCAGTGCTTCTGCATGTTCACAGATGCGCGCGTTGTAGATTTCTACGCGACCATACGCAACAGAACTGCTTCCCTGATGAGTCGCGTTCGTGGCAGTGCTAACAGCATGCTTGCTGTTTTGGCAGACCATAATTTTAATTCCGGCATCATACCACACTGGGTTTCAAAACATCAGCCAGTCGCCCAGTTTGTGACTCAATAAGTATGACTTATACTTGACTTTATGTATTCCACTTGACTTTTTGTTACTATTGTTAATTTAATTCAGGTTTTATAAACCCATATAACATAACACATTATTGCACATAGACTTTTAGCTACTACATACAACTGAATAAATCAGGAATACTGGGAATACTACAAAATTAAATAAATTAATGTCACTAAATTTACAAATTTAAATGTATTAATGATGTTTGAATTTAAATTAACATAATGTTTAATTTAATAATTGAAACTTTGTATGCTAACTAACATTAATTATACGTTTTAATTTATTAACAAAATATTAATACATGTGTGTTTTTACAAGTGAATTTTTTGATGTGTGAAATCTGAAATAAACAATTATCTTATCTTTAAGCTCTTTTGGACCACGACAAAGAGACTCAGTCTGAAGCCGAGCCTTCCCGCTAGCGTCGTGGGGTGCCCGCAGTTGCGGGGACCGCGGGGGCCTTTCAGCGCACTTCAGAAATGACTCGCGACTCCGACCGGCGGCGTCGGCTGCGGTGTTTGATGTTAAGTGTCGTACCGATAACCTGACTGTCAGATTTTTTGCGAAGGATCTCAAAAGCGTTATTAAGAAGGTCGTACAAGGTAAGTCTCCAGGATAGATGCATACTCACAAAGAAGTCTGTGTTTACCTTCTATATAATTCCTGTACACTCCTTCAGAGAACAGCACCTGGACTCCGGAGAACAGGACCGGCAGCGACTGGTCTTCATTCGCTTGTAGCTCGCGCACAGCGGACGTGAACCGAGCGCTCCACGGCGACGCCAACAGAGCGTCTGCGAACAGGGAGTGGTTAGAGCGAGACATCTCGCCTGAGGGAGCGTCGACAACAGAGTGTCTATGCGAACAGGGAGCGGTTAGAGCGAGACATCTCGCCTGAGGGAGCGACGCCAACAGAGCGTCTGTGAACAGGGAGCGGTTAGAGCGAGACATCTCGCCTGAGGGAGCGACGCCAACAGAGCGTCTGTGAACAGGGAGCGGTTAGAGCGAGACATCTCGCCTGAGGGAGCGACGCCAACAGAGCGTCTGTGAACAGGGAGCGGTTAGAGCGAGACATCTCGCCTGAGGGAGCGACGCCAACAGAGCGTCTGCGAACAGGGAGCGGTTAGAGCGAGACATCTCGCCTGAGGGAGCGACGCCAACAGAGCGTCTGTGAACAGGGAGCGGTTAGAGCGAGACATCTCGCCTGAGGGAGCGACGCCAACAGAGCGTCTGTGAACAGGGAGCGGTTAGAGCGAGACATCTCGCCTGAGGGAGCGACGCCAACAGAGCGTCTGTGAACAGGGAGCGGTTAGAGCGAGACATCTCGCCTGAGGGAGCGACGCCAACAGAGCGTCTGCGAACAGGGAGCGGTTAGAGCGAGACATCTCGCCTGAGGGTTCGACGTCAACAGAGCGTCTGTGAACAGGGAGCGGTTAGAGCGAGACATCTCGCCTGAGGGAGCGTCGACAACAGAGTGTCTGCGAACAGGGAGCGGTTAGAGCGAGACATCTCGCCTGAGGGAGCGACGCCAACAGAGCGTCTGTGAACAGGGAGCGGTTAGAGCAAGGCATCTCGCCTGAGGGAGCGACGCCAACAGAGCGTCTGCAAACAGGGAGCGGTTAGAGCAAGACATCTCGCCTGAGGGAGCGACGCCAACAGAGCGTCTGTGAACAGGGAGCGGTTAGAGCGAGACATCTCGCCTGAGGCAGCGACGCCAACAGAGCGTCTGCGAACAGGGAGCGGTTAGAGCGAGACATCTCGCCTGAGGGAGCGACGCCAACAGAGCGTCTGTGAACAGGGAGCGGTTAGAGCGAGACATCTCGCCTGAGGGAGCGACGCCAACAGAGCGTCTGCGAACAGGGAGTGGTTAGAGCGAGACATCTCGCCTGAGGGAGCGACGCCAACAGAGCGTCTGTGAACAGGGAGCGGTTAGAGCGAGACATCTCGCCTGAGGGAGCGACGCCAACAGAGTGTCTGTGAACAGGGAGCGGTTAGAGCGAGACATCTCGCCTGAGGGAGCGTCGACAACAGAGTGTCTGCGAACAGGGAGCGGTTAGAGCGAGACATCTCGCCTGAGGGAGCGACGCCAACAGAGCGTCTGTGAACAGGGAGCGGTTAGAGCAAGACATCTCGCCTGAGGGAGCGACGCCAACAGAGCGTCTGCAAACAGGGAGCGGTTAGAGCAAGACATCTCGCCTGAGGGAGCGACGCCAACAGAGCGTCTGCGAACAGGGAGCGGTTAGAGCGAGACATCTCGCCTGAGGCAGCGACGCCAACAGAGCGTCTGCGAACAGGGAGCGGTTAGAGCGAGACATCTCGCCTGAGGGAGCGACGCCAACAGAGCGTCTGTGAACAGGGAGCGGTTAGAGCGAGACATCTCGCCTGAGGGAGCGACGCCAACAGAGCGTCTGCGAACAGGGAGTGGTTAGAGCGAGACATCTTGCCTGAGGGAGCGACGCCAACAGAGCGTCTGCGAACAGGGAGCGGTTAGAGCGAGACATCTCGCCTGAGGGAGCGACGCCAACAGAGCGTCTGCGAACAAGGAGCGGTTAGAGCGAGACATCTCGCCTGAGGGAGCGACGCCAACAGAGCGTCTGTGAACAGGGAGCGGTTAGAGCGAGACATCTCGCCTGAGGGAGCGACGCCAACAGAGCGTCTGTGAACAGGGAGCGGTTAAAGCGAGACATCTCGCCTGAGGGAGCGACGATGAGTTTGATAATAAATGAGTTTGGTGAGTGCAAGTCTGTCGTATATCTAAATTTGATTATCATTAGAAAGTCTGTTTTATTTGATTTGATGACAGAACAAGCAGGTTGTCCACAAGCGATAATCTCGGGCTATAAAAATGCATCACCTTGCCGGTCACGTCCACTTAGGGCGCGTCCTACGTGGCATTGAACTGCGCCCATTGAGATACAAATATGGAAGTCTCATGTGCCATGCACCCGAGCACTTCGAAACGGAACACAGCGATGGTCTCATTCAAATACATTGTGACAGAAATAGGTATGGTGTTCCTATACAATAGGTAGGTATTGTGTATACAAAACAAAATAAAGGAAAAATAAAAAAAAAACACATTACAATTCCAGTTATTATTTTAGTGTTAGTCAGATAAGTAGAATAAGGGCAGTTTTGCAATACGTCCGATCCGAATCCAATCCGAATCCGAGAAAATACGATCCGGAGTAGTCTGACAGGCGTGCGATAGGCGAGCGATCGCAATCGGTAAAGCTACGAATTATTTTGACATTTAGCGGCTGATCTCGTGGTGTCTGCTGTCACGCAGCCGTCGCGCTGTTGACTCGCTGCTGTCGCGCTGCTGTCGCGCTGTTGACGCACTGCTGTCGCGCTGCTGTCGCGCTGCTGTCGCGCTGCTGTCGCGCTGCTGTCGCGCTGCTGTCGCGCTGCTGTCGCGCTGCTGTCACGCTGATGTCGCGCTGCTGTCGTGCTGCTGTCGCGCTGCTGTCGCACTGCTGTCGCGCTGCTGTCGCTCTGCTGTCGCGCTGCTGTCGCGCTGCTGTCGCGCTGCTGTCTTGCTGTTTTTAGGGAATAGGCTAGCCGGAGTAGTCGTAAAACTATTTGTATGGTTCCGTCGTCAAAGTCAACAATATGTTAATTAGGTTTTTGCAATCACAACGATCATGAATCATTTTATAAACTAAATTGATTCCTGCTCCAACGCGACCCAACCTAGAAGAATCAAGCAACAAACACGGCGCGCGCTTATTTGATGATCCTCCTTACTACTAGGTAGGAAACGCCTGTGTGGTGCCTGGAGATCAAGGAAAAGCTGAATCAAAGAAAAAAATAAAACTAACTTAAAAACCAAGAATGCAGTCAAAGTAACATGGAAAGAGAATCAGCAAAAGTTCATAAGACAGCACACGCTACGCTTGATATATATAGAAATAACAACCTGATAATTACGTAGGAACAGATATTGCAAATTGCCATGTTAGCTGTCGACGGACAGAGCGACATCAGGCCACGCAGCTTTATCATTTATTTAGTCACCTAGAGTGTAATATGTTTTCTTCATTAGATCATTATTTATGTAGGATTATTTTTGTATGTCGGATTCCTTTCCGGCAAACGGCACCGGATTGAACGTCGGAAGTTTCCGACCATTCCGGACGCGGATCGTAGATTGATACAGTGTTGCCGGCAGTCAAACATTAAAAATTCCGAAATCAAACCTAAAAACACCACATAGTGTTAAAAAGATCAATTTGTTTTTTTTATTTTTTTAAAAGGTCTAGTAAAGTCTTTTTCTTGTCTTTTCGAAGCGTTAAACGTTTATCGCAGAAATATCATTTTTATAGTTACACCATATGTTGTCCCTTTTAAATGAATTTCAAACTGTTTGACGCAAAAGACAAAATACTGGGTAACTGTGCTAAGGATCGCGTTTTATAGTAACACGGCTAGGGTTTACGTTATTCTTTTAATTTGTTTATATTAATCTTAAATGCATGTCTGAAACATCCTTTGCCAATTTTCTTACAATTAAAAACTCCTTTTTATATCTTTGGCAGTATCTTTTTTCAGTCCAATTAAAAAGGTGTACTAACAAGGAGTTTTATAAATTGGGTTATAAAATTATGTCGACTACTTTGTCTATCTCGTTGATTTGTTGCTCATGGCAATGATGCGCTCCATCTACTTAAAAAAATTGTACTATTTATTAATACGTAATAAGTACACAACCTAAAAAGAAAACGAAAAATGAAAGGTTTTGTAGGCGAATCCTCTAGATCAGGGGTTCCCAAACTTTATTTTACTTCGAGTTGTTTTTGTTAGCACTTCCATAATAATTTTTTATCGCCCCCATTGTTTCATCTACTTAAAAACCACTATAACTAATTAATTACTGTGAGCTATTTTAGCGGAGATTAAACATGCACAAATCGGGTTATTTAATAAAAACTTGTTAAAACATAATTGTTTGCGGTCTATTATTTACGAAAATTACCTATCTAGGAATACTAATATAATAACTATTAAAATGCGAAAGTGTGCCTGATTTGGCACCACCATTTTTTTTCTGGGACTTTTACTGCCCCCCTTTAGGCCTGCAGCACCCACAAGGGGGCGCCATCGCTCACTTTGGGAACTTCCTGGGAGCATTCCCCGAAATGTAACCTATAGAAGATCGAATGGCATGCAACCTTACGGCGGTGCTCGAGACTCTGGATCTTAGTCTCCGCCATATGTTGCTCACCTATAAGCCTGAAAGCTCTACGTTCGATCGAGTCCAAGGCAGAAAGCTGGTATTAGGCCGAACCATCCCAAACATGGCAGCAGTACTCCATACCAGCCCGGACTCGTGCTTTATATAAACTGAGAAGCTGTCCTGGTGTGATGTAACGCTTTACCTTATTCAGGATGCCTAGCTTCATGGCAGCTGTTTTTGCCTTAGACTCGATGTAAGAGCCAAAGTTGAGAGTAGGCGTGAGCGAAACACCTAAGAGCTCGAGGTGATCTCCTATAGCCACAGGTACATCACGGAATACAGGAACTTGGAGAAACGGACTTTTTTCGCCGAGAAGAGACAAGCCTGCATTTTAGAGGCATTGAACTTGACTAGATTGGCATCACCCCAGTCGGATACAGCCTTGAGAGTCAAATTTAGACGCTGCAGCATCTCATCTCTTAACTCCTTAATTTCAATCTGCCTAGCTCTGGCAGTGGAAACATATCTCTCCACAACTGTGCTGTCGTCTGCATACCCATTGATACCGGGCATTAGCAGATCGTTAATTTGCGTTTAGCGGAAACTCGTCGGTAACCGCCGAGTTCGCTGTCGGAAGGCTTTTCGAACGTTTTAAAATAACCCAGCAGAAATCGGATGACGGAAATCGGAACTAGTGCGTTAACTACCATAAAAAGAAAATTGTTCTACGACTACTCCGGATTTGGATCGGATTCGGATCGGACGTAGTACGAAAGCATCCTAATTCCATTTGTGACATAAATATCGATGGTACTTTTACTTGTCAAACGTTAGTCACCAGACTTTTAGTTAAGGAATAGAGGGGGGGGGGGGGGGGGAGCATAATCCTAACTATGTTGTGGCTATTGCTTATAAACAGAATTGGGCTTCAGATATTCAAAGAAACATTACATTTTATTAATAAAGAGATAGAGAGGAAGTTCAGGCATAAATTGTTGCATCCATGCTCGCTAATAGGCAGTACAATATTTACCTTCCTCGTGGCACGCTACCCTCGCGCTCAGCCAGTCCGCAGGCTCCGCGTGCAGCTTGAGGGAGCCGCGGAGCTGAGCGTAGTACGCATAGCCAGGCCGGCTTAGTCTAAAACCTGCAAACCACCAGATTTAGAATTCACTTCTCCATTTCTAGTCTCGGCTATACAAGGGCAATGAGGCACATTCTCGTGTAGAGCGCGCTGCCGGCGCCTGACAGCGCGCGCTCACCGGCACGGAGTCACGTGTAGAGCGCGCTGCCGGCGCCTGACAGCGCGCGCTCACCGGCACGGAGTCACGTGTTGAGCGCGCTGTCGGCGCCTGACAGCGCGCGCTCACCGGCACGGAGTCACGTGTAGAGCGCGCTGCCGGCGCCTGACAGCGCGCGCTCACCGGCACGGAGTCACGTGTAGAGCGCGCTGCCGGCGCCTGACAGCGCGCGCTCACCGGCACGGAGTCACGTGTAGAGCGCGCTGCCGGCGCCTGACAGCGCGCGCTCACCGGCACGGAGTCACGTTCTACTTGACACGAGCGCGAGCTCGTGCCGGTAGGTGCCGGCGAAGAGACTCCGGATATCTGTTCTAAATACACGACGTTGAAGTTTCGCTAATAGCTATGGCGCCCCCAAAATCGAAGAATACTCAGAGGGATATATTAAATATCTAAGCAAATAAAGTTAAAAACAGAGAGGAGGCCAAACAAATTGTTTTAAAAAATTGGGGTACGGACCCGTTCGTGCTACCGCCCGTTTTTTTCAATAGATAGTTATCTTTTAGAAACTTTGCTTATTTTTTGATCTTAAAGTCCTAAACATACTGAGATGTTACGCAGTACAAATTGAAGAACTCTACTATGCACCACACTGACAAACGTGCTGAAATTGTACACTAGGGGGTAAGACACACACTACAGTAATAATATCATTACAACAAGGGTGTACATGGTACGTACTTGATAGAAGACTAGCTGACTAAACGCGTAGCAACTGGATCAACTCACCTTCAATATCGGAGATGTAGAATAAAAACAATATAAGGGTTGATTTAACAAACATTGTTCAAACTATGAAGCAATAAGCACGCTGGTCTGAGAGCGGTAGGACACCAAGCTTCATAATACACCACACACGACATGCCTGTTGCTTATATACCCGTGATAAGGTCAAACTCAAGTTGATAACGAATTCAGTCAAGTGCGAGTTGCATGTTTGCATGATCTGTAAATATTTGATCCGGATTTGGATCAAATATTGGATTTGGGTACCATGGTACTCGTAGTTCCTGATACCTAGGATATAGGGAATCCTTATTGTGGAATCAGGACTATGTTTTACTATAATGGTGTTTTACTAAAAACACAAATACATTCATCATTTTAGTAGTAGTAGAGCTTTTTTGTGTGAAAGAGTTCGTCTGAGGAAGTACTACCACCATACCTATTTCTGCCGTAAAGCAGTAGTGTTTACATTGCTCTGTTCCGGTTTGAAGGTCAAGGGTGTAATGTCTCAGGGTGGCGGGCGCAGTGCAATATCACATATGGTGCGTCCTAGGTGGACGTGACCTATGAGGTAATGCACTGTTCATAGGCAGAGGTTACCACTTAACATCAGGTGGGCCATCTGCTTGTTCCGTCATTCAAGTAACATAAAAAAAATAAAAATATTCTCTGTGGCGCGGCGGGCGAAAGTTGGCCTGCGACGCAGGTGGTTGCGGGTTCGATTCCCGCCTCGGAACAAATATTTGTGCGATCGCAGATATTTGTTCAGGGTGTTCTGGGTATTTTCTATGTATAATAAAAAAATATCCTATCTATTTAATGTATTGTATTAAGTATATCAGTTATCTAGTACCCATAACACAAGCTCTGCTTAGCTTGGGCTCATCATTATCTGATGAGTGAACTGTGTCCGGTATTATAAAAAAAATACATTATTAAAAATAAAATAGGTTTAGACTAAATGTTTTTTAGAGATAATAAAAATGTAAAAATAACTCTAAATAGTATTTCCAGAAAAAAAAAATAAGAATTTTGTTGTGCAAAATACCAATCTGTTGTTGACCCCTCGTTTGCTGGGATTTGTATGATGTTGTAGTTCAGTTGAATTGGTCATTTATTTTCTTTGATACTCTGACTTTATAATATTGTCATCAATGATCCCACCAACGGAGGGTCAACACCGGGTGTTAGATTGGTATAATTTCTTAGGGCACAAATCACGAAATAAAAAAAAATAGGTATTCAGAGTTTTTTTCTGAAAACTTTGAGGTTGACCTCAAAGTTTTTCATAAACTCTTTGAACGTTGTGTTTAGTTTTCATGCAATGTTGCGATCATAATACATTTATCGTTTAAATACTTGATTATTGTGACGCACCGAAGTACATCGCAGGCGTGGTTGTTTCATCAAACTCAATGTTTGAAAGAGAGACATGTTCAAAATAAGAGCCAGTGCCAGATCCTTTGGTTGGAATTCGGAAAATTCCACTACTTACTTGCGAAACGGCAATAAATGCGCAAAATATTCATAAGGCTTGTTACAGGACGTACGTGTTTTTGAGAAAGCCTTACTAGTTTGTGATAAAAAAAGTCTGTCATTTAGAATTTGTATAATATGACCGAGGTCTCCTGGAGGCTTTTTGTTATATTACTTTTACAGGTTATAAATGCATTACGAAGATCCAAAGTTCAGATTAATATGTCGTGCAGCCTGAAGTTTTTTGTGAAAAATATATTTTTCAATACAAGCTTTTTAAAAATTAGTGATCGTAACTGTGTGCTGATCAAAATGAGCCATAACACGGCCAGTTTACTATTATCCCTCGAAGTTCACTCGTTGTCCACCTTCCGTCTCCATCATCAGATCAGCTCGCTGTCACCATAATATTGCATTGTCATCTTGATAGTATGCAAAATATCACCTCAATCGGTTGAGGATAACTGTTTTAAAATTCAGTTGCAAGATTCCACCCGGACAAACATACATACAATGCAAGTTAAAAAAATAGATTGAAAAAAAACCGTTGTTCCATATTTTCACCGCTTTCATTTTACTTTTTACTTTTTGAGACATTTATCTGTAAAAAGAAATCGAAATAATAAGTGTTCGAACAGGGCGCGCATCAACTGGTGCACTATCGGGCTGATTACGGAGGTCATGGGCCAACAAACCACTTGCGTAGCATATGAGTCCATCTGAAGTATAAACAAACCTTGGGATTCAATGTCCTCACTATCACGGTATAGGTACGTGCGCAGTCCTGTCCTGGTATATACGCCAACAGCTTTTAACCAGAATATAGGTAGGTACTTAGCACCTGAGTACTTATGAAAGGGTAGGTATGACACGTTTCTGAATTGCGCAGTGAGCTCAAATGGTTATCCATACGCCTTCGCAGAAATATTGGCTTTCGAAAGTTGTTATACAATATTCTTTTTGACCCTTCCTCTCCATCATATCTCAAAGAACGCTTTCTTTTCCTCCATCACTCCCACTCTCTATCCTTGCGCTCTTCTGAGACTCCTATTCCAGACCCCTGCGCACTCCTCTTCTTACTATCATAAATCCTTAACAGTGCAGGCTGTCCGTCTGTGTAATGCTCTGTCTGTTGCTACGAGTATCAGCGCTAAATCACTCCCTGTTTTGAAGTCCATGGAGAAGGAACAGTACTTGTCCTGTGGTCGCTGACTTTTTACTTGTTCTTATCTTCATATTTATACAAAGTATTCATAATTAGTAAGTATATAATATTAAATAGAGTTATTTAAAAAAATATTTGAATGCATTATTACTATGTTTTAAATATTTGAATGCATTATTACTATGTTTTAAAAATAAATAGTCTCCATTCAGCAAAATATTTTAACTACAGTTTCCCTTCATGTTGCATAGTCCTGGGACGCCCTGTATATACATAGTCTTGGGACGCCCTGTATATACATAGTATTATGTATACATATTACATTGTAAATTTTAGTAGGTATTTGTTTATTATTATAACTAAGTATGTATGTATGTATGTATGTATGTATGCCGCTGCGCATCAACGTTTTTATGTTTAAATTATTAGATTATTGATACCCCTTTTTTATTTTATACTTTCCTATCCATCTAAAGGTTATCTGTTAGAAATCGCTACTAAGCGATAAGACCGCCCAATGAACAACATATTTAGTTTTAGTTTTAATATTTGTAAATTGTTTTTATATTATGGTGTGCAATAAAGTATTTCAATCTTCTATCTTGTATAGTATACATAGTATGTCCGGGAAAGTACTAGCACCATAACTATATCTGCCGCTGACAGTAATGTGAGCGTTGTGTGTTCCGGTTTGAAGGGTATGGTAGCCGGCGCAGGCGCAGGCGCATGAAACTGCATCTGCATGCCTCAGGGCGAGGGCGCAGTGTAGTGCACCTCGCTAGGGCACGCTCTACGCGGACGAGACCTCGGGTACTGCAGGTGTCATGAACCGGCGTTACAGCTTCACATCGCGTGGGACCGGCCAGTTCCGGCGCTAACAAACAAATAATAACTTGGTAGATATAGACAAGTACACCTATGCTCTATACTCGCCATATCTTATTAAAAGCCGGGCACAGATAGTGCTGTGCTATCTCTCGACAAACCAGCGTAGGTCTCCGTAGCACGGTTACGGCGTAGAGCCCGCGTAGATCCACCGTAGACTCGTAGCACTAAAACTAACTACAAACAGGACAATATACAATGCAATAAGGACAGCGCGGTTTGTATGGGCAGATTACACTTTTCTTTAATTCGCTTTTACTTCTGCTTGTTTGTTTGTTTGTTTCCTGGAATCAATGTGACGAACGAAGTTCATGGTAAAGATCTTGTTTCTAGTTAAATGTATGTACAAAACCAAGATAGTTTCGGAAGTTATTTTTAACTATGTATGTACGTTCCGGGATTCGAACCCGTGTCCCCGACGCAGACGGCGCCGCTAAGCTCATCGCGCTCAGACTGCTCGTTGTTCTGATCACGTCCCATCACCGGGTCGTTAGCTCCGTCAGGTGATGTATGACACAAGTTCACCGACACAATAAACAGGCGGTAACTGCGACCACAGGGCAATGATGATAGATAGTAAAGGAAAACTTTGATTAATTTTGACGACCTCTGTGGCGCGGTGTGCGATGGATCGCATGCGACGCAGCAAGTTGCGAGTTCAATTCCCGCCTCGGAACAAATGTTTACACGATCTGCAGATATTTTTTCAGTGTGTTCTGGGTATTTTTTATGTATAATAAAAATATCTATCTTATATTATCCCCTATCACCCTCCCTGCACAGGGATGATACCGGTCGTTGACCGGCCTCACGCACTCAGTAAGAGGCATCACAAGCTCTAGAGACCTACCTACCTACCTACCTACCTACCTACCTAACTACCTACCTACCTACCTACCTACCTACCTGCCTACCTACCTACCTACCTACCTACCTTCCTACCTACCTACCTACCTACCTCCCGGTTGATGCTGCGGGAGACTGAACTCCGCAGAAAAGGTACCAAAAACCCGGTGTGTGTGGGACGCGCACCTGACTGAATATCACAGCTACAGGTCTAGCGCACTGAGGTATGGGAGCGGTACGGGAGGGGTGTTTTCGTCTCTCAAATTATCAGATGACATGTTACACAATGTGAACATAACAGCCGCTCCCAACTGCCTTAAGCGCTAGACCTATAAGTAGGCTTTATAAGTAAACGAGTCATAGTCGAACAACTTATAAAACGTACTTGGCGAAGTTAAAAGCAAAAACTTCGCACAATTTCTATTGAAAATTACTTAGATGAGGTTGTTAGTTATGTAAAGGCCTACCCATACCTATTTCTGCCGCAAAGCAGTAGTGCATGCATTGCTGTGTTCCGGTTTGAAGGGTAAGGGTGCCGGTGAAATTACAGGCACATGAGACTTTTCATCTTTATGTCTCAGAGTGGCGGGCGCAGTGCAGTGCCAGTAATGCACTGTTCGTAGGCAGAGGTTACCGCTTAACATCAGGTGGGCCATCTGCTTGTTCCGTCATTCAGTAGTATAAAAAAAAAAAAAACAGGAAATCCCCGTCTAAGTCCGTATATTGTGACAGGCAACTACGGAATCCTACTATACGCGTGGCCTGACACGCACTTAACCGCTTCTTTGGGTTCCGTACCTCAAAAGGTTAAACGGAACAATTATAGGATCACTTTGTTGTCCGTCTGTCTGTCTGTCAAGACCCTTTTTCTCAGGAACGCGTGGAGGTATCAAGTTGAACTTCAATTAAATACTAAGTTCTACTGTCCCTTAGAGCTGTGAAATAGTCAAACTTCTAAGCCAACGCAATCAAAAGATACAGCCGTTTATGCTGCAAATATTCGACACTCGCAAGGGAATCAAAACCTACAGGGTACTTCCCATGAACTCAGAATCTTGAAAATTGGTATGAAGCAACGTCTTATAGGGCAGATAAAGGAAAAATTGCAAAAAGCATATTTTTTTATTACATCATATTTTATAATAAAAATATTTTTCATAAGACGATCGGACGCAAGGCTTGGTACCATCCTTACCTCATTAGTATACCCTCCATTCGTACTAAACGTTTCAGTTCTACCTTTATAATGCGAACTGCTAAGTGGAACAAACTACCGTCGTCTGTCTTTCCTGAAAACTATAATCTGGGTATCTTCAAGGCTAGAGTAAATAGATGCCTTCTAGACCTTTGTGCTCCATCTTTGGCCACATCGTCACTTACCAACAGGTGAGATCGTGATCAAACAAAGGTCTAACAATGTTAAAAAAAAAACAATTAAACTTACTTCCCATTCCCTCATGATGATTTCATTTAGCAATAAAATTACCATAACATTTACTTATATACCAACAGGTTTGTACGGAACACTCGGTGCACGAGTCCGACTCGCACTTGGCCGGTTTTGTTTGCTTAGTCAACCCTAAAATTCTAATATCTGTGGAAGGGACATTAATATCTATAAAATAAAAGATTATTATTACTTATTACTTATTTATTTTCCTAATTTAAAATAATTGTTTACATGTGACCAGAATCGAATGTTGTACAGAAGTGAAACTAGTATCCTAGACCATACAACCATTCCCCATACAATTTTTCCCCAGATTAAGATGCAGCCAGCATCTTAGAGACGCTTCCGTCTGGTAGTGATTTAGATCAGTTGAGCTACCTTTAGATCGCTAGTAGCGATCTTCAGGTAGCACAACTGTTTCATATGTATTTTTTACATACCTTGTATTATTCATACTGTAAATAAAAGTATTATATTACCCAAAAAAAAAAAAACATCTAAATTATTGTTTACTTGTGACCAGAATCAAATGTTGCACAGAAGTGAAACTAGTGTCCTAGCCCAAACTACTTTGTTTCTGGCTTATGCTAAATATAAGGTTAAATAAACCTGATTGAAAGTAACCCTAGGCACCTGAGGGCTGTTGCAGTACAATGTGTTACGGGCAAGCCTACGGCCACATGCACTTGTCTCAGTAACCTGGGATGACTTCCACTCACAATAGCAACGGTTTCAATGTGTACCGCTCATGAACACATGACTAGATGTTTAATGTGTACCGCTCATGAACACAGGATTAGATGTTCAATGTGTACCGCTCATGAACACAGGACTAGATGTTCAATGTGTACCGCTCATGATCACAGGATTAGATGTTCAATGTGTACCGCTCATGAACACAGGACTAGATGTTCAATGTGTACCGCTCATGAACACAGGATTAGATGTTCAATGTGCACCGCTCATGAACACAGGACTAGATGTTCTAGTGGAGGAGAATGTCCTCAGTCCAATGGAATATCCTCATAACAGGCGCCTGACACCATACAAGTTACGGGTGCAAAGATAACATTTACCAGTGAGAGTAAAAAAAAAAGAAAAAAAAAATCGCAGCCATTCCACCCTGGCTCCACTTGTTTTTTTTTTAACTATACTACTAGAATGACGGAACAAGCAGATGGCCCACCTGATGGTAAGTGGTCACCTCTGCCTATGAACAGTGCATTACCTCATAGGTCACGTCCACCTATGTGACATTGCACTGCGCCCGCCACCCTGAGACATAAAGATGAAAAGTCTCAATGTGCCTGTAATTTCACCGGCACCCTTACCCTTCAAACCGGAACACAGCAATGCGAGCACTACTGCTTTGCGGCAGAAATAGGTAAGATAAAGATAAAGATAAAAAGATATTTATTTCGTAACCAAATACAACAAATTCGAATATTTTAAGTAGGCGTTCAAATCAAAGTTACAAAAAGGCAACCACTCAGCATGTGCTATGGCAGAGTTACTGCCATAGCGCTGGTCTTCCGTGGCCGCACATACGAGCGCATAGTGGCTGCTGCGGTACACAATGCAATTAACTATTAAATAACTTACTTTACTATACTATACTATTAACCTAAATAATATAAACTTGTCATCTTGTCAGCTTGTTGTGAGATACTCTCATCAAAAACACACTTCACTATCAGCAATTACAATTGAGGATTAAAACGACTGCCAGCCTTGTCCGTGGGTAGTTTTTGGGATTCTAGCAATTTTTTCTTTAATTGTTTTTTAAATGAATAAACGGATTTACTGTTTTTTATAGGCGGTGGTAGGTTGTTCCAACATTTCGTGGCAGCATATTTAAAGCTACCACGAAATGCAGCCGTTTTATGCCTCGGACAAATAAGGCGGATGGCGAAACGTATATGGCGGTTAGAGAATTGAAGCTTCTCATATAGGTAATCTGGTTGCTGGTATTTGATAATCCCGAACAGTAAAGTGGCAAAGTGAAGCGTTCGGCGAGACGACATATTCAGTAAATTTGTATTGTTGATATACGGTGAGATGTGGGCCCGTCGAGGGATTGGGAAACAAAAACGTATACAAGCATTTTGTATTCGCTGAGTCAGCTTCTTTGTCCGGGAAAGTAAACATTTTCCAAATACGTTATCAGCAAAGTTAATTTTAGAAAGTATAAGTGAGTCACACAGCTTGATTCGTAGATCAACGCTTAGATGGTCTTGCATACGGTATAAGACATAAGGGTATAAGTATAAGACAGGCAACCGGTAAAAACAGTTTTGGACGGTTTGAAGGCTATATTTTTCAAAGTGTAGTGTACCATCCATTATTAAACCTAGATTTCGAGCTTCTGACACACGCTCTATAGAAACTCCATTAACAAACAGATAGATAGATAGATAGATAGATTAACTCTTTATTGTACACAAATAACACACAGAAACACAAAACATAACTCAATAACAAAAAAATAACAGAAATGTACAATGGGCGGTCTTATCGCTTATAGCGATTTCTTCCAGACAACCTTAGGATGGAGAGGACTATATAGAAGAATGGGACAGTGGTGTTATCACCTTGACATATACACATATCATTAAATATATACAAACCTACATTATAATACATAAAAATAAATACATAATAATATAAACACAACATAAAAGCAGACAAGAACAATGAAAACTCAACAGGACGAAGATGACGATTGGAGATAAAACAGTTTAGGTTCCTGCGATGTTATCAGGTCAATCTGGTTTTTAGATCCGAAAATTAGGAATTTTGATTTAGAAGGATTAAGGATCAGACTGTTCGGCTCGCACCAAGTTACTACACGCGTTAGATCTCGATTTAACCCACTAATTGCACTGTTTACTTCTTTGGTTTTGACGATATATAGAGCTGAAGGTCATCAGCATAAAGATGATATTTACAATCCTTGATATTGGAAGTTAAATCGGCGGAGTATAGAATAAAGAGTTTTGGTCCCAGAATAGATCCCTGAGGAACGCCACGAGTCACTGGTAATGTAGTTGAGTAAACACTTGTACCATTATATTTTCTTGATTCTACTAACTGGGAGCGCTCAGAAAGGTAGCTGGCAAACCAACTTGTAGCAGTGATGTCAAAACCATAGTAAGTAAGCTTAGAAAGCAAGAGTGTAGTGTTTATAGTGTGAAAAGAGCGTGAAAAATCAAGAAGCGTCTAAATAGTTCCGTGTCCAACGTCTTGAGCAGTCAGGATATCATCCACTACATCCATTAGCGCAGTAGCAGTACTACGGCCCCTTCTAAAACCTGATTGTTTTTTAGGCAAAATTTTTTTTTTTTCCAAATAATTATATAGTTGAATGCTGATAACCTTCTCAAGAATCTTTGATAAGAACGGCAGTATGCTGATTGGTCGCAGGTCAGACAAATTTTGTGGATGGTTATTCTTGGGTATAGGTTTAACTATAGCTTTTTTCCAGGATGAAGGGTATGTCTCAGTTATAATCGAAATATTCACTATTGCTGTAATAATACTAAGTGTTTCTGGGAGAGTTAATAAAACCATATCCATCGATATTCCATCAATGCCCATAGCGTTAGTGGAAAAAGACATTATGATTTTCCCAATTTCATGTTCACTGACCGTGTGTAACTTAAACGAATATGATCCGTGCCTGTGGTACTCATAATAGGTTAAATCCGATATTTTGATATTATTATTATTATTATTATGTAGTATGTAGGTATGGTGGTAGTACTTCCCCGGGCGAACTCTTTCACAAAAAAGCTCTACTACTACTGGTACATCCCACCCTGGCTCCACTTGGGTACATCCCACCCTGGTTCCACTTGGGTACATCCCACCCTGGCCCCACTCGGGTACATCCCACCCTGGCTCCACTTGGGTACATACCACCCTGTCTCCACTTGGGTACATCCCACCCTGTCTCCACTTGGGTACATCCTACCCTGGCTCCACTCAGGTACATCCCACCCTGGCTCCACTCAGGTACATCCCACCCTGTCTCCACTTGGGTACATCCCACCCTGTCTCCACTTGGGTACCCTGGCTCCACTCAGGTACATCCCACCCTGGCTCCACTCGGGTACATCCCACCCTGGCTCCACTCGGGTACATCCCACTCTGGCTCCACTTGGGTACATCCTACTTTGGCTCCACTCGGGTACATCCCACCCTGGCTCCACTCGGGTACATCCCACCCTGGCTCCACTCGGGTACATTCCACTCTGGCTCCACTTGGGTACATCCTACCCTGGCTCCACTCAGGTACATCCCACCCTGGCTCCACTCGGGTACACCCCACCCTGGCTCCACTCGGGTACATCCCACTCTGGCTCCACTTGGGTACATCCTACCCTGGCTCCACTCGGGTACATCCCACCCTGGCTCCACTCGGGTACATCCCACTCTGGCTCCACTTGGGTACATCCCACCCTGGCTCCACTCGGGTACATCCCACCCTGGCTCCACTCGGGTACATTCCACTCTGGCTCCACTTGGGTACATCCTACCCTGGCTCCACTCAGGTACATCCCACCCTGGCTCCACTCGGGTACATCCCACCCTGGCTCCACTCGGGTACATCCCACTCTGGCTCCACTTGGGTACATCCTACCCTGGCTCCACTCGGGTACATCCCACCCTGGCTCCACTCGGGTACATCCCACTCTGGCTCCACTTGGGTACATCCCACCCTGGCTCCACTCGGGTACATCCCACTCTGGCTCCACTTGGGTACATCCTACTTTGGCTCCACTCGGGTACATCCCACCCTGGCTCCACTCGGGTACATCCCACCCTGGCTCCACTCGGGTACATTCCACTCTGGCTCCACTTGGGTACATCCTACCCTGGCTCCACTCAGGTACATCCCACCCTGGCTCCACTCGGGTACATCCCACCCTGGCTCCACTCGGGTACATCCCACCCTGGCTCCACTTGGGTACATCCTACCCTGGCTCCACTCGGGTACATCCCACCCTGGCTCCACTCGGGTACATCCCACCCGGTCTCCACTTGGGTACATCCCCACAGTATTCGCGTCTGTCTGTATGGTGACGTCACACGATGAGCGAACATAATACATAAGAAGGCTGTAGAAGTCCACTGCTGGACAAAGGCCTTCCTCGTAGAATATCATCACGATAGTCTAGAGCCAGCTCCATACACCGACTTCCTGCGACCTATATTATGTCTTTATAATAAATAATGTTTACATGTGCGTCAGCACACGCGCTATGTTACGTCGATTACGCCTTCTCACAGATGAACGCGTACTTGTTGGAAGCGAGAGTGTTGGAGAGTAAGCCGGCTCTGGACATGAGCGCGTAGGGGCGGCTGTCCTCGTCCCTAGGGCTCCCAGGCCCCCAGTTTGCGCGTCCGGCCTCCGCGAGGGTCTGACCTGCAATGAGACGACACAGTGAACACAAGCACTTTACTAGGTGTAAAGCTTTTTTGTGAAAGAGTTCGTCCGTGGAAGTACTACCACTATACCTAGTTCTGCCACTCAGCAATTAGTGCTCGCACTGCTGTGTTCCAGTTTGAAGGATATGGGTGCCGGTAAAATTACAGGCACATGAGACTTTTCATCTTTACGTCTCAGGGTGGTGGCCGCTGTGGAATTCCACATAGGGCGTGTCCTATGTGGTAATGCGTTGTTTAGGGCAGAGGTTACTGATGTTTGTTTTAATAATTGGCGTCCCACGACTCGTGCTATTGCCATTTTCAACTATACTTATTGTATTTTCAATATAATTTACAACGTTACAATCCTTACAATTCATTAAAGTCACAGACAAGTCATGTTTTAGTAAAACGGTGGCCGTTTTACCGAGCGGCTGATTCAAAACTGCGCAAACTTACACCACCCTACCCTAAGCTAACAGTCATTATTAGCGCTCGGTGAGAGAGGCCCCGCACACAACTCACCATCAACTGTCCTCCATACACCGGCCTGCAGGTAGATGCCGACAGACAGAAATTCCGTGTAGCGAGAGAGTATCACGTCTGGAGAATATCGCTGATACAGCTCCACGAGGACCCTCTCCTCGGCGGCACTGTTGGCGACGGCGAGTCGCGCGCCCTCCGCCACACAGGTTCTGTTCGCGTCCGCCCAGGTCGCTCCCTGCGTGTGTAGCTTGTAGCAGTGTTGTGTGTGGTCGGAGAACTCGTATCCTGCGCACGAGAGTATTGGTTTATTTACCCTAGGCTTTATAATGAGGACGGCTTTGCATTTTCAGGACATAGGGGTAGCGATTATGCTCTACAATGCGTTTGTCCGTGGTAAGCTCGAGTTTAGTGCTATTGGATGGGATCCGCGCGAGGCAAAATATACTGTTAATGATCGAGAGACTTCAGCGTAAATTTGCGAGATATATCTATAAACGTATGTACGGTTACTATCCGTATCGTTTCCTTTCTCTTTTTTGTGACGGGTATGGTGGGAATGAACACGCTTGAGTTAAGACGCAAGCTGGAGTTGGTGATGCACTATTGCTTAATTCTGCGGAACAGAGTGAACAATCCTACCATACTGAGCAGTGTTACTCTGTATGTCCCGAACAACTACGTGAGTGCTGGTCGCAGGTGTCACCGGTTGTTTGCTCGTCACTCTGCGCGGACGTGCCGCGCTAATAATGCTCCTACACTGCGGGCACTCGCACTCCTCAACGGCTTTTTGCAGGAGTTCCAACATGTGGACATATTTAATGATATCCTTTGCTTTATTTATGTGTATTTAAGGTCATATTTAACTTTTAATTAGTACTTAAGTATCTATCTCTATGTAAACATTATTATCATTAGTTATTAGATTCTATTGTATTATTGTGCTGTACATAATTATAGATAGGTAGCGTTTTGGTGTTTTAACTGTAAGCTACCTATCAATTTTCATAAATAAATGTCTAAATGTCTACAGCAGGGACACGCTTACAAAACTCCCTCTTGACAGTAGCGTTTCTATGAAATTTTGATGAAAAATTAAAGTTTTATGCCACTAAATCTAACTAAGAACCCATGCTAAGAACCAATGTTATATATTGTAGAGATAGAGTGTGTTTTAAAGGATCTATTATCTATCAAATTTAACTGTGTTATTTACGACATCGAAACTAGATCAGAACATATTATAACAATGTCTTTACGATAATTAGGATAAAGAGATGTCCTATAACAATATTAGCTGCTTTTGCTTATTTTTTCTGTTCAGCTAGCGAATCATGCGGACGATGTTTTCATGGCTCTTATCTAAAATTGTTTTGTTTAAATTGTGTGGTATACTGAACTCTTTTGAAATATGGTTACTAAAATATAAAAAAAACTTTATGGTTACTAGGTAACCGATTGTTATTGTAATGACATATCTCTATTTTGTGGATTAAAACCATTATAGCTAAGGTTTCATTTTTATTTATCAATTGAATCCACAAAAACGCTCTAAGTAACGATCATGGAACGATATCCACGCCCGAGAAACTAGACACCGCTCCATCTTCCAGCTCCGTCTCCAAGGAATGGGAACATTGGAAGACAGAAAGATAGATAGATAGATATATAGATAGATAGATTAACCCTTTATTGTACACAAATAACACACAGAAATACAAAACAAAACTCAATAACTTAAAAAAATTAAGAAATGTACATTGGGCGGTCTTATCGCTTATAGCGATTTCTTCCAGACAACCTTAGGATGGAGAGGACTATATGGAAGAATGGGAACATTGGAAGAGAACGTTCGAAAGTTTTCTAACACACTGCGGTGATACAAAACCTGAAGTGAAATTGTTTCTACTCATAAATCACGTCTCAGCAACTGTTTACTCGTTTATCGGTGAGTCTACTATCTATGAACAGGTTTTGAACACACTAGAGAAAATATTTATCAAACCAAAGAATGTGATTTATGCCAGACACATGTTAGCTACTAGAAAGCAACGTAGTGAGGAGAATATAGACACATACATGCAAACTCTGAAAGTATTATCTAAAGATTGCCAATTTGAAGCAGTTGACGCTGAGACAAATAAAAGTGATAACATCCATGATGCATTTATTTCTGGCATAAAGTCTAACGAAATCAGACAACGTCTACTTGAAATCTAACTCTACCTCTTGACAAAGCCTTCAATCAGGCATTATCATTAGAAATGGCAGAAATGAGTTCGAAGAGCTACAATAACTCGAGCCTGAATGCTGTGCAGAGTTCAGAAAATAAGGAAACAGTAGCAGTAAGATCTACTAAACGAAAATGTTTCTTGTGCGGTGGGCTTGCACATTCTTAGAAAAAATTGTCCTGCTGTTGATGCTAATTGCTAGATTTGTGACAAAAAAGGCCACCTTGCTAAAGTGTGTCGAAGCAAGAAAGATATTGCTACAGCAGGACTCGAAAAGGAATGTGATGAATCTTCAGCATGTATAATAGCAGCTTCACCAGATTCTCTTAGAAAGGCAACTGTAACAGCTTACACACAAGGAATCCGCGCTATAGCGCTAATTGACACAGGAAGTTCCATCAGCTTTATGGATGAAGCATTCTTTGAACTCTGTCATTTAAAGAAGAAGCCTTGTGACCAGAAAATTTTTATTTTTTTAAATTAAATTAAATAAATTAAAAATAAAAATAATTAAAAAAATTGTATCTTTCGTCAATAATAATAAATATTATGATACTTAAATTGCTTGATAAATAAAGTCTGTCAAAAAGGTATTGCTAGCGTGTCCATAGTGTAGGTATAATTAGAACATCCTGTCGACAGGCAGCAGTATAGTAATGAAGATCCACTTATTGTACAGTCAGCGACATATATTAAGGTGTTGACCTCCGCGGTGCGGCAGTAGAGTAGCCAGCTGCGACGCGAGAGGTGCGGGTTTGATTCCCGCTACGGTACAAATGTTTGTATGATCTATAAATACATGTTCGTGGTCTGTGTGTTGTGGTGACATGGTACTCGTAGTTCTTGATACACATGACATAGAGAATATTGTGACCATTTTCACCAACCCATACATATTTTGCAGGACACTGAATTAGATTAGAATTAGAACAGATTTTTCTTCTACTTATCTCATGTCTCTACTATACCTGAGTATCTCATTAGCGTTAGGGGCCCCTAGTCGGGCGATGAAAGTGAGCTTTAGTACTGGATCGGCACTATGTGATTGTTTGGTTCTTGGTTCTCGAGTGGCGACCACACACCGGACGACGCCGAAGAGGAATAAAATACGAGGAGATGGATATGAGATCGCAACTCAAAAGTAAAAAAGTACTCAAGTGGATGCCGGTGCCCATCCCATGGTGTAATCCTATAGTCGATTTTTACAACATCCGCGGGAGGACACGGAGGGGTAGCAGGCACTTGACTTGTTTATGAAGAAATATTGAAGTACTATATACCGACTCTTCGACAGTTTGTAGCAGATTCACTACAAACATTTTGATGAATTTGTATGTAGTTAATTTGGTGATGTTTTACCTGATATGATAATGATGAAGAGAAGGAAGGGAGGTATTTGCCCAGCAGTGGGACGCCGCGGGCTCTTAGTAATAATAACTTACCTGATACGTTGCCAGGTGTGAGGGAGCCGCCGCAGATCGCTGTGGAATAAAAGAAGAATTAAAAAACTTAAAAAACCCGAAGCACAATGGAACGATTTTTGATAAAACATGTTTAAGAACCATCGCTAAAAAACCTGCTTTCAAATATAAAAAACCACATTCAAACCGGTTCACCTGTTTAAGAGCTACGGTGCCACAGACAGACACACACACACATAGCGGTCAAACTTATAACACCCCTCTGTTTGCATTGTTGATGCATAGTTTTATACGAGTTTGTGCTCGTGAGGTCGACAGTTTGCTGAACTGCTAGTCAAATAGCAGCCTGAACAAGTCCACTGCTGGACATAGGGCTCCGCACGGAGTGGCACGACGAGGCGCCTCCATGCAAAGACCACGATGTTTGTATGTTTGTTACTCACTCACACCGAAACGCATGAAAATATTTCATTGAAATTTAGTATATAGATAGATTATGACCCGGATTGAGCTATTTAAAGGTTACTTTTATCCTAAACCTAAAACCCTAGTAGATATGAATGTACAGTCAGTCATGACGCATGCGCACGTGTGCGCAGAGAGCGCCTCGCACAGTACAGATACTCGCAGGCAGACGCATCTCGGCACGCTCGCCGTCCACACGCCGTGGGAGCAGCAGATTTTTCGAGAGGTAGATCTCCGCGCGGCGTACCCTCGCTCGCAAGTTACGTTCAAGAGCGTGACGCATGCGCCAGTGTGCGCGGAGAGCGCCTCACACAGTACAGATACTCACAGACGCATCTTGGCACGCTCCCCGTCCACACGCCGTGGGAGCAGCTGAACTCTCGAGAGGTAGCTCCCCGCGCGTCGTATCCTCGCTCGCAGGTTATGGAGAGCGAGACGCGCTCGTAGCCCTGCCCGGGCTTCGCCCCCGCAATGTCGGTGGCGTATGCGCCGTGTTCGGGGTACGGCGGTAGAATACATGAGACGGCTTCTGGTCTAGAAATGAGTACTGCATTAGGATTCTGAGAAAAGGACGAACAATTTCAGTTGTTCTGATGTAGGTATATGTAGATACTTACCTACTGGTGGCGATTTCTCCACACAGTGCAGCTGCTTCATCAGAGCTGTCTGCGCAGTCCCGCACCTGCATATTACTTAAGTTAGGCTAAAGCACAGACCTATCACCAGCCACTAAGACTTGAACAGGAAGCCGTGTTGTTCTATGCTTGAACATAAGGAACAAACAGTTTGCGTAATACATAACTACCTAGATGAGATATTTGTTTCATTTTCGAAGTACATTAGATATTTTTAATGATATGAGAGAACTATAATGGTTCCGTTGATACCTTTAAGGGCACGGGACCCTGTATAACAAGGTGGGCTGACGTACCCCGTTGCACTTGGCGCCTCGGTCGACGCACGCGCCGTACGCGCACCGGAACAGGCCCTCGGCGCAGGTGTGCGAGGAGCACGCGTCCTCCGTCTCGTCAGAGCCATCCGCGCAGTCTCTGGCGCCGTCGCAGTAGCGTGTCGCTGTTACAGAGCTACCATCATCACAGTGGTATTCCCCTCTGCAGGAAATTATTAAACTAATAAGCGTCTGACTGTAAAGCCCTTCTCCCATTACGATACGCACAGGCGATTCAAGTACCTATCCTTGCAAGTCTCGGAGACTTGCAGGATACTAGTCGCCGCCATGTATCTCACATACATTTGAATGCAGGCACGCACACTAGCCTGCATCATAGAATATACAGGGTGTAACATAATATCCCTATAAGCCCGGGGAGGGGGTATTCTACACATCATGCTGAATAACATTAATTCTACGACATTTTAAATTTCGAAGTTTTTCATTCATGAATTGCCTCGTAAGAATCCTGAAATTCCTCCAAAACGCACGTAAAACAACATGAGGACGTTACGGTACGCTAGGGTACCTTGCGTGGGGCTGCCTCATGTTCTGTTAGGTATATTTTTGAAGGAATTTCTGGAATTTCTAGAGGAATTTCAGGATTTTTACGAGGCACTTCATGAATGAAAAACTTCGAATTTTGAAAAGTCGTAGAACTAAAGTTATTCGCCATGATGTGTAGAATACCCCCTCCCCGGGCTTATAGGGATATTATGTTACACCCTGTATACAGTATTCAAATGTATGTGAGATACTTGGCGGCGACTAGTCTCAGAGACTTGCAGGATACTTGAATCGCCTATGCGTATCGTAGTGGGAGAATTGACTAAATCTAGCCACTAATAGTCTCTCTACAAATTAAAAAACTATGTATGTGCCTATAACACTATCCCCTTTGCTAATAATAAGAAGGTGCGTAATGCCCATGAAAGAAAATCTATTTTTGGTTATTGTAAAAATTTAATGTTGGGTTTTGTAACAGTATATTGGCTAATCCTTTATCATATGAAGCCCAACAATTCTACACCTAGTTCTGAAATGTTTAGTTAGTAATTATTTTTATTGTTTAATTTGATTTGTGTTTACCGACTGCGCGATGTGGTAGCACAGCGACATAGCCCTTTTTTCCACAAATAAAAATAAATAAATACGGCGACTGTCTTGCGACTACTAATACCTTCCTACTTAGGTTAGTGTTTTTAAAACCAACCAAACATATGATTTACAGTTATTTAATAACCTGTACCTACAAAGACTACTAGAAAATGTTTTAAAATATTAAATAGACGCGTAGCTCCTCTCATGCTACGCATAGTGACTTCTTTTTTTTTTTTTACATTTATAGGCCTTTGTTTGGCCACGATCTCACCTGTTGGTAAGTGACGATGTGGCCGAAGATGGAGCACAAAGGTCTAAAAGGCACCTATTCACTCTAGCCTTGAAGAGACCCAGATTATAGTTTTCAGGAAAGACAGACGACGGTAGTGTATTCCACTCCTTAGCAGTTCGCATTATAAAGGTAGAACTGAAACGTTTAGTACAAATAGAGGGTATACTAATGAGGTAAGGATGGTACCGAGCCGTGCGTCTGCTCGTCCTATGGTGAAAAGGAGATAGTGGGATCAGATCGTGCAGTTCCTGGGATCATTCCTCAAAATGTAACCTATAGAAGATCGCAAGGCATGCAACCTTACAGCGGTGCTCGAGACTCTGGATCTTAGTCTCCGCCATATGTTGTTCACCTATAAGCCTGAAAGCTCTACGTTCGATCGAGTCCAAGGCAGCAAGCTGGTGTTTGGCCGAGCCATCCCAAACATGGCAGCAGTACTCCATACCAGCTCGGACTTGTGCTTTATATAAACTGAGAAGCTGTCCTGGTGTGAAGTAACGCTGTACCTTATTCAGGATGCCTAGCTTCATGGCAGCTGTTTTTGCCTTAGATTCGATGTAGGAGCCAAAGTTGAGAGTAGGCGTGAGCGAAACACCTAAGAGCTCAAGGTGATCTCCTATAGCTACAGGTACATCTCGGAATACAGGAACTTGGAGAAACGGACTTTTTTTCACCGAGAAGAGACAAGCCTGCGTTTTAGAGGCGTTGAACTTGACTAGATTGGCATCGCCCCAGTCGGATACAGCCTTGAGAGTCAAATTCAGATGCTGCAGCATCTCAGCTCTTAACTCCTGAATTTCATTCTGCCTAGCTCGCGCAGTGGAAAGATATCTCTCCACAACTGTGCTGTCGTCTGCATACCCAATGATACCGCGCATTAGCAGATCATTAATGTGCAGCAGAAACATTGTGGCAGATAGCACTGACCCCTGAGGTACCCCGGCGTTTATAGCTAATTGATCCGACGAGCAGCCGTCAATAACTACTCGAATGGATCTTTGCCTCAGAAAGTCTGCGAGCCAGGAGCAGAATTGAAGTGGCAATCCTTAGGCAGGAAGCTTGCCAATAAGGCTAGCGTGCCAAACCCTATTAAAGGCCCTCGAGACGTCTAATGAAACAGCCAGCGCTTCACCATATTTCTCGATGGCCTCGCTCCAAATGTGCGTGGCATACACAAGAAGGTCCCCAGTATCCGTATCCGTATTGGCGATCACTGAGGAGGTCGTTACCTTCGAGGTATACAAGGAGCTTCCTATTAAGTACACGCTCCATACATTTACAAAGTAGGGAGGTGACCGAAATAGGGCGGTAGTTTGAAGGGTCAGCACGACTGCCTTTCTTGGGTACAGGCTGCACGTTAGCGAGCTTCCAAGATTTAGGGTTTTCACCAGTTTTCAAGGAGAGGCGGAAAAGTCGCGTTAATACTGGAGACAATTCAGGGGCACAGGTTTTCAACACTATGGCCGAGATACCATCCAGACCGCTAGCTTTATTCACGTCGAGACTACGTAGCGTTCTGAGCACTTCCTTTTTCCTTTTTTTTCGTTTACCGAAATTTACTCAACTCAACATTAATGTTGCCTCTAGTATTATAAGAACGCGCTTTTGGTATTATTCCTTATTTATTTGTTACATACAAAACTCTTTCTACGGGACTAGCTTTGCTTTCGCAGTGGATGTGGTTTTTTGAATTTTCATAATTTGCACATAGTTCATGCCCAAACAATATTACCATTACTATTATTAGCCCATACTGTCCCATTGTTGGGCAAAGGCCTTCCCATTTCCGCCAGTCACTACGGTTTTGAGCAACCGTTTCCCATTCCCTCTCATAGGCGTCCAGTTCATCCCGCCACCTCATGCGTGGTCTGCCGCGACGCCGCCTGGCTGTATCAGGGCTCCATGGTGATTTTGGTCCAAAGTTCGTCGGGCATGCGGCAAATGTGACCGGCCCAATCCCACTTCAGCCGCGCGGCCTTCTCTCCCACATCGGCGACTTTGATTTTGGAGCGCAGTATGGTGACAGATACGGTCAGTAGTTTAACGCTTAAAATAATACGCTCCATTGCCCTTTGGCAAACCTTGAGTTTGGATTACTGTTTTTTTGTCAAAGACCAAGTTTGTGATCCGTAAGGAAGAATGCACATATTCATAAGTTTGTGTTTTAGTACCATTGGAAGGTTACCCGTCATCAGCTCTTTCATCGACCATAGCTTCTCAAGGCGTTCTCAGTAATTCTTAGAAACAATACATAAATCAACTACAGACCGTTCACCGTAAGATGTCCCCTGCCGTGGAGTATTTATTTTGTGTATGGTTGGCACTATTCCCAAGGCAGGGGAACACAGACTAAGAGTGTAACGCAGGGGACAAGAGATACAGACCTAACGGTGAACGGTCTGTAAAACAAGTGAAAATCTCAACTGGCTAGCTCTTGCTTGTGATATATTCATGTGGCAGAATCCAGACAGATAGACAGACGCACGGACGGACGGACAGACGGATGGCGTAGGTTTTGTAATAGGGTGTCATTTGACATCCTTTGGATATGAAACCCTAAAAATTAAGTTATTGGTAAATTTGTCGTGACTAGCGGCCCGGTCTGGCACCGGAAATGTTATCAAAAGGTTTCCATTACGATTCGATCAAGAACTGGTTGATGAATTGTTCATGTTTCGACAGCTTCGTGAAGCTGGTGTAGGCGGCAGTGGTGCAGGCGTCGTCACTGGCCGGCGCGGTCGATACAACGCCGCGCAGGTAGAAACGCTCCACGCCCATCGGCGATGAGGAATAGACGAGTCCGCCACCACTGTCGCCTTTGCAGAGTGCCGTGTTAGCTGAGAGACAAACAAATAAATATATAAATATTCCGTGGTGTGTCCGGCTTGAGAAGAGAACCTTCCATCACCTCCACTGGATATCGTAAAACCCGAATAAGGGATCTGACACCAAGGAATGGTTCGCAGCATCCAACTGAGTACTCAGCACCAGTACTGCGATCACCAACCCGCCTGCCAAGAGTGGTGATTATGACAAAATTACATTTTATGGGAGATGCCCTCGTACATTATTATGGCCTCGTCCAACAGTGGACGTCTAACTGTTGATGATGATAACGATGATGTTAAAAACCATCATCGCCAGATGATGGTTTTAGTAAACCAGACATGTGTTTAAATACGATAACTTACAATAGGTACTTAATAACCTTAAACAAGTAATTTATTTTGTAAAAATTAAAAAATCCCCCAACGCTGAACGGCTGGACCGATTTTGATCAAACAAAGCTAAGAACACAAATACACCTTTAAAATAAAATAAACTAAATCGGTTCATCGGTTCGGGTGCGATCTCGGTTCTGAGATGGGACAGACAGACAGACAGACACACACACACGCACCTACACACACACACACACACACGCGCGCAGACACGCAGACACGTCAAACGTATAACACCCCGTCGTTATTCGTCGGGGGTTAAAAAATAACCAAAACTGGAACTAGTCCACGAGACTGGCTTGTGGCGCGCGGGGTGAATGGACGTGACGAGAGGCGGACCTCCTAATTGGAATGGTGGTCGAATGTCTTAGAGGAGCCAAGGGACCCATCATCCCCCAACCAGTGTCCTTGGGGACAGCCACTAGTTACATAAACGGCAATCAATCGATCTACATTTTCCAAGGTTTATCTTACGTTGTAGAGTGCCGGCGCAGATCTTATCGCTGGTGATGAACTCGCGGAATGCAGGCGGAGAGTTGTTTATACAAGTGCGTATGTCCACGTAAGGCAGCTCCACTACTTGCAGCACTGACGATGGCTTGCCGTTTGCAGCCGTCAGTCCCCAGCCGGCTACCTGCAGCAAACAATGAGCTCAGAAATGTTGCTTACATTTGGACCAGGAAATTAAATAAGTAATTGAATGGTTTGTAGAGAGACAGAAAATCTGAAGAATTTCCAAGCTGAGATGTGAGAGGTGAAGATACGATTTCGTTTGCGGGACAAATGTTTGCATGTACGTAACAGATTTGTTTTATCTAGACAATATCCTTTATTCACAAATAATTCTTCAGAATAATTCAGGATACACAAAAAAATTAAGGTTGGCCCTCATAAGGAGGGCCTAGATTTAGGATACCTACAGTGCAAGTGTCCTGCAAGTTTCGTCCTTGTATAGTAAATGACGTACCTTTCCCTGATTCCCGGGATACAGTTGCTGTACCTCGAACTGATAGTCGAAGTTGAGGCACACCGGCCGGACGTAGGTGTTAAACTGGAAGTCGCGCGCGGCGACCAGCACGGCTATGTCGTCTTGATCGTGCGCGCCGGCGCCTTGGTACCGCGCGGGGACATGTATCAATTTCACCTGAAAAAATTACAATTATTGAACGAGCGAAACGAGTTCACTGTGTCAACTTGAACGAATCGGCCTTTTTATGTATGTATGTACGTTTTGTATGTTTGTCCAAGGACAAACGAACCCTTACGATTCGAGCACATTATACCGGGCCGCAGCGGGGCGGAGCGGGCCGCAGCGGGGCGAAGCGGGCCGCAGCGCAGCGTAAAATGCTTACCTAGCATATTAGTGACTGCCGGGTCAAAGTGCATTGATGGATTTTGAGTACAGTGTACTGCCAGAATTTGCGTGAACCGTACGTTATGGTATAATCCAATCCGCTTGCTTTAGCACACTGTAGACGGGGCGCAGCGGGGCGGGGCGGGCCGCATCGCACGGACGCAAATCCACCACGCAATAATGCGAGCCGCTGCGGCCCGACACAGTGTGCGATAGTTTATAAAAATTGTATTCAAGCGTTTTCAGCGGATTTTCTGCCCCGACACGCTGCGGCCCGGCATAATGTACTCGAACATTTAATCCGATCTTCTTGAAATTTTGCTAGGTGGGTAGATAGTACTGGTACAATTTGTAGGTAAGGTTATGGGCTTAGTCGGTCAAAACATTGTTGAGACATTGGGGATCAAGAGAGGGACAGACAAACAAAAGTGAGACAATCAGGTCAAGTCCCATTTGACCTGATTGTCGTATGAAAGCGCTCTAATAGGATATTTTTAAACGGTTGTAATGTTATTATATGCTTTGCAGTTTTAAAAAAACAGATGAAATTTATAAATAAAAACATCTTTGGTACTTCTGGTAATCCAGCAATGCTCAAATTTGGCATGCTAGTAGCTTATTGAACGACCTCTGTGGCGCGGCGGACGAAGGTTGGCCTGCGACGCAGGAGGTTGCGGGTTCGATTCCCGCCTCGGAACAAATATTTGTGCGATCGCAGATATTTGTTCAGGGTGTTCTGGGTATTTTGTATGTATAATAAAAAATATCTATCAATGTAATATATTGTATTAAGTATATCAGTTATCTAGTACCCATAATACAAGCTCTGCTTAGCTTGGGGCTAGATAATGTTGTGTGAACTGTCCAGCATTATTTATTTATTTATTTATTTTCTTAAACAACTACAAGGGAATAGTAAAAAATAAGTATATCAGTTATCTAGTACCCATAATACAAGCTCTGCTTAGCTTGGGGCTAGAAAATGTTGTGTGAACTGTCCAGCATTATTTATTTATTTATTTATTTTCTTAAAAAACTGCAAGGTAATAGTAAAAAAAATAAGACTTAGAGAAGGTACAGCTATGTATTATTCACGCTCCGTGCGTTGGTTAGTCCTATTCAAATGGTTCTTGCGCTGCTGTAGAGAGTGGTCTCCCCTCCACTCCCCGCACCGCTCTGGTTTCCCTTCACTCCTATTATTATTATTATGCTTACATCTGACTTCTGAGCTTCGTCCACTGGATCGTCCCACGGCCTGTACAGCTTGCCGACGGCTACAGCAAACCGCGAGGCTGGCAGCTGCTTCTCCAGGTTAGTCCAGAAGCAATGCGCAGCTGGAATTACAAACAACACAAGTATTACATACCCAGGTATGTACATGGTCATACTATACTATGAAACTAGAACCCGCACGCGGCTCCGCTCGCGTGGTACCTGGATAAGAAGTGGCTGTTATTAGGACTCCTAATATAAATGTAAGCTACTAACGTCATTAGTAAAATTTGTATTTTCGTGAAGTTGCCCTTGACAAAATAAAATATATAAATACCAGGTTGCGATGTTTACCCACAATAACATTGATAGTTTTGGACGCAGAGGTATAAAGACCTCCCATGCCCTTCGTAGCAATAAGCTAGCTCACCTTTTAGTTGCGCCTCCTCATAAACTGCGCAAATCAGAGAGGTATGTGTACGTCATGTGTCCCTCTGTATATAACAGGCTGCCGGACACAATTCGGAGTGATGCAACTTCCACGATAGTCTTTAAATCGAGATTACGCAAGTGGCTCCTGGATCACACTTTCTACTCGATAAACGAGTTGTACGAGCTGCCGATTTGTTCTTAGTAAGTAATAATGTGTTTAATGTATAAATGATGAGATTAATAGTAATTAATTTTTATATTAATTTTATTATTTATATGTAATATGGTTATTCTATGAATTCCATATTCCATATTCTAACTTACTTATAACTTGGTGTTATCAATAAAGATATTGTATTGTATTGTATTGTATTGTATTGTATTGTATTGTATTGATAGGTTTGACGTTTATTTTTCAAAATATATTACTGCAGCCTTGAGCTTTTCCTTCATGTAAAGTCGTTTAAAATGGTGAGACCAACCACATTGTTTTAGATGCGTTGGGCATTTTTTGACCATGGGATAAACACAGCTATACCAGTCAATTTGTCAAAGCGGTAAGTTAAGCCTTCGTATTTCTCATGTACTGCGAATACAGGCATATATAGAATACATTAACAGTAATAAGAACTGTCGTTATGTATGAATCGGAATGTTGGGCCATGAAGAAGAAGGATGAAAGAACACGGCATGCAGCAGAGATGAGAATGTTGAGATGGATGTGTGGAGTGACAAGAATGGATAGTATAAGGAACTAGCGACTCGCCCCGGCTTCGCTCAGGTAGCCCCCGGTGACCCCCCCCCCCCCCCCGTCCTACCCCTCCCACTATGTCCTATCTCCTGGTTCTAAGCTACCTCCCCACCAATTTTCAGCCAAATCGGTTCACCCATTCTTGAGTTATAAGTGGTGTAACTAAAACGACCTGAAAAAAATAAACAAAAAAAAACGTATAAACCTCACGGAGCCCGAGACCTTTCCAACGAATGCAAAACCATGGAAATCTGTTCGTGCGTTCTGGAGTTATAGCGTCAGGAAGGAAAACCCGACTTATTTTATATATTAGAGAAGAAGAAGAAGATGAGTGTATAAGAGGAAGTTTGAAAATTGCACCAGTGACAGAAAAGTTGAAAGGAAATCGTTTAGCATGGTATGAACATGATATGAGGATGATGAAACGCATGTACCTAAGAGAGTTATGAATATGAATGTAAGTTGATAGAAGAGAAGAGGAAGACCTAAGAAAAGATGGATGGATTGCGTGAGAGATGATATGAATGAGAAGGGAGTGAATGAGAAGGGAGTGAATGATGAGGTGACGGCTGACAGGGGAGAGTGGAAGAAACAGACGTACTGCGCCGACCACAAATAAATTAGGAAAAGGGCAAGATGATGATGATGACAGGCTAGTAACAGGTGGTTAATGCTACGGCTAATGTACATCCATAATCGGAGTTACGTACCGACTTCATGTCACCGGTTCTTTCTTAGTCACCCTACGTTAGTTCAGAGACTAGCTTGAGGTAAGGTGGCCCTGGTCCCCTAGTGCCCTAGTGTCTTAGTGCCCTAGTGCCCTGTGGCCGATTGACCGATGCTGAAAGAACTGGCGTGGTGAAAGGATCCAGCGCGCCGTGCAAAGGTTCCCTACATGCGCATGTCACATGCCTTCGAGTTGTCGGTTCTAGAACATGTCGGTTTTCTCGCTACGTTTTCCTTAACCGTTTGAGAGCACGTTATATTGCGCATAACATTTTTCAATTGGGAAATCCATTGGTGCACGACCGGGATTTGAACCCACGACCCTAGGGTCGAAAGTCGGGGTCCCTCCCACAAAACAATCAGTGGTATCTAAGCCTAAAAAAAATCGTTGAATTCCACCTAACTTGATTTTTAATACGTAGTCAATGTGCGCACGCGCAGGCCTCTCACACATTCACATGCAACATGTTATGTTTTGTATCTTATTATTATTTACTTGTTTATACTTTTTATTGTTTTGTTTATTCTATATTGTTTGTTATATGTTTATTTACTTGTTAACAATGTCAAAACAGGTCATCAACATTTTAATTACCTCTAGTTATGTACTAATAACCTATGTTGACCTGTCGGCACTTAGATAAGCGAGAGAAAATAAATGTATTATTTGTTATTTGTTTGACGACCTCTGTGGCGCGGCGGGCGAAGTTTGACCTGCGACGCAGGAGGTTAAGGGTTCGATTCCCGCCTCGGAACAAATATTTGTGCGATCTACAGATATTTGTTCAGGGTGTTCTGTGTATTTTCTAAGTATAATAAAAAAATATGTTTATCTTTGTAATGTATTGTATTATGTATATCAGTTATCTAGTACCCATAACAAAAGATTTGCTTAGCTTGGGGCTAGATAATGTTGTGTGAATTGTCCAGCATTATTATATTATTGTTATTACAATAAGTTTTTGCTGTAATCATTTTTTAATCTACTCTTGAAGACATTTAATACTGAATTTAACCTTATCTCCGTATGGGACTCAATCCGCAATTTTTGAAAAGAGTTCACCATTTTTGATTTTTTGATTTTATTGTGTTTTTTGAGTTATTTCGTGCAATTCTGATAGAATTTTAACCAGTTAGTTATAGAGTACATGTATGATGTAGTTAATTATGTATGGGCGCAGTGCAATGCCACATAGGGCGTCTCCTAGGTGGACGTGACCTATGAGGTAATGCACTGTTCATAGGCAGAGGTTACCGCTTAACATCAGGTGGGCCTCTAGCTTGTACCGTAATCCAAGTAAGTATAAAAAATATATATAAATGTATAACGTGTTTTATTCAAGTGGGTGGAGTTTGTTGTCCGATAACTTATGTATTAAAAAAAAAAAAAAAAAAAAAAAAAAAAAAAAAAAAAAAAAAAAAAAAAAAAAAAAAAAAAAAAAAAAAAAAGCACTAGAGGGCGCATTCTAGTAAACATTGTTTTTGTGCGGTCTCCGAATAAAATTACGATTTATCCGAAAATAGTACTCATTTCAAGCAGCAAATAGTATAAATAGGAAGAAGAACTCGCTATACCTACGCAATAGTGGAGTCAGTGTTGAAAAAACGTTCTGTGAAGTGCAATAAGTTGATCAAAAGTGTAACGAACATTTTCGAAAACTCAGTGACTAAGACGAGATAGAAGAAGTGAACACTTACTGCCCAGTGAACGAAAGCGAGTTGTACTCATTTATCAACACAAAACGCAAGTAACTCAGTGAAATGTTTGATGTTTTTCAAAAACATAACCTCTAAAACTGTTATTATCCAACTAATCATCATCAATTGAGAATTTGATTTCACCCACAGCGCCATCTATGAGAGAGTAGAGGAACTAATGGTTGGTGCCTTTGATACTGAATACTGAGGGCGTGGAGTGAACTGCCACCTCGCGGTGAGTAGCACCAAACACTAAAGCACGAAATTGTCACTAGAGGTCATCAGCTGTATCATCGATTTAATCGAACTCAAGTACACGAAACTGACATCAGAGGGCACCAGCTGTATCATTGAATAAATTCAGAACTCAAGTATGGAGAAATTATTGTATGATCTTAGAATCCAGATAAAAAGTGATACAAATATTGCAATGAGCGAACACGAAGAACGTATTACTTCAAAAATTAATCAAAATATTGATCAGAAATTCGAATATATCAATAACGAGATCGAAAAAATTAATCAAATAAATGAAGACCAAGAAAAGAGGATAGACCGAATAGAGAAACAAGTAAGAGAAAGAAATATAATTTTCTTCGGGATAGAAGAAGGTGAAAAGTCCTATGTAGAGCTGGAAGAAAAAATTATAGCTATCATAAGAAAAATGGATATAGAGTGCAGTAAACATGAAATTGAACTAGTGAGAAGAATGGGAAAGCTACAAGACGAAAAAATACGTCCAGTTAACCTCACTCTTACTACATATGGGAAGAAAATAATTATTTTGAAAAATAAGAAGAGTTTAGAACAGGCGAAAGTTTACATCAAAGAAGATTTTGCACCAAAAATTCTAGAAATTCGGAAATCACTGCAGGAACAGCTACACAAAGACAGAAATGAGGGCAAAATGGCGTTTCTAAGATATGATAAAATTATAATACGAGAGCCTAACCAGAGCTACGTACAGTTAAATAAGCCTTATAGCTCAAACTCGAAAAAGAGAGAGCTAGAAATCACCCCGCCACATCTGGCAAGAAGTTGCTCAGCCAATATAGAGGCTAATACTAAATATCAAACTGCAAAAAAGAATAAAGTATATTTAAAAAAAAGCCAGAGCACTATTACTAACTACGTGCAGAAACGTCATGATAACCACAATCCGTCATCGTCCGCGACCGCATCGGATGAAGTTGCCGCGGCCAAATAACAATTAACGGCCCCTCGTACTGCCGCCACAAACTCTAGCAAAAAACAAAGTAACAATGATAATAGTACTACAGAAAAACCTACCCCAATATGCCCGGTCAGCACGGGGGTAGTAGACCGAAACCCTCCAAATGCGAAAGGTAACAAAATATACATAGCAACATTTAACGTTAGATCTCTAGCAAACGAGACACGAGTTACTGAACTAGAATATGCCATATCACAAATAAAATGGGATATAATAGGTATTAGCGAAACAAGAAGGAAAGGATACAATACAATAGAAGATAGAGACAATTATCGACTCTACCTTCATGGCGAAACGAAAGGAAGGAATGGAGTAGGATTCTTGGTTAGAAAACAGACCAATATAACAGTACTCGACTTCAAAGGCATAACAGAAAGAGCCGCATTGATAAAAGTTAAAATGTACGGAAAAGAATTCACAATAGCTCAAACATATGCCCCTACCTCAAGCTCAGATGAAAAAGAAATTGAAGAATTTTATAAAACACTAGAAACAATCGTGGATCACAGCACATCAAGGTTTATTTTTCTAGGAGACATGAATGCGAAAATCGGAGTTCCGAAGGAAGAAGAAAGTAGAGTGCTTGGAAAGTATGGGTACGGAAAACGAAACAAAAGAGGGGAAAAGTTCGTACAGTTTTGCCTCCAAAACAACTTAAAAATAACAAACACAATGTTTATGAAAACTCCTAAGCTGAGATGGACTTGGAGGTCACCCGACGGAAACGTGAAAAATGAAATTGACTACATTGCTACAAATACTCCAAGGCTAATAGAAAACTGTAGTGTCATAAGTAATCTAAAGCATCCAAGTGACCACCGACTGGTAAGAGTGACATTGAATATCGAAAGCAAAACTCAAACGAGAACTTACCGCTCATCAAAACCACAGAAGCATATAGATACCCAAAAATACAAAACGGAGTTACAAAAAGGTGATTATGACAATGTAGAGCATAAAACAGTGCAAGATTGTTATGACGGCATAGAGAGAAATATTGTACGAAGCTGTAGCTCTGCCGGTTTTTCACAGAAATTATTGAAAAATTATGAAATTATGACGGATAAAATTGTAGAGCTAAAGGAGGAAAAACACAAACTTAAAAACAAAAACAATAAGACAAAAGATGAGAAAAACCGACTGAGTAGACTATACAAGATAATTCATAAATGCATAAAATATAATACTAAGAAATATAGAATGAAAATCATTGAAAAGTATCTAGAACACTCGGGTGCAGTGAAAAGGGCCTACAAGCATCTAAATAATTCAAAACAGTTATTGAGCCAACTTAAAAACAAAGAAGGAGAAATAGTCACAAACAGAAAGGAGTTAATGCAGATAGCAACAGATTTTTACAAAGATCTCTATATAAGGAAAGATTTACTACCAAATCATCATTACAATATTATAGTCCCTAGAAACGACGAACCTGTACCAGAATTCCATGAAAACGAAATACTTCAATCGATCAAGCAGCTGAAACCTGAAAAAAGCCCAGGGCCGGATGGTATAACAAATGAAATGTTGATTGCAGGCAAAGAGATCCTTGCAACACCGATTACCAACCTTTTTAACAAGATTCTCTCTACGAAACATATACCGAAGCAGTGGACAAACTCACACATAGTACTTCTCTACAAAAAGGGTGATGCAAAACAAATTTCGAACTACAGACCAATTAGCCTAACATCATGCTTGTATAAAGTGTTCTCTACAACCCTACTGAGGCGTTTGACCAAAATTATAGACGAAAACCAGCCAATAGAGCAGGCTGGTTTTGTGAAACACTTCTCAACAGTAGATCACATTCATACCCTGAAAATGATAATAGAAAGATACAATGAATATAATAAACCTTTATATCTTATATTTATTGATTACAGGAAAGCTTTCGATTCAATAACTCATGACTCTATATGGGAAGCCCTATCAATACAAGGAGTAAACAAAGATTACTTAGACCTAGTAAAAGAAATTTACAAGAACAGCATCTCACAAATTTCTCTAGAAAAACCTGGACCCAGTTTCAAAATACAAAGAGGAGCAAAACAAGGGGACCCCCTCTCACCGAAGCTATTCATAGCCGTACTTGAACAAGTTTTCCGGAATGTAGAGTGGGAGAGAAATGGTCTACAAATACACGGAAAGTATCTATCACATTTACGCTTCGCAGACGATATAGTTTTGCTTTCAGAAGATCCACAAGAATTACAAAGTATGCTTGAATCGCTTTGTGCAGAAAGTAAGAAAGTAGGACTAGAAGTCAACGAAGATAAGACTAAAATAATGACTAACCGACAAAAGGTACCGATAGAGTTCCAATCCAACTATCTAGAGTATGTAGAGGAATACATCTATTTAGGACACCTGATTACTTTCAAAGCATGCACGGAAAAAGAAATTATACGAAGAACTAAAAATACTTGGAATAAGTACTGGAGCATGAAAGAGATTTTCAAAAACAATTTGCCAGTTAAACTAAAAACAAAAGCTATGGAAATGTGTTTGTTGCCATGCCTCACGTATGCATGTCAGACATGGCCACTCACGAAGAAGACACTGGAAAAAATAAGAGTATGTCAAAGAGGACTCGAGAGAAGCTACACAGGTCACAAGCTGAAGGACAAAATCAAAAATACCGTAATTAGGAAAAAGACAAAGGCAAAAGACGCTGTGAAAAAAGTTCTTCAGCTAAAGTGGAAATGGGCTGGACATTTACAGCGAGCGACAGACGATAGGTGGTCGAAAACAATAACTAACTGGTACCCCATGGACAAAAAGAGACGGCCTGGAAGACCGCATAAACGTTGGAGCGATGACATCGCTAAAACGGCAGGCATTACCTGGAGCAGAGCAGCTAGAGATAGAGAGAGATGGAGGCAGATGGAGGAGGCTTTTACCGCTCAAAGTGGTACTTACACTGGTTGAGATATCCGAAAAACTGAAAAACTAATTATATTTAAGATTAGGATAAGTAAAAATAAATTGTTAATAGTTAAATATTAGAAGTGTAAGAGAAATAAAAGCTTTTATATATTATATATTATATTATATAACTTATGTATTTCTGCCACCGTTTGAAACTAGGTTTTGTCTTAAGGTGTCTTGTCTTTTTTTGTGTTTTTTGCCCATTACACTCATCAACACTTCTTCAGATAGCGAAAGTTGAGTTCGCGAGAATTAGGAGACTTAACATAGGTACCATGTTTTAATTGATAGTATCTCATAAATATGATCAGTTTAGCCACGATATCCCGAAACAAAAAAAAACACTGTCAAAATGTGTTTCATAGCTAAACTGATGATATTTATGAGATACTATCTATTAAAATATGTGTGTTAAGTCTCTTAGTTCTCGCAAACTCAACTTTCGCTATCTGAAGAAGTGTTGATGAGCAGTAATGAGCAAAAAACACCAAAAAATTGAATTTCGCGCCGCAAGCGTGAGCATCTACCTTAACGGAGACTTACAACTTGACTTAATTTTACCCACACTAATACACTTGACAATGACGAAATTTAAGAAGACTTTCCTCAGATACCATTACTAAGCTAAGATATGAAGTATAAGAAGAAGATATATGACTGTACCTACGTATAATTTATTATTGATGTGTTATTTATGAGTATATCAAGCGTAGAGTGCTGCCTTATGAACTTTTGCTGATTATCTCTAGCATATTACTTTTGACTGCCTAGATACCTAAGGTTTTTAAGTTGGTTTTTATTTTTTCTTTGAATCAGCTTCCACTTGTTCTCGAGGCACCACACAGGAGCTCCCCACCTAGTACTAGTAGTAAACAGGATCATCAAAAAAAAAAAACAGACCGTGTTTGTTGCCTTATTCTTCTAGGTCTGGTTGCGTTGGAACAGGAGTAAATGTAAATTTATTTTTTAAGACGATTCAAAATGATCCTTGTAATTTCAAAGAATAAAATACTTTTTGACTTTGACTTGACTTTGACTGTGTGTATGTAAAATAACATATTCTTTTTTTTTTTTTTTTTTTTTAACATTGATAGACCTTTGTTTGACCACGATCTCACCTGTTGGTAAGTGACGATGTGGCCGAAGATGGAGCACAAAGGTCTAGAAGGCACCTATTCACTCTAGACTTGAAGAGACCCAGATTATAGTTTTCAGGAAAGACAGACGACGGCAGTGTATTCCACTCCTTAGCAGTTCGCATTATAAAGGTAGAACCGAAACGTTTTGTGCGAATAGAAGGTATACTAATGAGGTAAGGATGGTACTGAGCCGTACGCCTGCTCATCCTATGATGAAAAGGAGATGGTGGGATCAGATCGTGCAGTTCCTGGGAGCATTCCCCGAAATGTAACCTATAGAAGATTGAAAGGCATGCAACCTTACGGCGGTGCTCGAGACTCTGGATCTTAGTCTCCGCCATATATTGCTCACCTATAAGCCTGAAAGCTGTACGTTCGATCGAGTCCAAGGCAGCAAGCTGGTATTAGGTTGGTTAGACAATTTCATTGTATAGTACCAGGATAAAAGGATATGATTTAAAGAGTTTGTAATGTGCGTTGTACCTGATATCACGACATTCGCGCTGACCAGCGTGCCGCCGCAGATCTGCTCGTACGGTCTCGTGGTCTTCCTGTAGACCCCCGCGTGCCACGGGAGCTGCCCTCTCCTCACGCGCTGACCTCCGACCACCAGCTCCATGCTGTCTGCAGTCACTCTTCCGCAATCTGGAGACGAACGAAGAGATCTGATGAATCTACTATCATTTAAAAGTAATAAATCTCTGCAAACGCTGTTAACTGCTATTCACTTGTGGTGGTTGGCTCCAGCCTTCGAGTTACCTCCACATGTTCCACTTACAAAGTTTATTTGAAACACAAGTGTCAGGAAGCAAGCGCAGTTACAAGATAGTTTCGTCTAGGTTGGACAGAATGGAGATGAAATTGGTTGGAGTATAATATTTTATAGGGTACATGTTTCTAAAATCTTAAATTTTAGACTTTTCCCTTTTTGATGTAGGTTTTGTGTCACAAAAACTACAAGCATACCAAATTTCAGCATTGTAGGGTTGCTGGAATTACCCTAGAAGTTTAGTTCGTTTTACATCTTCTATTTTCCCTAATATCTCGAAAACTGCATACTCAAAAAATCATTGAAAATAGCATTTGAATTTCAAAGCAAAGCGCTTTCACTTGATCTGACCGTCTGACTTTTATTTTGTTTAGGTACCCCTCTTGGACCCAATATTTCAACAGCCCCTCGACCAATATAGTGCAAAACCTTATCTACAATTGTATCAATACTATCTACCCCTTAAGGGGGTGATCCATTGGCGAGTAAAACCGCTGGTACGCCAGCGAGCCTGCGAGCCAGAGGTATAGGCCGTCAATGGAGCACCTACAAAACCGCGGTTTAAAATACCGCCGTTTGGCTCGTTGGCTCTTCGTGCATGCTTGAAATCCTGAGACTGCGGTATAATAACCGGTATAATAAACTGATTGGTATGCCAATGGATCACCAACGCGAGTCGACAACCCAACAAGCCAACAGTTTATACCGTTAACTCGACGGCTCGCCAATGGATCATCCCCTTTACCAAATTTCATGTTGATCGGATTATTGGTACAGAAGTTTTCATCGGATAAACATGCATACGTACATACAAACGCCGATTCTTCTAAGTTGACTAAATGTAGCTTTGCTCGTTCAATAAATATATATAAATTTTCTTCAATAAATAAATTTGCTTCATTATGTCAGTATAACTGGACTCGTGTTTAGCGGCCGCACGACGTAACTATAACGTATTCTCGGATCAATCTCGTCCACGGGATGACGGCCCGAACCAAATTATAACAACTAAGTGGTAGGAAATTGACCTTCGCCCCGGGCAGTAGAAGGTCACGCTACACTACTGCGTGGTCCACTATAACGGAGTGTACTTTTTTTTTATACTGCCAAGGTAGCAAACAAGCATACGGCCCACCTGTTGGTAAGCGGTTACCATAGCCTAACGGATGCCTGCAATACCAGAGGCATCAGACGCGCGTTGCCGACCCTTTAAAATTTCCATAAACCCCTTTTGAAGTACCCCATATTGTAGTCACCTGGGAAAACCTCAGCAAGGAGATCATTCCACAACCATACTTACTGATATATACTTTTTATCACAAACCTGGTACGCATTTAGCGATGTAATCCCAGTGGCCGTGCAGGCATTGCATGTAGGTGAGAGGGACCGGGGAGTAGTAGCTGGTGCGACAGAGAGGGCTGACGATGGTGCCAGCAGGCTCGAGAGCACCGCACACTCTCGAGCCTACGGTGGAGCCGAGAATGATGCAGCGGTACTCCACTGAAGGGTGCGGATTGAGACGACACTGCCCTGTTTAGTTAGTTATGTATGAGTTATTGCTTTCTGTAGGCAATTAATTTAAATTGTACATGATGATATTCAGGTAAAAGATGTGTAAATTTTTTCATTTTGATGAATGGAAATAACAAAGGAAGACTTAGAAATATAGGCAACCAAAACACCGAGCAGAGGCGGATAATGGTAGGGATTCTGTGCAGAATTCTATAAATTTAAAGCGCGTTAAAATTGTCGGGCCCCCTTTCTAATAGCCTGAAATAAAAAAGACCGCGATAATTTTAACGCGGTTTAAAATTAGAGAACGCTGCACAAAATCGCCAGTCTCGAGATAGGTACCTACATCGGATGGGTCAGAGAGGACATTTATACCGAAAGAGATAGGTAGAGAATAATATTGTAAGGAACCATAGCATTGTTATCAGATAAAATAAGATTTTTGTGAAAAATATACTTTTCAATAGAAGCTTTTATAAAATAAGTGATCGTAACTGTGCGCTGATCAAAATGAGCCTAAACACTGCCAGTCTACTATTATACATCGAGGAATTCCGTTTCCCACCTTCCGTCTCCATCATCAGATCAGATCGCTGTTACCACCATATTGTATTGTCATCGGAACTTGACAGGTATGCCAAATTTCAGCTCAATTCGGTTGAGGATAACTGCTTTAAAATTCAGTTGCAAGATTCCACCCGGATATACATTGCTAGTTATATATAAGCTTGTAAAAACAAAAGATTATAACCTTATAAGATTATAAGAAAACCTCATACTCGAGTTAGGTGATAATTAGTTACTAAAGAGTACTGTTACTTTAGTAAGGAAAGTCTTCTTACTCACCTTTTAAAACTGGATCGGCGCCAACAATAACAGCGGAAAAAAATAAAATAAAAAACTCCATTTTTTTATAAAACCAGCTATGAAAAGAGACAGTTTAAAATAACGGAGCGACAATTTATAAATGCCAACTAAAAGGGGTAGAGAGTCTTGTCCGAGATGTGTTGCTTGAATGGACCTGGCGCCGCGTCGCGAGCGAGCGAGGTGACACTCCTAGATGATAGCCTCGTGATAGCCTCGCGTGACACGTAGGGACATTCATCTTAAGGTGGATGCTCTCGCTTGTGGTTGTTGTTGCTTTCTTAGGGTTCCGTACCAAAAGGGTAAAACGGGACCCTATTACTAAGACTCCGCTGTCCGTCCGTCACCAGGCTGTATCTCATGAACCGTGGTAGTTAGATAGTTGAAATTTTCACAGACGATGTATTTCTGCTGCCGCTATAACAACAAATACTAAAAAATTAAAATAAAAAATATTTAAGGAGGATCCCATATAACAAACGTGTTTTTTTGCCGTTTTTGTAGATAATGGTGAGGAACGCTTCGTGTGCGAGTCCGACTCAAACTTAGCCGGTTTTTGCTCATTACAGCTCATCAACACTTCTTCAGATAGCGATAGTTGCTATCGCTAAAACTAGTAGGATAAACACACATGTTTTGATTGGTAGTATCTCACAAATATTATCAGGTTAGCTAGCTACGACTACACTAAACAAATTTTGTTTTTGAAGAAGTTTTGATGAGATAACATAATGAGCAAAAAACACCAAAAAAATACAATTTCGCGCCACAAGCGAGAGCATTCATCTTAATATACCGGTTTTTGATTTTATTTTGATAGACAAGAACTAATCCTGACCCCACACTAGAATTTTCTATGTCGTGGGTATCAGGAACTACGAGTACCATGGTACTATAATACTCAGATCCGGAATAACTATTTGCAGATCATACAAACATTTGTACCGTAGCGGGAATCGAACCCGAAACCACTCGCATTTCAGCCGGCTACTCGCCCGCCGCGCCAATGAGGTCATTGAGTTGTCAGATGTTGAACGCCCAGTATAGGTCGAGGCCCTTCCATGTGCATTGTGGGGGGTTTGCCACAACCAGCACGCTCGGAGGTGGATTGGTGATGATTACTCAGATGTAGCGGCCCATACACTGGTTTTATCTTATATTGGTGGTGTCAGCTTTTATTACATCCACGGGAGGAGACGCAGGGTTTTATTAATAGGTCGGACACACCTCGACACGAACAACTGTTAATGAAAGTTGGCCGCAATGCGATGCATTTGGGAAATTTCCAATCAAAATGCACGTAGACCGCCGTAGCATGGCTACGGCGTAGAGCCACACGTAGCACTAATTGTAATTGTCTAATTGTCAGCTGTATTAGCAGTAGAGCTTTTTTGAATTAAAGGTTCTTGGGAAACTTCGAATCAAAATGCACGTAGACTTCCGTAGCAAGGCTATGGCGTAGAGCCACACGTAGCACTAATTGAATCTTGTACTTGTCAGCTGTAATAGTAGTAGAGCTTTTTTGTGAAAGAGTTCGCCCGGGGAAGTACTACCACCATACCTATTTCTGCCGCAAAGTAGTAGTGCTCGCATTGCTGTTTACCAGTTTGAAGGGTGTGTGTGCCGGTGAAATTACAGGCACATGACACTTTTCATCTTTGTCTCAGAGTGGCGGGCGCAGTGCAACGCTACATAGGGCGCGTCCTAGGTGGACGTTACCTATGAGGTAATGCTTTGTTAAAGGCAGAGGTTACCGCTTAACATCAGGTGGGCCATCGGCTTGTTCCGTCGTTCACAAAGTTTTTTTTTGTGAAAAATATACTTTTCAAGTATCACCATTGAAGCACATTCATGGCTAAACTAATATATTTATGTGATACTATAAATTAAAACGTGTGTGTTAGGTCATATAATTACCGTCAAATTAGTTTTCGCTATCTGAAGATGTGTTGATGAGCTGTGATGAGCAAAAAACACGAACAATTAGACAACAAACTATGGAATGAGCTTCCATCGGAGGTATGTTCCCGCTTGGTTAAGACATGTGTCGCTTCAAGAAAAATGTTCATAAATTCCTTCAGGGTAGGCAGCGCATCGACAATACCTTGGGTGTTGCCGGTGTCTATAAGCGACGGTGACCACTTCACATCAGGTGGACCGTAAGCTAGTTTGCCTATTTATTTCATAAAAAAAAAAAAAAAAAAAAAAAAAAAAAACACAATTTGCATTTCGCGCCTCAAGCAAAAGCAACCACCTTAAAGAACACACTACCTATTACAATTGGGTTAATAAATTAAATTAGTTTTGTTGCGGGATTACAAACATATACTTATAATATATTTTCGATGTAGGTAAAATAAAAACCGTTTATTAGTACAAAATGTATTAAATATAATGAGATTAAAGTTGATCACACAATAATTACTAAAGCACCTACAATAAGTATTAAATAAATGATATACTCATCTAAGCACAATATTTGTATAAAGTATAACTTAGGTAATGAAAAATATAAATTAAAATCTCAATACACACTGATTTTTCTCTTTTCATTTGATATACCACTCGAAAAGAGACCAAAAAAACAGAGACACACACTTTTTTGACTGTCATATTGATTTCATTCGTATAAAATGTAGCCTACGCTTGTTACAAACACACACACATAACATAACACCCAACAGTCACATACACAGTCCTGATCCCACAGTAGGATCCATGTGCCGTGGGCACCATGCTACCACAAATCTCCCTTTAGTAAATACTACTTTAATACAATAGCAGATGGTTTGTTTTGCTAAATCAATTCTCAATCAATAAATAAAGTGTAGAAACCTAGTTAACCCATCTTTCGTTATGAGACCCTGAGAAGTTTGAGTTAACCCATCTTTCGTTATGAGACCCTGAGAAGTTTGAGTTAACCCATCTTTCGTTATGAGACCCTGAGAAGTTTGAGTTAACCCATCTTTCGTTATGAGACCCTGAGAAGTTTGAGTTAACCCATCTTTCGTTATGAGACCCTGAGAAGTTTGAGTTAACCCATCTTTCGTTATGAGACCCTGAGAAGTTTGAGTTAACCCATCTTTCTTTATGAGACCCTGAGAAGTTTGAGTTAACCCATCTTTCGTTATGAGACCCTGAGAAGTTTGAGTTAACCCATCTTTCGTTATGAGACCCTGAGAAGTTTGAGTTAACCCATCTTTCGTTACGAGACCCTGAGAAGTTTGAGTTAACCCATCTTTCGTTATGAGACCCTGAGAAGTTTGAGTTAACCCATCTTTCGTTATGAGACCCTGAGAAGTTTGAGTTAACCCATCTTTCGTTATGAGACCCTGAGAAGTTTGAGTTAACCCATCTTTCTTTATGAGACCCTGAGAAGTTTGAGTTAACCCATCTTTCGTTATGAGACCCTGAGAAGTTTGAGTTAACCCATCTTTCGTTATGAGACCCTGAGAAGTTTGAGTTAACCCATCTTTCGTTACGAGACCCTGAGAAGTTTGAGTTAACCCATCTTTCGTTATGAGACCCTGAGAAGTTTGAGTTAACCCATCTTTCGTTATGAGACCCTGAGAAGTTTGCCGAGATAATAACAAAAATAAGTTTTTTGTGAAAAATATATTTTCCAATACAAGCTTTTATAATATTAGTGATCGTAACCGTGTGCTGATCACAATGAGCCTAAACACGGCCAGTCTACTGTTATCCAGCGAGGAGTCCATATAATTTTTTTTTCATGTCTATGGATAGGTCTTCAAAAATGATATTGAGGTTTCTAATATATATTTTTTGCGCGAGAGACACTTCCAAAGTGGTAAAACATGTGTGTGTGTGTGTGTGTGTGTGTGTATACAGTTGTGGTCATATAATTAAGAACGATTTGAAGTTCTAGAAGTTTTTTATTTAAATCGTATCATACACAGAGATGTGTACCTTCTGAGAAGCAACTAGTTATGTTATATAATAGTCACATTAATAGAGCAACCTGACTTAAGAATAAAGTATGAAATCGCTAACTATTTTTTGCACATTTTATTGATTTTATCAAAGTAACACATTCAAATAGTACTGAAACTGGACAAATAATTAAGAACGATTTATTTAACTGCTCGGGAATTGTTTTGTATGACACTTAGATTTAAAAAATCACAATATTATGTAGCACAGGAAACATAAAAAGAAATTTAATAAATATTTAACTAAAATTAATAGTTAATAGCATATCCACGGCTTTTAATTACAGCTTTACACCGGCGAGGCATTGACTCTATTAATTTTTGACATTTCGCAAGTGAAATAGAGTTCCATTCTTCTAAAAAAACGTCATACAGCTCTCTTAAATTTCCACACTTTGTATTTGTAACCTTTTTCTTTACTTCAAACCACAGATTCTCTATTGGGTTTAGATCTGGACTGTTAGCAGGCCAGTCTAAGACAGAAACTAATTGCGCTGTAAGAAATTCCTTTACGGTGCGTGCAGTGTGCTTTGGATCATTGTCATGCTGGAATGTCCAAATGACCGGTAGAACGTCTTCAGCGTATGGTAACATTGTTTCTTCCAGTATATTTTTGTATTGGAACTGATCCATGTTACCTTCTATCAACTTTACAGGTCTTACACCATGTCCAGAAAAGCAACCCCAAATTTTCACATTTCCACCACCGAGCTTTAATGTAACTTTCGTGTTTTTTGGGTCGAATGCTGTATTCGGGGGACGTCGTACATATCGTTTTCCATCAGAACATACTCTGTTTATTTTCGTCTCGTCAGAAAAAAGTTAATTTTTCCACTGTTTCACAGTCCAGTTTTCATACTTTCTCGCAAATGCAAGCCGGGCTTGCCTGTGGCAAAGTTTTAACATGGGTACCTTTCTTGCTATCCTACCGTGCTATTTTTCTTCTACCAAACGTCTTCGAATAGTGCGTGCTGAGATTGCTGAAGGGTTGTTTTCACCAAAATATTCTTTTCTAAGCTCATTGGACCCTTTAAAAGGATTTTCGAACGAAACTTTTATTTTTTCCCATTGTTTTTTCTAACGAAGCAATCACCTTTAATCTTTTACAGCACGTAATGGCGCCAAAATTATACAAACAGTAACAAATCGACTGAGTGTTCTCTATTTAAATTTGAATAAAGGTATAAACTACTTAGCGTTCTTAATTACGTGACCAGCCAGTAATAAGGAATACTTTGTTTAAAAGTAGTGTAAAAAGTTTGCCTATTGATTTTTAACCAATCATGTGTATCAATGAATACAGTGGTAATATGGAAATGTTTTACGATACCGAGAGAAATAAAAACAAATGCATACAATTAGTTTTGCATCTTAGTTGGAAAAAATCTTCCCTTTATATCAGCGTTCTTAATTATATGGCCACCACTGTATGTGTGTTTCCCCGTAACTTCTAAAATAAGAGAATGATAAAACTAAAAAAAAATGATGTACATCACCATGTAAACTTCCAACGAAAATTGGTTTGAACGAGATCTAGTAAGCAGTTTTTTTTGAATACGTCATAAATCGTAAACCATTCAAGAACTTTTATATTATGTTACTTGCTGCTACGGAACCCTTCATGGGCGAGTCCGACTCGCACTAGGCCGTTTTTTCTTTTCTTTTTACCCGTAATGACCTACGGTACCGAGACGTGGACACTCACGGCGCGCCTGGTCTATCAATTCAAGGTCGCTCAGCGTGCTATGGAACGAGCTATGCTCGGAGTTTCTGAGGGATAAACTCCACAACGAAGTTATCCGACAGAGAACTAAGGTCATCGACATAGCTCAGAGAATTCGCAAGCTGAAATGGCAATGGGCTGGGCATATATGCCGAAGAACCGACAACCGCTGGTAAACGTGTTCTAGAGTGGAGACCACGTCTTGTGAACGTAGTGTGGGGCGCCCCCTGGCGAGGTGGAGCGTAAGGCGGCTGGTAGAAAGTGGATGGGAAGAGATGGAAATCGGTCTCAAGGGCGCGCATTGGGAGAGGCCTATGTCCAGCAGTGGACTGATACAGGCTGATGATGTTACATACATTTCCCCGAAAGGGCAGGCAGAGCCTCAAATGGGCCTCTTTTCACAGTGGGTTGCATCGTGGAAAATAGACGTGACAAGTGGTGAGCTCATCGCCGCCATTGCCTCCCACGACTGAATCGTCTAACGCTTTCTTCCAGTAATAACACACTCCTTAAATAAGCTAGCAGTCAGGACAAATCTTATACCTACGAATCTTACAAACAAGTCTGGGTAATCATTTTGATATATATCCTTGCAGACTTTACTCTATGTTTCAATGCCCGCTTCATACTAAAATAATATTAAGGTGAATGCTCACGCTTGCGGCGCGAGATACAATTTTTTTTGTGTTTTTTGCCCATTATAGCTCATCAACACTTCTTCAGATAGCGAAAGTTGAGTTCGCGAGAACTAGGAGACTTAACACACATGTTTTAATTGATAGTATCTCATAAATATCATCAGTTTAGCTACGATACCCCTAAACAAAAAAAAAACAGTGTAAAAATGTGTTTAGGGGTATCGTAGCTAAACTGATGATATTTATGAGATACTAACAATTAAAACATGTGTGTTAAGTCTCCTAGTTCTCGCGAACTCAACTTTCGCTATCTGAAGAAGTGTTGATGAGCTGTAATGGGCAAAAAACACCATAAAATTTGAATTTGGTTCCGCAAGCGTGCGCATCCACCTTAAAACTAAAAGTAAATATCTCCACTACGGACGCTGTCTACTTAAACTACTTAGTTATCATAACTTAACACCCAACAGTCACATACGTCGTCCTGATCCCACACTAGGATCCCCGAGTCGTGGGTATCAGGAACGAGTACCATGGTACCACAATACTCACAAATATGGAACTAATATTAAGATCATATTATATTTGTTTATTAATCAGTGGGAGTCGAACCCGCACCTCTCGGCTCTCAGTCGGCTCGCGCGCGCTCAGAGATTCACTAATATTAAAGTGTCCATCGAATGTCAGTATTGGTGCACTCAAGATGGCTCTCAGAGTTGAGTTCTGGTTGGTAGCACGGGCCCAAGTGGGGAGTGCGTGACTGAGTACATACATACATAGACACACGCCGCTTGCCCCGAGAGGGTAGGCAGAGCCGCAATGGGCCTCTTTTCACCGAGGGTTGCTCATCGCGGGAGCACATACGAGACAAGTGAGCTCATGTGTGAGTATTCCTTGTTATTATAAATATCATCAAAAAAGTTGTTGCGTGATAGTGATTGTTTACGGAGGCGGCGCTGAGCGCGGCGTTGTACAGAGCCGGCGCTGTACGGAGGCGGCGCTGTACGGAGGCGGCGCTGAGTGCGGCGTTGTATAGAGTCGGCGCTGTACGGAAGCGGCGCTGTACGGAGGCGGCGCTGTACGGAGGCGGCGCGGCGCAGGTTACCAGTTGTCCAGGAAGTCGTAGCCAGTCCTGGGCAGGAGACCGTCGGCGCAGGGCTCCGCGGGCGGGGAGGCGGCGCCGGAGCCCTGGCTCGAGGACAGCAGGCCGCGGTGCTCCTCGCACACATCTGGAACGTACATTACATCACATTCACAAAGCAACAAGCCGCAGAACAGACAGGGATAACAAAGGAAAGAATAAACACGTTTTTTGTTAAATAAGTGTTTTGTGTAAAATATGTTTTCCAATACAAGCTTTTATAAAATCAATGTTCGTATCCGTGTGCTGATCACAATGAGCCTAAACACGACCAGTCTACTATTATCCATCGAGGAGTTCCGTTGTCCACCTTCCATCTCCATCATCAGATCAGCTTGCTGTCACCATCATATTGTATTGTCATCGGAACTTGACAGGTATGCCAAATTTCAGCTCAATCGGTTAAGGATAACTGCTTTAAAATTCAGTTGCAAGATTCCACCCGGACATACATTGCAAGTTAATATAAAGCTTGTAAAAGTATCTCTTTTTAAACAACCTTTTATGAAATTAGTGATTGCAACGGTGAGCTGATCAAAATGGGCACATCTATGTCTGTGCGCCGCACTATGTTTTCAGTGAAGACCTATTCATTACACAAAAGAAATGTGTTAGAATCATAGCCCAGATTGATAACATGCAAAGCTGTAAACATTATTTCATAAAATTTAATCTTCTGACGCTACCTTCAATTTACATTATGTACATTTGCATTTTCGTTTATAAAAATAATAACCATTTCACCAAAATAAACGAAACACATAACAGAAACACTCGTCACAAAGACAGACTTTTTCTGCCATATTCTAGAATAAGTATGCTTAACAAAAGTCCTTATTATATGGCAGTAATTTTTTTTAACAAGCTACCAATTAATATAAAATATGGAACTAAAATTACGTTGTTTATCGGAAAGCTAAAAACATTCCTTATTCAAAGGTGTTTCTATACTGTTGACGAATATTTAATAGAATAAAAATGACCATTTGCCAACTTTAGCTACCTAAATTACCTTTTATACCTATGCTTAAATTTCCAAATTCATGAATGTACCTAGTAACCAGGGTTGATAAAAATCATGATTATTTTGTTTCTATCAGATTTTTTTGTTTTTTTTTTAAAAAATCATGATGTTTTTGATTTTTTTAAATTCCTTACCGCAAATGGTGTGTTTGACTTGTGAACTATTAATAACTTTCTACTAAAACTACCATTTTTTATACTAGCAATACTCAAACAGCCGATCCATTCAAACAAGTTATGTTTGCCGACAAAATAATAACAAATGTAAAACCGTTGCAATGGTGGAAATCTCAGTTGGGTAGCTTGGATGAACATGGTCAACTTACGCCTATCTTCTATCAGCTGTTCACAGCTGTAGCTTCTTCTGCATCAGTAGAAAGGATTTTGTCTACTTTTGGGCTGGTTCACTCAAAACTTCGAAACAGGTTAGGAAATGAAAAAGCGGCAGAATTTGTGTTTCTTTTTAAATACTTTAATGATAAATAATTGTATTAGTATTTAAGTAAATTAATCTGCACACTTTAGTTTTTTATTTTCTGGTCCCATTATCCCATAACATTGTAATTTTAGCTAAACTATTTTTGATTTAAATCACTGATTTTAATTAAAAAATCACTTGATTTAAATCAATCAACCCTGCTAGTAACTCTGTAATGTTAGTAACTTTGGATGTTTTTTTGTTTTTGTTGTATTAGTTAAAATTTTAGTAGTTAGTTGTTTTGCCTATAGGTAAAACAAAGGTAAACTAGGTATACTATGTAATAACTTAGTAAACTAAGAAACAGTGCTCACTATTTTATAAGACCAAATTGTAACACTTATTTATGCAAATAAATATCTTGTATCTTGTATATTGTATCTACGCGAAGTGCTGCGGCCGTGTGTGTGGTGTGGTGCGTCGTTTAGTCCCTGGTATCGTCGCGATATCGTGTCGTTATCGTGCAATGTGAAAGCGTCCTATAGCTGCACTGCCACCAGATTTAATTAAAAGAATAAACAACAAAAATACAAAAAACACTTTCATGATAATATATCTAAGTAAGTATCTATGTTACTACACTGACTACCTACCTCAGTATTTAAATGCATAGTATACCTCGCTTAATTGTAATTCAAAAGTGTTAAACTTGCTCATACCTGCCTACCTAGTAAATACCGGCTGTTGTTACCTACTTGTTGCTAAATAGGTATGACTGTAAGAGGTGTAGTTTATGCTTATGTACTCACCTATTTATGTACCTTTTTAATTAAGTCAGTTAATAGTGCGAGTCAAGCGAATGTGAGTAACCATCACAAACCTACCTTGGTTTACGCGGTTACAACATAATAATGAACTATGTAATGAACCTTTTTTATTAATAAAAGTATCTATCTATCTATCTATGCACGACTTTGTTCTATGTAGAAATTAGAAGCAAAATCAATCCCGCGCCTTCCCCTCAAACAAAACTTACTGTTTTGTTTGAGGTCACACTAATATTATAAAAGCGAAAGTTTGTGAGTGTGTGTGTATGTTACCTCTTCACGCTAAAACGGCTGGACGGATTTGGATGAAATTTGGAATGGAGATAACTAAACTCCCGTAATAACACCTGATATTCCCACGGGATCGAGACTAACGCGGATGAAACCGCGGGGCGCTGCTTGTAAATGATATTTATTGTTCGTAGAAGCTAGGTACATTGGATGTTTGGTTTAGAAAATGAGCATCTCTAAACCGGCCAGTTAGGTTAGTTATAGATAGTATTTTTTGACGACCTCTGTGGCGCGGCGAGCGAAGCTTGGCCTGCGACGCAGGAGGTTGCGGATTCGATTCCCGTCTCGGAACAAATATTTGTGCGATCGCAGATATTTGTTCAGGGTGTTCTGGGTATTTTCTAAGTATTATAAAAAAGTATATCTATGTAATATATTGTTTTAAGTATATCAGTTATCTAGTACCCATAACACAAGCTCTGCTTAGCTTAGGGCTAGATAATGTTGTGTGAACTGTCCAGCATTTTTTTTTATACTTGATTAAATAAGGGGGGTTTCAGTAGGGCGCGTCTTCGAGAACGCAGGAACGGGCTACTTCCTGGCGCGGTAGCACGCTGCGCGGGTCATTGACCTGGCTGCGCACGCGTGGACATGCGCGCGCGTGTTGATACAAACGGTCACTATTATAGACAATCAGTGCTATAACTATGACCACTTGTTTACAATACAAGTACATTGTGCGCGTGACTCAGATTAAACAATCTTGTCGTGCATTCTATGAAGCTGTATTTGAATGTTCAAAAGCAACCCTGAACTATTTGAATGGTTTGCAGTAGAAGCCATTGCAGTAGAGGGTACATGATGCAATGTTTCATGTCGCACACAGCTATTACGCAAAAGTATTTTCTGCATGGCGCCTATAATCTTCAACAAGATACCATTATCTGTTCGATCATTGTCAATTTAAATGTATTTAAGGGAAAACTTATAGACATTTTGATTAAAAAAGCTTATTATAATGAAGATGAGTTTTTGTGTGACATCAGTATTTGAAATGAAAAAAAAAATGAAATGAAATATATTTATTTGACAATTACACAAAAAACACAGAACATACAGAATATAAAACGATAGCGTAGATACAACAAAAATATATGAAAACATAACAAAAGAAAACAACACATTTATAATATCTACAAATCGATGGATTCAACCCCTCGGCGGAGGAAGGAGACGAAGGCACAGACTCTGCAGTTGAAAGTGGTCTTGACATAGTCCTGAACCACAGGCTAGTCGAAACCTACGCCTTCGGTGACAAAAAATCCTACACATTATACCTCAAAGATTACATGAAAAAATTAGTAGCAAAATTGGAAGAGTCGGCCCCCGACCAAGTAGATGTATTCAAGACCAACATGAACAAAGTAATGAAGGACGTCCTCGGCAGGTTTAAGGAACTCCAGTTCTTCACGGGCGAGTCCATGGACTGCGATGGCATGGTCGCTATGTGCGAGTACAGAGATATTGACGGAGCCCAGGTCCCAATCATGATGTTCTTCAAGCACGGCCTTGAAGAGGAGAAGTTCTAAGTTGTAAGCTTACAACATAAGTGAAGTTACTCATAATATTCCAACACAAGACGACTCATCCAAGTACTAATTTATTTATAATTTCATATCTAAAAACCGGCTCGGCTGCTCCCATGTGAAGGCTGAACAATTTTTGTAATTTAATGTTGCATAAATAAATGAATGAACAACTTTACAAATAAATGAAAATCTACAGACTTAATTTAAAATTATAAATAATATATAAATAGTCCGCTCTATGCGATAATGTGAGAAGCCAAAAAGGCCTGGTCTCAGCATAATGCTGCTCCATATGCAAAACATATGAAGCAGCGCTGGTTTTCAGACGGGGCCAAGACTTGCCAAGAGTGACTTCACGGAAGGATAAAAAACAAAAACATATAAGTTAAGATTACAAAAATAAAAATAAATATTGGTACTTAATAAAAAATAAAATTAAACAAGGATATAAATAAACAAATAAATAAATATGTGGTTTATATCATAACTAAGTTTATAAGAGATTGAGTGAAGCTCAACGGGAAGTAGGTAAGTAGATAAGCTTCAAAATTTCAATATCATTATTTTTATTTCATGTCTACCTATACCTAGCATCTAATGCATTTTGTATTTTAGCTAGATTCATAAGCAATAAATGATTTATGATAGACTAGCTGTAACCCGCGACTTCGTCTGCGCAGGATTATTAAGCAGCAGAGTATTATTAAGCTAGTTTTATTAGACTTACCCGGGTGAAGTTAGTTTCACCCGCGTAGGTCTCGATCCCGTGGGAATATCGGAATAAAAATGTGCCTATGTGTTATTCCGGGAGTCCAGTTATCTCCATTCCAAATTTCATCCAAATCCATCCAGTAGTTTTTACGTGAAAGAGTAATTAGGATAGTATCCTACCGGTTACCAAATTACTCCTGCATTCTGCTGCTCGCCTGGTACATTGGATGAAAAGTCTTCGCATTGCTGCTGCGCTCCGCGGTGTTTTCCGCATAGGTCTCGATCCCGTGGGAATATCGGGATAAAAATGTGCCTATATGTTATTCCGGGAGTCCAGTTATCTCCATTCCAAATTTCATCCAAATATATTCAGTAGTTTTTACGATAAAGAGTAACAAAGATACATTCATCCATCCATCCATCCATCTATACTTACAAGCTTTCGCGTTTATAATATTAGTAGGGTGATTTGAGAGTATTTATGATCGACAGCGGGTAGAAGTCCACTGCTTGCTAGACACGACGAGCTGCTTGAATGACTATGCAAGCAGTGCAGACTATGTACTAAAGCTGGCATTCAAGTAGCACTAGGATCCCCTGTGTTGTGTCTATCAGGAACTACGAGCACCATGGTACCACAACACAGACCCGGAACCTATTATGTGTTGTGTGTATCAGGAACTACGAGCACCATGGTACCACAACACAGACCCGGAACCTATTATGTGTTGTGTGTATCAGGAACTACGAGCACCATGGTACCACAACACAGACCCGGAACCTATTATGTGTTGTGTCTATCAGGAACTACGAGCACCATGGTACCACAACACAGACCCGGAACCTATTATGTGTTGTGTGTATCAGGAACTACGAGCACCATGGTACCACAACACAGACCCGGAACCTATTATGTGTTGTGTGTATCAGGAACTACGAGCACCATGGTACCACAACACAGACCCGGAACCTATTATGTGTTGTGTGTATCAGGAACTACGAGCACCATGGTACCACAACACAGACCCGGAACCTATTATGTGTTGTGTGTATCAGGAACTACGAGCACCATGGTACCACAACACAGACCCGGAACCTATTATGTGTTGTGTGTATCAGGAACTACGAGCACCATGGTACCACAACACAGACCCGGAACCTATTATGTGTTGTGTGTATCAGGAACTACGAGCACCATGGTACCACAACACAGACCCGGAACCTATTATGTGTTGTGTGTATCAGGAACTACGAGCACCATGGTACCACAACACAGACCCGGAACCTATATTTTTTGCAGATCATACATTTGTCTGATTTGTCCCGCAGCGGAATCGAACCATCAACCTCTCGCATCTCGCCTGCCGCATCACATTGGTCTTCAATCAATGTTTCTTCAAGGAAAGTAATTGTTAAAGTTTATATGAAGTTATACAACATTTTGGCTGCTTGGAGGCTTTTGGTTGCTCCGTCACGTAGGTGCTCGTATGGAACATTCCAACAATGGTCAAACAAAACAATTACTTATTATAATAAGTACCTACTTTATATATTAATTCCATCACTATTAATCGGTTCTCTCTATCATCAAAGGTTTGCTGGTAGAAAACTCTTTTAGGGTTAAGCTCGCCTTTGTACATGTCTTTTATGTGGGTTGTTGTTCTTCTCTATGTTTGTGTGTGTACGAATAATTGATGTATAGACTTAAGGTACCACCAAACCTTTGTGGTTTGTAGGTGCTATTCGATGGCAAACATTATGCAAAAATACTTTATGGGGTAGAATAAATAAAAAAAAACAGATAATAGTACTACTCTATATTATGCTTACCGCTGCTGGATGTGAGAACGCTGCTCCGATATTCCTTCTCCAACTTGCTCTCACAATGTGGGCTTTTAAAGTTCGTTCGGAAGTAATTATCCGAGGAAGCCACGATCTGAGTCTGTCCGCCGGACACCAGGCATTCCCTCTCCTCATCTTTGTTCTTAAAGTTCCCGATAAACTTGCTGATGAAACCAGGAGACGTGACCTCGCGTTCCTCCTTATAAGAACTCCTCATTTCGTGAGATTTTAAAGCATTTTTCAATTCGGATACGACTTTAGAATGCGAGAGGGCCAGTTCAGACATGGCTGGGGGTGGCAGCTTCTCTTCTTTATGTCCTCGGCTGTCGCTCAGGATGCACAGGTTCAGCTGGCTCCTGGTTTGGTACAGAAAAGGCGCCGAGTGCTCATCTTTGTAGGACACATTCTCGTCCTGTGTGAGACGTTGTCCGTGGTTGTGGCCAAAGAACGACATGAGATCATCATTGCGGACCGGTGGGTTGTCAATGTCAAAGTCTAGGTTATCAAGGAGAGCATACTTGAGGGCGATTTTCGGTTTGATTAATGATTCGTTAATTATTTCAACCTGAAAATTTAAATAATTTTTATTGTAGGTTTTTTTGAACAACCTGTTGCTGCAATTACAGTACTGTATGTTGTGAGTAGGGCTTGCAATCCGGATATCCAAATTATCATAATATCCGTCAATATTAAAATCCGGTTAATGACGTCCGCTAAATCCGCTAGCTTATTACGTATCTTGCAATAGCAATGCGATAGCAAAAATCGCGCGATCATCGCATCCAAATTGCAAATTCGTATTATGGATCGTTGATACGTAATACGAATTTGCGATTTGGATGCGATAATCGCGCAATTATTGCTATCGCATTGCTATTGCAAGATACGTAATAAGCTAGCCGGATAATTCAGATAACGCGGATAATGAAATTCATCACAAAATTACGATAAGAATCTAAATTTAAAAGACTGATCCTTTCTTTTACATATTTGTCACATAAACATAAAGTAACATAAAGTAGCTTAGCTAGGTGTTTGCAAAATGCATGAAAACTCGGAAAAACGCGTTTTACCAGAGATTAGACCTAGCTAGCAAGATTTTAAATGCAAGTCTTGCTTTATTGATTAAAAAATATAGTTATTTCGAGAAGATAGGTGATAACTTGAACGAAAATTGACATATTTAATTTGTTTATGATGTTTTTTTGATATTTTATGATCCCATTATTGCTATGATAAGAGCTGCCAAATTGGTTAAAGTGATTCATATTTTAATGGTGGGTGAATATTGGTGTAATTTAAACAAGAACAAAGCTTTATAGAACCAGCATTTTCTTTTGTTTTAAATTTTTAAAGCTTCATCTTCTTCTTGTCTCCATCTTCTTGTATAAATTTATGTATAAGTATTATATTTTATCAAGTTATGATATTTACTTTATTTAGTTGTATATTTTAATAATATAAATTGTATAAATACTTAGGTAGGTATATATAAATTTGTGTAGCCATAGTTTAAATTTATAAATTAGGTAGTAATTTGTTATATTTATTTATTTTTAATTTAAGAGATTGTATTCCAGATTTTAAGCCACCGTTCTGTCGTGCAAATAATTCCAGTCCATCCCAAGGTTGTCTGGCAGAGATCGCTAAATAGCGATAAGACCGCCCATTGTACTTCCGTGTTTAGTTTAATATTAATTCTTAATTAGCTTATTTTCTGTGTTGTGCAATAAAGTGTTTTCTATCTATCTATCTATCTTCATCAGAAATATCCATGTTATCAGGAAAATCTGGATATCTGAATCAAAAAGTTCACTATTATCCATATTTATCCGGATACGAAAAGTTTATGGATAATGCAAGCCCTAGTTGTGAGACATGCCGGAGGTTCTAATTCTGATTGGGGACGTCTAGAGTTGAACTGACATCCTTCTGTGGAGTGTGCATGCTTGGAGTACCTGTATCGGTTTCACCGGATCACCGTCTACCGGAGCATGTTGTCTCCACACCCAGCTTAGCTTCTTTCAAAAACAAACTTAAGATATGGCTCATCGAGAGGGTGTACTATAAGGTCGAGAATTTTCTTGACAAAAAATTGTGATGTTGTATGTTTGTGAATTAATTTATTAAATAATAGTATTGCTTTTTATTTTTCAAAATTAGGTACATTGACAATTTATAATTATTTTAATATTTTAAATGTAATTTGATTTATTAGTATAGGTACCTTATGTTTGAATTTTGAACGAATTGGCTTGTAAATCGTTTTATCAATAAATTACTATCTGACTATCTTTCATACATTTAGTACCCTGGCCAGTGTGGAGACCCTTAACAGACTGCGCACTCAAGTCTGCCGCTGCAGGTGTAATCTCAGCAGCTGGGATAGATAGATAGATAGATAAACTCTTTATTGTATACTTAAGAAAAAAAAAACAAAACAAACTGAAAAACAACAAACTAATTAACAACGTACAATGTACAACATCTTATCGCTAAAAGCGATCTCTTCCAGACAATTTTTGGACGGACAGGATAAAACAATAACATAAGACGGAAGTGCACAAGTAACAAATACGTACATTTAAAATAATATAAATATAGCCTAACCTACACATTTAACAACACAACACATTATATATTCTGTGACATTATAACAATATATAAATACATACCATAGTGACATGAAGATAACTAGCAGCTGATAGACGAGGACAAATAATGATAATTACTTAGTTTTAAAAATATTTACAGACTTAGAAGTCTTAATGGAAAATGGTAGCGTTCCATAATCCTACAGCCTGTACGGAGAAGTATTGATAGCATATGATATGATAGCAGCCTCCGAGACGCAATGCGACTGTGGTGCCCAGTCCCGAACCATGCCACACACTCTTGTATGCCCATCCTGCCCTGACTCCTGCACGATGGATGATTTAATGACCTGCTCGGATATTGCCGTGGGTGTGGCAACCTACTGGTCAAAATGGCTTTAAGTGAGATATCAACACGAAAGAAGAAGTATACACTTAGTATGGTTAAGTTAAATTATGGATTTTAATATCCTGTTCCACTTACTAACCACTAACAATTTACCAACTAGGTTGAAACAATCTGTTTTGTCTACAAACTAACACATTTGTGCAATTCGTTTGGAAGAGGACTGCCCTGCTGTCATACAGTTTACACTAGTACAGAGGGCAGTCACTCGTCTAAATATTTTGTCACTCGTCTAAATATTTTGTAATGTTTATTTTTATTTTTGTGTACCTGTTTTTCTGTTTCTAAGTTTTGTGACCCTGCGTAAAGGTCAGTGACCAGATGGAGGTGTAGTAGCACTGACGGGCTTTGTGATAGATGGTTGAAAGATAAATAGCATACTTAATTCTAAGTAGGTACTCATCTACCTGCTATCATACTTTAGGTTCTGATTGTGCATACATTAGTAAACAACACACAATGGACAGGATTTAGTACAAAGTGACTAATTACTAAGACCGGATGCCTTGCAGTGACTAAGAGCTCAGGAATGATGAGGAATACTTAGGTCTAGATAATTAGTGTTATATTCGCCGGTGTCAATCAAAAACGCATTTAGTGTAACAATTATGTATTGCACGCGTTACAAAACACAAACTTGCGTGATAAGGAAGTATTTAACTCACTTTTTCCTGTTCTGTAAGTGTATCCCAAATATTTTCATAGGAACTCTTCGCTTCGGTTACATCGTCGTGTATTTTCCCGGCGAGAGGATTTATGGAACGGAAGTACTCTTCAGCGGCGGCGGCCAGCGCCATAGTTTAGTTTATTTATCGCACTTTGCCACTTATAATTGAATATTTAGTAAAAGTTCAATAATAAATAAATACCCTTACACTACCATTACACCCATAGACGTAAAATTTTCGCTACGCTAACCAACCTGAATCAAAGAGGATATTCTGAAGAAAAATTGACTAAAAAGATACTACGCACTGTTTGTCTGTGACACAGACCCATGGACGTAATATACAAAAGGACTGAGCGCTCGCAGCTGAAAAACGAGCCGAGAAAGCTAAGTACTATAGAGACAGTGTGTCTCTTTCTAATACGGTGACCATAAAAAAAAACATGTCCAGGAATCTTTTTCCAAAGACACATAAGAACGTGGAGTGGAACAAACATTATTCAAATCGAATTATTTATCACAGTTATTTATGCAGCCAGATTCATACTGGAGGCTTGGTAAGTGATCAGTATCACGAATCGATAACACTTTTTGTTAACTTCGTAAAATGTTGTTCACCTCCCCTAATAGATGACTCGGGACTGGGCTTGCGTTTGTAGGAAACACGTTTTTTTTCCAATATCACAGGAAGTGTTATCGAACCTTGTTACTGATTAACTTACCGAATGTTCAATGTCGGCAAATGGCGTGACTCGTGACGCAGCCATGCCGTGATGTTTCTCGTCTGATGGGCGTCCCGCGACGGCCAACTTTTAAATTTGTAGTATCCATGACCTCTTAGTATTTACCTATACAATGGTCATGGCCACCCTTGCTATCATAAAGCTATCATTTCAAGTGTTATAAAGGGACAAACTGCCTCTATTCTAACTATCTCCCTAGGCTCGTTTTTCCTCTATCTATGACGGTAATCTAAATTGAGTCTTAACTTATTGGAATGAGGTCTTGTTTCAGTACTATAATTTTTTAAAGCGCTCAGTCCTTTTGTATATTAAACAAAAGGAGTGAGCATACATTCATGACCTGACCATGAATCTGTCTGTGCGTAGAGCGTAGAGCGAGAATAAAGTCTGTGAGATAAAACCATGGACGAAGTATACAAAAGCACTAAAGCTGAAAAACGAGCCGAGCTAGATATATACAATAGAGACAGTGTGTCTCATTCTTATACGGTGACCATAAAAAAAAAACCATGTCTAGGAAACTTTTTCCAGAGACACTTACGTAGGTAGGTAGGTAGGTACATGGAGTGGAACAAACATTATTTATTATTATTTTTATAACACGGATTTTTATCACTTTTTGGTAATTTCGTAAAACAAAATGTTGATCTCCCAACCTTCCATAGGTAGTAGATAACTTGGGCTGGGCTTCCGTTTGTAAGAAACACGATAAAACGTTACTGATTACTTAGTTAGTGTTCAGTGTCGGCAAACGGCGTGACTCGTGACGCAGCCATGCCGTGATGTTTCTCGTCTGCCGGGCGTCCCGCGACGGCCAACTTTTAAATTTGTAGTATCGATGACCTCTTAGTATTTACCTGTACAATGGTCATGGCCACCCTTGCTATCATAAATGTATCATTTCAACTGTCAGAAAGGGACAAACTGCCTCTATGCTAACTCTCTTGGCTCGTTTTTTCTCTATCTATGACGGTAATCTAAATTGAGTCTTAACCTAATAGAATAAGGTCTTGTTTCGGTATTATAATTTTTTAGAGCGCTCAGTCCTTTTGTATACTACGTCCATGGATAAAACTAGACGAGTACACCACAGACAAACTGTCTGTAAATAGAAAAATAAATACTATGTACAACATGAGTTACAACCATAGACATAGAATTTTCGCTACGGTTACTAAACTCCCTAACGAGAGGTTAGCATGGATATAGGGTAGAGTCCGCGCCACGACTGAAGTCCGGTGACTGGAGCGCTAGTTTCTATGCGCAAAAGTGCAAAAGCAAAATCCACCTCTGTTATCCATTAGTTCCTCCAATGGCCGTCAGACTTCAGTTGTGGCGCGGACTTCTAACAATTTGTTCACCGTAAGATGGCACCTGCCATGGAGTATTAATTTTTCTATGGTTAGCGCTATTCCCAAGGCACAGACACAGACAAAGTGTATAACGCATGTGCCATCTTACGGTGAACGAGCTGTAGGTACTTAATTTAAAGCCAGAGATGAGCAAATCAGCAAACAAACAATGATTAAAGACAATAAATAAAATCACTTAGACCGATTAAAACATTGTAAAAACCTTCTTCCGAGGTAAAAACCCATGGGCTTAGTATTTGTATACTAAGTCCATGTAAAAACCATAGAGCGAGAATATAAAAAACATATTTTTATTTACTTATATAGTATTTATTTTACAAATTTGTAAAAACTTCTCGTTGTCAGATTGGCAAAACGTGATTTTACCACAGATAACCAAAACAAAAAAAAATGAAGAAGTATTGTCTGTCAGTCAATTTTTTTTTGTGTATGTGAGATATGCGTGTTGTTTTTTCTACAATTTGTGTTATCAAATCAATAAAATTATTAATTATTTGTGTACAATGGCTAAATATTGATCAGAATAACAATATGTACACTAATAGTGAGCCGTACGGGTCCAATGAACTGCCAGATAGCATGCTATCGCAAGTGAATTTGTCGCAAACGTCTCATACCAATAACAATGCTTTGAATGTTAATATGTTGGGCAAACAAGGCCGAGTTGCGTCTCAGACGAATAACGAACAGTTCAATGCGCAAACTTATTCCGAATTCGGACAAGTTCCAATGAGTTTTGAGCCTCCATCGAGTCCATGTTCCCCGCCTCAGTCCGATGGCTCTGATGATGGTGTGCCGCGTACTATGCACGCAGGACTCAACTTCGTCGCAGTAGATGTTCCTAAAGTACGTACCTAATAATTATCTTCTCACAATATTAATTCAGAATTAGATTCTCATTGCCCATAGAATTCCAAAAGTGAAGTAATAAGTGTAGTGTAGGGTGTGACCTACTTTATGTGGAAGGGCGTGGGTTCGATGTCGGGGTGACACACCTGCCGTGGTCTGTTCGGCCTAAGACGACGTATTGACGAGCTCTGTGGCGCGGCGGGCGAAGGTTTGCCTGCGACGCAAGAGGTTGGAGGTTCGATTCCCGCCTTGGAACAAATATTTGTTCAGGGTGTTCTGGGTATTTTAATAAGAAACATCTATCTATGTTATGTATTGTATAAGGTGGTTGCTTTTGCTTGTGGCACGAAATTCAAAGTTTTTCGTGTTTTTTGCTCATCACAGCTCATCAGCACTTCTTCAGATAGCGAAAACTATTTTGCCGGTAACGTTGTGGTATGTTGCTACGATACTGCTTCAATCGTAGCTAACTAATCATATTTATGTGATACTATAAATTAAAACTTGTGTGTTAGGTCATATAGGTAATTACCGGCAACATAGTTTTCGCTATCTGAAGAAGTGTTGATGAGCTGTGATCAGCAAAAAACACGAAAAAGTAATAATTTCGGCCCACAAGCGAAAGCAACCACCTTAAGTAGGTATATCAGTTATCTAGTACCCATAACACAAGCTCTGCTTAGCTTGGGGCTAAATAATGTTGTGTGAACTGTCCAGCATTATTTATTTATTTACTAGTTTAAATATTCAGTTCAGTTCTTGTTTATATGACTTTTACAGAGTAGATAGTAGTGTAACAAAACCAGCCAACTAACTTTTTTCTTCATACTCTATCTTCTTCAGTTCAAAATTGACACGGAGCATGAGGAAAACGAGTCAATACACGAGAACTACGTAGAAGTGAAACTAGAACCGGCGAGCTGGGCAGACACCGACTACCAGCAACCCTTCTGCAGAGACTCTAACGGAGTCATGAACCACGACAGGATCCACGGCCAAGTGGTGTACAGCGAAGCAAGTGTGGAGAGAGCTAGGGAGTACATTAGGAATGGTGAGAACTTGATACATTGTTCTAATTTATTTATTTATTGAATGAGCGAAGCGATTTCTCTGAGTCAACTTGGAAGAATCGGCGTATGTATGTATGTTTGTATGTTTGTCCGAGCATAAATTCCTAACCGTTGATGAAATTTGATTTGGGGGTAGATAGTATTGGTGCAATTTGTTGGTAAGGTTATGAGCTATATCGGTCGGGGGGTTGTAGAGATATTGGGGTCCGAGAGGGGGTAAAAAAAATGTGAGAATATTCAATCAAATGGGGTGTCATATGAAATCCCCTCGCTTCGACATTTCATAAATATTTTCTTAATTTTTTGAACTTATGTTGTTTTTGAGATAATAGGGTAAATCGAAAATATAAAAAACCAAAACCTCTAGGGTACTTCCACTAATCCTACAATGCTGAAATTATGTATGTTTGTAGCTTTTATGACACAAATCCTGGGAAAAGTCTAAAATTGAAGAATTTCGAAACTGGTACTCTATAGAACAATAACCAGTATAACATTCATTTTTGATCTCCCTTTTCTAGGAATTTGAACGACGTTGTAGTTCTATCTTTTCGAACCACCACCACGGTGACATTTATGTTCATTTTATGTGGATATACTCACGTCCATAGATATTTTTTCGAAAGAAATAAGGTAACCTACCTAAATCGCGTGTATTCGCGAGGTCTCAGTTCTGGGCGAACCACTAGTTTATTTATAATACACAGGCAGCTCTCGGAGCTGATGCGTGTATACCTTAGTCCTTATCAATGCACTTTAAGAGTTTGTCAAGTCTATTTTTGAAAGAATTCATTGAGGGGGCACTGATCACTGAGTCTGGTAGCCGGTTCCAAGTGCGCACGACGCGATTAGGCAATATGTGCATCCTCGGATTGCTGGTACTTGGCCCGCGTTGCAGCTTCAGCGAGTGTCCTCTGAGTCCTATATTATTGTTCATGGTATATAGTGTCTGTGATAAATCTGGTATACTGTAGTGGTTGTTTAGGATCTTCTAATATAAGAGCAGCCTTCGCTGATATGTCTACATCGTCACAGTGTGGAATGTCTAATTTTGGGCCAGTTTTTTAAGTTCTTAATTGTCCTTTCGTAGTCTGTTGTTGAGCTTGTTTTTGAATGCATTTACAGACGTGGCAGAAACAACATCGTCTGGTAGTATGTTCCAATTGTGGATCACTCTGTTACTGAAGAAGTGATGTGCAACAAGTTCGTTGGCAGGATCTCGAGCCAGTTTAAATTGGTGGCCACGAGATGATCTTTCTTTCTTCACAAAGATATCATGTAGGTCTGGCAGGTTTAATTGGTAGGGAGGTGGGTAATTATTCACCATTAACCGGACAATTCCTGAAGAATCCTCAGACATCTGTGGCGCGGCGGCCGAGTATCCTGTTGAAATGCGAGAGGTTGCGAGTTCGATTCTAGCTGCAGGACATAATTTGTATGATCTGCAAATATTTGTTCCGGGTCTGGGTGTAGTGAGGTACACCTGAGTTCCTCTTCGTAGTTCCTGATACTCACGACACATGGGGTCCTAGTGTGTGGTCAGGTTATGTATGTGACTGTTGTGGTGTTATTCAAGGAAGATTCTCGAGTGGTCACCACGTACCGGACGACGCATTTTTGGACGGACTCGAAAAAGGAAATTCCCTTAAGGGGCTAGTCCTTGAAAATGACACTTCGAATTTTGACACTATTCCATTATCTGTGACCTCCACCTTGCGGTGGGATTTGGAACTAATTAGGTAAACAAATCTCTCAACCGTACAATTGTGTAGAAAACGCATTACTTGTTTTGTCAATAACATCATTGAATTTTTGTTCTGTACGTAATCAGATAAATGTAAAAATAAAATAAATATATACTACCTATACAATCGTTGCTTGACTGACTGACTCGGTCACTGAAACGCAGAACGCACAGCGCGAATTCTAAATTCTAGGTCACAGAGACCTGAAATTCACATAGGTACATTTCTTTTGTGGTACAGCGGTGCTCTAAGAAAGGTATTTCCGAAATACACACCCTAAAGTGGTGCAGCGGGATGTTGAAGTTTGAATAGCAAAAACTGCACGCGGGCGAAGTCCCAGGCGTTCCACTACTGGATACTTGAGGAATCTCTGTGCACATATTGTGTTTTACATATTATGCTGTGTCAGGTTTCGTTATATTTTATAACAGTTTTATTCGATTTATTTTACCCCAAATAGACAAAGTGGTCAACAACTTCAATAACTGTACCAATATGGGTGCAAAGATAGTATTTCAAAATCATCATAACCGAATCGCAAATGAACATGGTCAAGAAACGAACAAACCCACAAAAACAACCAAAAAATACAGGACCACAAAAAAACAAAATTAAATCAAAAACACCCTAAAAACTCTCACAACCTAAGAAGGTTTGTACCTCTAAAAAACCCCTTCCAACTCCTAAAAACATAGGGTTTAGCCTAATCTACCTCCCTAGAGTTCATACAAGTCTTAAACTTTAAGAAACAATTAAAACCTCGTACAAACCCATACAACCCAATTTAAACCGGTATTGAACGACGGACCTTGCTCAGGAAAATATCTTGGGAATCGGGATTTGTCCCAGCAAGGCCCAAATTAGATCGTTTTGTCCGCCTCAAAACTCACTATTCTGCCAAACTTCCTGCTGATGTTTTTTTCCATATGAAAATTCATCCACTAAAATACCTACCATGTTTGTGTATATTAATTTGAATGTGTATGTGTGCCTACTTTTTGTCAATTGTACCTATTCAATAGGGCTGTTTAAAAAAACGCTCATGCAGTGATTTTATTATTTAAAACTATTAATTTAATCCTATTTCGTCAAAATACATAGTAACAGTTTTTCGAGTTATTTTTTACAGAAAGACGGATAAAGAAACAAATAAATTATATAGGTACCTACAAACTATGTTGGAAGAAATACACGTAATTGAAACATACTGACCACCTACAAAAAAAAAAACGGCGCGGCGAGGACGTTGCATTTGACATGCCTAGTAAGATAATTTTCAAACATGTATCGTCTTCTAAATTCTAATTTCCAGTACTACCACAGTATAAATAATAGTACCTACTTCTTGAAACATGCCATGAATTTGTTTGGCGTCTTTATGAAAGGATTATAGGAAATTCAAACCCTAAAATCAATGGTGTTGACGACCTCTGTGGCGCGGCGGGCGAAGGTTGGCCTGCGACGCAGGAGGTTGCGGGTTCGATTCCCGCCTCGGAACAAATATTTGTGCGATCGCAGATATTTGTTCAGGGTGTTCTGGGTATTTTCTATGTTTAATAAAAAATATCTATCTATGTATTATATTGTATTAAATATATCAATTATCTAGTACCCATAACACAAGGTCTGCTTAGCTTGGGGCTAGATAATGTTGTGTGAAATGTCCATTATTACTATCATTACTATTATTTATTATTAATTGGGGTCATAAAGTTTGGATGTATTGTTTGTTATTCTATTAAAATCTAAAATTAAAGCGGGCTCCCATACAAGAAAAGTGATTTTAACAAACGCGGTATCCCTTGGTCCGTAATAGGTAGACACAAAAAAAATATACAAAAAGTGTGTTATAAGTAGGTATGTACCCAGGGGAAAACAAACATGTTTATATTTACTTGCCTTATTTTTATTAATCATCATCATCAGCCCAGCTGGAAATAGAACATGTCCATAGAATGCCACGACAGCTGGTCTTGAGCCGCGTCCGTCCACAGACTTCCCGCGACCTTTATAATGTTTGGTACATCGGAAGTTCCCCTCCTACACTGCGTCGTCCGGTTGTTGGTCGCCACTCGAGGACTTTATTTCAGTCATCTTAATTAGTGCGTGTTGCCAGAGATGACTTACGTGACTGAGACGTGATCGCTAACTATCACACACACAAAAGCTCAAAGTATCACATCGGGTTATGCATGGAGAGAGCTATGCTATTACCATCAGTGTACAAATACGTAGTCTGCGACAACCGTTACTACAAGAAGTATTGTTACGAGATATTCGCGCCTAAAGTTTTTTTATCTTAAATTAGTGATCAGTCAGTGATTTTGTAAATATTTATCTGTTATGATTTTGATCTGTACGATCGCTACGATCATTCCCTTTAAAACTGTGTTTATTATATCGTGATAACATTAATGATTTTTTATTATTTATTAAATAATAGTTGTCTAGTGCAACATTATTTTAGAACGTGCTTAACCTAAGCATGTGCGCCGTATGTAACATAGTTATTGTTCGCATGTCTAGAGATTTTGTTACGGTGTTCAGCAAACGGAATATGCTCAAGCTTTATGCTCTATACCAATCTTATGTGCGGTAACATAGCTACTAACTCAGTTATACACCTAATTAAGATGGGAGAAAAATAAAATTACTGTAAGTAAGACCACAGAATAAATAATAGAAAAGAACAGAAGGCTCACATCGTGAAAAAAAAAGACGAACCTTGCTGGGAAGCAACAAAGTGCATTTAAGTTAGCATAAGTGCTTAGTGCCTAGCGGGATATTCACCTAAACATTCCCGCATTCATCTAATGTTTGAATCTTTTTATTTGTGTATTATATTTTTTTAATTTTAATTTTTATAATTTTATACCTTTTAATATTCTTTGTATTTTAGAATTTTAAACACAAATTAAATTAAAATTAAATGACTATTCCAAGTATATTCGGTACAAATTTAATTTGCGTAATGTTTTTTTTTCGAATGGAATTAAAAATGAGCTAAACTTTTGTTTTCTTGACAAAATCCGAATAAATTTATGGACATAATACTTGTTTTTGACTTTGTACGGTGAGGCGTGACGCGTCGAAATAATAACTTGGTAACTTTCTATGGCGCATGCCTATTAAATTGTTTTGACCAAATGTTCCCATTTTTAGGGTTCCGTAGTCAAAGACAAGGAACCTTTATGGATTCGTCATGTCTGTCTGTCTGTCCGTGTATGTCACAGCCTTTTTTTTCCGAAACTATAAGAGCTATATACTGTTGAAACTTAATACGTAGATGTATTCTGTAAACCGCATTAAGATTTTCACACAAAAATTGAAATAAAACAGTTATTTTTAGGGTTCCCCATACTTAGAACTGAAAACCAAATTTAAAAAAATCATCAAACCCATACGTCTGGGGTTCTATGGATAGGTCTTCAAAAATGATATTGAGGTTTCTAATATTTTTTTTTTCTAAACTGAATAGTTTGCGCGAGAGACACTTCTAAAGTGGTAAAAAGTGTGTACCCCATAACTTCTAAAATAAGAGAATTAAAAACTAAAAAAAAATATATGATGTACATTACCATGTAAACTTCCAACCAAAATTGGTTTGAACGAGATCTAGTAAGTTTTTTTTTAATACGTCATAAATCGTAATCCATCCAAGAACTTCTATATTATGTTACTTGCTACTACGGAACCCTTCATGGGCGAGTCCAACTCGCACTTGGCCGCTTTTTTTTAATGGTTATTTTTGGAAATTGTTAATTGGTACCTTATTTTTGCGTAGATTCAATCTTTATCGAATACTGACTATCCAAGTTTTTTTTGTAGTGTATTTGGAATAGTGGTGTATACCTTATTTTATACCAGTCAGTTAAATCATTCTAACGGTGAAGTTATAATTTGGTAAATTTTGCTAGAAGTATCTCCTATTTTCTGGTATAAATGGCACTAATTTGCTTATGATTTCTTCGTTTATTTCTGCAGTTATACCACTTGCCATAAAATTAGGCATAGCTTCTAGAAAACAAAGAGTTGAAAAAAAATTGTTTGTGGTAAATCCATTGTGATTTTAACTCAACACCGAGACTAGTTTTATATTTTGGGGTTCAATCCCCCCTATCTACTTTTACAGTATAATCTCTCTCAGGTACGTTTGATGTAAAAAAAACTGGAGCATGTTTGTGATGCGTGATCTCGATAATTATAAAAGTCCCGTGTTTCTAGAACCATTACATAGGTATTGTTTGAATTGACACAATTTATAAAATCCTGAAAATGATAGATTTGATTTGCTGATTTTGTTTTCATAGCAAGTTTCACTTGATGGTGAAATTAATTTGTAGACATGAAGCTATTGAACATTTGATAGCTAATGAGCAAGTGCTAGCCATATTGCTGTTGATACTATTAACAAAGAATAACATGAAAGCCCAGTTTTTGTACCAAAAGTTGTTGTTGTGATATCTAACCACAGAAATACATGCTTATATGCTTAAATAGTTAAGTCCCTGGGAAGATAAAGTTTGTTGGATACGTGTTCTCATCAGTAGTGTGATACACACGGGTTGTGTATATCATGACGTTATTTTATAACTTCTTTAATAATTTTATTAGTTATTTCATATGATCTGAGCTTATTTTGTAAGCAACCAATTGCTGTTTTTCAGAATCCCCATCAGTCTTGTTAGGCCAGTCACCGTAGACACAAAAATCGTGTTAGGTCGCAAAAAGTTGCAGGGTTCTGTTTTTTTGGGATGTTCTTAGGATAAATACCGATTGTATAAAACCAAGTTTGCAAATTCGATAGAGCTGTGCGAACTTTGCAATTTTTTGCGACCATAAATGTTTTAGATGACTGGGCCTATGTGTCGTTTGTAGGTTAATATTTAATATTTGTAAGGAGAAAGGTTATACACACCTCAGTTTGTTCAAAATTACTAGGTTTAATTAAGTAGTTGGAAGAGACTTTTCTTCTGGGTACTTCTTTACTTTGTATTAACCATTTTGCATTTTCTTAAGCTTTCACATGCGTACTTATCGTCGCGAGTATCGCCTTTGCATAACTCGCCACACACGACCTACCCACTTCAGCTTTGGTGAGTCACTGTTTGTTGAGCTCCCACTGACTGACTAGCACCAATCCCCCACTTTTTATCTTAGCGAATGACGGAACAATCAGATAGCCCACCTGATCTTGAGCGGTAACGTCTGCCTTTAACAATGCATTACCTCATATGTCACGTCCACCCCTTGTGGCATTGCACTGCGTCTACCGGCAACTATACCTTTCATACTGGAACACAGTAAAGCAAGCACTACTGCTTTGCGGCAGAAATAGTACTGGTAGTAGTGGTGGTTGGTAGTACTTTCCCGAACGAACTCTTTCACAAAAAAAAACTCTACTAAGTACTACTAAAAACTTGCACATACTTCGCCCTCCTGCGTCTCAAAACCAATAGTAGTAGTACGCAAAACAGCCGTAAATATATTATACCTACGATTGAAATGTCTACGATTACTGTTTCGTACAGTTTTAGTTTACTTAGCAAGACGATGGCACAGAATAAATAATAGAACAAGTACAGAAGGCTCACTTCACGAACAAATTTATATAAATAGCGGCTCTTGCTGGGATGCCAGAAAGTGCAATTCAGCTCGCATTAGTGCTCAATGCCTATCGTGATATTTACCTAAACATTTCCTCTCTCTTCTAACGCGTAACTCCATTGCTATCTGGCGCGGAGTGACGTTGCTCGTAAGGGTTGACACCAGTCGCTTACGATAACATAGTTATCTAATGGCAAAGGTACGTTAGTTGGTACCTTGTCATTGAAACTAAATATCTCTTTTAAGTGTAGGGGTACCTACCTACACCTAACTATTTAGGGACTATTTTGTAAGCGTCGTATTTCATTCCATAACATAATTATCTAATGGCATAGGTACGTTAGTCTGTACCTTGTCAATGAAACTAAATATCTCTTTTAGGTGTAGGTAGTGACAAGGTACAGACTAACGTACCTATGCCATTAGATAATTATGTTATGGAATAACATACGACGCTAACAAAATAGTCCAAGAGCCAACATCCAATATTCATAATATCGGTTCCCAACTACAAGTATAGCGTTTAACTAAGTAGCCTCCTGAGGTATGGGAGCGGCACGGGAGGGTGGTGATTTTCTTATGTCAAATGTCGCGAGACGTCACTTGACGTCAGTCGGGCGGCGATCTCGCTGCCGTCAATACGTGTTATTTGGACCGGCCGCTTTAGACAAGACGCACACGAGATTAGCAACCGAAGATGGATCCTCAGATTAGAGCTCAAAATAAAGATGTTGTTTATAATGTATATAATTTTTTCAACGTTAGTAAGCTGTCGGTCCCGGCTGTTATTGATTAATAGCAGTCGATAAGCCATGTCAGAGGCCCTCGGGCGGCTTGACAAACTCTGACACCAGAGGCCAGCACTACCTCATACGAAACGACGACGAACGTTAGTAAATCTAATCCAAATTCTGCCGAGCATGAAAACGATATAAATCTACACAGTATAATCACACAATAGAATCTATAGTTATGAAAAAGAGGGATTTGTTAAAATTAGTAAAACGAAATAAACCAGAAAAACAATTTAAAATTGATGTCATATTAAAAGAAAATGGTCATACGGTACTTTATTTGCCACCGTACCATCCGGATTTAAACCCGATCGAATTAGTATGGGGAGATATCAAGGGCAAGCTGGCACGAAAACATATTAACTCAAATTTTACTGAGAAAAAGCGAGCACTAGAAGAGTTATTTGCTAATTTTTCATTTGAGAAATGGCAAAACTGTGACGGTCACGTAAAGAAAGTTGAGGAAGAGTATTTCAAACACGACCATCTTAGCGACGATATAATGGATCAATTTATAATAAGATTACGAGATGACGACTCAGATAACGAAAGTGATTTCAGTCATACTGACAGTGATTCGAGTACCGATATGGACATAAGCTAATAAATTGAAAGTTCAGTTGAAAATATTGATATTAGTATTAAATATAATAATTATTTGAACAAGTATTTTATTCACTTTCGCAATGACTTAGGTACTTATTTGTATATATCATAAGATCTATCTTCACTAATTTTCATCACGTGTGTAGCCCGACAGTTCTTTACGTCACATGTCACCCCTCCCGTGCCGCTCCCATTCCTCACGAGGCTACTGAGTTAAGCGCTAGGCATGTACCTATCTTGATTAGCTTAAACTATATATATAATACCTACCTATAGTTGATATTTAACTGATTGACAATGGTATTATAGTGTAGTAGAAGCTGGCCGGGTGATTTGTACCTTCGTAATTGGGCAAATAAAAAAAAGCGGCAAAGTGCGAGTCGGACTCGCCCATGAAGGGTTCTGTAGCAGCAAGTAACATAATATAAAAGTTCTTGGATGGTTTACGATTTATGACTTATAAAAAAAACTGCTAACTAGATCTCGTTCAAACCAATTATCGGTGGAAGTTTACATGTACATCTTTTTTTTTGTTATATCATTCTCTTATTTAAGATGTTAAGGGGTGGGGGGACACATTTTACCACTTTGGAACTGTCTCTCGCGCAAACTATTCAGTTTAGTTTTTTTTATTAGAAACCTCAAAATCATTTTGAAGACCTATCTATAGATAACCCACACGTATGGGTTTGATGAAAAAAACTATTGAGTTTCAGTTCTAAGTTGTTTTTTTTTTCTATTTTTGTCCTTGTAAGTCCTATCTAACTACATAAATAAATCCGGAGACTTACAATTTAAGGATAGGTAGCAAAAGTCTACATTTGTTAGGTAGGTGTACCTAATTACCTATAATGTAGACGTCCATTTCTACACCTTTCGATGTCCCTTGGAAGTGTGAAAAACGTGAGGTTCGGATCCTTGTTATAATTCAGGCAGCCGAATGCGATGCAATATGCGTTTATCTTCATTTAAGCATAGAATAAATAATAGTAGTTGACGGACGACGTGACGCGGCGCTTGAGTGAGTTTACCGAACTAACTTCACGTGTGATCTGGCTGGCGCGCGGCAGCCCTCTGAATGGATTGACTCGTCTAGATGAGTCCGCCGGGTACTTGTAGCTTTATACCTAAAGCGCGGAGTGCGCCACGCCTGACGATGATAATATTCGATTCCTTTGTTTTCAGGAGTAGTTAAAGTCAAAAAATAATATCAACACTAGTCTTAAGCACCGTATATGTTGTGTATGACGTTACTATTCATATGTGTAGTATTTAGTCTAACATAATAAAAAAAATAGTTCAGTTATCCACCGTATAATATGTTACAGTGATTATATTTAGAATACATTTTTGATGCATGATCAAGCTCATACAAACACGTCAACCTCATACCTCATACCTAACTTACAATAAACATTATATTGATCAACTGGATTATCTATGAGGAACTAGTATGTCATAGATAACCCAGACAATATAGTTGTACTACAAATAATATTACGCGTCCGAATCAAGTCGCGGGTTACAGTACCTATACCTAGCTAGTATCTATTTTATATTATAATCGTCCAAAATTAGTAGGTACTTACCCAAAATCAGAATTCGTTTATTTTTGCTATACGTTTTTAAATTCCGACGGGAAACGAAAATATTCGTGAAGAGAAAATATGTAGGTACAAAATGTGTGGCTTCATTTCACCGAGGACTTATCGAGGACTATACTAAGTTCCATTGGTCTAGTTGTTACTATGTTGACAGAGTTATTTATACTTGTATTGTACGGAACCCTCTACACGCGAGTCCGACTCGCACTTGACCAGTTTATTTATCTTTGGCCTCCAATAAAGCATGGACTTTAATGGAGATTTTTGTAATAGCAGCATTGTATCATCAAAGTAACTAGATACAAGATACAAGATACAAGATATTTATTTGCATAAATAAGTGTTACAATTTGGTCTTATAAAATAGTGAGCACTTATGACTTATTTGCCCTCTGCAGGCATCGCAAATTTTTCGAGGGCGTAAACTGCTACTTAGTTTACTAAGTATATCTAGTTTACCTTTGTTTTACCTATAGGTAAAACAACTAACTACTAAAATGTTAACTAATACAACAAATAAAACATCCAAAGTTACTAACATTACAGAGTTATTAGGTACATTCATCAATTTGGAAATTTAAGAATAGGTATAAAAGGTAATTTAGGTAGCTAAAGTTGGCAAATGGTCATTTTTATTCTATTAAATATTCGTCAACAGTATAGAAACACCTTTGAATAAGGAATGTTTTTAGCTTTCGGATAAACAACCTTATTTTAGTTTCATTTTTTATATTAATTGGTAGCTTGTTAAAAATTTTTACTGCCATATAATAAGGACTTTTGTTTAGCATACTTATTCTAGAATATGGCAGAAAAAGTCTGTCTTTGTGACGAGTGTTTCTGTTATGTGTTTCGTTTATTTTGGTGAAATGGTTATTATTTTTATAAACGAAAATGCAAATGTCCATAATGTAAATTGAAGGTAGCGTCAGAAGATGAAATTTTATGAAATAAGGTTTACAGCTTTGCATGTTATCAATCTGGGCTATGATTCTAACACATTTCTTTTGTGTAATGAATAGGTCTTTCACATTTACACTATTTCCCCATAGCATTATACCGTATCTTAGCCACGAATACGCATACGCATAATACGCTGATAATGCAGTCTCAGTGTTCGTACTGTGTTTAATTTGAAAAAGGGCATATGTAAACTTGGATAGTTTAATTTGTATGTGTTCTATGTGAGTCTTCCAGTTGAGGTGAGTATCTATGTTTAAACCCAGTAAGCTATGTAATATATAGCTATGTAATATATAGTATACTATATATACTATATATAGTATACTATGTAATATATAGTATTAAGTTTATCAGTTATCTAGTACCCATAACACAAGCTCTGCTTAGCTTGGGGCTAGATAATGTTGTGTTGACTGTACAGCATTATTTATTTATTTATTGTTTCGATATCAAATTGAATTACCAGTATTATTATTAGTAACAAACAGCCAAACAGATAAAAATTGAATGATAGTATAAAAAAAGTAAAAAAAACATACCCTTCCTCACTAGTAAGTCGGGAAATAAGCAAGTATAAAGAGCTTGGTATATTCTGAGGAAAATCGCTAAGCGAAATTCTTTTGGTCACAAATCACAATATAAACTCCTTCGTGAGTATACTACAGTAGAATTGCACCGAGCAACTACGGAGGCCTGCAATGTTTTAAGTAGAGATCCACCAACTTATCAGTAGAATGAAATGTATGTAGTTTTCTATCATCTACATACATTTCATTCTACAGATATGTTGGTGGATCTCTACTCTGATCTGTAGAATTGGTTTGTGTTCACGACTGTATGATTGAACTGTCAAACCATGTCAGTCCCGTTAATTTTCACAAACCTCAAATAAATATGTATTTGGATGGGTTTCCTATTACCCGAATTACAATTATAACAACGAAAACTAACAATTTTCAGTAAAATAATACAAGTTTTTGTAATGATATATCGAAGTATCCGGTTGCCCATTTTCACCTGTGAATGAAAAATTGAACAAGACCCACCCTTCCAGAGCCGTGGATAACCACGGAATGACAGAAAATGGCGTAGAAATCGTGTAGATACGGCGATTTGAAAATGTTTTCGTGTTTTTACACATCTTTTGTATGAAAAGATCAAAAAGCCCAACTTACTTTTAAAACCAAGTGTATAGACATGATACTAAAGTGTTTTATTTCTCAGAAATAGCTGTAATTCCGTAGATTTAAGCTCATATGTAGATGCACTATTTTGATCAATTTTGTGAAAATGGGTAGGTAGTTTTGCAATTTACACAAAATCTAGAAAGAATTTTAGAAAACCCCTACTTACTTTTATTCAGCCTGAAGTGTTCTTTCTTCTGATCTAAATATTGTTAAGAATAAAGCTAAATTCCGTAAGTTCTTGGATTTTCAAAAAACCACTTTTCAAGGATTTTCAAGGACGTGGCCCTTAACGTTTCAGTTCTATCTTTATTTTATTTTATTTTATTTATTTTTATGGAAAACAAACAGCTTATTAAAGTAGGAAGGATACACAATGGAAGTGTAAAACAATTAAGCCTTAAACAGTTTTCACTTGTAGATCGAGAAAGATATTTATATAACATAAAAAGTACAACAGATACATTAGGCAAAAAAGACAAAAACAAAATCAAAAAGCCAAAAAGAAAAGGTAAACGATGAACAGTGAACCATATGAATCATCAGATAAAACTTACGAAACAGTAAAAAAAAAGTTAATAATAAATAGATAGGTAAATACACAATAACTACATATATATACAGGTATAGGAAGATTAGGAAATAGGAAATAATCAGGAAGCAAAAAAGTCCCTACTAATAAGTGTACTAAATAAATTCCCCCTCGTGTTGAATAGGTCAATGTTTTTCGAGTAGGCAGTGTTGAACACATGCATAGTGCGCAAACGATATGAGTTCTTACGGTAGTTAGTTGAACAAAATGGAACGTGTAATTTAAGGTAATTTGTACGCGTAGTGCTACTTGTTGGGACTATAAGGTCGATTTGAGAAAGAAGTGAAGAGGAATCAATTTGGTTTAATAAGATTTTGTGTAGAAGTGTAAGGTCAGCCGCTTCTCTCCTCTTACTAAGCGGCAATAAATGGTGGTGTTTACAACTGTCCTCATAATCAGGAAAATACGTTTTATGTTTCGCATGTTTATAATGCGAACTGCTAAGGAGTGGAATACGCTACCGTCGTCTGTCATTCCTGAAGACTATAATCTGGGTCTCTTCAAGGCTGGAGTGAATAGGTGCCTTCTAGACCTTTGTGCTTCATCTTCGGCCACATCGTCACTTACAACAGGTGAGATCGTGGTCAACCAAAGGTCCACCAATTATGTTCGCGAGAACATGTGATAATAAACAGTTTGCAGTCTCGGATAATGTAATTTGGGGAAAAACCACGTACCTTTGACCTCCGGATTCCCAGCTCCAGATGATATCGTTCCAGGAACTTGCGCTAGTACAAATTCACACGCACAATATAGTTTTATTTCAAGGTCCGCCAAGCTTGCTTCCACCGAATTATATATTGTCTGTTTTCCGATAATATTTTTGTTGGACACCGTGTGACCGTTATATACGACTCCATCCGATCCCAAGTAGTTCATTAAGTTATGTGTGTGGCGGCGCCACTTGCAAGAACTAAGGTCTCTGGTTGGTGTAGCGATACTATTACCGGTCATCCAATAATCGTAGGAGTGTGGAAATGCCGCCAAAATACAAATCCTTGACTAGCGCAAACATAAAAAAATAAAAAAATAAAAAACTCTTGCATGTCTTTACCTGTATGTAACGTAAATTACTACCAGGGCTAGATTTAAGGGAGGGCCATCTGCCCGGGGCCTCCACAATGGCTTGATGTCGCTCTGCCCCTCGACAGCGAATTTGACAATTTGCAATGTCTCAACTTACGTATAATTACTGACACAAATTGGCGTCCAGCTCAGCATTTGTTGTGTTGTGCGCCTCGACACCTAATTTGTCAATTTGCAATGTCTGTACCTACATATAATTTATTATTGATGTGTTATTTATGAGTATATCAAGCGTAGAGTGTGCTGCCTTATGAACTTTTGCTGATTCTCTCTATTATCTTATTTTTGACTGCCTACCTGAGGCTTTAAAGTTGATTTTCCTTTTTTTTCTTTGAATCAGCTTCCACTTGTTCTCGAGGCACCACACAGGCGCTCCCCGCCTAGTAGTAAGAAGGATCATCAAATAAAGGCGAGCCGTGTTTGTTGCCTGATTCTTCTAGGTATGGTCGTCATGGAACAGGAGTCAATTTATTTTATAAGACGAATCAAAATGATCATTGTGATTGCAATGAATAAAATAATCTTGAGTTTTGAGTTTTTTTGACAAGATTGTACTTATAAAACTGGGCCTCCACATCTCTAAATCCAGCCCTGATGACTACAGTGCCATCTAGTCAGCATTAGGGAACCAATCCAGCTACCACAGATTAAATCAGAACATGACACTCACTCTGACGAATTGAAATACGTATTGTGTTTCTAAAAACTCAATTAAATACCTAAGTTTTTTGTGTAATATATATTTTTCAATACAAGCTTTTATGAAATTAGTGATTGTAACCGTGTGCTGATCAAAATGAGCCTTAACACGGCCAGTCTACTATTATTATTATTTTAAATTATAGACGAGCAGCTTTCGCTGATGTGCCTATTTCAGAGTGTTGAAATGTCTTAGTTTTCAAGTTTACTCGCTGCACTGATTACACTTTAATTTATTATAATGTTAACAGTTTGTTTGTTCGCAAGCAGTTATCCAATCTGTTTTTGAAAGCGTTTATTGATGTGGCAGTAACAACATCTTCAGGTAAATCATTCCAATTATGGACCACTCTGTTACTAAGGAAGTGTCACTGAGCAGTGTTTGTGTTGGATGGTCCACGGGATATTTTACGACTATGCCCTCTCAACGACTAAGCTTTCTTTTAAAATACCTATAGATTTCATGAAATCCACCCATTTCCAATGTCATTTCATTATCCATCGAGGTGTTCCGTTGTCCACCGTCTCCATCATCAAATCAGCTCGCTTTCACCATCATATTGTATTGTCATCGGAACTTTACAGGTATTCCAAATTTCAGCTCAATCGGTTGAGGATAACTGCTTTAAAATTCAGTTGCAAGATTCCACACCGACATACATTGCAAGTTAATATAAAGCTTGTAAAACTGAAGGCAGGCTCAAGTTGTCACCACATCTGTTCCAGGTAATAAATCAGCGGTGTACCTGGAGTGTCCGTCGTGCGCGCTCGTGCTGCGCCACCCGAAGCGGTTCCTCGTGCACGTGCAGTGGCATTCGTTCGGGCTCACCAACGCGCGGCGCCGCGACGAGCTGAGGGAGCAGCAGAGTGCCAAGTGAGTGCCGCGCTCTAGGCTCGTTCCAACGCGCGCCGCGACGAGCTGAGGGAGCAGCAGAGTGCCAAGTGAGTGCCGCGCTCTAGGCTCGTTCCAACGCGCGCCGCGACGAGCTGAGGTAGCAGCAGAGTGCCAAGTGAGTGCCGCGCTCTAGGCTCGTTCCAACGCGCGCCGCGACGAGCTGAGGGAGCAGCAGGGTGCCAAGTGAGTGCCGCGCTCTAGGCTCGTTCCAAGGCGCGGCGCGACGAGCTGAGGGAGCAGCAGAGTGCCAAGTGAGTGCCGCGCTCTAGGCTCGTTCCAACGCGCGGTGCGACGAGCTGAGGGAGCAGCAGAGTGCCAAGTGAGTGCCGCGCTCTAGGCTCGTTCCAACGCGCGTTGCGACGAGCTGAGGGAGCAGCAGTTTGACAAGTGAGTGCCGCGCTCTAGGCTCGTTCCAACGCGCGGTGCGACGAGCTGAGGGAGCAGCAGAGTGCCAAGTGAGTGCCGCGCTCTAGGCTCGTTCCAAGGCGCGGTGCGACGAGCTGAGGGAGCAGCAGAGTGCCAAGTGAGTGCCGCGCTCTAGGCTCGTTCCTCGTCCAGTCATCAAATAAAAAACACCTCTTTTAATATGTATTCAATGGTCAATCTTATCCATTATCTCACCTGGTGGAAAGTGACGTTTTTTTGTATTGAATGAATGATGGAACCAGCTGTAGTATCCTAGATCCTGTTCATCTTAAGCAGTTATCAGCAGACACTGGAGTCTGGGGCATTTCCTTCAGTTGGAGCTCAAAATGTTAACTTTCGACGCCCTCAGGCTAGAGTTTAGGGTCCAGGGTCTGATAGGACCATAATACTACTGTAGCTGAATCTTCAGTATGGATCCAGTAACTATTAGGCCTTACTTAGTTCATAGTCACTCTATAGAGTTTTTGGTACAGAAGAGCTAGTATAAATAGTATTTTTGTCGGTTATGGTATCGGAATACACAATTAACAAAATCAATTCCTAGTGCTCATTGTGAGGGAGGGCTGCACCATCATCGAAACCAAATAACTTGGCTATTGGCTTAAATGTATGCCTTGTGCCACGAATACAAAGTCAAAGTCAAAGTCAAAAAGTATTTTATTCATTGAAATCACAAGGATCATTTTGAATCGTCTTAAAAAATAAATTTACATTTACTCCTGTTCCAACGCAACCAGACCTAGAAGAATCAGGCAACAAACACGGTCTGTTTTTCTTTTGATGATCCTTCTTACTACTAGGCGAGGAGCGCCTGTGTGGTGCCTCGAGAACAAGTGGAAGCTGATTCAAGGAAAAAAGGAAAACCAAATTAAAAGCCTTACTTAACAGTCAAAAGTAAGATGATATAGAGAATCAGCAAAAGTTCATAAGGCAGCACACACTACGCTTGATATAAATAAATAAAATAAATATTTCTGAACAAATCGCACAACATTATCTAGCCCCAAGCTAAGCAGAGCTACTCATAACTCATACTCAGACATTGCAAATTGACAAATTAGGTGTCGAGGGGCAGAGCGACATCAGGCCACGCGGCTTTATCATTAACATAGTCATGTTGTGTGTAATACGCTTTCTTAATTAAATTATTGTTTATGTAAGATTTAAATCTTCGAATCGAAAGTTTAGAAGCACTTTCTGGAAGTTTATTATAGGACCGAACAGAATTCCCCATAAAAGACCCACTTACTTTTTTTAATCTAAATTTGGGAATACTCAGTTTATTTTTATTTCTCGTGTTAAAACAATGCACGTCATTTTTTTCATAAATCTGTCTAAGTGTTTATGTGTATATAATAAGGTTTCGTAGATGTATTGCGATATTACCGTGAGAATGTTAATTTCCTTAAAACGCTCCCTCAAGGAGTCACGTGGCTTCATTTTATAAGTGGCACGTATTGCCCGTTTTTGTAAAACAAATATTGCTTGGATGTCTGCTGCTTTCCCCCACAGTATGATGCCATATGACATAACACTATGGAAGTAGCCAAAATAAACTAGCCAGCTGTAGCTTCATCAGTAAGCTGCCTTATCGTACGAACTGCATATGCAGCGGAACTCAGTCTACCCGCAAGTGCCTCAATTTGTGGTCCCCACTGCAAACTTGCATCAATATTAAGTCCTAAGAAAACAGTAGAGTTCACAAGATTGAGTGTCTCGCCACACATGCTAGTGGCACGGATTGTAGGGGCACAGAATGTTGTTGTCAGCAATTTCATATCGCCCCGCTCCCCGTGTGTTGAGGTAGTTAGTCACTGCCGCACAGTCGCTAAGACGATTTATTTTGTAACCATCTCCTTTTCATCATTGGACGAGCAGGCGCACGGCTCGGTACCATCCTTACCTCATTAGTATACCCTCTATTCGTACTAAACGCTTCAGTTCTACCTTTATATGCGAACTGCTGAGTGGAATTCTTAATTTTATGTATATGCGTCTATAAAGTGCGTCTGTATAGAACCGTCTTTGAATTCGTAATTAGATTTTTTTTCATTTGAGTGTAGATAAAAACCTTAATTAAAATCAGTAATCCAGTACATGTATTTTCATATGAAGTCACCCACCCTCACCAGAGGACTGAACATAAGTATTTAATATCTCCAGATGCATACTGAGATGATGATCCATGACTTTAGCCAACCCAAAAAATAATAATAGTATTTTTTATCAAAATGTTTCAGAGATGAGAAGCGAAGAGCGCGATACATGGAACGGCTTAAGATCGAGGAGGCTAGGGAGGCGCCCGACGGACAGTACCCCTGCAAGGACTGCGACAAGGTGTTCCTAGCGCGGGGCGGCCTCAAGAAGCACCGCGCCAAGTGAGTCACCAGAAGGGGGGGGGGGGGAGGGGTACTCCACTCGGAGCCTCATCACGTCCTGCAAGGACTGCGACAAGGTGTTCCTAGCGCGGGGTGGCCTCAAGAAGCACCGCGCCAAGTGAGTCACAGGGGGGGGGGGGGGGGGGGGGGGGGGGTACTCCACTCGGAGCTTCATCACGTCCTGCAAGGACTGCGACAAGGTGTTCCTAGCGCGGGGCGGCCTCAAGAAGCACTGCGCCCAGTAAGTCACAGGGGGGGGGGGGGGTACTCCAATTGGAGCCTCATCACGTCCTGAAGGACTGCGACAAGGTGTTCCTAGCGCGGGGTGGCCTCAAGAAGCACCGCGCCAAGTGAGTTACCAGAGGGGTGGGGGGGAGGGGCACTCCACTCGGAGCCTCATCACGTCCTGAAGCACTGTGACAAGGTGTTCCTAGCGCAGGGCGGCCTCAAGAAGTACCGCGCCAAGTGAGTCACCAAAGGGGGGGGGGGGGGGGGGGGGTCGAGGGGTACTCCACTCGGAGCTTCATCACGTCCTGCAAGGCGTTCCTAGTACATATTGAACTACTAGGTAACTTAACAAGTAACAGTTTCATGTCCGCACTTCGCCGATTTATATCGCGTAGGGGGAAACCCACAGATATTTACTCAGATAATGGCACTTCGTTTGTTGGTGCTTACAATGAGCCAATGAAGGAATTAATTTTCATCTATGTCCGCCCTATTCTCCTCATTTTGGGGGCCTTTGGGAAGCAGGATTCAAATCTATTAAGCAACCTAATTTATAAAGAACTGATCACTGTCCTGACACAGATCGAAGCAATCTTGAACTCCCGTCCACTTACCCCACTCAAGCGATTCAAATGATCTAATGCCACTTACGCCTGGACACTTCCTCATAGGGAAGCCTTTAACTGCACTTCCAGCCCCTGAGTATCAAGATAGCTCTATGAGCCGTTTAACCAGATTTCAAAGACTTGAACAACTCCGTCAGCATTTTTGGACCACGTGGTCCAAGGAGTATATCAGCTAGTTGCAGAAAAGGGTCAAGTGGCGCTCGGACAAGTCGGCCCTAGAACTCAACAGTCTGGTTGCCGTGAAGGAAGATAATCTCCCACCATTGAAATGGAGACTTGGCCGAATTGCTGCTGTTTATCCTGGGGTTGCAGGTGGTATTAAACGCGTAGCTGATATCCGCATTGCGGGTGGAAAAATAATACGAAGATCATTTAGCAAGCTCTGTCCCTTGATTGACTCTACTTGTTGAAAGGCAAGCTTTCAACGTCGGGGCCTCGGGAGGCATGTTGGGAAACGCCTACCAATTTGTTGGAGCAACGGCCTCCGCTGTTCGTGGCTCACATAGTTGTGAAAGGAACTGTCACTTTTTGTTCTGTTACCGATAAGTCATTGAAGAATTACACGACATCATTTTTGAAGATAGAATTTTTATTTAAAAGTACTGAAATCAACTCCTGCAGGAGATACCAATACACAATTTGTGTATGCTACGCTACGTGTAACAGGCCCAGGCGTCAGTTCTGTAAAACTAATAGCACACCGGATATATATGTTTAAATTAATTATAAATTATGTTTACTTCAGACATCATCCAATCCAGATGACATCGTGCAAGGTGTGCCTCGCGCCCGTGCGTGGGCTGGCCGGCTTCCGCGCGCACATGGCGACGCACACCAGCAAGGTACGACCACATGAAACACCTGGGTACGACCACATGACACACTTGGGTCCTGGCGCCGTGCGCGGGCTGGCCGGCTTCCGCGCGCACATGGCGACGCACACCAGCAAGGTACGACCACATGACACACCTGGGTACGACCACATGACACACCTGGGTCCTGGCGCCGTGCGCGGGCTGGCCGGCTTCCGCGCGCACATGGCGACGCACACCAGCAAGGTACGACCACATGACACACCTGGGTACTACCACATGACATACCTGGGTCCTGGCGCCGTGCGCGGGCTGGCCGGCTTCCGTGCGCACATGGCGACGCACACCAGCAAGGTACGACCACATGACACACCTGGGTCCTGGCGCCCGTGCGCGGGCTGGCCAGCTTCCGCGCGCACATGGCGACGCACACCAGCAAGGTACGACCACATGACACACCTGGGTACGACCACATGACACACCTGGGTACGACCACATGACACACCTGGATACGACCACATGACACACCTGGGTCCTGGCGCCGTGCGCGGGCTGGCCAGCTTCCGCGCGCACATGGCGACGCACACCAGCAAGGTACGACCACATCACACCTGGGTACGACGACATGACACACCTGGGTACGATCAGTTGACACCTAGGTACACCAAAAAATTTGAATTTCGCGCCGCAAGCATGATCTTCGAATCCACCTTAAAATACTTTCTTACTATTCTGCACGTAATGAGTATGACTGCCTTTTGGAGAAGAGTGTATGTGGATGGATGAATGTCGAGTTTAAGCTGGTGTGCAGAGTTTTCGGGATGACGCCAGTTGTTTGAGAATTATAGGGACAGTTTTGACTGTTTGGACTGTTGGAGACTTTACCTCAACAGCAAGATCCGTGTATTTAGCAATTTTTTCCGACTGGGTTTATTATTATGGGCTTGTTAAAATGGCGTTGTTTGTTGCCTTTCAGGAGCGCGAGACGCAGCGCTACCAGTGCCCCGAGTGCCCCAAGAAGTACAAGTTCTCACACTCGCTGTACAAACACATCGACACTCATCTGGTAAGTGACATCACTCTCAACTGCTATTACCATCTTTACATGCGTGTCGATCTTCTATAGCTTACTTGCTCCCAGGAACTCACGATCTGATCCCACCATCTCCTTTTCATCATAGGGCGAGCAGACGCACGGCTCGGTACCATCCTTACCTCATTAGTATACCCTCTATTCGTACTAAACGTTTCAGTTCTACCTTTATAATGCGAACTGCTAAGGAGTGGAATACAATACTGTCGTCTGTCTTTCCTGAAAACTATAATCTGGGTCTCTTCAAGGCTAGAGTGAATAGGTGCCTTCTAGACCTTTGTGCTCCATCGTCGGCCGCATCGTCACTTACCAACAGGTGAGATCGTGCTCAAACAAAGGTATAAACCTCTTGACAGTGTGGCGGTCGCGGGAGCTCGGGAAGGCGGCTCAGGACCGTTGTGTCGTTCTTTGAAGGACTATGATCAGCAGTGGACTTCTTCCGGCTGATGATAGTAGAGCTATGTATGCAAGACTTCGTCTGGGGAAGTATTATTGTACTGCTGTGTTGTAAGAGAACCTAGTATCTAGCTAGATAAACCGTAGTTTTTAAGGCGCAATATGTTCACAGCATGTCTATAATGAGCTCTAGAATTTTTAAGTTTTTGATAAGAGTTCTTACAGTTTTCAAGAAGAAGAAGATATATGGTATTTTTAAGCTTTTTATCTAGTGAAATCATAAATTCAATAAACTATTTGAATTACTTCACTTGATATTTTTTTAATCGAATAAACCACCTTTTTAAAATTGAAATACCATTTTAGACTTACTTCTTACAACATAAGTTTTTTTTTTTTTTGGTAACTTATTAATTATTATTTGAGTTAGTGAAGTCAAAAACAAAATTTAACAAAACTCTAAAGTGCATTTTTATATTAATTTGTTTACACACAAAAACACGGTATCAGAGCGCGCGCTCGCCTTCAAGTCTCATACAAACACGGTATCAGAGCGAGCGCTCGCCTTCGAGTCTCATACAAACACGGTATCAGAGCGAGCGCTCGACTTCGAGTCTCATACAAACACGGTATCAGAGCGAGCGCTCGCCTTCGAGTCTCATACAAACACGGTATCAGAGCGAGCGCTCGCCTTCGAGTCTCATACAAACACGGTATCAGAGCGAGCGCTCGCCTTCGAGTCTCATACAAACACGGTATCAGAGCGAGCGCTCGCCTTCGAGTCTCATACAATCACGGTATCAGAACGCGCGCTCGCCTTCGAGTCTCATACAAACACGGTATCAGAGCGCGCGCTCGCCTTCGAGTCTCATACAAACACGGTATCAGAGCGAGCGCTCGCCTTCGAGTCTCATACAAACACGGTATCAGAGCGAGCGCTCGCCTTCGAGTCTCATACAAACACGGTATCAGAGCGCGCGCTCGTCTTCGAGTCTCATACAAACACGGTATCAGAGCGAGCGCTCGCCTTCGAGTCTCATACATACACGGTATCAGAGCGCGCGCTTGCCTTCGAGTCTCATACAAACACGGTATCAGAGCGAGCGCTCGCCTTCGAGTCTCATACAAACACGGTATCAGAGTGCGCGCTCGCCTTCGAGTCTCATACAAACACGGTATCAGAGCGCGCGCTCGCGTTCGAGTCTCATACAAACACGGTATCAGAGCGAGCGCTCGCCTTCGAGTCTCATACAAACACGGTATCAGAGCGAGCGCTCGCCTTCGAGTCTCATACAAACACGGTATCAGAGCGAGCGCTCGCCTTCGAGTCTCATACAAAAATGTTCGTTGTAAATATTAGTGGACTATATTAGTACTTTTGTTATTTGCAGGAGAAAACGCACAAGTGCGAAGTGTGCACGAAGATGTTCGGCTCGTCAGCGCAACTCGGTCGGCACATGAAGTCGCACGAGAAGATAGCGCGCGGCGCCCAGTTCCACTGCGCCTTCTGCGGCAAGGGGTACTACGACACGTTCACGCTGCAAGTGAGTACTGTACTACGACACGTTCATGTGCAAGTGAGTACTGTACTACGACACGTTCACGTGCAAGTGAGTACTGTACTACGACACGTTCACGCTGCAAGTGAGTACTGTACCCTTAGTACGAGAATTTGTCAGTATTCGAAACTATATGAAGTTTCGTTTCCTTCAATACATTTTCTGACAGCGTCCTTAGTTTTCTCTTCGTTTTCGCCAGGGGCGCTGCTAGTAAATGTATGGAAGGAAACGAAACTTCATGTAGTTTCGAATACTGTCAAATTCTCGTACTAACCCCTCTGTACTACAACACGTTCACGTGCAAGTGAGTACTGTACTACGACACGTTCACGTGCAAGTGAGTACTGTACTACGACACGTTCATGTGCAAGTGAGTACTGTACTACGACAGGTTCATGTGCAAGTGAGTACTGTACTACGACACGTTCACGTGCAAGTGAGTACTGTACTACGACACGTTCACGCTGCAAGTGAGTACTGTACTACGACACGTTAAATATCTAAGCTTCTAGACATTCAAACTATTGCCGTAATCCTGCCTGATCCCTCACTAGGATCTCCTGTGTCGTGTCGTGGGTATCAGGAACTAAGAGTACCATGATACCTCAACACACAGTCATACAAATATAGTAGTAGTAGAGCTTTTTTGTGAAAGAGTTCGTCCGGGGAAGTACTACCACCATACCTATTTCTGCCGCAAAGCAGTAGTGCTCGCATTGCTGTGTTCCGGTTTGAAGGGTAAGGGTGCCGGTGAAATTACAGGCACATGAGACTTTTCATCTTTATGTCTCAGGGTGGCGGGCGCAGTGCAATGCCACATAGGTTGTGCCCTAGGTGGACGTGATCTATGAGGTAATGCACTGTTCATAGGCAGAGGTTACCGCTTAACATCAGGTGGGCCTCTTGCTTGATCCGTCATCCAAGTAGTATAAAAAAAAAAAAAAAAAAAAATTGTCCCGCAACCTCTAGCATCTCATCCGGCTACCACCGCGCCACAGAAGTCAAATTATTATTTTTGTAAACAAAAACCTAATGATTGTTATTGAACGTTCCAGATCCACGAGCGAACCCACACAAACGAGCGGCCCTTCACGTGCGACATCTGCAACACGGCCTTCCAGACCAACTCCAGTCTCAAGCGACACACCAGGATTGTAAGTACACACGAACGAGTGTCTCTACACGTGCGACATCTGCAACACGGCCTTCCAGACCAACTCCAGTCTCAAGCGACACACCAGGATTGTAAGTACACACGAACGAGTGTCCCTTCACGTGCGACATCTGCAACACGGCCCTTCACGTGCGACATCTGCAACACGGCCTTCCAGACCAACTCCAGTCTCAAGCGACACACCAGGATTGTAAGTACACAGGAACGAGTGTCCCTTCACGTGCGACATCTGCAACACGGCCTTCCAGACCAACTCCAGTCTCAAGCGACACACCAGGATTGTAAGTACACACGAACGAGTGTCCCTTCACGTGCGACATCTGCAACACGGCCCTTCACGTGCGACATCTGCAACACGGCCTTCCAGACCAACTCCAGTCTCAAGCGACACACCAGGATTGTAAGTACACAGGAACGAGTGTCCCTTCACGTGCGACATCTGCAACACGGTCCTTCACGTGCGACATCTGCAACACGGCCTTCCAGACCAACTCCAGTCTCAAGCGACACACCAGGATTGTAAGTGCCATCATCATCAACAACCTACTGCAGTCCACTGCTGGACATAGGTCTCTCCCATGGCACGCCACAGAGCCCGTTTTTGGCTCTCCTCATCCAGTTTCTGCCAGCCACCCCGCGCAAGTCGTCGCTCCACCTAGCCAGAGGGTGCCCTACACTACGTTTGCCAAGACGCGGTCTCCACTCAAGAACACGTTTACTCCACCGATTATCGGTTCTTCTGCAGACATGACCAGCCCACTGCCACTTCAGCTTGCTAAGCCTATAAACTGGCTAATAACTGGCCTAATTGGCTATGCCTAGAACTTTGGTTCTCTGTCGGATAACCTCGTTTCGGATCTTATCCCTCAGAGAGACTCCAAGCATAGCCCTCTCCATAGCTCGCTGAGCTACTTTAAGTTTATGGACCCGTCCTACAGTGAGTGTCCACGTTTCAGCTCCGTAAGTCATAACTGGTAGGACGCACTGGTTAAAGACTTTTGTCTGTAGTCATTGTGGGATGGAAAAAAGTACAATGTCGTCCGCAAATTGCAAATTTGTCAGTCGTTTACCTCCTACGACAATGCCTTTTGTAGCCCATGAATCAGCCAGTGTTTTGAAGACTTCCTCCAAGGCGCTTGTAAATAGTAAAGGGGAGAGCGGATCGCCTTGTTTCACACCCTTTTGAAATGTGAATGAAGGGCCATTGGAGTTAAGTTTAATATTTGCGGTGCTATGGCTATACTAGTTTGATTAAATCTATGTAGGTTTTTTATATTTGTTGATTTTCTAATGCTTTAAATATTGCAGAATGTTTTATGTTATCTGCGTAGTCCACAAAGGCTAAGTAAAGAGGTTTGTTAAATTCAGAGTATTTTTCTATGAAAACTTCCGTGAGTAATATTCATAATTGAAAAAACCGGTAATAACTCACGTAGGTACTTGTTCCGAGTCAAACACCCGACTCGAGTTTCTGGGACTTAATACCCCCTTCCTCAAGGAGTATACGCGACGGCTTCCCGGCGATCACTGCGGGCGCGCGCCCGGAGCCCACGACTGGTAGGTGCCGGAACTTCGGCAACGCTCGCACTCCCGTCATCACCCGAATGGCATGAATCATCGCCCGTACTGCGCCGATCATCATAAAGGCGGGAACACACGTAACTCACAGTGTCCGGATTATTGACTATCGCTGTCAAAGACTTTGCAGGTCCAGTGTCAAGAATTGGTTTCCAAGCATGCGGCAACATCCATCCCTGGTCTCTGTTGAAATTCGAATGGCGGTGAATTTCTATAGCCTCGCGTATTTTCCTTGGCACCCAAAACTTCTCTCTTGCCAGTACAGAAGCTTGGTCAAACCTAAAAAATGAACCGCATCCGGGAGACACGCATGTTCAGCTACAGCCGATTTTACCACATCCACATTCTTGACACTACGTATATGTTCGGCGGGTCGGATCTTAACATTACGACGTGTTTCCCCTATATAGGATTTGCCGCAATCACATGGTATTTATACACCCCAGGCACATTTAATGGGTCCTTATCCTTTGGTGACCGCAGCATATTCCTCAGTTGCCCCAGGGGACGAAACACTGTTTTAATATCGTACCGCCGTCTTAATAGGTATCCGATTCTGTCCGTTACTCCTTTAACATACGGCAGATAAACAGGACACCGTTCCACTCTAGCTGGTCGTCTTTGTTCACTACCACTAGCCCAACGGGAACATTGGCGCCAGTTGTACCCATTAGCCTCCAGTACCGATCTCACATGTTCCAGCTCAGTCGTTACATGTCGTTCGTCACACAACGCCAACGCCCTATTTATAAGTGATCTGGGCACTGCAGATAGCTGTGACGGATGGTGATGAGAATCTGCCTTCAAATACCTGTCTGTGTGGGTTGGCTTACGATATACTGCATGGGATAGTCTGCCACTGGCCTCCCTAATAACCTTTACATCCAGAAAAGGTAAGACACCGTTCTGTTCCTCCTCAACCGTAAACTGTATCTTACTATGTACCGTGTTTAGGTATGAAACAAAGTCTACCAGGGCGTCCCTCTCTATAATGGCAAAAATATCATCTACGTAGCGCCACCAGTATCGCGACTTCTTTTCACCATTTCTTGACACCTCCTCCTCAAACCATTCCATAAAGATATTCGCCGCCACCGGAGCTATTGCGGACCTCATAGCCACTCCATCCACCTGGAGATAAAACTCACCTTGCCAAGCAAAATAACAACTAAAGGCAATAAGCTGTCCATTCCGCATACTCAGTTGGCAATGTAGAACTGTTAATAAAATCAGCGATAATACCGATCGTCTCATCAACCGGCACATTCGTAAATAAAGAGGTCACATCAAAACTGACCATGATCTCGGAATCAGCTATTCTCACATCAGCCAGAACCTGAATAAAATGCCTTGAATCCTTAATATAACTGCTCGACTTGCCCGTGAAAGGTAGTAGCTCACTGGCCAGATGTCTCGACAACTTGTAGGTAGGAGAGTCTATTTGCTGTAGCTGAACATGCGTGTCTCCCGGATGCGGTTCATTTTATTAGGTTTGACCAAGCTTCTGTACTGGCAAGAGAGATGTTTTGGGTGCCAAGGAAAATACGCGAGGCTATAGAAATTCACCGCCATTCGAATTTCAACAGAGACCAGGGATGGATGTTGCCGCATGCTTGGAAACCAATTCTTGACACTGGACCTGCAAAGTCTTTGACAGCGATTGTCAATAATCCGGACACTGTGAGTTACGTGTGTTCCCGCCTTTATGATGATCGGCGCAGTACGGGCGATGATTCATGCCATTCGGGTGATGACGGGAGTGCGAGCGTTGCCGAAGTTCCGGCACCTACCAGTCGTGAGCTCCGGGCGCGCGCCCGCAGTGATCGCCGGGAAGCCGTCGCGTATACTCCTTGAGGAAGGGGGTATTAAGTCCCAGAAACTCGAGTGGGGTGTTTGACTCGGAACAAGTAGCTACGTGAGTTATTACCGGTTTTTTCAATTATTTTTCCATGATTTGATTTAGTGTATGGAGGTGTTCAGTAGTAGAGAAACCGGGTCGGAAGCCAGCTTGTTCCGATAGTTGGTCGAGCTTGCTCCTAATGCGGTTTTGGATAACTTTAATAAAAGCTTTGTACACATGTGACACCAGGCTGATTGGTCTGTCATTGCCTATGGCGGATTTGTTCCCCTTCTTATTAAGGAGAACAATGTTTGCGTGGCACATATGTGTTGGGATATTTCCTGTCTGCAGAATCGAGTTGAATAGATTTGTTAAATGGGGGAGTAAGGTGAGTGAGCCTATTTTTAGTGCCTCAGTTGTTACCCCATCTTCCCCTGGACTCCTTTCGTATTTCATTGCTCTTAGCACTAGCTTTTAGCACACTTTTTGCTTCTAGTACAAAGGTCTATCAATGTTCGAAAAAAAGTAGTTCCAATGTGAATGTTTGTTCCAGTCGCACAACTCAGCGGCGCCGCATCGCTGCACCACCTGCCAGCGCGCCTTCAACTCGGAGAGGGTGCTCGAGCGACACGTGCTGCGAGCACACTCAGACCCCGGCAACTTCCAGTACCCGTGTGCGATGTGCGACAAGAGGTACTGACACCGACCCTACGTGGCATTGCACTGCGCCCACCCTGAGACAAAGATGATAAGTCTCATGTGCCTGTAATTTCACCGGCACTCATACCCTTCAAACCGGAACACAGCAATGCGAGCACTACTGCTTTGTGGCATATGGTGTACGCGTCTATGGTCCAATCAAGATCCCCAACACACAATGACACAGGTCCATCACGGGAATAGAGCTCTTCGTGCTTCGAGCCGACTACTACACCCCCACCAAACAGGAGGGTGGGGGGGGGGGAGTATGACGTGTGTGCCTGTTATAGGTTGTAGGGACCACCTTATTGCAAACTCGCAGATGTCAGCAAGTGGGTCAAGGCGACGCGCCATAGGCGGCAGTCCGCCCTGAACCGATCTAGAGTTAAAACGTTGTTCTTTAACACAAGAAATCAAGAAATTCCTGGGGGGGGGGGGGGGGGGGGGGGGGTTCGGGCGTCCCCGCAGTCTCCAGTCTAGTCCGCAAAAACGTGTGGCATACCTAGCCTGGGTTGACGCAAGAAACGGTAAAACCTCTGATGCACGGATTAAGAAGAAAGCCTATAAAAAAGCCGCCAAGTCCTGCAAGAAGGTGATACGGAAGGCTCGCTTCAATCGGATTGGCCGTTTGGGGGCTAAGCTTGCTGCATACCCTGCGGGAAGTAAGCTTTCTGGTCTCTGACTAAGTCGGTGGAAGCGCACTTCAGCCGCCCTTCACTCGCCGCACTACTGAAACCGAACGGGTCCCTAGCTCACTCTGCGGTCGAGAAAGTAAATTTATTTGCCACTCAATTTGCGTAGGCTTCGTGACTTGACACCTCTGGCGAAACTCCACCCAGCCTTCCTTGGTGCGAAGCTTCAATGCAAGAAATTCGCATCCAGCAAAAGGAAGTGCTCAAAACGCTACGTAGTCTCGACGTGAATAAAGCTAGCTGTCCTGATGGTATTTCGGCCGTAGTGTTAAAAACCTGTGCCCCTGAGTTGTGTCCAATATTAACGCGACTGTTCCGCCTCTCTTTGAAAACTGGTGTAGTCCCCATGTCTTGGAAGCTCGCTAACGTGGAACCTGTGCCCAAGAAAGGCAGTCGTGCTGACCCTTCGAACTACCGCCCTATCTCGGTCACCATGTAACCGATCGGTTACTATGTAAATGTATGGAGCGTGTACTGAATAGGAAACTCCTTGCATACCTTGCTCAGGGCCGCCAATACGGATTTCGCTGAAATCGGTCTACTCGGGACCTCCTTGTGTATGCCCTGCACATTGGGAGTGAGACCATCGAGAATTATGGTGAAGCACTGGCTGTTTAATTAAACGTCTCGAAGGCCTTTGATAGGGTTTGGCACGCTAGCCTTATTGGCAAGCTTCCTGCTTACGGTCTGCCAGTTCAATTCTGCTCTTGGCTCGCAGACTTTCTGAGGGAAAGATCCATTCGAGTAGTTATTGACGGCTGCTCGTCGGATCAAATGGCTATAAATGCCGGGGTATCTCAGGGGTCAGTGCTATCTGCCACACTGTTATATGCATATTATATTGCCGCATATTAATGATCTGCTAATGCCCGGTATTATTGGGTATGCAGACGACAGCACAGTTGTGGAGAGATACATTTCCACAGCGCGTGCTAGGCAGAATGTAATTCTGGAGTTAAGAGATAAGATGCTGCAAGCGTCTGAATTTGACTCTCAAGGCTGTATCCGATTGGGGCGATGCCAACCTAGTCAAGTTCAACGCCTCTAAAACGAAGGCTTGTCTCTTCTCGGCGAAAAAAAGTCAGTTTCTCCAAGTTCCTGATTCAAGTTCAAGAGATCACCTCGAGCTCTTAGGCGTTTCACTCACGCCTACTCTCAACTTTGGCTCCTACATCGAGTCTAAGGCAAAAACTGCTTCCATGAAGCTGGGTATCCTGAATAAGGTAATGTGTTACTTCACACCAGGACAGCTTCTAAGTCTGTACAAAGCACAAGTCTGGGCTCGTATGGAGTACTGCTGCCACGTTTGGGATGGCTCGGCCAAACACCAGCTTGCTGTCTTGGACTCGATCAAATGCAGAGCTTTCAGGCTTATAGGTGAGCAACATAGATATATAGATAGATAGATTAGATAGATTAACACTTTATTGTACACCAAAAATTCATAATAAAAAAACACAATAAAAGGATTAACTAAATCAAATTATAGTACAATGGGCGGCCTTATCGCTGAAAGACATATATAACATATGGCGGAGAATAAGATCCAGAGTAGCGAGCACCGCCGTAAAGTCGCGTGCCTTTCGATCTTCTATAGGTTACATTTCGGGGAATGTGCCCAGGAACTTCATGATCTGATCCCACAATCTCCTTTTCATCATAGGATGATCAGACGCACGGCTCGGTACCATCCTTACCTCATTAGTATACCCTCTATTCGTACTAAACGATTCAGTTCTACCTTTATAATGCGAACTGCTAAGGAGTGGAACAAACTACCGTAGTCTGTCTTTCCTGAAAACTATAATCTAGGTCTCTTCAAGGCTAGAGTGAATAGGTCCCTTCTAGACCTTTGTGCTCCATCTTCGGCCACATCGTCACCTACCAACAGGTGAGATCTTAGTCAAACAAAAGTCTATCAATGTTTTAAAAAAAACCTGTACCGTTTGGCTGGTTTATCGTGTGAAGGGTTAAAGAACGTCTTAACTCTAGATCGGTTCAGGGCAGACTGCCGCCTACTCGTATGGTGCAGTGTCGCTTTGGCCCCTTATCCTCATCCTCGCCTCAGATCGAGCCTAAAACAAGACTTCTGCAATATGTCTCAAGAGTAGGTTTTTGACATATGTGCGTCGTATATTTGCGAGTATAAAATACTAATAGTAGGAATATATCACTCAAATCTAACATGTATGGATGAGTACTTAAATCTATTCGATAAACTATTGACTAAAATAAATAGTGAAAATTACCTCGCGGTAATTTTAGGAGCAATAAACTTAGATTAGTGGACACCCCATCTCGTAGAAAACTAAATGATATTCTAGCATCACATAACTTTGTGCAGCACGTAAGCACGCCCACTAGGTTTGGTGCTACGAGCGCGACTGCATTCGATCATATTTATACAAACATTAACCCTTGCCGTATCAGCGCAGCTGTTATAGTGACAAATATCAGTGATCACACCGCACAGCGAGCCTGTATCACTGGGTTTCTCAAACCTCGTGTGCAACCACATAAGCAATGTAGACAAGTCACTCGAAACCGTAAAACCGACTATTGATCTGCACTAGATAGCATTGATTGGAAAAGGATATTCTTGGAAACAACCGATTGTGATCTACTGGCATCCAAAATATCAAACGTGATAGTCTACAACTATCAGGTTTTCTTCCCAATTCGGTTTGTTCCGGCACGAAAGCACATTGGAAGCCCCATTGGATCACAGAAGAAATAATCAATTTTAGAAATATTATTGTATGTCGTTTGTATATTGCAATCCTCGTTTCCTAACCATGACGGAGTAAATCAACTAAGATAAAAGGTATTAAGTACTTAGAATAGTAACTTGAGCGACACTAAATTTAAATATTACTCTAAAATATTACAAAACAGCAGTAACAAAAGTAAGACAATGTGGTCCATCATTAATAAAGAAACGGGGCGTGGAACCAAAGACAGAACTGATGTAGTGGACGTAATGCGGGGTGCTGACGGTCAGCCTTTTCACAATAAAGTGGACGTTGTCAATTACTTAAATAACACCTTTTTGACCGCAGGGTCTCAAGCTGGGGCTCCATCAGCTAACGTCCCTAATAGTATATCCATGTTACGTAGTGCCACCAGGTACAATATGTGTTCATTACGTATTCAGCCCTTCTCTGCGTACGAAATAGTTAAAATAATGAAAATAGGAATGACGGCTAAAAAAACAGAGGATATCTATGAACTCTCGGTATACTTTTTGAGAGAAATTATTATCTTTCTGGCACCTATGCTATCGGAACTTTTTAATAGGTGTATAAAAAGTGGGTGTTATCCACGTACACTTAACAAAGTAAAAATTGTTCTGATTTCCAAGGGAAAGGGATCAAAGGCTTCCGCCAAAAACTACCGTCCCATTTCCATAATACCGGCAATGGCAAAAATTTTGGAGGTCGGTATCAACAAAAGGTTATTGCGGTTTTTCAATGAAAACAATATTTTTACCTACCGCCAGTATGCGTACCGGCCCGGTAGGTCTACGACAGCCCTGGTTCGAGAGCTCGTATGGAAAGTCACGGGAGCTCTAGAAGAGAGGCAGCAAGCCGCTGTTGTATGTTGCGACCTCTCTCGGGCCTTGATCTTGCTTGATCATTACGGAGTCAGAGGACCAGCAGCTAAATTCATGAGTGAATTCGTAACTGAGAGACGTCAGGTTGTGGTCGGCGATTCCGGCAGAGTTCAGTCGAATGAAGGTATCTCGGACCTGGGTGTCCCACAAGGTTCGTGCCTGTCCGACACTACCTTTTCTCTACTACTCAACGACTTACCAAACTCCATCGATGGTTCCGAGATCTACATGTTCTCTGACGATGTGGCGGCTGTTGTTACAGCTCCAACTACATCGGATCTCAAGCAAAAGCTGAGCGATGTCACTAAGCAGCTGTGTGACTGGTTCAGAATAAACGGGCTGGCCTTAAACCTAGACAAAACGTGTTTCATACGGTTCTCCCTCGCAACGAAACCGCAGGACCCCATACATGTAGCCGTAGGTAACACTATATTGCAACAAGTGCATACGGTGAAAATGCTCGGTTTCCACATGGACTCGGGACTCAAGTGGAACACGCATATTGATAAACTATGCGCTAGGTTAGGTCGGGCCTGCTTCGCCTTGAGTCGTCTAGCAGCATCTGCGCTTCGACATACCGTGCTCGGCTGTTACTTCGCCACAGTTCACTCCCTACTTGCGTACGGTACGGAGTTGTGGGGAACGGCAGCTGAGTGTGAAAGGGCTCTCATTCTCCAAAAACGAGCAATTCGCGTCTTGGTTCGAGTGCCATCCGAGGTCTCTGCTAAACCATACTTTACCAAGCTCAATATCCTTACCGTACCTTCAATCTACATCTATCAGATAAGTTTGTTTGTACGTATGAACATTGATAAATTTGTAAAGTTAGGGGCAACTCATCGTTTCTCAACCAGAAACAGAACTAGGCTACAGATCCCAAAGCACAGGCTCAAAAAGTCAAAAAATCTGCTTATGTGATAGGAGTCACCATTTTTAATAAACTGCCAGATGAGATAAGGGATGCAAAATCAGACGCCGTGTTCAGGAATAAACTGAAACAGTATTTAATAAAAAAAAGCCTACTATTCGGTCAGTGACTTCGTAGAAGATAAATTAAATAAGTTTTTACTTGGCGTATAAATTGTTTTTTTTTCTTTTTCTTTATAATATAAATAAAATAATTGTGTACCTCTGTACCTTATAACATTATTTGACTTGTAAAATAATATTTTACCAATAAATTATCTGTATCTTGCTGACATCTGCGAGTTTCCACTAAGGTGGCCCCTACGCAGGTAGCTATATTCTTTGCATGTGTGTGTCCTGTCTTTGGCATCTTAGTTCCAAACGAATAAACCGATTTCAATTTAGCTTTCATTGTCTGAAAGGTGACTTGATCGAGAGTGTTCTTTGTTGCCGCGCCAAAAGTATGAAGTGAGCGGTGGTCCACTGCAGCTGACTTCATTGATAACTTGTAAAAACACTGTGCTGTGCACAGCTCTCAAAATTACACGAATTAAATAGAAATCATTAATTCCCCAAATAAAGGGTTTTATTACGATAATTTCCTAAAGATTAACATTGGCGACCGTGACAATTGAAGAAGATCGAAAGGAATCTGCAAATTACAATAAATACATCGCGCGTCATCCACCATTTTGCTCGCTGGCCCGTGACCGGCCGGCAGAGGAATCGAAGCAATCTTCCATTGAAGAAATCGTATCTACTAAATCTGGATCCATACCATCACCAAACACGGATTTCTGGAGGTTCTACAATCGAAATCCACTGCTATTGTCACCTTTTTGGGCCCGGAAGGACTGGATATAAATCTAACCAAATTAGGTTACTGGATATCACTGGACATTTGGACTTGGACATTGTTTCGTTGGCTCAGTGGAGCACCTAAAACTTCACGCCTGCAGGATAACATTCCACGAAAGTTAAGTGCCCTTCCTATAGTTTGTACCCTTTTAATTATCCTACTTTGATCCTACATCTACCTAAATTCATCTACCTGTTACCTGAATCAAAAGTTTATAAGATCTTTGGTGCAAAGTAATCATTAAAAATCCATAATTTAATATTAAAATACCTACGTACCTTTGCAAGCGCTAACTATAATCATAATCAATTTCAAAATATGGAATAACTTGCTTACAATAATAGACTAGGTTAATAAATTGATTCTAAATAAATACCTACTAACAAAAGTAGACCTTAAATCACCTATTCCTTCCTAAATCTTACAAAATTAAACTTAAAAACACCTACTATTACGATTTTACCTATAACCTAAATCCGCCGCTTGCTAAGTAATAGGTATAATACTAAATTAGTAAATAATACATATAAAACGTACTCAAAACAACGTAAAGCCTTTGTGGATAGTTTGTGTCACCAAACAAAGCTATAACGTTAGGTAGGTTATCTAGCAGTAACTGAGTAATAGACAGCTGATAATTGCATACCTACCTACCAAACGTACAAACATAATCTGTTTGGTAATACACATTATTGATTCGTCATAATTTACAGTTTCACTTGCATCATTTTCCATAATTGGCTTCAATTAACAACTTAATTGTTCTTTGATAAATAATTGTCATTATTTTGCGAAAATTAACGTGATTTGACTGAATAATTCCAGGATTCGTGCGCTCACCTGGCGCAGTAAGGTGCATTGAACTTGAACTCGCATGGGCTATTTTTAGCACTCACCTATCGCTGCGACACAAAGTCAGGCAGCTGTTCTGTGCTTACTACTCGGGTCCGCCGGCTTCCGTACGATACCTACCTACCTACTACAGATTCCGCCAGATAAGGAGCGTGAGAATAAATCTATTTTATACTATCCTACTCATCTCGTACCATTTTTCGAGCTTTATCTAGTTATTGGGTTATTTTTAAATAGGTTTGGGTTATTCTAAAAATCCTACGTATTTTCTAAAGCAAGTAAACTACTAAATTCTGCAAAATGGCGCAAAAACCTGATTTTTTAAAGACATTGACTCTCAGACGAAGCTCGATAAAGGGTCAAATAACCAAGTTTAAGAAGTACCTTGATGAATTATTAGAGAAAAATAATGATTTCGAGCAGTTAGAGTGCGCAGAGCTAACTCTTAAACTTGGAAAATTCGAGATGTTGTCTTCTAGATTCGAAGAGGTGCAAAGTGAGATAGAAATATTGAATCCTGATTGCATTGATGAGGAAATTGATGAACGTGATCTCATTGAGCGTGACATAATTCGGTTAATAGCCATGGCTAAGAATCTGCTAGAACAAAATAAACAATATTTGGAGCTTTCCCGAAGGGACTCTCACGCTCAGTGCGGTCATGGACATCAAGAAATAGGCATTAAACTACCAAAAATAGAAATAGTAAAATTCGATGGTGCTTACTTTCGCTGGCTGCAGTTCCGCGATACATTTACATCTCTAGTACACAAAAATGAACGTTTATCGTCAATTCAAAAGTTTCATTATTTGATCTCATATCTCGAGGGTGATTCGGCTAGGATAATCTCTAATTTGGAAGTGTCCTCAGATAATTACACCACTGCGTGGAGTTTGTTATTGGAGCGATATGACAATAAGAGGTTATTGGTAAACCATCACTTAAAATCATTATTTAACATACAACCGATTACTCGCGAGTCTGAAAAATCGTTGCGTTTCCTCGTTGACCACGTGACAAAGAATTTGCGAGCTTTATCAAGCTTAGGTCAACCCACTACTCACTGGGACGTACTTGTAATATTTATGTTGACCTCAAAATTGGATAGTCGTTCTCTTGAGAAGTGGGAAGAGATGCGTAACAGTCTCTCTGACATACCTACGTTGAAAAACTTCAATAAGTTTTTAAGTGATCGCGCGGATGTGCTTGAGGCGTTAAATAGTACTAAATACGATCATAATAATACAAAATCATTAAATAGTAACAGTAATAAACCAAATTCAACCAGTCAAGCACAATCAGCATCTAGCAACACTCAACAAAATCGCTACAATAATAATCGCCCTCATAATCAAACCAACTCATATGCGACTGCAACTACTCAAGACACAAGCGTTTTCATGTGTATTATTTGTAGTGCTAATCACAAAATTTATGATTGCCCAACATTTAAAGCAAAAAATGTTGAAGAGCGAATGACTGACGTATGTACATACAAATTGTGTGTCAATTGTCTCAGGCAGGGTCATCCAGCGAGCGACTGCCGTATGGGATCCTGTCGAGAGCAAGACTGCAAGGAACGGCACAACTCGTTACTTCACAAGCCAGCTCAAACGCAACAAACAGTAGTAAACTTTTCAAAAGAATGCGGTACCAATATGGTTACTCGCCAGGTAATTTTATCTACAGCCATTATCGAGGTTTTAAATCCAAACACGAATCGGTGCGAGAAGGTGCGCGCATTGTTGGATTGCGGCAGCCAATCATCATTCGTGACTAAATCGCTACAAAAAAGATTGGGTTTAAAAACCAGTCCAATCAATACGATTAATGTAATCGGAATTGGAAATAACTCAAACAACAAGGTGACCGAAAGTTGTGTTACTCAGCTAAATTCAATGACCACTCAATATAGCGTAACTGTGTCATGTTTCATTCTTGATGAATTGACAGGAGAAATTCCAAAATCTCCGATTGACATCAATAATCTAAAAATCCCTCAAACAATAAGGCTAGCCGATCCTAAATTCGACCAGCCTGCACCTATTGACATTTTGATTGGTGCTGATATCTTTTGGGATATTCTCGGTTGTGATCATCGTTCGTTAGGTCCCAACAATCCAAAACTCAGGTTATCTAAATTCGGCTGGTTGATAGCTGGCCCTACTTACACCACAAAATCGAAATCGCATAAAACCATCCATTGTAATCATGCAGCTGTTTCAGATGGTTTCCAAAATGATAATTTTGACGAAATGCTAACGAAATTCTGGTCACTTGAAGAGCTACCTCAACGGTCCTTTTTAAACCCAGAAGACACGAAGTGCGAAGAGCTTTTCAACTCTACCACGTCTCGGTTAGAGTCGGGCAGATTCTGTGTAAAGCTACCACTAAAGGACTCTCCTGACTGCCTGGGCGATTCGTACAGCTTGGCTAAAAAACGGTTTTTCTATTTAGAAAAACGATTTAACTAAAATCGAAATATGTGGAGTTTATGCGAGAATATGGCTCGCTTGGTCATTTATCGCAATCACCCATCACTAGGCCAGACCCATCATATTTTTTATGCCACCACGCTGTTATCAAAGAATGCAGCGAGTCTACCAAATTGCGTGTAGTATTTAATGGATCCGAACCCACCTCCTCCGGCTATTCAGTTAATGACATTTTACTAAAAGGCCCTCATGTACAAGACTCTCTTTTCTCTATTTTAGTCCGAGCTCGGCAGTATCAATACGTTATAACCGGAGATATTGACAAATTTTATCGTCAAGTGTATATTGGCTCGAACCAAGATCGAAATCTGCAGCTAATTCTGTGGAGGGAAGAAGAGTCTTTGCCTCTTAAAACTTTACAACTGAATACTCTCACTTACGGTACAGCAAGTGCGAGCTATTTAAGTACAAGATGCCTTTGGCAAGTGGGGGAAGAGTGTGAGAATCCATTAATTAAGAATATTATTCAACACGATTTTTACGTGGATGATTTATACACTGGTTGTGATGACGAGAAACAATTACAACATATACTAAAATCAGTTACAGATATACTAAAATCTGCATGCTTCAAATTGAGAAAATTCAAAACAAATGCTCCTCATTTGCTTAAAGAAATAATATCAGGTAATGATGAGTCACTTTATCTCAGTGAGTCCAACAGCACTCTCGGTCTTGGATGGAATCCCACTAGTGATTCATTACATTTTCCGTTCAAAATGCCACTTAGAGGTAAAGAAATAACTAAACGTTACATAATGTCAAATGCTTTTAAAATTTTTGATCCTTTGGGCTTGCTTAGCCCTTGCATAATACAGCCCAAAATGATACTCCAAAGGCTATGGCAACTTAAAATTGATTGGGATGAACCTGTCCCACAAGAAATTAAGGAATTATGGTTAGGGTTTGCTAATAATATGCCTTCTCTTTCTACATTACGAATTCCTAGAAAGGTTCTATGTAAAACACCAAAAATTCTAGAAATGCACGTGTTTAGTGACGCATCACAGTGCGCCTATGGCGCATGCGTTTATATGCGAACGATTGATGAGAATGATGACGTGAGAGTGAATTTGTTGTGCGCAAAATCGAAAGTAAGTCCGCTTAAACCAACAACAATTCCCCGCTTGGAGCTTTGCGCTGCGTTGCTGGCCGCCAGGCTATCCAAGAGCGTCGTTGACTCTATAAGACACAAGCCTTCTCGTATCGTTCACTGGTGTGATTCTAGTGTCGTGTTGTTGTGGCTGACCAGCGACGCTAGTAAACTAAAGACGTTTGTGGCTAATAGAGTCGGAGAAATCATTGAAATTTCAGCTCAGTCCTCATGGCGATATGTTCCAACTGGTGTAAATCCTGCTGACATGATCTCTAGAGGGGTAAATGCCAGTCAGCTTTGCGACCTAGAGTTGTGGTGGTCGGGTCCTAACTTTCTAAATGAAGATGAGTCGAAATGGCCTACTCTGCGTCAGCCTGTCTATCAGGATCTACCCGAAATTAAGTCAATGCATCTATCCATGCCAGAGTCTATTGTTGATTTCAATAAATATTCTACATTAAATAAACTTCAAAGAACGTTCGCGTATGTCAAAAGGTTTGTACGTAATTTAAAAAATCCTGAATCTAAATTATCAGGTCATTTATCTGTAAAAGAACTAAATGATTCATTTCACTATTTGTGCTCTGTTGCTCAACGGGAATCATTCCCTGATGAATGTAACTTGCTATCTAAAGGCAGTTCACTGAATCATAAGTCTAAATTGCTATCTATGTCCCCGTTTGTGGATGACAATAATTTGATAAGAGTTGGTGGTCGAATTGACTCGTCTAAATATGCTTTCGAGACCAAGCACCCTATAGTACTTAATTCGTCGCATAATCTAACAAAACTTCTATTTGAGCGAGAACACTTGCGTAATTTTCATGCTGGGCCTCAGCTTCTCCTAGCTTCTGTTCGTCAGTCTGTTTGGCCCATTAATGGGCGTGGCCTTGCTCGCCAAATTCTCTATCGATGTGTTAGATGTAGACGTGTGCAGGGTAAAGTCTTACAGCCAAAAATGGGAGATTTACCCTCACAACGTGTAAATTCAGATTTCCCTTTCATATCAGTAGGAGTGGACTTTGCCGGTCCCTTTCACATTCTAAATCGTAAAGGACGTGGTGCCAGGTTACTAAAGGCATACTTGTGTTTATTCGTGTGCTTGAGATATAAATGTATCCACCTGGAGGCCGTATCAGATCTTTCTAAAAATGCTTTCATGATGACTCTGCGCAGATTCGTCGCCCGACGGGGTAAGCCTGTAGAAATATTTAGTGACAATGGAGGCAACTTCACAGCAGCATCTAAAGAGCTGGGAGCCTTCCTAAAACACAACGCTGATAGTCTATCTGACCTTGCATCTCACGAAGGACTTAATTTTGTTTTCTCTCCAAGCTACGCTCCTCATTTTGGCGGAATCTGGGAAGCCGGTGTCAAATCCGCTAAGTATCACATACGCAGAATTATGGGAAATAGTCATCTAACCTTTGAAGAGATAGGTACTTTGTTCACGCAAGTGGAGGCCATCTTAAATAGCCGTCCTTTGTGTCCTCTCTCTTCCTCACCAAATGATCTCCTTTTCCTCTCCCCAGGGCATTTTCTGATTGGGAGACAATTGACTGCGATGCCGTCGCAAAATTTGTTAGACGCTAAAGAAAGCAATCTCCAACGATATGCTCGAGTAGAAAAGCTGAGACAGCATTTTTGGCAACGGTGGCAGAAGGAATATATTGCCGAGCTACAACTTCGCAAAAAATGGAAAAGCAACACAGGCAGTCTAAATGTCGGAGATTTGGTTTTACTTCACGAAGACCACGTTCCTGCTCTTAGTTGGCGTCTCGGGAGAGTATCCAGACTATATACCGGACTTGATGGAATAAGTCGCGTCGCTGATGTCAATACTACCCGAGGCTGTGTAAGAAGAGCACTTGTTCGTCTCTGCCCGCTTTTGAATGAAGAATGTTGAAATCAGGCTTTCAACGGGGGGCAGGATGTTGCCGCGCCAAAAGTATGAAGTGAGCGGTGGTCCACTGCAGCTGACTTCATTGATAACTTGTAAAAACACTGTGCTGTGCACAGCTCTCAAAATTACACGAATTAAATAGAAATCATTAATTCCCCAAATAAAGGGTTTTATTACGATAATTTCCTAAAGATTAACATTCTTAGCTATTTTTAACCCCCGACGCATAAACGAGGGGATGTTTTAAGTTTGACGTGTATGGTGTGTGTGTGTGTGTGTGTGTGTGTGTGTGTGTGTGTGCGTGTGTGTGTGTGTGTGTGTCTGCCCATCGTAGCTTCCGCACGGATGAACTGATTTCGTTTTTTTTTGTTTGAAAGGTGAATTTATCGAGAGTGTTCTTAGCTATGTTTGATCAAAATCAGTTCAGCCGTTTCATTGCGTTGGGTTTTTTTAAATTTTAACATAAGTAATTACTGGTAGATGTAAAATTGATTCAGCCGTTTCCAGGATCCTCTTGATGATGAGAATCATCAAGAATAATATTTATTATTTGATTATTTATCGTTTTTTTTTGTTATTTCTTTTTTCCTTTTCTATCTTGGAAATTTCGAGAAGGAGTGGTGGGAGACTGCCTAAGACAGGGACAAGTGGAATAATTTGGGGGAGACCTTTGCCCAGCTGTGGGACAAAATGGTTAAGGAAAAAAAAAATTGCACAAAAAAAATACAAGGAAATTGTACAAACTGAGGACATAATGATAAGCAGCATTTTCTGCCAGTCATCCATGCGGATGATACATAATGATAAGCAGCATTTTCTGCCAGTCATCCATGCGGATGATACATAATGATAAGCAGCATTTTCTGCCAGTCATCCATGCGGATGATACATAATGATAAGCAGCATTTTCTGCCAGTCATCCATGCGGATGATACATAATGATAAGCAGCATTTTCTGCCAGTCATCCATGCGGATGATACATAATGATAAGCAGCATTTTCTGCCAGTCATCCATGCGGATGATACATAATGATAAGCAGCATTTTCTGCCAGTCATCCATGCGGATGATACATAATGATAAGCAGCATTTTCTGCCAGTCATCCATGCGGATGATACATAAAGGTTGGCTCAAAACGAATACAAAAAAAGATAATAACAATAGTATAGTTTAAATAATTTGCCTTAAAATAAAAACATAACTATAACACACATATTTATAACTTACATGACGACCTCTGTGGCGCGGCGGGCGAAGGTTCGCCTGCGTCGCAGGAGGTTGCGGGTTCTATTCCCGCCTCGGAACAAATATTTGTACGATCTGCAGATATTTGTTCAGGGTGTTCTGGGTATTTTCTATGTATAATAAAAAATATCTATCTATGTAATGTATTGTATTAAGTATATCAGTTATTTAGTACCCATAACACAAGCTCTGCTTAGCTTCGGGCTAGATAATGTAGTGTGAACTGTCCTCCATTATTATATATATTACATGAAAATATAATAATTCCTAGCATTAAAAAAAATTGATATATAATATTGCTTGTTTTGATAATTATTTGTTTTGTTGAAGGTACTTCAAACCTAAAGATCTGAGGAACCACATGTACAAAGTGCACGCGAAGCGCATGCGAGCCTCGCCCCCGCCCGCCGGGGCGGACTGCGGGGACCACGAGTGAACACTATTCACTAGCATTTATTATGAAGAGGTACCACGAGGGAACACTATTCACTAGCATCTATTATGAAGAGGTACCACGAGTGAACACTATTCATTATTATCTATTATGAAGAGGTACCACGAGTGAACACTATTCACTATCATCTATTATGAAGAGGTACCACGAGTGAACACTATTCACTATTATCTATTATGAAGAGGTACCGCGAGTGAACACTACTCACGATCATCTATTATGAAGAGGTACCACGAGTGAACACTATTCACTATCATCTATTATGAAGAGGTACCACGAGTGAACACTATTCACTATTATCTATTATGAAGAGGTACCACGAGTGAACACTATTCAAGATCATCTATTATGAAGAGGTACCACGAGTGAACACTATTCACCATCATCTATTATGAAGAAGTACCACGAGTGAACACTATTCACTAGCATCTATTATGAAGAGGTACGACGAGTGAACACTATTCACTAGCATCTATTATGAAGAGGTACCACGAGTGAACACTATTCACTATTATAAATTATGAAGAGGTACCACGAGTGAACACTATTCACTATTATCTATTATGAAGAGGTACCACGAGTGAACACTATTCACGATCATATATTATGAAGAGGTACCACGAGCGAACACTATTGACTATCATCTATTAAGAAGAGGTACCACGAGTGAACACTATTCACTATCATCTATTATGAAGAGTTACCACGAGTGAACACTATTCACTATTATCTATTATGAAGAGGTACCACGAGTGAACACTATTCACTATCATCTATTATGAAGAGGTACCACGAGTGAACACTATTCACTATTATCTATTATGAAGAGGTACCACGAGGGAACACTATTCACTATTATCTATTATGAAGAGGTACCACGAGTGAACACTATTCACTATTATCTATTATGAAGAGGTACCACGAGTGAACACTATTCACGATCATCTATTATGAAGAGATACCACGAGTGAACACTATTCACTATCATCTATTATGAAGAGGTACCGCGAGTGAACACTATTCACTAGCATCTATTATGAAGAGGTACCACGAGTGAACACTATTCACTAGCATCTATTATGAAGAGGTACCACGAGTGAACACTATTCACTAGCATCTATTATGAAGAGGTACCACGACTGAACACTATAAACATCCTCTAGTGAAGGGGTACCACGAGTGAACACTATCGACGTCCTCTAGTGAAGGGGTACCACGAGTGAACACTATTGACGTCCTCTAGTGAACTTTTCGGCTGAATTGCGTTTCAACTGACTGTCTATAATAATTTCTGGTATTTTTAAATCAGTTAGGTTCCATGTCCATGGCAACCGGTCGTAGAAACCGGTAGTGGTCGTTATTAGCGCTGCCAGTGATGATGATGATGATAAAAATAAATTATGAAAATGTCACAAATTACTTAAAAATCAAATGCTAAGATTCTATATTATATTGGTCTTTAAAGGAGTCCATAAATTATAACTAATTACCAAAAACCAGCTCCTTGAATTTGAATGAGTGTTTTAATTGAGTGTCAATGCTTGAGTTTTACAAGATCCACAGCCAGATTCACTTTTCAGAGGTTTTAAGTCCAAATTTTTACAAGCTTTTAATTAACTTGCAATGCATGTCCGGGTGGAATCTTGCAACTGAATTTTAAAGCAGTTATCCTCAACTGATTGAGCTGAAATTTGGCATACCTGTCAAGTTCCGATGACAATACAATATGATGGTGGCAGCGAGCTGATCTGATGATGGAGACGGAAGGTGGACAACGGAACTCCTCGATGGATAATAGTAGACTGGCCGTGTTTAGGCTCATTTTGATCAGCACACGGTAACGATCACTAATTTCATAAAAGCTTGTACTGAAAAATATATTTTTCACAAAAAACATTAATTAATATTTCGAGACAGATGTAATTTTCCTAGTGTTTCAAGATTTTTGTATCCACTATATATTTAGGTTAAAGCTATGACGATCTGTTAAAATATACCAACGACGACTATACAGGCTGTGACAACATTATGGGACTTTAAGCGAATGTACAACGACGACTATACAGGCTGTGACAACATTATGGGACTTTAAGCGAATGCACAAATGTTCCATTCATAGAAAATGTATGGAAAGTTTTTACTTATTACGATTTTTCTTGAACAATATTACTTTGGGGGAACATTCCTGTTAGGAAATAGAGTCGAATGAAACCAAACAATTATTATTTAGACATGCTATTGTAAGATGAGTCATACAATATTAATAGTTTCGTAAAAAAATCACTTAGTTTCCTACGTATTTACAAAATTAAATGGCCGTTTCTTTGATGTCCCATTATTTGGTGTTCTGGGTATTTTCTATGTATAATAAAAAATATCTATCTATGTTATATATTGTATTAAGTATATCAGTTATTTAGTACCCATAACACAAGCTCTGCTTATCTTGGGGCTAGATAATGTTGTGTGAACTGTCCAACATTATTTATTTATTTATTTATTTATTTTGCCACAGCCTGTAGAATGTAAATCGTGTTATGTTGGTACCGCACCTAGACTAGAACCCAGCAAGCCTGCTCGTCTGTGTGTACCGCACCTAGACTAGAACCCAGCAAGCCTGCTCGTCTGTGTGTACCGCACCTAGACTAGAACCCAGCAAGCCTGCTCGTCTGTGTGTACCGCACCTAGACTAGAACCCAGCAAGCCTGCTCGTCTGTGTGTACCGCACCTAGACTAGAACCCAGCAAGCCTGCTAGTCTGTGTGTACCGCACCTAGACTAGAACCCAGCAAGCCTGCTCGTCTGTGTGTACCGTACCTAGACTAGAACCCAGCAAGCCTGCTCGTCTGTGTGTACCGCACCTAGACTAGAACCCAGCAAGCCTGCTCGTCTGTGTGTACCGCACCTAGACTAGAACCCAGCAAGCCTGCTCGTCTGTGTGTACCGCACCTAGACTAGAACCCAGCAAGCCTGCTCGTCTGTGTGTACCGCACCTAGACTAGAACCCAGCAAGCCTGCTCGTCTGTGTGTACCGCACCTAGACTAGAACCCAGCAAGCCTGCTCGTCTGTGTGTACCGCACCTAGACTAGAACCCAGCAAGCCTGCTCGTCTGTGTGTACCGCACCTAGACTAGAACCCAGCAAGCCTGCTCGTCTGTGTGTACCGCACCTAGACTAGAACCCAGCAAGCCTGCTCGTCTGTGTGTACCGCACCTAGACTAGAACCCAGCAAGCCTGCTCGTCTGTGTGTACCGCACCTAGACTAGAACCCAGCAAGCCTGCTCGTCTGTGTGTACCGCACCTACACTAGAACCCAGCAAGCCTGCTCGTCTGTGTGTACCGCACCTACACTAGAACCCAGCAAGCCTGCTCGTCTGTGTGTACCGCACCTACACTAGAACCCAGCAAGCCTGCTCGTCTGTGTGTACCGCACCTAGACTAGAACCCAGCAAGCCTGCTCGTCTGTGTGTACCGCACCTAGACTAGAACCCAGCAAGCCTGCTCGTCTGTGTGTACCGCACCTAGACTAGAACCCAGCAAGCCTGCTCGTCTGTGTGTACCGCACCTAGACTAGAACCCAGCAAGCCTGCTAGTCTGTGTGTACCGCACCTAGACTAGAACCCAGCAAGCCTGCTCGTCTGTGTGTACCGTACCTAGACTAGAACCCAGCAAGCCTGCTCGTCTGTGTGTACCGCACCTAGACTAGAACCCAGCAAGCCTGCTCGTCTGTGTGTACCGCACCTAGACTAGAACCCAGCAAGCCTGCTCGTCTGTGTGTACCGCACCTAGACTAGAACCCAGCAAGCCTGCTCGTCTGTGTGTACCGCACCTAGACTAGAACCCAGCAAGCCTGCTCGTCTGTGTGTACCGCACCTAGACTAGAACCCAGCAAGCCTGCTCGTCTGTGTGTACCGCACCTAGACTAGAACCCAGCAAGCCTGCTCGTCTGTGTGTACCGCACCTAGACTAGAACCCAGCAAGCCTGCTCGTCTGTGTGTACCGCACCTAGACTAGAACCCAGCAAGCCTGCTCGTCTGTGTGTACCGCACCTAGACTAGAACCCAGCAAGCCTGCTCGTCTGTGTGTACCGCACCTACACTAGAACCCAGCAAGCCTGCTCGTCTGTGTGTACCGCACCTACACTAGAACCCAGCAAGCCTGCTCGTCTGTGTGTACCGCACCTACACTAGAACCCAGCAAGCCTGCTCGTCTGTGTGTACCGCACCTAGACTAGAACCCAGCAAGCCTGCTCGTCTGTGTGTACCGCACCTAGACTAGAACCCAGCAAGCCTGCTCGTCTGTGTGTACCGCACCTAGACTAGAACCCAGCAAGCCTGCTCGTCTGTGTGTACCGCACCTACACTAGAACCCAGCAAGCCTGCTCGTCTGTGTGTACCGCACCTAGACTAGAACCCAGCAAGCCTGCTCGTCTGTGTGTACCGCACCTAGACTAGAACCCAGCAAGCCTGCTCGTCTGTGTGTATTGCACCTAGACTAGAACCCAGCAAGCCTGCTCGTCTGTGTGTAACGTTATTAAGTGTTATTCTATGTAGTTAGCAGCATATATTGGCTAGTATTTTAGTTGTAAGTAAATATTGTGACAATGAAATGTAAATACTTGTACACAACCAACACAGAGTTGTTTTACACACAGTACTTCAATTGTTACCTATACAGGGTGTATAAATATTAGTGGCTTCGCAGCCCAGTAGTGGGAGTAGTGGCAGTGGGCTAAGTAAAGGTGTTTATCATGTTATGTTGGGGGGGGGGGGGGGGGGGGGGGGTCATAAAGTAGATATCATGTTTTATAGATATTTTTAATATTACATATAAATTATATTAATTTTGTATTCATCAATTATTTGTGATATGACGTAGCGCTCCGGTGTGCATTTAATTTTTTATTTTTTTATTTTTAACTGCTTGAATGACGGAACAAGCAAATGGCCCACCTGACGTTATGCGGGAACCTCTAACTATGAACAGTGCATTACCTCACAGGTCAGGACCGCATAGGACGTGCCCTATGTGGCATTGCACTGCGCCCGCCAACCCTGAGACATAAAGATGAAAAGTCTCATGTGCCTGTAATTTCTGCATTTTATGTAATTATGCATGTAGGTATCTGTTTGTTTAATAACTTTTAAATAAGATCTGTAATATTTATAATATTAGGTAATACACCGATTAGAATGTACATTGTTGTAAACAATATATTCTATTCTGACATCACAGTTTTGTTTGACTTCACTGCGTCACAGGTCACTGACCCGGCGGGTGACCGAGACACGACCAGTGACGCGACCCACGAACTTGACAGTTGGTTAAATTTTATTTGATTAAGACTCAATAGGTTCAACCAGTTTCAACGAACATTTTTGTATGAAGCGAAGAAGGCGAGCGCACGCTCCGATACCGTTTTTGTGTATAAAAATAATAATATAAAAATGCCCTTTAGTGTAGCGCCACATCTGCGGAACGTACGGCGCCGATCGTTCGGTGCAATACGCTAGCAGTGTTGCGAAATACATTGATTGCGTTTTGGCTGAAATAATCGCTCGAATGCAGGTTCGGCGCTAATACGCTGAACGCGACGTAATAATCGCTCGAAGGGAGATTCAGCACTACGCTGAACGCGACGTAATAATCGCTCGAAGGGAGGTTCAGCACTACGCTGAACGCGACGTAATAATCGCTTGAAGGGAGGTTCAGCACTACGCTGAACGCGACGTAATAATCGCTCGAAGGGGGGTTCAGCACTACGCTGAACGCGACGTAATAATCGCTCGAAGGGAGGTTCAGCACTACGCTGAACGCGACGTAATATTCGCTTGAAGGGAGGTTCAGCACTGCGCTGAACGCGACGTAATAATCGCTCGAAGGCAGGTTCAGCACTACGCTGAACGCGACGTAATTTCGGCTGATGTCTGGCATTATGCTGAGCAAGGGCCTTTTTTGACGGCACTTTACACGCAGAAAAAAACCTGTTCTGTCTGTGTTATTATTGTATTGTGTTCCATTATTGGGTGTGTATTTGCTGTTCAAAATAAACTATTTCTTTCTTTCTTTCTTTGATGTGTCACAGGGAACTTGAACACTGCGAGCGTATTGAACCGAACGATCGGCGCCGTACGTTCCGCAGATGTGGCGCTACACTTAGACTTGTGTTAAGTTTAAAAAATTCAAATGAGTAAGAAGTAAGTCAAAATTGGTATTTCAATTTTAAAAAGGTGGTATCTTTGGATTTTTTTTTATCGTGTGAAGTAATTCAAATAGTGTATTGAATTTATGTTTTACTAGATAAAAAGCTTAAGAGTACCATATATTTGTTTCTTCTAGAAAACTGTAAGAAATCTTATCAAAAACACGTGACTCTAACACAAATACCTATGCAGTTAAAAGCTTAATATTTCGCAAACAGATCCATGGATTGAAAAACGGTTTTCACATACACCTGCATTTTTTTTTTGAGTTACCTATCCAACCACACCTTTGAATTATCGAGAAAAAATATCCCCACTTTACGTGTAGGGGACGTACCCTAAAAACAATATCCCCACTTTACGTGTAGGGGACGTACCCTTAAATCAATATCCCCCCTTTACGTGTAGGGGACGTAGCCTTAAAACAATATCCCCACTTTACGTGTAGGGGACGTACCCTTAAAACAATATCCCCACTTTACGTGTAGGGGACGTACCCTTAAAACAATATCCCCAATTTACGTGTAGGGGACGTACCCTTAAAACAATATCCCCACTTTACGTCTAGGAGACATACCCTTAAAACAATATCCCCCCATTACGTGTAGGGGACGTACCCTTAAAACAATATCCCCACTTTACGTGTAGGAGACGTACCCTTATAACAATATACCCACTTTACGTGTAGGGGACGTACCCTTAAAACAATATCCCCACTTTACGTGTAGAGGACGTACCCTTAAAACAATATCCCCACTGTACCCCCAGTGTAGACCAGAATATTGTTTTAAGGGTACGTCCCCTACACGTAAAGGGGGGATATTGTTTTAAGGGTACGTACCCTTAAAACAGTAAAAAGCTATAAAAAGATAGTTTGTCGGCGTGTAATTTGTATAGGTACCTACTCATACGAAATTACAGCTTTTTAGTACTGACTTTATGTGAGCTAAAACGCGGACAGAGAGACATACGGACGGACACAGTGAAACTATTAGGGTTCCTTGTCTTGTTGACTACGGAATCCTTATTTGACTACATAGATAAAAAAGGGCTCACTCGCTCACATTATCAGATATTACAAAAATAATAGTAATAGGTATAATATTTAAAAATATCAACGATTCTTATCAACAAGTCCGTGTTATAGAGTGCAGTCCGAGGATAAAGATAAAATGGTCGCCTTGGTACCTAGATTGAATAGGTCCTTGTACTGTTAATGAATGTTGTTGTGTTTTATTTATGAGTGGGTCGCTACTTGATTGTATAGTGTTGTGTTAGTATGTATGGAATACATTTATTTACAGAAAGAATAATACAAATAAAACAATGTAGGTACGCATCTACAATAAAAAAAAAGCTGTTGTGCTACCTGAAGACCGCTGCTAACGATGTAAAGGTAGCACCACTGATCCAAATCACTACCAGACGGAAGCGTCCCTAAGATGCTGGCTGCAATGCCAAGCAGAATGGCAATATTAATGCGTTGAGCCAGATACGAGCCAGCTCTTAGGTCACGCGTCGCTTCGAGCAGATGCCCTGAAAGAATTTTGCAAACGCGGGAGGGCCCCGGTACCCCACGGACCCAGAGTCTCTACCCCGAAAGGCTCAAATAAGTAAGCTCTGTCGAGACTTGCATATTTGGGTCTTTTGACGTCCTCAGCGGAATCTGCCGCCGCACCGGCCCTAACTGATGTCCCGGACAGATGAGATGGAGCAAGGGTATCAGCGTATATGACATCTCACCTTGGTAATAAGCAACATGGCTGATAGTACCAACCTCTCGGAACAATGCGCGCTTCCTGTTACACACTTCCGTCCCTTTTCACGAAGTCACTCCCACAGATTGCAGAAAGCGAGAGGAAAGGAAACACAAACCAACAAAATGAAACCATAAAGTGAATTAGAACGAAGAAAATTAAAAAAGTTTTTTTCTTTTTTCGTTCAATCGTCGTGCTGGCCAGTACGTTTGTTTAAATGAGAAAGCGGCCAAGTGTGTGTCGGGCCACGCGTATTGTTGGGTTCCGTAGTTGCCCTTCACAATATGCGGACTTACAAGGGGTCTTACCTGTTTACACAACTAACAACCTCATCTAAGTAATTTTCTATAGAAATTGTGCGAAGTTTTTGCTTTTAACTTCGCCAAGTACGTTTTATAAGTTGTTCGACTATGACTCGTTTACTTATAAAGCCTACTTATAGGTCTAGCGCTTAAGGCAGTTGGGAGCGGCTGTTTTGTTCACATTGTGAACATGTAACATGTCATCTGATAATTTGAGAGACGAAAACACCCCTCCCGTACCGCTCCCATACCTCAGGGCGCTAGACCTGTAGCTGTGATATTCAGTCAGGTGCGCGTCCCACACACACCGGGTTTTCGGTACCTTTTCTGCGGAGTTCAGTCTCCCGCAAGCATCAACCGGGGGTTAGGTAGGTAGGTAGGTAGGTCTCTAGAGCCTGTGATGCCTCTTACTGAGTGCGTGAGGCCGGTCACCGACCGGTGTCATCCCTGTGCAGGGAGGGTGATAGGATATAATATAAGATAGATATTTTTATTATACATAGAAAATACTGCAGATCGTGTAAACATTTGTTCCGAGGCGGGAATTGAACTCGCAACTTCCTGCGTCGCATGCGATCCATCGCACACCGCGCCACAGAGGTCATCAAAATGAATCAAAGTTTTCCTTTACTATCTATCATCATTGCCCTGTGGTCGCAGTTATCGCCTGTTTATTGTGTCGGTGAACTTGTGTCATACATCACCTCACGGAGCTAACGACCCGGTGATGGGAGGTGATCAGAACATCGAGCAGTCTGAGCGCGACGAGCTTAGCGGCGCCGTCTGCGCCGAGGACACAGGTTCGAATCCCGGATCGTGCATACATAGTTAAACATAACTTTTGAAACTATTGATAGAAAAATAGATAGAAATCACTTTATTGCACTACACAAAAAATAAGCTATTTAAAAATTAATATTAAATTAAACACGGAAGTACAATGGGTGATCTTATCGCTATAAGCGATCTCTGCCAGACAACCTTGGGATGGACTGGAATTATTTGCATGACGTAGAAAGGTGGCTGAAAATATGCAATACAATCTCCTAACTAAAAATAAATAAATATAACAAATGACTACCTAATTTATAAATTTAAACTATGGCTGCACCAATTTATAAACCTAAGTATTTATACAATTTATATATATATTTTTTATCATGGTTTTGTACATACATTTCAGTAGAAATGAGATATATACCATGACTTTTCCCGTGATCACGGCGCATGCAACTGTGTCGAAATATCGGGAACAATCAAAACTCAAAAATCATGGTAAATATCCCGTTTCTAGTGAAAAGTAATATAATATTGTCATCGGAACAAAACAGGTGTGCCGAATGTTAAGGGTTTTTCCCAGTGATCAGATTTATGTTCAATTGTTTGAAACTTCGTTCTTCAGATTGATTCCAGGAAACAAACAAACAAACAGAAGTAAAAGCGAATTAAAGAAAAGTGTAATCTTCCCATACAAACCACGCTGTCCTTATTGCAATTGTATATTGTCCGGTTTGTAATTAGTTTTAGTGCTACGAGTCTACGGTATAAACCGTAGCACGGTTACAGCGTAGAGCCCGCGTAGATAGTGGGCTCTACGCCGTAACCGTGCTACGGAGACCTACGCTGGTTTGTTGAGAGATAGCGACAGCACTATCTGTGCCCGGCTTTTAAAAAGATATGGCGAGTATAGAGCATAGGTGTATGCTTACTTCCCAGCTAGCAAATAAGTGATATAAAATAAAATTTATTAACACTAAAGAGTGATATAAATGTTATACAAAAGCAACGCGGTGACTGCTTGACATAGCATTGCTGTATATTGGTGATTCGGGACATCATTTAGCTGTAAAAGCTTATACAGTTCAATGGTGATAATAAATGGTGATATAAACGTTTACTCAGTCGCTTTATACAGCACTAATAACACAGCTGTAAAGCAGCTCTCACTACAGCGATTTAGAGCAAATATAATGTACAACCAGTTTTGACGGTACATTTATACAGCATATTTGATATATTTCGGCTTCCAAGTAGCTGCATTAGCGCTGGTGATATATCAGGCACGCAATTATCTAATCCATGATATATAAAAGAACCCACCGTTGCTGATATGCATCTAATTGATCTTATAACAGTGATTTCTTAACGCCTAAACTATAAACATCATAAAGGATCTACAATAACACAGAAAAGTTGTAATTATGATTTTGTAAGAGCCACAAATCACCAATTACATATAAGCAGTTTTTGCTCAGATATAACGCTAAAAACGCGCAAATTAGCTGCATATGACGCCTTTACGGATTGTTAATGCTCTCATAAAGAACTTTAAATATACAACTATTTTTGTTTCAACGAAATGAACTGAAAGGACTTCAATAATTTATTATAAACAAGTACCTAAGTATGATACGTCACTTGATTTATACCTCTGATTTCTTGAGGAACCCTTAAATTATGACAAGGCGGCTAGTAGCTGTAAATCAGCGATATATCAGTAACTGAAACACGTGTTGGCCATATTGTGGTGACTTCAAAATATTTTTATAATTTAAATAATGTTTATTTGATCAAATATTAAAGATATGAAGGGGGCTTGAAAAAAACACTAATAATGCTATATTATTTAACCAATACAGTTTCGAGCGCAGCAGAAATTACTATACGCATGTCATAAGCACGTACGTTTCAACTTGATACAGTGAGATAAAAAGATGAACACTTTATTTATTTACTATGTTTTGTTAATTCCTTTTTCTATTTTTATACAGTCAAAGTAAAACACGGACGAAGTAGTCAAGCACTGAGAATAAGTGATAAAACAGAATCACAATCACCAAAATACCATTAACTAGCTTAGTATCAACGTCGCGGTAGCTAATATATCATTATTTAGGGATACATGTTTGCAAGACATCACTGATAGAACGCTAAACAGATTTAAAGAACACAGAAGTATCACGGGTATGTATCATTATAGTGGTGGGCAGTGCTAATATACACACAATATATCATCAAATAGCTGTAAAACTGGGGCCACTTTCCAATGATAGAAACGTCTCTATCATGGATATATAACTGCTCGTATCATTGATATACAGCTATTACTGATCACTTTTTGCTGGCTTGGTTGTCTATATCTACCATGTTATTATTTGTTTGTTAGTGCCGGAACTGGCCGGTGCCCTCGCGATGTGAAGCTGTAACGCTGGTTCATGACACCTGCAGTACCCGAGGTCTCGTCCGCGTAGAGCGTGCCCTAGCGAGGTGCACTACACTGCGCCCTCGCCCTGAGGCATGCAGATGCAGTCTCATGCGCCTGCGCCTGCGCCGGCTACCATACCCTTCAAACCGGAACACACAACGCTCACATTACTGTCGGCGGCAGATATAGTTATGGTGCTAGTATTTTCCCGGACATACTATACTATACAAGATAGAAGATAGAAATACTTAATTGCGGACCATAATATAAAAAAAAAATCACAAATATTAAAACTAAAACTAAATACGTTGTACATTGGGCGGTCTTATCGCTTAGTAGCGATTTCTACCAGACAACCTTTAGATGGATAGGACTGTATAAACTAAACCTGGGGTATCAATGATCTTCTCATTAAAATATAAATACGTTGATGTGCTGCGACATACATACATACACACATACTTACTTATAATAATAAAGAAATACCAACAAGAATTAACGATGTACTTATCATAAATTTAATACTATGTATATACAGGGCGTCCCAAGACTATGCAACATGAAGGGAAAATGTAGATAGAATATTTACAATGTAATATGTATACATAATACTATGTATATACAGGGCGTCCCAAGACTATGCAACATGAAGGGAAACTGTAGATAGAATATTTACAATGTAATATGTATACATAATACTATGTATATACAGGGCGTCCCAAGACTATGCAACATGAAGGGAAACTGTAGATAGAATATTTACAATGTAATATGTATACATAATACTATGTATATACAGGGCGTCCCAAGACTATGCAACATGAAGGGAAACTGTAGATAGAATATTTACAATGTAATATGTATACATAATACTATGTATATACAGGGCGTCCCAAGACTATGCAACATGAAGGGAAACTGTAGATAGAATATTTACAATGTAATATGTATACATAATACTATGTATATACAGGGCGTCCCAAGACTATGCAACATGAAGGGAAACTGTAGATAGAATATTTACAATGTAATATGTATACATAATACTATGTATATACAGGGCGTCCCAAGACTATGCAACATGAAGGGAAACTGTAGATAGAATATTTACAATGTAATATGTATACATAATACTATGTATATACAGGGCGTCCCAAGACTATGCAACATGAAGGGAAACTGTAGATAGAATATTTACAATGTAATATGTATACATAATACTATGTATATACAGGGCGTCCCAAGACTATGCAACATGAAGGGAAACTGTAGATAGAATATTTTGCTGAATGGAGACTTTATTTTATTTTAAAACATAATACTACATTCAAAGATTTTTTAAAAATTACTTGCCTGATTACTTGCCTGGTTACTTGCCTGATTACTTGCCTGGTTACTTGCCTGATTACTTGCCTGATTACTTGCCTGATTACTTGCCTGATTACTTGCCTGATTACTTGCCTGATCACTTGCCCGATTACTTGCCTGATCACTTGCCCGATTACTTGCCTGATCACTTGCCCGATTACTTGCCTGGGGTCGAACCAAACATTGAATGGAATCAAACATTTTACGTTTTTCTTGTTTATGAGGTTTTTTTAAATCCATTCATTTTATTGGCATCATAAAAGTACGGGGTATTTTTTTCCAAATTTAAGTCGGTTCGATTCCCAGACTATGCAAGTAATTTTTAGAAAATATTTGTATGATATATTGCTATGTTTTAAAACAGGGAGCGATTTTGCGCGTCTGATAGCAACAGGCGGAGCATTCCACAGACGGACAGCCTGCATTGGGATTTATGATAGTAACATCGACGTAAATAAAATGAATGGACGGGCCTTAGGGAACGATAGTTTTGAAGCTTCTAAACAGACCTAGCTAGTATACTTCGCTTCAGTCAGTCTTTGTCACGGCAACGAGTGACAGCTATGCTGAAAAATACCAAAATTAGATACCTTGGTAATACAATGCCTTCCTGTGCTTTTCTGCAAGTGCAAACAACACAAGAAATACAAATAAAGCTTCAGGCATCGCATTTAATACGTAAGTAAAGGTTTTGTAATATAATTTTCATCAATTGATAAAAAACTTATAAATCGTCGTGCGGTAGGAAAACTACATAAGTAACACATTTTGCGAAATCGACTTTATTGCATGGTTATGATAGCCCATACATGTCGATGGACACGTCTTGCACTAGAGGACGAGCGACAAGGAGGACTACGCCCCAGGACATTATCTCAATGTTCCCCACTCTGAATGAAAGTTAACAGACACAAGTTTATACTCGTAGATAGTTTTAATTTTAGTCGACATACCTTTTTCTTTTTGATACTTAGAATTATTGTGTTCCACAATTTTTTTTCATTTTGTTGATTTTATAAGCATTAGTCGTATGATAAGTTTGTTATGTCACTTACTTTGAATTTATAAGTCTGCTAAAATAATGTAGGTGTTTCAGTAGTTTTCTAATATTCAGTCTTGATAAAAAGAAATGATTATAAGTTGGTTTTATTTTAAAATGTATTTTAATATTATATAAATCTATACCCATGGATAGGATTGTCATATTCAAATAAGTAAATAATAGATCATTTCAATTATTCAAAACTTTGGCGAGGGAAAAATACATAGTCGTTTTTTTATTTTTTTCTCTTAATGAAAAGAACTAAAATGTATTATCATTAAATTCGAAAATAGATACAGTACCAATCTATAACATATCAAATCACGGACTGAAAAATTAGTTACGATAAAAAAGCTATTGCCATTTTTGACGCAATAAAACAGTAAATCTCGTTTTTCTCGCGATGTTGGTTTTGTTGTTGTTATTACTTATTTAGTTTTCCAAACACAGCGACGAAATATTTGACAAGACTTCACGCATGACGGATGGTCCGGTACAGACTGCAAAAAAATCTGATGCCTAAGGGGTATCGTATTGATTTAGAATTGTAATTTGCATTATTTACGTCAAAACATTGCTAAGCACGTCGCTTTAGGTAATTGCATATAATATGTAATGGCATGTTAATTAACCTTATAGCTTTCCAAAAAAATTCTAAGGTAAAAAAAATGGATAGAAGTCATAAGACGAGCAAGAACAGACGACTTTTGGAAGTGGAATACATTTTCCCGTATTTGCTCTGATCATTTTCTACACAATGAATTCTATACGCCAAAAAACGGTTAGTAGTAGTAGAGCTTTTTTGTAAAAGAGTTCGTCCGGGGAAGTACTACCACCATACCTGTTTCTGCCGCAAAGCAGTAGTGCTCGCATTGCTGTGTTCCGGTTTGAAGGGTAAGGGTGCCGATGAAATTACGGCCACATGGGACTTTTCATCTTTATGTTTCAGGGTGGCGGGCGCAGTGGAATACCACATAGGGCGCGTCCTAGGTAGACGTGACCTGAGGTAATGCACTGTTCATAGGCAGAGGGTACCACTTAACATCAGGTGGGCCATCTTCTTGATCTGTCATTCCAACTAGTATAAAAAAACTCATTGTGCAAAATTCTTAAAACTGCACTCTGCAGTTTCTTAAATACTGGAATTTTTATACATTTATGTTTCCGTACGATTTTTATGATATTTTCTTAGTTTATTGAGTGATGAAAAATATATTTTTCACAAATTGATTGAGCTGAAGACCTTAGGTGGACTTGCTTTTCTATTGATTTATATTGTGTATGTTTGAGAGCTGAAAAATAGATACGTAACTACATAAAACAGAAGGGAACCATGTATTTTTGTAAAAATTCATTCAATAATTGCATTTTTTTCGGCGATTTTTTGTACTATAAATCTACTGAAATAACTTTAGAAAACACATTGCATCTGTTAAAGTAAAACAGATTGGTATTAAAAAAATACAGTTTTTAAGAAGTTCAATAATTTAATTTCCCCTAGTTTATTTACAAGACCGCCAGGAGTGGCGCTATAGAGAATAGGCCTTTAATCAGCAGTGGGTGTTACCGGCTGGATAGATATATAGATAGATAGATAGTTTATTTGTTGACCGTACCTTAAATCTGAATTGTCTTATTTTTCACGGAAGTTTTGAATGGGTAAGGCCAGTCCATTTATTTTACTTTGGTCGAAGGATAGTAAGACGAGGAGTGCGCAGGTGTCTGGAGCAGGAGTCTCAGAAGAGACAACGATAGGGAGTGGGAGTGATGGAGGAAAAGAAAACGTTCTTTTAGATATGATGGAGAGGAAGGACCAAAAAAAATATTGTATAACAACTTTAGAAAGCGAATATTTTGGCGAAGGCGTATGGATAACCATTTGAGCTTACTGCGCAATTCAGAAACGTGACATGCCCTTTCACAAGTACTCAGGTGCTTAGTACATACCTATATTCCGGTTAAGAGCTGTTGGCGTATATACCAGGACAGGACGGCGCACGTACCTATACCGTGATAGTGAGGACATTGAATCCCAAGGTTTGTTTATTTTTCAGATGGACTCATATGCTACGCAAGTGGTTTGTTGGCCCATGACCTCCGTAATCAGCCCGATAGTGCACCAGTTGATGCGCGCGCTGTTCGAACACTTATTATTTCGATTTCTGTTTACAGATAAATGTCTCAAAAAGTAAAAAGTAAAAGGAAAGCGGTGAAAGTATGGAACAACGGTTTTTTTACAAGCTTTTTTTTAAATCTTGCATTGTATGTATGTTTGTCCGGGTGGAATCTTGCAACTGAATTTTAAAGCAGTTATCCTCAACCGATTGAGATGATATTTAGCTTACCTACCTGTCAATGCAATATTATGGTGACAGCGAGCTAATCTGATGATGGAGGCAGAAGGTGGACAACGGAACTCCTCGATGGATAATAGTAGCCTGGCCGTGTTTAGGCTCATTTTAATCAGCACACGGTTACGATTACTAATTTTTTAAAAGCTTGTATTGAAAAATATATTTTTCACAAAAAGCTTGTTTAAAGTCGGTTAAGAGGAGGCTGCGCGACATACTTTCCATACACACAACCATACATTCCATACAACAATATAAAATATCTTGGTATAGTAATTAACGACAACTTAACATGGACTGCTCCAATTAACTCCGTTACTAACAGAGTCTAAGCCCTCCGACACGTCGCAAGCTTCAAACTTCTTATGCAAACCGTCAAAGCTCTCTGTCAGTGTACTATTAGCTACGGCGTCTGTGTTTGGGGAGGTGCATGTAAGAGCCACATGATAGAAGTCGAAAGAGCGCAGCGAGTAGTTTTAAGGTTTTAATGTTTTTACTCTTTCGACATCCCACTACCGAGGTATATCATAAGGCACAAGTCCTAAGCGTGCGGAAACTATTTATATACCAATGCTTAAGACGATACCAAGTCATACAGTTCCAACTATTCCAGACCAGAATAAGAGGGTTGACCGCTGTCCTGTTCCGCAAACTAGGACGGAGCTAGATAAAAGACATTATATTTGCACAGCTCCATTTATTTATAACAAATTCAATTCAGTCCATAATAATTTTAAAAGGTTAAATAATTATCAGATTAAAATTAAGATTACAGATTGGCTTCAAAGTTTTGAGCATAGTGAGATTGAAGATCTTTTTATTGTGCTAAAATAATACAACCATGTTAGCACAGTTTTAGTTTTAGTTTTAGTAGTAGTAGACCTTTTTTGTGAAAGAGTTCGTCCGGGGAAGTACTACCACCATACCTATTTCTGCCGCAAAGCAGTAGTGCTCGCATTCCTGTGTAGCGGTTTGAAGGGTAAGGGTGCCGGTGTAATTACAGGCACATGAGACTTTTCATATTTATGTCTCAGGGTGGCGGGCGCAGGGCAATGCAACATAGGGTGCGTCCTAGGTGGACGGGACCTATGAGGTAATGCACTGTCCATAGGCAGAGGTTACCGCTTAACTATATTATGTTGTTATGATTATAAAAACTATGATTTGTGTAGCAGTTTAAACAATTATAAGCATGAACATTATTGTTGATGTATTAACCATTTTTATGTTACACCTGCTGGGAAGAAACTGACTCCTGACATACAGGTAGCCCTAGTTTAGGAGTCAGAGCTTCATTTTAATATGTACATTGGTTTATTCAATAAATGCTTTACTTACTTACTATGCTTTACTTACACACTCGTGCTCAGCTCGTACGTGATTATGAAGTCGTAACAATTTCTTCGTTAGATGTTTTGAACAAATATCAAATATGTATCTTGAAGAATATATCTACAATCGTGGAGTTGTTTTTTTTACCTCTAAGTTCAGTATAATCCTTCAAAAATCAGGTTATTTGCACTATTTTTACCTGAACTTTGGATCTTAATAATGTACATATAACCTGTAAAAGTAGGTAACATAATAAAAAGCTTCCGGGAGACCTCGCTCATATTATACAAATTCTAAATAACAGAAATTTTTATCACAAACTAGTAAGACTTTCTTAAGGCGCTATAGGTTCAACGAACATATTTGTATGAGGCGAAGAAGGCGAGCGCACGCTCTGATGCCGTGTTTTTTATGTATAAAAAAATTATATAAAAATGTCGTTCAAAATTTTGTTTAATTTTGTTGATGAATTCACTAACTCAAATAATAACTAACATGTAACCAAATGTTTCAAAAATTCAAACGTGAGAGAAGTGAGTGAAAAATAGCATTTAAATTTTAAAAAGTAGGTATCTTTGTTATTTTTTTTTATCGAGTGAAGTAATTCAATTATTGTATTGAATTATTGATTTCACTAGATAAAACGCTCAAGAATATCATATATTTTTTTCTTTGTAGAAAACTATGAAAATTCTTATCAAAAACTTTAAAATTCTAGAGACATTTGAGAACCTATCGCGCCTTTAAAAACACGTACGTCCGGTAACAAGCCTTATGAATATTTTGCGCATTTATTGCCGTTTCGCAAGTGAGCAGCGGAATTTTCCGAATTCCAACCAAGGGATCTGGCACTGGCTCTTATTTTTCACAGTGGCTCTCTTTCAAACATGGAGTTTAATGAAACAATCACGCCTGCGATGTACAATCGCGGTCTGAGAATGTTTACCACCTTAAGGTGGTCGCTTTTCCATACAAACGTATTAGCACAAATATGGGCAAACAGAGTATAATTTTACACTGAAATGACTGTTGTTGGCTTTTATATTGGTCATTATTTGCGTCAACACATATTTGGTTGAAGAAAACAGTGGATTAATAGCGAAAATAACATCGAAATTTTAGTTCATTTATGTCAGTGTGTGGGTGTACACTGACAGTGTAACACACATAGCCGCAGATTAGACAACAGTTACAAGTCTCTTACACGCGACGTTGTCAGCTCGTGACTTACGCCGGCTAAGCGCTGTTGCCGCTTCGATCTGTCATATCATAATTAGCTCGGATAGAAAATATTAGAAAAACAAACATTTAGGATTGGACATGTGTATGCGAATCAGCCAGACAGCCGGAGGCCGCAATGCATTGCAAGGTCTCTACATATGAACTTTGTATAAATAATGGGAGAAAATTAAATTACAAACAACTAGACAGAAATTACAGACACATATAATATTATCTTAATTACGTAAAAATTAAATTAAATACTACTAGCTGATCATAATTACCTATATATTTACGCACAAGGTTTTTTGAACTGAGACCTCACGAATACACACGGTTTAGGAAGGTTACCTTATTTATTTCGAAAAAAATATCTATGTACATCCACATGTGGTTCGAAAAGTTAGACCTTCAACGTCGTTCAAATTCCTAGAAACGGGAGGTCAACAAAGAATGTTATACACTGGTTGTTATTTTATAGAGTATAGGTACCTACAAGTTTCAAGATTCATAAATTTTAGACTTTTCCCAGTATTTGTATCATAAAATCTACAAACGTAAAAAAAACAGCGTTGTAGGATTAGTGGAAGTACCCTAGAGGTTTTGTTTTTTTACATTTTTGATTTACCCTAACATCTCAAAAACTAAAAAAGTTTTGAAATGTCGAAGCGAGGAACTTTCATATGACACCACATTTGATCTGATATTCTCACTTTTTTTTACCTCCTCTTGGACCCCAATATCTCAACAACCCCCCGACCGATATAGCTCATAACCTTACCAACAAATTGTACCAATACTATCACCTCCCAATCAAATTTCATGAAGATCGGATTAACGGTTCGGAAGTTATGCTCGGACAAACATACATACATACATACATACAAATGCCAATTCTTCCAAGTTGAATCAGAGAACTCGCTTCGCTCATTCAATATTTAAAAAAAAAAAAAAAAATTGCCTTGTTTCAGTCGAAGTCAGTTCTGTGTAGGTAGGTGAAACTACAATCTTCAAACAAATTCGTTGAAATGATTCCTAGGGGTATTATTCATTATAATTGCGAGTTAGGGTCTTCGGAAGATTCAGATATGCAGGCCCAGGGTGGGTATTGAACATTTTGCCTCCTGCTTAGAAGACAAGAGTGCATCTTACTATGACATGTTATGTCTGTCCGTGTATGTCACAGCCACTTTTTTCCGAAACTATAGGATCTATGCTGTTGAAACTTGGTAAGTAGATGTATTCTGTGAACCGCATTCAGATTTTCACAAAAAAAATTAAAAAAACAAAAAAAAATGGGGGTTCAGTTCTAAGTATTAGTACTTAGAACTGAAACTCATTTTTTTTTTCATCATTCCTGTTGGTGTGGGGTATCTATGTATAGGTCTTCAAAAATGATATTGAGGTTTCTAATATAACTTTTTTCTAAACTAAATAGTTTGCGCGACAGACACTTCCAAAGTGGTAAAAAGTCCCCCCCCCCAACCCCGTAACTTCTAAAATAAGAGAATGATAAAACTAAAAAAAAAATGTACATTACCATGTAAACTTCCAACGAAAATTGGTTTGAACGATATCTAGTTAGTAGTTTTTTTTAATACGTCATAAATCGTAAACCATCCAAGAACTTTGATATTATGTTACTTGCTGCTACGGAACCCTTCATGGGCGAGTCCGACTCGCACTTGGCCACTTTTTTTTTTAATTTCCATAATATTATTTGCATGCAATGCATATCAGCCGGCCTAGCCAAATGACATTCGCTTCGAAGCGATTCCATTCCTTTCTAGGCGCTAGTCCAGATGGTACGTTCCTAAGCACTAATTTATTACTAGTAGGTAATTGTGTTTATACTGTACTAGCCATTTCACCGCAGCTTGGCAAACAAACAAACAAACAAAACAACAAAGTTTACATATTTACAGGGAATTAATTTTGTAAAAATTAAAAAAAACCCGAACGAAATAAAACGGCTGAACCGATTTTGATCCAACTAAGCTAAGAACACTCCCGACAAATACACCTATCAAACAAAAACAAAAAACGATTTCGGTTCATCCGTTCGGGAGCCACGTTGGGACATACAGACACACACACACACACACACAGACACGTCAAACTTATAACACCCCTTCGTTTTTCGTCGGGGGTTAAAAAATACAAAATAATAGTGAAGATAAATAAAAAAACATAAAAGAGATAAATATTTTATACATAGTGTAATACAAATTAACAATCTTTTTTTTAAGGAGAATTAGCCTTTTTGAAATACAATCCTTTCCCTCATTGTCTCGCAAGTCGCAAAGGCCTCGAAATTAAAAATAATATAATTAATTTTTATTGAATGGGTTATCCTCTTTTTTAACCCCCGACGAAAAACGAAGGGGTATTATAAGTTTGACGTGTCTGTGTGTGTGTGTGTCTGTCTGTCCCATCGTAGCTCCCAAACGGATGAACCGAAATCGTTTTTTTTTTGTTTGAAAGGTGTATTTTTCGGGAGTGTTCTTAGCTTTGTTTGATCAAAATCGGTTCAGCCGTTCAGCGTTGGGTTTATTTTTTAATTTTTACAAAATTAATTACTAACTCAACTATAATCTGGACCTCTTCAAGGCTAGAGTGAATAGGTGCCTTCTAGACCTTTGTGCTCCATCTTCGGCCGCATCGTCACTTACCAACAGGTGAGATCGTGCACAAACAAAGGTCTATAAATGTTTAAAAAAAAAAAAAAAACTTGTTGAAAATAGGGTCAACTGCGGATTTCCTCAATGAAGAATTGTTACTTCGTCGGCTTTATTTCTCAAACTCAAGACATCACAATAATGGAAATGGAGCGCGACGAATTATTCCCATTTGTCACACTGATCTGTCCCCCCTAAGGTGACAGTTAGAACAAAAAAGTTGGATCTGTCCCCCTGTTGCGTGATTGGGTGATGGCTGGTACATTTGCGTGTAATTTTTATTTTTATTTTAGGTTATTGTATGGAACCCTTCGTGCTAGAGTCCGACTAGCACTTGGCAGTTTTTTTTTATTTTTTATGATACGAATTGGCAAACTAGCATACGGCCTGAAGCCCAATTCTCTTAATTATTTTATAACCACACTGCAAGTTGACCGAAACGAGATTGTATTGTAAATTGACTGAGAAATTGGTATTCTGCTCCCTCACAATAACAAGATAATCTACTTTCGGTTCTTGCGACCATATATTAGAGTAGGATAGTGCTATATAATAATTGTAAAGAGTGAAAGAGAGAATTCTCAGAACTTTGAAACATTCAAGTTACAGTCACATTTCGATATAATCACATTCCGTGTTGTATTGTCAGGTGAGCAGAATACCATTTTTGACGTTTGTGACATCGACACTCGATCGTAACATGATCCGAACTTTAATTTGACTATTTTTTATTACGAGAATTGGCTTTCTGATGTGAAGTGGTCACCGTCGCTTATAGACACCGGCAACACCGGGGGTAATTGTCGATGCGCTGCCTACCCTGAAGGAATTTATGACCATTTTTCATGTAATAAAACATGTCGTACGTAACCAAGCGTTAAAACCTCAGATGGAAGCTCATTCCATAGTTTGTAGGCACAGAATAAATAATAGTACTTTATGGGGAAGAAATGATCTCGAGAAACGACTCGTTCGAGAAACCCAGGGTTCTATGATGTGCGGATGAGCTTTGTCACGGTGCCGGGAAGAGCGATGGTAAAATCTCGATGCGAGGATGAGATCGGAAAGCTCGTCAGAACATTCCCCGTTGTAGAGGCGGTAGAACACGCAAAGAGATCCGATAGCTCTGCGTTGGCTAAGCGGTTCTAGAGTATCGGAGAGCTTGGGGTCACCGATGATGCTAATGGCTCTTCTCTGTAAGGAGTCAAAACGAAGCAGCTGGTACTTGGTTGCCCCGTGCCATAGATGGGAACAGTTTCTACGTGCGGCCTTACTTGTGCTTTGTAAAGCAATAGCCATTGATGCGGCGTAAAATAAAGTTTCTATGTGCATTATATTATGGGGGAGGCCTATGCCCAGCCGTGGACTTCAGTTGATGATCTATCAATAAAAGCTGAAAGTAACTAAATCTTTAGAAAAAAAAGCGGCCAAGTGCGAGTCGGACTCGCCCATGAAGGGTTCCGTAGCAGCAAGTAACATAACATAAAAGTTCTTGGATGGTTTACAACTTATGATATATTAAAAAAAACTACGTACTAGATCTCTTTCAAAACAATTTTCGTTGGAAGTTTACATGGTAATGTACACCATTTTTTTTTTTTTAGTTTTATCATTCTCTCTCTCGCAAACTATTCAGTTTAGAAAAAAATGATATTAGAAACCTCAATATCATTTTTGAAGACCTATCCATTGATACCCCACACAGGTTTGATGAAAAAAAAATGTGTTTCAGTTTTAAGTATGGGGAACCCCAAAAACTTATTGTTTTTTTCTATTTTTGTGTGAAAATTAGTTTCGGAAAAAAGTGGCTGTGACATACACGGACAGACAGACATACATGACGAATCCATAAGGGTTCCGTATTTTTTTTTTCGGAACCCTGAAAAACGACTTCATAGCTAGGAGTTTATACCCAATACAACATAAATACATACATAGACACACGCCTTTTTCCCCGAAAGAGTAAGCAGAGCCTCTCATGTGCCTCTTTTCACTGTGGGTTGCACCATCGTGGGAAATACACGTGACAAGTGGTGAGCTCATCGCCGCCATTGCTTCCCACGACTGACTCTGCTAATGCTTTCTTCCAGTATAATACATTCCTGAAATAAGCTAGCAGTCAGGAACTACAAGCTAACTACAAGTCCGGGTATAAGACTTAATAAAATTAGTGTGCTGATGAAAATGAGCCTAAACACGGCCAGTCTACTATTATCCATCGAGGAGTTCCGCTGTCCACGTTCCGTCTCCATCATCAGATCAGCTCGCTTTCACCATAGTATTGTACTGTGATCGGAACTAGATAGGTACGAGTATGCCAAATTTCAGCTCAATCGGATATCGCAGGAGACACCATTGTTGCCACCCATGAAATATAGTAGTAGTAGAGCTTTTTTGTGTAAGAGTTCGTCCGGGGAAGTACTACCACCATACCTATTTCTGCCGCAAAGCAGTAGTCCTCGCATTGCTGTGTTCCGGTTTGAAGGGTAAGGGTGCCGGTGAAATTACAGGCACATGAGACGTTTCACCTTTATGTCTCAGGGTGGCGGGCGCAGTGCTATGCCACATAGGGCGCGTCCTAGGTGGACGTGACCTATGAGGTAATGCACTGTTCATAGGCAGAGGTTACCGCTTTACATCAGGTGGGCCATCAGCATGTTCCGTCATTCTAGGAGTATAAAAAAAAAAAACATTCTGAATGCAAATGCTTGACTTGTTGTTGAAAATACCGAAATTGATATATGTGTGCCTATAATATTTGAGGAGTTCCCTCAATCTTCATGGATTCCATCATCAGAAAAACATTTTAATGAAAATGGCACCAATCTGGAAGTATATCATGTAATTTTTTTTCCTAATCGTTACGTAAATGGTATGAGGTAACAAACATAATAAAAAACTCTGGAATTGATAACCTCCTCCATTTTTTGAGGTCGGTTAAGAATCGAGTACCTACTTTTTGATTTGAAATAAGGACACACCACAACACTCACTTCACAAACATAATATTGGCTGAAGCAGAATCAGTGTATTTTGTAGATCATTACAAAAACATTTATAAAAAAAAATAGTCTGGTATCGAACCCAGTACTGTGGTTTTAGTGTCGAGAGATCTAGTCACTGGTTACAAAAAAAAAAGTAAAAAAAAAAATACAAAAAATAAAGGCAGTATAGAATCGAACGCAGTAACGTGGGTTCAGAAGTTCTGAGTCGACAGTCCAAGCCGCTAATCCAACTATTTTGAAATTCGCGCGCCGAAATTAGCTTATAGTTCTAATACAATAATATCCTTGACTGTGTGCGTGAGTAGGCTTTCATATTGCTCGGAATTTGCTCGGCACAAGTATGTTAAAACTAGAGACTAAAATAACCTGAAATATAGCTAGGTACATAGCAAATGAACCACCATTTGCGTGAACGTTAGTGTTATGACATAATATGCACATTTTAATTCATAAATACATAAAATACTTCAAAATTTGGCAACAGCGCCATCTATTGACGTTGTCGTGCCTAGCTGACCACGAGGAACAACCTTAAGGCTTATAATTGCATGCACACATCTAAGTCACAAGGTCGATGATAGTTGAGGATTTGCTTAGGTATAGACAATTTTTTTTATTAACTTTGAGATTGGGTGCTCATGAAAACCTTTTTGCACCAAGCGAGGTCGAACCTGGCCCTTATTCGCTATGACCATAGGAGATTACTTTCCAAGAACAAGTGACGTCAGAACGATGGTTTCACGTAGATATCGTAACGAACCCGCGTTATGTCTCGTTTGGTCATAGCGAATAAGGGCCCAGGTTACTAAAAATGCAAAAATAGAAAGACATGATCAAATAGTATTTTTTTTTAAAGGAAATTATCAACAATTTACTGTAGCCTTCATCAGCAGCTATGACGGCTCGTAGTCTATCTCGCTTAGATGAGACAAGGCGCGCGCATAAATCAGTCCCCTGATATCATCCCATACCCGTGCACAATGTGATCTAAGAGCTTCAGGGTTTCTTTCGATCAGACAGTCCCAGCGGTTTTTATTTTTTTTTATTTTTTTATTTTTTTATACTACTGAATGGCGGAACAAGCAGATGGCCCACCTGGTGGCGTTAACCATTAAGGCCCACAGATTTTCAACCGGGTTTATATCTGCTGACCGAGCAGGCCATTGAATGAGACGAATGTCACGGTGCATGTTGAACCACGCCATAGTTAGCCCGGGCCTTATGTGATGACTCGTGATACCGCACTAATATTCAAGCCATCTCCGTGGAGAAATAATATTTCAGCCCTTTGTTGCAGGGGTAAACTAGCCATTTTACTTCAATCAATCTACATTTACTAAAACTCAAACATATTTTCTTTGTTAAATGTCATTAAGGTAATGTGTCAAATTTAAAATTAAGAAATGAGTTTCATCATCAAAAAGTCCTTTATACTAGGAAGATGATGCCTTTAAATATTATTTTTGTTAGTACCGATGCTACTAGTATTGAAAAGTAATAAGTACCTAGATATAGCATTTAAGACATTGCTGCATACATTGTGGTAAAGAATCTGATTTGAAAACTGGTAAACATTTTTAGACCGCCACCGTACATACTTCGGTGCGTCACGCAGCGCCACCTTAACATCTGAAAATAATATGATACATGTATTATGATCGCAACATTGCATGAAAACTAAACACAACGTTCAAAGAGTTTATGAAAAACTTTGAGGTCAACCTCAAAGTTTTCAGAAAAAACTCTGTTTTTTTTAAATTCTTAATTTGTACCGTTAGAAATTAATTATTATTTATTTATTTATTTAAATAAAAAATAAAAAAAATATGATCATTGATAACAACATTATAAAGTCAGAGTATCAAAGAAAATTAATGACCAATTCAACTGAACTACAACATCATACAAATCCCAGCAAACGAAGGGTCAACAACAGATTTTAGATTGGTATAATTTTGCACAACAAAATTCTTATTTTTTTTTCTGGAAATACTCTAGAGTTATTTTAACAGTTTTATTATGTCTAAAAAACACTTAGTCTACGATTTTTTACTTTTCATAATGTTTTTTTTTTAATTTTTTTATGTTTCTTGATTGACGGAACAAGCAGATGGCCCACCTGATGTTAAGTGGTAACCTCTGCCTATGAACAGTGCATTTCCTCGTACGTCAAGTCTGCGCCCGCCACCCTGAGACATTAAGATGAAAAGTCTCAAGTGCCTGTAATTTCACCGGCACCCTTGCCCTTCAAACCAGAACACAGCAATGTGAACACTACTGCTTTGCGGCAGAAATAGGTATGGTGGTAGTACTTCCCCAGACGAACTCTTTCACAAAAAAGCTCTACTACTACTAAAATGATGAATGTATTTGTGTTTTTAGTAAAACACCATTATAGTAAAACATAGTCCTGATTCCACAATAAGGATTCCCTATATCCTAGGTATCAGGAACTACGAGTACCATGGTACCCAAATCCAATATTTGATCCAAATCCGGATCAAATATTTACAGATCACGCAAACATTCAACTCGCACTTGACTGAATTTGTTATCAACTTAAGTTTTACCTTATCACGGGTATATAAGCAAGAGGCATGTCCTGTGTGGTGTATTGTGAAGCTTGGTGTACTACCGTTCAGAACAGTGTCCTTATTGCTCAGAGTTTGAACAATGTTTTTTAAATCAACCCTTGTATTGTTTTTATTCTACATCTCCGATATTGAAGGTGAGTTGATCCAGTTGCTACGCGTTTAGTCAGCTAGTCTTCTATCAAGTACGTACCATGTACACCCTTGTTGTAATGATATTATTACTGTAGTGTGTGTCTTACCCCCTAGTGTACAATTTCAGCACGTTTGTCAGTGTGGTGCATAGTAGAGTTCTTCAATTTGTACTGCGTAACATCTCAGTAAGTTTAGGACTTTAACATCAAAAAATAAGCAAAGTTTCTAAAAGATAACTATCTATTGAAAAAAACGGGCTGTAGCACGAACGGGTCCGTACCCTAATTTTTTAAAACAATTTTTTTGGCCTCTTCTCTGTTTTTAACTTTATTTGCTTAGATATTTAATATATCCCTCTGACTGTTCTTCGATTTTGGGGGCGCCATAGCTATTAGCGAAACTTCAACGTCGTGTATTTAGAACAGATATCCGGAGTCTCTTCGCCGGCACCTACCGGCACGAGCTCGCACTCGTGTCAAGTAGAACATGACTCCGTGCCGGTGAGCGCGCGCTGTCAGGCGCCGGCAGCGCGCTCTACACGTGACTCCGTGCCGGTGAGCGTGCGCTGTCAGGCGCCGGCAGCGCGCTCTACACGTGACTCCGTGCCGGTGAGCGCGCGCTGTCAGGCGCCGGCAGCGCGCTCTACACGTGACTCCGTGCCGGTGAGCGCGCGCTGTCAGGCGCCGGCAGCGCGCTCTACACGTGACTCCGTGCCGGTGAGCGCGCGCTGTCAGGCGCCGGCAGCGCGCTCTACACGTGACTCCGTGCCGGTGAGCTTGCGCTGTCAGGCGCCGGCAGCGCGCTCTACACGAGAATGTGCCTCATTGCCCTTGTATAGCCGAGACTAGAAATGGAGAAGTGAATTCTAAATCTGGTGGTTTGCAGGTGTTAGACTAAGCCGGCCTGGCTATGCGTACTCCGCTCAGCTCCGCGGCTCCCTCAAGCTGCACGCGGAGCCTGCGGACTGGCTGAGCGCGAGGGTAGCGTGCCACGAGGAAGGTAAATATTGTACTGCCTATTAGCGAGCATGGATGCAACAATTTATGCCTGAACTTCCTCCCTATCTCTTTATTAATAAAAGGTAATGTTTCTTTGAATATCTAAAGCCCAATTCTGTTTATAAGCAATAGCCACAACATAGTTAGGATTATACTCTTCTCCCCCCCCTCTATTGGTGACTAACGTTTGACAAGTAAAAGTACCATAATATAGTGAAATTAAAATTATATAAAATTATAGTAAATCTACCATAATATGGTAATTTTACTTGTCCAACGTTAGTCACCGCGTGGCTTTAAGTTAGAGAATAGGGTTGGCAGATCTATTATCGATATTTATGTCACAAATGGAATTAGGGTGCTTTCGCACTACGTCCGATCCGAATCCGATCCAAATCCGGAGTAGTCGTAGAACAATTTTATTTTTATGGTAGTTTACGCACTAGTTCCGATTTCCTTCATCCGATTTCTGTTGGTTTTTTTTAAAACGTTCGAAAAGCCTTCCGACAGCGAATTCGGCGGTTACCGACGAGTTTCCGCTAAACGCACATTAACGATCTGCTAATGCCCGGTATCATTGGGTATGCAGACGACAGCACAGTTGTGGAGAGATATGTTTCCACTGCGCGAGCTAGGCTGCATGAAATTCAGGAGTTAAGAGATGAGATGCTGCAGCGTCTAAATTTGACTCTCAAGGCTGTATCCGACTGGGGTGATGCCAATCTAGTCAAGTTCAATGCCTCTAAAACGCAGGCTTGTCTCTTCTCGGCGAAAAAAAGTCAGTTTCTCCAAGTTCCTGTATTCCGTGATGTACCTGTGGCTATAGGAGTTTACCTCGAGCTCTTAGGTGTTTCGCTCACGCCTACTCTCAAATTTGGCTCTTGTAAAAGTAGAGTAGTAGAGTAGTAGAGTCTAAGGCAAAAACAGCTGCCATTAAGCTAGGCATCCTGAATAAGGTAAAGTGTTACTTCACACCAGGACAGCTTCTCAGTTTATATAAAGCACAAGTCCGGGCTGGTATGGAGTATTGCTGCCATTTTTGGTATGGTCCGGCCAAATACCAGCTTGCTGCCTTGGACTCGATCGAACGTAGAGCTTTCAGGCTTATAGGTGAGCAACATATGGCGGAGACTAAGATCCAGAGTCTTGAGCACCGCCGTAAGGGTCCGCCGATCTTCTATAGGTTACATTTCGGGGAATGCTCCCAGGAACTGCACGATCTGATCCCACCATCTCCTTTTCATCATAGGACGAGCAGGCGTACGGCTCAGTACCATTCTTACCTCATTGGTATACCTTCTATTCGCACAAAACTTTTCGGTTCTACCTTTATAATGCGAACTGCTAAGGAGTGGAATACACTACCGTCGTCTGTCTTTCCTGAAAACTATAATATGGGTATCTTCAAGTCTGGAGTGAATAGGTGCCTTCTAGACCTTTGTGCTCCATCTTCGGCCACATCGTCTAAAATACCTATCCGATATTCAAAACTTTGACACTATATTTCGAAACTTGCATCCAAAACTTACCGAAACCTATTTAATATGTCAGTTTAACAGTGGAATTGGAATTTACCAACAAGATTCCGCTAAACGCGATTCTATAATATCCGATATCGAAAACATTGACATTAGAATTCGTTACATTTGCTCAATACTTTCCGACAGCTATTTCTTGTTAGTAACTCTTACGTGAAGTAGAAAATCACACAAAAAAAATATTTAGTCAAGAAAATTGTTACGTTAGTTAAGTTACTAATATCTATTGAAATTAGCTTGACAAACAAACTTATCTAGAGCAGGGGTTCCCAAAGTGAGCGATAACGCCCCCTTGTGGGTGCTGCAGGCCTAAAGGGGGGCAGTAAAAGACCCAGAAAAAAATGGTGGTTCCAAATCAGACACACTTTTGCATTTTAATAGTTATTATATTAGTATTCCTAGATAGGTAATTTTCGTAAATAATACAATTACGTTTTAACAAGTTTACCAATTTTGAGTGAAAGTTTACATGGTAATGCACACCATATATTTTTTTTAGTTTTATCATTCTCTTATTTTAGAAGTTACGGGGGGGGGGGGGGGGGGGGACACATACACACTTTTTACCACTTTGGAAGAGTCTCTCGCGCAAACTATTAAGTTTAGAAAAAAATGATATTAGAAACCTCAACATCATTTTTGAAGACCTATCAATAGATACCCCACACGTATAGGTTTAATGAAAAAAAAAATGTTTTGAGTTTCAGTTCTAAGTATGGGGAACCCCAAAAATAATTGTTTTTTGAAATTTTTGTGTAAAAATCTTAATGCGGTTCACAGAATACATGTACCTACCAAGTTTCAACAGTATAGGTCTAGTTCGTAAAAAAAAGGCTGTGACATACACGGACAGACAGACAGACAGACAGACAGACAGGCAGACAGACATGACGAATCTATAAGGGTTCCTTGTCTTTGACTACGGAACCCTAAAAACTCAAAGTAAGAGATAGACAAAATAAGTTTGGGAACCCCTGATCTAGAGGATTCGCCTCCAAAACCTTTCATTTATCGTTTTCTTTTTAGGTTGTGTACTTATTTATGTAAATAGTACAATTTTGTTGAGTAGATGGAGCGCATCATTGCCATGACTGCAATAAATCAACGAGATAGACAAAGTAGTCGACATAATTTTATAACCCAATTTATAAAACTCCTTGTTAGTACACCTTTTTAATTGGACTGAAAAAATATACTGCCAAAGAAATAAAAAGTAGTTTTGAATTGTAAGAAAATTTGCCAAGGATGTTTCAGACAATTGGCATTTATGATATTTTTATAAACAAATTAAATGAATAACGTAAACACTAGCCGTGTTACTATAAAACGTGATCCTTAGCACAGTTACCCAGTATTTTGTCTTTTGTGTCAAACAGTTTAAAATTCGATTAAAAGGGACAAAATATGGTGTAACTATAATAACAATAATATCCTGCGTTTTAACGCAGGATATGTATCCTGCGTTATGCAATATGCGTAGGCATTTATGTCTAATGCTTCGAAAAGATATGTAAAATAGGCTTTACTTGAGAATTAAAAAAAAAAAAAAAAAATTGACACAATTTGGAACCTTTAAGGTTTGATTTCGGAATTTTTTATGTTTGACTGCCGGCAACACTGTATCAATCTACGATTCACGTCTGGAATGGTCGAAAACTTCCAACATTCAGTCTGGTGCCACTTGTCGGAAACTTAGAGAATAAAAAAATCAATGGATATATAATCAAAGGTCGGAAAGGAATCCGACATACAAAAATTAACGAATCCGATCGGAAACCTTGAAACCTGCTGCAGGGCTGTTTTGAAACGTGCGATAACGATCTACATAAAAGTGACGTTCATTGTATTAACACGAGAAATATAAATAAACTTTATAAACCCAAATTTCGATAAGAGAAAGTAAATAGGTCTTTTATGGGCTGTTGTTTATAATAAACTAGTAGTAATAATAAATTAGTAGTAGTAGAGCTTTTTTGTGAAAGAGTTCGTCCGGGGAAGTACTACCACCATACCTATTTCTGCCGCAAAGCAGTAGTGCTCGCATTGCTGTGTTCCGGTTTGAAGGGTAAGGGTGCCGGTGAAATTACAGGCACATGAGACTTTTCATCTTTATGTCTCAGGGTGGCGGGCGCAGTGCAATGCCACATAGCGCGCGTCCTAGGTGGACGTGACCTATGAGGTCATGCACTGTTCATAGGCAGAGGTTACCGCTTAACATCAGGTGGGCCATCTGCTTGCTCCGTCATTACAGAAGTATAAAAAAAATAAAAAAAATAAAAACTTCCGGAAAGTGCATCTAAACTTCCTATTCGAAGGTTTAAATCCTACATAAAGAATAATCTAATGAAGAAAACATAATTATTGACTGCGTGGCCTGATGTCGCTCTACCCCTCCACAGCTAACATGGCAATTTGCAAAATATCTGTTCCTACATAATTATCAGGTTGTTATTTCTATGTATACTCGTATCAAGCGTAGCGTGTGCTGTCTTACGAACTTTTGCTGTTTCTCTTTCCATGTTACTTTGACTGCATTCTTCGTTTTTAAGTAAGTTTTTTTTTTCTTTGAATCAGCTTCTTCTTGATCTCTAGGCACCACACAGGCGTTTCCCACCTAGTAGTAAGGAGGATCATCAAATAAGCGCGCGCCGTGTTTGTTGCTTGATTCTTCTAGGTTGGGTCGCGTTGGAACAGGAGTCAATTTAGTTTATAAAACGATTCATGATCGTTGTGATTGCAAAAACCTAATTAACATGTTGTTGACTTTGACGACGGAACCATACAAATAGTTTTACGACTACTCCGGCTAGCCTTTTCCCTAAAAACAGCAATAGTGATAGCAGCAGCAGTGCGCTGGCAGTGCGACAGCAGCGCGTCAGCAGCACGACAGCAGTGCGACAGCAGCGTAACCGTAGCGCGACAGCAGCGCGACAGCAGACGCTACGAGATCAGCCGCTAAACGTCAAAATAATTCGTAGCTTTACCGATGGCAATCGCTAGCCTATCGCACGCCTGTCAGACTACTCCGGATCGTATTTTCACGGATTCGGATAGGATTCGGATCGGACGTAGTGCGAAACTGCCCTTACTCTACTTAACTGACTAACACCGAAATAATAATTGGAATTGTAATGTGTAACTTTTTTTATTTTTCCTTTATTTTGTTTTGTATACACAATACCTACCTATTGTATAGGAACACCATACCTATTTCTGTCACAATGCATGTGAATGAGACCATCGCTGTGTTCCGTTTCGAAGTGCACTGGTGCCGGTGAAGTTACAGGCACATGAGACTTCCAACTTTGTATCTCAAATTGGTGGGCGCAGTTCAATGCCACGTAGGACGCGCCCTAAGTGGACTTGACCTGCAAGGTGATACATTTTTATAGGCAAAGATTATCGCTTGTGGACAACATGCTTGTTCTGTTATCAAATCAAATAAAACAGACTTTCTAATGACAATAATCACGCCTAGTTTGGGCCTTACTGTTAATCTTTAGAACTAAAGATATCATTGTGTACCTGTAAGTACCTAACTTAAGTCATTCTGTAAACATTTTTCTTGGCAATAAACATTTATTTTTCTTTACTGTAAACTTTACAATCACATTTAGATATACGACAGACTTGCACTCAACAAACTCATTTAATATCATGCTCATTGTCGCTCCTTCAGGCGCCATGTCCCAATCTAACCGCTCCCTGTTCGCAGACGCTCTGTTGGCGTCGCTCCTTCAGGCGCCATGTCCCAATCTACCCGCTCCCTGTTCGCAGACGCTCTGTTGGCGTCGCCGTGGAGCGCTCAGTTCACGTCCGCTGTGCGCGAGCTACAAGCGAATGAAGACCAGTTGCTGCCGGTCCTGTTCTCCGGAGTCCAGGTGCTGTTCTCTGAAGGAGTGTACAGGAATTATATAGAAGGTAAAACCAGACTTCTTCATGAGTATGCATCTATCCCGGAGACTTACCACGTACCATCTTCTTAATTAATCTTCTTGCTTTTGACATCCTTCGCAAAAAATCTGACAGTCAGGTTATCGGTGCGACACTTAACATCAAACACAGCAGCGTGCGACTGTCAGAGTCGCGAGTCAACTCTGAAGTGCGCTGAAAGGCCCCCGCTGTCCCCGCACAGCCCCGCGACGCTCGCGGGAAGGCTCGGCTTCAGACTGAATCTCTTTATCGTGGTCCAAAAGAGCTTAAAGTCCTTATTGGAATGTTGTTGCTAAATAATATCCATACTGATTGCTTTGATACCATTTCAACTTAGACTTAAAAACTATTCTCGACTCGACCATCATTGTAAACTTGCCCGACTCTATGTTTACCATAAAGGCTGAACACAAAGGCGCGACATCTCGTGCGCGGCCTGACGTGCTTACTTGACACAGCTACTTGCTTGCCCTTTTTATGTCTTGTCCTATTAAAGCAGCCTATGCATCCGTATATGAACCCACACTCAGAATATTTACGATATCATTTTATAACTTACTAGAGGACCCGCGAGCGACTTCGTCCGCGCGTACTCAGAAAACTGCCCCGGCGTTTAGACAACAACTTTAACATCACCGTGAAACGACCTTTGAAACGACACCATACTCAAGTTTTTCAATTTAGGGGTCCCATTTTAACTTTGAGGTCCTAAAAATATTTTAATCTCTATAACGACACCGTGAAACGACCTTTGAAACGACAACATACTGAAGTTTTTTTTAATTTAGAGGTCACTTTAGAACCTTGAGGTCCTGTTTTTTTTATCTCAATAACTACTCCGTGAAACGACCATTAAACGACAGCATACTCAAGTTTTTCAATTCAGGGGTCCCATTTTAAGTTTGAGGTCCTGAAAATATTTTGATCTCAATAACTACACCGTGAAACCAACTTTTAAATCGTCGACTTACGCTGAAATCTAGCTAAAACGTTAAGTGTATTTATTTACAAACAAAACGTTCCCATGCCTTTTTTCAGTAAAATTTCAGGTACTGCTGAAACATATGTGTGCTACTTTTATTTAAGGAATCTACTTGTGAATTTTCATGTATCTACTACCAAGGGTTTCCGAAATGCGAAGCATTTTCGTTTTACATTAAAAGCCGTTTTGGACCCCTTACAAGGTGAATTTTCCAAAATCCTTTCATAGTACACCCCTACACCCAAAAAGGAATAAATCCTCAAAATTTCGTGTATCTAGGTCCAGTGGTTTAGTCTGTGCGTTGCAAAACGTAAGGTGGCAAATTTTATTTGAATAAATAAATAAAATAAAGGAATACACTCTCCAAATTTCAAGTCTCTACGACCAGCGGTTTAGGCTGTGCGTTTTAAAAACTTAAGTTTTTTTATTTTTTTACAAAGAAAACTTTCCCCATCCGTTTTTCAGGAAAATTTCAGGTACCGCTGAAATACGTGTTTGTTTATTTTATTAGAGGAATCTTCTTCTTAAATTTCAAGGTTCAACTACTAACGGTTTCCGAAATACAGACCATTTTTGTTTTACGTTAGAACCCCATTTTGAACCCCTTTGCATACGAATTTTCAAAATTCCTTTCTTAGTACAACCCTACGCGTCAAGACAAACACAGCCTCCAAATTTAAAGTCTCTACGACCAGCGGTTTAGGTTGTGCGTTGGACCTCGGTCAGTCAGTCAGTCAGTCAGTCAGTCAGTCAGTCAGGACTGACTGGCTGACTGAATTTTTGACTACAAGTCAGTGGACGAGCGTAGTCACCATAACTAGAGCTTTTGTCGCTTTTGTCTCTTGGATTATAAGGAAGGTTTACGACTTGCCACAGGATTGCCGAGTGTGTTGATGGAGTTGGAGCGTTGCGGAGTTTTCTACCAGAACGGCACCACGGGCGACGTCAGCTGCACGGAGCGACTACCATTCGTTTGCTACGCACCTGGACACGCACCTGCACCCACACCTGCACCCACACCTGCACCCACACCTGCACCCACACATGTACCCACACCTGCACCCACACCTGCACCCACACCTGCACCCACACATGTACCCACACCTGCACCCACACCTGCACCCACACCTGCACCCACACATGTACCCACACCTGCACCCACACCTGCACCCACACCACCACCTACACCTGCACCCACACTCGCACCCACACCTGCACCCACACCTGCACCCACACCTGCACCCACACCTGCACCCATACCTGCACCCACACCTGCACCCACACCTGCACCCACACCTGCAACCACACATAGCTGTGAAGAGAAGAGTCCTGGTAAGTCTCAGTTTTCTGTGTCAGGTCATTTCCAGTTGTGCATGAATGGAGCCTCACTACGAGACGCATAGAGTCCTTTCACCTCACTGATTATATCAGCATCAGTCACAAGCCCCAGGCCAGTGCCACCATACCGTAAACTGGTTACTGAGGACTTATTACGAGTTTTTCATTACAAATATAATTATGTGAGGTGCGGACAAACGCAGCGACTAACGGAGTAACTATTAAGGTATAATATCTCTGCGCCGCGCGGTCGATAGAAACAGCACAGATTAGTGAATAGTAACAACACGCACGGTGGCGCCTCGCAAACCGATAGTCATTTATCATCATCATCTTCATCATCTTCATCATCAGCCTACAGAAGTCCACTGCTGGACATAGGCCTCCCCCATAGAATGCCTCGACAAAACGTATTAAGCCGCCTCCATCCACCGCCTTCCTGCGACTTCTATAATGTCTTTGCTCCATCGAGAGGGTTGGGGGGGCGCATTCCTCTTCGGCGTCGTCCGGTGTGTGGTCGCCACTCGAGAACCAACAACCAAACCATCACTAAGCTCACTTTCATCGACCGACTAGGGGCCCCTAACGCTAACGAGATACTTAAATCATGTCAAATATAGTTTTCAGAGAAACTTGTCAATATGACAAACGTTTTGTGTCACGCAAAGTATGTATGGGTTGGTGAAAATATTTATTCTGTGAAAATGATAATAATATTCTCTATGTTATGTCTATTAGGAACTCCGAATACCATGACACCACAACACACAGACCACGAACAAGCATTTATAGATCATACAAACATTTAAAATGTAGCGGGAATCAAACTCGCACCTCTCTCGTCTCGGCCGGCAACTCTACCGCCGCGCCACGGAAGTCAACATTTTATTGTATGTCGCTGACTGTTCAATAAGTGGATCTTCATTACTATACTGCTGCCTGCCGACAGGATGTTCTAATTAACTACACTATGGACACGAAAGCAATACCTCTTTGACAGATTCAATATAGCAATAAATCTAACTTTAAATAGCTATTAGATCCTTTAAAACATACTTTCTTTCGAAAATAGTTAAAATTGGTTGTGTGTTAGATTTAGAAACTTTAATTTAATTACGAAATTGCATAAAAACGCTAGGCACCTACTGTCAATAATGATTTGTGAGCGTGTCCCTGCTGTAAGTAAACCAATACTCTCGTGCGCAGGATACGAGTTCTCCGCCCACACACAGCACTGCTACAAGTTCCACACGCAGGGAGCATCCTGGCCGGACGCGAACAGAACCTGTGTGGTGGAGGGCGCGCAACTCGCCGTCGCCAACAGTGCCGCCGAGGAGAGGGTCCTGGTGGAGCTGTTTGAGCGATATCCTGCATCAGCGATACACGACGTCTTTTACAAGGACTTTTTGTTTGTCGGCATCTACCTGCTGTCCGGAGTATGGAGGACTGTCGATGGTGAGTTGTGTGCGGGGCCTTTCTCACCGAGCGCTGAAAGGTGCCTAGGTAGGTGCATAGGTTGCGTCGTAGGTGGACGTGATCTATGAGGTAATACACTGTTCATAGGCAGAGGTTGAGATCTAAATATTTTCAGGACCTCAAGGTTAAAATGGAACCCCTAAATTGAAAACCTTGCGTATGGTGTCGTTTCAAAGGTGGTGTCACGGTGTCGTTGTTGAGATTAAAACATTTTCATGGATATAATGTGACCCCTAAATTGAAAAACTTGAGTATAGTGTCGTTTCAAAGGACGTTACACGGTAAAAATTATTGGGATAAAATTATTTTCAGGAACTCATGGTTAAATTAGAGACCCCTAATTAAACACACAATTAAGTCAAGCAAAAAACCAGTTATAAAATTTCAGCTACAGCAGCGACTGCTATGCACGCTATAAATATTGTCATTAAAACATTAGAGATACATAGAAACACCCACACTTAAGTATAGCAAAAAAACCAGTTAAAAAATCGAGCTACCGCAGCGACTGCTATGCACGCTATGAACATTGACACATAACCCCGCAACTCACTAAGCCTAAGAAAGCTAGCGTGGAGGATGGAACTAAAACACCGCCGGCAGTCACATGCTTCGGGTGTGGAGCGCCAGGAGTTATTCGATCGAACTGCCCCAAGTGTAAAGAGAATAAGCTTATGTTGTGACGTCTTGCTCGTTTCAATCAGTTTCTGTGAGTACAGACTACATCGATTCGCGTGATAGGCCAGTGTTAAGTGTCGAAATCAATGGTGCCTTGGGCAAAGTGCTAGTAGACACCGGTGCTAAACATTCGGTTGGAGTGTTAGCTTAAAAGCTCATTTAGTTAAGTCTGGTCAGAATTTTCACCGGTGCTAAACATTCGGTTGGAGTGTTAGCTTAAAAGCTCATTTAGTTAAGTCTGGTCAGAATTTTAAAAATGTATACGCTGAATTTAAGTATGCTGATGGGCGTGTTTGTGCACAATATGTAGAACTTGCGCACGTTAAGATGACGGTGCGAGGGTTAGAGTTAGGTGCAGATTTTGTCATGCTTCCTAATGCAACTGAAAGTCTGTTAGGTATGAACTTTATAAAAGACTCTGGCATGGTGTTAGATTTCACTAAAAATGTTTAGTATATGAGTCACGATAAGGCGTCTCAACCTATGCTTTTTTAAAGGAAGCAATCGGAAATTATTTGTTCGTCTGTGGGTCTCCGCGAGGATGTAGGAGCCCATTTGAATTCGGATGAACGGGAGCAACTGTCTGATCTCCTGAATTTCCATGAGGACATTTTTACCCCAGGGGGACGACCGACGCAGTACGCCATACACCATATAGATACGGGTGACGTGTCGCTAATTGCTTGCCCCCCTTATAGAGTAATGCCCGCCAGGAAAGAAATAATACGAAAAGAAATAGAGAAGATGTTAGAAGAAGATATAATTGAAGAGGCTGAGTCACCTGGTTGTCTTGGTAGTCCAGTCGGCAGGTGGTTTCAGATGGAAAAAGATCAAAAGTTAATGAAACTTTGGGAGGTTGTTCCGGGATAGTTAATTAACATTTTCCCAAGTTTTGGACCTCGAGGACCCTGTGCAAAAAGTGGAGCCCCCCCCCCCCCTCCACTTTTTGGGGGGTGGGGGTTGAAAACTGCACTTCCTCCAGTTTTTTCTCAATCATTTTTTTCCCTTACATCCTACGGCAAAAATATCAACCACTTTTTTGTAGAACGTTAAATTTACTATAATTTTGACTATTCAAACATGTTTCCATGGCGATAAGTTATCGAGATATGACGATTTGTGTTTTTTTCTAAGTACATCAACTACGTGCAGAGCAATGTGATTGTTGTCTTTGATGGATACCCCACTAACGCCGGCTATCAAAACACTAAAGCAGCAGAACGAGCTCGCCGGTCTGCATTACAAGCACCAACCAAAGTCGTGTTCTCCTCATCTACTATGGTGACAATAGCACAAGAAAAGTTCTTGGCAAAAGATCACAATATGAGAGCATTCATTTCGATGTTGATGACACAAATGGTGGATGCTAGCATCGAAGTGAAGCAGGCATATGAGGACGCCGTGATCATGGTAGATCCATGGTGGTGGGGATGGGGTTGAGAAGAGAAGACTGCGTCCCTGAGAAGACTGCTTCCACCCCCAATTAGTGGGATACAAGGTGACTTCCCGCCAGTTCTGTAATTGCTTAGAGGTAGCATCTTGCTGCATGGTGGCCTGTGGCATCTTCCTTCGGTCGCAAAAGGGCGAGGTTTGTTGAAGTGACAAACGACTTACACTTGAGAAAATCCGCACCCAGTCACGCGGTAAAATCCACTTATGAATGGTTTTGATTATCTGGTATTTTTCAAAGAACCACCGGGCCTTTAGGTACTAATTTGGTTGCAAATGAAAGCTTATTTTATTTAATACAACTTCATTTCATATAATATTTGACGTGGACTGCATATTTTAGAAGATATTTCACAAAAAAGTAAAAATTTCTAAAATAAAACACTTAGGAGAAAAATTTCCTATTTTCGAAGAACTTTATCTTGGGAGCCAATGGCTGTATAGAGCTCGCCCTAGTGTCAAATTGTAGAAAATTTAGTTTTCTTTAAAAATATGCATGGTGACTATAACGGTCAGACCCTTCCTTCACTAAGATATTGAGCAAAAACTGAAAAAAATAAAACTAAAATTTCATGGTTTTTTGAGCCGCTCGCACAGCACTTGGAAAATTTGGTTTTTTAATAGTGGTTAAGGTCTTAACAACATATAAAAAAAACCGCGTGACCGGAACTTTTGTAAGCACGAACCCTTTTTCATGTTTAAGTTGACTGGACTATAATATGAATACCAACATGATGATGTGAATATGATTGGTTTTCATCAGAGAAGAAAATCAGCTTTTGAGATCTGGTTTGGGTGGAGGGGAGTAGGGGTTTCCAAAGTAGGTGATTGTAACCAGGATCCATAATTATAACAACATTCCATCATTATTTGGGTATAACAGAAGAAATAAGGTGGAATTTAGCATTTTTAGGCACATTTTAGCAAGATTTAAAAAAGTTTTTTTTCGAAGCGCCATATCTCGGTAACTTATCAACATACAATCAAGTTTAAATAATCAAAATTATAAAAAAAATACGTTCTACAAAAAAGTATTTGGTTTTTTTGCCGTAGGATGTAAGGAAAAAAAGTTATTGAGAAAAACCGACGGAAGGTGCAGTTTCCCGCCCCCTCCTCTTTTCGCACAGGGTCCTCGAGGTCCAAAACTTGAAAAAATGATAATTAAACATCGCTGAACAACATCCCAAAGTTTCATTAACTTTTGTCTTTTTTCCACTTTAACCCACTTTTTGCGACCTGCCGACTGGACTATGGCACCGAAGAAGAATGAACGAGTGTTTGAGCGTCTCCGTCTTTTCAATTTGACAGCGAATCGTACCAAGTGTGTCTTTGCTAGAAAATTGGTAACGTACCTGGGACACGTTATCTCTTCTCGTGGCATTGAGGCTGATCCAACGAAAGTAGACGCCGTGTTGAACATGAAATCTTCAACGAATTTAAAGGAGCTGAGAACGTTCTTACAAACCAGCGCCTGGTTCCGTAAGTTCATTCCGCAGTTCTCAGATGTAGCCCGACGTTTGATGGATCTAACGAAAAAGGATCGACGCTGGATCTGGGGGGAGGAAGTTACGCCTTTCCACTAGTCCTATTCGGCGCCAACCAAACTTCGAAGAACCGTTTATCTTGAGAACAGATGCCAGCGCCTATGCTCTAGGAGCCGTACTAATGCAAGGGGAGTGTCCAAAGGAAGAAAGGCCAATTTGAATATGCCAGTAGACTGTTGACCTACGCCGAACGAAATTATCATACTACCGAAAGAGAAGCGTTAGCGGTAGTTTGGGAATTAGAAAAGTTTAGAGGATATCTAGAGGGATCGCGTGTACGCGTAGCAACTGATCATCAGCCGTTGAAGTGGCTGTTAACCTTGAAGACCAAGTGGTCGTTTGGCCCGTTGGGCAATGAAGTTCCAGACATATGATATAGATGTCGAATACATCCCGGGTAGAGTGGTCCCCAAGGTGCAGGAGAAAATAAACGAATACCAATAGATGACACATCTAAGAAATATATACACATTTTAGGCGGAAATCAATGCACTGTATTAACATCAAAGCTAGCTGAGACACGCCACAATACGAATTATGACAAATACCATATATTAGCAGCCACGCACCCAGAAGTACCATCAGACGTACTAATTAATTTTTTTAACACACTCAATGTAAACAAACATGATAAAATTATTATGTGCTCAGGAGAATAAGACGCTGACCCTTTCAAGGTAGTGTTCAATCTACAATCTGCACTTATAAACTGTAAAGCATCGGCTGTGATTATATGAAGTGTAATAGAAAACAAAAATTTAAATGAGCATAAATTGAACCGCATGCTTAAAAGTGCCAACATGCATAAACATATTTGCCATTTTCTATAAATAGAGCGTATTTATTATGGGAAAAAACAATATGGCATACATAAACTATCCAAAATTATAAATACACTAATCGATGAACTGGACTACAAATCGGAGTACTTGAATTACAATAAAACAAAGAAAACAAATCAAATAGGCAACAATGACAAGAAAGGAGTGGCAAAAATAGGTACCATACCTTATTATTTTAGGCGGGTTAGTAATAAACAGGCTGAAACATACCAAACAGAAGAAAATAGTAACAAAGTGAGTGTGGGCACATAAACGGAACGACAATCAAACGCAACTTTTTTATAGAAACAAGTTACAAAAGGGACACCGCAAAAGTAGAAGACTGGAAACCCCATACTGCAATAGGCATAATGCATCAAAATATAGCTGGTGCGTTGAACAAACAGGATGAACTAGATTTGGTATTTCAAACTTTTGAAGATAACAATGAGCCTATTGACATTCTTTGTCTGAGTGAAACGTTTATAGAGCGTGGATGTGAGAGCCACGAGCCCTCCATGAGCTGACAAGCCCCCCGGTGGTGCTGCGTGGAGGGCTCAGGCCGTGATACACGGCGCATAAACCAAAACAACCACTTAGGTTGATCCAAACCCTTTGTTAATACTTTTGCAATGTGGGAGAATTTGTACTCACAGTTTTCTCCAGCCAATGTCCAGATGTTCGTCCAGCTAGCTACTTGGTACCGTTCGCAAAAGCTGAAACGAAACGGGTTAGGGTGCTCCAAAGCCTCAATAGCGGCCGTCACTCGTGGTGTGCCGGTAACCACAAAATCACATCAAAATCCAAACTTAGTCCATCCAAGTTCGTATCACAAACTACGCCTCCCGTGAGGCCAGTAAAGGTCCAAATCTCTCACTAGATGAGGCGGATACGCTCCGATTCCAATTATTTTCCAAAATCAAGATCCAACACGCAAATTTCGACCCAAGACAAGATGAACAGTATACTACGTACTTTTTTTTCTATACCAAAACTCATAGAGTGTGTATCTGTCCAAGTCAAAAACCACAGAGAACAAATCTCTCGGTTCCATAGTTATACAGAGGCGAGCTCCAAGGAATTTGACTCGAAATCAAACAACCACCCACCCGGACAGGCCTCTAAGCCTGTCCGCTATACTACGGGGAGTCGTGACAAAGTTGCGACCGCTCGCTTGAGGACCGAATCCCCCACCATGACTTCAGTAAACCGAGGGGTCCCGTCTTTACCGGGAAACAAGTTAACAATGCGCCCCCGGCGCCAACGCAGTGGTGGTAGGTTAGCATCCTTAACTAACACAAGGTCTCCGATACTGGGAGGATCGGTTCGATCAGTCCACTTGAGGCGCTGCTGCAAAACATGCAAATATTCTAATGACCAACGGGCCCAAAAGTTTTGACCCATTTGTTGCAGCATCCGATAGCGCGACAAACGGCTGGAGGTTACGTCCCGTAGAGGGATCTCCGGCAGGGCTGCAAGTGGCTGACCGATCAAGAAATGGCCTGGAGTCAACGTTTCCAGGTCATTAGGGTCCGAGCTGAGCGGGCACAACGGACGGGAATTGAGCACAGCTTCAATTCTACAAAACACCGTCTCAAGTTCCTCAAAAGTTAAGACAGTTTGCCCTATTACCCTATGGTATTCCTCCCCAGTGGGGGCATCCTGGGGAATCGAACGACCAGGTTATGCCCCGACGAGAGAGGCTCGTGCCAATGTCAATCCTATTCTCAAACAAAACTTAACTACATCTTGCAACTAACGGTCGGTGCCCTTAAAATTAGTGCCGTTAAACAAATCTATCCAAAGCCGCAGTAAAGGCTTCCGTCATAAGATCCGTAACAAGTTCAAGATGCACTGCTTTGGTGGACAGACAGACAAAAACGCACAAATAGGCTTCCAAAGTCTTCGCGTTCCTATGAAGTCGCGACGTTTTACCAAAAGGGTACCGCAAAGTCGGTTCCAACCCCAGAGAGGGGCCTAGCCTCGTTGACCCGGTCAGGGGGTAGGTCACCCATCTGCGGTTGCATTGTGGCTGCCTTGAGACGATAACAAGGCAAGCACCGAAACACAATGCCCCGTACTGTCCGTCGACCAGACAAAATCCAAAATTCGCGCTGCAAAATAGCCATCAGGGCGTTGCAGCCAGCGTGAGAATTCTTGATATGGCGATCCTGCACCAACAATTCCACCAAGTGCGCCTTCGTAGGCAGCAACATAGGATGGCGCGCCGAGTAAGGCAAACTGGCATTCCGAAGCCGTCCTCCAACCCGGAGTACTCCGGACTCATCAATGAACGGGTTGAGGCGTACAATGGCTCCTTTCAATTTGGGGTGGCTTTTTCGTAAGGCATCCATCTCTACCCCGAAGTGTTCTTTCTGAACTGCCCGAATCCAATGGTGAAGCGCGGCATTCCGCTCTTCGGTGGCGAGAACACTACTATGTGACCGGTTGTCAGGATGGCGACAATTGTGTACAAAACGCTTGATCCAAGCGGTCACTCCAACAAGCTTGTCGAGAGAGCTGTACCGATCCAAAAGCCAAGCGGTATCCAACACTGGAGCAGTCTCGACAAGGTGGACCCTCAAGCCCGAAGCTGGGGTCCCAACTACACAACTGGTAGGCCAGTGTGATTCAGGTTCCAATAGCCATTCTGGCCTCCACCACAGTGGGTGGGCAACAAGCTCAGGTGCCCGGCATCCTCTGGATGCTACGTCCGCTGGGTTCAATTCACCTGATACGTGTCTCCAAACCAAAGCAGTTTCCGAATTTTGGATCTGCGAGACACGGTTGGCCACAATGACCTCCAACGTATGAACTGACGACTTCAACCAACACAGAACAATCTGGCTGTCAGTCAATGCGAAGACACTCTTATCAAGGTTTACAGTGCCTTTCAAGTTATTGGTGACAAGGTTCAACAAGCGCACAAGAAGTGCGGCCCCCGACATTTCCAATTTCGGGATAGTCAAACGCGTCGGAATCGGGGCCACCTTGCTTTTGGCCATCACCAAATGTACATCGACCGCTCCGGCGGAGCTAACGGTTCGTAAGTAAATCGCTGCTGCAAATCCTCGCTCGGAGGCGTCGCTGAACCCATGAAGGGTTGCTCTGTACTTCCCCGATGGTAACAACTTACGTGGCAGTTCGACCCTATTGATCTCCAGGAGCGAGGAGAAGAAATACTCCCAATCGCTCAACAAATCTCCGGAGAGCGGGTCATCCCAACCCAAATGAACTGCCCAAAGACGCTGCATAAACGTCTTGGTGTTCCCAATTCCAAATATCGCTGACTTGCGGGGTGCCAAATCCAAGCCCAGCTATCTCACTACACGTGCGGATACCATACAACCCTGTGCACCCGTGTCTAATAGAGCACGTACACAGAGTGATCCACTATCGGGGCCCCAAACACAAAGCGAGGCCGTGGGCAACAAAACGGTCTCGATTGGGCCGCCGGTTTGTAGTGAGTGGGCGGCGTACCCCTTAGCAGGGATACTGCGAAGCGTCCCGTTCCGCGCGGGGTGGACGCTCGTAACGATCGAGCGGATCCCAATCAAATTGATACGCTCGTCGTTCAACACGCGCGGTTTCCGGTGCCCGGTAGCCGCGGTAGCGCCCATACACCGGGTTTCGCGAGTCCAAGCGGGGACTTTCGGCAAGCGGCAGCGACATCCTTCGCGCCGCTGGGGGCGGAGTTGATCGCGCACACCCGCCCGTAGGACCCCACCTTGGGGGCGGGGGGGTGCGTGTGACCGCCGCATAATTCTGCGCATTCGATGCGCGGGGGCCCCCCTGGGGGCCCCACGTGGGGCCCCCCTCTGGTCGAGGGGCCCCTCCCGGGTACCTATTTGTCGGGCTCCGGCGCTCATCTCCCGGCTGTCCGGAGGCCAGAGAAACATTCTCGACATGTGGGGGGCTCGAACCCCCACTCCAGTTCATACAGAGAATTGTGTCATGCTTGCCACCGCATGAACGACAATTTTGCCGGTGGGCACATGCTCGCACAAAGTGGGGCCCCAAGCATACAAAGCACCAATTCCTCTGTTTCGCCAAGTTGCGGCGTCCCTGGACCCGCTGTGCAAGGAACTTCCTGCACTTCGGCACTTGATGTCCTGGTTCCCTGCAGTACAAGCAGGGGTCCGGTTCCATATTTCCTACATTATATTGTCGGGGGGCTGCAGGTCGCGGGTTCGACTTGACCTGACCTCCCCTCGGAGAGCCAACACGCACCGGTGCCCGAGAGGTTCCCGTTGGTCTCTGGGGGGTATGTGTCAAAACAGGGATGTCGGCCCGGCGACATTCCGTTTCCAAAAACCCTATCAAATCCGTTACAGCCGGTAGGTGACGTGCACTGTCGCCCCCGTGTAGGTGTTCAAAGCCTGCCCGAACCTCGGCCGGTAGCCGTTTTAACAAAAAGTTGAGGAGCAAATATGACCATTGGTCCACTGGTAGGCCCAAATTTCCCAAACCCTTGGTGGCCATCAAAACAGGATTCAGCATACTAATGCGAATATCCGACACCTGAGTGACCCGTGGTATATTCCAAATCCTCTCTAACAACGTGTCAGCCAGCCGGCGTATATTCTGATACCTAGCTATGAGTAGGTCGCGGGCGATTTCATAGTTTTCGTCGGTAACCGACAGATGTCCTACCAACTCACGTGGTTCACCCACGAGGACTGCCAATAGTTGAGAAAATTTAAGTGCAGCCGATATATCCGTCCGGGCATGTACCATGCTGTCAAACAAGTCGATGAAGGAAACCCATTCCTCCATCTTTCCATCAAAGACCGGTATCCGTATCGCAGGCAAGTGGGCTGCGAACTCCGGCCGGGTCCAACCAACCGGTTTTCCCCCATACGTGGGGATACCAGAAGCCCGGGCGTTCTCTATTTCACAAGCCCGTTGCGTTACCCGGTCTGCCATTTCATGGCACTGCTCGATATCAGCTTCAACTGAGAGCGTTGTATCGGTCTCAGCCTTCTCATCAACAATCGAAGCCATGTACTTTTCATAGCTGTGATGAGCCTTCTCCAATCGACTACTTACCTCCCTATACCGGACCAACAAAGCGTCGGCCTTGTCCGGTCTATCAACCAAAGCAGCCGCATTTGTCAACCAACGCAATTCAGACCTAATAGAAGCCCTGAACATGGCTGACATGGTTACAAAACAAATAATCAAGTTTCATATAATTATAACCCCAAAAAATACTTAATATTAATTTTCCTGCAGTGGGAGGCACTTATGTAGTCCTACCTACCCCTTGAGGTGGTAGCCAATAACCATATGATACTAGAAATCTAACAAAAACCACAACTTTAAAATCCTTGTTTTTTTGGGTTCCGTACCCAAAGGGTAAAACGGAACCCTATTACTAAGACTCCGCTGTCCGTCTGTACGTCTGTCACCAGGCTTTATTTCATGAACCGTGGTAGTTAGACAGTTGAAATTTTCACCGATGATGTATTTCTACTGCCGCTATAACATCAAATACTAAAAAAGCGGCCAAGTGCAAGTCGGACTCGCCCATGAAGGGTTCCGTAGCAGCAAGTCACATAATATAAAAGTTCTTGGATGGTTTACGATTAAAAAAAAAAAACTACTTACTAGATCTCGTTCAAACCAATTTTCAGTGGAAGTTTACATGGTAATGTACATCATGATATTAAAAACCTCAATATCATTTTTGAAGACCGATCCCAGACACGTATGGGTTTGACGGTTTTTTGTTTGAGTTGCAGTTTAAAGTATGGGGACCCCAAAAATTTATTGATTTTATTATTTTTTTGTAAAAACCTTAATGCAGTTCACAGAATACATCTACTTACCAAGTTTAAACAGCATAGATCTTATAGTTTCGGAAAAAAAGTGGCTGTGACATACACGGACAGACAGACAGACAGACAGACAGACAGACATGACGAATCTATAAAGGTTCCGTATTTTGCCATTTGGCTACGGAACCAACAGAATAAAATAAATATACAGTGTGATTCTTCATAATGTGCACAAATTAAAATGTCGGTAATTTTGGTTAATTTGATCAACGGAAAAAATTATAAAAAAATCTATATTTTTTTTTATTAGTTTTACAAGCTTTTAAAATTTTTGTTTGCTACAATGGCCTCCATCTAAACAAAACGGTGTAACTTTTCAGTTAAACGATCTATTCAACGAAACAAACTGATTAATGTTTAAAAATAACAGAAGCTGCTCATAAAATTAAAATGTAAAGGAAAAACAGCCCTCAATTGAAAATTAAGATGTTTTTTCACAAGAATCAGCTTAATTTTAAATAATTTTTCCTGTAATTTTAAATTTTTGCAATAAAAGCCCCACTTAACCTATTTTTTTTATACTTTAAATTATTCTACTTTGTATTATATATATGATAGTAAAAATCGCAAGTTTATAACTAAATCACATCATTTCTTATCAAGGGCCTTGCTCACCAGTTGCTCAACAAATAGTGCTTCGCGCGACTGTATTTTTTTATATTTATTTATATATATATATATTTTAATGACAATATTTCTGGCGTGCATAGCAGTCGCTGCGGTAGCTGGATTTTTTAACTGGTTTTTTGCTTGACTTAAGTGTGTATGTGGTTGTATGTGACTCTAATGTTTTTTAATGTCAATATTTATAGCATGCATAGCAGTCGCTGCGGTAGCTGGATTTTTTAACTCCTTTTTTGCTTGACTTAAATGTGTGTTTTTAGGTGTCTCTAATTTAACTTTATGTGTCAATGGTTATAGCGTACATAGCAGTCGCTGAGTTAGCTGGTTTTTTTTAACTGGTTTTTCTTGGCTTATGTGTGGGTATTAATATGCATCTCTAATGTTTTTAATGTCAATATTTATAGCGTGCATAGCAGTCGCTGCGGTAGCTGGATTTATATAACTGATTTTTTGCTTGACTTAAGTGTGTGTTTTTAGGTGTCTCTAATATAACTTTATGAGTCAATGTTTGAAGCGTGCATAGCAGTCGCTGTGGTAGCTGGATTTTTAAACTGTTTTTGTGCTTGGCTTAAGTGCGGGTGTTTCTATGTATCTCTAATGTTTTTAATGACAATTTTTGTAGCGAGCATAGCAGTCGCTGCGGTAGCTGTTTTTTTATTAGTTTTTTGGCTTGAAATAAGTTTGTGTGCTTTCATGTGTCTCTAATGTTTTGTAATGTCAATATTTATAGCGTGCATAGCAGTCGCTGTGGTAGCTGGGTTTCTTTTTGCTTTACTTTTAATTCATAAGTGTGTGTCTCTTATATTTTGTACGTCAATACAACGTCACGGCTACACCGTAAAACAACCTTTGAAACGACACCATACTCAAGTTTTTAAATTAAGAGGTCCCATTTTAACCTTGAGGTCCTGAAAATATTTTAATCCCAACAACAATACCGTGTAACGTCCTTTGAAATAACATCATACTTAAGGTTTTTTAATTTAGGGGTCCCATTATAACCTTGAAAATATTTTAATGTCCACAACGACACCGTGACACGACCTTTAAAACAACACCATACTCAAGTTTTTCAATTTAGGGGTTCCATTTTAACCTTGAGGTCCTGAAAATATTTAGATCTCAACCAGGAAACTAACTTTTATACGCTGAAATCTGGCTAAAACGTATAGTCTATTTATTTACAAAAAAACGTTTCCATACCTTTTTTTAGTAAAATTTCAGGTACTGCTGACACATAAAGTTGTTTTTTTATTGTTTTAAATTATCTACTACCAAAGGTTTCCGAAATACGAAGCAGTTTAGTTTTACATTAAAAGCTGTTTTGGACACCCATTTTAGTTTTACATTAAAAGCCGTGTTGGACACCTTACATCGTGAATTTTCCAGAATCCTTTTGTTGTAAACCGTATAGTATTATTTTAACTTTGGTACAACCCTAGACCCAAAAAGAAATACATCTACCTTTCATGTATCTAGGTCCAGTGGTTTAGGCTGTGCGTTGCAAAACGCTAAGAGTATACATTAGAAGCCCTTTTTGGTTGGACCCCTAAAGAGGACAATTTTTACAAAAAGAAATTGTAGTACCTACACCTTTACTCCTTAAAATAAATACACTCTCCAAATTTCAAGTCTCTACGACCAGTGGTCTAGGCGACAGTCTATGCGTTGTAATAACTAAAGTTTTTTTCTTTTACAAAGTAAACGTTCCCCAGCCGTTTTTCAGGAAAATTTCAGGTACCGCTGATATACGCGTTTGTAAATTTTATTATGGAATGTGATATTACTGGAAGAAAGCGTTAGCAGAGTCAGTCGTGGGAAGCAATAGTGGCGATAAGCTCACCACTCGTCACGTCTATATCACACGGTGGTGTAACCCACTGTGAAAAGAGATTGATTTAGGTGTATGATTGAGGCTCTGCCTACCCCTTCGGGTAAAAAGGCTTCTGTCTATGCATGTACTACTCCTAGTAAAGTGCTTGTGTTCACTGTGTTGTCTCATTGCAGGTCAGACCCTCGCGCAGGCCGGACGCGCGTACTGGGGGCCGGGGCAGCCAAAGTACGAGGACAACCGGCCCTACGGGCTCATGTACATAGACGGCACACTCGGCAACTCGCCTGGTTTCTTAAAGTTCACGTTCATTTGCGAGATGGCGTAATCGAGCTAACAGCGCGTGTGCTCACTGAGCAAGCGTGACGTCACACGCAGCTCTAATTATATCGCACAATATTTATCTATATAAATAATGTTGTGTTCGCCTGTAATTGGTGTATGTATCGGCTCGAAACTAAGTGAATGATTTTTGTAAATGTGTTTATATATATGCTGTTGGCGTTCCTTTCATGAATAAATAAATAAATAAATATATAAAAATCAACCCCTTTTTTTTCTGGTCACGCTATAACTCGAGAATGGCCAGACCGATTTGGCTAATTTTGTTTTTGAAATATTTGTAGAAGTTCAGGGAAGGTTTTAAAGGTGAGAAAATATGGAAAAATTACGAGGAAAATACTTAAATTGCAATTTAATTAATTTTACTTAATTCCATAGTTACGACATTTTGACATGCAATCAGTTCCATAGTTACGCCATTTTGACATGCAAACATGTCAAGCGTTCAGGATTCACGTACTTCTTCTTCTTCTCTTCTCATAATGGCTTCTGAGGAGTGCTCCAAACAATTTCGTCAATGTACCGTTCTTCTTCTTCTTCTTCGTCTTCATAAAACCTTCTTCACAGCAGAGAAACCTAGTTTTAATCCACCATATCGAAAATACACTCTTCTTCTTCTTATTTTTTTTCTTATGATCGCTTCTGAGTGTCTTACGTGTGTCGTCATGGACATTGATACGTTGACATACGCTAGTACATTTTATTGGAAAATTTATTCGAACTTGAGTTCGTTTGAGCTGATGGTAGCAAATAGTTGTGCTTTACCTACGAGTCCCGCTGGTTGAGTGTGCGCCAGTCGTTTCGTGTCTGTTTACGACTGTAAAACTAGATTTTTTAAAGCACTATCACAGATATTAATACAATTTTTTTTTTAATCTTGGGGGTTGTCTTAATAAATCCGCAGACTTGTGCATTTTCTAACAGCCAAGAAGCCATAATCGATCTTAGCAGTGCCATCTTTTGTTGAGTAACGGAACCTAAGTGGTTACATCTGTGTCAAGTTTGGTGTACTACATTACTAACTTAATAACAAGAACCCTTAACCCAAGATGGGCAAATCATCATGTGTAGCTTGTGGAATTTTTTGATCACCAGTAGGCGGCGCCACTTGTAGTATCTGCGCGGCTACTTTCCATAAAGCTTGCGTCTTAATTCAGGGCTCCGTGTCTTCTGGGTGGGTTTGCCCGGGCTGCAAAGTGAATCAGAAGAGAGGCGATAATAGCGACACCCCCGTCAAGAACTTATGTGAGAGTTCTTTCTCTACTTCTGCGCAGGTGACGCCTCAGGCTCCCGCCCCGGTCTTAAACATTGAGATGCAGGAAATGCGTCTCGAACTTGCAGGGAGGATGATAAGGCACCTAAGTTGCCAGGGTATCGAATACTGTATTTGCCTAGACCTAAACATAATAAGAAGAGGCGCGGAAGAGGGGTTGGTTTTTATTTGCGGAGGGGTATAAATGCGCGTGAGTATGTCCCCACCCCCACGTGCCCACAGTAGAACAAATATGGTTGCGTTTGAGTGTAGTTGGTAAAAGTGTTATTATCGGGACTGCCTACCGGCCAACCTGGCAGAAAGTCGTCACATTTCTTGATGCTGTAACAGACTCTATTGCCTCCTTCTCTAAGTGTGATAATATTATCTTGGTGGGTGATTTTAACATAGATATGCTGGACCCTGAAAATATGAAGATTCCGTTACTGAATCAATTATCAATAATCAATTTTGCAGTCTCTTAACCTGAACCAAGTAATTTCAGAACCAACTCATTTCACGGATCACAGCCAGACTTTAATTGACATTGTTTGTACAGACACTCGGGTACGGAAAGTGGCCTTGAAACACACCCCAGACTTAGGACATCACGCAATGTCGGTTGTTGAGTTTAACATAAAAAAGGAAATAGCGCTTCCTCGTTGGGTTAATTATAGGCCCTTAAATAGTATTTTGGTGGATTTATTTCCGTGGATCTAAATAATGTAAATTGGGATTATTTTCAGCCATCGGTTTACATTAATGAACAAGTATCGGCATTTACTTCAACAATTGTGACTCTGTTTGACTTACATGCACCACTTAAAACCACCAAATTTAAGGAGCTACCCCATCCATGGATCACGGACACAGTAAAGACAATGATACAAATCAGGGATGACTATCATGTTAGGTATAAGAGGCTTAAAACTGAAGTTCTTAAAAACTGCTATAAGACTATGAAACTTATGGTTATTGCAGTTTTAGAGAGTAAAAAGCAAGCTTTTTTTACACAAAATATTAATAACAATATAAAAAATTCGAAGCAATTGTGGAAAAACCTAAAAAATAACATAAGCTTCTGAACTGCCGCCTCAGTTTGATGATCTTGACCTTATTAACACTCATTTCTTGAATGTTGCTGGTGATGAGCTTGTTGAGATATCACAGCTAACATACTATGAGCATCATAGGTACAGCTCTGAGATTTTCGCTTTTAGCCCTGTAACCCTGTAAGTGAATACACGGTGCTGAAAGTTATTCAAAAGTTTAAATCTAATGCACAGGGTTATGACGGAATTTCTTTGGATAATGCTACTTATGACCTTGCCTCAATCCTTGCCTGCAATCACAGCCATAATCAATGAGTTAATGAACAGTGGTATTTTCCCTGAGCCTTGGAAAGTGGCGGTTGTAAAACCAATACCTAAAATTAATCAGCCTACTTCCTTGGGTGATTTGAGGACTATTAGTTTACTCTCCTGTCTTTCAAAAATCTTGGAGAAGGTAGTTTGCATGCAGATAATTAAGTTTCTTGAAGTTCATCATATTCTTCCACAGTTTCACACAGTCCACAGAGGCCATAGTACCTCGACGGCTCTGCTTGACGTTGTTGATAACTTGTTGGCTGCGCAGGACAAGGGGATGTGCAGTATTTTAGTGCTTTTAGATTTTTCTCGGGCTTTTGACTACATTAATGTTCCTCTACTTCTATCAAAACTTGCTTTTTATGGATTTGATTTAAAATAATAAACTGGTTCTCTGGTTACCTTAGTCACAGGCAACAGTGTGTAGAATTGAAGATGCCCAATGGTAATTCCTTGAGATCCCCTCTTCGCTGTGTTTCTCGGGGAGTTCCTCAAGGATCCATACTAGGGCCGATCCTGTTAATTCTGTATAGTGCTGACATAGTCAAGGACATCACTTTCTGCCGGTTCCATTTATATGCAGATGACCTCCAGCTGTACCACTCTTTCGTGCCTTCGAACTACGCTTCTGCTGCATTTGAGATAAATCATGACTTAGAGCTGATCTATCAGTGGTCAAAATTAAATTATTTAGTTCTTAATCCTAAGAAATCTAAGTACATGTTGACTGTTACTAGAATTGGCCTGCAAAAGCTTGCTGATGTCCAGATTAATATTATGGTCAGTGGGGAGGGTGTAGATTATGTTGCAGAAGCTAGGAATCTTGGGCTGGTTTTGGACAGGCATTTCTGTTTTAAAAATCATGTAGCTGAGAGTGTGCGTAATTGTTTTTATCGCCTAAAACTTCTGTATAAAATACGTCCCTATTTAAGTGAAGAGGTCCGAATCACTTTGTGTTAATCCTTAATCCTGTCCAGATTAAATTATTGTGATGTGGTGTATGGGTCTTGTCTGTTGAGGCGGACTGAAAAACTGATTCAGCGAGTTCAAAATGCCTGTGCACGATTTTGTTTTCACATTCCGCCTCGCCAACATGTCACACCTTATTTCAATGCGTCCAATTTATTGAAAATGAAAGCTCGTAGAAAACTTCATCTTGCTACCCTACTTTTTGTATAATTGCCTCCTTACCTTTTCAGTAAATTTGAATGGAGACAAGATTACTTTCGCTACCCTAATAGAGCGTGTACTCATGTGTTCTTATCGCCGAGACACAAGTCTGTGGCATTCCGTGGCTCATTCAGGTTTGCTGCTTCTCGGTGCTGGAACGATTTGCCTTCACCAATTCGTGCACTAAAAACAGTAACTACTTTCAAATTTGCGCTCAAAAACTTACTTTTGGCAACTCAAAAATGCTCATGAGTTCCTTACCTATTCCATGCAAGTTAGGTGTTCTTCGGTTTAGTTCCTCCGAGCATCTTTTTGCTTTTTTGCTTTAATGTCTGGGCGGATGTGGGTACGTGGCACTCAGAAATGTTTTAGAGATGTAGGTAAGTAGGTTAGCTTCACTCAATCCCATATACTCTTTATCAAGATATAAACCACATATTTATTTATTTATCTCCTTTTATAATTTTAATTTTTATTACCAATATTTATTATAATTTTTTATCCAACCATATATGTTTTCGTTTTTATCCTTCCGTGAAGTCACTCTTTCTGGGCCCCGTCTGAAAACCAGCGCTACTCCATATTGTTTTGCATAGTGCGCAGCATTATGCTGAGACCGGGCCTGTTTGGCTTCACACCTTATCGCATAGAGCGGACTATTTATTTATTGTTTATAATTTTAAATTAAGTCTGTAGATATTATAAATGTGTTGTTTTCTTTTATTTGCTTTCATATGTTTTTGTTGTATTTACGCTATCGTTTTATATTCTGTCTGTTCTGTGTTTTTTGTGTGATTGTCAAATAAATATATTTAATTTCACTTAATTTCATATTTTCTTAATTTTCCAATACAAACTGTTCCATAGTTACGCTATTTTGACATGCAAACATCTCAATATAATTCTTTGTTGTAAACCGCCGCCTATGGACATCTGTTACGCCCACGGTATTGCAAACGTGCTGCCTACCATTAAGAGCCCTATTGCAATTTCTCTTGAATTTACCCATATTGTAGGCCTGTGGGAAGACATCAAACGGGAGCTCATTCCACGCCCTGCAGGTATGCGGGAGAAACGAGCGTGTGAAACGCACTGTGCGGGACCTCCACGCATCCAAAATGTGAGCTCACTGACGATCACGGGATGTGCAGTTATATAAGTGCGAAGCTGGGATTAGTTCAAACAGCTCCTCAGAGCATCCCTGTTCAAAATCTTATAAAGACGCTAAGCGCGCCAATATCTCGGCGCACGCTCAACAGCTCTAGATCCCTGATAACTTTGGGTGTGTCGACAATCCTAACTTACTTTACTTACTTACTTAACTTTATTTAGTAAGTTACGAGAGTTCTAAAAATTTTGATCGGTTGGTGATATATTGATAAATCTGACGGAGAAGGCAAACCAAGCGTGCTGTTAGAAGGACTTGCATCGAAATTAGAATCTTATTTTATGAAAGTTTTTTAATTTATTAACGAAGTTTTTTGAAAAAGTTCTATGCGTTCGTGCAACGTTGGTACTTATATAGTTTACTAGCGGCGCCCCACGGTTTCACCCGCGTAAGTCTCGATCCCGTGGGAATATCGGGATACAAATGTGCCAATGTGTTATTCCAGGAGTCCAGTTATCTGCATTCCAAATTACATCCAAATCCTTTTAGCCGTTTCAGCGTGAAGAAATAACAAACACACACACTCACAAACTTTCGCATTTATAATATTAGTGAACCGCGATGAGAAACCGCGCAGTGTAGTTTGCAGCATACAACTTCCATATTCAATTGTGTGTAGTGCGGTTCAGAAGCGGATTCCCGCGGCGGGAGAACCGCCCGTGTAGTATGGCCCTCGGGTATCCCATATGTTGTTAGTAAGCTACGAGGCGTTGTTAGATATCTGTAGACATGCTGTCGTATTCTAGGAACATACGTAGGTACCTATTATAATAATTTACAAAAACCAATAACGCGACAACTACTAGCGTACGGAACACATGTCTTTGTAAGTTTAGTTTTATAAGAACCTGTCGACTTGGCTTATTATTGTTGGCCAAAGACTTTCTATTAACTCTATGGTGGACTTAGCATTCCATTCAATATCATTGCAAAAATATGGCACCTTTTAAAATTCGAACGATGACAAATACTTAAGTTCGATACACTGCCGCTTCACACTCTGGTCCTTCATATGTGGCCAATAATCAGATATAAACAGATATAAACAGATATAAACAATTTATTGTTAATTTGTCAATTATCAATGCAAGCAGCAAGGGACGGATAAAACTGAATAGAATTGTATATTTTTATACGTTTTGTTTCTGTTTTGGTTCGTAAACTGTTTGAGCGCTGTCCGAAGTTTATTTACTTTGAGGTCAGTGCTGGTTGGTGAAAATGCATCACACTAATATTATAAAGGCGAAAGTTTGTGTGTGTGTGTGTGTGTGTGTAGTGTGTTTGTTACTTCTTCACGCTGAAACGGCTAAACGGATTTGGATGAAATTTGGATTGGAGATAACTGGAATCCCGCAATAACACATAGGCACCTTTTTATCCCTATGTTCCCACGGGATCGAGACTTATGCCTGTGAAACTGGGCGTTGCGTGACTGGCTCACTGACTATCAACCTACAGCCTAAACGGTAAGTCCTAGAGACCTGAAATTTGGAGGCTATGTTCCTTTTATGGTCTAGGGATGCACTAAGAAAGTAATTTTAGATACTAGCTCCCTAAGGGGTCCAAAATGGGCTTTCAATATACAACAAAAAAACTCTGTATTTCGGAAACCGTCAGTAGTAGTACCTTGAAAATTCAAAAGAAGAATCCTCAATTAAAATAAACAAATACGTATATCAGCGGTACCTGAAACTTTCCTGAAAACTTTAGTAAAATAAAACTTTAGTTTTTACAACGCATAGCATAAACCACTGGTCGTAGAGACTTGAAATTTGGAGGATGTATTTCTTTTTGGGTGTAGGATTGTACCACAGTTAAAATAATACTATACGTTGTACTAAAAAAGGATTCTGGAAAATTCACACTGTAAGGGGTCCAAACCGGCTTTTAATGTAAAACTAAAATGCTTCGTATTTCGGAAACAATTGGAAGAAGACACTACGAAATTAAAAAAACAAAAAAAACTTTATGTGTCGGGCAGTACCTGAAATTCTACTAAAAAAAGGTATGAGAACGTTTTCTTTGTAAATAAATAAACTTTACGTTTTAGCCAGATTTCAGTGTATTTTGGCAATTTAAAAGTTACTATCTTGGTTGAGATCTAAATATTTTCAGGACCTCAAGGTTAAAATGGAACCCCTAAATTGAAAACCTTGCGTATGGTGTCGTTTCAAAGGTCGTGTCACGGTGTCGTTGTTGAGATTAAAAAAATTTCATGGATATAATGTGACCCCTAAATTGAAAAACTTGAGTATAGTGTCGTTTCAAAGGACGTTACACGGTATAGTTGTTGGGATAAAAATATTTTCAGGAACTCATGGTTAAAATGGGACCTCTAAATTTAAAAACTTGAGTATGGTGTCGTTTCACGGTGTAGCCGTGACGTTGTATTGACGTATAAAATATAAGAGACATACACTTATGTATTAAAAGCAGCGACTGCCATGCACGCAAATTGACACAAAGTAATATTAGAAACACATTAAAACACACAATAAAATCAAGCAAAAAACAGTAATAAAACCAGCTACCGCAGCAACTGCTATGCAAGCTATAAATTTTGATATTAAAAAATTTTAGAGACACCTAAAACCACATAGTTAAGTCAAGCAAAAAACCAGTAAAAAATCCATCTACCGCAGCGACTGCTATGCAAGCTAGAAATATTGTCATTAAAAAAACATTAGATATACATAGAAACACACACACCTAAGTCAAGCAAAAAACCAATTACAAAAATCCAGTTACCGCAGCGACTGCTATGCAAGCTATAAATATTGACATTCAAAACATTAGAGACACATAAAAACACACACACTTATGTCAAGCCAAGAAAGTAGTTTAAAATATCCAGCTACCGTAGTGACTGCTATGTTTGCCATAAATATTGACACATACAGTTCAATTAGAGATACCCAAAAACACACACATAAGTCGACTAAAAAATCAGTTAATAAAATCTAGCTACCGCAGCGACTGCTATGCACGCTATAAACATTGACACATCAAGTTAAATTAGAGACCCCTATAAACACACAAATAAGTCAAGCAAAAAACCAGTTATAGAAATTCAGCTACAGCAGCGACTGCTATGCACGCTATAAATATTGTCCTTAAAAACATTAGAGATACATAGAAACACCCACACTTAAGTATAGCAAAAAAACCAGTTAAAAAATCGCACGCACTGCTATGCACGCCATAAATATTGAAACATACAGTTGAATTAGAGATACCTAATAACACGCAGTTAAGTCAAGCAAAAAACCAATTAAAAAAAACAGCTACCGCAGCGACTGCTATACACGCTATAAATATTGACATTCAACACATTAGAGACACATAAAAACACACACACTTATGTCAAGCCAAGAAACCAGTTTAAAATATCCAGCTACTGTAGTGACTGCTATGTTCGCCATAAATATTGACATATACAGTTCAATTAGAGATACCCAAAAACACAAACATAAGTCAAGTAAAAAACCAGTTAAAAAAATCAAGCTACCGCAGCAACTGCTATGCACGCTATAAATATTGACACAAATTTAAATAAGAGACACATAAAAACACACACTTAAGTCAGCAAAAACCCAGTTTACAAAAATCCCCTTGGAAGTGGCCTTCTCAATCACTATAAATAAGAGTCAAGGACGAACCTCAAAAGTGGTAGGTATTCATCTGGGCAGCCCTGATGTAGATGCTTTGATGATTTCAGTAGATTTCTGATTCTCCTTACACCCCGAGACAATTTTGATCTTATCCGTGCTAAGCATGTCGCAAACAGCTTATTTTAATGACATTTTCCAATAATGCTGTCCATGTTTTAAAAAGAGAGTTGTGAGCGACAAGTTCTGTCAGCTAGGATCCATCAGGAACAACTCATTCTCATCGTCTTAAAACTAGGTGCGTTTTTGTTCGATGTCGCGTGGTTGTCTGGATCGCATATGGCTGGCAATACGCTGATACGCGTGGATAGTGAATTTAAGAATTGTATTTTTTCTATAAATCACTGTTTAACCACGGGTGAAACCGCGGGGCTCAGCTAGTATTTTATAAATACCTATTGTCGTCGCTCTCCTGTACACACATGAACTAGGAGTAAGAGAGACAACAAGTAGACAAGAGAGGTTCTTAGATACGGCTGTAAGAAAGGAAGTTGAATGTACTTCAAAAGGTGCCATATTATGTCGTTGATAGTGTATGGAATGCTGAGTCCATCATGAGTTATTAGAAAGTCTTTGCCAACAAATAAATAAGCCAAGTTGACAGGTTTATTAATTTTCGCCAGTTATTTTTTAAATATCGTGTTTACTAAGGGTATCTCTTCAGCTTACCCTTCAAATCTCTAATGTTCCTCTTCAGCCAATTTTGTCTATTTGAATTCAGAATAAGCCTGTTCGAAATTCGAATTCGGGTGCTCAAGGAGGAATAGCAAACTATTCAATACTCTGTGACTGACACAGATTAGCGAATAATAAATAAAAAATAAATAATGCTGCACAGTTCACACACCATTATCTAGCCCCAAGCTAAGCAGAACTTGTGTTATGGGTACTAGATTACTGATATACTTAATGCAATATATTACATAGATAGATATTTTTTTATACATTGAAAATACCCAGAACACCCTGAACAAATAACTGCGATCGCACAAATATATGGTCCGAGGCGAGACTCGAACCTGCAACCTCCTGCTTCGCAGGCCAAGCTTCGCCCGCCGCGTCACAGAGGGCGTCAAATAGCGAAAAAACTTGTGCGGAATATCGTGTTGTATCATAGATGAGACCAAGCTAGATCAATTTTTCGCTCCAAAAACGCCCATATAGTAAATTTCAAATTTATACATCACAAAAATAGATTTTATTTATACGTTTTGCTCTTTGAATAGTATAGGATTTTGTAAATACGTACCAAAGTTCACCAGCACAAAGACAGGCGGCTAATGACAACCAACAATTTTTGAAAAATATTAGATTAATTGATCTGTGTTCATGACCGATGGTTACAGTAGCCGCGTGTTTATACACTTCTGGACACATCTATTGGCCCACCTTGCATTTTCAGTTTCGTTTAGTCCTAGCTAAAAATTTATAATAAGGTCGAGCAAAAAGTTTTTATACAGTTTTGAACCAGGCACATTCATAATTTTAATCAATGGTCTTTTTTGAAATTTCGATCTCAGAATTTAAAGAAACAAAAGACAATTTGGAGCCTGTTCGTTGATATCAAACAATCGAATACTAAGAAAACTTGATTTTATTGGTTTACTTGGATTTAATTCTTGAAAGTGTGATTTTTCTCTTTGGTTTTGCAACAAACATTACTTATTCTTAACATTAAGGTGAGGCTCTATCAATAATCTATGGATACTTCGCCTGAAGTCGCCGCCCAAGCTGTGGCACTTATCCAGGCTGGACATAGCCAAAGAAATGTGAGTGCTCAACTTTATTTAAGTCGATCTGCGGTACGAAATGTTTATCGGAGGTACCTAGAGGCTGGCGGCTTTGTTCGTCGCCAAGGAAGGCCACTATCTCGGGTCACAACTGAAAGGCAGGATCGATTCATCGTGACGACCAGCTTGAGAAATCGTCACCTTACCTCCATTGAGATAAAAAACCAACTTCGTGACTTCCACGGAGTAACTGTGAGCGCTCGAACTGTTCGGAGAAGGTTAAAAGAACACGATATGGTACCACACAAGCCAGCGAATGGCCGCAAACTAACGCGAGCCCACCGAACAGAGCGTCTTCATTTCGCGCGCACTCATTTAAATTGGACTCAGCAGCATTGGAGCCGTGTACTCTTTTCTGATGAGTCTAAAATTGCGTTACATGGCAATGATGGAAGGAAGAAGGTCTACCGACGTAAGGGAGGGCGTTTTGCACAATGCTGCTTTGAAGAGAGGGTTGCTTATGGCGGTGGCTCATGGACTGTCTGGGGCGGTATATCCGCGAGCGGCAAAACTCAACTTGAGGTTATTACGGGACCACGGCTGCCAACATTAAATGCTGAAAGGTACATTCGTGAGTGATTAGAACCTCACGTGATGCCATACGTGGACCATGTGGGCCCAAATTTCCTTTTTATGCATGATAATGCAAGAGCCCATACGGCCGGCATCGTCAGAGAATATCTTCGGGATGTGAACATCACAGTTATGGACTGGCCAGCCAGAAGCCCAGACATGAACCCGATTCAGCACATGTGGGACGAGCTTAAAAGACGTGTTAGGGTTCGTCAGCCAGTTGCCCAGACGATGCAGGAGTTGAAAACTGCCATAGAAGAGGAATGGGAGATGATCCCTCAAAATTTCATAGAGCGGTTGATAAACTCTATGCCTAATCGTATGAGAGCTGTCGTAGATGCCCATCAAGGCAACACGCGTTATTAAATTAATCCTTTATTTGATAAAACATGTTTTTAAATCAAAAATCAACTGCCTTCATCAAGGCGCATACCCGACTTGTTAGGCGTAGCTCCATGTCGTGTGGTATTCTGAATTCAAAATTTAAAACAATACGATCGAAAAAGATGGTAAAATGTATCAGGTTTAAAACTGCATCAATAGTTTTTGTTCAATCTAGCAATCATATTAAAGTAGGGGCCATAGAAACCTAAACTCTAAGGTGGGCCAATAGATGTGTCCAGAAGTGTATATTGGTGAACTTGTGTCTTACATCAACTGACGGTTACAGGGGTGCGTTCAGTGGGTACACTCTGAGTGTTGGTTGTCACCAGAGTGTGCGGTTGTTCCGTTCACAGGCTCGGTTAGAGCGTTCGGTTAGCGTCACATGACCCTAACCGAACAACCACCTATGACAATTCTGACGTCTGTCAAAGTCAAATCATGTGCTTGTCGCCAAAGCGTATGGGTTGTTCCGTTCGGAGGCTCGGTAAGAGCGATCGGTTAGCGTCACGTGACCCTAACTGAACAACCACCGTTTTGGGTGGGTGTTCGGTTGTTACGATTTTGACGTAAGATTGCTTTCAAAGTCAAGTCAATCCCACCCTTCCCCACAAAAATCCCTTTCCATCCATAGATGGAGAAATATTTTATGATGCCCAACGAGTAATATAGTATGTGCAAAAGTTGCAGTTTCCACGAGAGTGTTTTTTTTTATAAAGTGAAACAGGACTTGTTATCATCTCCTGGATTACTTTGCTATTTACTTGCTTTGCTTTTTTTTTTATTTGCTTTGCTTTAAGACTTTGTTAGTCAATCACGCCGTGACAGCTGAACTGATATTGATGTAATTTAATCCACAGATATGTTCAGATGTCCAGTAGCGGTTTATGTAGGGATGATGGAACATCCCCAATATTTTTTTCGGTGAAATATCATGCCTAGTTTTTGTCATATTTGTCACTAGATTGGTTCAAGGCTATCAAGGCTGGGAGGATCTTTGTTGGGGTTATCTTTAGCCTGCCTAAACGGGTAAAACAAACGGCCAAGTGGACGTCGAACCACGCGCATTCAGGGTTCCGTACCAAATGTACTAGAAAGGTCACGAAATGTTTCAAGTTTTTAGTATTTAATGGTAAAATATAAATACACACTTAATATGCTTGCAGCGATAATGCCGCCCATTTTACTGTATTTTTGTTGTTAATCCTATTATATTTATTTTTTGGTGTACAATAGGGTATTAATAAATCGATCTAAATGTATAACAAGTTGCATATTTACAAAATAAGTTACTACGTCAAATGGAAAAAAAAAACTTAGTAACAATATTTTGGAAATCATAACTGGCTTTGACGGTTTCACGACTTTATTTTCCATTACTATAAAAAAATAATTGACTCACTCTACTTCATGAGATCAAAAAATGAAACCCCACATAAAAGAAAAAAAAATGAATGGGAATAAAAAGAGTTAAAAATAAGGCTAATTGTTTCAGTAAAAAGGAGGAAACAATGCAGGTTAAGTGATTCAACAATAACAACTTTAGGCTTTGGTTTTGTCGTTCATTCATTCATACTATCTACTAACTTCTTTTGGAAAAAAGTGGAGCTGATAATGTTGAAATAGAGCTGAATATAGCTCTAAAAGAGCAAAATTGGCAACACTGGGTGAAGAAAGCGATTGTTTACATCAAAAATTGACAATGACATTGACATTACGTGTCAATCCAAGTCGTTCAGAGCCTCAGAGCGTGGATAAAAAACAACTACATCCTACATCATTGAACGCACCCCAGCTAACAATACGTTGACTTGAAAATGTTTATATGCTCAATTGAACCGACCAATTACGGGACACGTGACATGCGGTAAGTGTCCCGTACATATTATGTATTGGTTGTTGAACATGAGGATAGTGACTTATAACAGGTTCTTATGGCTTTCTCAACTCGCGCACAGAATAGTTATGTGTCCTTGTAGTTAAGGAGGTAGGCGCGGGTAGTACTCACCACGTAACTATCCGCCTGCGCGACATTAGCTGCAAACACCTCGTCCAGCGCTCCCCTCGATTTGAGCGCGCTTAGATTGTCACTGCATGTCCTGTCGCTTTATTCACAGCCGCACAGTTACGTGGCGCTATGCCCAGTATGCTGAGCTGCACCACGTGACACTTTCGCTAGCGAGTACAGTGTCTGCGTGTCTGCACATAGCTCATGTCTCTAGAAGCTTCATTGAATACATCGTTACTCTCCAGCAATAATGATATAAGATCTTCGTATTGATATTTTGTCTCTTTGTAACTGATTTAACATTTTATTATTATATTTCGCATTAAACTCATAACCTTTTGTATTACTATCTTTGCTGCCTTTTCAGCGCACGTCCATACTAGATAGCGTAGGCTGTCTTTGGTGTTTGGTTCATGGACAGCTGCAAACCGTTATTAAAGAACGGTATTATTATCTATTATTATCTTACCCTTGGCTCGCATATAAATAAGATAATTATGTATTCTTGTGAAACAACACACATAATACTTTAGGAAGCAATCAGATGTAGTTGTTAAAATATTGAGCCAAGAAATCCGTTTCAACTTTATTTACCCAAACTCAAACTGCAGATTTATAAGAGAAATGTATATGTAAATGCCAAATACGGGTACATAATATATTACCAAATTAATTTAAGGATTTCTCATTTACTATGTTTAAAAGCAAGCTGACGAAATGGCTAGCCGATCATTGTGAATGAATTATGATAATTATGAATGTATGATATTAATGAATTTATTAACTTTTCCAATATTTTGTGACATAACATATTGAATTTTTAAGAGCATTTTAAGTGTAAAAAAATAAATGAAATCATAATGACATTTGTACACCATCTAGAATTAGATGGTAGAATATATAAGGGACATAATGACATTTGTACACCATCTAGAATTAGATGGTAGAATATATAAGGGACATAATGACATTTGTACACCATCTAGAATTAGATGGTAGAATATATAAGGGACATAATGACATTTGTACACCATCTAGAATTAGATGGCAGAATATATAAGGGACATAATGACATTTGTACACCATCTAGAATTAGATGGTATAATATCAGGGACATAATGACATTTGTACACCATCTAGAATTAGATGGTAGAATATATAAGGGACATAATGACATTTATACACCATCTAGAATTAGATGGTAGAATATATAAGGGACATAATGACATTTGTACACCATCTAGAATTAGATGGTATAATATAAGGGACATAATGACATTTGTACACCATCTAGAATTAGATGGTAGAATATATAAGGGACATAATGACATTTATACACCATCTAGAATTAGATGGTAGAATATATAAGGGACATAATGACATTTGTACACCATCTAGAATTAGATGGTAGAATATATAAGGGACATAATGACATTTATACACCATCTAGAATTAGATGGTAGAATATATAAGGGACATAATGACATTTGTACACCATCTAGAATTAGATGGCAGAATATATAAGGGACATAATGACATTTGTACACCATCTAGAATTAGATGGTATAATATAAGGGACATAATGACATTTGTACACCATCTAGAATTAGATGGTAGAATATATAAGGGACATAATGACATTTATACACCATCTAGAATTAGATGGTAGAATATATAAGGGACATAATGACATTTGTACACCATCTAGAAATAGATGGTATAATATAAGGGACATAATGACATTTGTACACCATCTAGAATTAGATGGTAGAATATATAAGGGACATAATGACATTTATACACCATCTAGAATTAGATGGTAGAATATATAAGGGACATAATGACATTTGTACACCATCTAGAATTAGATGGTATAATATAAGGGACATAATTGTATTGTAACACCTCTTTAACATATACATCAATTCTAACCCAGACTTCCTTACTGCTTTGACTGTATTGACTTTATCTTAGAAATAAGTTACCTGTATTCGAGCAAATATAATATTTTTATTCTTATTCATATTCATAATGTTATAGTACCTACGCTGCGATGCACATTGCGTCTGTTGCTAGATAGTACCTACGCTGCGATGCACATTGCGTCTGTTGCTAGATATTACCTACGCTGCGATGCACATTGCGTCTGTTACTAGATAGTACCTACGCTGCGATGCAAATTGCGTCTGTTAATAGATAGTACCTACGCTGCGATGCACATTGCGTCTGTTGCTAGATAGTACCTACGCTGCGATGCACATTGCGTCTGTTGCTAGATAGTACCTACGCTGCGATGCACATTGCGTCTGTTACTAGATAGTACCTACGCTGCGATGCACATTGCGTCTGTTGCTAGATAGTACCTACGCTGCGATGCACATTGCGTCTGTTGCTAGATAGTACCTACGCTGCGATGCACATTGCGTCTGTTGCTAGATAGTACCTACGCTGCGATGCACATTGCGTCTGTTACTAGATAGTACCTACGCTGCGATGCACATTGCGTCTGTTACTAGATAGTACCTACGCTGCGATGCACATTGCGTCTGTTGCTAGATAGTACCTACGCTGCGATGCACATTGCGTCTGTTGCTAGATAGTACCTACGCTGCGATGCACATTTCGTCTGTTGCTAGATAGTACCTACGCTGCGATGCACATTGCGTCTGTTGCTAGATAGTACCTACGCTGCGATGCACATTGCGTCTGTTACTAGATAGTACCTACGCTGCGATGCACATTGCGTCTGTTACTAGATAGTACCTACGCTGCGATGCACATTGCGACTTTTGCTAGATAGTACCTACGCTGCGATGCACATTGCGTCTGTTACTAGATAGTACCTACGCTGCGATGCACATTGCGTCTGTTACTAGATAGTACCTACGCTGCGATGCACATTGCGTCTGTTGCTAGATAGTACCTACGCTGCGATACACATTGCGTCTGTTACTAGATAGTACCTACGCTGCGATGCACATTGCGTCTGTTTCTAGATAGTACCTACGCTGCGGCGCACAATGCGTCTGTTTCTAGATAGTAACTTCACCGCGGCGCACATTGCGTCTGTTACTAGATACTCGTAGTACCTACGCTGCGGCACACATAGCGTCTGTTACTAGATAGTACCTACGCTGCGATGCACATTACGTCTGTTACTAGATAGTACCTACGCTGCGATGCACATTGCGTCTGTTTCTAGATAGTACCTACGCTGCGGCGCACATTGCGTCTGTTTCTAGATAGTAACTTCACCGCGGCGCACATTGCGCTGTTACTAGATACTCGTAGTACCTACGCTGCGGCACACATAGCGTCTGTTACTAGATAGTACCTACGCTGCGACGCACATTGCCTCTTTTACTAGATAGTACCTACGCTGCGGCGCACATTGCGTCTGTTTCTAGATAGTACCTTCACCACGGCGCACATTGCGTCTGTTACTAGATAGTACCTACGCTGCGGCACACATTGCGTTTGTTACTAGATAGTACCTTCACTGCGGCGCACATTGCGTCTGTTACTAGATAGTACCTTCACTGCGGCGCACATTGCGTCTGTTACTAGATAGTACCTACGCTGCGGCACTCATAGCGTCTGTTACTAGATAGTACCTACGCTGTGTAACATTACAAAATTATTTAAAAACTTCTAGAACATTCCATACTCACACAAGTAGGTTATTGACAAAAACTAACAGACAATCCTTACTCACACATGCATAGTGTTTATGATGTAGCTCTCTAGCGGCTATAAAACCCGACGCACGCATGTGCCAAATTCATTCAACTGTAGCAACGCGCTAAATAACCACAACAAACTTAGTATTACGCCCATTCTGGTGAGTTTATTTAAATATACAACACTCTAACTAGCACTGTTTAATCTGATGTTCTTCTTATTTTTCTTAATGTTGTAAATTCTAGCATCACACTTGAAGCACGTCCACTTAGGAACATCTTCGTTCGTCCTAAATGGTTTCTAAAACCCCTTCTACTATGTCTGTCCTTCTGACTAACTAGTTCTTAATCTCTGTTGTAAACCCTACGGTGTAATAAGGTTGAAAGCCACGTACTGCCTACCCCCGGCGAGCCACGTCTGCGGCACCTAGAGGCGACTTTCAACCAAATTGCACCAGAGGGAAGAATCAAGGCTGTCACTACAACTACGTGATCTTTACAGGGTCCAACTCTACGGGTCGAACCATACGGTTGGTGGCCTCACAGCCACCAACCGGACTCACAAGCTACCTGCTGTCTACCAGCTGTCTCCAGCCCTACCTGCTGCTACCAGCCTGCCACGATCTACCTCGCAGACAAGGGGCGCGCTCTTCATCGTGACGTCTAGACCACGTGCTTCCGATCTACAGCTCACAGGACAGTACCGTGGAGAGTCCACACCTGTTCTTGGGTTCCGTACTACGCGCGTTCCACTTTTGTCCAAGTGTTCTTTTCTACAAGCGTGACCTTTTGAGACATATTCTATTGCTGAGATTGAGACCCTTGATCAAACCCCGGCCCATAGCCGTCTGGCCTTCTGCCTACTACTCTGGCCCTCTGCCTGCACTTCTGCCTGCACTTCTGCCTTCAGCATACTACTAAAGACTCTAAGTATAACGAACTATTAAGTGACCTTATTGTTAGCATTTTAAGTTTTAATATATGTATAAAAATACCCTATTCGTTTATCTACCTTCTCCTAGCTCTTCTATCAGGTAGGATAGGAACCTAAAACCTAGACTACCTACCTGTCCACGGCTGCACCGTGACAGCTGCGACGCACATTGCCTCTGTTACTAGATAGTACCTACGCTGCGGCGCACATTGCGTCTGTTTCTAGATAGTACCTTCACCGCGGCGCACATTGCGTCTGTTACTAGATAGTACCTACGCTGCGGCACACATAGCGTCTGTTACTAGATAGTACCTACGCTGCGATGCACATTGCGTCTGTTGCTAGATAGTACCTACGCTGCGGCGCACATTGCGTCTGTTACTAGTTAGTACCTTCACTGCGGCGCACATTGCGTCTGTTTCTAGATAGTACCTTCACCGCGGCGCACATTGCGTCTGTTTCTAGATAGTACCTTCACCGCGGCGCACATTGCGTCTGTTACTAGATAGTACCTACGCTGCGATGCACATTGCGTCTGTTACTAGATAGTACCTTCACTGCGGCGCACATTGCGTCTGTTTCTAGATAGTACCTTCACCGCGGCGCACATTGCGTCTGTTACTAGATAGTACCTACGCTGCGGCGCACATTGCGTCTGTTACTAGTTAGTGTAACGAACCGTACTTACTAGTTTCATTAATATCTCACAAATACTTAAATAAAATTATTAGATATTTTTATCAAGTAAATCGAGCGGAATTCGGATAATGAGGTTACTAACAATGGAGGGTTTGTACATTCGTCTCTCTAAGAGTTGGTCTGTGTGAATGCTTAACAAAGGATAAACAATCGTTTCTCAGAATATTTTGAGAGTACACCAAATTGTTTAGGCGCCATTCGAATAAGGTTCAGAATTAAGCGGAATGTTTTGTATAAACAACGCGTAATTTTTTCCCGCACCTCACTTCCCCTTTGACACCAAAAAACCACTGTTTTGTTCTACCAGGAAGTTACCCCACCTCTCCCATGGCGACATAAATATGATGATGCCGCCATGATCTGGGTCAGTTCTGGGTGATTTTCTAATAAGCAACACGTTTGTGCGGAAGCTCTGGGGTAAAAATATTAAATCGTGTTAATTAAGTTATGAAGTGATTTTGAAGCTTATTTTAAAATCTAGAGATTTATACTTTGAAATATTGGGACTGATTCTAGAAAGTAGAATAGTCAATAATAAGTGAAATTAAATATAATTGAGTGGAAGTTTAAATTTTGTGAAATATAAAAGTTATTAGAGAGCCTCCAAAATAAAAGGAATTAGATAGTTTCTTTTTGGTGATGCTATTCAAGTGATTTTAAATATTCAAAGTCAATGGGGAGGGAAGTGTTTAGCTTTGTGAAAAAGTGATCATTCTCCGAAGGAAGAGATTTGTAGACTGTCGTAGTCTATAGATTCTTTTCTGTTTTAATGTTTTCAGAATTCCAATTTTTGCCAGACAGGATTCCTTTATCTACTCGAAAGAGTTATCCAGTGAGTCCGCTGGATAGGCAAAATCTTATCCTACCTATTTACCTATTTTCCTACCCTCTAGGCTCCGTTTGTCGTTTTAGGTAACACAGCGACAGACATCCCCACCTTAATAGTTTCAAGTTAGGTAACCTGACATTGCACCTCGTCAGGAGACACACACAATTTACTTGCACATTTAAAATAAAATGAGATCGGTTTCTCAAAGTTTTTGAATCACACACATCCAATTTAGCCAGGTAATCAGGCACACTTATGTAGGCATTGTATTAGTGCGTACTGTTATAGGACAAGGTCCTGGAACCTTTTTAAAAAAGATTTAAAGTTTGAAATCTATTTATTTGGATATGACAAAATAGATTCACGAAAATAATTAATTAAATGACCCGCGGACAACCGGTCACGTCGAATGATCTAACCAGACTGAAGGTGCTCGTAGAGCAACTCTATTACTGTATCTAAATATGTCTAAACAGCTAGATGTAAGCATATTCGTGAACATTGCAAGGGTATATCATCTCCCCCTTAAGAGGATACTTTGTGGTTGATTCTTACCAAAGTTCCAAGTTACTAGATCTGAGTTCTTACTGAAGCAACCTGACACAACTCTATGTCTGGCTCTTGTGTATCTGTCTTTTTCACACTACTGTGAGCTCTAAGTAAAGGTACTTTAAAAACTCGGTTGTCACCAGGTTTACAAAAACGTTTAAAAGCTAAATAAAAGAAATACAAAAAGATTAAAATTAAAATAGAAATAATCAATCCCGAATAATGTGCTCCGTATCTCACAATGTGTGGGCTTGTATTAATTTTATCTAGATTATCCAATAATGAATTTAGTGCAATTTTATTTGATTTAAATTCGTCCAAATCAATATTCTGTAAATTAACAGGAGACACATTATCAATAAGACTATTAAATCTTACAATGTTACAGCAAGAATCATTTATCAAATTAAATTTAGGTATGTTGTTTACAGGAGAAGTTACATTTAGGATGTACTTAGGTATTAAAGTAGTGCTTTTACAGCGACCAATACAATTATTGGGCAAAGTAAGCTAAAATATTAGTTTCATACAATTTAGAATTTAAACAATCAATTGAGACCTTGTTTGGTTCGGATTGTACAAAAATCCACTTATTGTTCGCTAAAGGTTTCCAAATGTCTAATTTAACATAAACAAATTTAACGTCACATTGTTTGGGCACTTCCGTAATCACTTTAGATAACAGTTCACTCTCACAGCTTGGCATAGCGTCAGTCGTATAAACATTTGTGACGTCACAGATAAAGTTCCCGGGACTAACGACCTTGCACTCCTTCATGTCGTCAAAAGTACAGTGTTGTAATTTGTCTTTGGTCATTGCAATGTATTTATTACCAGGTACAATCAAAGTAAATTTATAGGGTTCGTTACAATCATATGGTGTGGGCAGAGCTATATTATGAAACAATGTATACTCTTTAATACCAACCAATGGGACTTGCAAAACAAACATAAGCTTAAAATTAATATAATAACAAACTAGCTCAGATATACTTACTAAGTAATGAATATTATTCATATCTAAAGCTATGGGTAATTGTAGGTCACTAGAAAGATGTCTGTAGTTATTGGCAAGCTCTCGGTACAGTTGCGATGATGTCATTATCGCAGGATGCAGGATGTTTTGACTACTGAACAAGATAGCGTTAGTTACGTCCTCTAATTGAAATGATAATGTAAGAATTGATGTTTCTAAATTATTAAAAATCTGATTTACCTTGAAGAGGATATGTAAACCATTTGTTTGTTCTGAAATATTTTTTAAGTTTAACGAGAGGTTGTCAATAGCTTTACTTAGATTAATTTCATTATCCTTAATTTTACTCAGAGTTTGGTTGTAAGACGTTATTGTTGAAGATGTAACCAAGATGTTTTCCTTCATCAGAGAAACGAGGTGTTTTTCGTTTTCTTGTACATACTCAATCGCATCGTTGTATTTTAAGGCATCATTTTCATCTAATGTACCGAAGATCTGTTTAAGGACAGATCCTACACCCCCGATCCAGGCACGCTTGAAACGGTTTTCAATTAAATGTGAAATCGAATCGAATTCAGTTGTTAAATCTTGGTAGCGAACTGATAGTGGTTGAAACCTATTTTGAAAAATTGAATCAATTTCTATAATTCGTGTTTGATTGCACAAGTACTTAGTGGTGTCTAATGCAGTTCCTATATTTTGTATGTGCGGTCCGAAATGTGAAATATTTAGTGGTATCAAGATCTTAAGATAACCTTTGTTGATTTTAACACTACCTAAATAATCAAAATAAATGCCTGTGCTGGAAGTTATCGGTTGAAGGTATTCCTGATATGTTTGGCCACGTACCGAAGCCCTGGAAATAAAATTTAGAAATAAAACCAAATAATTAAGTTTAGGTAAAATTCGATTCTCTCTGAAATCACGAGTCTCTTAAGAGTCAAGGATACAGAAGAGATCCGTGCCTAAGGATTCTTCGTTTAGTAAGTGTGTAAAAACAATGTGAGTACCTATTTTCCTACCTTACCCTAATTTTAAAATGTATACGAATAAAGTGTAGAGAAAAATGTAAAAATAAAAATATTAATATATACCTACAACTAATTATTCTAATAAATTTTGTTTTATGTTACAGGTTCCCGACTTCGGCAGGTTTTATCTGATCATAATGGTGAGTCACGTGTCGTCGGTTAATCAGTAAGGTAAGTGAGTTATTTCCATTTATTTTGACGACCTTGTAGGGTCCCTTCCGAATGGGAGAAAGAGCCTTGCGTAATCTTAAATTATTTTTAAGATATACATAATCGCCAACCTTATACGTAACTCGACGAGTGTGCGTGTCATAATGGTTTTTCGAGGATTCTTTAGATTTTCTTATAAATTCGATTGCTTTTTCCCGCGAATATTTCATTCGGTTTTGTAGCATTTGGACATAATCAGGATAGGTCGTTCCGAGGGATTCTTCGTAGATGGAATTCGGTATGAATGGTTTGTTACCAAACATTAATTCATACGGCGCGAAGTGTGTGGTCGAATGGATAGATGTATTATATGCTAACATGGCTGTATATACATAGCGAGGCCAGTTGGTTTGTTCTTCGTTGATATAGGTTTTAAGATACTCTTTAAGAGTGGAGTGGCTTCTCTCCAGGGCTCCCTGGGTTTGTGGATGGTATGGAGAAGACCACAGATTTTTGATTTTAAGGAAATCACACGTTTTCTTAAATAAATCAGACGTGAAATTGGATCCTTGATCCGTAAGGATCATTTTAGGAATTCCGAAGATGGACATGTAATGAAGTAAACATTCACTAGTTTCTTCCGCAGTGGTGCTACGGATCGGATAGGCCGTGGAAAATTTAGTTAAATCATCTTGAAATGTCAAGATGTACTTCAACTTTGCAGTACCAGACTCGGGAAGCGGACCAACTACATCAATAGAAATGCGCTGACCCGGTTCGGATGACGTACTGGTAATTTGCATGGGTGCTCTATTAATTTTTCTAAGTGCCTTATTTTCTTGACAGGATTTACATTGTTTTACATAGGATTCTATATCGCCTCGCATTCCTTTCCAGTAATACGTTTGTTTGAAACGATTGTACATGCGGACGGATCCTAGATGACCAGCTATAGGGATATCATGGTTATCATGCAAGATCTTTTTAATTTCGGATGGGACAGGATATATTATGTTGTTGTGATAAACATTGACCTTTATTCGAGTGTCATGGAAAAGGTAAGTTAGTATATTATAGATTTTTATGAACGAGTGTTTTTCGAAAGGATTTTTCAGGTCAGGTAAGCTGATTTCGTTTATACCTCCTGTTTCTACTAACTCATTTCTTACATTTTTCAGGGACTCGAAAATTTCGGGATAGGCCGCATGATCAAAATGGTGTACCTTGAAGTACAACAGGTAATAATCTTTTTTATTTAGATTAAGTTTCTCGAATAAAAATAGTTCCTTTTCAGAGTCACATAGCTGAGCATGTACTTCTGGATCACTAAGGATTTCTGGGATGTATGGATTGGAGTCGTCTAAGTCGATTGAGGTAGGTACTAAAATTACCTTGGCAGGACATTTCATTAAACTTTCATTATGCTCAACAATTTCTGTGTTAAATATTTTAACGTTTTCGGACATTGTTTTCAGGAACGTTGGATAGTCGTCAACAGGTGCGTTTGGGCTGGCAGCACTCGTGGATGGCATTGGATCAAGGTGAGGCTGAGGATCAGGTAAAGATGGTTGTTCCTGAACATATTCAGGTTGATTGACCTCATGCTCAATTTGATCCCTAAGGACATCCGGAATGTTATCCGGTGAGTTGATATCAGGTAAAGGAAGTATATCCTCATAAGGATCTAATTCATCTGGATTTTGAAAGATATTTTCATCAGGATCAAATGAAGTTGGAGAGATAAGGAGGTCCATGAGATCTCCGTCTAATACTCGATTGGGCTCCGCTTCAGGGATAGGGTTGGATATCGCTGATTCCTCAGGTTGGACGGGATTAACCGGGAACCGGGATAGAGCGTCGGCATTTGTGTTAATTTTGCCCTTCTTGTGTAGGATGTTATATTTAAATTCTTCTAGTTTCAAGCGCCATCTTATAAGTCTTGATCCAGGATCTTTGCAATTGAAGAGCCATTGCAGTGGCCTGTGATCGGATAGGATGATGATCTTGTGCCCGTAAAGGTATGGTCTAAAGACTTTAGTTCCGAAGAAAATGGCGAGACATTCTTTTTCCGTCACACTATAATTGCACTCGGCTTTATTTAGTGTGCGGGACGCGTAAGCAATAGGACGATCTTGACCTACTGGGCCTTGGGATAAAATGGCGGATATAGCGTAGTTCGATGCGTCACACGTAAGATTGAACTGTTGGGAAAAATCTGGATAGGCAAGAACAGGTGCGGATACAAGTTTTTCTTTTAAGATCTCGAATGCGAGTTGCTGTTCATTTTGCCAGACAAAAGGGACATCTTTCTTTAGAAGGGATGTTAATGGTTTAGCAAATTTTGCGAAATCAGGTATAAAACGCCTGTAATAGGATACTAGACCCAAAAAGGATTTTATGTCTTTTGGGGATTTTGGAACAGGATATTCGGTCACAGCTTTTGTCTTATGAGGGTTAGTTTTTACACCATTTTCGCTAATGATGTGCCCTAAATAGGCAACTTCTCTTCTGAGAAATTCACACTTTTCAGGTTGTAACTTGAGATGGAATCTTCGCAGTCTGTCAAAGACAGCTGTCAAGTTGGACATGTGTGAGGATAGGTCAAACGAGTAAATGACTATATCGTCTAGATATACGAAACACCTGGTGCCCTGGAGACCTGTAAGACATGAATTCATCAGCCTCTGGAAAGTAGAAGGAGCGTTCTTAAGCCCAAAAGGCATCCTTCTGAACTGGAAATGTCCTTGAGGAACCGAAAAGGCGGTCTTAGGGGCATCCTGAGGTGATACAAGGATTTGATGGAAGCCAGAAGCAAGATCTAGTGTGGTAAAGTACTTACTTTTGCCTAACTGATCTAGGATTTCTGATATCTGGGGAATAGGATACGTTTCTCCGATAGTGATGTCATTCAGTTTCCGATAGTCGATGACTATCCGCCATTTTCGATTACCTTGAGAATCAGGTTTTTTGGGGACTATCCATATGGGACTACTCCAAGGAGAGGACGATGGTGTGATGATGTTATCATCAATCATTTTGTTGATTTGTTTTTCGACTTCCTTTTTATGAAATTCTGGGAATCGATAGGACTTCGTATGTATAGGGATATCGCTGTTCGTTTTAATTTCATGGTTAAGGACATCAGTGTAGGATAATTGATCACTGGGTAAGTAGAATATATCTGAGTAATGAGTACAGAGTTCTAGTAAGACATCTGACTCTTCTTGATTAAGATGATCAGTTCTTAAGGATTTTATGACCTCGATAGTACGGTCAGATGTGTTGCGTAAATCAGTGTTAAGTTGGATAGCACGCAAATTTAACGGTTCTAGTTTAAGGTTTAAATTGGAGTTGAAATTGACAGGGTTTTCAGACGTGTTAACAATTGTTAGATTTACCCGCTTATTGTTTTTCACCTTCACTATGCAATTGGATACCAAAAGGCTGTCGGATATATGTTGGTTAGTGATGACACCTTCGTTAATATGAGGATTTACTACTGAGCATTCAACAACGGCTTCAGTGCGAGGTGGAATTTCGTAGAACGGATTGAAAAAGTGTAGCTTAATGTTAAGTTTACCAATTTTTAGGACGTCAGTTGTGTAGTCGATTTTACAGCTAAAAGCAGTAAGGAAATCTGATCCGATTATACCATCATACGGTAAATTTATGTTCTTAATGACATAGAATTTATGGGACGCTACTTTATTCTTAGCTAGTTTAAGCTTAAGTTGGAAAAATCCTTCGGTTGGAGTAGGCTCATCACCAGGGTCGATGCCTTTGAGTTTAATTGGGTCTCTAACCAGTTTCTGATTAGTCAGAATACAGGATTGTTTAACAAGACATATAGCAGAACCGGAGTCTACTAATAGTGTTAGAGGGATGTCGGATATTTGGGATTCAAGTAAAGCATGTGGTAACATCCTTTTGGATGTATCCAGGTTCACTTCGTAGACCTTAGTTAAAGCCTCTTTTGGACTGTCGGTTTGGGGCTGGTTACCCTGCTGGTTAGTCCGGATATTAGGTGGATATAGACTGTCAGTTTGGGGCTGGATACCCTGTCGGTTAGCCTGGATGTTGGAAATTCGGCTGTCAGTTTGGGGCTGGATACCCTGTCGGTTAGCCTGGATATTGGATATTCGGCTGTCAGTTTGGGGCTGGATACCCTGTCGGTTAGCCTGGATATTGGATATTCGGCTGTCAGTTTGGGGCTGGATACCCTGTTGGTTAGCCTGGATGTTGGATATTCGGCTGTCAGTTTGGGGCTGGATACCCTGTTGGTTAGCCTGGATATTGGATGTGGCGCCATTTCCTACTGATCGTCTCAGGCGGCACCGTCGCGAGACGTTATTGCGTTTAAATCGTTGTCATCATCAATCGAGTCAAAGGCCTCTTCGTTGGGTGTTTCCTGGATATTATTAACCCTACAAGGGCCGTTGTTGGACGTTTGCTGAGAATTTTGTTTACTTGGATATTTACTGTTATAAAATTCTCGCTTCCTGCAGTCCTTGATGTCATGACCGGTAGTTTTGCAATAGCGACAGAAAGGACTATCGCTTCCGGTCTTAGATTGGCTCGTGTTGGAAGAACCAGATGTAGACGGTACATTCTTAAAGGGACCCGACTGAGGTTTGGGTTTCACAACGAATTTATTGTCCGTTGGCGGACGCTTGTAAAGGCTTTGTTGTATGCGCTCTTCTGAAACCGCCATGTTTATGGCTTCATTTAAGGTTTTTGGCGACCTACATCTCACAATGTTTGATATCCTGGGTTGAAGACCCATAAGAAAATGGTGGAGAGCTAGATCTTCCATAGCCGCACAACGGCCTGGTAGCTCTTTTACCTTAGTATTGGATAGGGTTATTTCCGTCAACAATTGTGAGAGGCAGGATTCCACGCGTAGTGAAAATTGACTGACATTGTCCTGCGGGCCTTGCTTGCTCTCCTGTAAATCGGTCAGGAGGTGAGCGTAATATTTACGCTCACTGAATTGAGTTTTAAGAAACTCTTTGAGTTGCTCCCAGGATGTAAAGTCCTTAATAGAGCAAGCAAGTTCCGCCTTGCCGGATAGTTGGCTAAGGATATATTTGAACAAAATAGGTTTCTGCTCTTCAGCAGCTAGGTCATATGCATTGTTGCAGTTAATAATAAAAGAATTAACTGTTTCACGACTGCCGTCGTAGGATTTTATGAATTTGAAAAGGGTGTTGAGTCCTAATTCGGACATTTTAGAACTCGTTGACCTCGTGATTCGCGGAGAAGGCTGAGGTGATTTAGATTTTAAATCGGATAATTCTTGTGCAAACTCTCGGATATCTAAAGCTAATTTACTTGGTTTACTATCTTCAACCTTATTGTCTTTTTGCATAATAAGATACCGAAAATAATTGTAAAAGTTATAGTACACTTATACAGAAAAAGATTTCAATTTTCTGCTCACTGAACCCTAATTTATAAGCAATGACCAAAGACTTACAGTATGAGTAATGCGTAGGCGGCGGCGACGATAACTGATTCCACGAACTGCATTCCGGAGCGCTCAGACGGCGTAACTCGGCGAGATGATGGGATGAACGTTTCACGATGATTCTTTGCTCGATGAATAGGTTAAATAATTAGGATTATTTAACCGGGAACTCGATGCAGGATCACGTCTCGTCACAGGATGCTCGATGCCGATGTCACGTCGCAGGATGATGCGGATGATGATGTGGATGAAGATCACGGAGTAGGTATCTTCAGCGGCACCCGATGCAGCAGCAGATCAAAGTACCACCAGCCTAGGCAAGTTGCTTCAGTCCAGGATTCTGGAGACCGTGCAGGCCAGGATGACAGGTAAGTCTGCACAGGATCACAGGTTCGCGGATACACTGAGTTTATGGGAAGTAAGTATGCACTATCACTTTAGTGTTCAAGGTACCGTAGGATAAAATTGACGGAAAAAATCGAGTCTGGAGACCAAAATTTTGGAAAAACGTCTAATGGACACAAAATACGTTTTTTCGACACTGGGAATTGTCCTATCCCACCGCTGCCACCATTTGTTATAGGACAAGGTCCTGGAACCTTTTTAAAAAAGATTTAAAGTTCGAAATCTATTTATTTGGATATGACAAAATAGATTCACGAAAATAATTAATTAAATGACCCGCGGACAACCGGTCACGTCGAATGATCTAACCAGACTGAAGGTGCTCGTGGAGCAACTCTATTACTGTATCTAAATATGTCTAAACAGCTAGATGTAAGCATATTCGTGAACATTGCAAGGGTATAACAGTACGTAGACCAATTTTACAAATTGGCATTTTCTAAAATTTCACCGGGAATAAAATCTAGTTTTCTATTATTCTTTCATAAAGGAACGGGTAAAATATTTATCAAACGTATTAAAATACTAGAAGAAAGAGAATCTTGTAATTGAGAATTATCGTTCGTGGAAGGAAAAATTCATTTAAATATAGTCTAGGTTTTTCGTAAGTGATTATTCCTACCTGGATAATCCAACTAGGAATTCTATTTACTCTACAGAGAGTTTTAGAATTATTCGTAAGTAGGAGTATGATTTGAGTAGGGATTTTTCAGGGCTTTAGTAAGCCCCGAGAAATCCCAAAGTTAACCAATGGTGAAGAATGAATGTGGTTAGTTTTTGCATTAATGATTACATGTAAATTCCCTGGAATGTTTGAAAATGACTAACAAACTTACTTTCGACGAAAGTAGTTTCGTGGACCTCTGAAATCCCTTGTAATAGAGTAAAAGTGCGGCGTGCCACAAGGGGGGATTTTATCTCCGCTTCTTTTCTCCTTATTCATTAATTTACTTTCTCCTAACCTTCGCAGTCAATACCATATGTACGCCGATGACCTTCAACTTTATTATTCTGCTTCTGTGGACGACTTAAATAGTGCCATTCGTGTTCTCAACGACGATTTGTGTCACTTACTTTCTTGGTCAAATCGTTTCGGCATTAAAGTTAATCCAAACAAGTGTCAAGCCATCATGGTCGGCAGCCCTCGTCAGATCTGTAAAGTTGACGTCCTCAGTATGCCTCTTCTTTTTTATGATGGCTCAGTAATCCCTTTCTCTTCTACGGTTAAGAACCTTGGGGTCTTTTTTGACACCCATTTAAGCTGGATACCTCACGTTAAGGAGATTTCAAGAAGGTTCTATGCCTCGTTACACTCCATAATTCGCCTTAAGAACTTCTTGCCAACATCAACAAAAATATCCCTAGTCAACTCGCTCCTTGTGCCGATTATCGATTATGCTGACGTCGCCTTTTTAGATCTGACTGAGGAACTTCTGAGTAAGCTTGATCGTCTTCTCAACACGTGTATCCGCTTTATATACAATCTGCGTAAGTACGATCACGTCAGTCTTTTTCGTGCAAAACTTAAATGGCTCCCTATTCGAGAGCGTAGGAATTTGAGAATCCTTTGTTTACTCTTCTCAGTTCTAAAGGATCCGCACACCCCTAGCTATCTAAAGGATCGTTTCCAATTCCTAGATGTAGCTCATGACAGGGTACTTAGGTCTGCTGACAATCTTCTTCTTGACATCCCGTTGCATAGGACTTCTTTCCGATCAAACTCTTTTTCGGTTGTGGCTGTTCGGCTTTGGAACGATTTGCCGGTAGATATTAAAAGGGCTGACTCGAGGGAGTCGTTTAAGAGACTGGTACGTGAACTGTATAAGAAGAGGCTAAATTATTAGTTTCCAATTCAGTGTCAGTGTTTCACAATCTATGTTACTGCAGCCTGTATTAGGTATATACCTTTGTACTTTCCCTACTAAGTATGTGTTTTATTGTCACGGTAGTTTATTTATGTATATTATTATTATTTTGTGAAACTGTTTTTATTTTTGTTTATGTTTTTGTTTGGGTATTTGTATTTATTAGTATATTATATTTAGGTATCCTTTTAGTTTTATATTTTAACTTGTATTGTTATTATTATTTTCTGTGGTACTTGTTTGTAAGGCACGCCTCACCATCTTTCTGCACGTCCAGGATGACTGGCAGATAATGCTGTTAGCATTAAGTCCTCCTTGCACTATTGTCTTGTGTGAAAGTTTTTAAATAAATAAATAAAAGGAATTGATTTGCATTAGAATATCATTTGGATAAAATTCCCGGACAATATTAGGTAATCTACCTATGTCCAAGCGAGGGGGATCTGACCAAGAGCGATGGCAGAAGATCACCGTAGACAGCGTGGACGGAGCTGCCCTCCAAAAGTCGCTTATCCCTGGATGTAAACCTTATCATTTATGGTTCATCCTTCTAAATAATTAAAGAGATAATTTAAAGAAACTGATCTAGGAAGCAAATAATTTATACAAGTAATTTCTTGTCATTTCCTTTACGGTATTCTCTTATCAAAGGAATAACAAACTATAGAATAAAATAAAACCCTGGAGTAAACTTTTAGTTAAATGTCCCGAAGTGTACAGAAATAAAAATAAAATTTAAGTAGGTATCTTTTTTACCAGAATTAGTAGCAACTAATGACATGGGTTAGGGAAAAAGGTAGATATATTTTATGTAGATAGGATACGTTAAGACTCGACAAAATAAACATAAAAGAATTTGAGTTATTACAATACACAACGTAGGAATATAACTAGACGATCACATGGCCAATTTATAGTGATTTAAGAAAGTAGGTAAGATTAAGTTAACGTCAGCTCCATAGAGTAAATTAGGAAGTCGGTGAGTGCGCGCGGAGATATGTAGGTTTGTGAGGGTGGGGTGTTACAATTTGGTGCCTACGCCAGGATTAATTTTGGTTGTTACGGATACTGCTAAGAAATAATTAATTAATGTTACGATAACTTTTTTATTTTAAAAGCCAAGGTAAAACTTTGGCAATTTGGTGTCTGTGGGATGGAATTGGTTTATTTTGTCGAGTCTTATTTAGGAAGCTCACGGTATAATTTAGCATTTAAAAAAAAAAAAAAAGTTGGTAGTTTCTTCCTGGTAGAGTTTTTGATATAAACAAAATATGTAGGTTATTAGGTCATTCTCTAACCCACCTACTTAAAAACAAAGCATTATTGTCGCTTGTTTACTGCACTTGAAGCGTGGGTGTTTCGTTTCACTAAACAAAGCATAATTGTTGCTTGTTTGCTTGCACTTGAAGCGTGGGTGTTTTATTTCACTAAGTAGGTAGTGTGAGCTACTCATTTTTGAGTGATAGGTATTAGTTTTAAAAACTGTAGCAGCAATTAAGTATATGGTTGGCGGGTTAGTAATATTTATAAGGTGTTTATAGGAGTTCTTTTGATTTGGGGGTAATATTTATCCTAGTAACTAGTGTTTCGCCCCGAACTAGGACTTCGTGAGTACGCGTGGTTTATGTGGGTTTCCTTATAGAGATGTGACTAATATGTTCGTGTTGGTTACAGGGAGCTTAATATAAGGAAAGGAATTTACATTCATATTAGTTGGTACGGGTTTGCGGTATCATGTTACTTTATATTAGTCAAAATATTAGTTTCGTGGAAGCGAGCTTCGGCTCGGAGCGCAGGTCTGTCTGTCACCCCGCGCGCGCGGTGCACTCGCGGTGTTGCCGACCAAGCGAGTGACTGAGACGGCTTATGTAACCGAGCATAATGAAAGAATGAGTGAACACAGTGTGCTCAGTGTGCGTGTATTGCCGGACGCAATGCAGGCATATGCAGGAATGCGTATTGTGTGGGGTTTGGACGTCATCATTTGTATGAAAGCTTTCTGAATGGTTGGGAGGAAAGTAGGCAATGAAAGCTATTTTCGGAATTGTTTGGGATGTGCCAAATATTGTTGCTTCGTACATTCCCTTTGAAAGCATATTGATATTCATTTACGATTCAAAAATAGAAATTTTGATTAATCTTCGGTAATTATTTACAAATAAGTCAAAACGCTTCGTTAGCGCATTCTGACCTTTCCAGTAACGACATCTAGATAAAGCTTGTATTCATTTACGATTCAAAAATAGAAATTTTGTTCGGTAATTATTTACAAATAAGTCAAAACGCTTCGATAACGCGTTCTAATCCTTCCAGTAGCGACATCTAGGTGAGGCTATGCAAGGCTGGTACCAATAATTTATGGTTCGATTTTTCGGCCTCAGCTGTTGATAATTAGTGGAAGACGTTGGCGGCTTCACAGAATCTGACGCCAGAGGTCGACGCTGTCTCATACGAAACTACGATGTGTTTGCGGTATAGTGCAGTGGACACCTATCGGTGAGAAGCTGAACTAACACGGGGTTTAACGATTTTTTTCTTAGAGTTAAATTCGACCACGCAAGGCGCGTATGTCGGTGCAATTTTGTGTGTTTTGAAAATAATAACTACTTAGTCACTTATAAAGTACACAGGAATCTAGAACAAAATTAACACTAGGACTAATGAGTCTTTTAGAATCCTTATACAAAATAAATTGCGATTAACAAAAGATTTGAGTAAGTTTTGTACTGACATCTAGCGCTCTGTGGAGGGACTTTAGTTGCTTGTCCGTATAAGGTTCATTTCGCGCGTTCTGCATGGGTGGAATTTGAAGGCATCTCTTTGCGAAGGCCAGAAGATGGCGCTAGCAGTATGGTTGGCGGTAATTAGTTAGTCCATACTATGATTGAATGTTGATCTATAGTATTCTGAGAGGTATGATAGTCGGGAATTTATTTTAAAGGTTTGTTTGATGAACTAACGGATTATTTATTCGAAGGGTTGTAGGAATATTACCTACTATGAATAAAAATATCCAATTTATAAGGGAGACTGGACTAGAAAAATACGGTTAGATTTGGCGTAATAATTAGTACGTTAGACCCATTTTTCTAGCGCAATATATCTTAAGTCCGATCGAACTTGACTAGGATAGATAGCACAGCTTGGTTACGTGAGGTTGGTTATTCGACGCGCCCCATCACGGCAGTGAGTCGCGCATGCTGACGGCGAATGCACGCTCGATCGAGCTTCGTTTTTCTTACGCAAAAATACGTAACGTAATATTGAGATGTATGTATTTAAACATTGGAGCGTCATAATAATATTTCATGTGTAAAAATGGATATGTATGGTTGATCAATGCCAATAATAATCTACTTATTGAACCTACCTAGAGGTATTACACTATAGGTCGAATAGAAACATGACGGGTGGCGACTTAGGGATCACCACTGCTAAGTCTAGTCTGTTAAACATGGAAAATAAATGGCTTCTATTATAAACACGGGATTTAGAAAAAAAAATACGTTGTTTAACGAAAATGGACTTTTAAATTTATTCTTAAAATAATTAAGTTTTAACAAATTTAAATATAATTTTGTTTTTCAAAAAAAATAAAACACTGGGGGGGCGGTTGCGGATTTCAAAAGTATAAAACTTTGGGGGGCGTTAATGGGAAATAAAAAAAAAAAAAAAAAAAAAATACGTTGTTTGACGAAAATGGACTTTCAAATTTATTCCTAAAATAATTAGGTTTTAACAAATTTAAATATAATTTCGTTTTTCAAAAAAATAAAACATTGGGGGGCGATTGCGGATTTCAAAAGTATAAAACTTTGGGGGGCGTTAATGGGATATATAAAAAAAAAAACGGAAATAGTTCTTCGATGATAGTGATAATAAATAATGAATAATAATTATGATAAATAAATAATAATAAAAAAAAAAACATAAAAAATAAATTTAAATCTTTGTTTTTATTTTGTAACTTTAATTTAAACTTTGAATAATTTTGATTAATTTTGATTGATTTTGATTAAATTAATTATATAAAATTTAAATTTAAACCTTTGTTTTTATTTTGTAACTTTAATTTAAACTTTGAATAATTTTGAATAATTTTGATTGATTTTGATTAAATTTTGATTAGTTTTGATTAGTTTTGATTAATTTTGATTAATTTTTTATTAATTTCATTAACTTGATTACTTTTCACTGACCTTGATTTAAACATAAACTTACTTATTTACTTTGTTTATTTATTTTATTTATCAAAGTTAAACATGGTTAAAGATTAGAGGAACTATATCATTTTAATTTCAGGAGAAAACCAGAATTGAAAAAATTATAAATAAATAAACTTTAGGTAAGTTTATTTATTTATAAAAAAAAAAAAAAAAAAAAATTAAGCTCGTACGGAAACGTAAAAGACCAGAACGCCTTGGAAGTAAAGAGACGGAAACAAATCGTAACCAAGAAATCTTGGAGCCAGAAAGTTTTCAAGATTTAGTGGAAGGAAAAAGATCTACATCAAAACGTAGGAAGAAATCTAATTCAACAAAAAAGGAAAAACCAAAAAGTGGAAAATCCACGGGGGCCTTTTTAAGAACATTGAGACAGACCATGATGTCCTTAGCTACTAAAGTGGATGCCTTAAGCGAAGAAGTCAAAACATATAAAACTCAAGCGTCTAACGGATTGGAAGCGGAATCGGTGGCAGAAAGTGGAGAGGAACAATGTAAAATAACCAATGCGGAAACAACAGAACAAAATTTAAACAAAGAAAAGGAGAACAATTAACAAATCAAAGAAAATGAAGTACCCAGGGAAGGTTATAAAAAAGTGATATATAATATAAGGAATTTGAATATGGACAAACCTAAGTTTGGGGAGAAGGATCAGATTCAACCTATGACCTTTTTAGAGGATTTGGACATTTATCTAAAAAAGGCCTCAAAGGATGGCAAAGAATTAGAAGTCATTTTAGAATGTTTGGTGGGCGATGCACGTGAGTGGGCTCGGATTTATAAAAGCAGATGGGAGATGGTTGAAGATTTCAAGGTAGATTTTCTTTCAACTTATTGGGGAGAAAAGGAACAAAGCGAGCTTAGAAGAAATATAGCACAGGGGGTTTGGGATCGGGTGAAAACACCTTCTATGCTAAACCATTTCTTACGACTAGCAGGGAAAGCTCAAATGCTTACTTTTAGAATTCCGGAGAAACAATTAATAGCAGATATCATCCGTCATTTTCCGAAGTACATTCAACAGGGATGGTTTACATCCAAGATTGAAACCACGATAGAAACAGCAGAATTTTTGAGAAATATGGACGATATTAACAAACAAGAGGCACACGTCTCGACGGCATATGGGGCAGGGAAGGACAAGGAGAGATTTAGCGAAGCTCAACAGAAATATAGAACCTGGCAGTGCCCGTCAACAGGACAAAACAGAATAGTAAACAACAAGCCAGCTGGAGTGAATGCAGTGACAGAAGCAAGCAAAACTAATAATGTAAATTTAAACTAAGAGAAACTGAAAATGTAGTTCCCGATTCAGTTAAATTCACAGGGAAATAAAAAAAATAAAAATTAAATTAAAATTAAAAATAATGAATCTGATGGGTTGGGAACCGGGACAAACGTTAGGCAAGAAAAATAAAGGATTGATGATACCAAAGAGGGGATGGTTAGTAGACAGGGGTAGACGAGAGGGGTTAGGATTTCGGGAAAAAGTACAAAGAAATGACCAAATATTAGAACAAATAGTGGAGGTGTTGAAACTAAAAATAGAACAACACTCATTACAAGATATAAAAATAGATAAAGTTAATTCTGTATTTGAAGAAGAATCAGAAGAAAAGGAGTATAAACATTTCAAATCGGAAATAACAGCTCAAATATTTGAATATGAAGTAGTAAGTTTAATAGATACTGGTAGTGACATAACCTGCATTTCTGAAGAATTATGGAATGTGCTTAAATCAAATCCAACAAATCAAATTCCGCTTATGCCTGTAAAATCATTTCAAATTAGAACTGCGGTAGGGCATAAAAGTGTTGAGATACGTAATATGGTTCTCTTGCCTATAAAGTTGGACGATATCATCATAGAAACGGGATGTTTAGTAGTACCCGGTTTGGTTAATCACATTATCTTAGGGTTTGATTGGTTACAACAAAAGGAAGTTACAATTAAAATAACTCGAGAAAAAAGGGGTATAGAGTTTGAAATAAATGGGGAGAGACATTTAGTAAATTTTTTAAAAACGGAAGAAAATCTAGACATTAAAAGGTCACAAGAGATTAGCATAGAAGAAACAGATAATTTAGAAAAAACACTACAAGAAATAGTAACTGGGACAAAACTAGGAATTGATGAAAGGGAAAAATTAATGAAATTATTGAATAAATATAAAGGGCTATTTTCAGAAAAATTGGGGAGGGCTAATTGTTATCAACATAAAATAGAGATGGAGTCGCATTTGGCCATAGTAAAAAAAACATACCCGGTGCCTTATGCGTATAGAGAAAAGGTAGAAAAGAAACTGAAGGAGATGGAAGAACAGGGAATAATTAGAAGATCATCTATCCCTTTTTGCAGTCCATTAACATTTACTTTAAAACGAGACGGATCTATTAGAGTGTTGTTAGATGCCAGAGAGATTAATAAATACATGGTGGCTGAAACAGAAAAACCTCCACTTCAGATAGATGTCATGAATTCCTTCCATGGGGAAAATTTTATTAGTGTAGTTGATTTGAATAATGCTTATTTCCAAATTCCTATTTCTGATGATAGTAAAAAATATACGGGCTTTACTTTTAATGGGAAATCATACGTATACAATGTATTACCACAAGGTCTCAAAACTTCTGTTGGAAGTTTTAGCAGGGCTATGGACAAAATTTTAGGCCACGAAGTTAGAGATTTTTGTGTTAATTACTTAGATGATTTGGCCATAATATCAACGGGAACTTACACACAACATATTGAACATTTAGAAGTAGTATTAGGGAGATTACAAAAGGCGGGTTTAACTTGTAATTTGAGGAAATGTGAATTAATATGTAAAAAGGTTAAAATGTTAGGGTATATAATATCTACAGAGGGGTTAAGAACAAATCCGGATAAAGTAAAATCAATTCAAGAATTCCCAGTTCCGAAAAAGTTAAAACAAATAAGGGCATTTCTGGGATTGTGTAATTTTTATAGGAGGTTTATACCTAATTACAGTTCCCATTCTCAAGTTTTATGTGAATTATTAAAAAAAGGGACAATTTGGAGGTGGGGTGAAAGAGAACAACAAGCTTTTGATAAAATAAAGAGGTTATTCATAAAAAAGATAGAACTTCAACATCCGGATTTGTGAAAGCCATTTTTTTTTACAGACTGATAGTTCGGGCATAGGAATGGCAGGGGTATTGTATCAACTAGATGACCAGGGAGAAATTAGAACAATAGGATTTCATAGTAAAGCTTTAAGAGGGGCTCAGTTGAATTGGACAGTGACGGAACAAGAATTTTATGCGGTCATAAACTGTTTAGAAAAATTCGAAACTTATTTGAGGGGAACTAAAGTCATAATTAAAACAGATCACAAAGCCTTAACTTTTGAAAAGAATTGGAAATTATATAATGCACGAGTTACGAGATGGATAAATTATTTAGAGAATTTTAATTATGAGGTAGAGCACATAAAAGGAAAAGAAAACATAGTGGCAGATGTTTTGTCTCGGTATCCACCAGCAAGTGATCTGCTCCAAGAAGATAAAGTTAGATTGCCAGAAATTTTATATGTAGGAATTAAGGAAAACCAAGATCTGGTTATAAAATTAAAAAAGATATCCGAATTACAAATACAAGACGAGGATATTAAGTCGATATTAAAATCAAGAGAAAATAATAGTAATAATTCTACAAAATTTAAAAGAATAAAGGAAAGGACTAAACAGGAAAAGGGAAAATTATATATTCAAGTAGGTAAGAATAAGGAATTTGTAGTTTATTTGCCAAAATGTTTAAGTGAAGATGTAATCAAACAAATACATTTGGAAATGGGTCATCAAGGGGCCTTTAAAGTTATTAAATACATAAGGGATAGATTTTATTGGAGGGGACTTACTCGTCAAGTCAAACTTATATTGAAGAAATGTCATGAATGTCAAATCAATAAACCCGCAAACAAAACCTTTGTAGGGCCATGTCAGTCTATAATTACAGAAAATATAGGGGATATAGTAATGGTGGATTTATACGGACCATTACCAACTGGAGCTTTTGGATATAGTTATATTTTAATCTTTCAGGATACATTTAGCAAATTTGATAAATTTTATGAATTAAGACAAGCTACAACTCGTTCAGTATTAGGGAGGGCTAAGAAGTTTTTTGAAATTATAAAACCGCAAGCAATTATGTCAGATAATGGTTCACAATTTGCAAGTAAAGTTTGGAAAGATTTTATGAAACAAAAGGGGGTAAATGTGATTTACACTACAGTTAGAAACCCAAGACCCAACACAGTAGAAAGAGTAAATAGGGAATTGGGCCGATTGTTTCGTACATATTGTGGGCATAAACATAATAGTTGGGTGAGAGTTTTGCCTGAATTGGAGGAGCTGTACAATAATACATATCATGAAAGTACAGAGTTTACTCGGTGCGAAATTATGTACGGGCAGTCAACCTCACTAACAATAGATAAATATTTAGGGGCTGGAGAAATAAGATTAAATTCGGTAGACCAAATTCGAGAGCTGGTTCGAAAGAATCTAAAAGAAAAAGGGAAAAAACGTAGACAAAAGTTCAACCAAAGATATCGTTTAATTCAATATGAGATAGGAGATTTGGTAAAAATTAGGAAAATAAATAAGTCAAAGGCAAAAGATAAAATAACAAAGAAGTTTGAGTCGTTGTATGAGGGCCCGTTTGTGGTATCAAGTAATCCTTATAAAAATTTGTATATTTTAACAACTCCTGAAACTAAAGAGATAAGGGGTAAATTCAATACAATCCATTTAACGAGATATTATAAATGAACATTGCTAGTATTTAATAAAGGAAGGAAGAGAACTGTATAGAATTAAGTTTTGAAATATGTAAGAATATAAAAAAAAAAGAAAAAGAAAGTTAGTATAAGTAAATAACTTTTGTGAGTAATATAAGAATAAAGGATTTAAATTGTTTAAAGGTAAACTTCAAGTTCTACGTTTATAATTAGAGCTTAAATACAGTTGTATTAATATGTATAATTATTACATATGTTTTGATAAAATTTAAAATATTAAAATAAGAAATATTGTTAAATTAATAAATAAAAATAAAAATAAAAAAAAATTGTATCTGGAGGCTTGGGGGAAAGTTTACTTATGGATATAAAGTTCTGATTGACCCTTGTTTGAATTCAGAAAACAATTTGACCTGTAAAAGAAAACAGGATTATAAATAAATAAAGTAAAAATAATGTGGATCAATTGGGATTAGTATCCATAGGTAAAGGGGTGTGTCGGCGACTTTCCTCTTTTCAATAAAAACATTTTTTTATATTTTGAGACGTACAAAAATTACGAACTCAAAACGGGAATTAAGAAGTCATTTTGATTTATATAAAGAAAAAAAATGGTGAGAATTAGATTAGATTAAGCTATAAAATTGGATAGCCGATGAAATAAACGTGTAATAAAATGAAAAATTAAAAAATTAAAAATAGTACACTTGCGGACAAATAAATGGTCGTGACTTTTTTAAAATAAAATAAAAATAAATTAAAAATTATAAAGAGAAACAAATTAATGTGTAATAAATACTATAACACAAAGTAGAGGAAGACCCATGAGTGGTGGAATAATAATTGTATAATATACAAACTGACAAATAATATAATATTGAAAATATTTGGTTGACAACTTTTATGAATGAATTGCTCTCTATTAAATTCATTAACATACTAGAATTTGGTTTTGAAAAGAGAAGGGTATTTAATTCAGAATAAAAAAAATTGGGGAGATTTAGTTTCACTTTACAAAAGAAACTTTAGGTTTGTAGAGAAGAAATGAAAGTGAGAAAGGAGAAATGAAACAGAGGGAAAGTTTGAGTAAAGGAGTGAATATAAAAAAAAATTTTTTGTATGGAATGAGTTACATACAATGAGAGATATTAAGGGTGAATGTGTGAATGTTTTAAAATCAGTATGAGGGCTCTGGGAAACTAAGGATCTGTAGAGTGAAACACTTTACTAAAGTTGTATTCAACAGACATCACATTTCACAAAGGACGGTTGACTAAAGAGGGGTTTGGTGTTAGGTTAGTCAATAGACTATGGTTCCCCGTCACAAAGTGCTTTAGTTAAAAATTCTATTTATACGTGCGGCGAATCGGTTTTCGCCCGGAATAAGCACACGATCAACTCCAATGGTTAAATAAATGCATTGAATTATTGAGGTTGGTCAAGACATGTTGTACATGCTTGTCTGAGGATTGAAAACATTGAGAGGAGTAGATTGTAGTTGGCAAAGGAGCGCTCTCCAGGGAAACGTAAAGTTGGTTGTTCCTAGGACTGTGCCGGCCTTAGTTCTACTAGGGATGAGATGGATCCACAACCCATTTTCCTTCGTGCAGTCTTTTCCAAGCTGGAATAAAGAATCAGATAAACTAGCGACAACATGTAGTTGATGTCAATATTGGTATGAAGATGTATGTTATTGATTATTGGACTAAATTACACTAATCAGCTAGGTACTCACGCACACAGGTGAAACACACATATCGATACTGTTTGAATTTGACTTTAATAAATGCTAAAGAATTTTATTTTGCAATGGAGAGCAAGACTTCTGGGAGTTGTTGTTAACCAAGTGGTTTAAGAATAAAATAAAAATAAAAGAATATATAATATTAAATATACAAATATATATATCGTCTGTATAAATTTTTTTTTTTTACAATCAGAATATAAAGGAAATTGATTCCAAGATAAAAGCACAAAAAAGTGAGAAAGAACTTAGAAACTTTTATTTATTTCTTTAATTCATGAATTAATTAACTAGTGAGTTCAGTTTATACCTAGACCATGCAAAGCCGTGTTTTATAATTTTTCCATACTGATACGGGTGGATAATTATTCTTCAAAGGTCCTTGAATGGATTTACTTAGTTAAGGCTATGCGAAGCAGTGCCTTGTAGATTTTGGATAATACCAATATAAAAAACAAAAATAAAACACTGTCGAAAAGGGGTTTTGTAAATTAAAAAAAAAGAAGGGAAATTGATTCCGAGATTAATATACATATTTGTGAAGAGATGAGATAGGATTTACAGATTCTTGCCTTTTCTTCACTCGTGGTTAGACTTAACTTGTAAGTTTAGTACATACTTAGGCCAAGCAAAGCCGTGCCTTTTAATTTTTCCATACTGATACGGGTGGATAATTATTCTTCAAAAGTCCCTGTCTGAATTTACTCAGTTTTAAGGCCATGCAGAGCCGTGCCTATAGTTTATCTATGCTAATACCGGTAGATAAATTTTCTTCAGAGATTCCTGAGCTATGTGATAGCAAATATTTTACAAATTTATAGTATATGGAATTGATTTCAGAATTAATCAACATAAATGAATAAAGGTTGGGGTGTAAATAATATTCTAGTTGAATTGTTGAGTTAGCAGAGGCAGAATGACTGAATGAAAGTGTGGAAACCAGATGATTTGAAAGAATATTTTGGGGATGGGGATAAAATTAGTAATGAAATAAAAAGCTTGTGTTGATTCAACAAGGATCTAGATGCGGATTAATTTTAATAATAAATAGGGTAAAAAAAAAAAAAAAAAAATTTGGATGATATTGTATACATATATCATAATTATGATTGTACTGAACAATATTTGTGAGATTAATAGGCGAGGAAAATTTTCTCCGGACACAAAGTTGAGTGTCTGCGTAAATTTTGAGGGGCGACTGTAACGAACCGTACTTACTAGTTTCATTAATATCTCACAAATACTCAAATAAAATTAGTAGATATTTTTATCAAGTAAATCGAGCGGAATTTGGATAATGAGGTTACTAACAATGGAGGGTTTGTACATTCGTCTCTCTAAGAGTTGGTCTGTGTGAATGCTTAACAAAGGATAAACAATCGTTTCTCAGAATATTTTGAGAGTACACCAAATTCCTGACGGTTGTTTAGGCGCCATTCGAATAAGGTTCAGAATTAAGCGGAATGTTTTGTATAAACAACGCGTAATTTTTCCCCGCACCTCACATCCCCTTTGACACCAAAAAACCACTGTTTTGTTCTTCCAGGAAGTTACCCCACCTCTCCCATGGCGACATAAATATGATGATGCCGCCATGATCTGGGTCAGTTCTGGGTGATTTTCTAATAAGCAACACGTTTGTGCGGAAGCTCTGGGGTAAAAATATTAAATCGTGTTAATTAAGTTATGAAGTGATTTTGAAGCTTATTTTAAAAGCTAGAGATTTATACTTTGAAATATAAGGACTGATTCTAGAAAGTAGAATAGTCCATAATAAGTGAAATTAAATATAATTGAGTGGAAGTTTAAATTTTGTGAAATATAAAAGTTATAAGAGAGCCTCCAAAATAAAAGGAATTAGATAGTTTCTTTTTGGTGATGCTATTCAAGTGATTTTAAATATTCAAAGTCAATGGGGAGGGAAGTGTTTAGCTTTGTGAAAAAGTGATCATTCTCCGAAGGAAGAGATTTGTAGACTGTCGTAGTCTATAGATTCTTTTCTGTTTTAATGTTTTCAGAATTCCAATTTTTGCCAGACAGGAATCCTTTATCTACTCGAAAGAGTTATCCAGTGAGTCCGCTGGATAGGCAAAATCTTATCCTACCTATTTACCTATTTTCCTACCCTCTAGGCTCCGTTTGTCGTTTTAGGTAACTCAGCGACAGACATCCCCACCTTAATAGTTTCAAGCTAGGTATCCTGACATTGCACCTCGTCAGGAGACACACACAATTTACTTGCACATTTAAAATAAAATGAGATCGGTTTCTCAAAGTTTTTGAATCACACACATCCAATTTAGCCAGGTAATCAGGCACACTTATGTAGGCATTGTATTAGTGCGTACGTAGACCAATTTTACAAATTGGCATTTTCTAAAATTTCACCGGGAATAAAATCTAGTTTTCTATTATTCTTTCATAAAGGAACGGGTAAAATATTTATCAAACGTATTAAAATACTAGAAGAAAGAGAATCTTGTAATTGAGAATTATCGTTCTTGGAAGGAAAAATTCATTTAAATATAGTCTAGGTTTTTCGTAAGTGATTATTCCTACCTGGATAATCCAACTAGGAATTCTATTTACTCTACAGAGAGTTTTAGAATTATTCGTAAGTAGGAGTATGATTTGAGTAGGGATTTTTCAGGGCTTTAGTAAGCCCCGAGAAATCCCAAAGTTAACCAATGGTGAAGAATGAATGTGGTTAGTTTTTGCATTAATGATTACATGTAAATTCCCTGGAATGTTTGAAAATGACTAACAAACTTACTTTCGACGGAAGTAGTTTCGTGGACCTCTGAAATCCCTTGTAATAGAGTAAAAGGAATTGATTTGCATTAGAATATCATTTGGATAAAATTCCCGGACAATATTAGGTAATCTACCTATGTCCAAGCGAGGGGGATCTGACCAAGAGCGATGGCAGAAGATCACCGTAGACAGCGTGGACGGAGCTGTCCTCCAAAAGTCGCTTATCCCTGGATGTAAACCTTATCATTTATGGTTCATCCTTCTAAATAATTAAAGAGATAATTTAAAGAAACCTATCTAGGAAGCAAATAATTTATACAAGTAATTTCTTGTCATATCCTTTACGGTATTCTCTTATCAAAGGAATAACAAACTATAGAATAAAATAAAACCCTGGAGTAAACTTTTAGTTAAATGTCCCAAAGTGTACAGAAAAAAAAAAAAAATTAAGAAGGTATCTTTTTTACCAGAATTAGTAGCAACTAATGACATGGGTTAGGGAAAAAGGTAGATATATTTTATGTAGATAGGATAACGTTAAGACTCGACAAAATAAACATAAAAGAATTTGAGTTATTACAATACACAACGTAGGAATATAACTAGACGATCACATGGCCAATTTATAGTGATTTAAGAAAGTAGGTAAGATTAAGTTAACGTCAGCTCCACAGAGTAAATTAGGAAGTCGGTGAGTGCGCGCGGAGATATGTAGGTTAGTGAGGGTGGGGTGTTACATTAGTACCTTCACTGCGGCGCACATTGCGTCTGTTTCTAGATAGTACCTTCACCGCGGCGCACATTGCGTCTGTTTCTAGATAGTACCTTCACCGCGGCGCACATTGCGTCTGTTACTAGATAGTACCTATGCTGCGGCACACATTACGTCTGTTACTAGATAGTACCTATGCTGCGGCACATATTACGTCTGTTACTAGATAGTACCTTCACCGCGGCGCACATTGCGTCTGTTTCTAGATAGTACCTTCACCGCGGCGCACATTGCGTCTGTTTCTAGATAGTACCTTCACCGCGGCGCACATTGCGTCTGTTACTAGATAGTACCTATGCTGCGGCACACATTACGTCTGTTACTAGATAGTACCTATGCTGCGGCACACATTACGTCTGTTACTAGATAGTACCTGTGCTGCGGCACACATTACGTCTGTTACTAGATAGTACCTATGCTGCGGCGCACATTGCGTCTGTTACTAGATAGTACCTATGCTGCGGCACACATTACGTCTGTTACTAGATAGTACCTATGCTGCGGCGCACATTGCGTCTGTTACTAGATAGTACCTATGCTGCGGCACACATTACGTCTGTTACTAGATAGTACCTATGCTGCGGCACACATTACGTCTGTTACTAGATAGTACCTATGCTGCGGCGCACATTGCGTCTGTTACTAGATAGTACCTATGCTGCGGCACACATTACGTCTGTTACTAGATAGTACCTATGCTGCGGCACACATTACGTCTGTTACTAGATAGTACCTATGCTGCGGTGCACATTGCGTCTGTTACTAGATAGTACCTATGCTGCGGCGCACATTACGTCTGTTACTAGATAGTACCTATGCTGCGGCGCACATTGCGTCTGTTACTAGATAGTACCTATGCTGCGGCACACATTACGTCTGTTACTAGATAGTACCTATGCTGCGGCACACATTACGTCTGTTACTAGATAGTACCTATGCTGCGGTGCACATTGCGTCTGTTACTAGATAGTACCTATGCTGCGGCACACATTACGTCTGTTACTAGATAGTACCTATGCTGCGGCACACATTACGTCTGTTACTAGATAGTACCTATGCTGCGGCACACATTACGTCTGTTACTAGATAGTACCTATGCTGCGGTGCACATTGCGTCTGTTACTAGATAGTACCTATGCTGCGGCGCACATTACGTCTGTTACTAGATAGTACCCATGCTGCGGCACACATTACGTCTGTTACTAGATAGTACCAACGCTGCGGCACACATTACGTTTGTTACTAGCTGCGGCACACATTACGTCTGTTACCTATGCTGCGGCACACATTACGTCTGTTTCTAGATAGTACCTTCACCGCGGCGCACATTGCGTCTGTTACTAGATAGTACCTCTGCTGCGGCACACATTAAGTCTGTTACTAGATAGTACCTTCACCGCGGCGCACATTGCGTCTGTTACTAGATAGTACCTACGCTGCGGCACACATTGCGTCTGTTACTAGATAGTACCTATGCTGCGGCACACATTACGTCTGTTGCTATGTAGTTATCAGAACACAAACTGAATGACTCTGCGCGTGATCTATCTAGATATAATTTATTTCGTATATGTTACCATTTGAACTCCAGCAATATGCATATCCCTGGCTCTTGGCAAAGTCCCTTGCCAAGTTGAACAGATGCTTAGCTGTATAGATGTCAGAGATGTCCTGTACTTGTATGTTTATATCGAGTGCACTTCCAAGATTTGACATCATATTGCAGAGGTGCGTCTTGTCCTCAGTCTGCTTAAGTTTAGGTTCTTTTCGTAGTTCTACACAAGAACGTCGTGACTTACGTACTTGTAACTCTACTCTGCTCTCCAAAAACTGTATCTGCCCTTTCAGATTCTAGCGTCGCAATTTTATCCTGACATGCATCAAATGACTCAAATCTGACTTAAAGATACAATCGAGGTCTGCAGGGAGCCAAATTGTTCTTCATGTTTGTGGACATGTTTTTTTTTTTTTATACAACTTTAGTTGACGGAACAAGCTGATGGCGGTCGGATCGAGATGAAGTTCAATCTTCATCCTCAGACGTGTTGCTGACGGCGGTATCTGGCTCAAGGTGTGGCTGCAGAGCATTCTTAGGTTTGGGTTTGTGAACTTTTGTGTTTTATCTGATGCCTGGTTCTGTGGGACTTCTACTTAGAGGCATGTTGGAATATAGGACATTCCGACCACAATTGACGCATAATAGAAAGATAGAAAATTCTTTATTGCACAAGACAAAAAGCAGTACATAGGCGAACTTAATGCTAATTAGCATTTTCTTCCAGCTAACCTTTGTGTAATGTAGAGTGGGTGGTAGTCATAATACGTGAGAGTGCACGTTGCTCTTAAATAAATAAATAAATAAATAATGCTGGACAATTCACACAACATTATCTAGCCCCAAGCTAAGCAGAGCTTGTGTTATGGGTACTAGATAACTGATATACTTAATACAACATATTACATAGATAGATATTTTTATTATACATAGAAAATACCCAGAACACCCTGAACAAATATCTGCGATCGCACAAATATTTGTTCCGAGGCGGGAATCGAACCCGCAACCTCCTGCGTCGCCGGCCAAGCTTCGCCCGCCGCGCCACAGAGGTCGTCAAACTTGATCAAGGCGTTACGGAACTTGTCAGGTGTAGGTACCACGCCGCTGTCGCGCCGCGCTGGTAGGTAAAAAAAAACAAATAGCTCCCTCGTAGTATGAACTCAAATCATACCAAGTTTCATTTGAATCCATTTAGTAGTTTCAGCGCGGCCAAGTTACAAACAGACAGACAGACAGACAAACATAAATATAAAACATACAGTTTTGGCTTCAGTATCGATTATAGAATGCCCTGTAAATAAAAAATACAAAATACCTTCTATTAATTAGGCCTGTTACAGTGAAAATTTTATTATTAGAATAGAATATGCTCGTCAACACCTTTCTTTTGATACATGAGGTCCTGGAAATATTTTGATCTTAATGACTTCACCGTGAAACTAACTTTGAAATTGTCTAAATACGCTGAAATCTGGCTAAAACCTAAAGTGTATTTATTTACAAAGAAAATGTTCCCATTCCTTTTTGCAGCTAAATTTCAAGTACTGCTGAAACTTATGTTGGCAATTTTTTTTTAGAAATTAACCTGTGAATTTTCTTATATCTACTACCAACGGTTTCCGAAGTGCGAATCTTTTTAGTTATACATTAAAAGCCATTTTGGACCCCTTCCAAGGTGATTTTTAAAAAACCATTTCTTAGATCACCCAAAAAAGAATACATCCTCCAAATTTCATGTGCCTAGGTCCAGCGGTTTATACTGTGCGTTTCAAAACGCAAAGTGTATACGTTAAAAGCCCATTTTAGACCCCTAAGACAGCGAATTTTCCAAATTCCTTTCTAAGTACACCTTTACACTCTAAAAGGAATACACCCTCCAAATTTTAAGTCTCTACTACCAGCGGTTTGTAAAAACTAAAGTTTTTTTTTTTTTACAAAAAAACGTTCCCTTTCCGTTTTTCAAGAAAATTTAGGAATCGCTGAAACACGTCTTTATTAATTTTATTTGAGGAATCTTCATGTAAAATTTCAAGGTTCTACTGCTAACGGTTTCTGAAATACACAGCTTTTTTGTTGTATATTAAAAGCCCATTTTGGACCCCTTAGCATGCGAATTTTCAAAATTCCTTTCTTAGTGCACGCCTGGACCACAAAAGGAACGTATTCTCCAAATTTCAGATCTCTAGAACTTACGGTTTAGGCTGTACGTTGATTGTCAGTCAGTCAGTCAGTCAGTCAGTCAGTCAGTCAGTCACGCAACGATTTTATATATATTGATAACACTCGCACAGTAACGACGAATCTAAAGACATATCATTTATCAAAATCAGTTTAGCCGTTTAGTACTTACGAGGAAGCATATGAACAGACATACATAATACAGTTAAAGCACATAACCCTATTTTTGGGAACGCCCTAGTCGGTAAATATAAGCAGTCTTCCATACAAACAACGCTATCCTTATTGCGATTTTATAGTCCTGTTTGTAGGTAGTTAGTTTTAGTGCTACGTGTCTGCGGTGGATCTACGCGGGCTCTACGCCGTAACCGTGCTACGGAGCCCTACGTGCATGTTCAGTGGGTACTGACGAGGGCCCTTACGGTACTTACGAGACAGACGGGACACATCAGGGGTCTCGCGTCTTGGAGAAGGACAACTCCGAAAGTAAACCTAACACGCCTGGTTGGTAAGGGCTCCGTAGTCAACAAGACAAGGAACCCTTATAGTTTCGGCATGTCCCTCCGTCCGTCTGTCTGTTCGTGGTTTAGCTCAGAGACTCTTATACCCAAGTTGTCGAACAAATAAATTGGTGGTTACCGTAACCAATCGTCAAAGTGACAGATATTGTATGAAAACATCTGTCAAAAAGAGTGGTTTAAGCTGAACAGTCGTTTAAACGTCCGCTAAGGTGTTGGTGAACAGTGAGATCCCCCTTCTAACATAATGGTTCTCACACAACGCTCAATATTTTGCACCGCACTATGAGATAAACGAGAAAAAATAAATCATCCCCTCTTTTGCGTGACGGGGAGGTATGTACCTTTAAATATGTTTTTTAAAGATATTACATTCAACTTTGTCAACGTGATTAATATGTATACCCCCCCTCCAAGCGCAACGGTTTTGTTTGGGTAATTGGAAGACCTCACGTCATCGGTATGTACATATATCGAAGTTAAAAGGATCACTACCACAGCTAAGTAGATTAACGAGTAATAGTCGAAAAATTTGGAAAAAAATTTACAATTTGTATTGAAAATTACTTAGATAAAGTGGTTAGTAGTGTAAAACAGGAAAGCCACCTTCTAAGACCGCATATTGCGACGGACAACTGCAGAACCCTGCAATACGCATGGCATGTCACGAACTTGGCTGCTGTTTTGAGAGATAGCGATGGCACGATAATGTGCTCGGCTTTTATTTTGGCTAGATATACAGTTAAGCTTACTTGTCTATGTCTACCAAGTTGTTATTTGTTTGTTAGCGCCGGAACTGGCCGGTGCCCTCGTGATGTGAAGCTGTAACGACGGTTCATGACACCTGCAAAACCCGAGGTCTCGTCCGCGTAGAGCGTGCCCTAGCGAGGTGCACTACACTGCGCCCTCGCCCTGAGGCATGCAGATGCAGTCTCATGCGCCTGCGCCTGCGCCGGCTCCCATACCCTTCAAACCGGAACACACAACGCTCACATTACTGTCGGCGGCAGAAGTAGTTAAGGTGCTAGTATATTCCCGGACATACCCTCTCACAAGTACTCAGGTGCTTAGTACCTACCTTTATTCTGGGTAAGAGCTGTTGGCTTATATAGCACGACCCGGATGTTTGTTTATACATGAAATGATTCCACGCATTTTTTTTTTTTGCCCCATGACCTCTTTAATCAGCCTGATTGTGTAACAGTTGCCACGAGCTGTACAAACACGTGTTATTTCAATTTCGGTTTACAGATAAATGTCACAAAAATGTCATAAATTTATCATTATTTTGGTGCGTCGTTATAGTGAAATGTACATATTGCATACTCATACATTGCATCTGGAGACTACATGTTAGTTGTTTGAGAGTAGGTCGCCATTGTTTATCGAACTGGTAATCGCTTTCGATTACGATTATACATAACATTGCGCTGTTTATTTTGAATATTTCTTATTTTGAAATAATGGTTAAACACAATACGCAATGTACTGCAAAGTCGTGATTGAAGACAATCATCAGTTTGTTAGACAATTAAAATCAATTAATAGGTAATTAAGAACTAAACTTACTCAGGTAACTAGTTTTTTCATACTACTTAGAATGACGGATCAAGCAGATGGCCACCTGATCTTAAGCGGTACCCTCTTCCTATAATCAATGCATTATCACATAGGTCACGTCCACCTAGGACGCACCCTATGTGACTTGCACTGCGCCCGCCAACCTGAGACATAAATATGAAAAGTCTCATGTGCATGTAATTTTACCAGCAACCATACCCTTCAAACCCGAACACAGCAATGCGAGCACTGCTGCTTTGCGGCAGAAATAGGTATGTTGGTAGTACTTCCCCGGCGAACTCTTTCACAAAAAAGCTTTTACTACTACTACTGCTAGTCAGCTACTACTAGAATAACTGTTTATTATAAACATACACAGCTAACATGGTTTATTATCAACATACACAGCTAACATACACGGCTACCATACACAGCTAACATAGTTTATGGTTACATTTATGTAATATGGACATCAAATGTTTGAAGATTGATTCATCGAGGAGTTCTGTTGTCCACCTTCCGTCTCCAACATCAGATCAGCTCGCTGTCACCATCATATTGTATTGTCATCGGAACTAGACAGGTATGCCAAATTTCAGCTCAATCTGATATCCGTGTAACACTTATTAATACCAATGGCCATCTCTAGTCTTCTTTATTAGTTCCACATCACCAAATGATACATTCAGAATGCACATGCTTGACTTGTTGTTGAAAACACCAAAACTGCTATATATTTACCTTAAATCTATGAGGAGTTCCGTCCATTCCTCATGGTTCTCATCATCAGAAGCAGATATTGATCAATCTGGAAGTAAATCGTGTCAAATAAAAAATCCATTTTCCAAATCCAAAACTCAACCCAACTTTTACGACTTTTTTTTAGTTTACGTAACGAACAGGTGCGATACTTTTGGTTAGTGATAATACATGTTAAGATAATTAAAATGATAATTTAATTTATTGTGTAGAAGTTGTGAGAAAGTAGGTATAAGGTTATTTATATAGCTAACCTACGTACGTTATTGGCATACTCATCTATAGTATATCTGTGTCTATGTTGCGCTTATGGCCACGCCAGCCGTTTTAATGCGCTTATGGCCGAGCCAGCCGTTTTAATGCGCTTATGGCCACGCCAGCCGTTTTAATGCGCTTATGGCCACGCCAGCCGTTTAATGCACTTATGGCCACGCCAGCCGTTTTAATGCGCTTATGGCCACGCCAGCCGTTTTAATGCGCTTATGTTTATATTTTAGTTTCAAAGACTATTGGCCGGATTCGAGCTCTTATTACTTATCAGCTTGTCTATGTACTAAACCTATTTATTCTGTGCTCACGTTTGTTTTTTAATTATACTGTACCTATTCAACATTTTCACTCTGATACAATAGTATAAATTAACATTAACGCAATACAGCATCCTATGCGTACCGAAGCTTATCGTTCTCAGTATATTCATTGATAATGGTATGCTCTGAGAGAAAAAGCATGCCTTTTGATCTTTTGAACGTTACATTTCGGAAAATGCGCCCCGGGACTTCATGATATGATCCCACCACATCATAGGACGAGCAGACGCACGGCACAGTACCATCCTTACCTCATTAGTATACCCCCTGTAGTATTCGTACTAAACGTTTCAGTTCTACCTTTATAATGCGAGCTGCTAAGGAGTGGAATACACTACGTCGTCTGTATTTCCTGAAAACTATAATCTGGGTCTCTTCAAGGCTAGAGCACAGAATGAATATTAGTACAAGTACTAGTTTAGTATTATTTTATCTGTGGTACAAGCGAGAGTGAGTAGGTGCCTTCTAGACCTCTGTGCTCCATCGTCGGCCACATCGTCACTTATAATGTTGCCAGTAAACCACAGGAACTATTCAAAACGACTAATTGTGAAGAAAATGAATTAAACATGTTAATTAGATAGATAAATAGATAGATTAACACTTTATTGTACACCAAAAAATAAAACACAAAAAAGGATTAACCATATCAAATTATAGTACAATGGGTGGCCTTATCTTTGAAAGCGATTTCTTCCGGGCAACCTTTGGATGGACAGTAATGAGCGAGGATATAACGCACGGCGGTGCACAGAGTAATTTAAATAAATAATAACAACAATAATAATGATAGATGAATAAGAAAACGTTTACATAACTCGATTACATAATATACTATAGTAAATATACTACTACATAGCGATTAAGTAAAATTAATTTCATTATTTGTTAAACTATTTATTTTCTAACATTTTCTTATAATTTTTGAATGTTATCTCTGCATTGTTGGCAAGGCGCATGTTTCAAGCCTTGCGTTACTTTGTATCATGATGTGTCATCATGTCGTGGACCCCCCGGGGGACAAGCGGCTTTATACAGCCTGTTACTTGTTCATACAAGGTTCGTTATTGATCTCTTTGGAGATTGGATCTTTTTCTAACCATATCCACATTCCAATTTAAAATCTCTTTTAGTCCTTACGGAATAAAGAGCTTTTTAATCCCTGTTTACCAAGAATAAACTAGCTCTTTTTGAATAGATGTGATTAAAAAACATTTATTCATCCCCATCCAATACACACTACATTAAGTAGGTAACAAATAAGTAAACAGCTCATGAAAATAATCTTGTGTAAAGATTTCTTCATAGTAGAAAAATAACATTAATGTATGTACCCATGCACGCCCGACGAAGGCACTTGAACCCCCGACTCCTGAGCCGGCAGGCGGGGCGAGTGTGCACTACGCCGGGGGCTCTCGTTGCAGTGTGTGCGCGTGTTCACTGTGTCGTCTCCTTGCAGGTCTGGGGGCTTAGTACGAGTTCTGATAGTATTCGAAACTATATGTAGTTTCGTTTCCTTCCATACATTAACTTGCAGCGCCCCTAGCGACAACGAGGAGAAAACTAAGGCAACTGACAGTAAATGTATTGAAGGAAATGAAACTTCATATGGTTTAGAATACTATCAAACTCTCCTTCTAAACTCCCCCCCAGATCCTCGCGCAGGCTGGATGCGCTAACTGGATGCCGCGGGAGACAATCGAAGCGGACAGCAACCTCTGCGGGGACATGCACAGAGACGGCACACTCGACAACTGTAACAACTTCTTCAAGGACGCGTTCATGTGTGAGAAGGCGTCATCAACCTAGCGCTTGTACTCTGCGCAAGCGTCTCTCAATACATACCAATAATAGTAGCCAATTTTTTTTTTTTTTTTTAAATCTTTATTTATTTATGAGGGTTTAATCACCAAATTATGCCACCCTCGGAATGGCACCTTAAATATTTTACAATCTTCTTTTAATACCTATTTTAACAAATTTAAGTAACATTTTGGCTTGCGCCGATAAGGGGAAAGCCAAAATACTATTACAATTTCCAAGTGAAAACAAATCAACACTGTTTTTTAAAATAAATGAAGTTCTTTTTGCTTCGTTCCGGACACATTCCATGACAATATGGTATACATCTTCTACCACGTCACACTCGGTACAGTTTGGAGAACTGGTCTTACCCATGAGTTAGCCAAAACTATTCAGTGGAATGTGTCCCGATCTAAGCCTCATTAAAGTTACGATGTCAGACCTGGTCATATCCGAACCATCGAACCATGGCGATCTAGCTAGGCCTGGCTGTATTGTTCTATACCAAATTCCTTTACTAAGTGATCTCTCATCAAAATATTCTTTCCAGTCAAGTCTACATTTTTCTTTCACTAAAGGTAGAATATCGCTGTGATAGGGTAAAAATTGCATGTTAATGCCATCCACAAGGGCTTCCTTGGCAAGTCGATCGGCCTCCTCATTGCCGGGCAAACCGATGTGAGACGGTAACCATTGTAGGGTGACATGTTTGTTGCTATTCGATAGTTTATCGAGTGACTCCAAAATGCTGTACGCTATCGGTGCGCCACGAAACTTCGTGGTGCACCGCGTGAGATGTTGGAGGGCGCTTCTGGAGTCCGACAGAATAACGTAGTGACCAGCCTCAAAAGAATCAATGTAGGATATTGCTTCTGCAATTGCAATGAGCTCTGTGTACATGATGCATATGTTTGACTTTATTTTAATTTTGACTGAGTTTTTCGTTTGTGTGTCGAATATGGCCAAGCCTGACGAGTCATTTTCTTTAGACCCATCCGTGTAAATTCGATAGAAATCCCTATATTCATTGTCCAAAAATTGTTCACATAAAGTTTTTAAAGAATCTGAATTGTAGCTACTCTTAGATCTATTAACAATATCAATACTAGGTTTTATATTGGAAACATCCACACTGCTTACCCACTTATCCAAGGAAAACATTTCATTTGTAGGTCTCGAGTAAATAGGTATATTCTTATGGAAGTCATGAATCCTGATAAGATATTTTGACAAAGAACACTCAATGCATCTAGCAATTTAATTATTTCATTAGATGAACATGATTTTCTTCGTAACCAATATTTACCAGCAAGATAATACCTACGTACACACAGCGGTTGAAGATAAAGCTCGCACTCCATGACATGTATAGCTGTACTTCGTATGAACCCACCTATAACGCGCATGCACTGATTTTGCGTCCTATCTAGTTTACTCAGATGAGTCTTACAACTGTTTCCGTAAATAAAGCTCGCGTAATCTAACCTACTCCGTATACTAGCTATGTATAAGCGCCTCAAATGACTAGGGTGCATTCCCCAACCGGACCCAGCCAGTACTTTAAAGATGTTTAAAAATTTTGAAGCTTTTTCCTTTGTCTCGTTAATATGTTTAGCCCAACGTAATGATCTGTCTAGCCAAAGGCCTAAGTATTTGAAATTATCTACTAGCTGCAACGGTGAATTGTTTATTGTAAGATTTATAGAGTCTCTCAAGAAATTGTTTCTAAAAATACAAACTTTGCTTTTGGATGTCGAAATGTTTAGATCTATCTTTGAAAGAGTAACTGTTAATTTATTTAAAGTGAGCTGTAGCTCTTGTATGCCTTCTGCAATATTGTTTAAAGCGAGCTGTAGCTCTTGTGTGCCTTCTGCAATATTGTTACAACTAACGTATAGGACAAAATCATCTGCATATTGCGAGATGTGTACATTATTAATTTCTTTGCACACATGGTAAGTCACAATATTGAAAAGAAGAGGGGAAAATGGATCACCTTGAGCTAGGCCACGGTATGTACTTCGGCAAAGGGAAGATTTTCCAATCTGAATTTTCAGATTTCTTTCTTTTAAAAAGTTCCAAATATATCGACACATTTGAGTTTCTACACCAATTTCATCCATGGTATTTATAACAGGCTCTTGACATCAACATTATTGTATGCATTATCGATATCTATAAAACAGGCTATTGTACATTTTCTCTGCAGAAAACCCAACTGAATACGCGTCACTAAGCTAGATATATTGTCCAAAGTAGAATGACCTTTCCTGAAGCCAATTGTGTTAGAAGACAAAATGTTATTTTTTTCAACAAACCACTCTAATCTTTTGATTAATATGCTGCGAAAAATCTTGCATAGACAGGAAATCATAGATATAGGTCGCAGGGCTGAGGGTGATTGAAGGTCTCGTCCTGGTTGAGGTATTGGGATAATTGTGATATCCCGCCACTGACGGGGAACAAAACCAGTTTTGAAAAACTCATTACATAAAGTTGTTAAAATAGTTCTACCGTTGTCAGGGATATTTGCTATCATCGAATATGATATATTATCACACCCAGGGGAAGTATCTTTATGTCGCATACAATGTTCTAGTTCCTGTCTCAGGATAGGGACTTCTAATTTATTGTTACAAGACTGGAAATTTAGATTTTCAGGACAGACATAATCGGGTGTCAAGGTTTGTAGTAGTCGGCTGGCCTTATCTTCGTCAATGTAAGATCGCGGAGCATTGAAGCCCTTAAACCATTTTAATTTCCGCCACAATTCAGTTTGGGACGTGGAAGCATCTATTGATGAACAATACTCGTGCCAGGCTTTATCTTTTTCACTACGAATTAATTTCTGGCCCTCACCAATTTTTTTCTGCAAAAGGGTTAAATTATTTGGGGTAGGATTTCGTCGAAACTTAGAAAGAGCAAGACGACGTTCTGCTACCATTTTAGATATGGTTGCATTCCAATAGGGCTTAGGAACAAATTTGCTATCAGGATTTAAATTAATTTTTATAAAAGGAATGTGGCAATCTGCCGCTGTATTAATGCAGTTTACAAACTTATTATACGACGTTTGAAGGTCATCAGAAATTCAAAAGTCAGAGAAAATAGTTTCTAGTTTATCTTTATAGGCAGCCCAGTCGGCTTTTTCTAAATTTATTTTTAATGTGTTGTCAATATCATAATTTAAATATGAAGTTATCTTTATTAACAGGTGATCGCTTCCTAAAGTTTCACTTAAGGTGGTCCAATTTAATCTTAGTGCGATATCGGATGATGCAAGCGATACATCGGGAGAAGATTTCTGCAAAACGTTATTCACCAATTTAATTCGTGTATGTTGGCCGTTATTTAATGTTATAAATGAATTATTATCAATAAGAGCGTCAAATATTTGTGAGCCTCTTTGATCTGTTTTGTAGGACCAATTTGTATGGTGCCCATTAAAATTACCAAGAATTAACGTTTTGGGGTCCATCGACGAAAATAAATGGTCCCAGTCTCGTTGATTAGTTCGGAGTGGCAATGGAGCGCAATATAATGAAATTAAATTTTGAATATGATCACAATTGTAAATCCTAATACCTAAAACTTCAATGCCGGAGTTGCTGCTATCTAAATTAAGTTGCACAGATTTAATGGATTTATGAACCAATATCGCAACACCTCCCCACCCCCCATCTCTATCTTTCCGATACATATTGTACCCATTTACCTTTATATGGCTGTCAGGTACCAACCAAGTTTCGTTAAGGGCAGCAATGTGGATTTTTTCTTGTGACAGAATTTGTTCCAATGCGATAAATTTAGGCCTCAGACTTTGCGCGTTCCATTGGATGATATTTAACTTAATAACTTTTGATCGTGTGTTATCCATCTTGACACAAATAGTCATAGATGGTTTGCAATATTGGCTAGTCAGGAATAAAATCAACCACCACAAACAATAAACACTCTACACAGCACTTGATCGCCATTTTCACTTTACATTGGATTGATGCATCTCTAAAAAATAGAATATCCTTCAACCTCTTCAGTAGCTCCTGAATATTAGCGGATCTCTCAGTTTTAGCTTCTTCGCGGGGGGTGTTCTTTGTCTCGTGAACTACTGGATCGGGGAGTTCATCACTCTCAGGTTCGTCTACCCAAGCAAAAGGTGAAGATTGTCTTCGTTGTAGTTTCCTAGCAGGACGGCGAGAAGGTTGCTTTTTACTTTCTTCATGTACGTCAGCTTTTGTTTTGACTACTTCTGAAAACATTGGCGTAGCAGTTGGAGATGGAACCGGACACTGACAATATTCCGGGAACAAGTTCCGTAGATAATCCGAGCTTGGTTCTGTATCATTGTAACGATCGGGTTTCTTAGGACGTTCCGGTTCCGGAGGGATTGGTGAAACATACATCATAAGTGCTCTTCTATAGGTACAGTTAAATTCTGCCATAATTTCCCTAAGTCTTTTCTCTTTTACGAAAGTTGGACAAGACTTTGACAATGCCATGTGACTGCCGTCACAATTAACGCACCTAAAGTATTTGGTCTCGCAGTTTGCATGATCACTCCCGCATTTTGGACAAATTATTTTGTTTGATGGACATCTTTTCGTCACATGGCCTAGCTTCCAGCATCTTGCGCACTGTGAAACTGGAAAAACATACGGGTCCACTCTAATACGCAATCCATCCACAGTGACGTAACCCGGAAGGAAGGAGCCCTTAAAACATAGACGCACTGATTCACACGCCTTCCACCCATCTTTTTCTTCTATACAGCGTCGCTTGAGGTGGTAAATAGACAGTAGTTCTGCATTTTAAGGAGTAACTATGCTCTTAGAAATGGCTTCGTCATCCATGTCCATATCGACATTTTTAATTACACCAAAAGACAAGTTTTTCTCCATGGCACGATGAATTCTCCATCCTTTATCAAGCAGTTCCTGACAAGACTCTAATTTAGAAGCGCACATTTCGCTATTGACGTCGACTCGAATTTTAAATGGATTTACGAATTTCACTTTTTCGATGTCAACTAAACCATGGGACTTGAACATTTTTGCCAAAGCAAAAAGTTTAGGCATCTTTTCGCTACATGAAATGTACATTTCTATCTCATCTGATTTTAATTTCTTTTCCTTAGATCCAACCACTCGCCAATCCTGTTCTGCTTCCCCTTCTATTCTCCTCTTAGTCGGTCTATTCAAGTCATTTTGAGGTATGTCCATCTCCACTGGATTTTCTTGTTGCTGCTGCTGTTCATTCACATTCCCAACCATTTCTTGTTCACTCAAAGAGCTGTCGCTATTCAATATCGCAAACTGATTTGCATGTTCTTCAATAGGATTCATTATGTTGACGTAATTAAACAAAACGCATCGTTATCAGTGCCCCGGCGGCTGCCAGGTAGCACCCGACGCACACAGGTGCACCGAATAACAATAGAATCCGGCGCGCTCGACGTAAACAGAGATAAGCCCTTATGACACGATCACCTCGTTCGAATAACAATAGAATCCGGCGCGCTCGACGTAAACAGAGATAAGCCCTTATGACACGATCACCTCGTTCGAATGAGACTGAGCCAAGTAGCTTAATTCAGGTCAGCGTCTTTAAGTGTTCAACATTTTACCAAAATCGGTTCAGCCGTTACAGTGTGTGTGAGAACAAACACCCAAACAATGTTTAGACTTCAACATCCAAACTTTGACTTGCGTAGGATTAATATTTTTTAATTACTGAGACAAATAAATAGCTTATCTAATTTAAAAACGTGTTTTATTTGAGTTTAGGGCAAACATAGAAAAACTTACAACTTTTCCAAATTTTGTCCATCCCAGAAAACCAAAAATATTATTCCCGTTTCCCAGAAACAGAAAACGAAACCCTAGTACCAGGTAGGGATTGATAGAGAGTCTGTCTTCCAACGGAATTTCATGTTAATAAGGGTATTTTTATAATACGTTGTTAAAAAAGCTTGGGTGTCAATTCACCTGGCAGGTGAACGACCACATACCACTTGTTCTATCACCTACCAGGTGAACCACCACATACCACTTGTTCTATCACCTACCAGGTGAACCACCACATACCACTTGTTCTATCACCTACCAGGTGAACCACCACATACCACTTGTTCTATCACCTACCAGGTGAACCACCACATACCACTTGTTCTATCACCTGCAGGTGAACCACCACATACCACTTGTTCTATCACCTACCAGGTGAACCACCACATACCACTTGTTCTATCACCTACCAGGTGAACCACCACATACCACTTGTTCTTTCACCTACCAGGTGATCCACCACATACCACTTGTTCTATCACCTGCAGGTGAACCACCACATACCACTTGTTCTATCACCTACCAGGGGAACCACCACATACCACTTGTTCTATCACCTACCAGGTGAACCACCACATACCACTTGTTCTATCACCTACCAGGTGATCCACCACATACCACTTGTACTATCACCTGCAGGTGAACCACCACATACCACTTGTACTATCACCTGCAGGTGAACCACCACATACCACTTGTTCTATCACCTGCAGGTGAACCACCACATACCACTTGTACTATCACCTGCAGGTGAACCACCACATACCACTTGTACTATAACCTGCAGGTGAACCACCACATACCACTTGTTCTATCACCTGCAGGTGAACCACTACATACCACTTGTTCTATCACCTGCAGGTGAACCACCACATACCACTTGTACTATCACCTGCAGGTGAATTGACTCCCAACCTAAACTAACAACGCACAATGAAAATACCCTTATAAACATGAATTTTAAGATAAGTTAAAAAAAAGTGCTCGTAAAGTGGCTCTTATTTCACCGCAATTGGGCACATAATGACACCAGGCCGTAGACAAAGTAACAGTCTACTAACGATGTCGTTAGTAGAAAAGCCAACAATGTATCACATTGACGTAAGCTATCGAAATATCACGTGGTCTATTATTTTATTTATTTTATTTTATTTATTTTCATGGAAAACAAACAGCTTACTAAACTAGGAAGGATACATAGTGGAAGTGTAAAACAATTAACCTTGGCAACAGATACATCAGGCAAAAAGACAAAAACAAAATCAAAATGCCAAAAAGAAAAGATAAACGATGAACAGTGAACCATATGAATCATCAGATTTTTTTTACGAAACAGTAAAAAAAAAAGTTAATAATAAATAGATAGGTAAATACACAATAACGACATATATATACAGGTATAGGAAGATTAGGAAATAGGAAATAATCAGGAAGCAAAAAGTCCCTACTAATAAGTGTACTAAATAAATTCCCCCTCGTGTCGGTCAATGTTTTTCGAGTAGGCAGTGTTGAACACATGCATAGTGCGAGTTCTTACGGTAGTTAGTTGAACAAAATGGAACGTGTAATTTAAGGTAATTTCTGCGCGTTTCATTAAATAATGGAATCGCTTCGTAGCGAATGCCACTTAGCTAGGCCGGCTGTAATCAAAATGTGACTTTTACATTGCTATTGTACACTAGGGAGTTACAGAAACAGTTGAACATCTACACAGTTTTTATTTCTGTTTCATTATTATTTTATTCACAAGTGTGTTGAAAAACGTCGTATGATACACGTGTGTATTGATGATTACCGTCCTCGGCTCTCTTAAGATCAATGCTGCCTCAGCGGCAATCACCAACAATACACACTAGTACCATAATGTAGTATCCATACAACCACTTTGTTCTTATTACAAACAAATGTACATAGTCCAGTTGTTCGTTTAAATTGGTGTGTCGTGTGTCCGTAGTTTCTACGCTGGCTCTACGCCGTAACTGTGCTACGGAGGCCTACGTGCGTTCAGTGCGTTCCTTACGAGGCAGACGGGACTCATCAGGGGCATCCTGTCTTGGAGAAGGAAAACCGCCTTGTTTGTTGAGAGATAGCGATGATAAGATTTGTTCAGCTATCTATACTTAGTGACATAATATGCAGATGGCCCCACACGATGTGAAGCTGTAACGCCGGTTCATGACACCTGCAGTACCCAAGGTCTCGTCCGCGTAGAGCGTGCCCTAGCGAGGTGCACTACACTGCGCCCTCACCCTGAGGCATGAAGATGCAGTTTCATGCGCCTTCGCCTGCGTCGGCTCCCATACCCTTCAAACCGGAACACAAAACGCTCACATTACTGTCGGCGGCAGAAATCGTTATGGTGCAACACACATCGATGCCAATCTACTTTCTACTGCCGGTTTTTATTTTTAGTTTGTTTTGTGTTTTGTTTTCTTATTTTATGTTTATGTGTGTGTGTTGAACATCTACACAGAGTATTTAAAAAAAAAAACTCTTGGGGAAAAACATAAATTTTCTTTCTTTTTCTTCTATATTCTTAGTTGTTTCCCAGACAAACCCTTTGACAAGTACTTATGAACTTCCTAATACGCCACTCTCTCCGGCCCTGCGCTGTTCTTATCCATTCTCGTCCAACTACTTTAACGATGTCATCCGACCATCGGGCGGGTGGTTTGCCTCTTGTTCGCTGAGCATCTCTTGGCCACCATTCCGTCATAGCCGTGGTCCATCTTCGGCCATTCCTTCTAGCCAAGTATCCCGCCCATCACCACTTAAGACTTGTGATCTACGTCCTACCTACGTCTTAGTACCTACCTATATTCTCTTTTTAACCGACTTCAAATAAAGGAGGAGTTTCTCAATTAGTTTTTTATCATATCTCCGTAATTTATGAACCGCTTTGTTTTTTTGTTGTTGTTGATATACTTCAGATAGGTCCCATTTTCATAAAATCTGGTTCTGATGATAGGATCCATGAGGGAATTCCTCATATATTCTAGGAACACATAAAGCAATTTTGGTATTTTGAGCAACAATTCAAGCATGTGCATTTAGAAAGTGCCATTTGGTGAAGTGGAACTGATAAAGAAGACCAGAGATGGCCGTTGGAACTACTCAATGATAAGTATTTCACGGGTCATAAGGGTAACTTTCCGATATCTGATTAAGCTGAAATGTGGCATACCTGTCTAGTTCCGATGACTATACAATATGATGGTCACAGTGAGCCGATTTGATGATGGAGACGGAATATGGACAACAGAACTTCTCGATGGATAATAGTAGACTGGCCGTGTTTAGGCTCATTGTGATCAGCACACTGTTTTGTATTATAAAAACTTGTTTTGGGTATAAACTACTAGCTACGAAGTCGGTTTTTTGAAAGGAATTATTTTATTACTTTATTTTATTGAAGTAACTGAGACTTACTATAAAAGGTAAAAGTCCATTCAAAAAAATTCATTAATTTAGCTTTGTCTTCTATTTTATTTTAGTTTAGGTTTAGTTTTTGATTGAGTTACAAATAAAATATTTTCTTTCTTTCTTTCTTTCTTTCTTAATAATAATATTTTATTTACGTCGATGATAATAATAATAACACAACTGTCATACATACAAAATAACATACAAAATTAATTAATTACAATAATGTAAAAATAATGAAATAAAGACAAGTTTAGGTAGCAGATAGGAACGCAGCCACTCACCACGCTCTTATGAACGGTTTGGGAGGCACATGGCGCTCACAACAGTGGATTACGGGGGGCAGTCGAAGGGTCAGCAACATTTCCGAAGTGCTGCAGAAACGGGGGGCCCCAACCTATTTCTGCCACAAAGCAGTAGTGCTCGCATTGCTGTGTTCCGGTTTGAAGGGTAAGGGAGCCGGTGAAATTACAGGCACATGAGACTTTTCATCTTTATGTCTCAGGGTGGCGGTCGCAGTGCAATGCCACATAGATGGACGACCTAGATGGACGCGACCTATGAGGTAATGCACTGTTCATAGGCAGAGGTTACCGCTTAACATCAGGTGGGCCATCTGCTTGTTCCGTCATTCAAGAAACATTAAAAAAAAAATGCGTTCTTGTACTGGACTCTGAGAGCCGAGTACGATTTTGAGTTTGGTTTATCCATAACCTGCACGTGTGCTCTAAAGAGAGTAATTTTAACATTCTAAGAGCAGCGTGCAAACCGACGAACTATCATGTTAGCTCTATCCGACAGAGCCCTCCTTTCCCGTTCTATGTCCGACTTGTCCTTCAGGTCAGCTGTGACTATATGACCTTGGGTACTTAAACTGTTCAACTTTTTCCAAAGCAGAACCGCTATGTCTTACTGGAGGTACCTCCATGACTCGTCTCGAGCCGGCCTGAAACACCATGTAAACTATGACTTTTATTTACATGATAATTAGTCTGTGGCTACTAGCATAATCCTCACACACGCCCAGCAACTTCCAGAGTCCACAAACGGACGCACACACTAGCACCATATCGTCGGCGTAACTTATATTATTAAAACATGCCGTACCCAATATGCCTGCTGCTGAGTACCTTAATTTTGTGTTGCCAAAGAATGTTTAAGAATTATTAAAAAAAAAAAAAAAAAAAAAAAAGTGCAGGCGAACTCAATCCCCTTCCCCCACACTCCAACCTCGAGATAATTACCAAAACATCATAGAAAGAATCTTTGAATAGGACTTAGCAACATGGCGTAAATACTACATACCTATTAGCATAAGCAAGCGACGAATTAATTGATAACCTCCGTCTGTGAAGTCAGTTATTATCTCAAAATACAAATAATCTAGCAAGTGTATCATGATGGCGGCCAATAGTTAGCGACCACGTCTCAGTGCCGTATCAAGGTCACCTCTGTGACACTCACTGATTATAGACTCGTCTTGAGGCATTGCGATATCCGCGCTGAGGAATGAGGAGATCCAAGCACAACTAAGGGCGACATTTTTTTTTTTTTTTTTTATGGAATAAATATGCAAACTAGCATACGACCCACCTGATGTGAAGTGGTTACCGTCGCTTATAGACACCGGCAACACCCAAGGTATTGTCGATGCGCTGCCTACCCTGAAGGAATTTATGAAAATTTTTCTTGAAGCGACACATGTTGTAACCAAGCGGGAAAACCTCGGATGGAAGCTCATTCCATAGTTTGTACGTATGGGGAAGAAATGATCTCGAGAAACGAGTCGTTCGAGAAACCCAGGGATCTATGATGTGCGGATGAGCCTTGTCACGGTGTCGGGAAGAGCTATGGTAAAATCTCGATGCCGGGATGAGATCGAAAAGCTCGTCGGGACATTCCCCGTTGTAAAGGCGGTAGAACACGCAAAGAGATCCGATGGCTCTGCGTTGGCTAAGCGGTTCTAGAGTATCAGAGAGTTTTGGGTCGCCGATGATTCTAATGGCTTTTCTCTGTAGGGAATCAAAACGAAGCAGCTGGTACTTGGGTGCCCCATGCCATAGATGGGAACAGTATTCTACGTGTGGCCTAACTTGTGCTTTGTAAAGCAATAGCCGTTGATTCGGCGTAAAAAACTTCAATTTTCAAAAAATAAAATGACAGTACTGGCTGAAGACGGGCGCGTTGGAGCTTGTAAGGGTAGACTTAAACAAGTTATGGTTACCGATTCGATTAGTAAACACGATAAAAAAAAAACGGCAAGGGCGAGTCGGACTCGCCCATGAAGGGTTCCGTAGCAGCAAGTAACGTAATATAAAAGTTCTTGGATGGATTACGATTTATGACGTATTAAAAAAAACGACTTACTAGATCTCATTCAAACCAATTTTGGTTGGAAGTTTACATGGTTAATGTACATCTTTTTTTTTTTAGTTTTGCTCTTATTTTAGAAGTTATGGGGGGGAGGGGGGACACACTGTTTACCACTTAGGAAGTGTCTCTCGCACAAACATTTTAGTTTAGAAAAAAATGATATGAGAAACCTCAACATCATTTTTAAAGACGTATAGGTTTGATGTTTTTTTTTTTTGAGTTTCAGTTCTAAGTAAGGGGAAACCCAAAAATCATTGTATTTTTTAAATTTTTGTCTAAAAATCTCAATGCGGTTCACAGAATACATCTACCTATAAAGTTTCAACAGTATAGCTCTCGGTATAGTTTCGAAAAAAAAAAGCCTGTGAAATACACGGACAGACAGACATGACGAATCCATAAGGGTTCCTTGTCTTTGACTACGGAACCCTTAAAACGTAGCTGCTAGTGCTTGCAAAGTCTATATAATAATATAGATTTATGTAATAAGGGAAACCAATTGCTAAAATTAATTTCTTGAAGATGGGGTATAACGCAAAATTACCATCCTTAGATTTAATTTGTAATTGACTAAATCGGTTACAATATTTAAATTATAAATATACATGGATACTACATTATAGTTCCAAGGAATCACTGTACCAGAAACATGATAGCACAATATTTTCTTAGACATACATGCATAGATACACGCCTTTTTCCCCGAAGGGGTAGGCAGAGTATTTTCTCGATAGAAAAAAAACAAAGTTACTTCAATTTTGGCTAGATTAGATTTTCGATTAAAATGGAGCATATTATTGGGTAAACAATTCGATATAAATCCAATTCCAGCGATAGTTGCTCGACATTCGCCATATCATTGTCGAGCCTGCCGTCAATTAAAATTGGCCGCCACCTGCTCTTAACTTAGTTCTGTGGGATATATTTAATTGCATTTGGCGATGCATCAACCCGTGGTTATGCGGCTTGCATTTATGCCTGCAGTGTTGACTGAAACAATGACGTGAAGACCGGGCTGCTTATCAGTAAAAGCAAGGTCGCGCCAATCAAGCCTCTTTTGATTAAAAGACTCGAGCTTATGGGTGCCGTGTTGTTATCTAAACTGGTTTATAACATTTTAAAATCTTTAAGCCTAAATTTTCTTCCTAACCATCGAACCAGAGTGACAGAAATAGGTCAACTGAGGAAGCAGTGACACTACTATGTGATTTCATGGCCGGCAAGCTCGATAAGGGTCTCAAATGCTCGGGTATCTTCCTCGACCTTGCCAAGGCCTTTGATACGGTGTCACGGCATATTTTATTTAAGAAACTGGAACTCATGGGAATTCGTGGTATTCCCCTAGACTGGTTCTCCTCATACCTTACCGGTAGAAAACAGAGAGTCTGCGTCGATGATATCCACAGTGATTACTTAGATGTGGATTTTGGACTACCCCAGGGTAGTGTTTTGGGTCCGATGTTGTTTTTGGCATATATTAATGACCTCTGCTCCTTAAACATTGCCCAAGGTAGAATTTTTACCTTTGCGGACGACACTGCTGTAATTTTCTATGGTGAAAGTTGGGTTTCCGTGGAGTCAAGCTGTCAAGAAGGAATGAATAGAGTAGGAATATGGCTACAGCAAAATCTATTAACCCTAAATGCCACTAAAACAAAACTTATATCCTTTAGCATATCCAAGCGTACAAAACCTCCTAATCCTCTCCGTATCAGAGTCCACAATTATAAGCACAATGAAACTGATGACTGTCATTGTCCTGAACTGGAGCAGGTTAAATCACTTAAATACCTCGGAATCATTCTTGATGAAAATTTTACCTGGATACCACAAATAGATGCACTTACAAGCAGAGTCAGAAAACTTATGTTCATTTTTAAACGACTCAGGGTGGTAGCTGACTGGGAAGTTATCAGAATTGTCTACATTAGCCTCTGTCAATCCATAGTAAACTATTGTATAGTGACCTGGGGAGGAGCGTGCAAGACTCACCTTCTAAAACTTGAACGTGCCCAAAGGTCTGTTCTAAAAGTGGCCTACAAAAAATCTTTCTGTTACTCAACGAAGAAACTATACAAAGAATGTGGCCACCAAACAATAAGACAGTTATTTATAACCTCCGTCATGTTAAGATATCATAAAACTGCACCATCCAAAATGATCATATCTTACAGACACATTCGATGGAAGCCACCTATTAGACGAACCCAATTCTTTTGCAGATTCTTTTCTTGGTAAGGACCCTTTCTCTACTCTAAATTAAATAAAATATTGAACTTTTTTATGCAGACAAGAAGGGGGTGTAAAAATCTTCTTCAAACATGGTTTCTTGATAAGGACTATAGTGAGGCTGAATCAGTCTTACTGTTTGACAAATAGATGGAGATAACTTGTCCGAACTACTGCTAGGTACACCAACCTCTTAATATTATTACATATATACACAGATATAATTATTTTTTCCCAGAAAGTCTAGGCAGAGTCTCGATGGCCTCTTTTCATCGTGGGTTGTAACTGCAACATCGTGGAGTAATAGTCGTGACAAGGGGTGAGCTCATCACTGCCTTTTGATTGCTTCCCATGACTGACTAGGCTATCGCTTTCTTCTAGTAATAACTCATTCCAGAATAGGCCAGCAGCTAGGACAAATCTTATATCTACAATATTAATACAGATGGTTTAAACTTACTTATATTTTGAAGATCACACTTCACACTAATAATATAATAAAAGCGAAAGTTTGTGAGTGTGTGAATGTGTAAGTGTGTTTGTTACCTCTTTACGCTGAAACGGCTAAAAGGATTTAGATGAAATTTGGAATGGAGGTAACTGGACTCCCGGAATAACATATAGGCACATTTTTATCCCGATATTCCCTCGGGATCGAGACTTATAAGCGACAGCGTATTATCAACGTACAGCCTAAACCGTAAGACCTAGAGACCTGAAATTAGGAGGCCATGTTCTTTTTATGATCTAGGGGTGCACTAAGACAAGAATTTCCGATATTAGCTCTCCAAGGGGTCCAAAATGGGCTTTTAATATACATCAAAAATGCTCTGTATTGCAGAAACCGTTGGTAGTAGAACCTTGAAAATTTTAAAGGAGATTCCTCAATTAAAATTAACAAACAAATATTTCAGCGGTACCTGAAATTTTCCTGAAAAACGGCAAGGGAACGTTTTCTTTGTGAAAGAAAAATACTTTAGTTTTTACAACGCATCTGTTCGTAGAGACTTGAAATTTGGATAGTGTGTTTCTTTTAAGGTGTAAAGTTATACTAAGAAATGAATTTGGAAAAAATATTCCCTTTAGGGGTAATAAAGGGCTTTTATTGTATACACTTTGCGTTTTGCAATGCACAGCTTAAACCACTGGACCTAGATACATGAAGCTTGGAGGATGTATTTCTTTTTGGGTGTAGGGTTGTACTAAGAAAGGATTCTGGAAAATTCACGCTGTTAGGGGCCAAAACGGCTTTGAATGTAAAACTAAAATGCTTCGTGTATCGGAAACCGTTGGTAGTAGATACTTTAAAATGCGCAGGTAGATTCCTTAAACAAAAGTAGCACATATATATATCAGCAGTACCTGAAATTTTACTGAAAAAAGGTATGGGAACGTTTTCTTTGTAATTAAATATGATTTAAATTTTAGCCAGATTTCAGCGTATTTCTACGATTTAAAAGTTAGCTTAGTTGGTGTAGTAGTTGAGATCAAAATATTTCTAGGACCTTAGGGTTAAAATGGGACCCCTAAATTGAAAAAACTTGAGTATGGTGTCGTTTTAAAGGTCGTTTCACGGTGTAGTAATTGAGATCAAAATATTTTCAGGAACTCAAGGTTAAAATGTAACCCCTAAATTGAAAAACTTGAGTTAGGTAAAAAAATATGAGAGACACTCTTATGTATTACCAGTCAAGGGAAAAACCTGTTTAAAAATCCACGCACACTTAAGTCAAGCAAAAAACCAGTTAAAAAATCCACACAATCTTAAGTCAAGCAAAAAACCAGTTAAAAAATACACATAAACCAGTTAAATAAATCCAAACAAAAAACAGTTAAATAAATCCGTAAAAACCAGTTAAAAAAACCAGCTACCGCAGCGACTGCTTTGCTAAATATTTATGTAAATTAAAGACATAAGAACACACACACAAGTCAAGCAAAAATCCAGTTTAAAAAAAACACAAAAACCAGTTGTATAAATCCACACAAAAACCAGTTAAATAAATAAGCAAAAACCAGTTAAAAAAAACCAGCTACCGCAGCGACTGCTATGCTAAATATTTAGCTAACTCAGAGACATTTTTATGTCTCTAAGTCAACTAAATATTTAGCACACACACACTTTTTTTACACACACTTAAGTCAAGCAAAAAACCAGTTAAAAAAAAAGCCTGACCTACTGTCTGACTGACTGACTTTAGACTCCTAGAGACTTTAAATTTGGAGGCTATGTTCCCTTTATGGTCTAGAGGTGCACTAAGAAAGGAATTTCCAATGTTCGCTTTCTAAGGGGTCCAAAATTGGCTTTTAATATACAACAAAAAAGCTCAGTATTTTGGAACCTTGAAAATTTAAAAGGAGATTCCTCAAATATAATTCAAAATCAAGAAAATTGGCAGGGAAAGTTTTATTTCAAAAAAAATAGTTTTTCCTACGCATAGCCTAAATCACTGGTCGTAGAGACTTGAAATTTGGAGAGTGTATTTATTTCAAGGCTTAAAGATGTACTAAAAAAGAAATTTCTAAAAGTGTCCTCTTTAGGGGTCCAAAAAGAGCTTCTAATGTATATTCTTTGCGTTTTGCAACGCGCAGCCTAAATCGCTGGACCTAAATACATGAAGTTTGGTGGATTGATTTCTTTTTGGGTGTAAGGTTGTACTAAAAAAGGGTTTTTGAAAAATCAACTTGGAAGGGGTCCAAAACGGCTTTTAATGTATAACTAAAATGTTTCGTATTTCGGAAACCGTTGGTAGAAACTTAAAAATTTACAGGTAGATTCCTGAAATAAAAAAAGCAAAGAATATGCTTCAGCAGTATCTGAAATTTTACTGCAAAAAGGTATGGAAACGTTTTCATTTTAAATATATAGACTTTACGTTTTAGCCAGATTTCAGCGTATTTCGACAATTTAACAGTTAGTTTCTTGTTGTAGTAGTTGAGATCAGAATATTTTCAGGACCTCAAGGTTAAAATGAGACCTCTAAATTTAAAAACATAAGTATCGTGTCGTTTCAAACGTCGTTTCACGTTGTACTCGTCGAGATCAAAATATTTTTAGGACATCAAGGTAAAAATGGGACCCCTTAATTGAAAAAATAGAGTATGTGTCGTTTCAAAGGTCGTGTCACGGTATCGTAGTTGAGATTAAAACATTTTCATGAACTCAAGGTTATAAAGTGCCCCTAAATTAAAAAACTTGAGTATGGTGTCGTTTCAAAGGTCGTTTCACGGTGTAGACGTGACGTTGTATTGACATACAAAATGTAAGAGACACACTTATATATTACCAGTCAAGCAAAAAAATAACAGTTTAAAAAATCCAGCTACCGCAGCGACTGCTATACACGCTAATTGACACATAAAGTAAAAATTAGAGACACATCAAAACACACAAACTTAAGTCAAGCAAAAAACCAGTTAAAAGAACCAGCTGCCGCAGCGACTATTATGCACACTATAAATATTGACACTAAGTTAAATTAGAGACACGTTAAAACACAAACTTAAGTCAAGCAAAAAATCAGTTTGAAGATCCAGCTGCCGCAGCGACTATTATGCACACTATAAATATTGACACTAAGTTAAATTAGAGACACATAAAAACACACACAATAGAAAAGCAAAAAACCAGTTAGAAAATCCAGCTACTGGAACGACTGCTATGAGTGCTATAAATACTGACACATAAAGTTAAATTAGAGACACATATAAACACACACACTTAAGTCAAGGAAAACACCATTTGACAAATATCAAGCTACCGCAGTGACTGCTATGCACGCTATAAATATTGAGTAGAGATATACATAGAAACACACACACACACACACACAAACACACACACACACTTAAGTTAAGCTAAAAATTTCCCCTTGAAAGTGGCCGTCTCAGTCACTATAATTAAACAAGGACAAACGTTAAAAGTGGCAGGTATTCATCTGGGCAGCCCTGATGTACTGCAGTAGATTTCTGATTCTACACCCAGGCACAATTTTGTTTTTTTCCGTGCTAAGCATGTTGCAAACAGCTCATGCTAATGACCTTTTCCAATAATGTTTTCCATGAAGTAGGTACCTAAACGACTGAGTTGCGAGCTTGGACTTCCATGGTTGCGAGCGACGAGTTCCGTCAGCTAGGATCCATCAGGAACTACACATTCTCATCGTCTTCAAACTAGATGCGTTTTTCTTCGATGTCGAGTGGTTGCCTGGACCGCATGTGGCTGGTGCAAACGCGTGGATAGTGAATTAAAGAATAGTATTTTTTCTATAAATCTGTTAAACCGCTGGTGAAACCGCGGGGCTCAGCTAGTAAATGATAAAAGAGAAACACGCTTGCACTTCATATTCAACGTAGTTACTGGCTAATTAACTCGTACAATATTGTACGTAGTAGGAAAACCAATAAAAAAAAAAGACATACCTTATCCACCTTGTCTAATAACATACTTACACACTTAGAAAATCATACTCACAAATACAATAACAACTATGGACACAATAACATATTCTACCTACATCCTATAACTTGCTTTGTATACAATTAATGAATGATTTACCGAACACTGTATGTACATCACTATTATAATAACATGCCTACAATTACTGTTATATTGGTCTCCACAGCACAGGGAATCCTAGTGTGGAGGCCAAGGTACCTACTACTTGTAAATGTAATAAGCTACATACCTATTTTAGTTTTAAAGTATACTGTAAGATCTTCACTTTATGTAAATGGTGCAAATAAATGATTTATTATTATTATAGAACGGTGTGAAAGTCGCGAAAATTTCAACTAACTGCCTTGACGGACTCCAGTGTCGCACTCGCCTGGTTGCAAGCCCCTCCATACAAACTTAAATCTTTTTTATCGAGTCGAGTCACTCAGGTGGTAGAAGTGGTTCCGACAAATGGCTGGTACCACGTTAGAAGCGAAAACAACGCCGCCGATGTGTGTTCGTGCGGCGCCCTGCCTACTCAGCTCGTAGCTGAGTATGAGCGCTGACTTCATGGTCCGGTTTGGTTATGTGATGACGTTTATCAGTGGCCAATTAGTTTAGTGGGACACTCTGCTTTCCCGAAGTACACTATCTTATTTCTGTTTCCCATTTTTATTTCTTGTCTCCCCAAATAAAAGTATCTTAGCTTTTCCTTAGACCATGCGCCTACTCGGTGACCTACAAGAAGTGCCCTACCTAAATCAGCTGACAAAATAATGTTTTTTTTCAAAACAGTATATAATTATAATTGGTTATAATTTTTAGGGTTCCGTATCCAAAGGGTAAAACGGGTCCCTGTTACTAAGACTCCGCTGTCCCTCTGTCCGTCTGTCACCAGGCTGTATCTCATGAACCGGTTTAGTTAGACAGTTGAAAAATTCACAAATGACGTATTTCTGTAGCCGCTATAACAACAAATACTAAAGAACGGAATAAAACAAATATTTAAGGGGGTTCCCATACAACAGACTTGATTTTTTTGCCGTTTTTGTAGATAATGGTACGGACCCTTCGTGCGCGAGTCCGACTCCCACTTGGCCGGTTTTTTTAATTAGTATTATCTCTATAAAACACTTAGACTAAACTTTTTTTTACTTTCCATAATGTTTCTAGCATATATTTGTGTATTTAGTAAAACATAGTCCTGATCCCACAATAAGAATTCCCTATATCGTGGGCATCAGGAACTACGAGTACCATGGTACCCAACACCCAAATTCAGATAAAATGTTTACAGATGATGCAAACATTCATCTCGCACTTGACTGAATTTGTTATCAATTTCGGGTTTAACCTTATCACGCGTAGTACGAGTATATAAGCAACAGGCATGTCGTGTGTGGTGTATTGTGAAGCTTGGTGTCCTACCGCTCTCAGACCAGCGTGCTTATTGCTTCACAGTTTTAACAATGTTTTTTAAATCAACCCTGATATTGTTTTTATTCTACATCTCCGATATTGAAGGTGAGTTGATCCAGTTGCAACGCGTTTACTCAGCTAGTCTTCTATCAAGTACCTACCATATAAACCCTTATTGTAATGATATTATTACTGTAGTGTGTGTACCCCCTAGCTAGTGTATAATTAGGTACAGACGCATTTCAGTGGGGTGCATAGTAGAGTTTTTCAATTAGTAGTGCGTAACAGACACGCTATCTCAGTAATTTAAAGACCAGAAATTTATTCAGACCAAAAAATAAGCTAAGTTTCTAAAAGCTAACTATCTATCACACTAATATTATATAAGCGAAAGTTTGTGAATGTGTTAGTGTATTTGTTACCTCTTCACGCTGGAACGGCTAAACGGATTTGGATGAAATTTGGAATGGAGGTAACTTGACTCCCGGAATAACATAAAGGCACATTTTTATCCCGATATTCCCTCGGGATCGAGACTTATAAGAGACTATCAACGTACAGCCTAAACCGTAAGACCTAGAGACCTGAAATTAGGAGGCCATGTTCCTTTTATGATCTAGGGGTGCACTAAGACAGGAATTTCCGATATTAGCTCTCTAAGGGGTCCAAAATGGGCTTTAAACATACATCATTTTTTTTTTTTTTTTTAACAATGATAGACCTTTGTTTGACCACGATCTCACCTGTTGGTAAGTGACGATGCGGCCGAAGATGAAGCACAAAGATCTAGAATGCACCTATTCACTCTAGCCTTGAAGTGACCCAGATTATAGTTTTCAGGAAAGACAGACGACGGTGGTGTATTCCACTCCTTAGCAGTTCTCATGCTCTGTATTACAGAAACCGTTGGTAGTAGAACCTTGAAAATTTTAAAGGAGATTTCTCAATTAAAATTAACAAACATGTATTTCAGCGGTACCTGAAATTTTCCTGAAAAACGGCAAGGGAACGTTTTCTTTGTGAAAGAATAATACTTTAGTTTTTACAACGCATCTGGTAGTAGAGACTTGACATTTGGATAGTGTGTTTCTTTTAAGGTGTAAAGTTGTACTAAGAAATGAATTTGGAAAAAATATTCTCTTTAGGGGTAATAAAGGGCTTTTATTGTATACACTTTGCGTTTTGCAATGCACAGCTTAAACCACTGGACCTAGATACATTAAGCTTGGAGGATGTATTTTTTTTTGGGTGTAGGGTTGTGTTAAGAAAGGATTCTGGAAAATTATCGCTGTTAGGGGTCCAAAACGGCTTTGAATGTAAAACTAAAACGCTTCGTGTATCGGAAACCGTTGGTAGTAAATACTTTAAAATGCACATGTAGATTCTTTAAACAAAAGTAGCACATATATACAGTTGTGGTCATATAATTAAGAACGATTTGAAGTTCTAGAAGTTTTTTATTTAAATCGTATCATACACAGAGATGTGTACCTTCTGAGAAGCAACTAGTTATGTTATATAATAGTCACATTAATAGAGCAACCTGACTTAAGAATAAAGTATGAAATCGCTAACTATTTTTTGCACATTTTATTGATTTTATCAAAGTAACACATTCAAATAGTACTGAAACTGGACAAATAATTAAGAACGATTTATTTAACTGCTCGGGAATTGTTTTGTATGACACTTAGATTTAAAAAATCACAATATTATGTAGCACAGGAAACATAAAAATAAATTTAATAAATATTTAACTAAAATTAATAGCTAATAGCATATCCACGGCTTTTAATTACAGCTTTACACCGGCGAGCCATTGACTCTATTAATTTTTGTCATTTCGCAAGAGAAATAGAGTTCCATTCTTCTAAAAAAACGTCATACAGCTCTCTTAAATTTCCACACTTTGTATTTGAAACCTTTTTCTTTACTTCAAACCACAGATTCTCTATTGGGTTTAGATCTGGACTGTTAGCAGGCCAGTCTAAGACAGAAACTAATTGCGCTGTAAGAAATTCCTTTACGTTGCGTGCAGTGTGCTTTGGATCATTGTCGTGCTGGAATGTCCAAATGACCGGTAGAACGTCTTCAGCGTATGGTAACATTGTTTCTTCCAGTATATTTTTGTATTGGAACTGATCCATGTTACCTTCTATCAACTTTACAGGTCCTACACCATGTCCAGAAAACCAACCCAAAATTTTCACATTTCCACCACCGTGCTTTAATGTAACTTTCGTGTACTTTGGGTCGAATGCTGTATTCGGGGGACGTCGTACATATCGTTTTCCATCAGAACATACTCTGTTTATTTTCGTCTCGTCAGAAAAAAGTACATTTTTCCACTGTTGCACAGTCCAGTTTTCATACTTTCTCACAAATGCAAGCCGGGCTTGCCTGTGGCAAAGTTTTAACATGGGTACCTTTCTTGCTATCCTACCGTGCAATTTTTCTTCTACCAAACGTCTTCGAATAATGCGTGCTGAGATTGCTGAAGGGTTGTTTTCACCAAAGTATTCTTTTCTAAGCTCATTGGACCCTTTAAAAGGATTTTGTTTTGCCATACGAACGATGTTTCGGTCATCTCGAGGAGTTGTTTTTCTGTGTTTAGGTACACGTGGAACATTCGAAGTAGTTTGATACGTAGCAAAATGCTTTACAGCGTGGAAAACCATCGTTTTTGAACATTGCAGATGGTCGGCTATCTATTTATGAGACCAATTCTTCCGGCGAAGTTTTATTATTACTTCCCTTGTTGATTTATCACAACTTTTATTTTTTCCCATTGTTTTTTCTAAAGAAGCAATCACCTTTAATCTTTTACAGCACGTAATGGCGCCAAAATTATACAAACAGTAACAAATTGACTGAGTGTTCTCTATTTAAATTTGAATAAAGGTATAGACTACTTAGCGTTCTTAATTACGTGACCAGCTTTGTTTAAAAGTAGTGTAAAAAGTTTGCCTATTGGTTTTTAGCCAATCATGTGTATCAATTAATACAGTGGTAATATGGAAATGTTTTACGATACCGAGAGAAATAAAAACAAATGCATACAATTAGTTTTGCATCTTAGTTGGAAAAAATCTTCCCTTTATATCAGCGTTCTTAATTATATGGCCACCACTGTATATCAGCGGTACCTGAAATTTTACTGAAAAAAGGTATGGGAACGTTTTCTTTGTAAATAAATATACTTTACGTTTAAGCCACATTTCAGCGTATTTCTACGATTTAAAAGTTAGCTTAGTTGGTGTAGTAGTTGAGATCAAAATATTTCTAGGACCTTAGGGTTAAAATGGGACCCCTAAATTGAAAAAACTTGAGTATGGTGTCGTTTTAAAGGTCGTTTCGCGGTGTAGTAATTGAGATCAAAATATTTTCAGGAACTCAAGGTTAAAATGTAACCCCTAAATTGAAAAACTTGAGTTAGGTAAAAAAATATGAGAGACACTCTTATGTATTACCAGTCAAGGGAAAAACCAGTTTTAAAATCCACGCACACTTAAGTCAAGCAAAAAACCAGTTAAAAAATCCACACAAGCTTAAGTCAAGCAAAAAACCAGTTAAAATAATACACAAAAACCAGTTAAATAAATCCAAACAAAAACCAGTTAAATAAATCCGCAAAAACCAGTTAAAAAAAACCAGCTACCGCAGCGACTGCTTTGCTAAATATTAAGGCAAATTAGAGACATAAAAACACACACATAAGTCAAGCAAAAAACCAGTTAAAAATATACACAAAAACCAGTTGAATAAATCCACACAAAAACCAGTTAAATAAATCAGCAAAAACCAGTTTAAAAAAACCAGCTACCGCAGCGACTGCTATGCTAAATATTTAGTTAACTTAGAGACATAAAAATATACATAAATACACACACACTTTTTTAACTCACACCTAAGTCAAAAAAAAACCAGTTAAAAAAAAGCCTGACCGACTGTCTGACTGACTGACTTTAGACTCCTAGAGACTTTAAATTTGGAGGCTATGTTCCCTTTATGGTCTAGAGGTGCACTAAGAAAGGAATTTCCAATGTTCGCTTTCTAAGGGGTCCAAAATTGGCTTTTAATATACAACAAAAAAGCTCAGTATTTTGGAACCTGGAAAATTTAAAAGGAGATTCCTCAAATATAATTCAAAATCAAGAAAATTGGCAGGGAAAGTTTTATTTGTAAAAAAATAGATTTTACAACGCATAGCCTAAATCACTGGTCGTAGAGACTTGAAATTTGGAGAGTGTATTTATTTTAAGGCTTAAAGATGTACTAAAAAAGAAACTTATAAAATTGTCCTCTTTAGGGGTCCAAAAAAGAGCTTCTCATGCATATTCTTTGCGTTTTGCAACGCACAGCCTAAACCGCTGGACCTAGATACATGAAGTTTGGTGGATTAATTTATTTTTGGGTGTAGGGTTGTACCAAGAAAGGGTTTTTGAAAAATCAACTTGGAAGGGGTCCAAAACGGCTTTTAATGTAAAACTAAAATGTTTCGTATATCGGAAACCGTTGGTAGAAACTTTAAAATTCACAGGTAGATTCCTGAAATAAAAAAAAGCAAAGAATATGCTTCAGCAGTATCTGAAATTTTACTGAAAAAAGGTATGGAAACGTTTTCTTTGTAACTATATACACTTTACGTTTTAGCCAGATTTCAGCGTATTTCGACAATTTAAAAGTTAGTTTCTTGGTGTAGTAGTTGAAATCATATATTTTCAGGACCTCAAGGTTAAAATGGGACCTCTAAATTTAAAAACTTAAGTATCGTGTCGTTTCAAAGGTCGTTTCACATTGTACTCGTCGAGATCAAAATATTTTCAGGAACTCAAGGTTAAAATGGGACCCCTAAATTAAAAAAATAGAGTATGTGTCGTTTCAAAGTTCGTGTCACGGTATCGTAGTTGAGATTAAAACATTTTTATGAACTCGAGGTTATAAAGTGACCCCTAAATTAAAAAACTTGAGTATGGTGTCGTTTCAAAGGTCGTTTCACGGTGTAGACGTGACGTTGTATTGACATACAAAATTTAAGAGACACAATTATATATTACCAGTCAAGCAAAAAAAAACAGTAAAAAAATCCAGCTACCGCAGCGACTGCTATACACGCTAATTGACACATAAAGTAATAATTAGAGACACATCAAAACAAACACAATTAGTCAAGAAAAAACCATTTAAAATAATCCACCACAGAGACTACTATGCATGCTATAAATATTAACACAAAGTTAAATTAGGGACACGTAAAAACACACAAACTTAAGTCAAGAAAAAAACCAGTTAAAAGATCCAGCTGCCGCAGCTACTATTATGCACACTATAAATATTGACACTAAGTTAAATTAGAGACATGTTAAAACACAAACTTAAGTCAAGCAAAAAACCAGTTAAAAGATCATAGAAAAGTTGGAAATGTTGGAACAAATGTTGCCACGAAATGTTGGAACAACCTACCACCGCCTATAAAAAACAGTAAATACCTTTATTCATTTAAAAAACAATTAAAGAAAAATTTGCTAGAATCCCAAAAACTACCCACGGACAAGGCTGGCAGTCGTTTTAATCCTCAATTGTAATTGCTGATAGTGAAGTGTGTTTTTAATGAGAGTATCTCACAACAAGCTGACAAGATGACAAGTTTATATTATTTAGGTTTATAGTATAGTATAGTAAAGTAAGGTATTTAATAGTTAATGGCATTGTGTACCGCAGCAGCCACTATGCGCTCGTATGTGCGGCCACGGAAGACCAGCGCTATGGCACTAACTCTGCCATAGCACATGCTGAGTGGTTGCATTTTTTGTAACTTTGATTTGAATGCCTACTTTAAATATTCGAATTTGTTGTATTTGGTAACGAAATAAATTCCTTTTTATCTTTTTATCTTTATCTTTTTTAAAAGCAAAAAACTAGTTAGAAAATCCAGCTACTGGAACGACTGCTATGAGTGCTATAAATATTGACACATACAGTTAAATTAGAGACTCATATAAACACACACACTTAAGTCAAGGAAAACACCAGTAGACAAATATCAAGCTACCGCAGTGACTGCTATGCACGCTATAAATATTGAGTAGAGATATACATAGATACACACACACACACACACTTAAGTTAAGCTAAAAATTTCCCCTTGAAAGTGGCCGTCTCAGTCACTATAAATAAACAAGGACAAACGTTAAAAGTGGCAGGTATTCACCTGGGCAGCCCTGATGTACTGCAGTAGATTTCTGATTCTACACCCAGGCACAATTTAAATTTTTTCCGTGCTAAGCATGTTGCAAACAGCTCATGCTAATTAACTTTTCCAATAATGTTTTCCATGAAGTAGGTACCTAAACGACTGAGTTGCGAGCTTGGACTTCCATGGTTGCGAGCGACGAGTTCTGTCATCTAGGATCCATCAGGAACTACAAATTCTCATCGTCTTAAAACTTGATGCGTTTTTCTTCGATGTCGAGTGGTTGTCTGGACCGCATGTGGCTGGTGCATTCGCGTGGATAGTGAATTAAAGAATTGTATTTTTTCTATAAATCTGTTAAACCGCGGGTGAAACCGCGGGGCTCAGCTAGTTGAAAATAAACGGATGAAAGCACGATCGGGCCTTGCCTCAATCGTTTTAAACAGGGAACCCTTCTACTTTTTGTCGAGATTCGATGAACGGATTCGGATTCGTGATTCGGAGAACTGGGGCCCAATTTTACTAAACCTATTATATTTAAATTGTTAATGAATTGTCTCATACTTGTCACTTTTGCCAGTTTTGGTATTCCACTAACTTCAATGATTTCAATTGCATTATCTATTCGCAACACTCGCACTGTCAACAAAGCGCATCGCTTACACATACCACAGATAAAAGAATACTAAACTAGTACACATACTTATTGCATCCATTCATCTTCATTGGTTTGAAATCTTAGTAAAGTGCCTACATTCAAAATTATAAAATTATACTGGAAAAAAATCGTACTAGTTGTTGCATTATTTTGTAATGTTTGTGACTAGTTCTGTACAACTTGATTTTTATTTTTATAGCGTTTATAGCAATAAATGTTGTACCTACTTAGATAGCATTACGTTGCCGAACCATATTGTATGATTTTATTACAAATACAAATACAAATATATATATTTCGTCAGAATTTTAGGTAGGTACAAGACAGTTCTTATTTTATAGGCGTAACACTAAAATTCAACCAATACAGGCATACGAAATTTACTTAATTATGTACATAATCAATCAATTTAAACAGTTAACACAGGACACCAGAAAAAGACAGAAAAACACAATCCTCTGGAACATGGACGGATAGTGCAGGATTATCTACCTGAGTACCTTGCATTATTTGGTTCCCTTTGTGTTGCTATGTACCTACTTTATACGTGCATGTAAAAATAAAGTAAGTAAGTCATCATTTACTCCAAATCATGATGACTTACCTACTTTATTTTCTTAAGTGCATGCAAACCATAATTCTAAAATCTTACTCGTACCTACCTAATGTTTTGAAATCTTCTGGAAGAGACTAGCCACAACACAGGGTATCCTAGGGTGGGGGCTAGTAAATAAACCACTTACATATCTACTTCATTCAATTCCCTTGAAAGTCTTCTTTTTGGTTATTCGCTTTATTTTTTCTACCTATCTATGTCCATTATTTATCTATTGTCGCTATGTACCTATTGTTGTTCATATGTTGTTTTAGTAGTATTTATGTAAATTTTGTAGCATGTTTGTTGTTTGCAAATAAATAAATAAATGAAATGAAATGAAGAATCATATTAAGAAACAATAGTATAATCTTTCTTCGTAAAAATGCGTAAAATCATAAATTTAGCAGAATATCATTTTAAATGACAATTGTTATTGAATTGTAATGAATGTTATTTCTTTACAAATTAGTATTATTGGTCCCCTGGTTGGGTGGGTTCCCGCAAGCTGATTGCAATTGGTTTTTGACTAAATCGACGCCTCTTAGGCTGTTCTCTGTTTTTAACTTTATTTGCTTTGATTTTGATGCATCCCTCTTAGTATCTTCGATGTTGGGCGCGCCATGGCTAGTAGTGAAACTTCAACAACTCATAGTTTCAACTGTGTATATCAATAGATTCACAATGTAACGCACCTTACAGTAGTTATGCCGTGTTAGCTATCAGTTGAAAGGGCATTTGATAGCCCTAGGGCCCTTCATTTGATACCCAACTTTGCCCTAAAGCTTATGATCGCTTACTACTATTAGAATGTAATGTTTTGTAATGTAATGGCGGCATACGAGCAGGGCTATCCTCTGAACATCACATGCATGAGAATATTTTGTAATGTAATGGTGGCATACGAGCAGGGCTATCCTCTGAACATCACTAGCATGAGAATATTTTGTAATGTAATGGTGGCATACGAGCAGGGCTATCCTCTGAACATCACATGCATGAGAATATTTTGTAATGTAATGGTGGCATACGAGCAGGGCTATCCTCTGAACATCACTGGCATGAGAATATTTTGTAATGTAATGGTGGCATACGAGCAGGGCTATCCTCTGAACATCACTTGCATGAGAATATTTTGTAATGTAATGGTGGCATACGAGCAGGGCTATCCTCTGAACATCACTTGCATGAGAATATTTTGTAATGTAATGGTGGCATACGAGCAGGGCTATCCTCTGAACATCACTAGCATGAGAATATTTTGTAATGTAATGGTGGCATACGAGCAGGGCTATCCTCTGAACATCACTAGCATGAGAATATTTTGTAATGTAATGGTGGCATACGAGCAGGGCTATCCTCTGAACATCACTTGCATGAGAATATTTTGTAATGTAATGGTGGCATACGAGCAGGGCTATCCTCTGAACATCACTTGCATGAGAATATTTTGTAATGTAATGGTGGCATACGAGCAGGGCTATCCTCTGAACATCACTAGCATGAGAATATTTTGTAATGTAATGGTGGCATACGAGCAGGGCTATCCTCTGAACATCACTTGCATGAGAATATTTTGTAATGTAATGGTGGCATACGAGCAGGGCTATCCTCTGAACATCACTTGCATGAGAATATTTTGTAATGTAATGGTGGCATACGAGCAGGGCTATCCTCTGAACATCACTTGCATGAGAATATTTTGTAATGTAATGGTGGCATACGAGCAGGGCTATCCTCTGAACATCACTTGCATGAGAATATTTTGTAATGTAATGGTGGCATACGAGCAGGGCTATCCTCTGAACATCACTTGCATGAGAATATTTTGTAATGTAATGGTGGCATACGAGCAGGGCTATCCTCTGAACATCACTAGCATGAGAATATTTTCTTGTTACTGTTGTTTGTTGTTATATTTTTTTATTGTTCATACTTTTTGGAGCATGATTTTTCGGTAGTCGGGTTTTTAAATAGGTATGATTTTTTCTCAAATAAAAACCCAAATCATTCATTCGTTGTTCACCACTACCTATATTTGTGTCAGACGAATTAAAGACAAAGAAAAAATATAAGAAGATGTTTGGTTAGGTGTTACTCAAACGTGATTGCCGACTAGTGCCAGTGAAGAGAGCTAAGTTCGGAGTTTCAGAACCTGTGCCTACCTGGATCCGAAACGAAGAGATCCGTAGAAGAACCGGGTTCACCGACATAGCTTTGAAAATAAGCAAGCTGAAGTGGCAATGGGCAGGCCATGTATCTGGCAGAACCAACAAAAAACTGGAATAAAGGAATTAAGAATGAAGGTTCTCGAGTGGCGACCTCAAACCGGACGACGAAGTGTAGCAAGCCGATCGACGACCTTTTAAAGGTTGCAGGAAGTCGTTGCATGGAAGTGGCTCAAGACGGTCATTGTGGCATTTTACGCAGGATGCCTATGTCCAGCAGTGGACTTGTACCTACAGACTAATGTTCGTACCACCATTCATTGAGAATGGGTTGTACGAGTAGGTAACTTCCTAACCTACGCGCGGACGAAGTCGCGAGTGGGTCAGCTAGTAAACTCATGGATTTGTATACTAGTCCATGAGTAAACTATAGTCGCGAGTGGGTCAGCTAGTAAACTCATGGATTTGTATACTAGTCCATGAGTAAACTATAGTCGCGAGTGGGTCAGCTAGTAAACTCATGGATTTGTATACTATGTCCATGAGTAAACTATAGCACAGATAAAATAATACTATACTAGTAAAGAAAAAATATATTATATTAACCTGTCACCAAAAACACATGCCATTTTTGGAACAAGCTAGCTAAAAATAAATACTTTATACCATTCCCCCTCTAAAAAGCTTATTTTAACATCTCTTATTTTAAAAAAACACTTTATCACTATTTTACGCACCAATATATATTCGACCTCAATCTCAATGCAACACCCTCCAATAAAAACTCTTATACAACACCGATATACAATACCTATATTTAAAAATAGAATCATATGGCTCGCTCATAAACAGAACACTAACATGAAAACTTAACCGTCAACCTTATTTGATCAAATTTTCTGAGACTACCTTCAATATATTACAGGATATTTGTATTTCCGTTCCTAAAAATAATAACCATTTCATTTAAAATAGACACTCGTTACAACGACAGATTTTTCTACTATATTCGAGATGCGCACATACTATCTCTCCTCTTTAACATACTCCATAACCACTTATGTCCCATTTACCTAAGAGAGCGGTTTACTCCCCTAATTACGGCAGGACGTCCTGTGTGACCTTCTCAACGGTTTAAGTTGATGACTCCACCGCACAATGCGGCTTCATACCCTGACTCCTTCACAGTTACTGCAATTTGTCTGTGGAACCATATCCCTCTCAATTATAGCGAGTCTACTTCAGTGGAGGTGTTCAGGTCTAGAATCTATAATCATTTCCTCAGTAACATCGATAAATGAGCAATTTAATTGTGTACATCTCATTTTAGAATTATAATATTAATGGTATTTTTATTTTATTGAGGTAAACCAACAGCGTTACAATATATATAGTCCAAACAACAAAATACACAACAATAAGGCCAAAAAAGGGTTACACAAATATTACAAAAAATTATGGATACTAACAAAATGCTTATGCTAATTTCAAAGAAAGGAAAAATATGACTAAGTGAAAGTAAATAATAAAAATAAATAGTAAATATAAATTTCGCTTGCATGGCTTTGATGAGGTGAATAAGTGGGTGTGCGGGTGTGTGGGTGAGTGAGTGAGTGAGCGGGCACTCCTGCTACCACCAGTCTCTTAAGAGTCTGGGTATCACAGGAGTTACCCTCACACGTATGGGTGTGTGTATGTGTAGGTGTGTGTATGTCAGTATTCTGATTAGATTTATTTAATTGCACTAAAATTTACCTAAAACGCAAAATCAATATTTTTAACCCCCGACGAAAAACGAAGGAGTATTATAAGTTTGACGTGTCTGTGTGGTCGTGTGTTTGTGTGTGCGTGTGAGTTTGTTTAAACTTACATAAAATTATAGTTCAAAATATTGATTTTGCGTTTTAGGTCAATTTTAGTGCAATTAAATAAATCTAAATCAGAATAATGTTTGTTATAAGATCTTGCAGCACGACACAAAACTGAGTTTTGAGCATAGTTAGTAGATACATGGGGGACGTGTAATAACGGTGTATGTCTTGTGCGATAGGTCGAAACCTGGAAGTATATACTAGCTAATAGCTCACTATTGTCAATGCTACCATTTAATATATCGTGTAGAAGTATTACATCATATTGTCGACGTCTGAGTTCTAATGTGGTAATCCTATAATGTTTGCATGCTTCAAGGTATGTATCGAATAACTTATGTATGTATGTATTATAATATTAATGATATGTATCAGTTCATGCTTTATTTTAGGCAGTTATTTAAGTAGTTATTATTATTATTATTTATTGTTAATTTTCTTAAACTTATTTAATATTTATTGTGCACTACGGATACATCTTTATTCCGCAATACACCAAGGTTAACTGGAAGAGAATGCTTTCTAGCATTAAGTTCGCCTTTGTACTTCTTTGATTTACGTGCACTGAAGAATGTTCTATCTATCTATAGCCTCCATGAGGCCGAAACCAAATCAGGACCTTCAAGTTTTACCCAGTAGGCTGTAGCGTAATTTCTAAATAAATAACTTATCACATAGCATTCAACAAAATGTAAACAAACAACACAATTGACTACATTCACCATCATTGCTACCTTCTGTAGACCCACAGTGCTTGCGTTACTAATTGAGAGAAATAACTATTGAAATCCACCCCCATTAGCCGTTACTAGCCTTTACGCCCATCTGGCACCTTCTTTTCTGGCTCTTCAAGCTGTAGGTAGGAATATAGCTGACCATGTGATAGGAGCTTCTTTAAATAAAATAACTATTGTATTCTGACTTGTCTACTTTATTTTACCATCCGCTAGGTAGGTAAATTCTCATCTGAACGGTGACTCTGTCTACCCAGAGTCCCGCATAGAACCGTTGGCTCTCTCTAAAGGGACCAAACGCGACAAGGCGGCTTCCCTGACACCCGCGGTACTCTAGTCCAAACAGCGGAACCCTATATACACGATCCGAGTAGATAGGGACGATAATAATAATAATAGGAACCGTTTAATAAATCAGTTATCTTCCAGGTTCAGGCAGACACAGCCGACCTGGTTACGAACACTACCCTGACCTCGGGGGATGGCTCGGCCTGCACTCGCAGCCAGCCGACTGGTGGACAGCGAATAGCTCCTGCCAGAGTGAAGGTAACGAGCCACTATTATATAAAACTGGTCAAGTGCGAGTCGGACATGGAGAGGGAAGTATACTACCATGGTAGTTATAGATTTATAAAATAAATAAATAAATAAATAATACTGGACAAATCACACAACATTATCTAGCCCCAAAGAAAGCAGAGCTTGTGTAATGGCCACTAGATAACTGATATACACATTACATAGATAGATATTTTTTATTATACATAGGATATACCCAGAATACCCAGAACAATTATCTGCAGATCGTAAAAATATTTGTTCCAAGGCGGAAATCGAACCCACAACCTCCTGCATCGCAGGCGAACCTTCGCTCGTCACGCTACAGAGGTCGTCAGATTAGATGGTTGTTAACCAGTTAATAAGAGACGACAATTTTCTGTGACGATTTCTTGACAGAGAGACTGTCAGGCCGTTAACATGATAAAAGTTATCAGCCGACAGTATCAGTCACATCACCTTACCACATCCTCATCACGCACAATGTCTGACCTGCAATAACTCTAACTCCTCTCCGTTCTCAGATGCTGTGCTGGCTTCCCCCTGGACGACTGCGTTCAAATCTGCGATTAATCATCTGCAATCCGAAGGAGAGCAGTCATTGGCGGTTCTGTACTCCGGAGTCCATACGACGTGGATGCTCCCTTTTGAGAATGGTTAGACTGTACACACTTGTATATGGGTCAAAATGTCACCGCCGTAAAGTTGCATGCCTCTCCATCTTCTAGGTGGTTCCGTAGTATTACGATAAATTCATTGTTCTGAGTGGCTTTAGGACAAAAAAAAAACAAATTGAAATTGAATTTGCCTAATGGTTTCATATTTTTTTTTTTTTTACTATTTAAAGTAGCATAAAGTGGAAGCACATTGGAACGTTAATGTAAAAATCACTGAGTTTTGGTAAATTAGCGTGTCGTTATGACCAGCCAAGCAATAACCGTCCCTGGGCTGATGGCAATGCGTGATATTGTTGCAGAACTGTCGGCGGGGTCGAGCGAGCTGGAGCGGTGCGGCGTGTTCCACGCGAACGGGTCCTCGAGCGATGTGAGCTGCGACCAACGGCTGCCCTACGTCTGCTTCGCGCGAGAACCTACCACGCCGTCACGTGGCTGTGCGTACCTTTCCGAAACTCTCCCCCTTCTCTTCTTATAGTAATGGCTTCTGAGGAATGTTCAAACAATTTCGCCAATGTCAAGTGATAAAGTTAGTTTATAATGTACTAACAACAAAATTTTAATCGGCTCAATGTAATATTCAGGCGCAGAGGGCAGGCTTGGGTACGAGTATCAGGCCCCGCTGCACGGCTCTCTCAAGCTGCACCTGCAGCCCGCTGACTGGAGGGGCGCCAGGGTCCGCTGTCACCTGGAAGGTAACCTCACTGCACACACTCCGTCCCGGGAAGTGTCAGCTCGCGGCTGGCTCAAGCTGCACCTGCAGTCCGCCGAGTGGAGGGGCGCCAGGTTCCGCTGTCACCTGGAAGGTAACCTCACTGCACACACTCCGTCCCGGGAAGTGTCAGCTCGCGGCTGGCTTAAGCTGCACCTGCAGTCCGCCGAGTGGAGGGGCGCCAGGGTCCGCTGTCACCTGGAAGGTAACCTCACTGCACACACTCCGTCCCGGGAAGTGTCAGCTCGCGGCTGGCTCAAGCTGCACCTGCAGTCTGCCGAGTGGAGGGGCGCCAGGGTCCGCTGTCACCTGGAAGGTAACCTCACTGCACACACTCCGTCCCGGGAAGTGTCAGCTCGCGGCTGGCTGAAGCTGCACCTACAGTCCGCCGAGTGGAGGGACGACAGGGTCCGCTGTCACCTGGAAGGTAACCTCACTGCACACACTCCATCCCGGGAAGTGTCAGCTCGTGGCTGGCTCAAGCTGCACCTGCAGCCCGCCAACTGGAGGGGCGTCAGGGTCCGCTGTCACCTGGAAGGTAATCTCACTCCGTCCCGGGAAGTGTCAGCTTGCGGCTGGCTCAAGCTGCACCTGCAGCCCGCCGACTGTAGAAGCGTCAGGGTCCTCTGTCACCTGGAAGGTAACCTCACTGCGCACACTCCGTCCCGGGAAGTGTCAGCTTGCGGGTGGCTCAAGCTGCACCTGCATCCCGCTAACTAGAGAGGCGCCAGGGTCCGCTGTCACCTGGAAGGTAATCTCACTCCGTCCCGGGAAGTGTCAGCTTGCGGCTGGCTCCGCTCGTCGGCAAGTTCCACGTTCTAGCGACCCTTCGCTCGTCTGCTCCTGTCTGCCTGTTTCTGCTGCCCAGTCTAGTGCCTAGGCTATCTTCGGAATGTGTCGGGATGCCGCTATGGGTGGTCTGTTCGCTATACGTCCCTCTCTGATTTTGTCTACAAATTCTTAATCTTATTAAAACTGTAGATTTTCTCCCCCTTCTCGGAATCATCTACGACTTATGAGTACTTCACCCACTTTACCCCCTGTACAAGAAATATTGGTCGCACCAAGTGCGAGACTGAGCCTCGTGCGCACCTCGCACGTGCCCCACGCACACCTCGCACGTGCCCCACGCACACCTCGCACGTGCCCCACGCACACCTCACACGTGCCATACGCACACCTCTCACGTGCCCCGCGCGCACCTCGCACGTGCCCCACGCACACCTCCCACATGCCATACACGTACCTCGCACGTGCCCCACGCACACCTCGCACGTGCCCCATGCACACTTCGCACGTGCCATACGCACACCTCTCACGTGCCCCGCGCGCACCTTGCACGTGCCCCACGCCCAGCTCGCACATGCCCCACGCACACCTCGCACGTGCCCCACGTACACCTCGCACGTGCCATACGCACACCTCTCACGTGCCCCGCGCGCACCTCGCACGTGCCCCACGCACACCTCGCACGTGCCATACGCGTACTTCCCACGTGCCCCACGCACACCTCGCACGTGCTATACGCACACCTCGCACGTGCCCCGCGCGCACCTCGCACGTGCCAAGTATACTCGTGTTGTTCTCCAAAGATCATGAAACTCCATTTCAGTAAATATAGTACTGCACTGAGCGTCTGTAGTCATGTTATAACTAGCTGTGCTCGCGACTTGGTTCGCGCAGTACATTCATATCGTCTGTAGTCATGTTATAACTAGCTGTGCTCGCGACTTGGTTCGCGCAGTACATTCATATCGTCTGTAGTCATGTTATAACTAGCTGTGCTCGCGACTTGGTTCGCACATATATCCTCTGAACCTGCATCGTTACACGATAATTTTGTTAGAAATTCCTTTTTAGTCCCAAAAAAAAACATAAAAATCTGTTGAGCCGTTTAGAAACGGTTGTAGAGACTTGTCGAGACAAACTTTCAGACGTTTGTAGAAATGATGTCTGTATCTATAGTGAGAATTTTTCATTAATTTTTTAATAATTGAGAATGAATAAATTTCAGCATTTTTCGTGTGTTTACACAGACAAGCATTCGTTCCAAGTGTGTTTAAACAGACAGGCATCAGTTCTAAGTGTGTTTAAACAGACAGGCATCAGTTCTAAGTGTGTTTAAACAGACAGGCATCAGTTCTAGGTGTGTTAAAACAGACAGGCATCAGTTCTAACAACAGAGATTTATGATAAAGCATCGTATAAATAGTAGTTTTCGCTTTATTTTATTTTTAACAAGCAGCGCCCCGTGGTTTCACCCGCGTAAGTCGCGATCCCGTGGGAATATCGGGATAAAAATATGCCTATGAATTATTCCGGGAGTCCAGTTATCTCCATTCCAAATTTCATGCAAATCCATCCTGGAGTTTTAACGTGATAGATACTTACAAACTTTCGCGTTTATAATATTACTAGGATTATTTGCCCCGCTTGCACCAGCGAGCTTTATTGCATCTCGTATAACTCTAACGACATATATCCTAAACAAAAACTCTTGGTCAACTTGCCTCATTCGAGATTGAACTGTTGTGCGTAGTGTGTCTCAGACAGCGCCCTCTGTGTGCAGGTGCGTTCTGTTATGTGTAGCGTGTCTCAGACAGCGCCCTCTGTGTGCAGGTGTGTTCTGTTGTGCGTAGCGTGTCTCAGACAGCGCCCTCTGTGTGCAGGTGCGTTCTGTTGTGTATAGCGTGTCTCAGACAGCACCCTCTATATGCAGGTGCGTTCTGTTGTGTGTAGCGTGTCTCAGACAGCGCCTTCTGTGTGCAGGTGTGTTCTGTTGCGTGTAGCGTGTCTTAGACAGTGCTCTCTGTGTGCAGATGCTTTCTGTTTTGTGTAGCGTGTCTCAGACAGCGCTCACTGTGTGCAGGTGCGTTCTGTTTTGTGTAGCGTGTCTCAGACAGCGCCCTCTATATGCAGGTGTGTTCTGTTGTGCGTAGCGTGTCTCAGACAGCGCCCTCTGTGTGCAGGTGCGTTCTGTTGTGTATAGCGTGTCTCAGACAGCACCCTCTATATGCAGGTGCGAACTGTTGCGTGTAGCGTGTTTCAGACAGCGCCCTATGTGTGCAGGTGCGTTCTGTTATGTGTAGCGTGTCTCAGACAGCGCCCTCTATATGCAGGTGCGTTCTGTTGTGTGTAGCGTGTCTCAGACAGCGCCTTCTGTGTGCAGGTGTGTTCTGTTGTGTGTAGCGTGTCTCAGACAGCGCCTTCTGTGTGCAGGTGTGTTCTGTTGTGTGTAGCGTGTCTCAGACAGCGCCCTCTGTGTGCAGGTGCGTTCTGTTGCGTGTAGCGTGTCTAAGACAGTGCTCTCTATGTGCAGATGCGTTCTGTTTTGTGTAGCGTGTCTCAGATAGCGCTCACTGTGTGCAGGTGCGTTCTGTTTTGTGTAGCGTGTCTCAGACAGCGCCCTCTATATGCAGGTGTGTTCTGTTGTGCGTAGCGTGTCTCAGACAGCGCCTTCTGTGTGCAGGTGTGTTCTGTTGTGTGTAGCTTTTCTCAGACAGCGCCCTCTGTGTGCAGGTGCGTTCTGTTGTGTGTAGCGTATCTTAGACAGTGCCCTCTGTGTGCAGATGCGTTCTGTTTTGTGTAGCGTGTCTCAGACAGAGCTCTCTGTGTGCAGGTTTTTTTTTTTTGTGTAGCGTGTCTCAGACAGCGCCCTCTGTGTGCAGGTGCGTTCCGTTGTGTGTAGCGTGTCTAAGACAGCACCCTCTATGTGCAGATGCGTTCTGTTGTGTGTAGCGTATCTCAGACAGCGCCCTCTGTGTGGAGATGCGTTCTGTTGTGTGTAGCGTGTCTCAGACAGTGCCCTCTGTGTGCTGGTGTGTTCTGTTGTGCGTAGCGTGTCTCAGACAGCGCCCTCTGTGTGCAGGTGCGTTCTGTTATGTTTAGCATGTCTCAGACAGCGCACTCTATATGCAGGTGCGAACTGTTGCGTGTAGTGTGTTTCAGACAGCGCCCTCTGTGTGCAGGAGCGTTCTGTTATGTGTAGCGTGTCTCAGACAGCGCCCTCTATATGCAGGTGCGTTCTGTTGTGTGTAATGTGTCTGAGACAGCGTCCTCTATGTGCATGTGCATTCTGTTATGTGTAGCGTGTCTCAGACAGCGCCCTCTGTGTGCAGGTGCGTTCTGTTGTGTGTAGCGTGTCTCAGACAGCGCCCTCTGTGTGCGGGTGCGTTCAGTTGTGTATAGCGTGTCTCAGACAGCGCCCTCTATATGCAGGTGCGTTCTGTTGTGTGTAATGTGTCTGAGACAGCGTCCTTTATGTGCATGTGCATTCTGTTATGTGTAGCGTGTTTCAGGCAGTGCCCTCTGCGTGCAGGTTCGTTCTGTTATGTTTAGCGTGTCTCAGACAGCGCCCTCTGTGTGCAGGTGCGTTCTTGGCGTCTCCGTGGAGTGCCGAGTTCTCGGCGGCAATACGCAAGCTGCAATCTTCTGATGACGGACCAGCCACTGAGGACTCGATCCCGGCGCTGTACTCTGGAGTTGATATCATCACGACGTTCGCTGAAGGAATGATTACCTATGTCAAAGGTTAGATTGAACGTTGTAGTAGAGCTTTTTTGTGAAAGACTTCGTAGAAAAAAGTAAAAGGAAAATAAGGAAAATAGTAAAGTACGTGGTGTACGTGAAAATTTCCCGTTTTTATAAAACAATTACGTGGTGTACATTCATAATTTTTCTAGAATACACAAATGGTCCCAATGGTTCTCATTCTCTTCTGCTCGAGATAGGTTATAACGTCTGGAATATTCCATAGCCCTAGACAAGGCTACAAGGGACCATTTGTGTATTCTAGAAAAGTAACGACTCTACACCACGTACTTTACTATTTTCCTGCTGACGTTCGTCGTATTTTTTCTATAGTAATACCAAGCCACGGTAATTTCAATTATTTAATGTTATATGGTTGTTGGTTCTGCATGTGTATTAAGATTTGTATATTGTTTATTTGATGTGTATTTAGCCTGAATACATTTCTACATAATGTTGTATTATCAATAAGTACAGATACTTATCCACATGCCCAGACATTCAATGCAATGTAGATACTTTGAAAGGTACTCTATAGGCAGCACCTCAACTATTTAATTCCAATCTTGTTGATATCTAATTTTATATTTTTTTTGCAATTACTTAGAGTTATTTTAATTTCTGTTATATTTGCATTTCTAATTTTTTTATTTTGTTTTTAATTATACCTACACATGAGCATGTACATATTTCGATGTAAAAAAAAAGTAAAGTACTGGTCAAAAAAGTAAAGTCAAAAGTCTGGGAAAGTCTTGATTAGCCAAGACGCAAGTTTTGGTTGGTAGGGCTAGTTAATACAGTAATGTACCTCATAATTGTCTTGCCCTATTCCCAAATTATTTGTGGTTGGCACAGGACTTCTTTTTCTTCTACTCTCCCCTGTCCTCCGTCACCTCATCATTCACTCCCTTCTCATTCATATCATCTCTCACGCAATCCATCCATCTTTTCTTAGGTCTTCCTCTTCCTTTCCATCTACTAACATTCATATTCATAACTTTCTTAGTTACATGCGGTTCATCCCTCCTCATTACATACCCATACCATGCTAAACGATTTCCTTCCAACTTTTCTGTCACTGGTGCAATTTTCAAACTTCCTCTTTATGCTCATTATATTACTACAATTATTTTATCCATTCTTGTTACTCCACACATCCATCTCAACATTCTCTTCTCTGCTGCGTGCAATCTTCTTTCGTCCTTCTTCTTCATGGCCCAGCATTCCGATCCATACATAATGACAGGTCTTATCACGGATTTGTAAATGTTACCCTTCAACTTGAGTGGCATCCGAGGAACACATGTTGTTGCTGTGACCTGTCGTCATTTCGTCCACCCTTAGTTGATCCGATGCGTTACGTCCCGGTCAATCTCACTATCCCCTTGTAAGAGTGACTCTGTACCTATGATGAGTGATGTACCTATTAAGTGAAATAAAAATTTGGTTTGGTTTATTTTGATTTGGGAATTAGGAACAACCGGGATTGTGACGAAATAGAAAATGCTACTTAACCCGGAGGTGGATAAGTACTGGTTCATTAGAGAATATTGATGCTATGTAAACAGACTAGTTTGGGCATTAATAATGATGCCGAAAATAATAAAGATACTGAGAATGGAAAGAGTACCCCATAGGTGACGAGTCTGTCCTGACAGACCTCCCGTCATTTAGATATAGATATTGTACCACGAACCAGACGACGTAGTGCGGGGGAAAAACGGACTGACAACACGTTGAAGGTTACAAAAAGTTTTTTTTTTTTTTTTTTTTTTTTTTTAACTTTGATAGACCTTTGTTTGACCACGATCTCACCTGTTGGAAAGTGACGATGTGGCCGAAGATGGAGCACAAAGGTCTAGAAGGCACCTATTCACTCTAGCCTTGAAGAGACCCAGATTATAGTTTTCAGGAAAGACAGACGACGGTAGTGTATTCCACTCCTTAACAGTTCGCATTATAAAGGTGGAACTGAAACGTTTAGTACGAATAGCGGGTATACTAATCAGGTAAGGGTGGTACCGAGCCGTGCGCCTGCTCGTCCTATGATGAAAAGGAGATGGTGGGATCAGATCATGAAGTTCCTGGGAGCATTCCCCGAAATGTAACCTATAGAAGATCGAAAGGCATGCGACCTTACGGCGGTGCTCGAGACTCTGGATCTTAGTCTCCGCCATATGTTGCTCACCTATTAGCCTAAAAGCTCTGCGTTCAATCGAGTCCAAGGCAGCAAGCTGGTGTTTGGCCGAGCCATCCCAAACATGGCAGCAATACTCCATACCAGCCCGGACTTGTGCTTTGTACAGACTTAGAAGCTGTCCTGGTGTGAAGTAACGCTTTACCTTATTCAGGATACCCAGCTTCATGGAAGCAGTTTTTGCCTTAGACTCGATGTAGGAGCCAAAGTTGAGAGTAGGCGTGAGTGAAACGCCTAAGAGCTCGAGGTGATCACCTATAGCTACAGGTACATCTCGGAAGACAGGTGCTTGGAGAAATGGACTTTTTTTCGCCGAGAAGAGACAAGCCTGCGTTTTAGAGGCGTTGAACTTGACTAGATTGGCATCGCCCCAATCGGATACAGCCTTGAGAGTCAAATTCAGACGCTGCAGCATCTCATCTCTTAACTCCAGAATTTCATTCTGCCTAGCACGCGCAGTGGAAACGTATCTCTCCACAACTGTGCTGTCGTCTGCATACCCAATGATACTGGGCATTAGCAGATCATTAATATGCAGCAGAAACAGTGTGGCAGATAGCACTGACCCCTGAGGTACCCCGGCATTTATAGCCATTTGATCCGACGAGCAGCCGTCAACAACTACTCGAATGGATCTTTCCCTCAGAAAGTCTGCGAGCCAGGAGCAGAATTGAACTGGCAGTCCGTAAGCAGGAAGCTTGCCAATAAGGCTAGCATTCCAAACCCTGTCAAAGGCCTTCGAGACGTCAAGTGAAACAGCCAGTGCTTCACCATGCTTCTCGATGGCCTCACTCCAAATGTGCGTGGCATACACAAGAAGGTCCCCAGTAGACAGATTTCGGCGAAATCCGTATTGGCGATCACTGAGGAGGTCGTTACCTTCGAGGTATGCAAGGAGTTTCCTATTCAGCACACGCTCCATACATTTACAAAGCAGGGAGGTGACCGAGATAGGGCGGTAGTTCGAAGGGTCAGCACGACTGCCTTTCTTGGGCACTGGCTGCACGTTAGCGAGCTTCCAAGACTTGGGAACATCACCAGTTTTCAAAGAGAGGCGGAAAAGTCGCGTTAATATTGGAGACAACTCAGGGGCACAGGTTTTTAACACTACGGCCGAGATACCATCCGGACCGCTAGCTTTATTCACGTCGAGACTACGTAGCGTTTTGAGCACTTCCTTTTGCTGGATGCGAATTTCTTGCATAGAAGCCCCGCACCGAGGAAGGCTGGGTGGAATTTCGCCAGAGGTGTCAAGACGCGAAGCCTCCGCAAATTGATTGGCAAATAAATTTGCTTTCTCAACCGCAGCGTGAGCTAGGGACCCGTCTGGTTTCAGTAGTGGGGGGAGTGAAGGGCGGCAGAAGTTCGCTTCCACCGACTTAGCCAGAGACCAGAAAGCTTTACTTCCCGCAGGGTATGCGGCAAGCTTAGCCCCCAGATGGCCAATCCGATTGAAGCGAGCCTTCCGTATCACCTTCTTGCAGGACTTGGCGGCTTTGTTAAAGGCTTTCTTCTTAATCCGTGCATCCGAGGTTTTACCGTTTCTTGCGTCAACCCAGGCTAGGTATGCCGCACGTTTTTGCGCTTACGCGCTAGCACACGCAGGACTGAACCATGGGCGAGCATTGCTTGAAGGTGAAGCATCAGAGAATGGAATAAAATACTCCATTGCTCTTTTGATCACCTCCGTAACGGCATTCGCACAGACCGTCGGGTCACAAGAAGAAAAGCAGGTTTGCCGCCAAGGATAAGAAGCGAAGAAGTGTCGCATCACATCCCAATCTGCCGACTTGTAACGCCACACTCGCCTACTACCTCTGGGTGAGGGATCGGGTGGCGAGTATGAAGATACAGACCTCACCACACAGTGATCAGATGAACCCAAAGGGGGCATCACTGATACCGAGTGGCGATCCGGCTCGTTTGTCAGCAGAAGGTCCAGGCAGTTGGCTGTGTGGTCCTCAACGTCCGGAATTCTGGTTGCCTCATTGACCAGCTGAGTGAGATTTAGCGTGAGTGCAAGTTTGCACGCCTCTCTCCCAGCATGGTCAGACAACTGGTAAGGGAACAGCCACTTTTGGTGGTGGGCGTTAAAGTCCCCTAGAATCACCAGTTGGGCATCAGGATAACGTTGTTGGGCCACATCCGCCGCTTCACAGATGTAATTGAACAACCTGGTTGTCTCGTGGTCTCCGGAGTGCGATCTATATAAACCAGCATAGATGATTTTATCCATGCCGGAGTCCACCAAAGTCCATAGAACGGAGAAATCGGGATCTTCAAGGTCACGAAGACGCAGACAACAAATGTCCTCCTGGACAAATAAACAGATACCAGCTTTGGATTTAAAGTTATGCTCCAGAGCATAGCCTGGGTATGTGAGGTATGCTGTATCGGGAGGACATTGAATCTGTGTCTCCGTGAGGAATAATAATTGTGGCTTGGCGGTCTCTAGGTGGTGGTGGACCGGATCGAGATTGGAGTGCAGTCCTCGAATGTTAGAGAGGTGCACGTGAACGAAAGTCAGTGGATAGGGGCGGCTTAAGGACGTACGTCTTGGCAATCAATGGCGGAGGCCTATGTACAGCAACAGATTTCTACAAGCGTATGTAATGAAGATGATGATGTATAATTGTTGCAGGAGAGCCGGCTATATCGCTAGACCCTAGTGAGCTGGCGCAGCCGGAGCGGTGCGGCGTGTTCTATGCGAACGGCACCACGGGCGATGTCGCTTGCACGGAGGAACTACCCTTCGTCTGCTACGCACCGGCAACTGCACGGGAGCATGCACCGACACTTGGACCTGCACCCACACCTGCGCCAACACCAGCACCCACACCTGCACCAACACCTGCACCCACACCTGCATCCACACCTGCGCCCACACCTGCACCGACACCTGCACCGACACCTGCGCCAAAACATAGTTGTGAGCAGAGGAGTCCCGGTAAGTCTCAGTTGTGCATGAATAGAATCACTACACTTAGTAACTGAAACATCACAACGTTCACGAGGCCCTTGTCACCGCCATCACACTACAAGCCGGTTCATCACAACGTTCACGAGGCCCTTGTCACCGCCATTCCACTACAAGCTGGTTCATCACATCGTTCACGAGGCCCTTGTCACCGCCATCAAACTACAAGCTGGTTCATCACAAAAGATGTTTATTTGTCCTGAATGTGCTAAAAATAGTACGTACATTCTAAAATAGACCTCATATACTGCCTCAGTTCTTTTGCGTACAAATCTTAAATTCTTCTATCTATCTATCTATTCAGCCAGTAACACCTACTGCTGAGTAAAGGCCACTTCTCTAGAACGCCACTCCTGGCGATCTTGTGCCAGCCGGATCCACTGCTCTCCTACTGCCTGCACAATATCGTCTGACCATTGGGCAGGTGGTCTGCCTCGAGGCCGCCGCATATCTCTCGGCCTCCATTCGGTGACTGCTTTGGTCCATCGGTAATCCTCTTGCCTTGCCAAGTGTCCCGCCCATCTCCTCTTGAGCCTTGCAATCCGTATACCTACATCCTCGACCTTAGTCCGGCGTCGAATCTCGACGTTTGGTATACGGTCCACGAGGTGGATACCTAGCATGGCCCGGTCCATGGCTCTTTGAGCAACTCTTATAGTATATACGTGCTCATTTGTGAGTGGCCATGTTTCGGCTCCATAAGTGAGAATGGGCAGAACACATTGGTTGAATGTCCTGGTATTAAGACATTGAGGGATTTTCGATTTAAAAACATCTTCCAACTTACCAAAAACAACCCTAGTTGTACACGCCTCGTGATTTCCCTCATCTGTGAGCCCCGGCCAAAAGATAAACGATGGCCAACGTAAACATACTCATCAACTGCATCTATCCTGTGATCGTTTACAGTGATGTTGGGTATGCGAGACAGATGGTTTGTCATTACCTTTGTCTTGGACATGTTCATCTTAAGTCCGACGCTCACTGAGGCTTCATGCAGTTCAACCAGCATGCTCTGGAGGTCTGCGGTGGTCTCAGCTACTAGAATAAGGTCATCGGCAAAACGTAAGTGAGACATGTAACAGCCATTGATATTGATGCCTTTCTCGTCCCAATCTAAAGTTTTCAGTATATCCTCCAATAGGCATGTAAAGAATTTGGGCGAGATGGTGTCCCCTTGTCGCACCCCACGACTGATGGGTATGAGGTTGGACAGCTTATGCAGGCGTACTTGCATTGTGGCTGATTTATATAGCTCCCGAAGAATGTTAACGTAGCGCTTGTCAATATTACAACGATGGAGAGAGTGTTCGACGCTGTCGAATGCCTTTTCATAATCAACAAAGGCAAAACACAACGGGCGGTTGTACGCTCTACTTCTCTCCATCAACTGCTTGACAGCGTGTATATGATCTATGGTCGAGTAACCACTTCGGAGGCCAGCCTGCTCGATTGGTTGGTATTCATCGAGTACCAATCGAGTATTAATCGATTGCAAAGAACTTTTTCAAACAACTCGTAGACCTGGGAGAGAAGGCTTATGGGTCTGAAGTTCTGTAGGTAGGTTTTATCGCCTTTCTTGTGCAATATCGAGACGATTGCATTTTTCCATGCATCAGGTGTAACACTTTCGGTCAGTACCTTATTAAAGAGATATGCGAGTGGTTTACGTACTGAGAGACCTCCTGCTTGCAGCATCTCAACATAAACTCCATCCTCACCAGAAGCTTTGGGGGGGGGGGGGGGGGGGTAACGCTATAATTACCACGTGTATGTGTGAGTGAGAGTAGCGAGTGAGGGCTTTCATGCAGAACCCCTCAGGTCTGCCGATGAGTCCAAATTGATCTCGTGCGCGCCCACAGGATCATTACCGTACTGTACACACCATTAGTATAAGCACCCGTAGGTACTGAGGGGTGTCTTCAGTTACAGGAACACTTCTCTTATCTCAGGTTAAAAGAATGTAACAATGAGTCTCACTGCTACCTGCCGCACTAAGCTCATAAGCTCTGATACCTGAACTTGTTTATTTTTTCATGTATATTCATAGTTGATATTACCAAGTCGGGCATTCACAAAGAACCTTAAAATTCTATATATTTTGAATCAATTAGAACAATAAATATAAACTTTATTACAATGGACTCTTCCCGCCATTTTTGAAAAGAGACGTTCTTTAATTTTATTTCATTTCCTTGTGTTTTTTTGAGTTATTTTGTGTAATTTTGGTGGCATTTTAACCGATGTAGCTCGTCTATTGAGCACAAATGTAGTAAAATGAAATGGAAGTGTATTAAATAATTAATCATTTATTTCAAATAAATAATACAAATCCATATTTTACAACTTGAATTACAAATTACAAATTATAACATAATACAAATACAAGTCATCATAAAACTACAGAGATAATAGTAATAATAATAATTAATGCCAATAATACCTACTAATAAAATAATTTACATACAAAAAAAAAACATGTCATTTACATTACAAAAGAACCTATCATATTCATCCATCTATTTAATATTGGGCAATCTAAACGTGAGACCACCATCTGCAGGATGCTGTTGCTGCTGCCTCGCGTACGCTGTAGTAAGGAAGCGACTTTCTTGCAAACATTCGCATGAAAGCCGTCCACGCGCGCCTCCGCAAACATCCCAGATGCACTGTAAAAGCGAGGCAGACGCATCATCATCCTGAAGATATTGTTATACTGGATACGCAGAGTGTTGGCAGCCCGGCGAGTGTGGTTTACCCACAGGCTGCTCGAGTAGAATGATTGACAGTAAGCCTTAAAAAGGGTGACTTTCAATTCTCTCGAGCAGCGCGCAAACCGTCTTTTGACCATATTTCCCCGGACTGCCAGCGCCCTGCGGTCCCTCTCTATATCAGCGTCGTCATTAAGTTCCTCTGTAACAATATGTCCCAAATATTTAAAACTACTAACCACCTGTAAAGCAGGCGGAACATACAGAGGTTTCATATTTTTACTTTTCAAAACAAGCACCTCACTCTTTTTAGAATTCCGTAACCAAAAAATTACGGAACCCTTATAGATTCGTCATGTCTGTCTGTCTGTCCGTGTATGTCACAGCCACTTTTTACAGAAACTATAAGAGCTAGGCTGTTGAAACTTGGTAAGTAGATGTATTCTGTGAACCGCATTAAGAATTTCACGATTTAAAAATTTTTGGGGTTCCCCATACTTAGAACTGAAACTCAAAAAAAAAAAAAAAAACCTATACGTGTGGATACCATATGGATGGGTCGTCAAAAATGATATCGAGGTTTATAATATAATTTTTTTCTAAACTGAATAGTTTGCGCGAGAGACACTTCCAAAGTTGTAAAAAGTGTCCCCCCCCCCCATAACTTCTAAAATAAGAGAATGATAAAACTAAAAAAAAAAATATGATGCATGTGAAATATGATTACCATGTAAACTTCCAACGAAAATTGGTTTGAACGAGATCTAGTAAGTAGTTTTTTTTTAATACGTCATAAATCGTAATCCATCCAAGAACTTTTATATTATGTTACTTGCTGCTACGGAACTCTTCATGGGCGAGTCAGACTCGCACTTGGCCGCTTTTTTTTTTAGTTATAGCTCAGTTTATATTCCGCCGCGTATACCTCACAAATTGAGACTAGTTTGCGGACTGCACCCACTAACGGCTCCAACAGCACCATATCGTCCGCATAACTGATGTTGTTGACGCAAACTCCATCCTCAAAACAACCCGAATGAGTACTGCTGAGCTCACCAATGAGGTCATTAACATACAAGTTAAATAAAAAAGGAGATATTATTCCGCCCTGCCACACCCCGCACTCCATACCATATGCATCGGACAAAGCCCCCGCCCAACGCACCTGGTTTCGCTGGCAACGATACCAATGGCTCAGAATAGAGATAATTTCAGCAAGTAAACCCGCAGCTCTCAATTTGACCCACAGCCTGTTATATAGAACCGTATCAAAGGCTTTGGAGAGATCCAAAAAGCAGGCGTATGCCGGCGTCGGCGTATTGAGTGACCAAAGTTTTTGTAAATCGGCCACCGTTTTACTAAAACATGCCTTGACTGTAACTTTGACGACTGAAGGAATGTAGCGTTGCAAATTTGATTGAAAAAGTATTGAAAATACAATAATAATTTATAATTGAAAATCGCAAATGCACAAGCTGTGTGACGCCAATTATAAAGAAAAAAAACTTGATTACTTTGCTACTTTGCTATCACGCAGGATAGCTGTGATAATAGGCAATTAAAAAAAAAACAATCCTTCTCCCAGCCATGTTTTAAGAGGTGATATGGTTTAATTCATTCAAGATGATTAAATATGGAAGGATCTTTGAGAATGTCCGACTTGGTACAACCACAAATGACATAAGTACAATATATCAAAACTCATGGCGCGGTAGTTAGTAGCGTGACTTGGCTTCATTTTACATTGAAAATGTTTTTGCTGGGATCTCATTTCTAATGTAAGTTTTAGTTCGAACCTTAAATTAAATATGCTAAGCCTCCACAACCCTCACTCCTTCCCCCCTCTTGCTCCCCCACTGCATCTTCCCATTTCTCTCACTCAGCCTTCCCTCCCCGTACCTCTCCCCACACTACCCTTCTTCCGAACCCGGCCGTTATCATATTCTTGTAGGGTCCCAAAGGGTGCCAACGGAACCCTATTACTAACCCGCCGCGGTCCGTCCGTCAGCGCGCTGTGTCTCATGAGCCGTAACAGGTACACCGCGTAAATATACACAGACTATGAATCTCTATTGCCGCAATAACAACAAATAAGATATGAAATAAAATAAAAACTAATGAGTAATGTAAAGGGGGACGTCAACATGCGCGGTATTATTTTGTAGGCGTATTAAGTAATAAAATAAATAAATAAATAAAATAAATAATAAATAAATAATAAGTTATGGGTACTAAATAACTAATATACTAAATACAATATATTACAATTGATATTTTTTATTATACATAGTAAATACCCAGAACAACCTGAACAAATATATCTGCGATAAATATTTGATCCGAGGCGGGAATCGAACCCGCAACCTCCTGCGTCGCAGGCTAACCTTCGCCGGCCGCGCTACAGAGGGCGTCCAGAATTAGATTAGAATAAAAGTAGAGTTAGATTGTTTTTTTTGTAAATATCTAAATTGCATAGATTAATGAATAGTTACTGCGAACCTAGGTCACGGCGTGCGGTCACGCCTCGCGGTCCTTAGACACAGAGCGCTGATTAATGAATAGTTACTGCGTACCTAGGTCACGGCGTGCGGTCACGCCGCGCGGTACTTAGACACAGAGCGCAGATTAATTAATAGTTACTGCGTACCTAGGTCACGGCGTGCGGTCACGCCGCGCGGTCCTTAGACACAGAGCGCTGATTAATGAATAGTTACTGCGTACCTAGGTCACGGCACGCGGTCCTTAGACACAGAGCGCTGATTAATGAATAGTTACTGCGTACCTAGGTCACGGCGTGCGGTCACGCTGCGCGGTACTTAGACACAGAGCGCAGATTAATTAATAGTTACTGCGTACCTAGGTCACGGCATGCGGTCACGCCTCGCGGTCCTTAGACACAGAGCGCTGATTAATGAATAGTTACTGCGTACCTAGGTCACGGCGTGCGGTCACGCCGCGTTGTACTTAGACACAGAGCGCAGATTAATTAATAGTTACTGCGTACCTAGGTCACGGCGTGCGGTCACGCCGCGCGGTCCTTAGACACAGAGCGCTGATTAATGAATAGTTACTGCGTACCTAGGTCACGGCGTGCGGTCACGGCACGCGGTCCTTAGACACAGAGCGCTGATTAATGAATAGTTACTGCGTACCTAGGTTACGGCGTGCGGTCACGCTGCGCGGTCCTTAGACACAGAGCGCAGATTATTTAATAGTTACTGCGTACCTAGGTCACGGCGTGCGGTCACGCCTCGCGGTCCTTAGACACAGAGCGCTGATTAATGAATAGTTACTGCGTACCTAGGTCACGGCGTGCGGTCACGCCGCGCGGTACTTAGACACAGAGCGCAGATTAATTAATAGTTACTGCGTACCTAGGTCACGGCGTGCGGTCACGCCGCGCGGTCCTTAGACACAGAGCGCTGATTAATGAATAGTTACTGCGTACCTAGGTCACGGCGTGCGGTCACGGCACGCGGTCCTTAGACACAGAGCGCTGATTAATGAATAGTTACTGCGTACCTAGGTCACGGCTTGCGGTCACGCCGCGCGGTCCTTAGACACAGAGCGCTGATTAATGAATAGTTACTGCGTACCTAGGTCACGGCGTGCGGTCACGCCGCGCGGTCCTTAGACACAGAGCGCTGATTAATGAATATTTACTGCGTACCTAGGTCACGGCGTGCGGTCACACCGCGCGGTCCAAGGACACGGAGCGCATATTAATGAATAGTTACTGCATACCTAGGTCGCGCCGCGTGGTCCAAGGACACGGGGCGCAGATTAATGAAAAGTTACTGCATACCTACGTCGCGCCGCGCGGTCCAAGGACACGGGGCGCAGATTTATTAATAGTTACTGCATACCTAGGTCACGGGGTTGATGATAAACTGTTCATCACCCAACGATCATCCACATCATCATCATTCTATATATATATATAATATATTGTATTAAGTATATCAGTTATCTAGTACCCATAACACAAGCTCTGCTTAGCTTGGGGCTAGATAATGTTGTGTGAACTGTCCAGTATTATTTATTATTTATTATTTATTTATTTATTATTTATTATTCTTACATATGCCTCCCCCGTAGAATGCCACAATTAATGCTCTTGAGCCGCCTCTATCCACCGCCTTCCTACAACCTCTATAATAACTTTGCTCCATCGAGAGGGTTGGGGGGCGCATTCCTCTTCGGCGTCGTCCGGTGTGTGGTTTCCACTCGAGAACCAACAACCAAACCATCTCTTAGTGCCGATCCAGTACTAAAGCTCACTTTCACCGACCGACTAGGGGCCCTAACGCTAACAAGATACTTAACTCATGTCAAATTTAGTTTTCAGAGAAACCTGTCAATATGACAAACGTTTAGCGTTTAGCAAAATGATATGTATGGGTTGGTGAAAATGGTCATAATATTCTCTATGTCATGTGTATCAGGAACTACAAGTACCATGTCACCACTACACACAGACCACGAACAAGTATTTTTAAATTATGCAAGCTTTTGCTGCGCTGTGGGAATCAAACCCGCACCTCTCAGGTCTCAGCTGGCTACTTACCGCCGCGCCATGGAAGTCAACACCTTATTGCACGTCGCTGACTGTACAATAAGTGGATCTCCATTTATACTGCTGCCTGTCGACAGGATGTTCTAATTACCTACACTATGGACACGCGAGCAATTCCTTTTTGACAGGTTCAATACAGCAATAAATTTTAGTTCTAATAGCTATCATATCCTGTAGAACATACTTTCTTTCGCAAATAGATTAAATTGGTTGTGTGTTAGGTTTAGTGTCATAAAACTTTAATTTGTTTACAAAATAGCATATAAACGCTACTGTCAAAATTGAGATTTTAGCGTGTCCCTACTGTCAGTAAACCAATACTCTCGTGCGCAGGATACGAGTTCTCCGACCGCACACAGCACTGCTACAAGCTACACTCGCAGGCAGCGAGCTGGCCGGACGCGAACAGAACCTGTGTGGCGGAGGGCGCGCGACTCGCCGTCATCAACAGTGAGGATGAGGAGAGGGTCCTCGTGGAGCTGAGGCAGCGATATCTTAATGAACCGATACACGACGCCTGGGACACGGCCGATGTGTATGTCGGCATCTACTATCAGGACGGTGCATGGTGGACTGTCGATGGTGAGTTGTGTGCGGGGCCTCTCTCACCGAGCGCTGCAAAGTGCCTGTTAGCTTATCCTAGGTAGAATTTTCATATATTGACCCTTTCTCACCAAGTCATGTAATGGGACTTATATTAATGTAGTGACTATTATATAATCTGTGCTTATAATTTACCTGAAGCTCAGTAGAGCTACCTATATGCTGCAACTATTACCTATATATATAATCTGGCATATCCATAGTCTGTCAACCTCTGTGGCGCGGCGGGTGAAGGTTCGCCTGCGACGCAGGAGGTCGCGGGTTCGATTCCCGCCTCGGAACAAATATTTGTTAGATATGCAGGTATTTGTATAGGGTGTCCTGGCTATTTTCTATGCATAGTAAAAAAATATCGAAATATATATAAATATAGGAAGATATTAATGTAGGCACGGCCACCACAGGGACTCGAACCCGCGACTCATGAGCCGGCAGGCGGGGTGGGTGTGCACTATGCCGGGGGCACAAGTCGCATTGTTTTTATTTTTTATTTTAACTGCGGCTATGATGGAACTAGGAGGTTGCCCACCTGATGATAAGTGGTGACCTCTGCCCTTAAGGTGGTTGCTTTAAATAGCAAAAATAACTAATAAATTTTAGTCCATACAAGACATTTCGATGTCATTTTTGCTATTAATTCAGTGTTTTCTTCAACCAAATAAGATTTGCCGCAAATAAGGACCACTGAAAAAGCCAACAAAAGTCAATTTTAGTGTAAATTTATACTCTTGTTGCCCATATTTGGTAAATAACATTAGTATGAAAAAGCAACCGCCTTAACTATCCATTACCACATAGGTCACATCACCTACGATGTGCCCTATGTGGCATTGCACTGCGCCCGCCACCCAGAGACATAACTAACTACGGTGTAATTTCACCAGCACTCATACCCTTAAAACTGGAACGTAACAATGCGAGCACTACTGCTTTGTGGCAGAATTACTTACGGTGGTAGAAATTCCTCGTACGAACTCTTTAAAAAAAAGCTCTACTACTGCTAACCATGGAGTGTCCGGCCTAAGAATAGACCCATCCGTCTCCTCCCGTGGATGTCGTAAAAGCTGACTACGGGAATAACCGGACTTGTTGATAAGATTCGTTATAAGATTTGTCCTGGCTGCTAGCTTATGGAATGGGTTATTACTGGAGGAAAGCGTTAGCCGAGTCAGTCGTGGGAAACAATGGCGGTGATGAGCTTACCACTCGTCACGTCACTATTCCACGATGGTGCAACCCACTGTGAAAAGAGGCCCATTGAGGCTCTGCCTACCCTTTCGGGTAAAAAGGCGAGTGACTATGTATGTATGTATGTATGTATGTATGTATGTATGTATGTATGTATGTATGTATGTATGTATGTATGTATGTATGTATGTATGTATGTATGTATGTATGTATGTATGTATGTATGTATGTATGTATGTACTAGTGCTAGAGTGCTTGTGTTCACTGTGTCGTCTCCTTGCAGGTCAGACCCTCGCGCAGGCCGGACGCGCGAACTGGTACCCGGGTGAGCCATCACACGAGGACAGGTACTACGGGGCCATGCACAGAGACGGCACACTCGTCAACGGGCCTGGCACACTCTTCAACACGGAAGGTTTCTTCAAGCTCGCGTTCATCTGCGAGATGTAATCGAGCTAACAGCGCGTGTGCTCACTGCGCAGCGTGTCAGCTATAACGGTGACGTCACACGCAGCTGTAGTACATCGCACATTGATCTAACATAATTATTATAAAGGCATAGTATACTTAGGTCGCAGGAAGTCGGTGGATGGAGGTCGCTCTAGACTATTGACATGACATTCTATGAGGTAGGACTATTTCCAGCAGTGGACTTTTAATATGGAAATAATACTTATTCTAGCATTTTGTTATAATATGTATTCGCTCATCGTGTGACGTCACCTTAAATGATACAAACAGCCATAGTTATAACATACTAGTGTCCGCGCGTGGCCTCGCTCGGTTGGTCGCGGGGTACATGTCCCTATCCTAGTGTGTATCTATGGTGTGAATTTCATCGAAATCGGTTCAGCCGCTATGAACTGATGATTGAGTAACATAGAGAGATAAATAAATAAATTAATTAATAATGCTGGTGATAATGCTGATAATGATAATGCTGGACATTCCACACTACATTATCTAGCCCCAAGCTAAGCAGAGCTTGTGTTATGGGTACTAGATAACTGATATACTTAATACAATATAATACATAGTTTTTTTTTTTTTATTATACATAGAAAATACCCATAGATAAAATACATGTTGTAAATATACATAGATAATACATAGATCTTCTAGATGATTGAGTAACATAGAAAGATATTATAGATGATTGAGTAACATAGAAAGATATTCTAGATGATTGAGTAACATAGAAAGATCTTCCAGATGATTGAGTAACATAGAAAGATCTTCCAGATGATTGAGTAACATAGAAAGATCTTCCAGATGATTGAGTAACATAGAAAGATCTTCCAGATGATTGAGTAACATAGAAAGATATTCTAGATGATTGAGTAACATAGAAAGATCTTCCAGATGATTGAGTAACATAGAAAGATCTTCCAGATGATTGAGTAACATAGAAAGATCTTCTAGATGATTGAGTAACATAGAAAGATCTTCCAAATGATTGAGTAACATAGAAAGATCTTCTAGATGATTGAGTAACATAGAAAGATCTTCTAGATGATTGCGTAACATAGAAAAATCTTCTAGATGATTAAGTAACATAGAAAGATATTCTAGATGATTGAGTAACATAGAAAGATCTTTTAGATGATTGAGTATCATAGAAAGATATTCTAGATGATTGAGTAACATAGAAGAAAGATCTTCTAGATGATTGAGTAACATAGAAAGATATTCTAGATGATTGAGTAACATAGAAAGATATTCTAGATGATTGAGTAACATACAAAGATATTCTAGATGATTGAGTAACATAGAAAGATATTCTAGATGATTGAGTAACATAGAAAGATATTCTAGATGATTGAGTAACATAGAAAGATATTCTAGATGATTAACATAGAAAGATATTCTAGATGATTGAGTCACATATAAAGATATTCTAGATGATTGAGTAACATAGAAAGATATTCTAGATGACTGAGTAACATAGAAAGATCTTCTAGATGATTGAGTAACATAGAAAGATCTTCTAGATGATTGAGTCACATAGGAACTTTCATCACACATCCATAATACAAACAGAATATCTTATAATTTTCACTAGAAACGGGATATTTACCATGATGAGTGAAAATTATGTACATAACCATGATAGTTTCAAAAGAATATCTTATTATTAGTACAAGTAGGTAACTACAAAAATTAAAAAAAAAAAATATGAAAAAGTTGTGCTACCTGGAGACCGCTGCTAACGATCTAAAGGTATCTGGACGGATCCAAATTATTTTGTCAATTACTAGTACATTTTACTAATTCATGGTTCGTAAGATCAGTAGTCCGCCATATAACGACCGCTATATAGCGACGCCCGCTATCATCAATCTAAGCACACACAGATAATGTACGTGATGCACATCTCCGCTGTATTACGGTCGTCATATGACGGACGACGCTTGTAAGGAACCCCGGACTGTAAGCACACTGTAATGTTAGGTATCCCCAACGATATATTTGATAACATGTCTCTGGGTATCCCCTATGTTGCTAGTAAGACACGAGGCGTTGTTAGATATCTGTAGACATGTTGTCGTATTCTAGAAACATACGTAGGTACCTATTATAATCATTTACAAAAACCAATAACGCGACATCTAGTAGCGTACTTTGAGAGTTTTTTTTTATTTATTTTTTATACTACTTGAATGACGGAACAAGCAGATGACCCACCTGATGTTAAGCGGTAACCTCTGCCTATGAACAGTGCATTACCTCATAGTTAACGTCCACCTAGGACGCGCCCTATGTGGCATTGCACTGCGCCCGCCACCCTGAGACATCTATAACCATCTTGCGTCATAAACGGCTGTCATACAGCAATGTATGTGCGTCATGTGCGTACGACTCACTGGAACAATGAAAGCGTACTGACCAAAGAGGATTTAAATTACTACGTAAGAGTACTGACAACGCGGCTGCGCTCTCCTGTGACATCTCGTGCAGATGAAAGAGAGCGCGGAGGTCGCAACTAGGCAGACGCAAGGAGGTTTAAACGCATGGACCTACAGTATTACAAGGGAAATAATGAAGCAGTGTAATCTCACATTTATTATTTATTTATTTATTAAGAAAAAGTACAACACCATAACAGAAATCCAAAGCGATGTTGCATGCACACAATTAAATTTAAAAAAAAAAACACAACCAAGCTTAGAATAAGTAAACGATAATAACTAACACTATCTCTTGAATTAAATATTCTCTGAAACAAGCTGCGCTATTTCCATGAGTTTCGGCAGGTTGTGACAAAAAATGTCAACATTGTTCTCTGAGAGAACATTAATAACTAAACGGTTTTTTTTTTTTTTTTTTTTTAACATTGATAGAACTTTGTTTGACCACGATCTCACCTGTTGGTAAGTGACGATGTGGCCGAAGATGAAGCACAAAGGTCTAGAAGGCACCTATTCACTCTTGACTTGAAGAGACCCAGATTATAGTTTTCAGGAAAGACAGACGACGGTAGTGTATTCCACTCCTTAGCAGTTCGCATTATAAAGGTAGAACTGAAACGTTTTGTGCGAATAGAAGGTATACCAATGAGGTAAGGATGGTACTGAGCCGTACGCCTGCTCGTCCTATGATGAAAAGGAGATGGTGGGATCAGATCGTGCAGTTCCTGGGAGCATTCACCGAAATGTAACCTATAGAAGATCGCAAGGCATGCAACCTTACGGCGGTGCTCGAGACTCTGGATCTTAGTCTCCGCCATATGTTGCTCACCTATAAGCCTGAAAGCTCTACGTTCGATCGAGTCCAAGGCAGCAAGCTGGTGTTTGGCCGAGCCATCCCAAACATGGCAGCAGTACTCCATACCAGCCCGGACTTGTGCTTTATATAAACTGAGAAGCTGTCCTGGTGTGAAGTAACGCTTTACCTTATTCAGGATGCCTAGCTTCATGGCAGCTGTTTTTGCCTTAGACTCGATGTAGGAGCCAAAGTTGAGAGTAGGCGTGAGCGAAACACCTAAGAGCTCGAGGTGATCTCCTATAGCAACAGGTACATCTCGGAATACAGGAACTTGGAGAAACGGACTTGGCGTGTGACATTGGGGCAAATTTGAGCAAGTTAGTTCTAGATGTTGGCTGACTGAGCATAGCGGGGCGGCGGTGCGCGCCCACGTACTCGTCAGGCGCTCGCAGCCGCAGCGCCGCCAGCACCTCTTCGTGATGCACGAGCCCGCGCAACACTCGCACCACGTACCTACTTGACCAGCGCCACATCCCTCCTCACCGACGGCACAGACCATGAAATTACTTGTTATGTGTAGTTTTCTTCGTAAATTAACCTCTATCCTTTGATTATTTGGTTTGTAAATTGATTATTGAACTAAGTTAAAGTTATATTTTTGATTCCAATGTAGGTATGGTAAGTTCAACATAGATTAAAAAGATAAGTGACCGCTTGTTTAGGTATGTTTCTCATCAACAAGCTATAATCCATCATAGTGTCTGCATTGGTTTTCAAGCTTCGATAAAGTTTTCAAGCTTGTAAAGTTAGTTCTTAATTTAAATCTTGATTTTTAAATGACAAACAAGGGGTTAGCTAGTGTTTGTTTTGCTGTTTTGATAAACTACTTACAATTTACGACTGAACATCGTTTTACGAAAGCGGAAAGGTACCTACGATCTTCATTGCAATGTTGTGAACTTCATTGCTATGTTTGAGGAATGTTTTAGCCAAACCAAGTTATATTAGGTTGAAAATAACTTTATAAATTGATGCTTTAAATTAATCGTTAAAATTGGTAACTCTGCATAGTTTCAAATGTTGTAATTAATAAGTGTATTGACTTGGCAACGCACCCCGCTGCCATTGAGATTCGTGTTAAGCCGCTCTCGTTTGGATTACTTCGGATCGATGGCGGACGGAGCGTCGATTGGACCGGACTCTTGTCCAGGCCTTGGTTGAAGGCTGGTCGTGTAAAATCCTGTATCTACCTCTAATTCTGTACCTAGATTAAGCCTAGATCCAATAAGCTCAGCTAAATCAAATAAAGGTGTGCTTATAAATCAAGTGTTTCGTTATTTGCAATGTGTGATACTAGTTAGGATAACGTCACTGTTTTAAAAAACCCTGTTGGTCCAAAGCCTTCGTTAGATATGAAAAAGTTAATTAGGTAGGTAACACAAATATAACAATATTGTAGCCCACTGCATTATCCACATAGTAGTATACAGCACTGGGCAAGACACAAGACACCAGTGTTTCATTATCTTTCTATCAAATACTACAATCAATGTAAAATGCCTTAAGGTGAATGTTCAAGTTTCCTTGCCCATACAAAATACTTTAGGCCGTTACTCAAACCACAGATTGTCATTTTATAAATTGACTTATTTTGTAGACTTCCTAATGATAATAGTTATCGCGAATGGTCGTTCCAAACAAAAATATACAATAGGGAATTTTTAAAACAGGTTTGAAATACGACAATTTTTACAAATGTGTGAGTTTATTTTGCACGGACATCTATTATCGTAGCGAGATACTTTTACGCAGCAGAGCACCCAGTTTAATTAAAGATGACAGTGATGGCGCTAAATTGACCTTCAAACACAAGAGTTTTGTGTAAGATAGTAAGTAAACATGATAGAGATGGCGCTAAATAATAAAAGTGATGTTTTAGTCGGCAGGTCGTAAAAAGTGGGGTAAAGTAGTGGAAAAAGGTCAAAAGTTAATGAAACTTCAGGATGTTGTTCAGGGATGGTTAAATAAAAAAAACAAGTTTTGACCTCGAGGACCCTGTGCGAAAAGAGGAGGGGGCGGGAAACTGCACCTTCCGCCGGTTTTTTCTCAATAACTTTTTTCCCTTACATCCTACGGCAAAAGTACTAATTATTTTTTGTAGAACGTTAAATTTACTATAATTTTGATTATTCAAACTTGATTGTATGTTGATAAGTTACCGAGAAATGGCGCTTCGAAAAAATATTTTTTTAGAATTTGCTAAAATGTGCCGAAAAATGCTAAATTCCACCTTATTTCTTCTGTTATACCATGGTTATACCCAAATAATGATGGAATGTTATTATAATTATGGTTCCTGGTTACAATCACCTACTTTGGAAACCCCTCCACCCAAACCAGATCTCAAAAGCTGATTTTCTTCTCTGATGAAAACCAAACATTCACATCATCATGTTGGTATTCATATTATAGTGCAGTCAAGTTAAACATGAAAAAGGGGTCGTGCTTACAAAAGTTCCGGTCACGCTGATTTTTTATATGTTGTTAATACCTTAACCACTATTAAAAAACCATATTTTCCAAGTGCTGAGCGAGCGGCTCAAAAAATCATGAAATTTTATATTTTTTTTCAGTTTTTATTGTAGCTTTCATTTGAAACCAAACTGGTACCTTAAGGCCCGGCGGTTCTTTCAAAAACGACAGATAATCAAAACCAGTCATAAAGAAGATGCCACAGGCCACCATGCAGCAAGATAAATAAATAAATAAATAATGCTGGACAGTTCACACAACATTATCTAGCCCCAAGCTAAGCAGAGCTTGTGTTATGGATACTAGATAACTGTTATACTTAATACAATATATTACATAGATAGATATTTTTTATTATGCATAGAAAATACCCAGAACACCCTGAACAAATATCTGCGATCGCACAAATATTTGTTCCGATGAACAAAATGAACAAATGTTCCGGGAATCGCACCCGCAACCTCCTGCGTCGCAGGCCAACCTTCGCCCGCCGCGCCACAGAGGTCGTCAATATGCTACCTCCAAGCAATTGCTGAACTGGCGGGAAGTCAACTTGTATCCCACTAATTGGGGGTGGAAGCAGTCTTCTGCAGGGACTCAGTCTTCTCTTCTCAACCCCATCCCCACCACCATGATCACGGCGTCCTCAAATGCCTGCTTCACTTCGATGCTAGCATCCACCATTTGTGTCATCAACATCGAAATGAATGCTCTCATATTGTGATCTTTTGCCAGAACTTTTCTTGTGCTATTGTCACCATAGTAGATGAGGAGAACACGACTTTGGTTGGTGCTTGTAATGCAGACTGGCGAGCTCGTTCTGCTGCTTTGGTGCTTTGATAGCCGGATTTAGTGGGGTATCCATCAAAGACAACAATCACATTGCTACCAAAGTGTCTCTGCACGTAGTTGATGTACTTAGAAAAAAACACACATCGCCATATCTCGATAATCTATTGACATAGGAACATGTTTTATTAGTCCAAATTATAGTAAATTTAACGTTCTACAAAAAAGTAGCTGGTACTTTTGCCGTGGGATGTAAGAGAAAAAAGTTATTGAGAAAAAACCGGAGGAAGGTGCAGTCCCCCCCCCCCCCCCCCCCCCCCCCCCTCTACTTTTCGCACATGGTCCTCGAGGTCCAAAACTTGGGAAAATGTTAATTAACTATCCCTGAACAACCTCCCAAAGTTTCATTAGCTTTTGACCTTTTTCCATCTGAAACCACCTGCCGACTGGACTGTAATATGTGTTATTTATGAGTATATCAAGCGTAGAGTGTGCTGCCTTATGAACTTTTGCTGATTTTCTCTATCATCTTACTTTTGACTGCCTACCTAAGGAAGGCTTTTAAGTTGATTTTCCTTTTTTTCTTTGAATCAGCTTCCACTTGTTCTCGAGGCTCTACACAGGGGCTCCCCACCTAATAGTAAGCAGGATCATCAAAAGAAAAACAGACCGTGTTTGTTGCCTGATTCTTCTAGGTCTGGTTGCGTTGGAACAGGAGTAAATGTAAATTTATTTTTTAAGACGATTCAAAATGATCCTTGTGATTTCAATGAATAAAATACTTTTTGACTTTTACTTTGATATGTTGCCGCTCCGTCAGCAAAAGTTTAAAAGCGACGTTGCCAAACCGTTACTAGTGTGAACACACAATACTTTTTATAAGTTGGCCGTAACTTCTACTATAGCAAGCTAGTTCTGATAGGGTTGCCAACTGTAGGGTAGGGATGCCAACAATGAGCCATGTGCACACAATGACCCACCCATGGTAACTTGAAAACGAGGCGTTGCCAGTTCGTGCAACTCGTAAGAATACACGTAGCCCCCGCTTCAATTACCCCTCCCCAGTCGCCGGCGAGCTGCTGTTGAACACGCGCGCGTGCGGAGCATTTTCAATTTCCAAGGGCCAAAAAGTAAAAAAAAAAAGGTGAGTTAACTTTTCTTCCTACTTTAATTGTAAGATACTTGCTAAGTAATGAATATGTTTATTGTTTTTAACTTTTAAATTGCATTTTTTGAGTATTATTCACAATTGATTCGGTGCTTCTTGTTGGAAGCTATATAACCTACAAGTTTGTGGAACAGGTGTGGCACACAGTGAACCATTTTGTCTGTGTACACAGTGAATCATGGTTCATTGTGTAATTTTGGCTTGAGTTAAGATGACGATTAATAGAAATGACGATTAATAAAATTATTGATTTGAAATAGTGTTTTTTTTATAAATTTCAGAATGGGACGAAATTCAAAGGGTTTGAATTGAAGGAATTGAGAAAAAAAGGGTCAACTTCTAAAGAAGATATGAAACGAGCTATAGACCTGCACGTTAAAAATAAGATGAGAACTTAATAATACCTACTTGAAAAGTCTGATAAATAATTACTTGGTTGTGTGACGTTGATTAGTTTAATAATGTAGAAGTAAGTTTTGTTTATTTTATTTCGGAAGAGTATTTTTGTTTTCTTTTAGAAGATTCGAAAATTATGTCCCTACCTCAGATTTTTTAATAAAAATAAAGTTCGATGGGGCGATTTTGAAAAAAGGTGGACGTAGGAACAAATTTCGTAATTTCGGTCTGAAAAAATTGCAACTGATAAGAAATTGTATGGTGATTGAAATATATTCTATTCAATTTGCAAAAAAAGGCACTTCTTCATGGGTTAAAAAAATAGTTTAGAAAAAAATGTATGGAAAGATTTATATTATATTGTTTTTCTCAAAAATAAGAAGTTTGTTAAAAAAAAAACAACAATAGCTTAAAGTAGCTGCCGTCTTCTACAAATGGGTCATATAGGGTTCTGTTAACCCTGCAGCATTGGCAGTTAAGGGGGTTAACCTCTTGAAAAAAAATGTTTATTTTGATACGAGCATCTGATAGGAAATGTAGTGCTTGTTAAAAGTTATTCAATACAATTTTCCATAACAATGAGTCTGTGATATTATAAAAATGTATTTCTGAAAAAATGCAATGAAATATAAATCAACATATTTTTTCTCGGAATTTTAAATCATAAGAAACTTACACTACTTAAGTTCTATACAACAACGAAATATTCGTTTTTGGCTAAACGCTGTTGCAGTGGTGTTTAAATGGGATCAAACTTTAAAAATATATGATTTAATGTTAAATGTTAATGGAAAATGGTTCAATTTCTGTCATTCGCTCAGTGTTATCTAAGTAAAATGAATAAATCATAATAAAATCTAGTGTAAAAAACTTCTAAGTCTAACTACTGGCTTAGTAATTATCTCCAAATAACTTGCCAATTTTTCCGATACTCGACATTTCTGACCTTGTAGGTAGGTACCAGATATTTTTCATTGCTACAGTACTTTCACTGAGTATTACGTTCATAATAGTAATAAATCAAAATAAAATCTAGTGTCAAAAAGTACAAAGATCGCTATAGTCTTAATAATTATCTCCAAATAACTTGCCAATTTTTCCGATACCTGAGCCTAATGACTGACCTTGTAGGTTAAGTACCAGATACCTTTCATTGTTACAGTACTTCCACTGAGTATTACTTTCATAAAAGTAAATCACCATATCATCTAGACTCTAGAGTCACTAGAGACAAAAACTACAAAGTTAGCGATTGTCGTATGGGGCCATTCAAGTATTACGTAAGCAGATTTTTTACAACTATTTATAATGCGCGTCATCTAAAAAGAACGCTGGCGGTCAAGCTTCTTCAGGCGTTCCAGCGTTCTTTTTAAGAGATTACTTACTTTTCTACTTATTTAAGAGATGTATACCTATACATTGAATGAGTGCCTGCCTAGTTTACTACAAATAATGTACCATTATAGTACGCGTCATGTAAAAAGAACGCTGGAACGCCTGTAGAAGCTTGACCGCCAGCGTTCTTTTTACATGACGCGCACTATGCCCACCCCTTCTGTGTAAGCTGTGTAAGCAAAAGTAAGCAAACCTCTTCCCCCCCTCCCATGCTTACTTAATCATTGGTACCTATATGCATTTTTCTTTTAATGTATTCTGTTTTTTTATTGATTCGTGAGCAGTAGTTAGCAACTAGGCTTAACTAACTTCTGTACATTTTGTACTTTTGTATTTGTATGAGATTTTTTAAAACTTTCGAATAATTTTTGATATTCCTTGGATTTGTTTATTTGAAACGACATGTTAAACAGTTAAGCTTGGGCGAAAAAGGATCACCGGTTAAAACAAAAATTAACTTGCTTTGATTTGCTTACAATACGTCAAATCGTCATTCGAATCGAAACGAAACAATAGATTGACGGAAGAAATTTAGACGTGACAAGTGCGCGCGGTAATCCCCACTCGCTTCTAGGCGAGTACCTATAACGTATTCTTTATTTGTGGGAATCCCCGACATGTGAGTTTTATTTTCAAGCATAGACAATTTGTGGGTTGCCATTTGTGTAAAATAAGTAAATAATAACTGCTGACGTAATCACGATATCGACCATGTCATCAAAAATAAGCAAAACAAAGACCCCCCCGCCCCCCTCAAGCGCTTACATAATACTTGAACGCCCCCTATTACTTATCTTGAAATAATTTGCCACGTATTATTAATAATGGTCCCGATACTTGAGCCTAATGACTGACCTTGTAGGAAGGTACTAGATTCCTTTCATTGTTAGAGACCCACCAACTTATCTGTAGAATTTAATGTATGTAGATGATAGAAAAATGTAGGTAAATGGTTCTACTGATAATTTGGTGGATCTTTCCAGTAAGTGATTACTAGTTTTACGAAGGTTGCTTGTAGTTTTAAGGCGATTTTTGTCATTATTAACTTTATTTGGGAAATATTTTAGTTACATCGATACTAAAATATCTATCATATGTTTTATGAAAAATGGCTGCTGGGAATTCCGGACTATTTTAAAATGGTAAGAGGGTAAATCATATTAACAGATCTGTAAAGTTTTGTTGTGATGCTCTGATTTTATTCATTGGATGCGATGATTTCTCTGATGAAGATAGTGCTCTTGCTCTTTCAACTTCGCTGAATCTAACGAAATGAAAATACTTATCCCTGAGGACAATGTTATCAGATTCCAGCATATCTGTATTGCCCTTCTACTACAAGATATTAGAAGCCAAAAAACGATACTACCCTACAGAAGGTGTTGAAATAACGGAGGCAAAGATTAAGTTACAAGTCCTTTTGGATATAACAACACAATTGGCAAGTTATTTAAGTTATTTGGAGATAATTATTAAGACAATCTCTTAATCTCTTAGATCTTTGTACTTTTTGATTTATTACTTTTATGAATGTTATGCTCAGTGGAAGAACTGTAGCAATGAAAAGTATCTGGTACCTACCTATAAGGTCAGAAATGTCGAGTATCGGAAAAATTGGCAAATTATTTGGAGATAATTACTAAGCCAATAGTTAGACTTAGAAGTTTTTTACACTATATTTTATTATGATTTATTCATTTTACTTAGACAAGACTGAGCGAATGACAGAAATTGAACCATTTTCCATTAACATTTAACATTAAATCATATATTTGTAAAGTTTGATCCCATTTAAACACCACTGCAACAGCGTTTAGCCAAAAACGAATATTTCGTTGTTGTATAGAACTTAAGTAGTGTAAGTTTCTTATGATTTAAAATTCCGAGAAAAAATATGTTGATTTATATTTCATTGCATTTTTTCAGAAATACATTTTTATAATATCACAGACTCATTTTTATGGAAAATTGTATAGAATAACTTTTAACAAGCACTACATTTCCTATCAGATGCTCGTATCAAAATAAACAATATTTTTTAAGAGTTTAATTCCCCTTAACTGCCAATGCTGCAGGGTTAAACCGTCCAGAACCCTATATGCCCATTTGTAGAAGACGGTAGCTACTTTAAGCTATTATAGGTTTTTTCTTGAACAAACTTCTTATTTTTGAGAAAAACAATATAATATAAATCTTTCCATACATTTTTTCTGAACTATTATTTTAACCTATAAAGGAGTGTCTTTTTTTTTAAATTTAATAGAATATCTTTTAATCACCATACAATTTCCTATCAGTTGCAATTTTTTTTAGACAGAAATTACGAAACTTGTTCCTACGTCCACCTTTTTTCAAAATCGTTCCACTGTGTACCGTGATTTGAGCCAATTCACTTCCTATTTGTGTCATCTAATTCACGCGTTGCGCGATACGCGTTACACGCCGAACTTTACTGAGTGCAGATTTCTTACTGCGCAAATCGTGAATATTCACGTGAGGCTTCATGCGGCCCCGAATACCACGGCAGTTCGTGCACTGGATTCAGCATGTGCGTTTTAGAGACCGCAGCAGTGCAAGTGTGCCGGTTGGCTAGGCTTGGAAGGTAGCGGGATCCGAAGCACGGTTCTCCGCTGGCTGACTGCAGGTTGTAGGGGGCCCAACTAGTAAGCTAGCCCGCCGCCTTGCGAAAAATCCCAGAATGCTCCATCGTGCCGGTTGGCGACCGGATTAGAGGACCCGATGGCCATTCCTGGAGGGAGGTCTCAGTCTCCAGTCTAGTCTCCCACTGGCGCAGGAGCCTGCTGTTTGTCTCTAGGCTTTCACTGACCAGTGCCTCACTCAACAGCCGTTTTTCCCACAAACCTAATCACTCCAAAAACCAAACCATGAAAAAGTCAACATATAATAAGTTGCGCTCACAGCGGAAGCACTTCCTACACAACCTATCATCTTACCAACGGTTATAACAGTTTTATTTATTTTTGTTTTCAATTCTCTAAGATCTTGTAGTACCTATACCTATACTTAGTAGATTTTTGTTTTTGTCTTCTTGTTTTATGTGTGTGTTGTGCGTGTGGTAAAATAAATAAATTTTCTTTCTTTCTTTCTTTCTTTCTTTCCTCTCGCTTCAAGCGCACCTCTGAAACATTAGAGGACTGCACTCCAATCTCGATCCGGTCCACCACCACCTAGAGACAGCTAAGCCACACTTATTATTTAATCCTCACGGAGACGCAGATTCAATGAACCCGATTTCTCAGTTTTATGTACTTTGGTGGACACCAGCTTAGATAAAATTATCTATGCTGGTTTATATCATTGTCACTCTGAAGACCACGAGACAACCAGGTTGTTCAACTACATCAGTGAAGCGGCGGATGTGGCCCAGCAACGTTATCCTGATGCCCAACTGGTGATTCTGGGGGACTTTAACGCCCACCACCAACAGTGGCTGTTCCCTTACCAGTTGTCCGACTATGCTGGGAGAGAGGCGTGCAAACTTGCACTCACTTTAATCTCACTCAGCTCGTCAATGCGGCAACCAGAATTCTGGACGTTGAGGACCACACAGCCAACTGCCTGGACCTTCTGCTGACGAACGAGCCGGATCGCCACTCGGTATCAGTGATGCTTCCTTTGGGAACATCAGATCACTGTGTGGTGAGGTCTGTATCTTCATACTCGCCACCCGATCCCTCGCCCAGAGGTAGTAGGCGAGTGTGGTGTTACAAGTCGGCAGATTGGGATGAGATGCGACACTTCTTCGCTTCTTATCCTTGGCGGCAAACTTGCTTTTCTTCATGTGATCCAACGGTCAGTGCTGATGCCGTTACGGAGGTGATAAATAGAGCAATGGAGTATTTTTTTCCATTCTCCGATGCTTCACCTGCAAGCAATGCTCGCCCATGGTTTAGTCCCGCGTGTGCTAGCGCGGAAGCGCAAAAACGTGTTGCATACCTAGCTTGCGTTGACGCAAGAAACGGTTAAACCTCGGATGCACGGATTATGAAGAAAGCCTATAACAAAGCCACCAAGTCCTGCAAGAAGGTGTTACAGAAGGCTCGCTTCAATCGGATTGGCTATCTGGGGGCTAAGTTTGCCGCATACCCTGCGGGAAGTAAAGCTTTCTGGTCTCTGGCTAAGTCGGTGGAAGCGAACTTCAGCCGCCCTTCACTAAACCCAACTACTGAAACCGGACGGGTCCCAAGCTCACGCTGCGGTTGAGAAAGCAAATTTATTTGCCACTCAATTTGCGGAGGCTTCGCGTCTTGACGCCTCTGGCGAAACTCCACCCAGCCTTCCTCGGTGCGAAGCTTCAATGCAAGAATTCGCATCCAGCAAAAGGAAGTGCTCAAAACGCTACGTAAAACGTAACGTAGTCTCGACGTGAATAAAGCTAGCGGTCCGGATGGTATCTCGGCCGTAGTATTAAAAACCTGTGCACCTGAGTTGTCTTCAATATTAACGCAATTTTTCCGCCTCTCTTTGAATACTGGTGAAGTCCCCAAGTCTTGGAAGCTCGCTAACGTGCAACCTGTGCCCAAGAAAGGCAGTCGTGCTGACCCTTTGAACTACCGCCCTATCTAGGTCACCTCCCTACTATGTAAATGTATGGAGCGTGTACTGAATAGGAAGGTCCTTGCATACCTCGACGGATCGAGGATATTTCGCCGAAATCGGTCTACTGGGGACCTTCTTGTGTATGCCACGCACATTTGGAGAGAGGCCATCGAGATCATGGTGAAGCACCGGCTGTTTCATTAGACGTCTCGAAGGCCTTTGACAGGTTTGGCACGCTAGCCTTATTGACAAGCTTCCTGCTTACGGACTGCCAGTTCAATTCTGCTCCTGCCTCGCAGACTTTCTGAGGGAAAGATCCATTCGAGTAAGTTGTTGACGGGTGCTCGTCGGATCAAATGGCTATAAATGCCGGGGTACCTCAGGGGTCAGTGCTACCTGCCACACTGTTTCTGCTGCATATAAATGATCTGCTAATGCCCGGTATCATTGGGTATGCAGACGACAGCACAGTTGTGGAGAGATACGTTTCAAATGCGCGTGCTAGACATAATTAAATTCTGGAGTTAAGAGATGAGATGCTGCAGCGTCTGAATTTGATTCTCAAGGCTGTTTCCGATTGGGGTGATGCCAATCTAGTCAAGTTCAACGCCTCTAAAACGCAGGCTTGTCTCTTCTCCGCGAAAAAAGTCAGTTTCTCCAAGTTCCTGTCTTCCGAGATGTACCTGTAGCTATAGGAGATCACCTCGAGCTCTCAGGCGTTTCACTCACGCCTACTCTCAACTTGGCTCCTACATCGAGTCTAAGGCAAAAACTGCCTCCATGAAGCCTTCTAAGTCTGTACAAAGCACAAGTCCGGGCTGGTATGAAGTACTCCTACCACGTTTGGGATGGCTGGCTCGGCCAAACACCAGCTTGCTGCCTTGGACTCGATCGAACGCAGAGCGTTCAGGCTTAGGTGGGCAACATATGGCGGAGACTAGAGTCTCGAGCACCGCCTTAAGGTTGCGTGCCTTTCGATCTTCTATATATAGGTTACATTTTGGGGAATGCTCCCAGGAACTTCATGATCTGATCCCACTATCTCCTTTTCATCATGGACGAGCAGGCGCACGGCTTGGTACCACCCTTACCTCATTAGTATACCCTCTTTTCGTACTAAACGTTTCAATTCTACCTTTATAATGCGAACTGCTAAGGAGTGGAATACACTACCGTTGTCTGTCTTTCCTGAAAACTATAATCTGGGTATCTTCAAGACTAGAGTGAATAGGTTCCTTCTAGACCTTTGTGCTCCATCTTCGGCCACATCGCCACTTACCAACAGGTGAGATCGTGGTCAAACAAAAGTCTATCAAAGTTAAAAAATAAATAAAAAAAATGGCTTTATAGTTCGCAGAACTAACAACCATATTATGTGAATAAAGGTTCTCGAGTGGTACCTACAAACCTGATGAAGATAGAGGAAGACCCCTCTTTCCATGCACCAAAGATATTATAATCAGCAGAAAGTTGGTAGATGCAGGATCAAGAGAGTTCGTCGTGGCATTTTAGAGTGGAAACCGTTGTCCAGCAGTGGACTTCTGTAGACTGATGATGATGATGATCAACCGTCTACATTGGCTTGAAGTCCGTAAAATGGTTTTATATTAGACTAGCTGAACAATGTCCGCGCGTAGAATAGGTAGTAGGTACCTACCTAGAGTAGGTACCTATCTATTCGTACTACGCATTCTAAATGGATGGTGGTACAAACATCAGCCTGTAGATCCAAGTCCACCGGCTCACTGACATAGGTCTCTAAATTAGCAAGTTGAAGTGGCAATGGGCTAGACATAAAGCTATATGATCCTGGTTCTTTTACGGATGTTTCGGATTTAGGTAAGGGTACAGAATCTTCGAGCAATGAATACAAAAAACGAAGGCAAAATGTATTTAGTTATTGATGATGTTTTTTTACTGTATACCTAATATTTCTAGTGTAAGCAGAAGTTGTAATATAAAACAATTTATAATCTATTTTTCTTTTTTTTTGTTCATTTCTGTAAAACGAAACATTCTTATGCAACATCCTATCTTGCCGGACACGCCACAGAAGGGGTTGCGGAAAGGCGGTAGATGGAGGCTGCTCAAGACCGTTTGTCTTGACATTCTATGGGGAGGTCCATGTCCAGCAGTGGACTTCTGTAGGCTGATGATAATGAAAAAACGTCATGGGTTCACGGGGCAAACTATGATAATTATGGGTACCTACCTACCTACTGCAATGATGAAGGTCAGTTACTTACATTCGTGTACATTTTGGATATTAGAAAAATAAGTTTTATTCTTGTAAACAATAATTTTCCGAGTTTTTCCCTGAAATACCTTTTATCATTCTAACAATTTTATTCAACGCGATCTATAAACAGATACTTTGTAAGCTATTCATTTAACGCCATCTATCTAACGTCCATGCCAATGCTCTTGGACAATAACAACGCCATCTAGTGAAAACCAAAACAGTGAATATGTATGTGTGCGTGCGTGTAATTACATCAGAAAAGTGAACGATCTTATTTCTAGGTAATTTGAACTTTCAAATGACTGTTTAAAGGAAATTCATATTGCATTAAATTCTTACAACTACAACTTAGCCGCGAACGATAAAATAAAACACGAAAGACGCCCGAATTTTGCACAAAAAATAAAAAAGTAATACAATAAGTTTCCACGCCATCTACCGTGAACCGAGCTTTTAGTAATCAAGACGATTATCCTTAACAGGATATTGGTTATGCGCCATCTATTGTTGAGTAGTAAAACCTTGTAGATAAATTATAGCGCCATCTAAATAAACGAGCAACGTAACAGTTTAACGACAGATGGCGCTGATAAAACCTGCTGAAAACGGCGACATAGCACTAAAATAGGTTGCGCTGATGGTTCATAGCCAACTAACATTTTTTTTTCTTTGATCGAAGGAACATGCAGGTTGCCCCTTTGATGTTAAGTAGTAACCTCTGCCTTTACCAATGCATTACCTCATAGGTTACGTCCACCTAGGACGCACCCCATATTATGCCACAGCACTGCGCCCGCCACCCTGAGACATAAATATGAAATGTCTCGTGTGCCTGTAATTTCACCGGCAATCAAACCAGATCACAGAAATGCGAGCACTAATGTTTTGCGGCAGAAATAGGTATGATGGTAGCACTTCCCTGGACGAACTCTTTCACAAAAAAGCTCTAAACAAAACTACCACTACTAATAGTGATTAAATGTCTTAACTTTATGTTTTGCTAAATCGGATTTCGTTCAATGTTTTTTCCTTTCTAAATGCTACTAGTTATAGCAAGTAGGAATACCTACCAAAAACAATCGCGCCTGAAGGTACCTACCCTACTACAGGTCTAGCACTATACTGTGTCAGCCCCTGAGCTATGGGAGCGGTACGGGAGGGGTGTTTTCGTCTCTCAAATTATCAGGGGGCTTAGTACGAGTTTGGATAGTTTTCGAAACTATTATGAAGTTTTGTTTCCTTCCATACATTTACTTGCAGCGCCCCTAGCGACAACGAGGAGAAAACTAAGGGCGCTGTCAGTAAATGTATTGAAGGAAACGAAAGTTCATGTAGTTTAGAATACTATCAAACTCTCGCACTAAGCCCCGTAATGACATGAAGCCACTCTTCATTTTGGCGTAGCGAAAACACCCCTCCCCCCCTTCTCATACCTCAGGGACTGACACAGCTAAGCGCTAGACCTGAACCACAGAATAAAATATTAGTATATAGTATTAGTATATTAGTATATATTAAAATATAGTACCTGAAGCCTTAGACAAAGTAACATTCTATTAGCGATGTCGTTAGTAGAAAAGCCAACAATGTATGAGATTTACGTAAGCTATCGAAATGTCACGTGGTCTATTGTATTGTATTGCGACTGTAGAAATGGAATTGCTTCTAAGCGAATGCCATTTGGCTAGGCCGGCTGTAGTCTTTTCCAAAAAATCTTAGTTTATAAAATATAATCAAAATAAAGTTCGGATCATGTTCCGATCCAGTGCAGGTATATGTTATTTCACAAATGGTAGCTGTATTCTACGCCACTGACAATACAACACGGACATGCGATTGTATCTAGATGTGACCGAAAATTGAACGCATCAAGATTTTTCCGAGTATTTTGGCTCAATGAGGGGTTTTCACAGCCGTTTCAAATCATGCATACACTCTTGAAAGTAGATGGCGCTGCTCTGTACTTAACTGTCAAAATAAAGTTAAATGTCAACGTCAACAACGTAGTGATATATTTATGTGGTATTTTGTTACTATCACAATGAGGGCTTTTTATTTTCGAATTAAAAAAAGTATTTTGATTTGGCTCGAGAGATGGCGCTTACTCAAATGTGGTTGCCAAAGTTAACAAATACATTGTCTGTGCTTTTATGTGATAGTAACAAAATACCACGAAAATATATCACTACGTTATTACCTTTGACATCTCACTTTATTTTGACAGTTAAGTACAGAGCTGGCGCCATCTATTTTCAAGGGTTTAAGCATGATGTAAAACGGCCGTGAAAACCTCTCATTAGAGCATTGCAGACCTCTGTATATCACACAAAATAAACAAATCGCTAGTTTTAAATCGTCCGTAATAAACGAATAAATCGTTACGAGCGAAGGACATGCTACCTAACATAGGATCACTACGAAGTAAGGTATACCTACATTACACAAATAATACATTTGTTAATTTTGACAACCACAGTTGAGTCAGCGCCATCTATCGAGCTAAATTAAACTACTTTTTTTTATTCGAATATGAAAAGCCCTCAATTAACAATGTTGTGTCGATTCATTCAACTTTCACTGGTGATTTAAATAATGAGGGGTTTTGACGGCCGTTTCACATCTTGTTTATAAAAAAAAAAAAAAAAAAAAAATAAAAAAAAAAAAAAAAAAATAGATGAAAAAAATAGAAAAAAAAAAAAACCTGAAAATAACCTGAACCTGGCCTTGAAAATAGATGGCGCCAGCTCTGTACAAGCTAAAGTAGCTATGTCATAAATAAGATCTTCAAGTTTTTATTTTGCAAATCATTCTTCGTAAACACTCTCTGTTATTCTTTGAACCAAACTTAATTCATAATAAACGAAGATCGGATAGAGTTTGCAAATTGGAACCGCGCCGCACTGCAGTAGCGAGTCGTCATTTCTCGCATATAAGCTCCAGTTTGTATAACAGAGTGAACAGGCTAATTAATATTTATCCTCTTCCACACAACAAATGTAAATTAAAATGTCTTGAGTGGCTTACATCCCTAAATTATGAAGATACGCAGGATCTCCTAAGGGTTGTCAAGTAGTAATATATGTTTTACTTTACACACACTACACTTACACAGTACACTTATTCGTTCTTCCAAACACAGACATACACACGCATTCTCTCTCGCACACACACACACAAACACACACCTACACTCCCATACTCACACACTTGCATACACACACACTCGACTCGCATACTAGTAATATATTAAATTTTCTTTTGAATATTAAATTGTTAAAATTAATTTATAATCTATTGTACCATCGAACCATTTGAATCATGACCCACCATAAGCTTATTTTGTTAAACCCCTTAAATGCAAGTAGGTCGAAATTCGCTTGAAGATTTATTTCCTTGGTAACGAACTTGTTATCATTTGACTAGACACTGACATTTACTGAGTGCACTGTTAAATAAATCGGACATTATCGACTAAGCTCGTATATGAAAAAGAAGAGATGATGTTACTGTCTTTATCTGTATTACGTAGGTAAGTATAGGAAGTTTTCTACGAACGTAATGGTGCCACTTCACTTGGCCGTATTAAATTTGCTCAACTATTAGTCGCATTTATTTCTCTAGAATATGAAATCAAAAATAATGCAGTCATGTTTGGGCAAATACGGCCAAGTGAAGTGCCAGCATAAACTTTAGATTAATTCATTAACAGGTTTCAATCACGTTATTCAAGTATTTTAAGGACAGAAACATGCCATTGTTGGTCTTTCAAGCTATATAAGTAAAAAGAGTAATACAATTTGTGAAATGAAAAAAAACTTTATTTAATCTTTAAAAAAACTAAATTAAATTATAAGATTCAGTATCTAAAACCTAGTGTGTGCACCATCGTTATCGATAACGGCTTGTAATCGGTCACGCATTGACCCTATTAGACGACTGCAAATGTCGCTGTCTCTCAAGTAATCCCAAATTTCGTTACAATGTTGCTCAATTGCTTCCTTTGTTCTCTCGTTTCTGTTATCCCACATTTGGACTACAAACCCCACAAATTTTCTATTGGGTTGAGGTCTGGGGATCTACTCGGCCATGGAATCAAAGTAACTTCATCATTATGCAGATCAAACCAATTTGAGACTACCCTGGCAGTATGCACTCGACAGTTGTCATGAACGTAGGAAAATACTGGCACATCTTCTTCATCTTCAATTCTTCAGGTAAGCGACCGTGTTGAGAAGATCATACATAGATAGTTATTTTTTAATACACATAGAAAACACCTAGAACACCCTGAACAAATATCTGCAGAACGCACAAATATTTGTTCCGAGGCGGGAATTGAACACACAAACTCCTGCGTCGCAGGCGAACCATCGCCAGCCGCGCCACAGAGGTCGTCTATTATACTGATTATTCATTATATAAATATTCTGCACATTCATTGTATAAATATACTGCACATTCATTATATAAATATTATGCACATTCGTTATAAAAATATTCTGCACATTAGTTATATAAATAAAATACTGCACATTCATTATATAAATATACTGCACATTCATTATTTAAATATACTACACATTCTTTATAATAAATATTCTGCACATTCATGATATAAACATTCAGCACATTCATTATATAAATATACTGCACATTCATAATATAAATATACTGCACATTCATTACATAAATATACTCCACATTCATTATATAAATATACTGAACATTCATAATGTAAATATATTGCACATTCATTATATAAATATATTACACATTCATTAGATAAATTTACTGATTATTCATTATATAAATATTCTGCACATTTATTATATAAATATACTGCACATTCATTATATAAAAATTCTGCACATTCGTTATATAAATAAAATACTGCACATTCATTATATAAATATACTGCACATTCATTATAATAAATATTCTGCATATTTTTGTTATAAATATTCTGCACATTAGTTGTATAAATATACTGCACATTCATTATATAAATATTCTGCACATTCATTATATAAATATACTGCACATTAATTATATAAATATACTGCACATTCATTATATAAATATACTGCAAATTAATTCTATAAATATACTGCAAATTCGTTACTTCGTTTCGTGTAACTTGTTTGTATTTCCTAATTGTGTACCTAATCCTAATGATCCTATGTTGGTCGAATAAATAAAATTTGAATTTTTATTTTTTACATAAATATACTGCCCATTCATTATATAAATATACTGCACATTAATTATAGGTAAGTCTTCTGTATCGCCTTCTTCCGTTGTTCTCCGTTGCTTGTCCGCGAGTATGGGAAGTTAGCAGGCTATACAGTGTCTCCTTAAGTGGTGTAATACAGTACTATACAACCTACTACCTCACCACACCCACGGAGTTATCTTCTGTAATCTTCTGTTCCGTTCTCTTCTTGAATTTATTCGATGTTTCACTAAAAACTATCGTTTAGTACCTACACATTGATTTAATAGTATAAACACAGGCTTGACTTACGTATGCAAACGCTTTTCATTATATACTTTTCAGAATATTTACCTAATTTAACAAATAGTAAGTTAAATAAAAGCTTGTAAAAATAAATGTATTGTTCAAAAACTATTCAAAACATTTTCGCGGTCTATAATTAGAAATGTATGTATGGGAAGGTGGTTTTCCAGCTTTGTCTTGGACTGAAATAATAACACATACCTATCCTACAGAATCAAAGAGTAACCTAATCCCACATCATATTATTCGTATTTTATTTAATAATGCTTAAGGTGGATTACGCTTATGGCGCGAAATTCATTTATTTTGGTGTGTTTTGCCCATTACAGCTCATCAAAACTTCTTCAGATAGCGATAGTTGATTTCGCGAGAACTAGGAGACACATGTTTAAGGTTTTAATTGATAGTATCTAAAAAGTATCATCAGTTTAGCTACGATCCCCCTGAATACATTTTAACGATGTTTTTTTTTTGTTTAGAGAGGGGTATCGTAGCTAAAGTTATGATATTACTGTGATACTATCAATTAAAACATGTGTTAAGTCTCCTTGTTCTCGCGAAATCAACTTTCGCTATCTGAAGAAGTGTTCATGAGCTGTACTGGGCAAAACACACCAAAATATTTGAATTTCGCGCCACAAGCATCAACTTTAATGAATGGTCAGCTAAGAGCTAGTATTATAGTAGATAGGTACATTATTACTACCGCAGCCGACAAATCAGGAATTAATGTACGGACGTGATAATGTGGGCATCTACGTGAGGCCATCAATGCCTAATTGCGGCCGAGGCTTGTAGATATTTTTTCTCAAACAATGCGTGGATATTGATTGATGATCACGCACATGCGACTTGTCATCTTTATGTCTCAGGGTGGCGGGCGCAGTGCAATACCACATAGGGTGCGTCCTAGTTGGACGTGACCTATGTGATAATGCACTGTTAAAGGCATTAACGCTTGACATCAGGTGGGCCATCTGCTTGTTTCACCAATAAGTATTACAGTTACAAAAAAAAGTAGTAAAAATGTTCATACAAACATTGACCCATCGATTTATTAAATAATGTTTAAATAACCCATGGAAGTAATAAATACTAGTTGTACATAGTACCTATTACTTCCATGTAATAACCAAGCTTATTTGAGAACTAGCTAGTATGTACGTAAATATGTACGGCGCAGAAACACTGCATGAAGACATCAAACCACAATCTCAGACAATTAAAGATGTTAAGGCGGATGCTCACGCTTGAGGCGCGAAATTCAAATTTATTGGTGTTTTTTGCCCATTACAGCTCATCAACACTTCTTCAGATAGCAAAAGTTGATTTCGCGAGAACTAGGACACTTAACATACATGTTTTAATTGACAGGTTCTCTTCAGTACGATACCCGTTACACATATTTACAGTGTTTTTGTTTTGTTTAGGGGTATCGTACCTAAACTGATAATATTTATGAGATACTATCAATTAAAACATGTGTGTTAAGTCTCCTAGTTCTTGTGAAATCCACTTTCGCTATCTGAAGAAGTGCTGATAAGTTGTAATGAAAAAAAATAACACAAAAAAAATGAATTTCGTGCCTCAAGCGTGAGCATCCACCTTAAGGCGCTCTCCTGACAGAATTATCGTTATAATTTAGTTCCTCTTTCCCCCACCTGTACAATACCCGCAAATGATGTGGAGTAAGCCATACAAATTTCAGCCTATTCTCTGTAGGTTCAAAGGAACCTACAGAGAATAAGCCTATAGAATAATTACAAAATAAATAAACACAGAAACATCTAAAAAACACATTGAAATAAAAAATAAACTTAAAAATGGGTCTTGAAATAGATTAATAACATGAGGCGCTATAGGTTCAACTAAAAATTTAGTATGTGGCGAGGAAGGCAAACGTGATACTGATACCGTGTTTTTGTAAATGTTTTTTTTTTCATTGGCATACTATAACAAGCCTAGAAAGTTAATTATAATATTGTACCTTAGAAGCCTCCAAAGGTTTGACTAGGTACTCACAATCGTCAAAAAGTAGGCACACATACACACTCCTTACTAAATACAAATAGGTATTACCTATAACAATTACATTATGTATATTCACATTCCACACCCAAAAACATTAAAAATACATAAAAGCCATTTAAAAATGTAATCTAAAGTTTTGTTAAATTTTGTTGATGAATTCACTAATTCACTTTAGGTAATTAACAAGTTACCAAATGTTTCAAAAACTAGAACGAGTAAGAAGTGGAGTTCAATTTTATTTTTTTCTCAATTGTAGTAATTCAAATAGTGTATTGTATTTATGATTTCACTAGATAAAAAGGCCATTGTTTTTCATCTTGGCCAATATAAGAACTCTTATCAAGGCTTACAAGTTATAGAGCTCATTTTACGGGAACCTATAGCGCCTTAATGTTTGAAAACTTTGGATTAAGTAAATTCCTAAATAAATAAATTAAGATGGATGCTCACGCTTGTGGCGCGAAGTTCAAATTGTTTTTGATGTTTTTTGCCCATTACAGCTCATCAACTCTTCTTCAGATAGCGAAAGTTGATTTCGCGAGATCTAGGATACTTACCACACTTATTTTAATTGACAGTATCTCATAAATATCATCAGTTTAGCTACGATACCCCCTAAACACATTTTTACAGTATATGAGATACTACAAATTAACACATGTGTGTTAACTCTCCTAGTTCTCGCGAAATCAACTTTTGCTATCTGAAAAAGTGTTGACCAGCTGCAATGGGCAAAAAACACCACGCTCACGCTTGAAGTGCAAAGTTCATTTGCACTTCAAGCGTGAGCATCCACCTTAAGCTATATTAATATACTCAAGGTTGCCAAAAACGTTTTTTCATTCATCATACTGCCTCCTTTTTTATAAAGACATTATTAAAAATTACAAACGCTTTTAGAAAATGGTGCACAGATATGATAAAATAAAATATAACATAAAATGGAAGAACGTCGAAAAATCACGTAGAATTTCCACTAGAACTAGGCCCGCGTATCACCAAACTTGTGTGGGGGACGCGAGAAGAAGTCGCGCGACCGGCTGGCGACATTTTATCAACTGACGTAACAGTTACGAATATGTACGCCCAAGTCTCGTAGAAAAGCTCTTCTACACTCTAGGCCTCTGCATGAAATTCACTATGCGTACTTTCACCACACCGGTTATTTGCACAAAATTTCAAAGTCGGGTATATTTTTTTAGGGCCTCTTCATTATTAGAGTTTTTTTTAGTAACAGAGTTTATTTTTCAACCTAAACCCAACCTAGTGTAGCCTAAATAATCTGTTTTATCATTAAAATTCTGGTGTTATACAGATTGTCTTCTAAAGTAAAAAACATAGCGCGACTAAAAGTCGCCGCCGGACGCGACTAAAAGCCGCTGTCGTAGTCCCCAACGACTCATGCGCACAAGTTCGGATCTACGGGTTTCAGTTCCAGCGGGGAAGCTAAAAAACATAATACAAAAATACTATAAAAACAATTAAAAACGTTGGAGATAGAGTTCGTACGGAAAGAGAATAGTCGTCAGAAATGAGAGAGACAGAAAGAGAGAGAGAGAAGCAACACCGTCAGCATAGTTCAACTAAGAGATCTTGATATTTTATATTTTATATATATTTTTATAATATTAATGAATATTTTGAATTGAAGGCCTAATACATAAATACATTTACAGGTTTATTGAAATTCTATTGACATCTTACTAAAATAGGTATCGATTTTATAATGAAAATACTATTGCATGTCCAAAATCCAAAATCCAAAATCCAATGTGGTATTAAATTGTGTTGCAAAAAAAAAAGAAAACTTCTATGGCAACACAGAAAAAAACCTTCTGTAAATAGTAAAGAAGAATACCAAAAATATACAAAATTTCTAAAAAAAATTGTAAATCTCACTCAAAAATCTCAGAATAATTTTAAAATAAGATCTTCTAAAAACAAGTCAAAGACTACTTGGGGTATAATAAATAGTGCAAAGCGGAAATTACCCACAGACACAATTAATAAAATTAATTTAAAAAAACAAATTATTACAAATCCTATTGACATAGCTAATGCGTTCAATGACTTTTTTGTTGACAAAATATTACCAATCGAGAATTCAGGCAAAAGCATTACCTCATTATTAATCAGTCAAAGAGATTCTCCATACTTAAAACCTTGCGTTCCGACTGATGTCCTAACAATAATAAGCTCCCTTAATAATACGAACAGTGTGGGATACGATGATATATCTACGAAAATACTTAAACTCGTAGCTAGAAGCATATGTGTACCGATTAGTCATATTATTAATTTAAGTGTATGTTCAGGTGTTTTTCCAGATGCATTAAAGATCTCCATTATTAAACCTTTACATAAAAAACAAAGCAAGGAATGCATGGAAAATTATAGGCCTATTTCGCTTATACCAGTTATTTCTAAAATATTTGAAAAGTACTTATATAAATCAATTAATAATTATTTTGAATCTAATAATATTTTATGTAATGAACAGAAAGGATTCAGAGAAAGAAAAACAATAAATATGGCTTTAAACGACTTTCTGTACCGTGTTACAAGCAACGTCGATAAAAAAACGCCAGTATGTTCAATCTTCTGTGACATGACACAAGCCTTTGATTATGTTCAACATGACATTTTATTACAAAAACTTGAAGTCTATGGTGTCAGAGGAAATGCTCTACAACTAATCAAATCATATCTAGAGAACAGAAAACAATTGACTAAAATAACAAATATTAATATTAAAACCAAAATTGAAGAATACCATGTCTCTGATGAGCGTACTATGAAATATGGTGTTCCCCAAGGGAGTGTATTAGGTCCATTGCTTTTTATAGTATATATAAATGACTTACCGAAAGCCACTATACAACCTATGTCTTTATTTGCGGATGACAGTACTGTAACTATAACATGTAAGGATATTAACACGTACAAAAATGACATAAACATAACATTGACATCCATTATACAATGGTTAGATAATAATAATTTAAAAATCAATTTAAATAAAACTATAATAATTCATTTTAGACAACGCGAAACTGCTGCTTCAAATAAACTTGACATAAAATATAATAATAATACAATTGAAGAAGTGGAAAATACGAAATTTTTAGGTTTGAATATTGACAAGAAACTTAATTGGAAATCACATATAGAAAATCTATGCAAGAAAATCAGCAGTTTAGTATATATTTTACATAAAATTTCACCAATAGTTGACGTAGAGACTCTAATTATTGCATGCCATGGTCTCATTGCTTCTAATATTAGATATGGTATAATATTTTGGGGAAACTCTACGGATGTTATAAAAATTTTTAAACATCAGAAACGATGTATTAGAGCCATGTTCCACCTTAAAATGATTGATTCATGTAAACCTTTCTTCTATAAATATAACATTTTGACCATTCCCTCGCTGTATATTTTTGAAACTGCTATGTTTGTCAAGGATAATCCTGATATATTTCTCCGGCTATCTGATGTTGACGATCGGAACAGACGAGATAAAAGTAAAGTATGCTTACGTAACTCCAAGACCGCCATGATGCGCAAAAGTATCTTCTGTATGGCTCCTTTTATATTCAATAATTTACCTGAGTCACTGAGACAACTACCCTGTTCGTTGTTTCGGCGAAAGTTAAAAACTCTACTGACAAATAAATGTTATTACACTATAGAGGAATTTATGAGCGACAAAGTTATTACAATTTGAATTAGTTTATATACATAACTATAAATTGTTAATATTAATTATTTAGCTATTTATTTGGATTTTGACATTTTAATAATTAATTAATTCTTGTTTTTTTTTTTTAATGATTGTATTGTTAATAAAAATATTGCATGCCTCAGGTAGGAATACATTGTGTAACATTACAAAATTATTATAAAACTTCTAGAAGCTTCCTTACTCACACAAGTAGCTTGTTGACAAAAAACTAACGAACAATAGTTACCCACACAGCCATCAGCCATCAGTTACATCTCACGCACACATAGAAACTATTTACGCTAGATGCACCTATAAATTGGCGTGCGCCCTACGCACAGGTCACATACCACACTTAAACGGAGCAATCAATAATACTCCACACTCCTCTATATACTTCCACTACGCCCAATTTTGGTGAGTTGTTTAAATATACTACACTCTAACTAGCACTGTTTAATCTGAGGAACTTCTTATCTTTCTTAAATGTTGTAAATTCTAGCATCATCGTTCATTTAGGGACGTCTGCGTTCGTCTTAAATGCACTCTAAGACACCTACTATGTCTGTCCTTCTGACTAACTAGTTCTTAATCTCTGTTGTAAACCCAACGGTGTAATAAAGTTGAAAGCCACGTACTGCCTACCCCTGCGAGCCACGTCTGCGGCACATAGAGGCGACTTTCAACCAAATTGCACCAGAGGAAGAATCAAGTCTGTCACTACAACTACGTGATCTTTACAGGGTCCAACTCTACGGGTCGAACCTTACGGTTGGTGGCTTCATAGCCACCAACCGGACTCACCAGCTACCTGCTGTCTACCAGCTGTCTCCAGCCCTACCTGCTGCTACCAGCCTGCCACGAGCCACCTCGCAGACAAGGGGCGCGCTCTTCACCATGACGCCTAGACCACGTGCTTCCGATCTACAGCTCACAGGACAGTACCGTGGAGAGTCCACACCTGTTCTTGGGTTCCGTACTACGCGTGTGTCCAAGTGTTCTTTTCTACAAGCGTGACCTTTTGAGACCTATTCTACTGCTGAGATTGAGACCCTTGATCAAACCCCGGCCCATAGCCGTCTGGCCTTCTGCCTGCTACTCTGGCCCTCTGCCTGCACTTCTGCCTGCACTTTTGCCTTCAGCATACTACTAAAGACTCTAAGTTAAACAATCTATTCAGTGATCTTATTGTTAGCATTTTAAGTTTAATATATGTATAAAAATGTCCTAATCGTTTTTCTACCTACCCCTAGCTCTTCTACCAGGTAGGATAGGAACCTAAAACCTAGACTAACTACCTGTCCACGGCTGCACCGTGACAATTGATACTTATAATAATATTTGACATCTTTTATAACATGTATTTCAAGTAATAAAAATACTTTGACTTTGACTTTGAAAATGGATTCATTGTGTGACACTTATATTCTAGTATAATTATAATAAGACCTGCTGGTATGTGCCATCGTTGTAACAATAAAGAATAAGAATATTATTGTAATAAATAAATTTTGTGTGAAAATATATTTTTAAATACAAGCTTTTATAAAATTTGTGATCGTAACCGTGTGCTGATAAAAATGAGCCTTAACACGGTCAGTCTACTATTATCCATCGAGGAGTTCTGTTATCCACCTTCCGTCTCCATCATCAGATCAGCTCACTGTCATCATAATTGCATTGTTATTGGAACTTGGCAGGTATGCAAAATATCGGTTGAGGATAACTGCTTCAAAATTCAGTTGCAAGATTCCACCCGGACGGACATACATGGCAAGTTAATATAAAGCTTGTAATAAAATAATATTGCATGTCCAAATTGGATTAAAAGTGTGACACTTTTATTCCAGTATAATTATAATAAGACCTGCTGGTATGTGCCATCATTGTTGTAATAAAGAATATTATGAATATGAATATATTATGTGTAATACAAAATGCCCAATTGAAATATAAATCTTAGGTTGAAAATATGTAAAAATGAAATCGTTCCGTTTCACATCAAAACCATTGTCTTTTCGTACAGACTACTAGACACTAAAATAACTAAAATATAAACAAAATATACAACAAAAATATAAGTGATGTCAATTTGACACTATTTAATTGGTAAGATGACACTATTTTCTTTTTAAATGTTTGTAAGACGGAACAAACAGATGGCCCATATGATGTTAAGCACTGCCTTTAACAATGCATTACCACATAGGTCACGACCACTTAGGGCGCGCCCTAAGTGGCATTGCTTTGCGCCCGCCACCCTGAAACATAAAGGTGAAACTGTAGTCAATGTTAGTCAATGTATCAATGTACCTTGACTTTAAATTATTTTATGTTTCATAATTGTGATTTTTATTTTATTAGAATGTAAATCGGTTTTACGAATAAATTGTGTTTCTGTATTTCTCATGTACCTGTAATTACACCGGCACCCACACCAAATTGGAACACATCATTGTGAGTAATACTGCTTTGCGGCAGAAATAGGTATGGTGGTAGTAATCCCCGGACGAACTCTTTCACAAAAAAGCTCTACTACTACTAATGTTCGAAATACTGCGAGCCTAGTCTATAAATGTAAGCAACTACACGAGTGTGGTGTAGGTACTACAACTACACGGGCGTGTGGTGTAGGTACTACAACTACACGGGCGTGTGGTGTAGGTACTACAACTACACGGGCGTGTGGTGTAGGTACTACAACTACACGGGCGTGTGGTGTAGGTACTACAATTACACGGGCGCGTGGTGTAGGTACTACACGGGTTTTTTATGAAAAATTAGGAAAATTAGGTTCTCAATATGTCCGCCAGGGAAAATGTTCCATAATAAAATTCGTATGGTGTTCACAACACAGTCATCTAGTTGGTCGGTAAATAAGATTCGAGCCTCAGGGGGTGATAGAAGAATATCATGTTGCCATGAAACCGCCATAGTTTTGTATGGGTGTCATATGAGACGTGACGTCATCTCGTGGACAAGATTTATCTGAGAATAAGGCCCAAAACACAAATCAAAGTTAATGAAGGTTAGCGAATATAATGATATACGTATATATAGATAGCTACTATTTCGACTGAAATTGGAAACAACTTAAAAAGTATTGGAAACTAAAAAAGATACTTAGTAGTGGCTCATAAAAAAATATAGCCAAGTCTGTTTTATTTTTATTTTGGGGTAATTAAGATTTGATTATTATTTTTCATAATTTATTTTTTGAATTATAGTCTCTTGTGCGATTGTACAAGGCCATACGAATAAATAAATAATTTATATCGAGTCGTTATCATAATAAAAATTCGTAGACTTACTATATATTGGCACAGATAAAACAATACTATGATATAGGTGTACAGAGCTATGAATTAAAATAGGTACCAGGCGTGATAACCCCAGGAAGAAAATTGTGAAATTGGTCCTGAAAAAAGAATTATTTTTAATTTATACTCAGAGTGGTTATTTTAACTAAAGTATCAAATTTGTTTTTACCCCATTACTTTCAGTGTTGTCAGTCAGTGTTTTTTAGTTCTTGGTTTTTGTGACAAGATTATTCGAATGTAGTCTGAGACTCCACGTAAATATTTTTTTTTTAATTCCCATTACTAATTCTGCCGCTGTCCGTCCGTCGCAGAGATATACAGACAGACGGATCAAACCTCGGATCAAAATTTTTAGAGTTACGCAGTATAAACTGTGATTTGCAAGCAGATCCCTACAAATATGCGATCATACACATGTTATCTGTTTATATATCCATAAGTCGAGTTTTGTCAACTTCCGCAGTAGGCAAACTGTTCGCCGCCGACTGAGTGAGCCGTACTGCGACAGAAGACGCGCGCGACGCTGCAAACTGCGTAGAGTGAGCGCCAAACTAGCAAACTGTGAACTGTCATTTCAAATATATGGAAGGGCGTACTAAACCGATACGCGCTAAGGCGCTAACTCAGTCGGCGGCGAACAGTTTGCCTACTGGGGACGCAGTATTAGACCGTTTTTCCACTAGCCGGCACGGCAACAGCAACGACAACGGCAACGAGAGCAGCAACAGCAACGGCAACGGTAATGAAAACGTCAACGGCAGCCGTGGATACAAAAATGTATGAAATTACCATTTTTTTCACAGATCGGCGACAGTGACTTCACGGTATTCATACATATTGCTTCCCGAGCAGCCGTACCGCTGCCGTGCCGCTGCCGTGTCGTTGCCATTGCCGTGCCAGCTAGTGAAAAAATGCCCATACTTATCAAATTAGTAAGTGCACGAAGGACTACGAAGGACCCAGTGACGTGATACGAGACAGCTTGTATCTGGCTGGACGAGTGTACTGGATTGCAGTCACTTGCAGTGGAGATGAGAGCTTTGATAAATGTCTTCTCTACGCCGACGACCAAGTTATACTTGCGCCGTCCGCGGATGAGTTACAAGAGATGGTAACAAGTAATACTTGCGCCGTCCGCGGATGAGTTACAAGAGATGGTAACAAGTAATACTTGCGCCGTCCGCGGATGAGTTACAAGAGATGGTAACAAGTAATACTTGCGCCGTCCGCGGATGAGTTACAAGAGATGGTAACAAGTAATACTTGCGCCGTCCGCGGATGAGTTACAAGAGATGGTAACAAGTAATACTTGCGCCGTCCGCAGATGAGTTACAAGAGATGGTAACAAGTAATACTTGCGCCGTCCGCGGATGAGTTACAAGATATGGTAACAAGTAATACTTGGGCCGTCCGCGGATGAGTTACAAGAGATGGTAACAAGTAATACTTGCGCCGTCCGCGGATGAGTTACAAGAGATGGTAACAAGTAATACTTGCGCCGTCCGCGGATGAGTTACAAGAGATGGTAACAAGTAATACTTGCGCCGTCCGCGGATGAGTTACAAGAGATGGTAACAAGTAATACTTGCGCCGTCCGCGGATGAGTTACAAGAGATGGTAACAAGTAATACTTGGGCCGTCCGCGGATGAGTTACAAGAGATGGTAACAAGTAATACTTGCGCCGTCCGCGGATGAGTTACAAGAGATGGTAACAAGTAATACTTGCGCCGTCCGCGGATGAGTTACAAGAGATGGTAACAAGTAATACTTGCGCCGTCCGCGGATGAGTTACAAGAGATGGTAACAATTGCGTATGAATGTTTTGAGAGGAAAGGAATGAAAGTAAACGTAAGTAAGACGAAAGTAATGGTTTTTGAAAGAGATGAACTAACGACGATATGTGATGTTTTGATTGGTGGAGAAAGAGTGGAACAAGTAGAAAAGTTTGTATATTTGGGGACTTTGTTTACAAGAGACGATGCATTGCAATGCATACAATGGAAGCATGAAGATGATATTGAAAGGAGAGTGAATGCTGGAAACCAAGTGAATGGTGCACTTCACGCCTTTATGAGCAGTCGGAACGTGTCCAAAAAGGCACGACTGGCCGTGCATAGAGGGGTGTTAGTACCGACACACTAATGTATGGTAGTTAAAGTTGGGTACGGCAGAAGAAACATGAAAGTAGAATAAATGCATTGGAGATGAGAGCTTTGAGAAGTATGTGTTGTGTGACTTTGAGTGAAGGAGTAGTGTGATAGGAGAGCGTTGAGAAATTAAAGAAGACATAGTGACTAGGATTGAGAAAAGTATGCTTAGATGGTTTGGCCATTTAGAAAGGATGGACGATAGTAGATTGACGAAACGGGTGCATAAGACGAGCGTGAATGGGACAGTGGGAGGGGGAAGACCTCGACAAACGTATTCAGACCAGATCGGAGACGTTCTGGAAAAAGGTCAGCTCAAGAGTGCCCTTAACCGACGAGCATGTATGAAGAATGTGATGAGAGAGAATGAAGCAAAAGAGGTGTGTCGGGATCGTAGCAAGTGGAAATCCGTGGTCTCTGCCTACCTCTCCGGGTAACAGGCGTGAGTGTACTGCTTCGGTGTTTGAGCCCACTCTATACATAAGAAATTTGCTCCTATTTTAGATATTATCTAATAAAACTCCATAAAATGTTGTACACCATGTTCACTGCACTAACATCTAGACCCGTGGTTTGTCTGTTCCTACAAAATTACTTGGTGTCCAAATTATCCCAACTTAAAGATTTGTATGGAATATTATAACCCTGCCAGTTTGATAAGATACTTTTTTATTTAAAAAAATAAATTAAAATGCTTGACAGTTCACACAACATTATCTAGCCCCAAGCTAAGCAGAGCTTGTGTTACGGGTACTAGATAACTGATATACTTAATACAATACTTTACATAGATAGATATTTTGTTATTATACATAGAAAGTACCCAGAACACCCTGAACAAATATCTGCTGATCGTACAAATATGTGTTCAGAGGTGGGAATCGAACCCGCAACCTCCTGTGTAATTTTGGTGGCATTTAAACCAATGTAGCTCGTCTATAGTGCACAAGTTTAGGAAAATGAAATGGATTTGTATAGTGTGACTTTTCAAATTGATGGAAACCAAAGTTTTTGTAAAACGGCCACTGTTTTACTAAAACATAACTTGACTGTGACTTTGATGAGAAGGATTGTAACGTTGCAAATTATATTGAAAATACATTACATTATACTTGAAAATGGTAAATGCACAAGCCGTGCGACGCCTAAAATAAATAATAATTTAAAAAGAAAACTGACTTCCACAGGTCTAGCTAAATATTAGTCTCTAGAATGTGTCTTAAAAATTTTATAGACTTGAATTATTGAATATCCAAATAAAGAGCAAACTTCTGCTTGTAAAGAGTGGGCAGAACGAGAGCGTAGATCTTCTGCTCATCTCTGCCATAGTCTGCCTCCAACCTGAAACGTGCAAGATAACTTATTAATATCTATATAAAGCAATATATTTATTAACAGAAAGAATAATACAACTAATACAAGGTATGTACAAAATACATATGAAACAGTTGTGCTACCTGAAGACCGCTGCTAGTGATCTAAAGGTAGCTCAACTGATCCAAATCACTAGCAGACGGAAGCGTCCCTATGATGCCGGCTGCATTGCCACGCTAATGCGTTGAGTAATAAATAAACTAATAAATAAAATGATGTTCGTTGTTAAGCGCATCGCAATTATAAGGTACATAATGTAGTATTTTTTGTAGTAATAGAGGTTTTTGTGAAAGAGTTCGTGTAAGGAGAAGTATCATCATTACTTCTGTTGCAAAGCAGTAGTGCTCGCATTGCTGTGTTCCGGTTTGTACGGTATGGGTGCCGGTGAAATTACAGGTACATGAGACTTTCATCTTTATGTCTCAGGGTGGCGGGCGCAGTGCAATGCCATATAGGGTGCATCCTAGGTGGACGTGACCTACGAGGTAATGCATTGTTAAAGGCAGAAGTTCCCACTTAACATCAGGTGGGTCATCTGTTGAACTGTCATTCACGCAATTAAACAAATAAACAAATTTTACAATCTTTTATTTAACTTGCAATGTATGTATGTTTGCCTGCATGGAACTAAGAGGATTAAAAAAAATTGTCTGGCGCCAAAATGAAAGGGGTGAAATCCAGGTGGAATCTTGCAACTGAATTTTAAAGTGGTTATCCTCAACCGATTGAGCTGAAATTCGGCATACCTGTCAAGTTCCGATGACGATACAATATGATGGTGACAGCGAGCTGATCTGATGATGGAGACGGAAGGTGGACAACCCTCGAGACTCCTCGAGAGATAATAGTAGACGGACCGTGATTAGGTTCATTTTGATCAGTACACGGTTGATCACTAATTTTATAAAAACTTGTTTTTTTTTTTTTTTTTACAAAAAAACTTATTTAACGCTCTCTTGTTTCGTGCAGTCTGTTAACTGATTGATTAACAAGATGCAGTGTTTTTTTTTCACGTGCGATAAATAGCGCGAATTCTCCCTCATTCTTAAAAAGCGGAACAGGTGTGAGGCCGTTGCTTCCTTTTTGTAAAAAGTAAAAAACCTCACCGTGAGAACACAGGCAGATGGCGCACTATGAAGAGGGTGACTTTTTAGCGCAAAATACTGTTTTTTGAAGAAATAAACGTGTTCTGACTCTAAAACTGTTTTAAGAGAAATCGAAGTAAAGCCATACATATCAATCAATCAATCAGTTATTTTGAGAAACATGGGTAGATAAGATAACAAGTAATTAATTTTGTAGAAATTTAAAAAACCCTCAACGCAATGAAACGGATGAACCGATTTTGATCAAACATATCTAAATACATTCACGACAAATTCACATTACAAACAAAAAAAAACCTGCTCATCCGTTCGGGAGCTACGATGCCACAGATAGACACACACACACACACACACACACACACACACAGACACGTCAACGTTTGCACGTTTGCATTATACAATTTGGTAAATTGATAGGTAAGTAGAAGGCATTGATGTGTGTTGTGTATCCTATAATCACACACAGGTAATCACACACAGGTGTAACCACAGATATCCTATACTATTAAAGCCAGCATTTGCCACACACCATTTTGATGACAAGCTTTTATTTAACTTGCAATGTAGTACCTATGTTTGTTTGTCTGGATGGAATCTGGGTTAAATCCTCAACCGAATGAGCTGAAATTTGACATACCTGTCAAGTTCCGATGACAATACAACATGATGGTGAAAGCGAGCTGATCTGATGATGGAGACGGAAGGTGGACAACGGAACTCCTCGATAGATAATAAAAGAGTGGCCGTGTTTAGGCTCATTTTGATCAGCACACGGTCACGATGCACTAATTTTATAAAAGCTTGTATTGAAAAATATATTTTTCACATAAAACTTATTATTTATATTTCGGGGCGAACTACTTGTTATAAAATGCACTTGTATTCCTTCTTATGTGTGCTATTACAGACCCTGCACCTAGTGTCCGTAACCCGCGCATTACAGACCCTGCACCTAGTGTCCGTAACCCGCGCATTACAGACCCTGCACCTAGTGTCCGTAACCCGCGCATTACAGACCCTGCACCTAGTGTCCGTAACCCGCGCATTACAGACCCTGCACCTAGTGTCCGTAACCCGCGCATTACAGACCCTGCACCTAGTGTCCGTAACCCGCGCATTACAGACCCTGCACCTAGTGTCCGTAACCCGCGCATTACAGACCCTGCACCTAGTGTCCGTAACCCGCGCATTACAGACCCTGCACCTAGTGTCCGTAACCCGCGCATTACAGACCCTGCACCTAGTGTCCGTAACCCGCGCATTACAGACCCTGCACCTAGTGTCCGTAACCCGCGCATTACAGACCCTGCACCTAGTGTCCGTAACCCGCGCATTACAGACCCTGCACCTAGTGTCCGTAACCCGCGCATTACAGACCCTGCACCTAGTGTCCGTAACCCGCGCATTACAGACCCTGCACCTAGGTCCGTAACCCGCGCATTACAGACCCTGCACCTAGTGTCCGTAACCCGCGCATTACAGACCCTGCACCTAGTGTCCGTAACCCGCGCATTACAGACCCTGCACCTAGTATCCGTAACCCGCGCATTCTCTGACATAATACAATTAGATGAATCAATAATTATCTCACAGTACCGAGAGTCGGTGAGCCTCTTACATAGAGACTGTCTAGACACCCCCCCCCCCACCCACGTCTAGACGACCGCCAGACACCCCCTCACCTGACTATTTTGGGATGTTTTCAAAACGATTATAATTATAATAACACTTGCTAAATTAATATGCTGTTATCAGTTAGACAGCGTCTTAGATAGGAGTACAATATTCAGAAAATGGCTGGTGATACTTGGAGGAGGATGCCATGATCGAAAAGGGTGGCAGGCTTTGTAGCTTTAGTAGTAGTAGTAGAGCGTTTTTGTGAAAGGGTTCGTCCGGGGAAGTACTACCACCACACCTATTTCTGCCGCAAAGCAGTCGTGCTCGCATTGCTGTGTTCCGGTTTGAAGGGTGTCGGTGAAATTACAGGCACATGAGACTTTTCATCTTTATGTCTCAGGGTGGCGGGCGCAGTGCAATGCCACATAGGGCGCGTCCTAGGTGGACGTGACCTATGAGGTAATGCACTGTTCATAGGCAGAGGGTACCGCTTAACATCAAATGGGACATCTGCTTGTTCCGTCATTAAATTAGTATAATAAAATAATAAAAAAAAAAACAACTCTAGGGGAAGCCTTTGCGGACACGCAAGACAATCTTAATACACAATCTTGACGACCTCTGTGGCGCGACGGGTGAAGCTTGGCCTGCGACGCAGGAGGTTGCGGGTTCGATTCCCGCCTCGGAACAAATATTTGTGCGATCGCAGATATTTGTTCAGGGTGTTCTGGATATTTTCTATGCATAATAAAAAATATCTATTTATGTAATATATTGTATTAAGTATATCAGTTATCTAGTACCCATAACACAAGCTCTGCTTAGCTTGGGGCTAGATAATGTTGTGTGAGCTGTCTAGCATTATTATTATTATTATTATTATTATTAATACGGTATCAAATAATTAACATATTTAAATATGAGTGTGGTTTACATTTGAAAAATAATAAACTTTGATGAAATAGCAGTGGTGTCATCTCTTGTCAATGGTTCGAACTAATTTCGGACTTTGAACAGAAGGTTTCCAATGAAACCCCTGTAGATGGCTCCCATCGGCGCTATAGCCGAGTTGATAGTGCCCACAAATTTCGTCTCCAGCATCATAGCTCGTTCTATGGCTGAATTGGTAAAGGCATCGCCGATCAAAGGCGAGGATGCGGGTTCGAGTCCCGCTGGAACGGAATTTTTAGGTTACATTTAAATTCAATGTTATCCATAAAGTGTGGGTTACACTTGAAAAATTATAAACTTTTATTAAAATATAAGTTAACTTTTTTTAAAACTAATGTTCATGGTAAGTAAGATTGTTAAAGAGACGAATTGTTGGAGGTTAGGGATCTAGCTTAGAGAATTCAAAAAAATTGTCTGGCTGGATATATGTATAATCAAAGGGATCTAGATTTTTCTCAGCACATGTGACCTGATCCTTCATATCACTGACCTGTATTTTGTAGTAGCATTACACGATTGGTTAACTTTTATAACAGAGAAAAAATATATCAAAGAAACCTCTTTTAAAACAGAGATTCACATGTTACAGGCAAATGGGACCGATTTAAGCCTATAAATTTTCTAGGTAGATTCGTCCAAACACACACAACGTCAACATTGTAGTTGAATTCTTAAAATGAATTATGGTTTTATTTGAAATTAAAAAAAAAAGTATACGACCTTATAAGAAATCGTATAAGAAATAGTTTATCAATACATCGCATAATTAATTGTGGTAACATCAAATGTACCTGAAGTAAGATAGATTTTTTTACCTGTAAGTTCAGAATTCTTGATAGATGGAGTGATAATGAACCGGTGTTGTTCTTCACCATTCTGGATACAGCCTGGAACGTGGAGTGATGATGAGCTGGTGTTGTTCTTCACCGTTCTAGATAAAACCTGAAACGTAATAGTTAAAACATTTTAAAACTTGTATTAGCTAGTGGAAGTGTTTTCTTGCGTAATCCGAAAACATATTTAGTTAAGATTTATAATTTTATTGAATTATTAAGTAATTTGATACAATAATCAATTTTAAATTAATTTAATTTTACATTAAATTAATTCAATTCATTAGTTGATTTATGTCAGAATAAAAATCCTAATTTTGTTAAAAATACTCAAACGTATTTTTCAGTCAGTTTGAATTCAAAAGCCTAGAGACTACAATATTTATTTACAGAATAATAAAACTAATACGTGTAGGTAAGTGAACAAAATACAAAAAACACCTGTAAAACAGTTGTGCTATCTGAAGCTTAAAAAAAATAAGCATAATAAAAGCACAAAATAAATATATTAAGAACACGACCAGATGTTAAATTCAACCTTCAAATACCAATACCTACATATAAAAAATACATCCAAAAAAACCCTCGCTCCTCTCGAAAATGCCGATTTTATTGAATATCTCGTAAAATATAGATAATTACACGAAACCCCTCGGCTTTGTTGTATTGATTTTATTTGTCTAATTTTTTACACATTAATATGCTCCATTTTAATAAACAATCGAATCTAGCCAAAAAATAGAGGGAAATTTGGGTTTTGTTTCTATAGAGAAAATATTGTCCTATCTTGTTTCTGTCTGGGTGATCCCTCGGAATTATAATGTAGGGTCCATGCATGTTTATAATTTGAATATTGTACTTGATTTAGTCAGTTAGAAAGCGGCCAAGTGCGTGTCGGACTCGCCCATGAAGGGTTCCGTAGCAGCAAGTAACATAATATAAAAGTTCTTGGATGGATTACGATTAATGAAGTATTTAAAAAAAACTACTTACTAGATCTCGTTCAAACCAATTTTGAGTGAAATTTTACATGGTAATGTACATTATATATAATTTTTAGTTTTATCATTCTCTTATTTTAGAAGTTATGGGGGGGGGGGGGGGACACACTTTTTACGACTTTGGAAGTGTCTCTCGCGCAAACTATTCAGTTTAGAAAAAAATGATATTTAAAACCTCAATATCATTTTTAAAGACCTATCCATAGATACCGCACAAATATAGGTTTGATGAAAAATTTCTTTTTGAGTGTTAGTTTTAAGTATGGGGAAACCCAAAAATAAAAAACTACTTACTAGATCTCGTTCAAACCAATTTTGAGTGAAAGTTTATATGGTAATATACATTTTATCATTCTCTTATTTTAGAAGTTACGGCGGGGGGGGACACACTTTTTACCATTTTGGAAGTGTCTCTCGCGCAAACTATTCAGTTTAGAAAAAATATATATTAAAAACCTTATTATAATTTTAAGACCTATCCATAGTATAGGTTTGATGGAAAAAAAAAATGAGTTTCAGTTCTAAGTATAGGGAACCCCAAAAATCATTGTTTTTTTTTAAATTTTTGTGTAAAAATCTTAATGTGGTTTACAGAATACATCTACCTACCAAGTTTCAACAGTATAGCTCTTATAGTTTCGGGAAAAAAGGCTGTGACATACACGGACAGACAGACAGACAGACAGACAGACATGACGAATCCATAAGGGTTCCTTGTCTTTGACTACGGTACCCTAAAAATCATAAATCTACAATTAGGAAATTTTCTGCATGCCCCACCGCATTCGGAGGATGCTCTCACTAATGGCGTGTTTTTTATTTTGGTGTTTTTTGCTCCTTACACACACACATAAACACAAACACTCATAAACACTTCTTCATTTAGCTAAAGTTGATTTCGCGAGAACAGGAGACTAAACACACAGTTTTTTTTCTTATATACTACTTAAATGACAGAAAAGCAGATGGCCCACCTGATGTTAAGCGGTACCCTCTGCCTATGAACAGTGCATTACCTCATAGGTCACGTGCACCTAGGACGTGCCCTATGTGGCATTGCACTGCGCCCGCCACCCTGAGATATAAAGATGAAACGTCTCATGTGCCTGTAATTTCACCGGCACCCATACCCTTCAAACCGGAACACAGCAATGCGAGCACTACTACTTTGCGGCAGAAATAAATATGGTGGTAGTACTTCCCCGGACGAACTCTTTAATTGATAGTATCTCATAAATATCGTCAGTTTAGCTACGACACCCTTAAAAAAAAACACTGTAAAAATGTGTTTAGGTTGATCGTAACTAAACTGATGATATTTATGAGATACTATCAATTAAAACATCTGTGTTAAGTCTCCTAGTTCTCGCGAAATCAACTTTCGCTACCTGAAGAAGTGTTCATAAGCAGTAATAAGCAAAAAACACCAAAAAAAAAATGCATTTCGCGCCGCAAGCGAGACTATCCTCCACCTTAGGTGTAGTTAGGTAGGTATATATTTATTTACAGAAAGAATAATATTTATAATGCAAGATATGTACAAAATACATATTAAACAGTTGAGCTACCTGTAGACCGCTGCTAGCGATCTAAAGGTAGCTCAACTGATCCAAATCACTAGCAGACGGAAGCGTCCCTAAGATGCTGGCTGCATTGCCACGCTGAATGGCAATACTCATGCGTAGGTAGGTTATGAATTAGCCCGTAAGCATTACAAATAGTCGCATATTTCAAAGAAATAACAATACAATGTAAGTGTTTGTGTCCGTCTGTCTGTTATCTGTTGTCTCGTCTGTAGCACTTCCGGTAGGCGTGTCAGCTACGCGCGTGACGTCACACCACATAGCTCAAGATAAGGGAGACATCCATCAGTCCACTTGCTTCGTCGAAATACAACCAGCCAGCGACTAAGGGACTGTTTTTTTTTTTATACTTCTAGAATGTCGGAACAAGCAAATGGCCCACCTGATGGTAAGCGGTAACCTCTGCCTATGAACAGTGCATTACCTCACAGGTAACGTCTACCTAGTACGCGCCCTATGTGGCATTGCACTGCGCCCGCCACCCTGAGACATAAAGATGAAAAGTCTTATGTGCCTGTAATTTCACCGGCACCCTTACCCTTCATACCGGAACACAGCAATGCGAGCACTTCTGCTTTGCGGCAGAAATAGGTATGGTTGTAGTACTTCCCTGGACGAGCGCTTTCACAAAGAAGCTCTACTACTACTAAAAAGTGCTAAGTGTACCATCTACTAAGTGTTGTATTTCTAGATCATAAGATGGCAGTTTACTACACGCAGTTTAATTATGTGACGCTTTTCTTCCCGACACTATAACCCGTGCAAAGCCGGGGTGGGTCGCTAGTCATAGACAAACAGGCTATAGAACGCTCCGCAAAGAGACGACGAACCCAGACAGACTCACCAGACATTTTTTTAGCGAAACTACTCTGAAACTGGTTTCGGAGTTGACGACGCAAGCTATAGGCGGTGGCGAGCTATAGCCTTACAATACGGCCTCTGATTGACCACGAGACATTTCGAAAGCTCATCGTCAATCTCATACATCTTTTCTACAAGTAACAAGCAATCTTTTATTCGGCTTTTCTACAAGCGGCATCGCCATATTTTTTTTATTTTTTTTATTTCGGCCTGGGCCAATTAACCTAATTTATACACACTTATTTTAACACAATGCGCAAAAAATAGACACAGAAAAACACAAACCAATCAAAAACACATTGTTATAAGTGAAAAAGTCAAAAATGTATAAATCAATTAAAAAAAAAACACTAACAGTAAGCAATAGATATAGTATGTCAAAATGTCAGACATCCCTCTCACACATTCTACTCGCAGAACCACTTTGTTACTGTTAATGTTACTTTTATGTAAGGCCTCAGGATAGCGTGGTATAATCGGCCGCGGCCCAGCTCACCACAGTTCCGACTGGATTCGGTTAGCGGCCCAGCTCACCACAGTTCCGACTGGACTCGTTTAGCGGACAGTTCCGACTGGACTCGGTTAGCGGCCCAGAGGGGCTAGTCTGCAAATTTGACAAGTAACTTACACGGCCGTGTGGTGTACACTACACGGATTTTTGTATGGGATTTGAGGTTATCAAGGTGTCCGCTAGGGGCGCTCTTCGATTTCTCCATACTAAAATACGTGTAGTGTACACCCCACGGCCGTGTAAGTTGCTTGTCAAATTTGCAGACTAGCCCCTCAGCTCACCACAGTTCCGACTGGACTCGGTTAGCGGCCCAGCTCACCACAGCTCCGACTGGACTCGGTTAGCGGCCCAGCTCATCACAGTTCCGACTGGACTCGGTTAGCTATGTGCTATGTTGCAACACCGGCTGATGCAAGTTAAAAACAGCTGCTCGTATGTATTTTAGATAAAATTGAGTTTTATTGGTGTTTTGCATTAAGATTACGTGTGATTAAATTCAAGTTAGTGTAATTCACACGTATGAGTGTTTTTTCTTATCTAAAAACAGTGTACAGTGTATTTTTTTTTGGACTTGAACAATGGATGGTGATCACTAAGTACTAAAGCGAACCGGTTGAGTTTGTTGAAGCTGATCCAGTGAATTCAACACCAAACTGCCGATTGGAGTTCATATAAACCAGGGGAGTTAATTCTGTTCTAATACCCAACAACATTTCTAACCGCACACACATTTTGCTTACCTACACATTGAATTCCAGTCACCGTTATTGGTGACTCACGTCATATCACAATACGAATAGGCCTAGTTTTAACTCTCTCTGCTTGACTTATTTATAGTGGAAGCTGAGTTGTAGTTATTACACAGTTTGCCTCACACAGATATAACTACAAAAACACGACAAATTCCTATTACTAATTTTGTTCCTTATTTCATGTTTACACAGAAACATCACACAGTAAATGTAAATACTGTTGCACTTTTCTACAATATAACTATATATAAGTGCATAAAAAGTAGTATTTAATATAAATACATGAACTTGGTTGTGTATTGAACTAATTTGTAGTTCCCAGAGTAGGTAATCCTACTTTTTTTTTTTAAATGTTTCTTGTTGCTTGATTTGTTTTCATGAACTTTAGTGAGAAATTGCATCAAGCAATTTGTAAATTGAACTGTTATTAATGTTAAAGCTAAAGCAAGTGTTCTTTTTATTTTCCAATTTATTTTCGTTCCCTTGATTCTAATTACTTTCTACGACTCATCTGTACTCTATTTTTTTTTTTCTATTCAATTCAATTTTCTACCTTGTATTCTACACTCGCCTGTCACTATCCTTTTATAGATACCAACTCACTTGCCTTGTTGTGTTTCAGAATACCATCTACAACAGCCATGATGACTCGGAGGGCATGTGACTTGGAAGCCCAGTACAAGGTGGCTGCCGCGGAGCTCAAAGAATCCAATGAGATTCGAAGGCAGCTTCTACTAGAACGTGATGAGAGTGAGGCTGAAATGTTGGTGATTCTTGGCAAGAATACAGCCCTCAAGAAACAACTTGCCGAACTTCACACTCGGTATGAAGAGGTACTCGAGCAGATGGACCGTTTACAGTCAATGTTGCTTTCCGTGGACAGCTGCCATGAAACCTACGAGGAGATGCTTCAGCATAATAAGGACTTGCAACAGGAGCTATCTGAGTGTAGATATAAACTTGAACAATTTGAACTATCAGAATCAATACATGTGCCCTCAGTGAATAATTATAGGAGTTTAGATCTACAGACGGAACTCATGAACAGTGGGTCTAACTTTTCACTGATAGATCTTAGTACACCAAGTTGTAAAAGTAAATCTCAACAAATGAAAGGGAGTAACAGAATAAAAAAATATGTGAAACTTAGTAATTTCATAAAAAAGTCGGAGAAAAAGCTAAAGAAGCATAAAAATGTATTTAATTATGCAAAGCATATTAAGCAGAAATGTAATTTAAATGAGGAACTTAATTCCTGCTATAATTTAATTGGACGTAATTCAAAGGAATTAGATGATATGTCACAAGAAATTAAGTGTTTAGAAACATCACTTCTTGATGTAACACATAAATATAAAAAAGCTGAACAATTTGCAGCTGACAATGTTCAGAAAATGAACAATATTGTAGAGATAGTGAATAATGATAGCATATATGTACAAGTATGTAATAGTAGCTCACAGACTGACCATCCCGTGTCAGACCAGTTGGTTTCCATATCATCTTTGGATTCTTTGATACAGATGGCACCACTTACATCACAGAGTCAAGCTACATCTACTTTACAGGCTGAAGTAATTCATACACCTGGTGCACAGTCTCCGGTTAGACAGGGAAAATCCTGTCGGCAGACCCGGAAGACTGTGGTGTATTCTGATAAGATAGGCGTTGGCATGGGTTTGCTACTAAGTGATCAGTTAGGGCAAGTTGTCACTAATAATTGCTTTGAAAATGCCCCCATTCATAAGTTTATAGATTGTATAAAGAGCGAAGATCGCTTTGACAATGACACCACTCTGATAGTTCAATTAGGTGAGAGTAGTGGTGTCATGCGACTAGATATAATTAAGCTAGTTGAGACTTTGCTACATAAGCTAGATTCAGGTTTGGGAAAATTAATTTTATGTGCATTCCCGTACTCAAAATCTTTGAGTTCCAAAGACAATCAAGCAATTTGGAATCTTAATTTAATATTTTATAATTTGACTTGTCGTCATAGAGACGTTTTGTTTTTTGATACTAATAATTTTATTAGTAATTTTATTTTGACCAGAGATACTGTGCTTCTTAGTAGACATAGTAAACTGATAATTGCTAAATTGTTAGCATTTAATATTTTTGATCCCGTTATAAGTACTATAACGCAGTTAATCGACGTGCCTGTAGTTAGTAGTATTACTAATGGGGGCACACAAGCAGGAGGGTCAGCTGACAATATTTGTTTAAACTGACGAGTCCGACAATGAGAAAGCCTGGCACATTACATGTAGTACATCAAAATGTGCAAGGCCTTCCCAGCAAAATATTAGAATTAGAATTATTTTTAAACATGTTTAATATAGATATCATGTGTGTTACTGAACACTGGTTATTACAATTTGATTTACTCCCTTATTATGAGAATTATAATATTGTAAGTTCATTCAAACGCAAGAACGCCATACGTGGCGGTTCCTTAATTGTTGCTCGAAATAATTTAAAATGCAAAGAACGTAAAGATGTTGCAAATCTCACTATTGAGAGGACTATTGAGCTGTCGTGTGTTGAGCTTGAGCGGCATATCATTGTGAGTGTTTACCGTCCCCCTGACGCGGACTTCGCGTTATTTGAATCCACTATGGAAGAAGTACTGCTTAAAACTTTTGGACGTAGTAAAATGTTAATAGTCTGCGGAGATTTCAATATAGATATTCCTGTGAATCCTCTATCTGAGAGAATTCTTAACTTATTTAAATGTTTCAATTTACGTCACCTTTTCGAAGAACCTACAAGGGTGACACTTACATCAGCCACCTGTTTGGATAATATATATTGCAGTAGTGTTCCAATTGATAAAGCAGTAATTAAACATTTCACCTCGGATCATTACGGTCACAGTGCTATATTTACTTGTAATTTGGTAGATGAACCTAAGGAATTCACTTATCGGCCTATCACAGGAAGTCGAATTATGAAGTTTCAGAGCAGTATTGAACTTAAAATACCCCTTTTACCATGCGTAGATGATCCAAATGACCTTTTTACCTCCTTGTCTAATTTGATAAATGAGCAACATACTGAGATATTTCAGTTAAAAACATGTATAGCTAAATCTAATGTCGGGTTAGCTGATTGGGCGACACCCGGTATCTATAGAAGTAGGAATAAATTATATGATCTCTATGCGGCTAGGGAATCAATGTTGCATGACCCAAAGTTTATTTTGTATATAAAGAACTATTCATATACTTTTAAAAAAGTTTGTCGTGCAGCTAAATCATTACATTTGAGAAAAAAAATAGAAAAATCATCGAATAAAATTAAGGCAACTTGGAAATTAATTAATAATGAAACAGGTAAATCTAAGCCACGCAATAAGCAGATCAAATTAAACATAAACAATACAATATTGACAAAAAAGATTGATGTCGCGAATGCCTTTGACAATTTTTTCTCTAATATACCAGTTATTGTAACCCAGTCATTACAATCATCTGCCTCTGGAGCATCTACTTTATTGGAACTAAGTGTTGCTAAATGTGAGATCGCGTTTAGCTTTAGATACGTAAATGCCGATAGTATTGTTAAGACATTTAAGTCACTTAATATTAAAAATACTGAAGATCTTTGGGGAATATCCACAAAGGTGTTAGGTATTATAATTATTGATATTGCTCCATGCTTAGCCTACATTTTTAATAGATGTGTTGACGACGGAATCTTTCCAGATCTTACGAAACATAGTAAATTAATTCCTTTGTTCAAGTCTGGAAATGCAAAAGATCCAGCTAATTATAGGCCGATTTCTATATTGCCCGCGTTAAGTAAAATCTTTGAAAAACTTATTCTTACTCAATTATTGTCACACTTTAACTTCCACAGACTACTTCATAGTCATCAATTTGGATTTACCAAGGGTCGATCAACAGCTGATGCTGGTACCTTGCTTTTGGAACACATATTTCAAGCATGGGAAAACTCGCAAGACGCGATCGGAGTATTCTGCGACCTATCCAAAGCATTCGACTGCGTGAGTCATGCTACTCTAATTTTGAAGTTAAAACATTATGGCATCCAAAATCAGGCAATTAACCTTGTAAATTCTTACTTATCCAATAGAGTACAAAAAGTTGACGTTGGTGGTGAAAGGTCTTCAGGATCGTCTATTGTTATGGGAGTGCCCCAGGGTTCAATACTAGGCCCATTTCTATTTTTAGTATACATTAACGATCTCCCTTTTTATGTAAAAGACATATGTGATATAGTTTTATTTGCTGACGATACGTCTTTAATTTTCAAAGTTGATAGGTCAAAAGCTAATTACGATGATCTAAATAAATCACTATCGCGAGTTCTTGATTGGTTCACAGTAAATAATCTGTTGCTTAATGCTAAAAAAACTAAATGCATTAAATTCACTTTGCCAAATGTAAAACATTACCCAACTAATATTAAAGTAAATGGCGAGACACTCAATCTTGTAAACTCTACTGTTTTCTTAGGACTTAATATTGATGCAAGTTTGCAGTGGGGACCACAAATTGAGGCACTTGCGGGTAGACTTAGTTCCGCTGCATATGCAGTTCGTACGATAAGGCAGCTTACTGATGAAGCTACAGCTAGGCTAGTTTATTTTGGCTACTTCCATAGTGTTATGTCATATGGCATCATTCTGTGGGGGAAAGCAGCAGACATCCAAGCAATATTTGTTTTACAAAAACGGGCAATACGTGCCATTTATAAAATGAAGCCACGTGACTCCTTGAGGGTGCGTTTTAAGGAAATTAACATTCTCACCGTAATATCGCAATACATCTACGAAACCTTATTATATACACATAAACACTTAGATAGATTTATGAAAAAAAGTGACGTGCATTGTTTTAACACGAGAAATAAAAATAAACTGAGTATTCCCAAATTTAGATTAAAAAAAGTAAGTGGGTCTTTTATGGGGAATTCTGTTCGGTTCTATAATAAACTTCCAGAAAGTGCTTCTAAACTTTCGATTCGAAGATTTAAATCTTACATAAAGAATAATTTAATTAAGAAAGCGTATTACACACTACATGACTATGTTAATGATAAAGCCGCGTGGCCTGATGTCGCTCTGCCCCTCGACACCTAATTTGTCAATTTGCAATGTCTGTACCTGCATATAATTTATTACTGATGTGTTATTTATGTGTATATCAAGCGTAGTGTGTGCTGCCTTATGAACTTTTGCTGATTCTCTCTATCATCTTACTTTTGACTGCCTACCTAAGTAAGGCTTTTAATTTGGTTTTCCTTTTTTCCTTGAATCAGCTTCAACTTGTTCTCGAGGCACCACACAGGCGCTCTCCACCTAGTAGTAAGAAGGATCATCAAAAGAAAAACAGACCGTGTTTGTTGCCTGATTCTTCTAGGTCTGGTTGCGTTGGAACAGGAGTAACTGTAAATTTATTTTTTAAGACGATTCAAAATGATCCTTGTGATTTCAATGAATAAAATACTTTTGACTTTGACTTGACTTTGACTTAGCGGCCCAGCTCACCACAGTTCCAACTGGACTCGGTTAGCGGCCCAGCTCACCACAGTTTCGACTGGACTCGGTTGTCGAGTGGCAACCACGAACCGGACGACGCAGAAGAGGAAGAAAAAACTAAACTTTTTTTTATCTTACACTACACTGGTTTATTGAGTACATGCCTAGGAATCAATAATAGCACTTTTATATTTAGTTAAATTTAGAAATAAAAGGGGCCATCCATAACAAAAAGGATAGACGCCCCAATTTTTCGCGGTATGTGCGTTTAGGGGCATGTTACCACTATATCCCTATAAGGTATATTATGTCAGCGAGTTTTTAAATTGTTTTTTTTATTGTATTAAATGCTATTTTCAACCGAAAATAGATTCGATGTAGATAGTTTTCGCTGCAATAAACAGTCTAGTTTTTTTTATAATAAGTGAAGTCTGTTTGACGCGCCCGCTTATAACTTGCAACGCAGCGTGCAACGTCTAGAACGGAGATAAATCTAGCTTTCTAACTCGTTACTAGATCTATCTGCGCCAATTTCTAATAAGGGCCTGCGCTAGAGCTCATACAGCAAAGGTAATATTGTAGATTGACTCATATGATGGCCAATTTATAGCGCTGGTTGGCTCTTATGATGGCCGATTATAGCGCTGGTTGGCTCTTATGATGGCCGATTTATAGCGCTGGTTGGCTCTTATGATGGCCGATTATAGCGCTGGTTGGCTCTTATGATGGCCGATTTATAGCGCTGGTTGGCTCTTATGATGGCCGATTTATAGCGCTGGTTGGCTCTTATGATGGCCGATTATAGCGCTGGTTGGCTCTTATGATGGCCGATTTATAGCGCTGGTCGGCTCATATTATGGCCAATTAATAGCGCTGGTTGGCTCTTATGATGGCCGATTTATAGCGCTGGTTGGCTCATATGATGGCAGGTTTATAGCGCTGGTCGGCTCATATGATGGCCGATTTATAGCGCTGGTTGGCTAATATGATGGCCGATTTATAGCGCTGGTCGGCTCATATGATGGCCGATTTATAGCGCTGGTTGGCTCATATGATGGCCGATTTATAGCGCTGGTTGGCTCATATGATGGCCGATTTATAGCGCTGGTTCGCTCATATGATGGCCGATTTATAGCGCTGGTTGGTTCATATGATGGCCGATTTATAGCGCTGGTTGGCTCTTATGATGGCCAATTTATAGCGCTGGTCGGCTCATATGATGGCCGATTTATAGCGCTGGTCGGCTCATATGATGGCCAATTTATAGCGCTGGTCGGCTCATATGATGGCCGATTTATAGCGCTGGTCGGCTCATATGATGGCCGATTTATAGCGCTGGTCGGCTCATATGATGACCGATTTATAGCGCTGGTCGGCTCATATGATGGCCGATTTATAGCGCTGGTCGGCTCATATGATGGCCGATTTATAGCGCTGGTCGGCTCATATGATGGCCGATTTATAGCGCTGGTTGGCTCATATGATGGCCGATTTATAGCGCTAGTCCAAACTAGTCCCACACTAGTCCACTGCTGGACCTAGGCCTCCCAATACGCGCCACTGAGCCAGGTGTTCGGCTCTTCTCATCCACTTTCTGCCGCCGCCTCTCGTAGGTCATCGCTGCACCTAGCCAGACGTGAGACACGTAATGGATTTGTCTTATCCGTGGTATGTCCGGCCCAAGAATGGACCCCTCCATCTTCTCACGTGGATGTCGTACAACCCAACTAAGGGATTACCCCAGACTGTAGTAAGATTCGTTGGTATAAGATTTGTCCTGGCTGCTAGCTTATTAAGGAGTGTGTTATTACTGGAAGAAAGTGTTAGTCGAGTCAGTCGTGGGAAGCAATGGCGGCGATGAGCTCACCACTTGTCACTTCTATATTTTTTATTTAATTTTTAAATAAATATAAAAATAAATAATGCTGGACAGTCCACACAACGTCGTCTAGCCCCAAGCTAAGCAGAGCTACCCCTTCTGGGAGAAAGTATTGTGTCTATGTATGTATGTCACATTCACCATGCTTGTATGCCCATCCCTGGTGCCTTTAGTTGGCTTTTATGACATCCACAGGAGGAGATAGAGAGGTATATTCTAAGACTATATACACTTTTGTATCAAGTACTTATAACAAAAAAAACAGTACCTATGTTATTATTAAAAACCTATTGTCTCCAGTTTGCTTTCACTAAAACGCAAGGATTCCTAATTTGTCATCGGTTCCGCGCCATACGGAACCTTTTGTTCAAACACCACGCAAAAGAGGGTTATGCTTTTCGCTTTTTGCAATAATTCGCGAACGAGATAGTTAGTATGGATACGCTCTTTATAAAATTGAACATTTCAGCATAGTGTGTAAAATGTCAGTTTGCAAGCCGCACTAACTCCTTTCACCAATGACCTTATAGCCCTTTTCAAGGCCACCTAAAGCACTGAACTGACGCAGAGTGCCCTCGAAAGAACCAGTAATACGACAAACGAACGAACTCTGTTTATAAAAGGCATGTTTACATTTAGATATAACTTGGGTTCTATAGGACCGATTACAATGCGGTTCTCGCTGTCTGACGGCCTCTGTGGCGCGGTGGGCCAACGTGCACCTGCGACGCAGGAGGTTGCTTATTCGATTCCCGCCTCGGAACAAATATTTGTGCGATCTGCAGATATTTTTTCAGGGTGTTCTGGGTATTTTCTTTATAATAAAAAAAAACTATCTATATAATATATTGCATTAAGTATATTAGTTGTCTAGTACCCATAACACTAGCTCTGCTTAGCTTGGGGCTAGAAAACGTCGTGTGAACTGAGTCCAGCATTTTGTTTTTATTATTATTTATCTTTTACATGGATATTACGCGTTTATTAGTCGTAACGGTAGAACGTCAAAAAGTTTAAAACTTACGGATTATCCACATTAGTCCAACACTACATCCAACCGCTTAAAAAAGAAAAAAAGCATTGTAGGTACATCCCTTTCGCGTATGTTTAAATAAAAAAACATAAAAAAACTCTTTTGTTCGTCTTCCATTCTCTGAGAGCAGCTGATTCTTTGCCGTTAGCGATTCTAATAAAAAACTTAAAATTCAATTTCGGATCTCACTCCTAATTACTAGAGGCACAGATAAAATAATACTACACTAGTACTACAGGCGAAGTAAAATGGCTAATGTTCTAAAGCCAATTGTCACCAGCATGATTTTTTTATTTAAAAAAACACTGAACAAGAATGATTTTAATGATTTTTCAAAGGGAGTTCCCCTTTGTTGTGTGGAAAGAAACGTTGCCAATTTTATTTAATTTTAATGGTTTTTCAAAGGGGGTCTCAATCTGCCATTTTTGAAAGAAACGTTGTCAATTTTATTGAATTTAATGGTTTTTCAAAGGGGGTCTCAATCTGCCATTTTTGAAAGAAACGTTGTCAGTTTTATTTAATTTTAATGGTTTTTCAAAGGGGGTCTCATTCTGCCATTTTTGAAAGAAACGTTGTCAATTTTATTGAATTTAATGGTTTTTCAAAGGGGGTCTCAATCTGCCATTTTTGAAAGAAACGTTGTCAGTTTTATTTAATTTTAATGGTTTTTCAAAGGGGGTCTCAATCTGCCATTTTTGAAAGAAACGTTGTCAATTTTATTGAATTTAATGGTTTTTCAAAGGGGGTCTCAATCTGCCATTTTTGAAAGAAACGTTGTCAATTTTATTGAATTTTAATGGATTTTCAAAGGGGGTCTCAATCTGCCATTTTTGAAAGAAACGTTGTCAATTTTATTGAATTTAATGGTTTTTCAAAGGGGGTCTCAATCTGCCATTTTTGAAAGAAACGTTGTCAGTTTTATTTAATTTTAATGGTTTTTCAAAGGGGGTCTCAATCTGCCATTTTTAAAAGAAACGTTGTCAATTTTATTGAATTAAATGGTTTTTCAAAGGGCGTCTCAATCTGCCATTTTTGAAAGAAACGATGTCATTTTTATTTAATTACATTTCAATGAGTTTTTTCAGGTTATATCGTGTAATTTTCGCGGCATATTAACCGGTGTAACTTGGATATGTACATGTGTGATGTAGTGGATTTTTTCCTGTAAAATCTCAGTTTTTCTGCCACTATTTAAACTGAGGTATGGCTTGACGGAGACTCTTGACGACTTGACTATAAAAATATAATCAATTGTCAAAATTTTGGCGAATAATGCGCAGAAGCCATTACTTAAATTAAGAAGAAGAAGGTGATTTGAGAGTTTTTTTATTCAGATTTGACTTGCTTCTTTCGTAAGCGTTAGGTGCCCCTAATTAGTTGGTGAAAACGAGCATAAGTGTTCCATCTAATTTATAAATATTTGTAGTTTTGTAGGTTGTAAAAAATGTGTAATGAAATAGATTATCTGGAACTTCAAGAGTATTACTTGTCAAGGTAACTTACAAATTAGATTAGAACTTTTGAGAGGGAGAAGATGTATGGATTGAAGGGTATGGTCGCCGGTGAAATTACAGGCACATGAGACTTTTCATCTGTATGACTCAGGGTGGCGGGCGCGGTGCAATACCGCATAGGGCGCGTCCTAAGTGGACGTGACCTATGTGATAATGTACTGTTCATAGGCAGAGGGTACCACTTACCATCAGAAGGGCCATGAGCTTGATCCGTAATTCAAAGTTGTATAAAAAAAACTACGTAATTTGTATGGAACGTTTTGCTTGAGGCGCGAAAATCAATTGTTTTCGTGTTTTTTGCTCATCACAGCTCATCAACACTTCTTCAGATAGCGAAAACCAATTTGCCGGTAATTATATGACCTAACACATAAGTTTTAATTAATAGTATCACATACACAATACACATCAGTAGTTTAACTACCCAAGCAGCACACAAGTCGTATAGATGAGGAAATGTGTACCAAATTACAGCCTTGAGATGAAATACAGTATTACAAGAGCTTCCCCAAAATATATTAGCTGGACTATAGAATTTAATTAGCGTTAAATTTTATTTAGCTGTAAAAAAGATTTTACGTACCTTTGTTCAGCAATCAGCTGTAGAACTGATATATTGAAATCAACTGTACAGCAAAAAGCTGTACAAGATACAGCTATTAACATCCATCTACACTTTTAGATCTAAAGTAGAATAAAATTAAGGCATAAGCATTAATACAGCATCTTAAGAATACCCAATAAAGCTTTTAGTTTTGTAGCTGAATTATCAAAGAATCAAATCTGCTCAGTGGTATATTTGAATATCATTATAAAGTCAGTTCTATAAGACTCTTAGCAAAATACTCTAAATAGACTATTGCTGTATATTTTAGTAAAATCAGACAGCTATTATTCTGTTAGCTGCATAAAACGTAAATTATGAACTCATATCCAGACTGACGTTTTTCGGATTCACAATAATGGATCGAAAATCGTGGAAATACCGAAAAAGGAGTGGTGCTATTAAGAAAAAAGTGTTAAATGAATATTTAGCTATTACTTCTCAATCAAATTATGAAGATGACTCTAGTAAATCACAATATACAGAATTATTTACTCTCTTATTCAGCAGATTACGAACTAAAAGCTGAATAAAAGATTATGTATGTACTTTTCTACCGAGAGGACTTATAAGACCTGTTTTCAAATACTAAAGCTTATTAACAACTTGACGCCATAATAGATTATCCTAATACCTATTCCAAATTATTATGATTCTTTTTTAATCTAACACAAGGTAACACTAGGTACACAAAATGACGCTAAATTGCTTTCAAAACCTATTCATGGACATAAATTAGCAACCCAACTGCACATAATGTAGTATTTAACCCAATATTGATATAAAGTTTTCAAGCAGAATATAAAATTATTATGTTTTTACTCTAAAATTACATTATTTCACGAGCGCATAAAAAATTTGTCGAAAATATATATACACATAAACAGTAAACTGATCTCCGCAATCATTTCTTGCTATTTGTAGGACAAAACAAAAGAAAGTAAAACATGTAGTACATGTTTTAATGGCTGATGTCACTTTGTTATTTATCTTGTCGCCATTATAATTAACCTACTGTCTTATTTTCATAATAAAAAATAATTAACTCCACAGTCGTTAAAAAAGCTTAAAATAAAACGTGAAGCTGTTTAACAGCTGGTTAGAATAATTTTTAGATTAAAGCTGATTGAACAGCCCCAAAACAGCAATAAATCAGTTATTAAACAGCTTATACCAACTTTAACCAGGCTTTAACCAGCCCATAAGAAGCAAAAGGAATTATAATATGGTCCTTATTAACTCTTACAAGAGCTGAATAAGCGCTTAATCAGTACTATAAACAGCCTCATATGACAGCTTAAAGAATCTCGAAAACTATTAATCAGACTTTGCGCAGCTGGTTTGTGCTGGTTGGGTACGATTGTGCTTCAATGGTATTTACAGTGTTTTTTTGTTTCAAGCACATTCATAGCCAAACTAACGATATTTATGTGATACTATAAATTAAAATGTGTTAGGTCATGTAATTACCGGCAAATTAGTTTTCGCTATCTGAATAAGTGTTGATGAGCTGTGATGAGCAAACAACACGAACAAATTTGAATTTCGCGCCACAAGCGAAAGCAACCACCTTAAGAAAAGACTGTTAAACTGTCATTGGCTGTAAAAAAAATTACAAAGGCATAGTCAAACTTTTAGTAAAAACTCAAGTTACATAGTTTTAATAATGGGGTACAATAATGTGTCAAATTCACATTTTATAAGCTCCCTTTTACATTTTGACAAAACATTGAATTTAGCAAAAAAATCCTTTTTACTCAAAATTAGCCGTTTTGTTCACCCTTCGATTCTACCCCTAACCATAGGGTTAAAAAGGAAATCAATAGATTTTGGCGTGACGGACAAAAAACTGATTCAGTTTTTATTGTAGCAGATGTACATTACTATGCCTATTATACTAGCTCACGCATGCGGCTTTGTTCCAGAAAAAAAATACACAAATTGCGATTTTTTGTTTAATGCTAAGGAGTGGAACAAACTACCGTCGTCTGTCTTTCCTGAAAACTATAATCTGTGTCTCTTCAAGGCTAGAGTGAATAGGTGCCTTCTAGACCTTTGTGCTCCATCTTCAGCCACATCGTCACTTACTAACAGGTGAGATAGTGGACAATCAATGTTAAAAAAAATAAAAAAATTAAGTGGCTTTATTCTAATAAAAGCACACATTTACGCGTTTTTTTTATACAGTTGCCCGGTTCTGCTGTTGTCTAACTCAGTAAAGTAAGGTAAGTTAGAAAGTGACAAAATAGCGCCTGCGAAAAGAATTGGAATATTTTGCTTAAATATCGTATTCATCGAAGTAGATCAATATGATTTTGGCTCCGACAATGGCTGCGAGTATGAGATACTATCAATTAAAACATGTGTGCTAAGTCCTCTACTTCAATATGTTCTCTATGGATGACTTTTCTCCTGTTTGTTCTCGCGAAATCAACTTTCGCTATCTGAAGAAGTGTTGATGAGTATTGGCAAAAAACGCCAAAAAATTAAAATTTCGCACCTCAAGCGTGAGCATCCACCTTAAGGTGAAAGCTCACGTTTGCGGCGCGAGATTCAATATTTTTTGTGTTTTTTGCCCATTATAGCTCATCAACACTTCTTCAGATAGCGAAAGTTGATTTCTCGAGAACTAGGAGACTTAACTCTCATGTTTTAATTGATAGCATCTCATAAATATCATCAGCTTAGCTGCGATACCCCTAAACAAAAAAAAACACTGTAAAAATATGTTTAGAGGTATCCTAGCTAAACTGATGATATTTATGAGATAGCATTAATTAAAACATGTGTGTTAAGTGTCCTAGTTCTCGCAAAATTAACTTTCGCTATCTGAAGAAGTGTTGATGAGCTATAATGGGCAAAAAACACAAAAAATATTGAATTTCGCGAGAGCACCCACCTTAAGTTTTTACAACAACAAAATACAATGTAAAAATGCAAAATGCAATGTTTTTTTTCAATGTAAAATTATGCTGTTTTCGCCCATATTTGTGATAATATATAAAACCTACACAATGCGTTCCCGGTACACATTTTTCCGGTTTATCATCACATCCATGCAACATGATTTGGTTGGATAGCCTAGGAAGGTCGGCGTATGACCTATGACAATATGTCTGGTCTAGATAAAAGCCGGCGGAACGTGACCGACTCCCTCTTGACGATGCGGAGTCTGGACCATTCAGACATGCGTCAGTGATCTTCGTAGTCACCTTTCTTGGGCACAGACCACCATATTTTTTTTTATATTGCGCACCTGTTGTGAAGTTGTCACCGTCGCTTATAGACACCGGCAACACCGGGGGTATTGTCGACGCGCTGCCTACCCTGAAGGAATTTATGAACATTTTTCTTGAAGCGACACATGTCGTAACCAAGCGGGAAAACCTCAGATGGAAGCTCATTCCATAGTTTGTAGTACGTGAATGACGGAACAAGCCGATGGCCCACCTGATGTTAAGCGGTAACCTCTGCTTTTAACAACGCATTACCTTATAGGTCACGTCCACCTAGGACGCGCCCTATGTGGCATTGCACTGCGCCCACCACCCTGAGACATAACGATGAAAAGTCTCATGAGCCTGTAATTTCATTGGCACCCTTCAAACCGGAACACAGCAATGCGAGCACTACTTCTTTGCAGCAGAAATAGGTATGGAAGTAGTACTTCCCCGCACGAACTCAGATAAAAAAGCTCTACTACTACTAAAATCAGTCCTATCCATCCAAAGGTTGTCTGGTAGAAATCGCTACTAAGCGATAAGACCGCCCAATGAACAACATAGTTAGTTTTAATTTTCTTTATTTGTAAATTGTTTTGTATTATGGTGTGCAATAAAGTATTTTCTATCTATCTATCTATCTATCTATCTATCTATCTATCTATCTATCTAAAATGAACTAGTATGAAAGCATCTAGTGAACCATCGAAAAAGAACTAGTCTAGAGAAAGGATTCACTGCGCAGACGCAGCTTATGTGCACATATCAAATACATACATACATACATAGACACACGCGTTTTACCCCGAAATGGGGTAGGCAGAGCCTCAATGGGCCTCTTTTCACAGTGGAATATAGACGTAACTAGTGGTGAGCTCATCGCCGCCATTGCTTCCCACGACTGACTGGGTTAACGATTTCTTCCAGTAATAACATCACATTCCATAATAAGCTAACAGCCAGGACAAATCTTATACCAACTAATCTTATAAACAAGTCCGGGTAATCCTTTAATAATTGGCTTTTACGACATCCACGGGAGGAGACGGAGGGTTCTATTGTTAGGCCGGAAACAATGAAACTGTCTGTCACACCTACGAGCTCATTGTCAATACTTAGAGCATTGCGGCCTCCGTACCATGTTGCTCAATGCTTCCATACATTTTGCCTACCTATATAATACTGCATCCATCTGTCATCAGTAATTCCACCTGTAGGTAATTTCACCAGCTCCACACTCCACAAACACAATTATTCTCGAAACACTTAAAACTCGAATAAAAACTTTTCGTCTAAAACTTCGTGAAAAAGTTCACGTACCAACACGTTCTTAATGCAAAGTCTCGCGACGTACTGAACTGGCGATGAATAGTCCGCTGATAAAAAAATAAAACATGCCAAGTGCGTGTCGGACCACGCATAGTGTAGGGTTCCGTCAAGTCGCAGTTTTTCCTCGAAACTCAAAAATTATTCATCACAGAATATCTACACTCAATATTTTAAATAGGTAGGTAACTTTTTTTTTTTGGAAAAAAAAAATTAACAGATAGAATAATACAACTTATACAAGGTATGTACGGAATACATATGAAACAGTTTGTGTCACCTGAAGACCGCTGCTAGCGATCTAAAGGTAGCTCAACTGATCCAAATCACTAGCAGACGGAAGCGTCCTTAAGGTGCTAGCTGCATTGCCACGCTGAATGGCAATAGTAATGCGTTAAGCCAGATAAGAGCCAGCTCTCGGGTCACGCGTATTTGTTTGGATAAAGGGGTGATCTCTGGAACATGTTAGGTGTGAACAGTCGTCTGATAAGCTGTGTAATAAACTTTTTTTTTCTTAATATATCGTATCAAGCAGGTGGCCCACCTGATGTTAAGTGGTACCCTCTGCCTATGAACAATGCATTACCACATAGGTCACGTCCACCTAGGACGCACCCTATGTGGCATTGCACTGCGCCCTGAGACATAAAGGTGAAAAGCCTCATGTGCCTGTAATTTCACCAGCACTACTGCTTTGTGGCAGAAATAGGTATGGCAGTAGTACTTCCCCGGACGAACTATCTCATAAAAAAAGCTCTACTACTCATGCCAAAACATGCCAAAACCCACCTATTTTAAGGGCACAAAGATAAAATCCTATTTAAACTAGCGGTTTTAGGGTTCGAAGGCCGGCATCGAACCCTTATAAGATCGTTCGGGCCTCACGTCCGTCCCCGTCTGTCCCAGTATCATACTTTTTAATTTTTAGGGGTTTCTCATATGAGGATGTAGGCAATAGGCTCATAAAAAAATGGGGTTGGAAAACACTGCTTCATTTAAGAAGACCTTTTAAACGATACAACATCATCATCATCATCATCATCAAGCGTGGGGTGCCCTCTGGCTAGGTGGAGCGATGACTACGAGAGGCGACGGCAGAAAGTTGATGAGAAGAGCCGAACTCCGGGCTCAGTGGCGCGTGTTGGGAGAGGACTATGTTCAGCAGTGGACTAGTGTGGGCTGATGATGATACAAAATAAGTGTGCTAAAAAAAACATGTATAGGGATTGTGGTGGAAACCATAAAAAAATGTTTAAAAAAACTGGAACAGACGTGGACGGACGAGAGGCCCGAGCGATCATATAAGGGTTCTTTGCCGGCCTTCGAACCCTAAAAACGCTAGTTTCAATTAGATTTTCTCTCTGTGCCCTTGAAAATAGGGTGGGTTTTGGAATGTTTAACAACAGCTTATCAGACGACTGTATGTAGTATCATTTGTCATCAAACGATATTGGACCTTGGGACTTGGTGTTAATGTTGAATTCTGTCGAAGATACAATTTAACTGGTAGACGAAACAGACACAATCTAATTCAAACCTCTGGTTCTTAGGCTTAGAGAGCAATTTACAGTGGCAGTAAAAAAGCTTAGTTTAGCAGACAGTTTAACTGGGGGAAATATTTTCAAGAAATTGCTAGACTTTTTTTCTTTATAGGATTGTGACGTCACAATTGAAATGTTAATAATTTATCAATAAATAGGTGCAGCCAATGGACATGCTTTAACTAGAACCTAACATACTTTTTTATAGTTAGGCATTTGTCACATGCTGTGGTGTGTCCGGCCTAAGAATATATCGTATAAGTACGTATAAGACGACTAAGGGGACGAGTCAGTCATGGGAAGCAATGGCGGCGATGAGCTCACCACTTGTCACGTCTGCTCCCACGATGGTGCAACCCACTCTTAAAAGAGGCCCATTGAGGCTCTGTTTACCCTTTTGAGAAAAAGGCGTGTGTTTTATGAATGTATTTATGTTTTTGTCATTAAATTGTCATTAACTACGTCATTATATTCTCGTCACAGATACCACAGAACCTCGAGACGAATGTCTACAATCAGCGCGTGTTGCCAGTGATGATTTACGGCACTGAGAAGTGCCCACTAACTATTGGCCTCATACCCAAGCTCAAAAGCACGCAGCGGGCTATGGAGAGAGCTATACTAAGAGCTGGTACTAAGATTCACAATTTAGTTTTATTTTTCTTTGTTTCCGTGTGTGTGTGTGTGTGTGTGTGTCTGTGTGTGTGTGTGTGTGTCTTTTTGTGTAGAATATTGGTTGTTGACCATCCATATAGTTGAACCAAATAAATGTTTTTTTAATTGTTTCTTTTCTTTCTTTCCATAATTGTACGAGTAACACTACGTGATATAATCCTGCAGGAAATCTGCAGAACTACGATAACTCTCAGAATTAGCAAGTTGAAGTGGCAACGGGCAGGCCATATAGCTCGCAGAACTGATAACCGTTGGGGGAGAAGGGTTTTCGAGTGGCGACCACAAACCCAACGACGCAATGAAGGACCTCATCTTGAATGAATGAATGAAAGAATGAATGAAAAAATGAATGAAAGAATTAATGAAAGAATGAATGAATGAAAGAATTAATGAAAATTCTTTATTACAAACCTAACAAACTAGTTAAAATTAAATCAATCATAGGTATCTCAGGGACGCTTCCGTCTGGTAGTAATTTGGATCAGTTGAGCTACCTTTAGATCGTTAGCAGCGGTCTTCAGGTAGCACAACTGTTTCATATGTATTTTGTACATACCTTGTATTAAGTAGTTGTATTATTCTTTCTGTAAATGAATGTTTATCAACTAAATATAAAAATAACATAAATATTAAAATAAATAAATGGAGTAATGATGTTGTAGAGGTCGCAGGAAGGCGGTGGATGGAGGCGGCTCAATACCGTTCGTCGTGGCATTCTATGGGGGAGGCCTGTGTCCAGCAGTGGACTTTAGTAGGCTGATGATGATGATGATGTTTATGAAGAACATCTTTGTATATGCCACGTGTCTAGTCTCCGTGCCCGCGGTCTCACGGTGACGGGTAGCGAACCTCAGAACTCCATAAATCGTGTAATAATTCCGTGCGAACAGCCTCCAGACGGTCAATGACCTCGGGTTAGACCCTTGGAACGTCGGTCGGTCTGTGTGTCGTCTAGACGGTATCTATAGAGAGTTTGAGACAACTTTTCAATGTTTAGTTGAGGACTTACAAGTTTAAGGGATGCTTTTTGTGAACGTTAATTGGTTTTAATTAACTTGCAACTTGTATCTTTCTTGTTATTTATTTTAATTTAGGTAATTAGTTTGTTCAGGTCAAATCTTGCAGCTGAATTAGAACCACTTCGTGACATGCGATTGAGCTGAAATTTCGCATGTCAAGTTCCGATGACAATACAATATGATGGTGACAGCGAGCTAATATGATGGTGACAGCGAGCTGATCTGATGATGGAGACAACGGAACTCCTCGATGGCTAATAGTAGACTGGCCGTGTTTGGGCTCATTTTGATCAGCCTAGGTATTCGGGGTACAAGTGAGGTGGTTTAGTGAAGTGAAGTGTCAACTTGCGCGCGTCGATGACAAAGGTTGGTCATCATCGGGATAAGAATGAATGAATGAATGAATGAATGAATGAATGAAATGAATGAATGAATGAATGAATGAAAATACTTTATTGTACACCTTACAAACTAGTTAAAAACAAGACATAACAATTAAACAAAAAAAAACGAAATGTACAATGGGCGGTCTAAGAATACCAGAAATAATAGTTACATAGAAGAATGAAGCCAATAAGTAAAAATTAATATTTTTTCACTCATAACAAAGAGTCTTTTGCATGTAAACATAACCCGACTCTACAAAGATGACATATATCGCAAGGAGAGTGCACGAGGAGGAAGCGGACTATTCTAGTTAGCAGGACATCTATATTTTGGTGTTTAAAATTGGTACCAATGACGTAATGGTACCAAGTTTGACATGTGGCCTGGTACAAGTTACACAAATAAGAACAGAAAGATATATGCTTGTCTCATTCCAACACATTAATACATTCATATAAAAGAATGAGACTGGTATAATCGAATCCGGTTTGTTTATAGCCTTACTTCCATCTTCCCAGGAGAGAGAGCATGAATTTGTGACGCACCTAATTTTACCGAAGTCAAATATTATCGTACTGCGCAACGCGTGACTTCACCCCGTGACTCGCTCAGCGAGTTCACCGAGCCCTGAATACCACAGCAGCACACGGTTTCGATTACTAATTTAATAAAAGCTTAATTTTATAAAATATATTTTTCCACAAATATAATATTAAAGTTTAATCGGATGCCATGGATTGTTAATTTTAAAATACATCCGATATAAATACAAATAACAATTACAAATAAATAGTACGAGTTTAGCAAACACCACCGTAACGATGATCTTAACGACTTTCTTCTTTTTAGGGTTCCGTAGTCAAAGACAAGGAACCCTTATAGATTCGTCATGTCTGTCTGTCTGTCTGTCCGTGTATGTCACAGCCTTTTTTTTCCGAAACTATAAGAGCTATACTGTTGAAACTTAGTAGGTAGATGTATTCTGTGAACCGCATTAAGAATTTTACACAAAAATTGAAAAAAAAACAATTATTTTTAGGGTTCCCCAAACTTAGAACTGAAACTAAAAAAAAAAAACATTAAACCTATACGTGTGAGGTATCTATGGATAGGTCTTCAAAAATGATGTTGAAGTTTCTCATATTTTTTTTTTCTAAACTGAATAGTTTGCACGAGAGACACTTCCAAAGTGGTAAAAAGCGTGTCCCCCCCCCCCCCCCCATAACTTCTAAAATAAGAGAATGATTTTATTTTATTTTTTATTTTATTTATTTTGGTAAACCAACAGCGATTTATACAATATTACTTTATGTTTAACATTAACAAAATTATGGCCAAAAAAAGGTCTACACAGCTTAAAATTAACAAATGATTCTACTCAGTACGATATATCAAACAAAACTTACTAGTTGCTACAAACAAATTGATCACGATGATAAAAGTGTGCGGGTGCATGAGTATGTATGTGTATGTGTGTATGAATCTATGTGTATGTTCGTGGGTGTGTGGATGTACGTGTGGGTGTGGGTGCAGTGTGGAGTATTATAAATGTAGGTATGTGTAAGTATAGTAGAGTATAGTATTAGGTATTGTTTTTAGACATTTTTGTTTTATTCTTGTGATGATCTATGCATGGAAATAAAACTCATACATATGAGCGATGCAGTTTTTTAATTTCCCATTTAAGGGTATCCTTCGAGTGCCTAAAGATGTCAATGCTAGAATATGATTTATTGTAAGTATTAGCAGCTCGACACAGGACCGAGTTTTGTGCATAGTTGGTGTTCACACGAGGGACATGAAAGAGCTCAGTATGTCTTGTGCGACATAATGGCGCCCCCAGCGACACACTACCAAGGAGTTCAGGGCAATCCAAACGACCAGATAATATATCATACAGCAACACGACATCATATTGCTTGCGTCTTTGCACTAAAGAATCAACACTGTAATAATTACATGCTTCCGAGTAAGAATCAAATGTTCTGTGGTCTTTGAAACTGAGATATTTTATAAACTTTCTTTGGATGGACTCCAACCTCTGGATGTGTACAATATAACATGGTGACCAGATACTGCAGGCATACTCAAGAATGCTCCGAACATAGGCAAAGTATAGAACTTTTATACATTCAATACTCCTAAAAGGTTTACAGACTCGCTTAATGAATCCTAGCTGTTTATAGGCTTTATCAATGATGATATCGATATGCTCTGTCATTGTCATTTTTGCATCTAGTCTCACGCCAAGATCTCGTATAGAATCAACTTTTTTTATTACAGTATTGTTAATATTGTATGTGAAATTTATTGGTTTGTTTTTACGCGTAAATGAAATTTGCATACACTTCGCAGTGTTAACACTGATCCTATTCATTTTATAATATTCATCAAGGTTGTCTAAATCGTCCTGCACTCCCAGGCAGTCATTAACATTTGTAACTTTCAAATAAATTTTCTTATCGTCTGCAAACATGATATGCTTTGAGATATTGAAACAATTACCTATGTCGAATAAGTAGGCGTTGTATAAAAGTGGCCCCAAAATAGATCCCTGCGGAACACCAGATTTAATGGTTGTATAGTCACTTCGAGCACTCCCTATCACAACAGCCTGCTTCCTGTTAGCAATGTATGAGCTAATCCATCGATACAGGTCTCCTCGTATTCCCAGCGCATAAAGCTTATGGAGTAGGATGATGTGATCCACTCTATCGAAGGCTTTTTCAAAATCAGTGTAGATCACATCAACCTGAGCCCTATCGTCCATACTCCGAAACACATAGTTAGTAAATACCGTAAGGTTACTAACAGTCGAGCGCTTATTCATAAAACCGTGTTGCTCCTGAGGCAGCGAATTAAAAATAGTTTGACTAATGTTTTGGTAAACGATTCTTTCAAATAGTTTACTGAATATATTTAATATCGATATTGGGCGATAATGCTCCATGCAAATCCTAGAACCACTTTTATGTATAGGTACTATCCTGGCCTCCTTCCATACATTAGGGAAAGCCCCAAATTTGTTAACAGATAAAGTGAAAATTATATGCAGAGGCTTGACAAGACCTAGAGTGCATTTTTTTATAAAATATGGTGGTATCCCATCAGTGCCGGGCCCTTTATTAATATCAATAGCTTTTAATAATTTGATTATATCTCCAGTTGAAATATTTAAATTTATAATGGTTTCATTTGGTTCAGCATAGCTTATAAGATTGTGTTCATAAGATGATGCTGGTGATTGGAAAACACTATCAAAGAACCTGTTGAAGCCCCTGCATATCTCATTATCATTATTTAATGTATCGCCGCCAAGTATCATTTTACTGGGGTAGCCCAAACTATTGCTTCGAAGTGATTTTAGATAAGACCATAAACCCTTTGGGTTATTCTTCAAAAATATTGGCATACTCTCTAGGTACGAGTTGTGACAGCTAGTTTGCAGCTTCTTTTGGCGGGCCCTGAACTCTGAAAAAGCATCATAGTCTCTAGGGTTACTGTATAACTTCCAATGTCGATGTGCGTTTTTTTTATCTCTAATAACTTTTATTAAAGGCTTAGAATACCATGCTGGATAAGAGCTTGATGGGCAGGTGGTAAATGGTACAAATTTGTCTATTGCTATACGAATGTGTGTGTAAAAGTTTGCGACAACTTCATCAATATTTTGACCACTAAGAACTGAATCCCAGTCAATATTTGACAAGTATTCGTTTATTTTCACATAGTCCGCTTTATAAAATTTTAATTTAGAAGTTGATTGCCGCCTGATGGAAGGTATCATTACGTCGGATGCTATAAGTACTAACGAGGGGTGGGCTTTATCTTCTTTCACTAGAGGGAAATTAGAACGCACAACATCTAACTGCGTGTCACTGAAAACTAGGTCTAAAACATTATTACTTACATTCCTAAAGAAATTGTACTGGGTGAGTCCAGCTACGCTGCACATACTCAAAAAGTTAGATGCTGAGTTTTGTAAGTCTACAGAATCACGTTTCAAGAGTATTGGTCCGGAGGGAGACCAATTCACGTTAGATAGATTAAAATCCCCAAATACAATAAAATGGTCCTTGGAGCACGAAGCAAATATTTGAACAAACAAGTTATTAATTATATCTAGGCGGGATGATTGTACCGAATCAGGTGGTATATACACCACGCCTATATGTAGGTCGCGCTTATCTCCTACACCGAGCGAGCGTGCCGGGACAGTCACCCATACGCATTCGACGCCAGCGCATGTCCATTCAAGCTTGGGAAGTGCATGCAACACCCTTTTGGCGAATATCAAGGCTCCACCACCTTTTACTTTCATAGATGTATCCTTACTTCGATCGCAACGAAACACATCATACCTATCATCACACAGCTCTCCTCGATAGAAACCATCCATCAGTCCGCTTTCAGTGACAAGTATTAGGTCGTAGTCGTGCGCTAAAATACCTTGCCGCAATATTAAAGTTTTAGTACGTAAGCCATTCACATTCTGATAATATAAATGAAGCTTATCAGACATCATTTTAAGGCCTTATATAGGTATATAATTTTAGTAAAAAGTAGCATGATACCGATGTAAATATAAATATGTAAATGATAAAACTAAAAAAAATATATGATGTACATTACCATGTAAACTTTCACTCAAAATTGGTTTGAACGAGATCTAGCAAGTAGTTTTTTTTTTATACGTCATTAATCGTAATCCATCCAATAACTTTTATATTATGTTACTTGCTGCTACGGAACCCTTCATGGCAGAGTCCGACTCGCACTTGGCCGCTTTATTTTTTATACAACTTGTAATGTCGGATCAAGCAGATGGCTCACCTGATGTTAAGTGGTACCCTTTGCCTATGAAAAGTGCATTACCTCATAGGTCACGTCCACCTAGAACGCGCCCTATGTGCCATTGCACTGCGCCCGCCACCCTGAGACATAAAGATGAAAAGTCTCATGTGCCTCTAATTTCACCGGCACCCATACCCTTCAAACCGGAACACAGCAATGCAAGCGCTTCTGCTTTGCGGCAGAAATAGGTATGGAAGTAGTACTTCCTCGGACGAACTCTTTCACAAAAAAGCTCTACTACTACAAAAAAGGTCGTTAATGATGAGATTAAAATTACCTATTTTTGTGTGTATTTATAAGTCTTACCTATTTTGATGTAGGTAGTCCCGTTTTGGTATTCCTAGGGCTCCAATCGAGGCTCCATTATTTGTTGTCCAAAAATATCTGTAAGAAAAAAATGGCGATAAGTCTTCGATCAATAATATAACTAGATGTCAGGTCGGCGCAAAAAATACGTCTCGGTGAATAACAGCCCACTTGAAAAGTGAGCTCTTATTTTTATTTGTATTTGTGAGAACTTTATTTGTAGCTCTTTAAGGATGATTTCACACTGAATGTTGTTTAACCTGTCTTTTAATTTCTAAGAGACAGGAGAAATTTATTGCTTTGCTCGTTTTTTGTGACGAATGATCGTAAGTATAAGATAATATTTCGTAGATTTGCTACTTTATAGCTAGGTGTCATGGTTGTAATCAGGTTGAACTTAGAACTGTTTTAAAACTTTTGTTTCAGTTCGTTAGTAAACAAATATAGCTGTACTAGATGACCCGCGTGCGACTTCGTCCGCGCGTAGTTTAAAAACATCCCCGAAGCGGCGTGCAGACAACAACTTAAACATCAACAACCACCTCGTAAAATGACTTTTGAAACAACACCACACTCAAGTTTTTCAATTTAGGGGTCACATTTTACCCTTTATTTCCTGAAAATATTTTAATCTTAACAACGACACTGTGAAACGACCTTTGAAACGACACTGAACTCAAATTTTCAATTTTGGGGTTACATTATAACCTTGAGGTCCTGAAAATATTGTAATCTCAACAACGACACCGTGAAATGACTTTTCAAATGACACCATACTCAATTTTTTCAATTTAGGGGTCCCATTTGAACCTTGAGGTCCTGAAAATATTTTGATTTCAACAACGACACCGTGAAATGACCTTTGAAACGACACCATACTCAAGTTTTTCAATTTAGGGGTCCCATTTGAACCTTGAGGTCCTGAAAATATTTAGATTTCAACAACGACACCATGAAATGACCTTTGAAACGACACCATACTTAAGTTTTTTTTTCAATTTAGGAGTCCCATTTGAACCTTGAGGTCCTGAAAATATTTTGATCTCAATAACTACACCGTGAAACTAACTTTTAAATCGTCAAAATACGCTGAAATCTAGCTAAAACGTAAAGTGTATTTATTTACAAACAAAACGTTCCAGTGGCTTTTTTCAGCAAAATTTCAGGTACTGCTGAAAGATATTTTTGCTATTTTTATATAAGGAATCTACCTGTGAATTTTCATGTATCTACTACCAACAGTTTCCGTAATACGAAGCATTTTAGTTTTACATTAAAAGCCGTTTTGGACCCTTTACAGGGTGAATTTTCCAAAATCCTTTCTTAGTACACCCTTACACCCAAAAATGAGTACATCCTCCAAATTTCATGTATCTAGGTCAAGCGGTTTAGGCTGTGCGCTGCAAAACGCAAAGTGTATACATTAAAAGCCCTTTATGGACCCCTAAGGGAGCGAATTTTCCAAATTTCTTTTTAAGTACACTTTTACACCCTAAAAGGACTACACTCTCCAAATTTCAAGTCTCTACGACCAGCGGTTTATGCTGTGCGATGAATGAATGAAAAGAAAATGTTCCCCTTCCATTTTTCAGGAAAATTTCAGGTATCGCTGAAATACGTGTTTGTTAGTTTTATTTGAGGAATCTCCATGTAAAATTTCATGGTTCTACTACTAACGGTTTCCGAAATACAGAGCATTTTTGTTTTACGTTAGAACCGCATTTTGAACCCCTTAGCATGCGAATTTTTAAAATTCCTTTCTTAGTACAACCCTACGCATCGAGGCAAACACACCCTCCATATTTCAAGTCTCTACGTCTTGTGGTTTAGGCTGTGCGTTGGACCTCGTTCAGTCAGTCAGTCAGTCAGGACAAAGCCTTTTATATATTAGTTAAGTATATGTACCCACGCGGACGATATTTAGCTTTGATTTTGTACCTGACCCGAAATCTAGTTGATAATCATGATCGAAGAGATAAGTAGGTATTTGAGAAAATACAGTTTTTTTTTAACAGAGAGAAAGAAGTCAAAGTCAAAGTCAAAGTATATTTATTGCTGAATTACATGTCAAAAAGATATTATACATAAAATTATGGATTTAATGTAATCTACCATTTAAGGGCGTGCTATAGAAGTGTGTGCGTGAAGTACTACTTCCATACCTATTTCTGCCGCAAAGCAGAAGCGCTTGCATTGCTGTGTTCCGGTTTGAAGGGTATGGGTGCCGGTGAAATTAGAGGCACATGAGACTTTTCATCTTTATGTCTCAGGGTGGCGGGCGCAGTGCAATGCCACATAGGGCGCGTTCTAGGTGGACGTGACCTATGAGGTAATGCACTTTTCATAGGCAAAGGGTACCACTTAACATCAGGTGAGCCATCTGCTTGATCCGACATTACAAGTTGTATAAAAAATAAAGCGGCCAAGTGCGTGTCGGACTCGCCCATGAAGGATTCCGTAGCAGCAAGTAACATAATATAAAAGTTCTTGGATGGATTACGATTTATGACGTATTAAAAAAAAATACTTACTAGATCTCGTTCAAACCAAATTTGAAAGAAAGTTTACATGGTAATGTACATTATATTTTTTTTTTAGTTTTATCATTCTCTTATTTTAGAAGTTATGGGAGGGGGACCCACTTTTTACCACTTTGGAAGCGTCTCTCACGCAAACTATTCAGTTTAGAAAAAAATGATATTAGAAACCTCAATATCATTTTTAAAGACCTATCTATAGACACCCTACACGTATAGGTATGATGAAAAAAAAAATTGAGTTTCAATTCTAAGTATGGGGAACCCCAAAACTAAAAAACTACTTACTAGATCTCGTTCAAACCAATTTTGAGTGAAAGTTTACATGGTAATGTACATCATATATTTTTTTTAGTTTTATCATTCTCTTATTTTAGAAGTTACGGGGGGGGGACACTTTTTACCACTTTGGAAGTGTCTCTCGCGCAAACTATTCAGTTTAGAAAAAAATTATATTAGAAACCTCAACATCATTTTTGACGACCTATCCATAAATACCCCACACGTATAGGTTTGATGAAAAAAAAATTGTTGAGGATCAGTTCTAAGTATGGGGAACCCCAAAAATAATTGTTTTTTTTTAAATTTTGTATAAAAATCTTAATGCGGTTCACAGAATACATCTACCTATTAAGTTTCAACAGTATAGCTCTTATAGTTTCGGAAAAAAAAGGCTGTGACATACACGGACAGACAGACAGACAGACATGACGAATCTATAAGGGTTCCTTGTCTTTGACTACGGAACCCTAAAAAGGAGAAAGTTCTCAATTCGTGAGTTTTTTTTTTACGGTAGGCAGATCCTTAATGTGCCTTTTATCGTGGGTTTCATCATCGTGGGAATATAGACGTGATAAGTGGTAGAGTGGTGGGCTCATCGCCACCATTGCTTCCCATGACAGACTGCTAACTCTTTCTTCCAGTAATAACACATTTCACCAGGAAAAATCTTATACCTCCGACCTAATATGACGACCTCTTTGGCGCGGCGGGCGAAGGTTGGCCTGCGACGCAGGAGGTTGCGGGTTCGATTCTCGCCTCGGAACAAATATTTGTGCGATCGCATATATTTGTTCAGGGTGTTCTGGGTGTTTTCTATGAATAATAAAACATATCTATCTATGTAGTGTATTGTATAAAGTATATCAGTTATCTAGTACCCAAAACACAAGCTCTGCTTAGCTTGGGGCTAGATAATGTTGTGTGTCCAGCATTATTTATTTATTTATTTAAACCAACGAATCTTAATAAGTACGGTCAATCCCTTAGTCAGTTTTTACGACATCCATGGGAGGAGACGGATAGTTAATTCTGATTCCCTCCATCAGACGGATAAACAATGGGCACAGCTACAGTGAAGCTATACAGGGTGTAAAAACAAAGTAATTGTAAGGTTGCGGCTAGACGCGGCGCGTGACACGTTGCGTAGGTCAGTTTCGTAACCCTGTTACCCACTGCCGCTAGGGCTGTGCTGAACTTGGAAATATTATTTATTTATTTTCCTGTTTTATTCAGACAGGCCAACATTTTCGATGCAACGGATGCAGTGAAATGACGTAGGAAGTTACGTTTAAAACGGCGAGGACACTGAACCCATTTATTTTTATTGTATACAGTCACTGGTCTCAATATATATGAACTTCTACCCCCTATTTCCTATCCTGAAAGACAAGTATCTGTTTGACAAGTACAAGTAATTAGTATTGTAAAAATTTAAAGAACCCTCAACGCAATGAAACGGCTGAACCGATTTTGGTCAAACGTAGCTTAGAACAATCCCGATAAATTCACCTTCCAAATGAAAAAAAACACGAAATAGGTTCATCCGTTCAGTGGGGTTATTGCGTAGTAGATTGACGTTTCATTTCGATGTCCAGTTTGCTATTCATTGCGCAGGGTGTTTTAAATATTTCTGTTCTTGTAAAAAAGCTAAAACACGCCGCGCAATGAACAGCAAACTGGACATCGAAATCAAACCTCAGTCTTCTACGCAATACCCCGGCTGGAGCAACGAGGCGACAGAAAGACACACACACACACACACATACACACAAACACACACAAACACAGAGAGAGAGAGAGACACGACAAACTTATAACACCGCGTCGTTTCTGCGTCGGGGGTTAAAAATTACCAACAATGTTTTTTTTTAATTTTGGTCATTCTACTTGTCATATGTTAGTCACCGAGTGAGTTTCAGTTAGACAATAGTGGGACAGGACAGCGCTCAATAAATGGCCGAAACAAAAGCTACAAACAAACAAATCGCATAAAATATACAATTCTGCCAAGTTTTGTTTCGTCCATTGCTGCTTGATTATTGAACACATTTGAAGGACTAGGGTGTGAACCGGCAGTGTACCGAACTCAGTTTTCACCGCTCGAATTTACAAAGGTGCCATATTTTGGCGTTGATATTGTATGGAATGGTTCATCGTAGAGTTATAAGAAAGTCTTTTTTTTTATATATATTATTTTGTATACAACTTTGTATGACTGATCAGGCTGATGGCCCACCTGATGTAAAGCGGTACCCTCTGCCTATGAACAACGCATTACCTCATGGGTCACGTCCACTTAGGACGCGCCCTATGTGGCATTGCACTGCGCCCGCCACCCTGAGACATAAAGATGAAAAGTCTCATGTGCCTGTAATTTCACCGGTAACCCTTCAAACCGGAACACAGCAATACGAGCACTACTGCTTTGTGGCAGAAATAGGTATGGAGTACTTCGAAACTCTTTCACAAACAAGCTCTACTACTACTCAAATTGATTGAGTAATTAAGTAGCAAACCCCAAGCACCCTCGGAACAGATATTTGTTCAGGGTGTTCTGTCGCGCGGCGGGCGAAGGTTCGCCTGCTACCCAGGAGGTTGCGGGTTCGATTCCCGCCTCGGAACAAATATTAGTGCGATCGCAGATATTTGTACATCAGGTGGGTTATTATGCGTGTTCCATCTTACGAGAAGTTTTTTTTTAAAACCGTCGAAACCGTTGAACCAATTTGGATGAAATTTGGTACACAGAGAGATAATGACCAGGATTGAGCTTCAGGCTACTTTTATCCCGGTAAAAACGTGCGAAGCTGCGAGAATACCAAGTAAATAAATAAAATGAATAAAGATCTAAAATAATCTAACGCAATTTTGTCAAAGTTGTCTCTAAACAGACCATCTGCCATTAGTACGTCATTTTTTATAAAAAAAAGTATTTAAAAATACTTTATAATGCGAACCCTATTTTTTTATTCAGTGAACAATGAAATCGCACAACACGCACACACACACAGCGCCAACACACAGACACCGCACACATTCACAAATCTGTACACGCACACAAGCTTATAAGTAACAGGCTGCTTCTTTAAATTGTGGCGATTTACGATAAAACTTTGATAAAGCTTTGATTTTTTTATAAAACCGTTCCTTTTGAATGTCTATCCTATACTATTAAGACGCTGTCAAGAGTCAAATACGCTTCACTTAAGGCGGGGTTTATCACAAACTTACCTATCTTATATTTGATTTTTAACTGACTAAATCCAGTACTATATTCAAATTATAAAATGGATTAATTATAGAGGGATAGATTATGGATACAACATTATAATTCCGAGGGATAACTGTACCAGAAACACGACAGGACAGTATTTTCTCGATAGAAAAAATAAACAAAGTTACCTCTAGGTTTTGCTTAGATTCGATTGTTTATAAAAATGTTGCATAATATTGTGTAACAAATTAGAAAAACAATGGTTTTGTAAAATTATCTATATTTTACGAGATATACAATAAAAACTGCTTTATCGAGCGGCGCGAGGCGTTTTATTTTTGTATGTAGATTTCTGCCTGGGATAGACGCAGTCTTAAACGTATTATTAGCAAAATCTAGACAATTAAGAACAGCTTTTTTTTTATAATCTTCATAATATTTCCACACGAATTCAATAAATTTCTCATTCAATGAAATGGGGGCGTTGCCTGAAAACCTAAATAACTAACCAATAATAATAATAGCCTCACCAGCGTCTTATACGAGCATTTATATAGGTATTTATATGGTTTGAGACTCCCAAAAACGGTTCTAACGATTTAGATGAAAATGGGTTGGTGGGGTTTGGGGGCGAAAAATTGATCCCGCCAAGTCTCATCTCAGGAAAACGCGATTTTACACCAAAATCTTTTTATATGTAGTATTTCGACTCTATATTTTTAGCAAAGTCCATCAACTCCTATCAATATTGACAGTTACGTTGAACATTTCAGAACGCATTACAAAATTATTCTGTTATTAGGTTATTTCTGCCGCAAAGCAGTAGTGCTCGCATTGCTGTGTTCCGGTTTGAAGGGTAAGGGTGCCGGTGAAATTACAGGCACATGAGACTTTTCATCTTTATGTCTCAGGGTGGCGGGCGCAGTGCAATGCCACAAAGGGTGCGTCCTTGGTGGACGTGACCTATGAGGTAATGCACTGTACATAGGCAGAGGTTACCGCTTAACATCAGGTGGGCCTCTTGCTTGTTCCGCCATCCAAGTAGTATAAAAAAAAAAAAAAAAAAAAAACATACCTTAATTTAAAAAAAACTTTCATACAACATTATCCAGCCCCAAGCTAAGCAGAGCTAGAGTGTTATGGGTGCTAGATAACTGATATACTTAATACAATACATTACATAGTTTTTTTTATCATACATCGAAAATACCCAGAACACCATTAACAAATATCTGCAGACCGCACAAATATTTGTTCCGAGGCGGGAATGTAACTTGCAACCTCCTGCGTCGCAGGCGAACCTTAGTTAATTAAGATAATTAGTTAATCTTCAATTTACTAAACTTCACTTTTTAAAACAATGCTGATAAAAATAAGTGTCTGAAATGAGGCTGATTAATAAGCACAGTGTTTTTTTTTTAAATTAAATTTACTTCATTACTGCAGCAATTAATTACTGCATTTTGACAATACATATGAGTAATTCAAAAAGTGACCGGTCTCTAATGACAACAATTTATAACAGTCAAACCATTCCTAAATCACGCTGTATATTTGCACACGCGTCTAATCCGTGTACCTACACGTCTGCACTCACACACAGACACGCTGAACACGCTAAAATGACGTATACTTCTAAAATCTCTAATCCAGTGATGCCAACTACTTCGAGATTGAACTGGTTAGAATGTAGCATGCAAACTGGCATAACTGAGTATTCATCATCATCATCATCATTATTTATTTATTTATTTATTTACATACTGAAATTTATATAATAAATCATCTGACAGGCCCTATAGCTGCATCATTTTGTAATTATGTATAAAACTAGCATGTGGGTAACGTCGTAGACTACATTATTACATAAGTCTTACATAATTACATTTATGTATTAATACTGATTGTACCTATATACCTATATAATATAGTTGTTTGTTTTTCCTTATTTTTTTTGAAAAACATCATCGTCATCATCAGCTGTAAACGTCAACTGGACGAGGCCTCATAGAATGCAGTGAATGGATTTGCCATAATCACCACACTTGGCAGGCGAATACTGCTGCGCATTCCCTGCATATTTTAATCCCTTACGACATCCGTAGGAGGAGATGGCGAGATCTATTCTTAGGACAAATACACCACCATGAATCACGCCGTGATGTGTTAAAGAGGACCAAAAAAAAAAAGACGAAATGTCCTTTCCGTATGCAGAAAATGATAAGCGCTCCTAGCGGACTTATTGGGAAACTCATTCAAACCATAAACAAAAGCAAATATCGACTCGCAATGCGAAATTCAGGATACCGAATGCAAAAAGACATAAGTACATACATACGCCTATTTATTTTATCTTTTATCTCGATGGGCCAAAGCTATGATCGCAGGAAAACGGTGGATGGAGGCGGCTCTAGACCGTTCATCGTGGCTTTCTATGGTGGGAGCATACGTCAACCAGTCGATTTCTACTTCTAAAGATGATGATGACATAAATTTGGCGCCAAAACACACCTAAAACATATAAGTTGGCAACACTCACACACACTACTAAAGAAGCGCGTACATACGCGTCTGTAAAGTTCCGCACACACTCAAGTGAAGATAGTTCGTTGACCTGGCGGTTTTTGCAAAGAGATTTCAGAAATCCTTTTGTGAATTCCGGGATAAGCATCTACATCAAGTAAGTATTAGTTAAAGTGTGGGTGGGTGGAGACGGCTCAAAGCCACTCATCGTGATATTAAATAAATAATAATGCTGGACACTTCACACAACATTATCTAGCCCCAAGCTAAGCAGAGCTTGTGTTATGGGTACTAGATAACTGATATACTTAATACAATATACATTATATAAATAGTTTTTTTTTATTACACATAGAAAAGTAGTAGTAGAGCTTTTTTGTGAAAGAGTTCGTCCGGGGTAGTACTACCACCATACCTATTTCTGCCGTAAAGCAGTAGTGCTCGCATTGCTGTGTTCCAGTTTGAAGGGTGTGGGTGCCGGTGAAATTACAGGCACATGAGACTTTTCATCTTTATGTCTCAGGGTGGCGGGCGCAGTGCAATGCCACATAGGGCGCGTCCTAGGTGGACGTGACCTGTGAGGTAATGCACTGTTCATAGGCAGATGGTACCGTTTATCATCAGGTGGGCCATCTGCTTGTTCCGTCATTCAAGTAGTATAAAAAAATACAAAAAAAGTTTGGGTGGGTGGAGGCGGATCAAAACTATGCATCGTGAAATTAAATAAATAATAATTCTGGACAGTTCATACAACATTATCTAGCCCCAAGCTAAGCAGAGCTTGTGTTATGGGCACTAGATAACTGATATACCTACTTAATACAATAATTACATAGATAGTTTTTTTTTTATATATATAAAACACCCAGAACACCCTGAATAAATATCTGCAGATTGCACAAATATTTGTTCCGAGGCGGGAATCGAACCCACAACCTCCTGCGTCGCAGGCGAATCTTCGCCCGCTGCTCCACAGAGGTCGTCACATATTCTGTGGGGATGCCTATATCCAGCAGTGGACTTCTACAGCCTAATGATGACGTCATTTATAGTGATAAATATTACAAGGCGAAAAAGCTTGTTTAATACATACATACATAGACACACGCCTTTTTCCCCGAAAGGGTAGGCAGTGCCTCAAATGGGCCACGTTTTTCCAGTGGGTCATGGATATGGGCGTTCATCGTGGAATATGGATGTGACTAGTGGTGAGCTCATCTCCGCCAATGGCGTCAAATGATAAATGACGGAGATTTCAGGAAAACACACGAATTGTGTTTTTTTTTTTTGTGAAGTCGGTAAAAAAAAAGAGAAGGAGGCTTAAAGGTAAACCACCTCGAACTGCCTGTGATCGGCGATGCCTTTACCAATTCGGCCATAGAACGAGCTATGACACCGATGACGAAATTTGTGGGCACTATCAACTCGGCTATAGCGCCGATGGATATAGACCTTTATTCCTATCACTGTGATTACCTTGAAATAGACAATCACCCTGAGCGTCAACCACGAGACCTAAAGGAGCCCAAATTTCCCATGGAAGAGACTTTTGTCCAGCAGTGGACTGTGGACTGTTACAGGTTATGATTATAGTATGGACTTAATTTTTTTATGAACCAACCAAAGACGCAAATATGCAAGTCTCGACAGAGCTAACTTATTTGAGCCTTTCGGGGTCGAGACTCTGGGTCCGTGGGGTACCGGGGCCCTTCGCGTTTGCAAAATTCTTTCGGGGCATCTGGTCGAAGCGACGCGTGACCTGAGAGCTGGCTCTTATCTGGCTCAACGCATTTGTATTGCCATTCAGCGTTGCAATGCAGCCAGCATCTTAGGGACGCTTCCGTCTGGTAGTGATTTGGATCAGTTGAGCTACCTTTTGATCGCTTGCAGCGGTCTTCAGGTGGCACAACTGTTTCATATGTATTTTGTACATACCTTGTACTATTCTTCCTGTAAATAAATGTATTTACCAAATCAATCTATCTATACATCGACGTAAATAAAATGAATGGACGGGCCTTAGGGAACGATAGTTTTGAAGCTTCTAAACAGACCTAGCTAGTACACTTCGCTTCAGTCAGTCTTTGCCACGGCAACGAGTGACAGCTATGCTGAAAAATACCAAAATTAGATACCTTGGTGATACAATGCCTTCCTGTGCTTTTCTGTAAGTGCAAACAACACAAGAAATACAAATAAAGCTTCAGGCATCGCATTTCATTCGTAAGTAAAGGTTTTGTAATATAATTTTCATCAATTGATAAAAAACTTATAAATCGTCGTGTAGTAGGAAAACTACATAACTAACACATTTAGCGAAATCGACTTTATTGCATGGTTATGATGGCCCATACATGTCGATGGACACGTCTTTCTCTAGAGGACGAGCGACAAGGAGGACTACGCCCCAGGACATTATCTCAATGTTCCCCACTCTGAATGAAAGTTAACAGACACAAGTTTATACTCGTAGATAGTTTTAATTTTAGTCGACATACTTTTTCTTTTTGATACTTAGAATTATTGTGTTCCACAAATTGATTTCATTTTGTTGATTTATAAGCATTAGTCGTATGATAAGTTTGTTATGTCACTTACTTTGAATTTATAAGTCTGCTAAAATAATTTAGGTGTTTCAGTAGTTTTCTAATATTCAGTCTTGATAAAAAGAAATGATTATGAAGACGACCTCTGTGGCACGGCGGGCGAACGTTCGCCTGCGACGCAGGAGGTTGCGGGTTCGATTCCCGCCTCGGAACAAATACTTGTGCGATCCGCAGATATTTGTTCAGGGTGTTCTGGGTATTTTCTATATATAATAAAAAATATATATCTATGTTAATATTGTATTAAGTGTATCAGTTGTCTAGTACCCATAACACAAGCTCTGCTTAGCTTGGGGCTAGATAATGTTGTGTGAACTGTCCAGAAATATTTATTTATTTATTTATTTATTATAAGTTGGTTTTATTTTAAAATGTCTTTTAATATTATTTAAATCTATACCCATGGATAGGATTGTCATATTCAAATAAGTAAATAATAGATCATTTCATGATTTCACTATTATGGGAAAATTAAATAATGGCACTTATCATTAGCTTTTTGAACCTCAGTGGAGATAATTGACGAAGGAAAACTAAACAATTGACATGCAAAAATAAATAACTGCATCAATTATTCAAAACTTTGGCGAGGGAAAAATACATAGTCGTTTTTTTATTTTTTTCTCTTAATCAAAAGAACTAAAACGTATTATCATTAAATTCAAAAATAGATACAGTACCAATCTATAACATATCAAAACACGGACTGCAAAATTAGTTACGATAAAAAAGTTATTGCCATTTTTGACGCAATAAAACAGTAAATCGCGTTTTTCTCGCGATTTTGGTTTTGTTGTTGTTATTAGTTATTTAGTTTTCCAACTACAGCGACGAAATATTTGACAAGACTTCACGCATGACGGATCGTCCGGTACAGACTGCAAAAAAATCTGATGCCTAAGGGGTATCGTATTGATTTAGAATTGTAATTTGCATTATTTACGTCAAAACATTGCTAAGCACGTCGCTTTAGGTAATTGCATATAATATGTAATGGCATGTTAATTAACCTTATAGCTTTCCAAAAGAAATCTAAGGTAAACAAAAATGGATAGAAGTCATAAGACGAGCAAGAACAGACGACTTTTGGAAGTGGAATACATTTTCCCGTATTTGCTCTGATCATTTTCTTTCTACACAATGAATTTTATACGCCAAAAAACGGTTAGTAGTAGTAGAGCTTTTTTGTAAAAGAGTTCGTCCGGGGAAGTACTACCACCATACCTGTTTCTGCCGCAAAGCAGTAGTGCTCGCATTGCTGTGTTCCGGTTTGAAGGGTAAGGGTGCCGATGAAATTACGGCCACATGGGACTTTTCATCTTTATGTTTCAGGGTGGCGGGCGCAGTGGAATGCCACATAGGGCGCGTCCTAGGTGGACGTGACCTGAGGTAATGCACTGTTCATAGGCAGAGGGTACCACTTAACATCAGGTGGGCCATCTTCTTGATCTGTCATTCCAAGTAGTATAAAAAAACTCATTGTGCAAAATTCTTAAAACTGCACTCTGCAGTTTCTTAAATACTGGATTTTTTATACATTTATGTTTCCGTACGATTTTTATGATATTTTCTTAGTTTATTGAGTGATGAAAAATATATTTTTCACAAATTGATTGAGCTGAATACCTTAGGTGGACTTGCTTTTCTATTGATTTATATTGTGTATGTTTGAGAGCTGAAAAATAGATACGTAACTACATAAAACAGAAGGGAACCATGTATTTTTGTAAAAGTTTCATTCAATAATTGCATTTTTTTCGGAGATTTTTTGTACTATAAACCTACTGAAATAACTTTAGAAAACACATTGCATCTGTTAAAGTATTAAGTATTAAAAAAATAAAGTTTTTAAGAAGTTCAATAATTTAATTTCACCTAGATTATTTACAAGACCGCCAGGAGTGGCGCTATAGAGAAGAGGCCTTTACTCAGAAGTGGCTGGATAGATAGATAGATAGTTTATTTGTTGACCGTACCCTAAATCCGAATTGTCTTATTTTTCACGGACGTTTTGTATGGGTAAGGCCAGTCCATTTATTTTACTTTGGTCGAAGTATCTATATATATAAAACAAAGTCGTGTTAGTTACACCACTTATAACTCAAGAACGGGTGAACCGATTTGGGTGAAAATTGGTGGGGAGGTAGCTTAGAACCAGGAGATTGACATAGGGGGGAGGGATAGGAGGGGAGGCTTTCACCGGGGGCTACCCGTGCGAAGCCAGGGCGAGTCGCTAGTGTTATTATAAAAGTGAATCATTAATTCCTTACAGAATATTGAGCATGGTTATGTCAACATTAAAATTTTGAGCATGGTTATGTCAACATTAAAATATTGAGCATGGTTATGTCAACATTAAAATATTGAGCATGGTTATGTCAACATTAAAATATTGAGCATGGTTATGTCAATACTAAAATATTGAGCATGGTTATGTCAACATTAAAATATTGAGCATGGTTATGTCAACATTAAAATATTGAGCATGGTTATGTCAACATTACAATATTGAGCATGGTTATGTCAACATTAAAATATTGAGCATGGTTATGTCAACATTAAAATTAAACACTCAATATGTGATTCTTGAAAGTCATACAAAATATTTGCATTAAAGGTTTTATAATATCACAAAAAATACTCACAAGAACCGAACCTGCGACCTGAAGTCCTGAGTTTTGGTGTGCACTTCTATAACCTGATGATGATGATGATACAATCTCTGACGCGGTTCGAACGCAATGACGTGCATAAAACAGAGGGAGGTTTGACCTCCATTTTGATAAACAATTTAATATTGATTTTTTGATTACCTCTCACATGCACGCACACACTACTATTAAGTACCTCTCACATGCACACACTACTATTGGTTTATTAGATGCATTAATTCTACCCTTGGCTATCTGAGGGGGTGATTCGACCAATGGAAAACAACCCCTGCTATCACCCCTGGTCATTGTAAAGAAAGTAATAAAAGCATTTGTAAGGGTGGTGGAGTTGACAGTGAAAGCTAAAATCAAGATTAAATGTGATTTAAAAAAAAGTGGAAGGACCATTATTTAGGGGGTGAGAAGCATTACCTTGCCGTAACCACAGAATAAATAATAGTATAAGTACCGTAACACAGTTTTTAATTAGCACGGAAGGCAAAGTTCTCTTAATTAGATATACTTACGAGTATTTAGTAGTAGCATAGACTAACTAAACACAATAGACTTATAATCTCATACAAGAAAACGTGCATCGATGAATGATTGCCTACAACCACGCTAGATGTCACTGTTTTGAATCTGCTATAAACGATTGAAATCATTTTTACATGTATTTCGAATAGATAGATAAAACATGTTTTGCGAACATAGTTTCATAATTAAAAAATAAATTAGAAATTTAAATGTTTATTTTTTTTTAAATTAGGTAATTGGTTTAAAGTGCTGATTGAATGAATTTACTAGCGCCATCTAGAAATAGCCTGGAATTTTGCCAGCGCCATCTAGAAATAGCCTGGAATTTACCTTTTTTGAGTCATGTTTTCTTGTATGAGATTAGCGGTCTATTGTGTTTAGTTAGTCTATGGTAGTAGTAGAGCTTTTTTGTGAAAGAGTTCGTGCAGTAAGTACTACCACCATACCTATTTCTGCCGCAAAGCAGTAGTGCTCGTATTGCTGTGTTCCGGTTTGAACGGTAAGGGTGCCGGTGAAATTACAGGCACATGAGACTTTTCATCTTTATGTCTGAGGTTGGCGGGCGCAGTGCAATGCCACATAGGGCGCGTCTTAGGTGGACGTGACCTATGAGGTAATGCACTGTTCATAGGCAGAGGGTACCACTTAACATCAGGTGGGCCATGTGCATGTTCGGTCATTCAAGTAGTATTAAAAAAAACTTTGAAATTAATGCAAATGTTAATTATGATTTAATGTACCTATTCTGAGTGAAATGAACTTATCTTTATCTTATCTTATTTAACATAGGTTAAACTATACCGCGACTAACCCTTATCCAGCAAATTCAAATTCAAATTCAAATTCAGTCATTTCAGGCTGATAGCTCATAATTTAAAAAAAAAAGAAGAAAAAAAAGGTCTCTCAGATTTCGAAGAGAGACCGTCTACTCTTATTTTAGTTCTTTTCCTAGGGTTTTTTTTTTAGTTATTTTGTGTTATTTTGGTGGCATTTTAACCAATGTAGCTCGTCTATAGAGCACAAGTGTAGTGAAATTAAAAATGGAAGTGAATTGCGTGTCAAAATAAATTGGTGGAAATTGTCTACCAAAGTTTTAGTAAAACTACTTGGATGACGGAACAAGCAGATGGCCCACCTGATGTTAAGCGGTAACCTCTGCCTATGAACAGTGCATTACCTCATAGGTCACGTCCACCTAGGACGCGCCCTATGTGGCATTGCACTGCACCCGCTACCCTGATACATAAAGATGAAAAGTCTCATGTGTCTGTAATTTCACCGGCACCCATACCCTTCAAACCGGAACACAGCAATGCAAGCACTACTGCTTTGTGGCAGAAATAGGCATGGTGGTAGTACTTCCCCGGACGAACTCTTTCATAAGAAAGCTCTACTACTACTAACTGCGACCGTTTTACTAAAACAAGACTTGACGAGACTTTGACGACGGAAGGAGTGTAACGTTGCAAATTTTATTGAAAATACACCAATGAAAATAAAAAATCACTTAAAAATGGCAAATGCACAAACCGTACGGCGCCAATTATAAAGATACAAAAATACAAGCACCGATTCCTCCAAGGGTTGCCAGCTTAAAAACTCCAAAATGGTCAAATGTCATTAGTATGGAGTATATAAAACAAAGTCGTGTTAGTTACACCACTTATAACTCAAGAACGGGTGAACCTATTTGGCTGAAAATTGGTGGGGAGGTAGCTTAGAACCAGGAGATAGACATAGGGGGAGGGGTAGGAGGGGGGTCACCGGGGGCTACCCGTGCGAAACCGGGGCGAGTCGCTAGTAAAAAAATAAAAGAACTAATAAAAGAAAATAAACCGACTTCGAAGCTAGGATTTTTTTCCCAATACAAGATTTTATAAAATTAGTGATCGTACCCGTGTGCTGATCAAAATGAGCCCGAACATGCCCAGTCTACTATCCCTCGAGGAGTTCCGTTGTCCACCTTCCGTCTCCATCATCAGATCAGCTCGCTGTCACCATCATAGTGTATTGTCATCGGAACTTGACAGGTATGCCAAGTTTCAGCTCAATCGGAAATCGGAAAGTCACCCTTATCGCCACCCGTGAAATACTTGTCATTGAGCAGTTCCATCTCTGAAGCCCAATTCTCCTATTTATTTTAAAGGCACACTGACCAAAACCGACCGAAATCTGTTGACCGAATCGAGACTGTATTGTAAGTTGACTAAAAATTGGTATTCTGCTCCCTGATAACAACAATATAATCTACTTTCGATTATTGGGACGTATGTTAGAGTAGGATAGTGCTATATAATAATTGTAACGAGTGAAAGAGAGAATTCTCAGAACTTTGAAACATTCCATTTACAGTCACATTTCGATATAATCACATTCCGCGTTGTATTGTCAGGTGAGCAGAATACCATTTTTGACGTTTGTGACAATCGACACTAGATCGTAGCATGATCCGAACTTTAATTTGACTATTTTTTATTACGAGAATTGGGCTTCTGGTCTTTTTCAAGTTTTTTGAAGTCGATTAGCAACATAAATTACCAGGTTGTTCGCAAAAGTGTAGTTGTTTATTTGTTGCTAAATCAAGGTGTAAGGGCTGAACCGATTTCAATAAAATTTGGTACACAGATAGATTATGACCTGTATTGACACATAGGCAACTTTTTATCGTGGTTAAACGTGTTATCAAATTTCATTGAGTCGCGCGTTTAAATCTTTTCAAAGACATTTCGGACTTCATATTCAAATACGTTTTGAGCGAGGTGCAAAAAAATATCGGTTTTAGGGTTCAGCACAATGGTAACCAAAACGTTTCCTCCCCCCCCCCCCCCCTAATCCCCTCCCCCATATCTCTATATATCTAGGAGGTGTCTAATTTAGAATAGATTTTTTCAACACACTTGCTCATAAAGTGGCTCTAATTTCACCGGTACGTATGCCGGTGAAATCACAGGCATATGGGGCTTTTTATCTTTATGTCTCAGTGTAGTGAGTGCGGTACAATAGCACATAAGGCCGCGTCCTAGGTGGACGTGACCTATGGGGTAATATATTTTTCAACACACTTGCTCATAAAGTGGCTCTTATTTCACCACAATTAGGCCCATAATGACACCTGTAATCAAACTGTGACTTTTTCATTGCTATTATTCACAAGTGAGTTACAGAGACCGTTGAACATTTACACAGAGTGTGTAGGTATATCTGTTTTATTATTATTATTACTGTATTATTATACGGAACCCAGAAGGCTCACCGGCCGATTCGCGCATGGCGTGTTCCCCGCCTGTGAATCACGAGACCGGTCCTCGGCTACCGTGTTACGCAGCGCGTTTCCACTGTCGCACGATAAAATACACTTTCTTAATCCGTCTAAGTGACGTGCAGAGTAGCCAAACTTCTCTCATCCACAAAGAATTTCTAAAAATTTACGATGAACACACTATGAACGCCAAAATATGGCACCTTTGAAAATTCTAACAATAAATAAATCAATAAATAATGCTGGACATTTCACACAATATTATCTAGCCCCAAGCTAAGCAGGGCTTGTGTTATGGGTACTAAATAACTGATATACTTAATGCAATACATTACTTGTACTATTATTTATTCTGTGACCTTACATAGATAGTTTTTTTTATTATACATCAAAAATACTCAGAATACCCTGAAAAAATATTTGCAGATCATACAAATATTAGTTCCAAGGCGGGAATCGAACCCGCAACCTCCTGCGTCGCAGGCGAACCTTCGCCCGCCGTGCCACAGAGACAATTTTGATACATGGTCTATGATGAGGACGGTATAAGGTTTTCAGAATTCATAATAATCATCATCATTATCGACTGTAGAAGTCCACCGCTGGCCTCCCCCATCTATCTACATCTACATCTACACTAATATTATAAAGAGGAAAGATTTGTATTTTTGTGTGTGTGTGTATGTTTGTAATGAATAAACTCAAAAACTACTGTGCCGATTTCAAAAATTATATCATCATTGGAAACCTACAATCACCCTGAGTGACATAGGCTAACAGGCGGGGGATAGGTTAGGGGGGCTGTTTTACTACCCGTGCGAAACCAGGATCAGTTCCTAGTTAAATATAAAGATGAACGGTCTTGAGCTTGTAATGATTCAGCCTTATTAGTCTGACTTACAAGAACCTCTTAGGTTGTTTCAAGAATTAAAACACAAGTACTATTTTAGAATAGAGACTTTTTTTGAATTTGAATATTGAAGGAACGGTATGAAACGAAAGGTCAGTAGGGGCAGTCAGATTTGTGAGCTCGAAGGAAAAGTAACACGTGGAAGCGCTGCGAGACAGTATTGAAAAAGTGATTAATCCAGGAGATAGTGAAATGATTGATTGCGCCTTGGGCAGCTCTCTATCAGGACCAGAGAGCTGTTTCAAATGGAAATCGCAAACTTAACTGCTTTGCGTCGCTGACGAAGTCTTGGGAATGGTGACAAGGCGGACCTCAGAAGATAGAATCGCGTACCTAGATCAGATTGGGCATCCTAGGCTGTATTATGGCTTCCGTTTTAAAGGCCTGCAGTAGCCCACGACTTTGCTTTTGCTAGTGGCGGAGGTGAGGAAGTAATTCAGGAAGCCCTTCAAGTCATTGTGACACTCATAATTATCTGCCTCTAGTGAAAAGCGAAATCGTTCACGGTGGTTCTCGGGACATGTCATAGGCTCTCCGTCCAGGCCTGACATCCCTGGCCATGGCCTATGGTCATGCCCCCCCCTAGTTTCTCTAGAATAGGTATCTCAGCATTGCACTTCGCTGAGAGACAAACACATTTTCCTTGCACATAAATGTGAGCTCGCGTGCTCTAGATTTGCCACTTACACACCCAGAATAGATAGGTATATGAGGTACATTATAGGTCTTCATCAGTATTAGAGCGTTTCTTCGTCCAGGTTACTGCTTGGCACTTCTTATAATCCTAGGGAATAAGCTAGTACTCTGACATTCACACAATACAAGCACAAATAACTAAAAAGACAAGCAAATGCAAGCTTGGCTAAATAAAAACACTTCTAGTTAGGAAAATTAGCTAGGCTACATATCCGGGCGCGAAACTGCTTTGAAAACCTAAATAATTCACCTTGAGTCTCCAAGTTAGAGCCGAGAGGCTGGTTCTAGTATTGGCTATCGCTAGTTTAAACCCATAATCAGCCATGCCGAGCAGTGCTGTTGGACTCTCCTGTTAAACCAATACAGGACTCCGTAAAACCTTGGGACCTTGAACTTAAAGGACGAAAGTCCTAGGGCCCTATGAGAACAGTTTCTTGACTTTATTTGTGAGATTCCCTGCCTTAAATAACAAATAAAATATCTTCATAACCTAAATATGCTAAGAACTGAAATCTATTATGTTGAATTGTAATCAGGAGGAGTTCCTGTGAAACCTGGCTCTACGGACGTCAAATGAGTCTTCAATCCATGGTCGAAAGGCTATTCTAATATATTGGCTATCGCTAGTTTAAACCCATAACCAGTCATGCCGAGCAGTACTGTTGGACTCTCCTGTTAAACCAATACAGGACTCCGTAAAACCTTGGGACCTTGAACTTAAAGGACAAAAGTCCTAGGGCCCTATGGGAATAGCTTCTTGACTATATTTGGGAGATTCCCCGCCTTAATTATTCTTTGAGGATTCAGAGAGACGCCTTCGAGCAGTGATTTGCAGGAATAACTCCTGATCTTCAAATTAACATTCTTTTTTTACCACTTCTCTCCAGTGAGATCTTTGTTCACGTATTTTTACAGTATTAGGACATGCGAGAGTTTATAGAGATCCTTGGGGAGAACTTAGTAAAGCTTTCCTCTTTTCTCTCTTTGAAGGTAGAGACTATACGTACAGACTTACTATAGAATTTATTATTAAAGTAAATTCCTTTATATTGCGGAGGAGACCTGACCAGAGTATATGTGCTGAGGGTCACTGAGAAGCGCGTAGGAGGTGCGCCCTCTTTACTGCAAAACCAAATTATTTTGTTCCATTTCGAAGATTTTCCTTAAAGAACTGAGTTACTGCTAAGATTTCACAACGTAGAGTCCTTTCCATAAAGACGATCACGCCGGCCAATGCATTTAGTTCATTTCATAAAATATCCCTAGGGAAATACGGTTCTAATAGGGGGGGGTTGTTACAATTTGGTTGCCTTTTGCCAGGATGAATTTATGGGTTACTACGGGTAAGAATTTTAAAAGGGTCGTATGATGTGGGGGAGGTTGTAAAGTATAGGGGAGGTTTGTTTAGAGTGGGGGAGGTTTGGTTTGTATGGAGTTTTATTTGGGGAAATTTTGTAAATTCATTTGGGGCGTTAGATATGAACTGAATGTGTATATAAATGACTAATACTGAATGTATGATAAAAGTGTGAATTGATTTCACACAATTTGCTGTTCGTGTAAATAGGAAGGATATCTTCGAAATGGTGGTATTGGTTTTGCAGTCGGTGCACCTTTTTGAGCAAGGAGATTATTGGGCAGTTTAGTTTTATTCCCTTGGAAAATAAGTTTAGCATGTTTTGGTTGCTTTGTCATTGGTGACATTTCCAAATATAGATTATCTCTTAGGTCATTCAATGAGTCTTGAGTCTCGGTAGGTTGGTAGTTTTGTCCAGAATTTCTGAGTTTCAAAGTGGGAAAAGGGTCGCTTGTGGGATCCTAGTTTTGGTTAAATAAAATATTTTCGGTTACAGTGCAAACTATTCTTTGGTTTATGAATAGAGGTGTTGTCTATTTTTGGTTGATGTCTTGTCATGTCATGTGTCAATCGTACGAAGAAAATTTTATTGGAAAATTAAAATAATTCGTTTACAAAGTAGGAAATCATCTATAGTCGTCGTAGAATCCTCGGCGTTGCTGTCCGGTCGTCAAGAGTCCGTGTTTTCATAGCTGTTGGTAGCTGGTGAGGAGTTGTCGGAGGCTCCTTGAGTCATCTCTAGGTTAAAGAGCAGTGGTAGCAAAATTGAGGATTCCTAGGCCACCTTTACAAGAACTGACTGAGCTAGGTTGCCGGCAGGAAGCTTGAGGGGACCTTAGTTCGTATCGTGGAACTTAGAGTGTGTTGTGTTTATAGGTGTTCTTGAAAAATAAAATACATCTTTCTTTGAGGAATGTTTTAATATCTCCGTCTTCTTAGAAAACCACTTAGAACATAGAATACGGGCGAGGTTGTTTTGGTCGCGGGAGTTTCGTACGTTATCTGTAATTAAATAAACAAATTGTTAGAATTGTTCGGGAAAAGCATTTAAGGGTGCGTCACTTCAAAAAATTAAATGTGCAAAGAGTTAGATTTAAATAGCATATACTTCCTTTTTCTTAAAGTAGGGTAGAGTAAAAGCGGGACTTAAATAGCATATACTTCCTAATTCTTAAAGTAGGGTAGAGTAAAAGTGAGACTTAAATATCTTATACTTCCTGTTCCTTAAAGTAGGGTAAAGAAAAATAATGTAATAAGGGATTTGAATAACATATACTTCCTGTTTTCTTAAGTAGGGTAAAGAAAAATAATATTAGAAGGGACCTGTATAGCATAAACTACCTTGTTTCTAAAGTTGGGTAAAGATAAATTATGTAAAAGGGGACTAGAATAGCATATACTTGCTTATTTCTTAAAGTTGGGTAAGACTATTTAGAATAGGGAACTGTCTTTGATCAATATTATTCGTTGTTGTAAGCAAGTTTTTGGAAATACGCGGTTAGCAGGGAATCGAGGGTAGTAATAACGGATTTTTGCTGGAAGCTGGGGATAGTTGGAGCTGATGTTGATCAGAGTTCACAGTACTTACTTGGAGCTAGTAGGAGTCCCACTTTATCAGGTCCTGGTCCTATCAGTAGAAGACGTCATTCGTTTGGAGATGATTGAAAGAAAGTTCTTGAGGTTTTAGCATCAGCAGCGGGTAGCGTTTATTTATGATTTCAGGGCTGGTGAATTATCTTAGCGGTTCTTCCTGATTTATTGTTTATTTAGCAAATTAATCGCTGAAAATTTATTTTGGGAATAACAGTATTGAAGTAAGCTGTCAAAAATAATTTTGTCATAAACTTAGGCCGTTGCGAGGTGTCAAAAGAGTTTGCATAGGTTTTACTTTTGAGGTTTTAGTTAAGGGGGTCCGTGTATGGAGGAAGGCTATTGTACCATTGTTTTTGGAGCGTTGGTGATTGCTAGAGATAGTCAGAAAGAGCGTCGTGATCTTTGAGTGTCCGTTATGTAATGGCTGGTTCGATTTTGATGGAGTTTGTTGTGGGTGTGTAAATTGAATGAAATTGGGATTTAGAATTTGTGTTGCGATAGAGTATGAATTGAAGCATAGTAATTGATTGATTGTTTGAGTTGAAGCGGCTGAATCAATTTTGATGAAATTTGGAATGTTTAAAAAATTGAAGAAAGAATGGAATGGAGAAAGGGAATTCAGGAATGAGATTCGTACAGGATCACAGGAACTATAGTCTAGCTATTGTCAGAATGAATGAGGAAGACAATTAATCTAGTTAATATCCGTGGTGGATCCAGATACTAAATTCACATTTTTTTTTGTTAATATTTTGTTTAGATTTGGTTCGGAAAGTGGAAATAACGGGAAGGTAGACTTTTGAGGGACAATACTTCAGGGGAGGTAGTCAAACAGGAAAGATAAACATTAAGCAAGAAGAGTTGCTTGAGGGATTCATATTTCGTAGACGGTCTACGCAGGGTCTTCGGATTTCGCGAAATAAGTGAGGGAATTAACTGAAGCTAATCTAGGTAGCTAGTTTGAGTGAGGTTAAACGTTATTTATAGTCATGACGTAGTTTTTATTTATTTTTAAAGAATGCGATCTTTGGAACTTTAGGTTAATAGTATTGTTATTGGAACAAGATAATTGGGGAGGTATTTAACTTTGATTGGAAGTGGATTTAAGTTATGTTAAAACTTAGGATAATTTCCTAGGGCTAGTAAATTAGGTAAGGCTACCTAGGGAGTTCCTTTAACATCTTAGTTCATTTTTTTTTTTTTTTTTCCTTCTTTTCTTTTTGAGACTTAACTTTATTTAATTGTTTTGCTTGGGGCTTGTTTGGGAAATGAATATTTTTAAAGGGGTGTACATACTAGATAATTGTTTAGAGAAATAGCTTTGAGTTTTATAATGATTTATGAAGCTTTGACGGATTATGTTATTGGGGTTCAAATAATTTAAAGAAGGCATTCGAGATTTGAAAAACGGATCTTATCAAATTAGAAAAGTACTTGTTATTGATGGGGTGTCGTTATGTTTGAATTTTAAAACAACAGTCAGAGATTTAAATGGGGTTTGGAAATTTAACATCCGGCGTGTGAGACTGAACACTGCCTGCAGATAAATTTGGGGAGGATTGTAATGATTCAGCCTTATTAGTCTGACTTACAAGAACCTCTTAGGTTGTTTCAAGAATTAAAACACAAGTACTATTTTAGAATAGAGACTTTTTTTGAATTTGAATATTGAAGGAACGGTATGAAACGAAAGGTCAGTAGGGGCAGTCAGATTTGTGAGCTCGAAGGAAAAGTAACACGTGGAAGCGCTGCGAGACAGTATTGAAAAAGTGATTAATCCAGGAGATAGTGAAATGATTGATTGCGCCTTGGGCAGCTCTCTATCAGGACCAGAGAGCTGTTTCAAATGGAAATCGCAAACTTAACTGCTTTGCGTCGCTGACGAAGTCTTGGGAATGGTGACAAGGCGGACCTCAGAAGATAGAATCGCGTACCTAGATCAGATTGGGCATCCTAGGCTGTATTATGGCTTCCGTTTTAAAGGCCTGCAGTAGCCCACGACTTTGCTTTTGCTAGTGGCGGAGGTGAGGAAGTAATTCAGGAAGCCCTTCAAGTCATTGTGACACTCATAATTATCTGCCTCTAGTGAAAAGCGAAATCGTTCACGGTGGTTCTCGGGACATGTCATAGGCTCTCCGTCCAGGCCTGACATCCCTGGCCATGGCCTATGGTCATGCCCCCCCCTAGTTTCTCTAGAATAGGTATCTCAGCATTGCACTTCGCTGAGAGACAAACACATTTTCCTTGCACATAAATGTGAGCTCGCGTGCTCTAGATTTGCCACTTACACACCCAGAATAGATAGGTATATGAGGTACATTATAGGTCTTCATCAGTATTAGAGCGTTTCTTCGTCCAGGTTACTGCTTGGCACTTCTTATAATCCTAGGGAATAAGCTAGTACTCTGACATTCACACAATACAAGCACAAATAACTAAAAAGACAAGCAAATGCAAGCTTGGCTAAATAAAAACACTTCTAGTTAGGAAAATTAGCTAGGCTACATATCCGGGCGCGAAACTGCTTTGAAAACCTAAATAATTCACCTTGAGTCTCCAAGTTAGAGCCGAGAGGCTGGTTCTAGTATTGGCTATCGCTAGTTTAAACCCATAATCAGCCATGCCGAGCAGTGCTGTTGGACTCTCCTGTTAAACCAATACAGGACTCCGTAAAACCTTGGGACCTTGAACTTAAAGGACGAAAGTCCTAGGGCCCTATGAGAACAGTTTCTTGACTTTATTTGTGAGATTCCCTGCCTTAAATAACAAATAAAATATCTTCATAACCTAAATATGCTAAGAACTGAAATCTATTATGTTGAATTGTAATCAGGAGGAGTTCCTGTGAAACCTGGCTCTACGGACGTCAAATGAGTCTTCAATCCATGGTCGAAAGGCTATTCTAATATATTGGCTATCGCTAGTTTAAACCCATAACCAGTCATGCCGAGCAGTACTGTTGGACTCTCCTGTTAAACCAATACAGGACTCCGTAAAACCTTGGGACCTTGAACTTAAAGGACAAAAGTCCTAGGGCCCTATGGGAATAGCTTCTTGACTATATTTGGGAGATTCCCCGCCTTAATTATTCTTTGAGGATTCAGAGAGACGCCTTCGAGCAGTGATTTGCAGGAATAACTCCTGATCTTCAAATTAACATTCTTTTTTTACCACTTCTCTCCAGTGAGATCTTTGTTCACGTATTTTTACAGTATTAGGACATGCGAGAGTTTATAGAGATCCTTGGGGAGAACTTAGTAAAGCTTTCCTCTTTTCTCTCTTTGAAGGTAGAGACTATACGTACAGACTTACTATAGAATTTATTATTAAAGTAAATTCCTTTATATTGCGGAGGAGACCTGACCAGAGTATATGTGCTGAGGGTCACTGAGAAGCGCGTAGGAGGTGCGCCCTCTTTACTGCAAAACCAAATTATTTTGTTCCATTTCGAAGATTTTCCTTAAAGAACTGAGTTACTGCTAAGATTTCACAACGTAGAGTCCTTTCCATAAAGACGATCACGCCGGCCAATGCATTTAGTTCATTTCATAAAATATCCCTAGGGAAATACGGTTCTAATAGGGGGGGGTTGTTACAAGCTGTCTCCATCCACCGACTTCCATTTACTTTTATAATGTACTTTGTTCATTGAGAGAGTGGCCTTGCCATACTGCGTTGTACGGTTTGTGGTAGTCACACGAGAACCTTTATTCCCGAACGGCTGTCAGTTCTGAAACTTTATTCCCATTTCCACTTTAGCTAATTTGTCTATTATTATGCTTCAATTTTCATTTTGATGAGTGTAACTTAACTATGAATTAGTTAAAATCTATTCGTTAGTTGTTTTAGTTGTAGTATCTAAGTAAGAATCTAAGTTGCTAAGCGCCCTCAAACAAGGGCCTCTACTCCAATATGCTCAACTATCTGTTCAACCAGTTGAACATATTGGATGATTTTTCTCCAATTTTTTCAACTTTAAAATGTATTTGAACTCTTTGGACTGAAAATTACAATAAGTTCAAATTCAATATGGCCTGTAGAGGGCGAGTAAATAGTCATAAGCATGCATAAGTCGGAATAAATAGGTATTTTTAGTTATATAATAGGTATTTTTATTTATTTATGTTAATTTTAATTTGGCTTAATTGCTATTTATCTTTTTTGTAATTTATGTTTTTTTTTTGCCTGAAATAAAGAAATATTGTATAAGTGCTTACAAGTTAATAAGCCCAAATTATTACACTTATTTATGCAAATATATATATCTGGAATCTTGAATCACTTCAACTCGCTAATTCTGAGGGCTGTATCGGGCTAGTTCTTCTACGGACTTCCTCACTTCGGTTTCTATTACGTAGAATAATAAACAATAATAGTTTGTCTGGACTATATCTGTCATACGACCTTGACACCGCGCCGGCCGCGCCGCATGAGTCAATGGAAACGCGCACATGCCATTGACACGTAGCGAGACTCTCATAGCCGGGGTTACCAGCTTTGGAAAAAACAGACTCCAGATAATATTATAAATTTCATTTTAGCCGGGTTCCTGTCCGCCATGCATCAAGTTCATTAGTTAGTAGTATCATTTAGTAGTAGTACTATCATTTAGTAGTAGTAGAACTTTTTTGTGAAAGAGTTCGTCCGGGGAAGTACTACCACCATACCTATTTCTGCCGCAAAGCAGTAGTGCTCGCATTGCTGTGTTCCGGTTTGAAGGGTATGATGGGTGCCGGTGAAATTACAGGCACATGAGACTTTTCATCTTTTCAGGTGCACGTGACCTATGAGGTCATTGTTATAGGCAGAGGGTACCGCTTAACATCGATTAACATCAGGTGGGCAATCAGCTTGTTTCGTAAATCACAAAATTAAAAAAAAAACAATTCAAAATGATGAGCTCCTAGCGGATTTATTGAGAAACTCAGTAAGACCATACAAAAAACAAGCCGAGAGAACGAATGGCTAACCTAGGCTAGGCCTAACCTAGAATTAGAATTTTCGCTAGATCTGTGGGCCAAATAGTTCTTTTTTTTCAGACATTGGACCTGCGATGTCCTAATAAATAATGTCAATCGAAACGCTAGACATAGAGCCAGGGTGGCCCAAATTGGTACCCAAACTGAGTAGTTCCTATTCGATCCCTTGGCCATGATCCTGTGGACTTTGATCGTCCTGTTTGATCCCTTAACATTTTTAGGCAACTTTCAAATTCCTGATGGATCCCCCTGTCGGTTTTGTTAGAGAAGTACAGTCGGCGTAAAAAAAAGAATAAGAATATCTTTATTAAGGGTTGCACCATCGTGGAAAGACGTGACGAGTGGTGAGCTCATCGCCGCCTTTGCTTCCCATGACTGACTCTGCTAACGCTTTCTTCCAGTAATAACACATTCCACAATAAGCTAGCAGCCAGGACAAATCTTATACCAACGAATTTGACTTACAGTCTGGGGTATTTAATTTCAATACTTGGAAAAAACGATGTAGGTTGAATTCGGGCTACTAACGAGGTAGGTTGAATTCGGGCTACTAACGAGGTAGGTTGAATTCGGGTTACTAACGAGGTAGGTTGAATTCGGGCTACTAACGAGGTAGGTTGAATTCGGGCTACTAACGAGGTAGGTTGAATTCGGGCTACTTACACTTGTTATTTATCATGAATTCGAAGATTTCAATGGAGGTTAATCAGGAGGGGGTCTCTGATAGGTTTGGGCTCATTTTGATCAGCTGACGGTTCTGTTTATAAATTTAATAAAAAGTTATTTTGTTATGGTATTTGTTTATGTAAAAGTTTTTTTTCAGATTGTTCGTAAGATCTGCTTCGTCAGATGTATCATTTTTACAAGCTTTTATTTAACTTGCAATGTATGTATGCATGTTCCAATGGATCAATCTCAATGGATCATACAGGAACTACTCTGTTTGTCCGGGTGAAATCTTGCAACTGAATTTTAAATCAGTTATCCTCAACAGATTGAGATGAAATTAGGCATACCTGTCAAGTTCCGATGACAATGCAATATTATCGTGGCAGTGAGCTGATCTGATTATGGAGACAACGGAACTCCTCGATGGATAATAGTAGACTGGCTGTGTTTAGGCTCATTTTGATCAGCACACAGTTACGATCACTAATTTTATAAATGCTTGTATTATTAAATGTATTTTTCACAAAAAACTTTGTTGTATACATCTTTAGTGTCCCTGCAAAACTCCAAGTAACTAGGTACCTGCAATATGGTCTCATTCCGGTGTCCGTCTGTCTGTGTGACCATGCCATGAACGCTAGACATAAAAGTGTCAGCATATTATGTCACTCGGCGTGGGCAAGGTCAAACTGAGTAGCGTCAGTTAGGCAGGTCACGTTTCGACGAGTGGCAGCTTGTGTCAGCACTAATCTTGTACGGACAGGTTTGGAGGATAGTCCAGACATGTTTTTACGACAAACAAATTACCTAATCATGTTTTAGAACTTATTATAATGGGTAGTACGGGCCTACCGCTCGGGCACTTTAATCTATAGTTAATTTTACTCTTTTACGGATATTGTACTTGATTTCATTAAAAATCAAATCTAAGATTGGTAGTTTTGCGCTATACCACACCTTAATTCTCAGAGAATTTTCTACCAGCTAATCCTGGGCATGCTTGGCATGCTATAAAAATCAAATCTAAGATTGGTAGTTTTGCGCTATACCCCACCTTAATTCTCAGAGAATTTTCTACCAGCTAATCCTGGGCATGCTTGGCATGCTATAAAAATTAAATCTAAGATTGGTAGTTTTGCGCTATACCCCACCTTAATTCTCAGAGAATTTTCTACCAGCTAATCCTGGGCATGCTTGGCATGCTATAAAAATCAAATCTAAGATTGGTAGTTTTGCGCTATACCCCACCTTAATTCTCAGAGAATTTTCTACGAGCTAATCCTGGGCATGCTTGGCATGCTATAAAAATCAAATCTAAGATTGGTAGTTTTGCGCTATACCCCACCTTAATTCTCAGAGCATTTTCTACCAGCTAATCCTGGGCATGCTTTGCATGCTATAAAAATCAAATCTAAGATTGGTAGTTTTGCGCTATACCCCACCTTAATTCTCAGAGCATTTTCTACCAGCTAATCCTGGGCATGCTTGGCATGCTATAAAAATCAAATCTAAGATTGGTAGTTTTGCGCTATGCCCCACCTTAATGCTTGTGCTCTAAAATAGACGAGCTACATTGGTTAAAATGCCACCAAAATTACACAAAATAACTCAAAAAACACTATGAAATAAAATACAATAAAAGAAGACGACGTCTCTTTTCGGAAATGGCGCAAAGAGACGACACCTTATTTCTTTTCATGAAACAAAACTTATAAAATGGTTCATAGATGGCGCTGTTAGGCGTTTCCATATTTTTCAGAGGTTTTAATTTTATAGAATCATACTTTTTTTGTTTGAAATATATTTTCAAAAAGATTTTTAATTAAATTACTGATAAGAACCATGAGCTAAACATGAAATATGTATGAAACTAGTAAAATGCACGTGACTTCGTCCGCGTGGGTTTTTTTCCATTAACATAACTTCAAAACCCTATAATAATATAATTTCTCAATGAGGGGTTTTCACGGCCGTTTCACATCATGCCTATAGCCTTGAAAATAGATGGCGCCAGCTCTGTACTTAACTGTCAAAGTAAAGTGAAATGTCAACGTCAACAACGTAGTGATACATTTTCGTGGTATTTTGTTACTATCACACAAAAGCACAGACAATACATTTGTTAATTTTGACAACCATAGTTGAGTCAGCGCCATCTATCGAGCCAAACCGAACAACTTTTTTATTTTATTTCGAAAATGAAAAGCCCTCGTTTCGGAAATTCATTTCTTAGGGCACCCTTAGAACACAAAAGGAATGTACCTTCTAAAATTCAGGTCTCTTAGGACACTCTTCTTAGGTTGTTAGTCAGTGATTGAGTCCAGTCAGTGAGTCACGCAAGGATTTTATATATAAGTACGTAAAGTATTATTTTATAAGTGATTTAGGTAATGACGTATTTCAATACTTCTAGACGATAAGTTTTGCCTTTTTTTCTTTTTTTGAATAAGAGTAAGTATTTATTTTACTATTATATTTTTATTATAATAAACGCACTATTGTCTAGTTTTTTAATTTTAGTTTGATGTGAATACACATAAGTAATTGTTACTTTAATGTTGTCGTATGCATCTAGAATGTTCCTAATTATAAATGGTGTGTGCGTGTGTGTGTGTGTGTGTAGGTGTGTGTGTGTGGATGTGTGTAGATATATAAATGTAACAGATATATGTTTAAGCGTGTGTGTATAAAATATTTTAATTTTAATATGTATGTTTTAGTTTAAGTTAGCCCTTGTCCCTGTTTTCACACCAACAGGTTCAGTCAGCTATATAAGTCTAGTAACATTTTCAGTTACTCTTTTTTTTAATAATTTCATTTAAAATAGCAACTATGACCAGATTACGGTAAATAATAATATCAGATATATTATATCTAAAAACGATGTTAAAAATACCAGTAATTCAATAAATATACATAGACGATACAAACGCAATCATTCCAGCTACTTGTTTACAGGAACTCGAGTTTAAAATTAACGATGCGCTTTTGGCATTTAACGAATGGTTCCACGTTAACAATTTAAAATTAAATATTAATAAAACTAAAGCTATATTATTTCGAACGACTTCCCGTAGACATGAAACTATTGACATAATAAGTAACGGTGTGAAGGTAGAATTCACTGATAGCGTTAAATTTCTAGGGGTCCATATTGATCAGTTCTTAAACTGGAAATCAGAATTAGAATCAATTGAGAATTCGATAAGTTCAGCTTGTTATGCCATTAGAAGCTTAAGAGATGAAGTGGATCTTGATCAGCTTAAAACCGTTTACTACGCTTTGGTGGAGTCAAAGCTAAGGTATAGTGTCAAATTTTGGGGGAACAGTTACGACTATAATATAAATAGAGCTTTTGTAATTCAGAAACGTGCCATCCGCACTATGGTCCGGATACCTCCGTGGGAATCATGTAAAGACCACTTTCGAAGCTTAAGCATTTTAACTCTTCCCAGCCTCTACATTTTAGTGGTTCTTGTGGATGTTGTCCGGCATCCTTCTAAGTATGAAACGCCAGTACAAAGAGAACTTAGATTAAAAACAAGAAGGAAAGATTTAGAGGCCCCTCTGTGTCCTAGATTAGGAGTTGCAATGCATGGCTGTCGGTATCAGGCAGTTAAATTGTTTAACTCGCTACCTGTTGTAATGAAGACCATTGATAGTCCAAGTGTATTCCAAAATAGACTAAAAAAGCTTTTGTTGGAAGGGTGCTATTATTCTTTAGATGACCTTGTCCTAACTAATGTAAATATTGATAGCACCTGACATTATATTTTTATTATTCTGACTTTAATTATTATTCTGACTATTTGTGAATTTATATGACATTTTGAATAGGTACAATAGTTAATTATCTTTAAAATTTAATTGTATAAAGTCCTTATTGTATGTTATTTTATTATGTGATTTCAGACACGATTGTAAATTGTTATAGAATTAAATAAATGAAATGAAAAAAAATGAAATATTAGCGTTTTTAATATTCAAATTAACACACGAAAAACAAATATTTTTATTTATTTAAATAAATTAAATGACATCACAAATTTAATGTAATTGAAAAAATAAATTGTAAAACAATTTGTAGCTTTCTATTATTCTTATATTCATATATGTTTTTCTAAGTCCTTTCTTTTTTTTCTTTTGGCTGTGGCTACTGAGGCTCTTTCAATTACCGGCTTACATTTTACACTTGTCAAAATTACATTCAATAAGACACTGGCACTAAAAAGTTAACAAGTAGACAGGCTGACATACAGTCAAACAATTTTTTTAGTAGCACAAGCGAGTGCTCATTTTACATGTCAAATTGACAAGACGTTTATAACGTCATATTTTTTTTGAATAAATTCCTTTTAAAGTCAAAAAATAGTATCAAAAGCAATTCCCAGGACTTATTTAATATTATAGTTAGAGAGTTTGTTTTAGTAAGTTTAACATTTTATTTTTAATTATTGTCTTGTTTTTTTTTTATTGATATTATGGCATTTATTTTTACAAGAAGCGCCTTTGGATTTATATTACGAGTATGTATATAAAATCAATATCCCTAATTCGGCTTGATACGTCTATTATATAGGTACTTATTAATAATAAAATAAAACAGTACAATTATTAAATAAATTGATAAAAATTAAAAATATGTTATAACACACGCTTAGCTCACTAATTTAAAGGCTATAAATAGAACATGTAATTTAAATAATAGAATAAAATTATTTTGTATCGAATTAATGAATGTGTCAAGATGAATAAAAATAAATTTCAATTAAATGTGTTGTCTAAAAATTCGTCCACAGAGTATTCTGTACCTGATGTATCATTGTCAGGGACTTTTTAATTATTCTGGTGTCTTTTATTGTTTTTTTATGATTATTTATTAACAAGAGTTATCTTAAAATGAGGTTAAGACATAATTTATATTTATTACTCGTTCAAAAAGTATTAAGAAAGAATAAAGTTCTCAACGAATTTAATCATTTTGAATTTCGAATACTCAAGTTTATAAATAAAATTTGAATATTATGTCTTGACGTTTAGTTTTGTATAGTTTTTTTATACTATTGGTTGTGACTGTCAAACTCAAATAAGAATTTTCATAAAAAAACATCTCTTTTTTACACCTGGTATCAAATAGTATAAAAAAACTTTGCAAAACTAAACGTCAAGACATATTCAAATTCTATTTATAAACGTGATTATTTGAAATTCAAAATTTAACAAGCTTTTAATTAACTTGCAATGTATGTCCGGATGGAATCTTGCAACTGAATTTTAAAGCAGTTATCCTCGATCGATTGAGATGATATTTGGCATACCTGTCAAGTTCAGATGACAATGCAATATTATAGTGACAGCGAGCTGATCTGATGATGGAGATAGAACTCCTCGAGGGATAATAGTAGACTGGCCGTGTTTAGGCTCATTTTGATCAGCACTCGGTTACAATCTCTAATTTTATAAAAGCTAGTATTGAAATAATATTTTTCACAAAAAACTTATTCAAATCGAATACACTTATAACCCCAGTTTATTAATTCAGAAAAAACATGATGTCTCAGGAAATTCTGAAAGTCTTAGCCAAAAAATTGAGATCTGTTCAGTGGTTTGATTCCAAGCAATTTGAGTAGGTACTTATAGAAAACAAATATGAATAGTCAAATTATAATTTAGAGCTTAGTAGAGTACTTAAATTAAAGTCTTACCTATTTTATTCATGGAAATCACATTGTCATTTTGAATCGTATTATAGGTAAGAATTGAATTTACGCCAATTAAAAAAAAACTGTGGCATTATATAATTAGGCTCAAGTCCCAACAGTGGGAACAAAGATGAATCCATTATGTAGGTATAGGGGTATATTTCTACTAAACCAATTGTATTAAAATTCGTTTACTCTCTGTAGATCCAGTGATCAAGATCCAATTGGTTCTGATAATGAATTGTCTCATACTTGTCACTTTTGCCAGTTTTGGTATTCTACTAACTTCAATGGTTTTTCAATTGCATTATAATTGTGACCATTTAGAAACAATCATAAAATCTTTCTGCGTAAAAATTCGTAAAATCATATATTTAGCATGATATCATATTTTTAATGATAATTGTAATTGAATTGTAATTGCATAGTACAATAATGGTTTTTCTTTAAAAAAAATAGCATTGGGCCTCAGCAAATTTACCCACTTTTGATATTCTAGTAACATCAATGGTTTTTCAATTGCATTATAATTATGATGAAACAATCGTAAAATCTCTCTTCGTAAAAATTCGTAAAATCATATATTTAGCAGACTACCATTTTTAATGATAATTGTAATTGAATTGTAATTGCATAGTACAATAATGGTATTTCTTTTAAAAAAAAATTGAATTGGTCCCCAGCTAATTCACCCAGATGACATGCTAAAAACTATATTTCAGTATCCACGTGACAAAGACCGCATGGTCTATCAGAAACGATGACAGCTATCTTTCAATCTCTCTGTCGTGACCTCGCTTCGTAGAGAGTATAATCAAGATCTTAACCTAGAAACTAGACTTACCAATTCTAGGTCAGACCTAGCATCACTGAAACACTTCACTACAATTTATTTAGAACTTGTCACCGGCACTGAGCTTGGTTATGTTCGAAAAACGAAAGAAAACCGCGCCGCGTCACACAACAGGGACAAAACTTGCGTTGCAATCTCAAAAACAGTGGAACCAAATTTTGTAGGAGCCTAACGCCTTCAGTTTCAGAGGGAGACAGTTGTACATTTGATAGCGGAGACTGGTTACGGGTTCAATGTACCAGCCTACGCCGCCGTGGGCGCGGGCGACGACCTCCGTCTCGCTCTGCCGCCGCGTCTGCGAGCGAGTGCGAGCGAGAAACGTGATGCGGTCTACTTTTTGTTCCGCTTTTGAATTTCGATCGATGTAGTGCGACGCGTACTCTTGGTACTTGCAATTTTTTTTCTATGCTATGTTTTTTTTTTGCGTAATATTGGAAAGTGATGTAATGGTACATAAATTTTGTATATTGCTGTATACACCCAAGATTATTTATTGTTGAACCTGTTTGTACAGCATTCTACAATTAACCTTGTCCAAATATTTTAGCTAGGTATCATCAATCTGCGTGAAGTATGAATAAAACTTCAATACTTTAAAAAAACGGGCTCGCTTAATGAGCTTGCATGATAGCAATCAAACAATTAGGTTATCGTTACGTTACTAGGTTTCTGCTATCACCCGCCCTTTTATAGTTTTTTAGGCAAACTAATTTAGACCAGGCAATACGGTGTACCCGTAGCCCCTTATTGCCTGGTCTAAATTAGCTTATCAATATTTAGTTACTATTCTTTAGTAGACACTTTTTAGTATAATATCTGTGGGTTTGAACTGGGAAACAGGTGGCAATTTTCTGCTATCTTTTTTCCATAATGCACTCTTGTGTCTCGCTCAGATTGATCATCTATGTTCCAGCGTGTTTTGCCTCGAAAATACAACGTTTTCCCTGTTCGCTTCACTCGCCGTTTATGACTATTGTTTCTGCTTGTTTTAGGCCGAAAATTAACCAATGATCATAACTTAGTTGCAATGAGTGTTCGCTCCTTTTTTCGAAATATATTTTATTAGTCTGCCTGCTTATTATCGCATTTTTTGTAGCTTGCTTTGCTCGTTTGTCATTGCTTTTTTGTCCAGCCTGGTAATTCCAAATTAAAATTTAGGACCACCTGAAGTCAAGAGTCTATGTAGGAATCAGACTAACAAGCCTCAACAGTTACAACAACATTAATTTAAATTTAAATTTTATTCAAACATTAACGGCAAAAAATGTTAAGTAATTAATGAGAGTATGAATGAGACAATGATGCGTTGATGCGGTCTTATGAATGTAATATGCTTGCAGACTGGCGACTTCCTTGTATAATCAGCTATTAATAGGATAGCTGCCAGCAGTTTTGGGTACTTATGTATTATTTTTATTATACCTAGTACAGATTAAAGGATAATCCAGTAAGTGATTTATGGTATACCAGTGTTGATCGACGCTACTCACTGTCTCAATGATTTAAAATCTGGGCAAGACCTAGAAAGTTTTCTTCGTAGAATTTGAGGATCATTTAACAGGTTCCCAAAATGGTAACAGAAAACGTGATAAACTGCCAGATATTGAAGGACATTTTGACCCAACATGGTAGTTAAATTGTCTGAAATCTAAACACTTTCCACTATAGAGCGCAGACCTGAGTTTCATCAGTTCTATAGATAGCTGCCTTCTTTATTATTAATCAGTGTTGAAACAATTAGGGGTTATAGGCTCAAATTGATGTGTCAAGTTAAACAATAAAAAATGCGAAACCACCTTAACCTTGAATTAATTTAAGTCGCAAGTCTGCAATGCATCGCGACAGCATCGTTTGGTAACAGCCGGCGACGTACAGAATCTATTTATAGCCTTTGTTCAATCAATTAGAGGTCTAGTTGAGTAATACTTGATGGTTTGTGCTTCTATTTTTAGCAGTTACAGGGTAAGAGTATCGTTTAGTTTGATGTATGAAAATAGGATTGTGATTCGTTTTATGTTAAAATTATTAACTCTTTAGATAATATTTATAAATAAAAATACTTAGTACGCAGCAATGTTGTGACAAAAAACACTCAATTACAAACACAATTTAAAAAATATGACTGCATTAATCAATAAATATTGCGTCTTCAAATTATTTAGAACCTTATAATTCATCGTAATGTATAGTGCTGTTAGTTGCTATGGCGATGATTAATTTATGAGTTCCAGCATTGACTTGATGCTAATGCCACATTTGGCTTGAATTCACGCATTGACACATGCAAAAGCTTATGTATAAATTAAGGTGCATCAGTTTTATGTGTTCTATTTGTATTTAAACCAATCTTTTTTATATCCAAATTATACAAAAAACATTAGGTACTTGTTGTTTGAGTCATATAGGTTGAAAATTTTGAAATCAGTTCCTTCATTTATATATTTATGTATGATAAAGAATATTATTTTATATGAAAATTTATGTATTAGAAGGTAGGTACGTAAAAATAAATGAAATAAAGTTCAAACAGTTAAAAAGGCAACGTTTTTTAAATTTAACTCAAAATACAATCAATATGGAGCTGGAAATTAGGAAGCTGAATTCCAAAAAGAGTCGTTTAACAAATATTCTGACAAGTTTCTTTATTTCTACTCAGAAAACAAGTGATACACATAACACACACAGAACTTGACATAAGTAAATCAATAGGAAAATACGTTGTCAAAACAAATTTACAACTACCCACAACGTAAGACATTTGCAAGACACACAATGGATTGCTCATGACATTCATTACTCGTTGAAGCGAACTAAAAAGTAACCTACATTATTGAACAGGTTTTAATTCAAGGGTATATTTTATTTGCAAGAATCCAGTCTATTCCATAAAAGAGTTGGCATGCTTGGAGAATTTGTGAGCCAACTGAATCTTAAATTAAGGCAAATTAAGGCAAATTAAATTTTCTGTCTCTAATTAGGGAAGTGAAATGGAAAATCACAACAAAATGCTGAAAATTGGCACGGTAAGAACTTTAGGTTGCGTGTCTTACTCGCACTTGTCCCTCTTTACATATAGCTGCAATGTAACTTGAAGTTTTTTGCATAACATCTCAACAACATCTATTAATGTTTTGGTTAAGTACCTATTTTGATTTCCAATATGTACCTACTACTACTGCCTTCATAAACTTCTTACATAAAAGTAACTACAGTGCATTAAAAGTCTCAAGTAACAATGTAAAATTACATTGTTGCTCTTCCATTATCGATATTTTACATTTATAATAACATTATAATAGCAAATAAAAAGTATTTTTATCATGAACATATTCTGCTACAATCTTATACGTGACGTCATTTTGTTACTCATTCAAACTTTTGGTTATTTTAATTTGATTTGCACAAGTAAATCATAATTTTAAGATATTAATTTCATCAAAACCCTCAAGTAAGCCCTTAATAAGAAGACCACGTTTTTCAACATAACATAACACCTTACAGTCAAATACATAGTCTGATCTCACAGGATTTTTTGTCGTGGTTATCAGGAACTACAAGTACCATGGTAACACAAAACATATACACGGAACAAATATTTGCAGATAAGATAAAATAAGGTAAGATTCAGAAGAGAAAAGAAAAGTTAAGAGGAAGGTTAAGGTTAGAGAATTTAAGATCATAGAAACATTTGTAAAGAAGTGGGAATCGTACCCGCAATCTCTCGCATCTCAGCCAGCTACTCACCTACCACGCCAAAGAGGTCATAGAATTATTTTCTGTGACATTTTACCAAAAAAACCGCAGACCACTACCAAGTCCGTAACATACACCCATGTTCCCGCGGAAGTGTCACCGCATTGCCTTAAGCCAAAAAGTAAAAGTATCAAAAATCACGGTCATTGTACGCTCTCGCCTGTTTTAGTGGGAGTGGGTAGGCGGCCCGCGTGCGAGGGAGACGGGTATAAGAATCCTCGCACCATCGTCTGCGAAAACTAACGGGACGATGCGCGAGCGCCGTTCGACCTCAACATTTTTTAAAACCAACTATTTTCTCGTGATTTAATTTGATTTTCGACGAAAATTATACAGTTTTGGATTCAGGAAGGAGAGTTTTACCATCTGTTGAGGGCACCTAGGGAGTTGTAGCTCTGTTATAATACCAAATCTGGATTCAAAAGAGAGAAGTAGGCATTCTATTTTTAGAATGCATTTTTTTCTGAGAAAACTTCCAGATTTTCTTGAAATCGCCATAAGGATGAGTAGTCAAATACCTATACCGTAGGAAATGTTGTTTTTTTTTTAGTTATTTTGATTCTAAAACGTAATATTTTGCAGTTGAAAAGTTTTACCGAACGCGTGTCGACTGTTACAGTCTAACGGGTTTTTTTTCATGTTTTTTTAATAATTTTTTACGAAATTGTTTTATTTCTTGTACATTAATACTGATCACGTATTTTGATATACTTTTATATTTAATTTATTTTAATTCAGGTAGTTTTATAGAGGTATAAACTAAATTAACTCGTATCTATTTTAAATTAATAGTTATTTATTTATATTATAATTTGAAAATAAGGTGGATCAATTGACATCGTAACAACAATAAATAAGATAATTAATAATTAATATTTTAGATTTTATTATAAAATAAATTATTTCCCACCAGACGAGTTACTTAGGAATTATTAAGTATTCGTTCATTATTAATATTATATTATTTGTTAATTAGTTATTATTGTGTATATTTTATTTCAAAATTAATATCTTCTCATTTAAATAAAAAACTAATACTTAACAGATATTGTATCGATAACTTTATCATTAAATATTAAAGTTTTTAACGACATTTGTCAATAATATAAAGTGCATTTGACATAAATATAAAAAACTATTTCAAAAATAAGAAGGTAACAACCTAATCGTGATTCTAGGCTAGGCTATCATATTTTTTTACCGTCGGTTCTCTTTCAATTGTTTTCAATTGCTCCTATGAGTTTTCAAACGAGTTAACTTATATAAAACAATTTAAAAAAATATATGCCAAGCCCACTTTATAAAACTCTGCTCATTACAACTGCAATAGGTCACGTCCACCAAGGACGCGCCCTAGCCCTACGTGGTATTGCTCAGTGCCTGCCACCTTGAGACCTGAGACAGAGTTGTAATGTGTCAGTGTCTGTAATTTCGCCAAATTTAATTGAAACATTTCTCTTCAAACCTGAACACAGCAATGCGAGAATTTCGGTAAAGATGATAGTTACGACTAATATCCATATGTTTAAAATTACTGATTGTCTTTCTGAAGGTCAATCAACTCACAACCAAAAAAAAAAAAAAAAAAGAATTAAGCTATTTTTATAAGGTGCATAAACCCAAGTACAAATAAACAACCCCTAGAGATGAAGGAATCAATTGGTGAAAACAGGGGGGCACTAAAAACAACCTCTAGACACGAGGCAATCGAATGGCTAAAACAGGGGGCACTAAAAACAACCCCGAGAGACGAGGCAATTGAATGGCTAAAACAGGGGGCACTAAAAACAACCCCTAGACACGAGGCAATCGAATGGCTAAAACAGGGGGCGCTAAAAATAACCCCTAGAGACGAGGCAATCGAATGGCTAAAACAAGGGGACACTAAAAACAACCCCTAGAGACGAGGCAATCGAATGGCAAAAACAGGGGGCACTAAAAACAACCCCTAGATACGGGGGAATCGAATGACGAAAACAGGGGGCACTAAAAACCACCCCTAGAAACGGGGGAATTGAATGGAAAAAACAGGGGACACTAAAAACGACCCCTACAGAGGAGGGAATAGAATGGCAAAAACAAGGGGCACTAAAAACAACCCCTAAAGATGAGGGTATCGAATGGCGATAACCAGGGGGCACTAAAAAGAACCCGTAGAGACGAGGAAATCGAATGGCAAAAACAGGGGGCACTAAAAACAATCCCTAGAGACGAGGAAATTGAATGGCAAAAACAGGGGACACTAAAAACAACCCCTAGAGACGAGGAAATCGAATGGCAAAAACAAGGGGCACTAAAAACAACTCTTAGAGACGGGGGAATCGAATGGCGAAAACAGGGGGACACTAAAAACAACCCCTAGAGACGGGGGAATTGAAAGGCAAAAACAGTGAGGAACTAAAAACAACTCCTAAAAACCGGGGAATCGAACGGCGAAAACAGGGTGGTCACTAAAAACAACCCCTAGATACGGAAGAATTGAGTGGCAAAAACAGTGGGGAACTAAAAACAACCCCTAGAGACGGGGGAATTGAAAAGTGAAAACAGGGGGCACTAAAACAACCCCTAACTACAGGGGAATCGAATGGTAAAAACAAGGGGGGCACTAAAAATAACCCCTCCCTAGAGACGGGGGAATCGAATGGCGAAAACAGTAATTTTCAATAGGCACTAAAAAAGAAATTTCTAGTATTGGTGTAAAATGGGTGTTATTTTTGGGGATGAAAATAAATACGTGGGTGAAGTAGCGGGAGTTCCAGTAGTCTAAAATGAAAATAAAATGGATATAGTTATATAATAGAGTTTTAAGTACAGCGCCATCTCTTGAAAAAGAATTGCTGTGCGGCAAACAAAATACTTACCTGTAAACAAGTAATTAAATTTGTAAAAAATAAAAAACCCTCAACGCAATGAAACGGCTGAACCGATTTTGATCAAACACAGCTAAGAACAATCCATATTAATTCACCTTTAAAAAATCTGGTTCATTCTTTCGGGAGCTACGATGCCACAGACAGACAGACACACACACACACACAGAAACACACACAAACACAAAAATTTACATGCATGATTATTTTCAAAAAAAAAGGTACTTCAAAGCTAGAAATTTATCCCTGATACAAGATTTTATAATATTAGTGATCGTAACCGTGTGCTGATCACAATGAGCCTAAACACGGCCAGTCTATACTATTATCCCTCGAGGAGTTCCGTTGTCCACCTTCCGTCTCCATCATCAGATCAGCTCGCTTTCACCATCATATTGTATTTTTATTGGAAATAGACGACTGGTATGCCAAATTTCAGCTCAATCGGATATCGGAAAGTCACCCTTATCGCCACCCGTGAAATACTTATCATTGAGTAGTTCCCATGGCTATCTCTGGTCTTCTTCATCAGTTCCACTTCACCAAGTGGCACTTTCTGAACACACATGCTTGATTTTTTGCTGAAAATACCGGAATCGGTATATTTCAAATATGTATCTATGTATAATTGGTGAAATTACAGGCACATGAGACTTTTCATTTTTATGTCTCAGGGTGGCGCACGCAGTTCAATGCCACATAGTGCGCGTCCTAGGTGGACGTCACCTATGAGGTAATGCACTGTTCATAGGCAGAGGTTACAGCTGGGCCATCTGCTTCTTCCGTCATTCAAGAAAAAAAAATGTATGCCTCTAATATTCGAGAGTTCTCACAATTCCTCATAGATCCCATCATCAGAATCAGATTTTAATGAAAATGAGACCAACCTGGAAGTAAATTGGGACAACTAAAAAAATATATGCAAATCAGTTCATAAATAAAGGAAATATGAGGTAACAAAAATAAAAAAATATATATAAAAAAACACGAGTTGAGAACCTTCTGCTTTTTTTGAAGTCAGTTAAAAATAAACCAAAAGGCGTCCCAGAACATGCTGTACGTACCTATCCCCAAAAGGGGGCAAATTACCTTACAACGAAAATTAACAACTTTTTCCGAAAAAAGTCAACTTCAACTCTATTTTTAACCCCCGACGCAAAAACGACGGGGTGTTAGGTATAAGTTTGACGTATCTGTGTGTGCGTGTGAGTGTGTGTCTGTCTGTGGCATCGTAACTCCCGAACAAATGAACCGTTTTTTTATTTTGTTTGAATGGTTTATTATTTGAAAGTGTTCTTAGCTATGTTTGATCTAAATCGATTCAGCCGTTTCATTGCGTTTAAGGTTTTTTTACTCTTCACAAAATTAATAACTTGTTTATTCTAATGTTTAGAAAGCCTTAAATTGGCAAGCTGTAGAGTTAAAAATTTGAAAAGATATTTTTAGTACACGAAATTATAAAAAAAAAAGCTTTTATGAAATGTAGGTACTTCCAACTGGTGATGATGATGAAACTAGTAATCAGAACTGTGTGCTGATCACAATGAGCCTAAACACGACCAGTCTACTATTATCCCTCGAGGAGTTCCGTTGTCCACCTTCCGTCTCCATCATCAGATCAGCTCGCTGTCACCATCATATTGTATTGTCATCGGAACTTGACAGGTATGACAAATGTCAATTCAATCGGATGGGTGGAACTGATTTACAGTTGCAAGATTTTACACCGAATTGTTTATTTTTTTTCATTTTGTTATTCAAAATACTTACCTATCATTATATTCCGAAATCTCCATCACAGTGCCTGAAAAAGACAGAAAAAGCTATTAATAAAAGGAAAAATAAATCTATAAGCACATTTCTGGTCACGACATAAAATACTAAAAAAACAAAGTCCAAAGCGATCAAAAATTAAATTACGAAAACTCTAACCCGCTAACAGAAACACATTAAAAATAATAAAAAGTAACTATACACGAAACTCGTTCATTACTACCCCAAAATTCAACCCCCTGAGAAAAACAACGAAGAATTTCCCCTTTCAAAAAAACTTCCCCCACCCTCCTAGTGCATTTTACATGGCAACGTAACGATTGATGTAACGACAAAAAGACATAGACAAATTGGAGTGAGATGGGGTTATAGGTTGGACAGAGATGAAAGATGCTCCCCCACGGATTCTATTTGTTGTCTGTGCGACGTTGCCACTCTGTGCAATGCTTTTTGACGTTTAAAATGCATTTTCACAGCAGTTTTAGTCTATAAATCTTTAATTTAAGTTAAGGAATTTTATTTAATTTTATTTTTGTGCCATTATTGAAAGAAATGTCGTTTTTTTTTAATTAGGTACATATTATTGTGTTTTTGAGTCATTTCTTGTAATTTTGGTGACATTTTAACCGGTGTAACTTGGATAAATAGCACATGTAGATGTAGTGAAATTTAAGTGTATTAAAATTAAAATTCAAAATCAAAATCTTTATTTCAGGCTTACTGAGAAATGCACTAAACCTAAACAGTAAGCCCATTACAACATAAATACCTTAGAAACGAACATACACATAAAAACACTTTATTTATAACTTAATCTAACACACATGTATTGCGTGTCTTTTCGAAATGGTGGATTATTCTCTGTAAACCTCGGTTTTTCTGCCACCATTTAAACTGGGTTATGACTTGACGGAGACTCTTGAAAAATTTAAGAAAAAACATATAGCATTGGCGAAATTGTATGGAGCACTCCTCAGAAGTCATTATAAGCAGAAAATTCGTTCGTAGTCTGTATTTCCGGTTATTTTTTTTCTATTTTTTTAACTGTGATAGACCTTTGTTTGAGCACGATCTCACCTGTTCGTAAGTGACGATGTGGCCGAAGATGAAACACAAAGGTCTAGAAAACTCGTCAGATTGAGCTGAAATTTGGCATAACTGTCAAGTTCCAATGATAATACAATGGTGACAGGGAGCTGATCTGATGATGGAGACAACCAATGATGTCTGAAGGTGGACAACGGAACTCCTCGAGGGATAATAGTAGACTGGTCGTGATGAGGCTCATTGTGATCAGCTCACAGTTCTAACTACAGTTTCATCACCATCAATAGTTACATTACATATAAGCTTTTTTTGGCAAATAATTTCACTGTTGGGATCACTATTTTATAAATCTTTGAATAACATATTTATCAACAATAATCAATTTTTTTAGGGTCCCGTACCCAAAGGGTAAAACGGGACCCTATTAATAAGGCTCCGCTGTCCGTCTGTCCGCCTGTCACCAGGCTGTATCTCAAGAACCGTGACAGTTATACAGTTGAAATTTTCACAGATGATGTATTTCTGTTGCCGCTATAACAAAAAATACTAAAAAACAGAATAAAATATATATTTAAGTTCCCCATACAACAAACGTGTTTTTTTTGCCGTATTTTATAGATAATGCTACGGCGCGAGTCCGACTCGCACTTAACTGGTTTTTTTTTTTTTACTTCTTGAATGACGGTACAAGCAGATGGCCCACCCACCTGATGTTAAGCGGTAACCTCTGCTTATGAACAGTGCATTATCATATAGGTCACGTCCAACTAGTACGCGCCCTATGTGGCATTGCACTGCGCCCGCCACCCTGAGATATAAGATGAAAAGTCTTATGTGCCTGTAATGAAAAGTCTCTGAGCTATGTCGATGACCTTAGTTCTCTGTCGGATAACTTCGTTGCGGATTTTATCCCTCAGAGAAACTCCGAGCATAGCTCGTTCCATAGCACGCTGAGCGACCTTGTATCACAATGTACTATTACGAGGCTCCACACAAAATCACCTGTCAAAAGTGTTAGCAACGTGACGCTGTAATGTCAGTGACACACTGACATAGTTTTCCTAACCTAGGACAATTTGGAATCTGTTTACACTGCTACAAAGTATTCAATTTTGTTAGTAGTAGAGCTTTTTTGTGAAAGAGTTCGTCCTGGGAAGTACTACCACCATACCTTTTTCTGCCGCAAAGCAGTAGTGCTCGCATTGCTCTGTTCCGGTTTGAAGGGTAAGGTAGCCGGTGAAATTACAGGCACATGAGACTTCTCATCTTATGTCTCAGGGTGGCGGGCACAGTGCAATACCACATAGGGTGCGTCCTAGGTGGACGTGACCTAATGCACTGTTCATAGGCAGAGGTTACCGCTTGACATCAGGTGGGCCATCTGCTTGGTTCGTCATTCAAGATATTAAAAAAAAACTGAAAAAGATACCTTAAACAAATTATAAAAGAGTTTTTAATTGCGAGAAAATTTCCAAAGAGATTCTCAACATTCAGAATTTAGGAATTTATAAAACAAATATAATTTAAACACATAAATTATATGCTACACTTATGAAACCAAGTCTGTCCGTCCGTCCATCACAAGTATAAGGTACTAGCACTTGGCCAAATAATTAATTGAAATATTGAGATCCCAAAAAAACTCAAGGCAAATACATATTGACAGACAAATAATTTTTCGAAATTGATAAGTGTCATCAGAGTGATGAGTTTCATCCATATCGGTAGATACATAGGCGTTAAAGTCATAACCCTACCTCATTAAAGTCGGGCAAAAAGCGTCCGTCAAATCACCACTTGTCACTGATGGAGTGCTGTGAACGAACCTCGCGAGATAACGTCATGTGACCTTGCGCGTATGTATTTAGTTTAACTAGTGTCCGTTCGCGGCTTCCCTCACATTTAACCAGGATAAAAAAAATCCATGAACAAAAATCAAGGAATCCATGTGAAAATCCTGTATTGAGTTAGTTATTGGCTAAACGGCTCGATAATAACAAAAAATAACTTATGGACTTATTAGTAAAATTCGTTGGTATAAGATTTGGGTGTTTTCTATGTATAATAAAAAATATCTATCTATGTAATGTATTATATTAAGTATATCAGTTATCTAGTACCCATAACACAAGCTCTGGCTTAGCTTGGGGCTAGATAATGTTGTGTGAACTTGTCCAGCATTATTTATTTATTTATTTATTATTTGTCTTGGCTGCTAGCTTACAAGAGTGGGGTATAACGCAAAATTACCAATCTTATAGGTATTAGATTTTTAACTGACTAAATCAAGTACAATATTCAAATTATAAATATACATAGATACTACATAATAATTCCGAGGGATCACTGTACCAGAAACAAGATAGGACAAAAAATTATCTATAGAAAAAAAAACAAAGTTTCTTTTAACTTTTGTCTAGATACGATTGTTTATTAAAACGCATATTATTGGATAAACAATTAGATAAATAAAATCAATACAACAAAGCCGAAGGTTTACTGTAGGGGTGTGGTATCCATCTATCTATCTATATGCCAAATTTCATAAAAATCGGTTCAGCCGTTTTGGCGTGATTCAGTAACAAATATACCAACATCCAAACATCCAGACATCCGAAAATCGTAACTTAACGTTTTTTTTTAATGGAATAAATAGGCAAACTATCGTACGGCCCGCACCTGATGTGAAGTGGTCACCGTTGCTTATAGACACCGGCAACACCGGGGGTATTGTCGATGCGCTGCCTACCCTGAAGGAATTTATGAACATTTTTCTTGAAGCAACACATGTTGTAACCAAGCGGGAAAACCTCAGATGGAAGCTCATTCCATAGTTTATAGGTATGAGGAAGAAATGATATCGAGAAACGAGTCGTACGAGAAACCCAGGGCTCTATGATGTGGATGAGCTTCATAACATTGAATTTCTGATGTTAGTGGGATTGCGTTGTATAACGTTTCATCATCATTATCAGCCTGTACACGTCCACTGCTGGACATAGACCTCCCCCATAGATTACCATGTATTGCTTGGAGTCTCTCTAATGGATAAGATTATCGAGGTTATCCGACAGAGAACCAAAATTCTCGACATATCCCAGAGGATTAGCAAGCTGAAGTGGCAGTGGGGCGGTCATGTCTGCAGAAGAACCGATAACCGGTGGAATAAGCGAGTTCTTGAGTGGAGACCGCGTCTTGGCAAACGTAGTGTAGGGCACCCTCTGGCTAGTGGAGCGACGACTTGCGCGGGGTGGCTGGCAGAAACTGGATGAGGAGAGCCTCAGATCGGGCTCAGTGGCGTGCCATGGAGAGACCTATGTCCAGCAGTGGTCTTTTTTTTTTTTTTTTGTACTACTACTTGGAATGACTGATCAACCAGATGGCCCACCTGAGGTAATGTGGTGCTATGAACAGTGCATTACCCTATGTGGCATTGCACTGCGCCTGCCACCCTAAGACATGTGCCTGTAATTTCACCGGCACCGTTACCCTTCAAACCGGAACACAGCAATGCGAGCACTACTTCTTTGCGGTAGAAATAGGTACGGTGGTAGTACCTACTTCCCCGCCGGATGAACTCTTTCACAAAAAAGCTCTACTACTTCTAACTGCAGTAGGTTGATGATGATGATCATGATAGATTACCATGATGAACGTTCTTGAGCCGTCTTCATCCACCAACTTCCTGCGACCTTTAAAATGCGTCGTTCGGTTCTTGGTCGACATCAGATAATTTTTGTTACATTATATCAAGATAGGTAACTGCGAGCTATGTTGTCTTCCCATTTAAAACATCTAATTATTTCCGAGAGCTTAGTAACTATCCTGTGTTAATACTAGGTGTAATATTACTAGGTGTAATATTACTAGGTGTAATATTACTAGGTGTAATATTACTAGGTGTAATATTACTAGGTGTAATATTACTAGGTGTAATATTACTAGGTGTAATATTACTAGGTGTAATATTACTAGGTGTAATATTACTAGGTGTAATATTACTAGGTGTAATATTACTAGGTGTAATATTACTAGGTGTAATATTACTAGGTGTAACATTACTAGGTGTAACATTACTAGGTGTAATATTACTAGGTGTAATATTACTAGGTGTAATATTACTAGGTGTAATATTACTAGGTGTAATATTACTAGGTGTAATATTACTAGGTGTAATATTACTAGGTGTAATATTACTAGGTGTAATATTACTAGGTGTAATATTACTAGGTGTAATATTACTAGGTGTAATATTACTAGGTGTAATATTACTAGGTGTAATATTACTAGGTGTAATATTACTAGGTGTAATATTACTAGGTGTAATATTACTAGGTGTAATATTACTAGGTGTAATATTACTAGGTGTAATATTACTAGGTGTAATATTACTAGGTGTAATATTACTAGGTGTAATATTACTAGGTGTAATATTACTAGGTGTAATATTACTAGGTGTAATATTACTAGGTGTAATATTACTAGGTGTAATATTACTAGGTGTAATATTACTAGGTGTAATATTACTAGGTGTAATATTACTACGTCACACCCCCACCACTTCATACAACATTATTGATTTAAATACCTACTGAAACAGGCACATGGGACTTTTCATCTTTACGTCTCAGGGTGGCGGGCGCAGTGCAATGCCACATAGGGCGCGTCCTAGGTGGACGTGAATGAGGTAATGCACTGTTCATAGGCAGAGGTTACCGCTTAACATCAGATGGGCCATAAGTTTGTTCCGTCATTCAAGTAGTATAAAAAAAGGCCTTGTGATAGTATTTGCGACGTCGTCTTACTAAGGTCTATACCTACCAGCACAGAATAAATAACTAGTGTGAGATAAAGCAAAGTTTCCGTCGCTTGGACCACTGAGACAGTGATCGATTAGCCAATAGCCACCGGTGGCCACACATCGATTAGCCAACAGCCACCGGTGGCCACACATCGATTAGCCGACAGCCACCGGTGGCCACACATCGATTAGCCAACAGCCACCGGTGGCCACACATCGATTAGCCGACAGCCACCGGTGGCCACACATCGATTAGCCAACAGCCACCGGTGGCCACACATCGATTAGCCAACAGCCACCGGTGGCCACACATCGATTAGCCAACAGCCACCGGTGGCCACACATCGATTAGCCAACAGCCACCGGTGGCCACACATCCGCACTAACTGTATAATTATCTGATTAATATAATTGCCACTATTGCTGACTTGGCGCCTGCGTGGCATTGAAACGTCGTCTAAAGATTTGGGCCATGTTTCACGAAAGATACAAGTTATGCTACGGACTCAAATGGATATTTTTGAAAAGAAACTTCGCATATTTTCTTACAATTTTTACTGACTTTTCTATTTGGGATCAGGAGGGCAATTCTCGGATTGTAGAGATTATCTCTAAATTAGAGATAATGTCGAAGCATGAATGTCTACAAAAAATGTTACGAAAATATCACAATAACCATCAAATCGTGTTCGATTTGAATGATTTTGGTCGACTTATGTCTATTTGTGACATCGCGAGAATAGCAAATTAAGATTTTATTCGACATTTGCCATCTTTTTTCGACATATGTCTAATTCGACTTAATCTCTAAAGCACGAAAATTGCCCTCCTGGACTATTTATAAGACTGATGGTTATCAAAAAATGGTAAGGTCCCATGGGGCTGATTTGTATATGTTTAGTGGTAAGTTTATATTCTTACTGCTAGGTGGGGAGCGCCTGTGTGGTGCCGAGTGAACAAGTGGAAGCTGATTCAAGGAAAAAAGGAAAACCAACTTACCTTACCTTCACCTCCTTGGTAATAAGCAACATGGCTGATATAAATTATCTAAGGACTGATAGTACCAACCTCTCGGGAAAATGCGCGCTTCCAGTTACACACTTCCGTCCCTTCACGAAATCACTCCCACATATTGCAGGAGCGAGAGGAAAGATGTTACACATCAATAACGTTACAAATCTCCGTTTGAAACTATCATGGTTATGTACATCATTTTCACTAGAAACGGGATATTTACCATGTTTTCTTATATATACTACTTGGATGACGGAACATGCAAGAGGCCCACCTGATGTTAAGCGGTAACCTGTGCCTATGAAAAGTGCATTACCTCATAGGTCACGTCCACCTAGCACGCGCCCTATGTGGCATTGCACTGCGCCCGCCACCCTGAGACATAAAAATGAAAAGTCTCATGTGCCTGTAATTTCACCGGCACCCTTACCCTTCAAACCGGAACACAGCAATGCGAGCACTACTGCTTTGCGGCGGAAATAGGTATGGTGGATGGTGCACCATCGTGGGAATATAGAGGTGACAAGTGGTGAGCTCCTCGCCGCCATTACTCCCCAATTGTAATAGGTAGTTTTAAAATAATTATAAATTTATTTTTGAAACAGTTAACCAGAATAAGAAATAAATTTTTCACAGAAAGAATAATACAACTAATATAAATAAGTACGTAAAAAAAAAACATGAAACAGTTGTGCTACCTAAAGATCGCTGCTAACGATCAAAAGGTACTGAATACATATAAAACTGCGCCAACACCAGGCAGAAATCTTCATACAAAAAAAACGCCACGCGCCGCTCGACAAGCGTGTTTTATTGAATATCTCGTGAAATATAGATAATTTTATAAAACCCCGTTGGTGATCCCTCCGTTTTATTGTATTGATCGTATTTATCAAAATTTTGACCCAATAATCTGTACCATATTGACAAACAATCGAATCTAGGCAAAAATAAGAGGAATCTTTGTGTTTTTTTTAATCGAGAATATTTTGTCCTGTTTTGTTTCTGTCTTGGTGATCTCTCGGTATTATAATGTCCATAATTATATTATATAATCCATGCATATTTTTAAAATGAGTATTGTACTTGATTTAGTCAGTTAAAAATCTAATCTAAGATTGATAATCATGCATTATGTGTAAGTGTAAATCGGAAGAAAAGTTCGAAGAGAAACTTATAAGGTATCTGAAAAGGGCTGAAGTAGTCACCAATCACTAGTGTGGTGAAAGGATACCCTGCGCCTCACGAGCTGGTTCCTTCCATACTTCGAATTTTTCAAAGGCATGTAATTTATTATTTACACCGCGGTATGCCCGGCCAAAAAATAGACCCCTCCATCTCCTCCCGTTGATGTCGTACACGCCGACTAAGGGATTACCCGGACTTGTTTGTAAGATTCGTTGGTATAAGATTTGACCTGGCTGCTAGGTTATTTAAGGAATATATTATTACTCGAAGTAAGCGTTAGCAGAGTCAGTTGTGGGAAGCAATGGCGGCGTGGGCTCACCACTTGTCACGTCTATATTCCACGATGGTGCAACCCACTGTGAAAAGAGGCCCATTGAGGCCCTGCCTACCCTTTCGGGGAAAAAGCCGTGTGTCTATGTATATATGTATGTGATATGTGCACATAAGCTGCGTCTGCGCAGTGAATCCTTTCTCTACACTAGTTCTTTCTATGTATGTATGTAATTTATTTAGGTATGGACTTACAAATACAAATAAACCTCCGTCAGTCGTGTTAAAATAAAACAGAGGGCATTGACCTGAAATCGTAAGCGTAAAATACGGTTATGACGAAAAATACGGGCCATACCTAAGTGTCAACGACTCACTGACATATTTATACACGGGCAGGTATAAGGTGGGTATTTACTGACAAACTGGCAAGCTGCCCACAGCTTAATGTATTCCCAAGCACTCTCTTTGGACAGTCGTTTGTTATACTACTGGTTGCTTCTTGGTCACTGCGTTAAGTCAGTGACCAGAATCCTAATTCTAGTACCTAATCATTTCACCACACTGGTTAGTTTGGTGGCGTTATAGGGTACAAGGTACAAGTTTTGAAATTCTTGCTTTTTCCTGTATTTGTGTCATAAAGGAGTATGAGGAGTGGAAGGAGTGTGTCACAAGTCTAAAGTTTGAAATGTCTATGCAAAGCAGTTTCATATAATTATGACATCCCACTTGATTTGCCTCATTTTTGTTTACCCCCTCTTGGACCCCGGTAACTCAACAACCCCTTGACCAATATAGCTCAAAGCCTCGATATACCATCGATATGATATAGTACTAGTATATTATATCGATGTAACGTACACAAATATATGTACGTATACTCGTATACATACAAATATATGTACGTATACTCGTATACATACAAACGCCGATTCTTTCAAGTTGACCCAGAGAACTCGAATAAAAGAATAGGTACAGGTAGGATTAGGCACAGAATAAATAATAGTACTTAAGGTACTTGTACTATTATTGGTTTTATGGCAGATGGTGAAGAGAGTCAGTACGTTTTATGGCAGATAGTGAACAGAGTCAGTACGTTTTATGGCAGATGGTGAAGAGAGTCAGTACGTTTTATGGCAGATGGTGAAGAGAGTCAGTACATTTTATGGCAGATAGTGAAGAGAGTCAGTACGTTTTATGGCAGATGGTGAAGAGAGTCAGTACGTTTCCCAAAAAAATGCCATCTTTCTTCAAATTGTTGGTTCCAGGACATGACAAAACAGACTATGTTAAACAAACTATGACAAACTATGGAATGAGCTTCCATCTGAGGTTTTCCCGCTTGGTTACGAGATGTGTCGCTTCAAGAAAAATGTTCAGCAATACATGGTAATCTATGGGGGAGGTCTATGTCCAGCAGTGGACGTGTACAGGCTGATAATGATGATGAAACGTAATACAACGCAATCCCACTAACTTCAGAAATTCAATGTTATGAAGCTCATCCACATCATAGATCCCTGGGTTTCTCGTACGACTCGTTTCTCGATATCATTTCTTCCCCATACCTATAAACTATGGAATGAGCTTCCATCTGAGGTTTTCCCGCTTGGTTACGACATGTGTCGCTTCAAGACAAATGTTCATAAATTCCTTCAGGGTAGGCAGCGCATCGACAATACCCCCGGTGTTGCCGGTGTCTATAAGCGACGGTGACCACTTTACATCAGGTGGGCCGTAAGATAGTTTGCCTATTTATTTCATTCGTTTCGTTTCGTTTTGTATGAGGTAGTGCTGGCCTCTGGTGTCGGAGTTTGTCAAGCCGCCCGAGGGCCTCTGACATAGCTTATCGACATCAATAACAGCCGGGACCGACAGCTTAACGTGCCCTCCGAAGCACATAGAGCGATGGAAATCCGCACATAACTTAGAAAAGTCATTGGTGCGGAGCCTAGGATCGAACCCGGTATAGTTGGATTCTGAGTTGTACTATTGAACCGTTAGGCTACCATCGCTCTTTAACATTCTACCATTTATTTCATTTAAAAAAAAAGATGACGGTTTCTTCACGATGTTTTCCATCACCGTGTGAGAGCACTTAGTATTGTGCATTTACAGTTTTCGAGTGGAAAAATCTTTTGGTTGATCCTGGACTCGAACCTATTATCCTAGGATCGGAAGTCGGGGTCATTAACCACTACTCAAGTGCTCATTTCCCCGTGCGTCCTTAGACGGTGGAAGCGACGTCCGATCGCGTCGGAACAGGCATCAGGAGGACATTAAATCTAGTTCATTCGTCTACATCTTTCTACATCTATCTACACTATCTTACTTCTACACTATCTACACTAATCTATATATATATATAACAAAGTCGTGTTAGTTACACCACTTATAACTCATGAACGGGTGAACCTATTTGGCTGAAAATTGGATGGGGAGGTAGCTTAGAACAAGGAGATTGATATAGGGGGGGTATGAGGGGGGGGGTCACTGGGGGAATCCCGTGCGAAGCCGAGGCGAGTCGCTAGTAATATTATAAAGAGGAAAGATTTGTATATTTGTATGTGTGTATGTTTGTAATGAATAAACTCAAAAACTTCTCTGCCGACTTCAAACATTCTTTCACCATTGGAAAGCTACATTCACCCTCAGTGACATAGGCTACCAGGGGATAAGAGGGGGGGGGGGGCTGTTTTTCATCCTGAAACTACCCGTGCGAAGCCGGAACGAGTCGCTAGCAATTTATAAGACGATTCAATCAATTTTTTGTAAAGTATGTAGTACGTTATATTATTTACTAGCAGCGCCCAGTGGTTTCACCCGCGTAAGTCTCGATCCCGTGGGAATATCGGGATAAAAATGTGCCTATGTGTTATTCCGGGAGTCCAGTTATCTCCATTCCAAATTTCATGCAAATCCGTTCAGCCTTTTCAGCGTGAAGAAGTAACAAACACACACACACACACACACACCGTCTTATGTTATTGTTTTATTTTGTCGAACCAAAGGTTGTCTGGAAGAGATCGCTTTTAGCGATAAGAACACCCATTGTTTTTTTTACTTTATTTACTTAGATAGATCTTTGTTTGAGCACGATCTTACCTGTTGGTAAGTGACGATGTGTTTGACCACGATCTCACCTGTTGGTAAGTGACGATGTGGCCGAAGATGGAGCACAAAGGTCTAGAAGGCACCTATTCACTCTAGCCTTGAAGAGACCCAGATTATAGTTTTCAGGAAAGACAGACGACGGTAGTGTATTCCACTCCTTAGCAGTTCGCATTATAAAGGTAGAACTGAAACGTACGTTGTTAATGGGGAGACTCACTGCTTATTTATCACGCTAGGTGGCGCATTATCGCTGGTGTTGTTTCGTAGCCAAACAACAATCTATCAATGTTACAAAAAAACTGACAAACGTGTCAAATATCAATGGATAGTTTTAGTAAATAAACATTAAATAATAGTCTGGTATAAAACATGCCTCTGTGTAGTGCATTTCAGTGTACACATAAAGGTACACACCGTTTCCCTTCTGATGAGAAAAAGACAAGACCACTAAATGACAAGCACCAGCGATGGTGGCGCCATCTGAGATTAGTTTTTTTTGTTTTATTTTTCTTAGGTGTACAATAAAGAGTTTATCTATCTATATATTATCATAGTATTTTATCTCTAGGTAAAATATCGTAACCATTTTGGGATTCTGTCTTCTTGTCATCAAGACAAGGAACTAAGAAATTAGTTATATTATTTATAGTTAAATAATATAACTATAGTTATATTATAGTTTCACCATGACCGTCCGTCTGTCTGTCTGTCCGTCTGCCTGTCTGTCTGGCCTCTAAATGGTCAACGAAAGTTCACCAGGAGATTAGTAATGTATTAATGTTATTTTGGTACTTAAACAGTAGGTAATTGATCACTGATAACAATTTTAGGTACCTACTAGCGGTGCCCGCAGTTTCACCCACTTTATTCTACCGAGGGAACAGAAACTCGAGATGGAAGGTATCCTATGTTTTAGTCCAGGTTTTAACCTGTCTGTGTCTTAAATTTCATTAAAATTCACCTAGCAGTTTTTTCGTAAAAACACAATTAACAAACAAATATATAAATAAACAACACTTTTTTGAATTCAAACAATTTTTACAATAATAAAAAACTTTAATAAATTGTATTAAATAATAGATATTTTTAAAAATCACATGATCTTTATATTGCAAGCGGGTGAAAGTTACAACATCGTACCTACTACACAATAGTATTCTTCGAAATGTAAGTTGTAGGGCTTGACAGTTATATGCGGCGTTGTCGCTCCGCTGAAGGGCGGGCGACGCACGCGCCGACCAATCGTAGACGTAGAATCTCTCTGGAACTATTGGTCTAGGGCTCCTTTGTTATATCTATGAGCCCACTGGCCTGCCTGCTATCTCGGGGCGGGACCAGTCGGGAATGACCCATTTTTTTGTAAAGTTGTAACATAAGTTTGGTTATGTGTCTATACCGGTCTTTTGGACTTAGTTTATACAAGTTAGAGAGGATACTCGCTTTTAATAAAGAATGATAATTGTTTTTAATATGTTGGAAGGCCCATTTTACCCTTGGAGATACCTTCTTAGCCTTTTAATAACATATCTGCTATTATTGGCTTTTATAATACCTAAACAAAATCAAATCAAAGACCTTTTAAAAAAATTAGAAGATATGCAAAAGACAGCACGAGATGTCTAATTCGCGTATGTTTACTCGCTCATGACTTATGGTATATTATCGTGGGGGACAGCAGTATGCTAATAAGGGTTTTATTACAGAAGCTAGTAAACTGGAGCATACTCATTTCAACCAAACTATTTGAAATGGGTTATTTGGGAAAAAAAAACAGTATTTTCACTGTGATAGGAGAGAGGTTTACCAAAATGTGAGATATGTAGGTATATGTAAAAGATAATACTATTAAAACTTACTGAACAACAACAACAACAAGGAACAAGTACCTACGTGAGTTATTACCGGGTTTTTTCAATTATGTAAAAGATGTTTTGGGAAACATAAAACAGTTAAACTTTTCATACTATATTTTTAATAGGTACGAGACTTTAAAATATGGACATTAAAAATGATATCAGAGAGTTATTTCTATATGGCAGTAAAGATAAAGATAAGGATAAGTTTATTTCAGTAATATTGTATAACTCGATAAGAATGTTAGGTTAGTTTATTTCAGTAATATTGTATAACTCGATAAGAATGTTAGGTTAGTTTATTTCAGTAATATTGTATAACTCGATAAGAATGTTAGGTTAGTTTATTTCGGTAATATTGTATAACTCGATAAGAATGTTAGGTTAGTTTATTTCAGTAATATTGTATAACTCGATAAGAATGTTAGGTTAGTTTATTTCGGTAATATTGTATAACTCGATAAGAATGTTAGGTTAGTTTATTTCAGTAATATTGTATAACTCGATAAGAATGTTAGGTTAGTTTATTTCAGTAATATTGTATAACTCGATAAGAATGTTAGGTTAGTTTATTTCGGTAATATTGTATAACTCGATAAGAATGTTAGGTTAGTTTATTTCAGTAATATTGTATAACTCGATAAGAATGTTAGGTTAGTTTATTTCGGTAATATTGTATAACTCGATAAGAATGTTAGGTTAGTTTATTTCAGTAATATTGTATAACTCGATAAGAATGTTAGGTTAGTTTATTTCGGTAATATTGTATAACTCGATAAGAATGTTAGGTTAGTTTATTTCAGTAATATTGTATAACTCGATAAGAATGTTAGGTATGTGTAATAATGCTTTTAAACTGTTTATAAAAGGAAATTTTATTGAATATAATAATAATAATAATAATAATTGGATGACCTCAAGCTTTTTGCACCAAAAAAACCGGAGCTGGTAGCTTTGTTAAATATCACACAGGTATTCAGCAACGCTATCAGTATGGAGTTTGGTGTAGATAAGTGTGCGGTCATGCAAGTACAGCGGGGGAAAGTTGTAAATTCCACGAACTTGCAGCTTTCTGAGACAATGTCACTCAGATCTCTCTCCGAAGTCGAAACCTACAAATACCTTGGTATGTCGGAGTCGTTAGGCATGGTAGATAGGGACATAAAGCAGTCGGTGAAGGAGCGTTTCTTTTGCCGCTTGACAAAAGTACTTAACAGTCTTTTGTCGGGTGGCAACAAGGTTCGCGCGTTTAACGGCTGGGTTATGCCTCTGCTCATATACACCTTCGGCATATTAAGGTGGACACAGACAGAGTTAGATGCCCTGGATTGTAGAGTTCGTCATCTATTAACGACCCATCGCATGCGACACCCTCGTTCGTCGGTTATGAGAATGTACATCCCGCGGAAGGATGGAGGTCGAGGCTTTTTAAATGCCAAGACTCTCCACAACCGCGAGGTGTGCAATCTCAGGGAGTACTTCCTCCATGCCGAGTACGGGATGCATCACGATGTCGTTGCAGTTGATAAGAACTTTACCCCGCTCTCCTTAGCAAAAGAGAACTGGCGTAAACCATCAGCCCTGAGCACTCAGGAACGCAAGACCGTATGGGAGAGCAAGGAACTGCACGGGCGGTTTTACAAGGCCCTCACAGGGCCCGATGTAGATCTGCTCGCTTCAGTAAACTGGTTACGTTTCGGTGACCTCTTTGGGGAAACCGAGGGTTTTGTCTGTGCGATTATGGATGAGGTTATCAAGACGAACAACTATCGAAAGTACATCATGAAGGATGGGACGGTTGATATCTGTAGAGCATGTCACCGTCCCGGAGAATCCCTCAGGCATGTGCTTTCGGGTTGTTCGCATCTTGCTAACTCAGAGTATCTGCACAGACACAACCAAGTAGCCAGGATCATTCACCAGCAACTTGCCCTCCGATACGACCTTGTGGGACCTGAGGTGCCGTACTATAAGTACGTGCCTCAGCCGGTTCTTGAAAATGGCCGTGCCACGCTCTACTGGGACCGGTCTATCATCACGGATAGGACTATTGTTGCCAATAAGCCTGATATCGTGCTGGTAGACCGGTCGGAACGCCGGGCGATACTTGTTGATGTCACTATCCCGCATGATGCTAATCTCGTGAAGGCCGAGAAAGACAAGTTAAGCAAGTACCTTGACTTGGCTCACGAGATTACCGCCATGTGGGATGTGGATTCAACGATTATCGTCCCGATAGTCGTTTCAGTGAATGGACTGATTGCGAAGAGCTTCGACCAGTACCTTAAGAAGCTCTCGCTAAATAGTTGGATCAAGGGTCAGATTCAGAAGGCGGTACTCCTGGACTCGGCACGTATAGTCAGGAGGTTCCTCTCTCTGCAGCCCTAGCCCCCGACCGTTTGGGCCTCGCTCCGCGGTCGATGGTTCCCCGTTTTGATTTATATTTTTTACTATAATGTTTTTTACTATTTATTTTTTTGTAGATAGTATTGCTTTATAGTGAAAAATATATTTTTTTACGAGATTTTTAATAAATGAGTGATATAATAATAATAATATAGCCTTTTTATTTCCTTAACTAACTATTTACATAAATGTTTATATTACAATTAGTAGACATTTTTTGAATATAGCTAAGGCCCCTTTCGGGTATAGGCCTCCTCCAATTTTTTCCAAGTTATTCTGTCTCCAGCTTTCTCTACCCAATTCTGTCCTGCGACTTTTCTTATTTCGTCGGCCCAGCGTTCTTGCGGTTCTTCAATTTTATTGAATATAGTTTTTATCAATTAATTAGTTAGACGAAACTCTCGCCGTATAACTGTATGTATACAAAAAAACATTTTATTGATTAATGATATGATATTTTAATCTCATTACTATGCTAAATGCATAGACAAGACAATGGTTTTGCAGATTATAATTGTTTCAATTCTAATTATATTCTACATATATTGATTTTTATGTTCTGTTGCTAAAATGTGTGGTTTATAATATGGTTTGTGAAAAACAACAACTTCCACCGAAAATTGGTTTGAACGAGATCTAGTAAGTAAGTAGTTTTTTTAATACACTATTATTAAAAAATCTATCAAAGTTACAACGAACTAAGTACAAGAACTTTTATATTATGTTACTTGCTGCTACGGAACCCTTCATGGGCGAGTTCGACTCGCACTTGGCTTGCTTTTTAGGGTTCCGTAGTCAAAGACAAGGAACCCTTATGGATTCGTCATGTCAGTCTGTCTGTCTGTCTGTCTGTCCGTGTATGTCACAGCCTTTTTTTCCGAAACTATAAGAGCTATACTGTTGAAACTTGGTAGGTAGATATATTCTGTGAACCGCATTAAGATTTTTACACAAAAATCGAAAAAAAAAACAATAGTTTTTGGGGTTCCCCATACTCAGAACTGAAACTAAAAAATCATTTTTTCATCATACCCATACGTGTGGGGTATCCATGGAAGGTCTTCAAATATGATATTGAGGTTTCTAATATCATAAACTGAATAGCGCGAGAGACACTTCCAAAGTGGTAAAAAGTGTCGTCGTCGTCGTTCTCCCCCCCCCCCCATAACTAGTTTTATATTATGTTACTTGCTGATACGGAACCCTACATGGGCGAGTCCGACTCGCACTTGGCTGCTTTTTTAATAATTCCACAGTCCTCAGTGTGATATCTCACGCATTCGTATTAGTTCGTGGCGATCAATTTGTCTAATATATGGCTAGCAATTATGTATAACCACTGGATATAATATTTTATACAAAGTAGCTTACATAAATAATGTTATAAGAATCGACCTTATTGGATGGTTGGTGGTCAAATATTTTTTCTAGGAGTCTACTCAAGGATTGGTTATTTTTTTGTTGCTTGGTCCTTTGCTACCTGAGCTCCGGGTCAGGATTGGTTAGTTACCTATTTAATACATTTGTTTTTTACTATCCTATTCTAAGATTTAGGATTTACATAACGCCCCTTTTAACCCTACATAATGTTAGTTTTGTTAGAAGTTTTTTATGAGATGTGCGGTTCTCTGTCCAATGTAACTAGTGGTTCGCCGCGAACTGAGGCCACGCCTATCTCAACGGATCCTTTACCGACGAACTCACTAATTATTACGAGGTTTATATTAACTTGCAATGTATGTCCGGGTGGAATCTTGCAACTGAATTTTAAAGCAGTTATCCTCAACAGATTGAGATGGTATTTGGCATACCTGTCAAGTTCCGATGACAATGCAATATTATGGTGACAGCGAGCTGATCTGAAGATGAAGACTGAAGGTGGACAAGGGAACACCTCGATGGAAAAATTTGTGCGATCTGCAGATATATGTTGTTCAGGGTGTTCTGGTTATTTTCTATGTATAATAAAAAATATCTATCTATGTTATATATTGTATTAAGTATATCAGTTGTCTAGTACCCATAACACAAGCTCTGCTTAGCTTGGGGCTAGATATTCTTGTGTGAACTGTCCAGCATTGTTTATTTATTTATTTTTGGGTAATTTAATTAAATTTACAGGTTATTTAATTAGTTGGTTATAGGCGACAATGTAAAAAGGTGACAAGGTTCTAAGCTTAAAAAATAAAAAACCAATAATAAAATAAAAATACCTAAAAATATCTTAGACAAAAATAAAAAAGTATGGACGAGCATAAGGGAACGAAAGTTTTGAAGCTTATAAAGTGAGTGATCACTCACTTCGCTTGACGTAACGTACGTATTTTGTAATTGTGACTTATTTTTCACGTACGTTTTTTTTCCATACTTTTTAGGGTTCCGTAGCCAAATGGTAAAAGACGGAACCCTTATGGATTCGTCATGTCGGTCTGTCTGTCTGTCCGTCCGTATGTCACAGCCACTTTTTTCCAAAACTATAAAAGCTATATGCAGTTGAAACTTGGTAAGTAGATGTATTCTGTAAACCGCATTAAGATTTTCATACAAAAATAGAAAAAAAAAAGAATTTTTTGGGGTTCCCCACACTTACAACTAAAATTCATTTTTTTTTTTCATCTAATCCATACATGTGGGGTAATTATCTATGGATAGGTCTTCAAATGATATTGAGGTTTCTAATTTTTTTTTCTAAAATGAATAGTTTGGGCGAGAGCCACTTCCAAAGTGGTAAAATGTCACCCCCCATCCCACCGTAACTTCTAAAATAAGAGAATGATAAAACTACAAAAAATATATGATCATTACCATGTAAACTTCCACCGAAAATTGGTTTGAACGTGATCTTGTAAGTAATTTTTTTAATACGTCATAAATCGTAAACCATCCACGAACTTTTATATTATGTTACTTGCTGCTACGGAACCCTTCATGGGCAAGTCCGACTCGCACTTGGCCGCTTTTTTTTTTGATCGAAGGTTCCAAGTGTCTTAATATTTAGTAGGTTATAATATTTGTGCAATGGGCCGGCCTGCAGTCACAGTGGGCGTGCAGTCAGTGGCTCGATATCTGCTAACCACACAGATAACACTATCTCGGGCGATGACCTTTACATCTGCGTTTCATTATATGCTATGTCCCTGGTACTAATATTACCATTACTGGGTATACGTATAACTCCTTGAAAGTCCGGGGAATTACTGTCATATCTATTTGTATCGCGATTTGTTTTATGAGCAGTTGTTTAATGATAACCAGATAACGCGAAACCCTGTCCGAGCGCCGAGAGCGCGGGCAGGCAGAGACAAGGCGCAAACATGTTGACACTTGACAGTGACATTACCTGGTATAGATAATCAATACTCGTACATCACAGTATTTGTTAGTTTTTTTTTTGTAGTAGTAGAGCTTTTTTGTGAAAGAGTTTTCCGAGGAAGTACTACCACCATACCTATTTCTGCCGCTAAGCAGTTGCGCTTGGTTTGCTGTGTTTCGGTTTGAAGGGTAAGGGTGCCGGTGAAATTACAGGCATATGAGACTTTTCATCTTTATGTCTTAGGGTGGCGGGCGCAGTGCAATGCCACATAGGGCGCGTCCTAGGTGGACGTGACCTATGAGGTAATGCACTGTTCATAGGCAGAGGGTACCGCTTAACATCAGGTGGGCCATCTGCTTGTTCCGTCATTCCAAATACCAAGTATATAAAAAAAACAACCCAAAGGGTTGAAGCGTATCGTAACCGGTGGACTTTATATAGGTCACGTCACGTCCAATATAATAAATAAATAAATAATGCTGGACAGTTCACACAACATTATCTAGCCCCAAGCTAAGCAGAGCTTGTGTTATGGGTACCGGATAACTGATAGATAGATGTTTTGTATTATATATGGAAAATACCCAGAACACTCTGAACAAATATCTTTAAATCGTACAAATATTTGTTCCAAGGCGAGATTCGAACCAGCAACCACCCGCCGCGCCACAGAGTTCGTCTACGTTACGTCACATTTACAATGAGGGCTTTATATTTTCGAATAATAATAAAAAGTAGTTCGATTTGGCTCGATAGATGGCGCTGACTCAACTGTGCTTGTCAAAATTAACAAATGCATTGTCTGTGCTTTTGTGTGAGTGAATACCATGTACTTTGTATACTAAGTCCATGGTGAATACCTACTACGAAAATATATCACTATGTTGTTGACGTTGACATTTCACTTTATTTTGACAGTTAAGGCTTGTACTATTATTTATTCTGTGGTTAAAAGCAGAGGTGGCGCCATCTATTTTCAAGACTCTATGCATGATGTGAAACGGCCGTGAAAACCCCTCATTGTAATTATTTAATCCGCCAGATGGACCTAATACCAATTTCTACTAAAAATTATCTAACTCACAAGAACCTACGTAAGTAATATTATGTAGAATTCTGTGGGTACAGCTTTATTCATAAAATTAATCACTAATGACTCTACATTGTGGTTTACAATACGTAGGTACCTATAGAAAATATCAAACCTAACCTTTAAGAAAGATACCTACTTGGATTGCTATTTCTTCGCCAGTAACAACATTTAAATATTTGAACTATTAGTTCTAGTGTGCAGCAAGAAACATATAGTCACTACGGATATAGCGGCGCTAGCGGCCGTTAAGACTGCGCCAAAACCAGGCAGCAATATTCATACAAAAAAAACTCAACGTGCCGCTCGAACAAGCTGTTTTTATCGAATATCTCTTGAAATATAGATATTTAAAAAAAAACCCTAGTGTGACCCCTTCTTTTTTATGTATTGATCTTATTTATCCAATTTTTGACCCCATAATCTGTACCATATTGACAAACCATCGAATCTAGCAAAAAGTTAAGAGTTAACTTTGTGTTTTTTTTTTATCGAGGATTTTTTGTCTTATGTTGTTTCTGTCTGGGTGATCGCTCGGTATTTAAATGTTGTATCTATGAATATTTTTAATAGTTACAGTTAAAACTCTATACTCTAACATTAGTAATTTTTCGTTATACCCCACCTTAAACGACGACGTCCGTTATACAGCGGAGAGTGGCTTGTAGCGTACTATATTTTACAAGCCTTTATATTTAACTTGCACTGTATGTATGTTTGTCTGGGTGGAATATGTTTGTCGGGTGGAATCTTCCTTACAGTGTGTTGTGTGTGTGTGGTTTACAGTGTGTGTGCCGTGTCCGTGCGTCAACCGAGGGCCGTGCTGAAAATCAGCGCTGCAGCTTACAGCATTATGCTGAGCACGGCCCTTTTTTGACAGCACTTTAAACTACTATCAATATGACGTGAGTGTCATGCAAGTTACAAATTACAATCTGGGAATAATGCGATATGTTAAAATACCGGATGGGCAAGAAAACAACAGCTGCAAGAAAGTGACAGCGCTATTGCTCACTTGAACCCGGGAAGAGATGAGGTATGGTTTTTTTCAACTCGGAAGTAACTGACGTAAGCGACTAATGATACAACTTCGTTTTGCTGCTAAAGTATCAAATATAAACAATAAATTATTTATAATTAATCTAAGTAATGTGATGACCTACTGAATAGTATAAGTATTTTCTCTAGTCGAAGGAGGGACCTAAAACGAGTTTTAGGAGGGCCAATTTCAAAAAATAAAGCTATATAGAGAAAAGTTTCACCAATCGTGTTTCTTGTCTATGGTTTATTTAGTAACTAGCAGCGCCCCGCGGTTTCACCCGCGTAAGTCTCGATCCCGTGGGAGTATCGGGATAAAAATGTGCCTATGTGTTATTCCGGGAGTCCAGTTATCTCCATTCCAAATTTCATGCAAATCCGTCAAGCCGTTTCAGCATGAAGAAGTAACAAACAAACACACACACGCACACACACAAACTTACGCATTTATAATAATTAGGTTTGTAACCTTTACTGTTTCTGAGTGAGCGTGTAACGCAACGACTCCAAAATTTTAACACATCGTCTTAATGTTTTAACTAAATATTTTTCACAAGCTTTTATTTAACTGACACTGTTTGTATGTTTGTATGTTAGATGGTTGGTTTAGGCACAGAATATATACAGTTTAGGTCAAATCTTGCAGCTGAATTAGAACCACTTCTTGACATCCATCATTGACATTGAGCTGAATTTTTGCATACCTGTCAAGTTACCATGATAATACCTACAATATGATGGTGACAGCGAGCTGATCTGATGATGGAGACGGAAGGTGGACAACGGAACTCCGAATGGTTTTTTTTTTTTATACTACTTGGATGATGGATCAAGCAAGAGGCCCACCTGATGTTAAGCGGTAACCTCTGCCTATGAACAGTGCATTACCTCATAGGTCACGTCCACCTAGGACGCAACCTATGTGGCATTGCACTGCGCCCGCCACCCTGAGACATAAAGGTGAAAAGTCTCATGTGCCCGTAATTTCACTGGCACCCTTACCCTTCAAACCGGAACACAGCAATGCGAGCACTACTGCTTTGCGGCAGAAATAGGTATGGTGGTAGTACTTCCCCGGACGAACTCATTCACAAAAAAGCTCTACTACTACTAAACTAGTAGAGTAAATAGTAGACTGGCCGTGTTTGGGCTCATTTTGATCAGCACACGGTTCCGATATGTAACTAATAGATTACAACCTTATTTGTTATTAGCAAATCAAAAAAAAATTGATTTATAAAATGCCCATTTACATATATAGTAATTTTGTTAAAAAGCATATATAAGCGCCTTGGCTTACCGAGTTACTTTTAACTTTAAGTTTTATTTGACTCAACTATGTTTAGCTCTAATAATTTGTATTATTTTATAAGTAACTAGCTACTCGTCCCGGCTTCGCACGGGTAGTTTCAGGATGAAAAACAGCCCCTCCCCCTTCCCCCTGGTAGCCTATGTCACTCAGGGTGAATGTAGCTTTCCATGGTGAAATAATTTTGGGAATCGGCACCGTAGTTTTTGAGTTTATTCATTACAAATTTATAATATTATATTTTATAAGTAATAAAGTCCTTTTAAAAACAAAACAAACCATTCCGATTAGTAGTTTTATAAAAGCTTGTGTTGCAAAGGATATTTTTCAAGAAAATACTTGTTATTCATTTTAAAAACACTTTGAAATTCTTGTGTTCCATTTAAAAACATCCTTTGTCTTATCGTCTCAGCACAAAGGATGCCCCATCTTGCGTTTATAATATGTAGTTATTTTATATTGTTAATATTTATTAATTTTAATTGTCATTTCGATATACTTAGACAGGATAATGCTAACAATGTTCTTGAATTACGTAAATAGCGCGGAGGGGGGACGCCCGTTTTCAAAATGGCGACCTATGACGTAACGATCGATTTTACACCAGTTACAGAAAAAGATACCTGTTTTTTTTATATTAAAATTAAATTAAAGAATTTTACATTAATGACTTCTGCTTTAAACAAATATTTAGTTTTAATTAAGTTTACTTAATTGTAGAAAATTTGTTATGTATGTACCTATTTGTGTCTATACCTCTTTCTCTTTTTTAGATACAGAACGTACTTTATATATAACTTCAGATCTGTAACTACGTCATATAGACGCTGTATTACCTTTACGGTAAATGTATCAAACAAAGGCGTTCATTGACCCTATTTCAATCTCCAATGAAAATAACAATTAGAACGTACATTCAGCTTTAAAAATGAATCACATTGATACATAATAAATTAACAGAGCAAACTTTTTACTAAAATACAGAACCCACTCACCGACATAACGCCAACATGGCGGACGGAGACAAAGAGACCGTCTGCAAACTGAAATCCCGCTCAAAACAACTGCTATCTCAGCTAAAAAGATGCTCAATAATCACTTTTCTTTATTATTGTTTTTTTTTGTTTTCCCGCGATGCGTTAGCCATGCTCCCTCCCTGGTGCATCGCTTCGGACTGGGTAGGGCTCGGCGCACACAATGACACGACATATGCACACAAGTGCATACTGCATACAGTTAAAGCTAGGGTTGCCTTCATTTTAAGTTCGGACAAAAAGCCGGATATAAAAAGTCCGGGCAAAAAAAACCTCAAGTGACAATCAACGATAATATCGTGATAATGTCTAATCTTGGATTAAAACCACAATTTGGTAAGTGAAATAGATAGTTTTTTTTTTCTAAGTTTATTTAATAAATGTACAATATCATTACAATCTAGCCATAAGGCAGGCTAATTAAGTAATTTAGCATTGACCTAGATTAATAACATAAATTTTACCTAAGAATGTGTCCATTGACACTTCAGGTGAGCTCATCACCGCTATTGCGTCGCACGAGTGGCACGGATAACGCTTTCTTCCAGTAATAACACATTCCATCTTCCCCAACCAATCTTCCATATAAGTTTAGCTCCTCTCCATCCAAAGGTTGTCTGGAAGAGATCGCTTTTTAGCGATAAGACCGCCCATGGTACATTTAGTTTTTTGTTTAATTGTTATGTGTTTATTTTAACTAGTTTGTAAGGTGTGCAATAAAGTATTTTCATTCATTCATTCATTCATTCCATAATAAGCTGACAGCTAGCACAAATGTTACACCAACGAAACGAAGTCCGGGTAATCCCTGGGGATTTGGGAGTCGGGTAGAAGGAAATAGAAGGTTTGAAGACATATTTCGTGTTTATTTTTCAAAAGTGTTCATGAAAAGTCAGGAGAAAGTTCTATAAATAAAAAGTCTGACAAAAAGCCGGACATATCCGGGCGTTCGGTAGCACTAGCTGCCGCCGACTGGCGAAAGCGAGCGGTGGGTACAGGCACAGCACATTATATCCACATAGGTACATATAGTAGGTACATATAGTAGGTACGGCGCTGGGCTTGGCATGGCAACAACATTTTAAATGTTGGATTTAAAGTTATAGGTTTGACCGAAAAACGGTAAACGCAGTCCTCGACTGCATCTTTCGAGATTTTGACTGGATTTTTTGAGTTTTTGAATCATATATTGATAAGATTCGTTGTTATAAGATTTGTCCTGGTTTCTAGCTTATATAGAATGTGTTATTACTGTAGGAAAGCGTTAGCTGAGTCAGTCGTGGTCAGCTATGACGGTGATGAGCTCACCCCTTGCCACGTCTATATTCCGTGATGGTGCAACCCACTGTGAAAAAGGGGCCCATTGAGGCTCTGCCTACCCCTTCGGGGAATGAGACGTGTGCCTATGTATGTATGTATGTTACATCAAAAAAATACAATACTTATTTATATATCTAGTTAGATAAGTAGGTACTATTTTATTATTATATACTATACTAGATGACCCGCGCGCGACTTCGTCCGCGTTTAGTTTGAAAACATCTCTCAAGTTGGCGTGCAGACAACAACTTAAACATCAACAACCACCCCGCGAAATGACTTTTGAAACAACACCACACTCAAGTTTTTCAATTTAGGGGTCACATTTTACCCTTTATTTTCTGAAAATATTTTAATCTTAACTACGACACTGTGAAACGACCTTTGAAACGACACTGAACTTAAGTTTTTCAATTTAGGGGTCCCATTTAACCCTGAAATCCTTAAAATATTTCGATCTTGACAATGACACCGTGAAACAACCTTTGAAACCATACTCAAGTTATTAATTTTAGGGGTCCCATTTAACCCTGAGGTCCTTAAAATACTTCAATCTAAACAATGACACCGTGAAACAACCTTTGAAACCATACTCAAGTTTTTAAATTTAGGGTCCCATTTAACCCTGAGGTTCTTAAAATATTTCGATCTTAATAATGACACCGTGAAAAAACCTTTGAAACCATACTTAAGTTTTTCAATTTAGGGGTCTCATTTTATCCCTGAGGTCCTTAAAATATTTCGATCTCAACAATGACACCGTGAAACAACCTTTGAAACCATACTCAAGTTTTTCAATTTAGGGGTCGCATTTAACCCTGAGGTCCTTAAAATATTTCGATCTCAACAATGACACCGTGAAACAACCTTTGAAACCATACTCAAGTTTTTCAATTTAGGGGTCCCATTTTATCTCTGAGGTCCTGAAAATATTTTGATTTCAACAACGACACCGTGAAACGACCTTTGAAACGACACAACACTCAAGTTTTTCAATTTAGTGGTCCCATTTTAACCCTGAAGTCCTGAAAATATTTTGATCTCAATGACTACACTGTGAAACTAACTTTTAAATCGTCAAAATACGCTGAAAGCTGGCTAAACCGTAAGGTGTATTTATTTACACACAAAACGTTCCCGTGCCTTTTTTCAGCAAAATTTCAGGTACTGCTGAAACATATTTTTGCTATTTTTATATAAGGAATGTACCTGAGAATTTTCAAGTATCTATTACCAACGGTTTCCGAAGTACGAAGCATTATAGTTTAACATTAAAAGCCGATTTGGACCCCTTACAGGGTGAATTTTCCAAAATCCTTTCTTAGTACACACTTACACCTAAAAATGAATACATCCTCCAAATTTCATGTATCTAGGTCTAGCGGTTTAGGCTGTGCGCTGCAAAACGCAAAGTGTATACATAAAAAAGCCCTTTATGGACCCTTAAGGGAGCGAATTTTCCAAATTCCTTTTTAAGTACACTTTCACACCCTAAAAGGACTACACTCTCCAAATTTCAAGTCTCTACGACCAGCGGTTTAGGCTGTGAGTTGGAAAAACTAAAGTTTTTTTATTTTCTTACAAAGAATACGTTCCCTTGTAATTTTTCAGGAAAATTTCAGGTATCGCTGAAATACGTGTTTGTTAATTTTATTTGAGGAATCTCCATGTAAAATTTCATGGTTCTACTACTAACCGTTTCCGAAATACTGAGCATTTTTGTTTTACGTTGGAACCCCATTTTGAACCCCTTAGCATGCGAATTTTCAAAATTCCTTTCTTAGTACAACCCTACGCATCGAGACAAACACACCCTCCAAATTTCAAGTCTCTACGTCCTGCGGTTTAGGCTGTGCGTTGGACCTCGTTCAGTCAGTCAGGACAAAGCCTTTTATATATTAGATTATACCAGTAAATAACACATTTATCTACGTAATATTTAAAAAAAAACAAGTTTGTTTTCATAGAGTCATATGGTATGGAGTACTGCTGCCATGTTTGGGATGGCTCGGCCAAACACCAGCTCGCTGCTCGCATTATAAAGGTAGAACTGAAACGTTTAGTACGAATAGAGGGTGTACTAATGAGGTAAGGATGGTACCGAGCTGTGCGTCTGCTCGTCCTATGATGAAAAGGAGATGGTTATCATGGAGATCGAAGTTACCCGCGTCCGTAGGAAAATACCCTTGCGTCCCTACACGTGATCTCTGGGTGGTGCCAAACGGGTAACAACATTTCTGGTGGTAGGCTTCGGCCGTGGCTTGTCACCACCCACTGGACAAAGCCAGTCCGTGAAGCGACATTGTCGTGTTTCGGACTGATGTCCAGTGTAGCCATCGTGGAAGTGACGGGTTTGAGCAGTTCATGCACTTGATTCAGCATGTGCGGTTTAGAGACCGCAGTGGTGCAAGTGTGCCGGAAGGCTAGGCTTGGAGGGTAGCGGGATCCGAAGCACGGTTCTCCGCTGGCCGACCGCAGGTTGTAGGGGGCCCAACTAGTGAGTTAGCCACTCATGAAAGGCTGCCCCGCCGCCTCGCGAAAAATCCCAGAATGCTCCATCGTGCCGGTTGGCGACCGGATGAGAGGACCCGATGGCCATTCCTGGGGGGGTTCGGGCGTCCCCGCAGTCTCCAGTCTAGTCTCCCACTGGCGCAGGAGCCTGCTGTAAGTCTCTAAGTTTTCGCTGGTCAGTGCCTCGCTCAACAGCCGTTTTTCCCACAAACCTAACACTCAAAAACCTATATGAAAAAGTCCAGAAATAATAAGTTGTCTTTACAGCGGAAGCACTTCCTCTCGCTTCAAGTGCACTCCTCCAATATTCGAGGACTGCACTCCAATCTCGATCCGGTCCACCACCACCTAGAGACCACTAAGCCACACTTATTATTCCTCACGGAGACGCAGATTCAATGTCCTCCCGATACAGCTTACCTTACATACCCAGGCTATGCCCTGGAGCACAACTTTAAACCCAAAGCTGGTATTTGTCTATTTGTCCGCGAGGACATTTGCTGTCTGCGTCTTCGTGACCTTGAAGAACCCGATTTTTCCGTTTTATGGACTTTGGTGGACACCGGCTTAGATAAAATTATCTATGCTGGTTTATATCGGTCTCACTCTGGAGACTACGAGACAACCAGGTTGTTCAACTACATCTGTGAAGCGGCGGATGTGGCCCAACAACGTTATCCTGGTGCCCAACTGGTGATTCTGGGGGACTTTAATGCCCACCACCAACAGTGGCTGTTCCCATACCAGTTCACCGACCATGCTGGGAGAGAGGCGTGTAAACTTGCACTCACGCTAAATCTCACTCAGCTGGTCAATGAGGCAACCAGAATTCCAGACGTTGAGGACCACACAGCCAACTGCTTGGACCTTCTGCTGACGAACGTGCCGGATCACCACTCAGTATCAGTGTTGCCTCCTTTGGGTACATCTGATCACTGTGTGGTGAGGTCTGTATCGTCATACTCGCCACCCGATCCCTCGCCCAGAGGTAGTAGACGAGTGTGGCGTTACAAGTCGGCAGATTGGGATGAGATGCGACATTTCTTCGCTTCTTATCCTTGGCGGCAAACCTGCTTTTCTTCTTGTGACCCGACGGTCTGTGCTGATGCCGTTTCGGAGGTGATCAAAAGAGCAATGGAGTATTTTATTCCATTCTCCGATGCTTCACCTTCAGGCAATGCTCGCCCATGGTTTAGTCCCGCGTGTGCTAGCGCAGAAGCGCTTAAACATGCGGCTTACCTAGCCTGGGTCGAAGCAAGAAACGGTAAAACCTCGGATGCACGGATTAAGAAGAAAGCCTTTAACAAAGCCGCCAAGTCTTGCAAGAAGGTGATACGGAAGGCTCGCTTCGATCGGATTGGCCGTCTGGGGGCTAAGCTTGCCGCATACCCTGCGGGAAGTAAAGCTTTCTGGTCTCTGGCTAAGTCGGTGGAAGCGAACTTCAGCCGCCCTTCACTCCCTCCACTACTGAAACCGGACGGGTCCCTAGCTCACGCTGCGGTTGAGAAAGCAAATTTATTTGCTACTCAATTTGCGGAGGCTTCGCGTCTTGACACCTCTGGCGAAACTCCACCCAGCCTTCCTCGGTGCGAAGCTTCAATGCAGGAAATTCGCATCCAGCAAAAGGAAGTGCTCAGAACGCTACGTAGTCTCGACGTGAATAAAGCTAGCGATCCGGATGGTATCTCGGCCATAGTGTTGAAAACCTGTGCCCCTGAGTTGTCTCCAGTATTAACGCGTCTTTTCCGCCTCTCTTTGAAAACTGGTGAAGTCCCTAAATCTTGGAAGCTCGCTAACGTGCAGCCTGTACCCAAGAAAGGCAGTCGTGCTGACCCTTCAAACTATCGCCCTATTTCAGTCACCTCCCTACTTTGTAAATGTATGGAGCGTGTACTGAATAGGAAGCTCCTTGCATACCTCGAAGGTAACGACCTCCTCAGTGATCGCCAATACGGGTTTCGCCAAAACCGGTCTACTGGGGACCTTCTTGTGTATGCCACGCACATTTGGAGCGAGGCCATCGAGAAATATGGTGAAGCACTGGCTGTTTCATTAGACGTCTCGAAGGCTTTTGATAGGGTTTGGCACGCTAGCCTTATTGGCAAGCTTCCTGCCTACGGACTGCCAGTTCAATTCTGCTCCTGGCTCGCAGACTTTCTGAGGGAAAGATCCATTCGAGTAGTTATTGACGGCTGCTCGTCGGATCAATTGGCTATTAACGCCGGGGTACCTCAGGGGTCAGTGCTATCTGCCACACTGTTTCTGCTGCACATTAATGATCTGCTAATGCCCGGTATCATTGGGTATGCAGACGACAGCACAGTTGTGGAGAGATATGTTTCCACTGCGCGAGCTAGGCAGAATGAAATTCAGGAGTTAAGAGATGAGATGCTGCAGCGTCTGAATTTGACTCTCAAGGCTGTATCCGACTGGGGCGATGCCAATTTAGTCATGTTCAACGCCTCTAAAACGCAGGCTTGTCTCTTCTCGGCGAAAAAAAGTCCGTTTCTCCAAGTTCCTGTATTCCGAGATGTACCTGTTGCTATAGGAGATCACCTCGAGCTCTTAGGTGTTTCGCTCACGCCTACTCTCAACTTTGGCTCCTACATCGAGTCTAAGGCAAAAACAGCTGCCATGAAGCTAGGCATCCTGAATAAGGTAAAGCGTTACTTCACACCAGGACAGCTTCTCAGTTTATATAAAGCACAAGTCCGGGCTGGTATGGAGTACTGCTGCCATGTTTGGGATGGCTCGGCCAAACACCAGCTTGCTGCCTTGGACTCGATCGAACGTAGAGCTTTCAGGCTTATAGGTGAGCAACATATGGCGGAGACTAAGATCCAGAGTCTCGAGCACCGCCGTAAGGTTGCATGCCTTGCGATCTTCTATAGGTTACATTTCGGTGAATGCTCCCAGGAACTGCACGATCTGATCCCACCATCTCCTTTTCATCATAGGACGAGCAGGCGTACGGCTCAGTACCATCCTTACCTCATTGGTATACCTTCTATTCGCACAAAACGTTTCAGTTCTACCTTTATAATGCGAACTGCTAAGGAGTGGAATACACTACCGTCGTCTGTCTTTCCTGAAAACTATAATCTGGGTCTCTTCAAGTCAAGAGTGAATAGGTGCCTTCTAGACCTTTGTGCTTCATCTTCGGCCACATCGTCACTTACCAACAGGTGAGATCGTGGTCAAACAAAGGTCTATCAATGTTAAAAAAAAAAAAAAAAAAAAAGTGTGATCAGATCGTGCAGTTCCTGGGAGCATTCCCCGAAATGTAACCTATAGAAGATCGAAAGGCACGCGACCTTACGGCGGTGCTCGAGACTGGATCTTAGTCTCCGCCATATGTTGCTCACCTGTAAGCCTGAAAGCTCTACGTTCGATCGAGTCCAAGCTGGTGTTTGGCCGAGCCGTCCCAAACGTGGCAGCAGTACTCCATACCAGCCCGGACTTGTGCCAATCTGGAATTGTGCTTGTGGATAATCTGCCCGAAAGTGGTGATGAGCAAGCATAGCCGGCTACATTGGAGATGTTTTAAATTAGGCTATTAATTCTCTTAACATACATACATAGACACACTCTTCTTTCCCCGAAGAGGTAGGCAGAGCCTCTAATGGGCCTCTTTCCATCGCGAGTGCACCATCGTGAGAATAATGACGTGACAAATGGTGAGCTCATCGCCGCCATTGCTTCCCACGCCTGACTCGGCTAACGCTTTCTTCCAGTAATAACACATTCCATAATAAGCTAGCAGCCAGGACAAAATCTTATACCAACGAATCTTACAAACCAAGGTAATGTAATATGCAATTTTGCACCAAAATGGCTCTAGAACTCAGTATCTACGGGTTCTATGAGTCAAATGATTTGGTATACGAAAATTAATATTTTTTCATGGGTTCTGTAATGTTGAAAATGCAATATGAAACAAAAACCTTGATAAAAAATAAATAAGAAAAACCCTTGTTTTTCACACGTTTTCACACTCAGGAAACCTACAATACATCAAGATAAACTTTACTACTAGGTACTGACTATTTGTTTATTATAAGTTTATTTTATTTTATTTATTATAAGTTATACCTGTAGGTGTATAGCCCAGACTTGTTGATAAGAATCGTTGGTATAAGATGTGTCCTGGCTGCTAGCTTATTGAGGAATGTGTTATTACTGGAAGAAAGCGTTAGCCGAGTCAGTCGTGGGAAGTAATGGCGGCGATGAGCTGACCACTTGTCACGTTTATTTTCCGCGATGGTGCAACCCACTGTAAAAAGAGGCCTATTGAGGCTCTGCCTACCCCTTCGTTGAAAACGCGTGTGCGTATGTATGTATATAGCTTTCTTGTAATAAACAATTATATGAGTTTTCGTTGCGCGAGCGCTATTCTATCACTCTAACTTACCTTAAGTTAGGTAGTGACAGAATTTGGGGTAACTAATCGCCTTAATTACGTTTTGTTAGATATGATTGGGTTAGACTTATTCTACGAGGTGTTCTAGATTTGAGCCGTGACCTAGGTCAAACCATTGTGTGTTTTTTTTTTTTAATACTATTTGGATGACTGAACAAGCAAGAGGCCTACCTGATGTTAAGCGGTAACCTCTGCCTATGAACAGTGCATTACCTCATAGGTCACGTCCACCTAGGACGCACCCTATGTGGCATTGCACTGCGCCCGCCACCATGAGACATAGATGAAAAGTCTCATGTGCCTGTAATTTCACCGGCACCCTTACCCTTCAAACCGGAACACAGCAATGCAAGCACTACTGCCTTGCGGCAGAAATAGGTATGGTGGTAGTAATTCCCCGGACGAACTCTTTCACATAAAATATATCGTGTTATAGAGAGTCTGACATATAGCTTGTTTTATTTATATTATTTTAACGTACTTGAATTTGTTTTAATTGAATCTGAGGTTATTGCTCTACCAATGTAGTCCCATTCAGAAAAAAACATCTTCATCGGCAAAGATCCACTGCTGGACATAGTAGTAGTAGAGCTTTCTTGTGAAAGAGTTCGTCCGTGGAAGCTATTCCCTATACCTATATCTGCCACAAAGCAGCAGTGCTCACATTGCTGTGCTCCGGTTTGAAGGGTGCCGGTGGAATTACAGGCACATAAGACTTTTTATCTTTATGTCTCAGTGTGGCGGGCGCAGTGTAATGCCCGTCCTAGGTGGAAGTGACTTGTGAGGTAATGAGTTGTTAAAGGCAGAGGTTACCGCTTAACATCAGGTGGGCCAAAAGCTTGTTCAGTCATTCAAGTAGTTAACAAAAAAAACCTCCCCTTCGAGTGCCATGACTACTGGTCTGAAGCTGCCTCCATCCGCCGACTTCCTACGACCTATATATGAAAGATTACCACATAGGTACTTGTTATTTTACACATAATTGCAGTTGACACGTGACAGCGTCGTCAGCGGTCTCGTACAAACTTAAAGAAATAAGTTTTTTGAGAAAAATTAGTGATTGTAAACCGTTTGCTGATTAAAATGAGCCTAAACACGGCCAGTCTACTATTATCCATCGAGGAGTATCGTTGTCCACCTTCCGTCTCCATCATAAGATCAGCTTACTTTCACTATAATATTGCATTGTCATCTGAACTTGACAGGTATGCCAAATTTCAGCTCAATTTATTGAGGATAACTGCTTTAAAATTCAGTTGCTATATTGCACCCGGATTCCTCCCAGACAAACATGCAATACATTACAAGTTAAATAAAAGCTTTTTTAAAAGTTCTTAATTTTAACCAAGATTATATCTAAAAATGTTACGAACGTACCTTACGACGCAGATCTTACGAACAATCTGAAATAAATAAAAAAAAACTTAAAAAAATTATAATAAAAAATACTATATCAAAACGGCTTTTTATGAAAATAATCAGAACGGTGAGCTGATCACAAACGATACCATACCTATCGGAGATACCCTCCAGATAAAGAGCCATTGAAATCTTCGAATTCACGAAAAAAAATGGGGTATAACGCAAAATTACCAATCTTAGATTAGATTTTTAATTAACTAAATCAAGTACAATATTCAAATTAAAAATATGCTTGGATACTACATTATAATACCAAGGGATCACCCAGACAGAAACACGATAGGACAAAAATTTATCGTAAAAAAAAAACACAAACATACCTCTAACTTTTGGCTAGATTCGATTGTTTGTCAATATGGTACAGATTACGGGGCAAAATTTAGATAAATAAGATGAATAGAATAAAACGGAGGGATCACTACAGAGTTTTTTTTTAAATTATCTATATTGCTCGAGATATTCAATAAAAACCGCTTTATTACTGGAAGAAAGCGTTAGCAGAGTCTCTCGTGGCAAGCAATGGCGGTGATGAGCTCACCACTCGTCACGTCTATTTTCCACGATGGTTCAACCTACCTTGAAAAGAGGCCCTGCCTAAGCTTTCGGGGAAAAAGGTATGTATTTATGTATTTAAATTAAAAGACTGCTAAAATCATTACCCTCCTGTAGCTGTAGTTGGGTAAAACTGCAATGTTATCTACCCCTTCCTGAATCGACACAGCCTTCTACGTGTGCCTGAGAACCTATTACACAGACATCGTAGTGTGCGTCACAGAGCTATCTCAGACCATAGACTGCAGAGCAGACACAGAAGGGCAATTAGTATGTACTATACAATACAATATCACTTCTACGGTACTAAGATCGAACTCAACTCTGAGAGCGATATTGAGAGCGTTTTATTTTCAAAAATTTCCTTTGGAACATTTCCACTTCTAACCCTAAGGTTGCGCCAAAACCAGGCAGAAAACTTCATACAAAAAAAACGCCTCGCGCCGCTGAAAAATGCAGTTTTTATTGAATATCTCGTCAAATATAGATAATTTTACAAAACCCCTGCAGTAAACCCACGGCTTTGTTGTATTGATTTTATTTATTTAAGTTTTTACACAATAATATGCACCATTATAATAAACAATCGAATCTAGCCAAAAGTTAGAGGTAACTTTGGGATTTTTTTCTTTCGAGAAAATATTGTCCTATCGTGTTTCTGGTACAGTGATCCCTCGGAATTATAATGTAGTATCCATGCATATTTATAATTAAAATATTGTACTTGATTTAGTCAGTTAAAATCAAATCTAAGATTAGTAATTTTGCGTTATACCCCGCCTTAATAAAGCTCATTTTGTCTTGAACATCGTTTCAATGTGATACAACATGGTTGTAACTATAATAGGTTTGAACGAACTAAACCAGGGTTGTTAGATCGATAACTTTGTAGGTAATCTCTGTCCCTTCGTTCTTCGTTTCACTGGTTGGTTCCTAGTCACCTGGCTATAGGTCAGTGGCTTGAGCTCTGCCTACCATTAAGAGCCCTATTGATATTTCTCTTGAATTTACCCATATTGTATATTCAATATGTTAAAAGCTAATAAAATAATGTATATGATGTTTGGGTTTGAACAAAATTTTTAAGCCCGGTAAAGCAGCCATGGCCCCAGGGGGTCAACTGCATTAAAATCCATTCGAAAAAAAAACAAAAAAAATATTGTTAAAAAAAGTTTCTGCCCGCGAGCTCTACTATAAGCAGAACTACTAGTTTAAAAGGTCACAGGTTAAAAAATACTTGTCTAGTACCTACTACCAAGATCTATCAAAATACAGGCCAAAATGAGCCAAAAGCTTCATGACTTAGTATAGAAATATTTTTCAGGCAAAGAATATAAGCTATCTTACGCAAGTTAAGACATTTGTTTGTAACTCAATCACGCCGTAACGGCTTAGCCGATTTCGATAAAATTTAGTACACAGATAGATTATGAACTAGAGTAACACTTGGGCTACTTTTTATCCCGCCACCACGCGAGCGAAACCACGCGCGGACGCTAGACTGTCGGCGGTTCGTGACGCCTCCACAACCTGTACTGCGTTAGGTTAGGTCATGTCTGCGTCTATGTAGGTATGTAGATTACGCTATGCTCCTCGCCTGCTATGAAGTTAGCTGTTCTGCGTCGCTTTACGGTTTACTTCAAGAAAAACGCGTCAACGCCTAACTTCAGGGCGGCCAAGTTAATTGGCCGTTATCAACATCATTATCATCATTAGCCTTCAGAAATATTTTTGGGTTCCGTAGCCAAATGCCTAAAAACGGAACCCTTATGGATTCGTCATGTCTCCATCTGTCTGTCTGTCTGTCTGTCCGTGTATGTCACAGCCACTTTTTTCCGAAACTATACGAGCTATGCTGTTGAAACTTGGTAAGTAGATGTATTCTGTGAACCGCATTAAGATTTTCATACAAAAATAGAAAAAAAAATAGTAAATTTCCGGGGTTCCTCATACTTCGAACTGAACCCCAAAATTATTATTTTTCAACAAAACCCATACGTGGTGGGGTATCTATGGATAGGTCTTATAAATGATATTGAGGTTTTTAATATAGATTTTTTCTAAACTGAATAGTTTGCGCGAGAGACACTTCCAAAGTGGAAAAATGTGTCCCCCCCCACCCTTGTACCTTCTAAAATAAGAGAATTATAATACTAAAAAAATAAAAGATGTACAGTACCATGTAAACTTCCAACGAAAATTGGTTTGAACGAGATCTAGTAAGTAGTTTTTTTTGAATACGTCATTATTCGTAATCCATCCAAGAACTTTTATATTGTGTAACTTGCTGCTACGGAACCCTTCATGGGCGAGTCCGACTCGCACTTGGCCGCTTCTTTATGTAATGGCTCGACAAACTGGCATACGGCCCACCTGATGGTAAGCGGTTACCGTCGCCTGTTGACATCTGCAACACCAGTGGTATTGCCAATGCGCTGCCTGCCCTGAAGGACTCTTTTTACATATTTTTTGAAACGGCTCATGTTGTAGTTTAGCGGAAACACCTCACGAGAGAGCCCATTCCACAACTTGCACGTATGGGGGAGAAAAGATCTCGTAAAGCAAGCTGTACGAAATACCCACGTGTGGATGATGTGTGGATGAGCTCCCTTGCGTTGTCGAGAAGTACGATGATAGAACCTGGAAGCGGGTATGAGATTGAACAGCTCCTCAGAGCACTCCCCATTATAGAGCCGGTAGAACACACTACTCATAATGTGTAAGGAATGGACTAAGGCTCCCATATAATGTCACGGTGAATGGTCTTGTACGCCTCCATCCACCGACTACCTGAGACCTTCAAAATCTCGTCGGTGTATATACATTTTTATTATTTGTCAAAAACACTGCAAGGTTAAAAAGAGCTATATGTTTCAAGCAAACAATTTGGTTAGAATATCCTAACAAAAGTTAAGACGTGCTGTTATGTGTCCGGCCTAAGAATAGACCCCTCCGTCTCCTCCCGTGGATGTCATCTAACGGATTACCCCAACTTATTAGTAAGAATAGTTGGTATAATATTTGTTCTGGCTGTTAGCTTATAGCCAAGTCAGTTGTGGGAAGCAATGGCGGCGATGAACTCACCTCGTCTCACGTCTATGTTCCCATGATAGTGCAAACCCACGGTGAACAGAGACTCATTGAGGCTCTGCCAACCCGTTCGGGGAAAAAAGCATATGCTCTATGACTATGATCATATGATTTTGATGAAATTCGTACACAGATCAGATTATAAGCTGCTGAGACCTATGCAACTTATTACTGAGGCACTATGTGCACAAAGCACTATGTGCACAAAGCACTATGTGCACAAAGCACTATGTGCACAAAGCACTATGAGCACAAAGCCGTGGGCTTTTTATAAATAGCATAGATTACTAGCGTCACCCCTTGCGAAACATATAAACAGCAAATCCTCAAACAACTATCTTCACTACAAATAATCACACAAATGACGCAAAAAAAGCCCAGCTGAGCACTTAGCAACAGACTTTTACCCTACTTTTGTTTTAACCAAGGCTTTCGACCCGGTTGCCAACGACTTGTACTCTTATATCTTGGATGATAAGGTCTTTTATTCATCGGTGAGTATTTTATTTTTCTTACCGAGTCTTAAAACCGGCTGTAGTATAATTGATAAGAGTTGGCTCGTGTTTTTTTGCTGGAGACCCGCAAGGCTCGGTGCTTGGGCCCGATTTGTTTAAACGACCTTGCGAGCTTATTTTTTAGGGTGTATCAACGCGTATATTAAAAGTAATGCTGAGTGTTAGTTTTTATTGTTTCTTTACCAATTTGGACTTGACTCTGACGTTGATACTCTAATAGAATATCCTCAAGGATCTGAGAGGTTGAGTATATCGCTGGGGATTCAAGTTATCCTTTAACATATGTATGAAATCTCTGTAAAGAATCCTGTCGAAACTATGTCTCAAGCTTTTGACATACATACAAAACAAAGACATAAGCCTTTTTTCCCGAAACGGTAGGCAGAGACTCAAATGGGCTTCTTCCACTGTGGGTTGCATCATCGTGGGATATAGACGTGACAAGTGGTGAGCTCATCGCCGCCATTGTTTCCCACGACTAACTCTGCTAACGCTTTCTTCCAGTTATAATACATACCTTAAGTAATCTAGCAACCAAGACAAATCTTATACCATCGGCATCGAATCTTAGAAACAAGTCCGGGTAATCACTTAGTCGGCTTTTACGACATCCACGGGAGGAGATGGAGGGACATATTCTTGAGCCGAACACACCACGGTTTTTGTTTTCACAGTTTTGGACATACAATTACGGTTTCTCAGATGCCCAAGAAAGAACCAATGTAAACATGATCTCAGGGGTCATCGGTCGCGACTTTTGTTTTGGCGAAACATTTATTTTCATCGGAGTTTTTCTTTTATTTTGTTGTTTACTTTGTGAAGACATTCTGTTTCAGGAGTTTTTAGGGCTTCGTTACCTGAGTGAATGAAACCTGGCGGTTGGCTGTGTTATTGTACAATTATTAAAATACTATTGTTAACGGCCTCTGCGGGCGAGTAGCTGGCTTAGATATTAGAGGTTGCTGGTTCGATTCCCTTAGCGGGAACAATGTTTGTATGATCTGTAAATATTTGTTCCGTATCTGTGTGTTATGGTAGCATGGTACTCGTAGTTTCTGATACCCACGACACACAGGGTATCCTAGTGTGGTATCAGGACTATGTATTTGACTGTTGGTTGTTATGTTATGTTGTGTTATTGTACAATTTACATACATACACAGAGTACTAGAATACTTAAATATGGATCTCGGTCTGCTATATAGTATGTTATATATATCATCATCAACATCATCCATCATTATCGTCATCATCATCAGACTAAAATTCCACTGTAAAGTTTCTAAGGTGAAAATAAATGAGTAGGCATAGGAGTACCATATTGTGTAATTGTATAGAAGCATTAAAAAGTGCAGTGAAATTTAACAATGCTGTGGTGTGTCAGGCTTAAAAATAACCCCTCCGTCTCCTCTCATAGATGTTTTAAAAGCTGACACTGCCACCGTTTTAATAAAAACATGAGTTAACCGTGACTTTGACGACTTGGAATACTTTTCGACTCTGGCAAATGCACAACACTTTGCTGTGCCAAATTCTAAATATAATGGCCCCAGCGCTGGGAATCAAGAATACTGAACATCGCACTAAGCATCCAGTATTTAGGCACAAATTAACAAATCGTGATAAGAGAGCGTTGTGAAATTAAAGAAGACGTAGTTACTAGGATTGAGAAAGGTATGCTTAGATGGTTTGGGCATTTAGAAAGGATGGACGATAGTAGATTGACGAAACGGGTACATAGGACGAGCGTGAATGGGACAGTGGAAAGAGGAAGACCTCAACGAACGTATTCAGATCAGAGACGTTCTGGAAAAAGGCCAGATCAAGAGTACCGTTAACCGACGAGCATGCATAAAGAATGTGAAGAGAGTGAATGAAGCAAAAGAGGTGTGTCAGGATCGTAGCAAGTGGAAATCCGTGGTGTCTGCCTACCCCTCCGGGAAACAGGCGTGAGTTTATGTATGTATGTATTAACAAATCGAACTCTGACCACGATCTCATCTGATGGTAAGTGACGATGTAGTCAATATGGAGCACTAAGGTCTAGAAGTCACTCTAGCGTTGTAGTAGTAGAGCTTTTTTGTGAAAGAGTTCGTCCGGGGAAGTACTACCACCATACCTATTTCTGCCGCAAAGCAGTAGTGCTCGCATTGCTGTGTTCCGGTTTGAAGGGTAAGGGTGCCGGTGAAATTACAGGCACATGACACTTTTCATCTTTGTCTCAGGGTGGCGGGCGCAGTGCAATGCCACATAGGGCGCGTCCTAGGTGGACGTGACCTATGAGGTAATGCACTGTTCATAGGCAGAGGTTACCGCTTAACATCAGGTGGGCCATCTGCTTGTTCCGACATTCAAGAAGTAAAAAAAAAAAAAAAAATATTATTATATATTCAGTATTAATATTGCTTCGAATTCTTGCACCATTATATTCCTTCAACTTGCGCTCTTCCATTACTCTTCTGTTGAAGAATTTCTTTAGCAATCTTTTACAGTGCGCGCTGTCCATTTGTGGAATGCCTTGCCTGTTCACACATGGTTTTTTTATAACTACGTGAATGAAGGAACAAGCAGATGGCCCAACTAATGTGAAGCGGTAACCTCTGCTTTTATCATCGCATTACCTCATAGGTCACGTCCTACCTGGCATTGCACTGCGCCCGGCACCATGAGACCTAAAGATGAAAAGTCTCATGTGCCTGTAATTTCACCGGCACCCCATACCCTTCAAACCGGAACACAGCAATGCGAGCACTACTGTTTTACGGCAGAAATAGGTGTGGAGGTAGTACTTCCCCAGACGAACTCTTTAACTAAATAAAATACGCTTAGAATTGTAAATGTAAGTGTATCGGCCGAGATTGGACGGAGCGAACCAAGCGAGCAGTTCACCAAAAGCTAAGTCTGTTTGCAGTGAGCTGTACGTATACGGAAGTACCTGGGGTCGTTGAACCGCGGGGAGCGGGCCTCGGCGCGGTGCGGCCGGGGTAGCGGCGGGCGCTTACGAGGACGCGGGAGCGATATCCATGCTAGCAGCCTTTAGACGGTTGGACGACGCCATGCAATGGCGACATTTGCCGTATTTGCTTCTGTAGGTTACATTTCGGGAATGCTCCCAGGAACTACACACGATCTGATCCCACCATCTCCTTTTCATCATAGGACGAGCAGACGCACGGCTCGGTACCATCCTTACCACATTAGTATACCCTCAATGCGCACTAAACGTTTCAGTTCTACCTTTATAATACCTTTTGTTAGTTTTTAAGGTATTTATGTTGCTAAGGGCTTATTGTTTAGGTTTTTGTACATTTTCCAATAAGCCTGAAATAAAGATATTTGATTTGATTTGATTTATAATGCGAACTGCTAAGGAGTGGAATACACTACCGTCATCTGTCTTTCCTGAAAACTATAATCTGGGTCTCTTCAAGGCTAGAGTGAATAGGTTCCTTCTAGACCTTTGTGCTCCATCTTCGTCCGCATCGTCACTTACCAACAGGTGAGATCATGGTCAAAGTAAGGTCTATAAATGTTTAAAAAAACCGTGGATGGAGGCGACTCAAGGGCGTTCGTTGTGGCATCCTGAGGGCTTATGTCCAGCAGAGGGCTTCTGTAGGCTGATAATGATGATGATGTTATATAAACTCCGCTTAGTATCTGCCCCGACCTGACTCTCGACTCCGCGCTTACAGGCCCAGACGGCGGACACCTCTCTCTTTCACTCCTCAACAACCTCTTATCTCCCTCCCCCTCCCACCCACCTCGTTTTGAACCTCCTAATATGGATTTTGGAAGCGAACTACTGCTTTTATTTGCAATGCGCAAAGCAGTGTCCTATTTACAAATTTTCAAATATGGAATTATTTTTAGGGTTTCGTTACTTAATAGTAAAAATAAACCCAAGTGGTGGGTTTTGTACTATGAAACAAGTTGATCCCTTAATATTTTTTATTAGGGTTCCGTACCCAAAGGGTAAAATGGGACCCTATTACTAAGGCTCGGCCGGCTGTCCGTCTGTGTCTGTCTGTCTGTCTGTATGTCTGTCTGTCCGTCTGCCACCAGGCTGTATCTCATGAACCGTGATAGTTAAACAGTTTACATTTTCGCAGATGATGTATTTCTGTTGCCGCTATATCAAATACTAAACAAGTAATTATTTTGTAAAAATTAATAAACCCCAACGCTGAACGGCTGAACCGATTTTGATCAAACAAAGCTAAGAACACTCCCGAAAAATACGCCTTTCAAACAAAAAAAAACTAAATCTGTTCATCCGTTCGAGAGCTACGATGGGACAGACAGACACACACACACACACACACACACACACACACACACACACACACACACACACAGACACGTCCAACTTATAACACCCCTTCGTTTTTCGTCGGGGGTTAAAAACAGAATTAAATAAATATTTAAGGGGGCTCCCATACAACAAACGTGATTTCCCCAAATGTAGGTTAAGCGATGCTCTGCGGGGTCAGTTTTTAGATGAGTGACCACTTTTTGCGTTTTTATGTTTTTACAAACCTGATTTTTTTGCCGCTTTTGTAGTTAATGGTACGGAACCCTTCGTGCGCGAGTCTGACTCGCACTTGGCTCTGTTTTATTTACAAAACAATTACTGTGTCCGGCCTAAGAATAAACTCGTCTCGTCCCATGGATGTCGTAAAAACTGACTAAGGGATTACACCAGCATCCACCTGAGTACTCAACAAATACTGCGATCACCAATCCGCCTGCCAAGCGTGGTGATGGCAAATAACACCATGGCATTTTTAGAGGAGGCCTCGTCTAGTAGTGGATGTCCAACGGCTGATGATGGTGATGATGATGATGACGTCACCGAGAAGAGACCTCGAGTCCCAGCAGTGGGAACACTAATCAACATCATCAGCCTACAGAAGTCCACGTTTCAGTTCTACCTTTATAATGCGAACTGCTAAGGAGTGGAATACACTACCGTCGTCTGTCTTTCCTGAAAACTATAATCTGGGTCTCTTCAAGCCTAGAGTGAATAGGCCTTCTAGACCTTTGTGCTCCATCTTGGGCCACATCGTCACTTACCAACAGGTGAGATCGTGGTCAAACAAAAAGCGGCCAAGTGCAAGTCGGACTCGACCACGAAGGGTTCCGTACCATTATCTTTGAAAACGGCAAAAAAACACGTTTGTTGTATGGGAGCCACATTAAATATTTATTTTATTCCGTTTTTTAGTATTTGTTGTTATAGCGGCAACAGAAATATATCATCTGTGAAAATTTCAACTGTCTAACTATCACGGTTACTAGCTTACGGCCCACCTGATGTAAAGTGGTCACCGTCACTTATAGACACCGGCAACACCGGGGGTATTGTCGACGCGCTGCCTACCCTGAAGGAATTTATGGAAAAACTCTTGAAGCGACACATGTCGTGACCAAGCGGGAAAACCTCAGATGGAAACTCATTCCATTGTTTTTGCATTCCATTCTATTAGCGGGTCCGCAATATTACGGCTCAAGTAGTTCAGCGCCTTCTCATCATAGACTTTGGCAGGCCCAGATTTCCGCCTAGGTCTACAAGGCCCCGGCTTAGGGGCCCAGCCGGCCTAGGGGCCGTACCCACTTACCTTTCCCAACCAGGGGTCTTATTGCGTATTAGACTGAAGTTCGATTTCGATGTCCAGTTTGCTATTCATTGCGCGAAGTGTTTTAGTTATTTCTGCTCTCGAAAAAAAGCTAAAAACACGCAGCGCAATGAACCGCAAACTGATAATCCACATCGATTAGTTAGACAATATGAAAGCGGGTCCGCAATATTACGGCTCGTGTCGTTCAGCGCCGTCTCATAATTTGCTCATCATAGACTTTGGATACACGCAGGCGGGCTGGGTCTAAAGCCCGATTTACACTTCAAAAAGTACAGTAGCGAGTTAACTTACGCGTCATCGGCGAGTTAAGTCCCTTTTGCCGTTTGAACGGCAAAAGCGAGTTAAGTAGTAAGTTGTTGATTAAGTTGAGTTGAATAGATCGCGATCCTATTTTTTGGCGAGTCCAGTGTGAAGTAGCCCCCCCTCTCGCGTCTCCCGCACCCCGCCAACTGGCCGGCATGTACACGGGCGAGTTTAGTACAGTCCATAAATTCATAGAATGCGGCCGTAGACACGAGTTACATTTTAACCTGAAACTTATGACTACTCACTCATTAAGAAAGCGTATTACACTCTATATGACTATGTTAATGATAAAGCCGCATGGCCTGCTGTCGCTCTGCCCCTCGACACCTAATTTGTCAATTTGCAATGTCGGTACCTACATATAATTTATTATTGATGTGTTTTTTAAGAGTATATCAAGCGTAGAGTGTGCTGCCTTATAAACTTTTGCTTATTCTCTCTAGCATCTTACTTTTGCCTAAGGTTTTTAAGTAGGTTTTCCTTTTTTCTTTGAATCAGCTTCCACTTGTTCAAGAGGCACCACACAGGCGCTCCCCAACTAGTAGTAAGAAGAATCATCAAAAAAAAACAGACCGTGTTTGTTGCCTGATTCTTGTAGGTCTGGTTGCGTTGGAACAGGAGTAAATTTAAATTTATTTTTTAAATCCATTCAAAATGGTCCTAGTGATTTCAATGTATAAAATACTTTTTGATTTTGACTTTGAATTTGACTTGCCTACGTTTGGACGCTACTTACAACTTACTACTTATTACTTAACTGACTGATTTCTTAACTCGCTGCTGTACTTATTGAAGTGTAGAGCGGGCTTAACTCAAAGAGACTTGTGAAAGTGGTACCTTTCTCTGGCCCCTGATAAGTACCTAGTGTAGCTTATCTGACAGATAGCAGATATGGTATCGCTATGTGACCTTCGCGCTATCAATAATGGGGTCACCGCTAGAGATTAGCGCAAGGACATACCTACCTAGCGCCTAGGTAACAGCTCGGCGGGCCTACACAACGTGTCACAAAGCATGTATGCAATTACAGAAGAAGGAAAGAAATGTGTGTGTCAACTCAGACGCGCGACGAGTTTATTCCAGCCTTAAATTGATAAATAATATATAAAAAAATATAAAAAACACGCTTTAACCGAACTAAAAAATAGAAAATAATTTTCAATTTCAAAGAGTTTATATTACAGTAGTAGAAGATCGAACAATCAATCACTTTTTTTTATTTTTTTTAAAAAGCGTGGGGTTCTTGATAAAGTAAATGTAACAATCATTCTGTTGGCAACTATCTATGCGAGGAGAGTTATGAAAAGCAGTAAAATGCACCCCACGCTTTTTAAAAAAAAAAAAGTGATTGATTGTTCGATCTTCTACTACTGTAATATAAACTCTTTGAAATTGAAAATTATTTTCTATTTTTAGTTCGGTTAGCTATAAAAGCGTGTTTTTTTTTTTTTTACTATTTCGATTTCTCTCCGTCTCTCTCTCTCTCTCTGTCTAACTCTAACTCTAACTCCAACTCTAACTCTAACTCTAACTCTAACTCTAACTCTAACTCTAACTCTCTCTCTCTCTCTCTCTCTCTCTCTCTCTCTCTCTCTCTCTCTCTCTCTCTCTCTCTATGCAAAGTTTCAAATTAATCAGACTTCTGGAAATTGGTGAAAATTATGCTCAAAGATTCAGTTACATACATACATACATACATACATACATACATACATACAACCCAAGCTAATAAAAGCGTGTTAAAAAAAGGTACCTACCTAAAAGAAAACACTCTTTTTTAAAGATATTTAGTAATCTAAACCGTGGGCTGGTCACAATGAGCCCAAACACTGCCAGGCTACTATTATCCATCAGGAGATCCGTTGTTGGGGAAAACATAATTTACCCTTTTATGATATGTATTGAAGCATACTTATGCTAAGTTTCATGTTCGTAAGTTCAAGAAATACTATTTTTCATACAGTAGTTTTCAACCCCTTAGGGGTTTAATTTACAATTATCCCTTCTTGGTGGGTGGTTTTGCTATGAAAGGAACCTATCAAGTTTCAGCTTTCTAGGTCCAGCTGTTTGGGCTCGGCGATGATGAATCAATCAGTCAGTCAGTCAGGTTAAGCTCTTATATAGGTATACATAGATAGATAGATAGATATAACACACCCAATAATTACATCCTCTCAATTAGGACATATCATAGCACGAGCAGACGCACGGCTCGGTACCATCCTTACCTCATTAGTATACCATCTATTCGTACTAAATGTTTCAGTTCTACCTTTATAATGTGAACTGCTAAGGAGTGGAATACAATACCGTCGTCTATCTTTCCTAAAAACTATAATCAGGTTCTCTTCAAGGCTAGAGTGAATAGGTGCCTTCTAGACCTTGTACTCCATGTTCGGCCACATCGTCACTTGCTAACAGGTGAGATTGTGGTCAAACAAAGGTCTATCAATGCTAAAAAAAACTGGCCAAGTGTGAGTTGATCTAGCGCACCGAGGGTTCCGTACAAACCTGTAGGTATAGAAATGAAATTTAAGGTATTTTTACTGCTATATGAAATCTTCATGAGGAAAGGGGTTGTAAGTTTAAAATTATTCAAAGTATTTTTATTATATGATGTAACTAAAAATGTATGCTTTTCGCAATTTTTACTTTATCTGTGCTCTAAGACGTTGCTTCGTACCAAATTTCAAGATTCTGAGTTCACGGGAAGTACCCTGTAGGTTTTGATTCCCTTGTGAGTGTCGATAATTTGCAGCATAAACGGCTGTATCTTTTGATTTCGTTGGCTTCTAAGTTTGTTTTTTTCACAGCTCTAAGGGACAGTAGACTTGAGTATTTGATATGAAATTCAGCTTGATAGCTCTACGCGTTCGTGACAAAAAGGGTCTTTATAGACAGACAGACGGACAACAAAAGGATCCTATAATGGTTCCGTTTTTCCGTTTGAGGTAGCGGAAACCTAAAAAACACAAAATAAAAAAGGAGAAGTGATTCTTTTCACCACACTGGGTCTATCACCATGCGTCAACTGGGTCACTGACCTAACTGAATAGGAAACAACAAATGACACGATGAACCGGTGGAAAAAACCTTGACGGTATAATTATAATAAATATGGCATCCCTAGTTAGCGACGCGCGTTTTAGACGCACGACTTTTCAGTTTGCCAGCAAGTTTTTAATTTGACAAGATCAATGCAATTTTAAGCAATTTGCTCCACTTCAATGTCATGCTTAGCGCTTTGTCAACGATAGTTTTTCGAAAGCGACAATTTTTTTTTTTTTATTCATCTTTGTATGACGGATCAAGCTGATGGCCCACCTGATAAGCGGTACCCTCTGCCTTTAACAATGCATTGTCTCCTAGGTCACGTCCACCTAGGACGCACCCTATGTGGCATTGCACTGCGCCCGCCACCCTGAGACATAAAGATGAAAAGTCTCATGTGCCTGTAATTTCACCGGCACCCTTACCCTTCAAACCGGAACACAGCAATGCGAGCACTACTGCTTTGCGGCAGAAATAGGTATGGTGGTAGTACTTCCGCGGACGAACTCTTTCACAAAAAAGCTCTACTAACAATCTTGCGTACATATTCCCATATTTCGAAAGTACATACATACATACATATATTAGACACACGCGCCTTTATCCCCGAAGGGGGATGGGCAGAGCCTCAATGAGCCCCTTTTCACAGTGGGTTGCACCATCGTGGAATATAGACGTGACAAGTGTTGAGCTCATCGCCGCCATTGCTTCCCACGAATGACTCGGCTAACGCTTTCTTCCAATAATAACACATTCCATAATAAGCTAGCAGCCAGGACAAATCTTATACCAACGAATCTTATCAACAAGTCCGGGTAATCCCTTAGTCCCTTAGGCTTTTATGACATCCATGGGAAGAGACGGAGGTGTCTATTCTTAGGCAATAGACAACAGAAAGAGTGTGAAACTATTTTTTTAAATAATTACACAAGAAGGTTAGAGAATAGGATTCGGACGGGAATGTCCCTTTTGCAGAATGTCCCGCGCTTAAAAATAAGCCTTGTTCGCATAACGTCCCGTTCGCATAACGTCTCTTACGCAAAATGTCCCGTTCGCAAGAGAATAACTTATGAAATATGTCTCCTAGGTATTATTGGAACATCATTAGACACACTTACATAATACATCACACTAATATTATAAAGGCGAAAGTTTGTGTGTGTGTGTGTAGTGTGTTTGTTACTTCTTCACGCTGAAACGGCTTGACGGATTTGCATGAAATTTGGAATGGAGATAACTGGACTCCCGGAATAACACATAGGCACATTTTTATCCCCATATTCCCACGGGATCGAGACTAACGCGGGTGAAACCGCGGGGCACTACTAGTATTGAATAAAGCAGGAAATTGTAGCACACTCCTAAAATAGACAATCACATAACCAACTGTACAAATACTTACACATAGCACACATAGCACACATAAATAGATGTGGAGTAACGCCATTGGTTATCTATGTGCTATCTAATAGTTGAATAGTAAAAACCGGGCCCTTTACCAACCAGAGACTAGTAGAACCGGATGAGATATGGACGCATGCATGTGTGCTTTAGGCCCCCACTAGAAAAAAGGGTCGACCAATCAGGAGGCGACGTGGTGCTTGATTTTGATTTATTTTTGACAGAAGCGCTTTGACTGTAACCTTCATCTGTGACTGTAACGTAACGCTTTTTGTTTTCTTTGTCTTTTTTAACGACAGTTTATGACAGGCCTAGAGCCCACGACAGCCAGACCTTCGTTATTTTATAAAAGCTGAAAGTTTCTCTGTGTATGTCTCCAACACAGGTAAGAACGACCCGCGATTATTGAGTTTCGATTGTGGTTACTTTGGCAGGTAGCTGGTGGTAAAGGTGTATAAAATAGTACCTAACTTTCGTTAAAGTATAAAGCTCAATTTTTTTATATTTTCTTCGGGATAGCTTTAGAAATCTAGTCATCCATTGCCGGACACCTATGATGGTTGCTTCCCCCTGCCAGACACCCCTTAACATTAATAAATTATAATTATACTTTCGTTATAGTATAAAAGCTAAATTTTATATAAGTTGCTTGGGGACCTATAAAAATATGTGACCTGAATAGCCGGACAGTTTCAATGGTTTTTACATCTTGCCAGACACATTGAAATCATTCACCATTCACATCTTGTGCCACATAGGGCGCGTCCTAGATGAACGTGTCCTATGAGGTAATGCACTGTTCATAGGCAGAGGTTACCGCTTAACATCAAGTGGGCCAACTGCTTGTTCCGTCATCCAAGTAGTATAAAAAAAAAAAAAAAAAAAAAAAAAAAACTAGAGCCTACGTGATGGAATGGGTAAAATTGGTGTTTCCCTACGTGTGCGGCTAAACAGGTCCAGCCTCAGCTTAATGACGATGCCGACCGAGGACGATATCGACGCTGGTTTTCAGCCTGAACCTAGACTGGGTGACGTCGCGTTACGAGTAACAGTCTACAGGTAAACAAATAAACAATACATAAGAAACGACTGTGTGAGAATGGATAATAAAATACAAATATTATATTTATTAGGTATGGAAAAAAATTAGTAAATTTGGTAGAAGGTGTAAGGGTGCAATTGTGAACGAGCTGTACATGCATGGTTTCCATGTCAGCACTTATTGTGAACGAGCTGTACATGCATGGTTTCCATGTCAGCACTTATTGTGAACGAGCTGTACATGCATGGTTTCCATGTCAGCACTTATTGTGAAAGAGCTGTACATGCATGGTTTCCATGTCAGCACTTATTGTGAACGAGCTGTACATGCATGGTTTCCATGTCAGCACTTATTGTGAACGAGCTGTACATGCATGGTTTCCATGTCAGCACTTATTGTGAACGAGCTGTACATGCATGGTTTCCATGTCAGCACTTATTGTGAACGAGCTGTACATGCATGGTATCCATGTCAGCACTTATTGTGAACGAGCTGTACATGCATGGTTTCCATGTCAGCACTTATTGTGAACGAGCTGTACATGCAAGGTTTCCATGTCAGCACTTATTGTGAACGAGCTGTACATGCATGGTTTCCATGTCAGCACTTATTGTGAACGAGCTGTACATGCATGGTTTCCATGTCAGCACTTATTGTGAACGAGCTGTACATGCATGGTATCCATGTCAGCACTTATTGTGAACGAGCTGTACATGCATGGTTTCCATGTCAGCACTTATTGTGAACGAGCTGTACATGCAAGGTTTCCATGTCAGCACTTATTTTCGAATGAGGTGTCGTACGAGTGAGTTTCTGACCGCGTCTTGTAATGAGTGCGACAATAAATAACAATTTGTGTCTTCAGCACGGTTTTAGGGTTCCGTACCCAAAGGGTAAAACGGGACCCTATTACTAAGGCTTGGAAAGAAAGAAAGAAAGAAAAAACATTTGTATGTGCCAACAAACAAAATTCCACACAAAATGACACATTAACACACACACACACAGAGAGAGAGAAACAAAGAAAAATAAAACTAATGTGTGCCTCTTAGTACCAGCCACGCATCACTGACACAAATTGGCGGCCAGCTCAGCATTTGTTGTTTGGCTTGGCTGTCCGTCTGTCTGTCTGTCTGTCTGTCTGTCTGACTGTCCGTCCGTCTGTCACCAGGCCTTATCTCATGAACCGTGAGAGTTAGACAGTTAAAATTTTCACAGATGAAGAATTTCTTTTGCCGCTATAACAACAAATACTGAAAAATAGAACTAAATAAATATTTAGGGCTCCCATACAACAAACGTTATTTCTCCAAATGTTGGTAAAGCGAATATCTAACAGTGAATATTGAATATTGAATAATTCTCTGCGGGGTCAGTTTTTGGATGGGTGACCACTATTTCGGTGCATTTTTTTTTTTTTACAAACCTGTTTTTTTGCCGTTTCTGTAGTTAATGATACGGAACCTTTCGTGCGCGAGTCCGACTCGCACTTGGCCATTTTTATGATATCAAATACATCACTGTAAGATTTTACATCATTGAAATATTTGTATCAATGCCAAAAATGTAGCAAATGCTAATTTTTATGACCTAGGCAGTAAAAAATCCTAGATTATTTTATTTAAAGTCTAAAGAATAATCACTGAAACAAAATGGATCATGTATAACGCAAAAAAGTAGTATTAGTAGAGCTTTTTTGTGAAAGAGTTCGTCTGGGGAAGTACTACCACCATACCTATTTCTGCCGCAAAGCAGTAGTGCTCGCATTGCTGTGTTCCGGTTTGAAGGGTAAGGGTGCCGGTGAAACTGTTCGTAGACAGAGGTTACCGCTTAACATCAAGTGGGCCATCTGCTTGTTCCGTCATTCAGTAGTATATAAAAAAAAAAAAAAAAAAAAAAAAAAAAACAATCTTAGATTAGATTTTTAACTGACTAAATCAATTACAATATTCAAATTAAATATATATGCATGGATACTACATTATAATACCGAGGGATCACCCAGACAGAAACACGAAAGGACAAAAAATTCTCGATAAAAAAAAAACACAAGTTTACCTCTAACTTTTGCCTCGATTCGATTGTTTGTCAATATGGTACAGATTATTAGGTAAAATCAATACAATAAAACGGAGTGGAATGGGTGATAGTGGGATGTAATTAGGTTGGTTTTGGGTGTGACGGGTGGCGAACCAACCGTTGATTAAACATAAATAGCACATTCAAAAGACAACCGTCAAACTGTTTTGCAAAATTATAATTTCATGTTGTTATCAGTACCGAGTGAAGTGGTGATATGATAAGCGCTGATAGCAACCTGGGGCCCAATTCTCGATTCATGCGATATTTGTAGGATATGATATTATCATATCACTCCTTTTATCTATGATAGATATCGAGCCCGCAACAAAATGCGTATTACATACGATAAATATCGCAGGAATTGTCAAAATATCTATTGAATCTAAATTACCGTATTCTCGAGAAGTCACTGTAGATAAATATCGATCGCAAATCAGTAGATATGTATCGAGTGGTCAGACGCACTCGATAATGTTATGTCTATCGAATTATCAAACACAAAAAGATATTCAACAACAAAGTCTAGACTTAAGGTCACCTTTGTGCATATCTTTTGTAATATTTAATTTGTTACTATATCCGTGTACAGTGGCGGAATTAAAACGTTCGTCAGTTTTCAAAGAAATCCCCTTAGTTTGTCAAGAACACATATTTCCTTTTCCAACTACCCGACGGAGCAGACTGCTGTATAGAAAACCATAATTTAAATGTTTATTATAAAGATCAAAATCACACACCTTTGATTAGTTGCTTGTTTATGTTTGGAACTACTTTTTTAGGGTCACGTATCCAAAGGGGCCAAACGGAGCCCTATTGCTCTCGCTCATCCGTCCGTCTGTCTGTCTATCACAAGGGTCTAGAGTGGCTAAACCATTCAAATATTCATATTTGTACTATGTATGTAAACTGACCCAAACCAAAAAATTATAATTAAACATTATTTTAAAATTGTTATAAGGGTGGCTTCCGTACAAGTAGGTAAAGGTGAGGAGGTGGGAAGGGGAAAATAAATTTGTCGTACCCCATCATGTGGAATAATATTTTAGAGCTTAAAAGTACATAATAACACTGTATTTTTATTTACGAAAGTAATGGAAAACAAAGGCTTTAACGGCCTTTTAATTTTCGTAATATTGACACATGTGCAGTTCCGATACAATAGGTACGATGTCGATAAAACAGTATGCTTTTTGTATTGAACAATCAAAAATAGGCACTAAGGTGACGAACGTTCTCATTTCACCACAGTACAATAAAGAAATTTCATTCAAAAATCAAAAGAAGACATTTTCATTAAACAGATGTAAATGTTTACAGGTAAGTAACCGGAATTTAACAAACTACGAGTACATGCCATCACTCGGGCCTAATTCTGCGATATTTGTAGGTTATGGTATTATCATATCACTCCTTTTATCTATGATACATACATATATCGATCCCGCGACAAAGAGTGTATTCTCGAGGACAATAGATACAAATGCTAATAGATATAATCCAACCAGTATAACTTGTCGCGACTTGTAGTCTCCTTTGCGTGGCGCTGCTTGATACAGATTATGATGATTATAATTTTAGTTCCTCAAAAGCGCCACATATATAGCACCTATTATCTAATCTATGGCACCACCGTCAACTTATACTGGTATCACTGTAACAGTAAATATTATCACTATGTTAATTTAATGCTTTCACAAAAAGAACACAAAGTTTTGTCATTGTCAACTGGCAATACATGTAAGTGAATGAAAAAAAATATTGAATGAAGGAAAAAATCGTGGGAGCAGTGGCGCAAAGTAAGTAAACATGCAATTAACAAATAAAATATGACAATATACCTATAAGTACAAAATAAAATTATCGAGTGTTACTGCCCACTCGATGCCTAACTAATGATCGATATTTATCTACAATGATTTCTCGAGAATACGGAAATTTCAATTCAATAGATATTTTGTTAATTCAATAGATATTTATCGAGTGTGATATTATATCTATTTCTCGAGAATCACCCCCCTGGGCGCCTGCTCGTCTAACAGTGTTTCAGCCATATATGGCCTTGGCACGCCAAATAAGTTTGCGGCTTTGTATTTAGGGTTCAGGGCGCCAGAATTGTACAGCTTGGCCGTTTGAACCCATAGCATACAAACGAAGTTTTCTCATAACAAGCATTTATTAAAAATTTCTTTTTTTTATATCACTTGGAATGTCGGATCAAGCAGATGGCTCACCTGATGTTAAACGGTAACCTCTGCCTATGAACAGTGCATTACCTCATAGGTCACGCTCACCGAGGACGCGCCCTATGTGGCATTGCACTGCGCCCGCCACCCTGAGACATAAAGATGAAAAGACTCATGTGCCTGTAATTTCACCAGCACACTTACCCTTCAAACCGGAACACAGCAATGCGAGCACTACTGCTTTGCGGCAGAAATAGGTATGGTGGTAGTACTTCCCCGAACGAACTATTTCACAAAAAACCCTTGTTTCCTTCAAACCCTCAATCAACCAATTAGTATACCCTCTATTCGCACTAAACGTTTCAGTTCAACCTTTATAATGCGAACTGCTAAGGAGTGGAATACACTACCATCGTCTGTCTTTCCTGAAAACTATAATCTGTGTCTCTTCAAGGCTAGAGTGAATAGGTGCCTTCTACTAACTAGTAACGATATTTTTTGTTCGACATTTTTCGTTCGAGATTACAATTTATCGTTCGACATTTTTAATTCGAGATTTGTCGTTCGATATTTTCAATCTAGAGTTTTCTTTCTTGAATTTTTGCTCACGATTTTTCATCAAAATAATTTCATCAAAGTTTTTATTGGCCCACTTATAGATATTTATTATTTTTACGCCGACTGTACTTCACTAACAAAATCGACAAGGGATCCAACAGGAATTTGAAAGTTGTCTAAAAATGTTAATGGATCAAACAGGACGATCAAACTCCAATGGATCAATCTCAATGGATCAAACAGGAACTATTCATAGTATATTATTTTTCAAGTGTTAACCACACTTTACAAATATTTGTGCGTTCTGCAGATATGCAGGTTTTTTGGGTTACATTTAAATTTAAGGAACTATTCACCTTAGACTATTTGGAACTATTTAAATAGTAACTATTTGCACTAGACCTTTGTGCTCCATCGTCGGCCACATCGTCACTTACCAACAGGTGAGATCGTGCTCAAACACATCGTCACTTACCAACAGGTGAGATCGTACTCAAACACATAGTCACTTACCAACAGGTGAGATCGTGCTCAAACACATCGTCACTTACCAACAGGTGAGATCGTGCTCAAACACATCGTCACTTACCAACAGGTGAGATCGTGCTCAAACACATCGTCACTTACCAACAGGTGAGATCGTGCTCAAACACATCGTCACTTACCAACAGGTGAGATCGTGCTCAAACGTAATCGTCATAGTTACGATAGTAGCTTCAAAACCCAGACTAAGGCCTCTGACCCCGCAGACGCGGCGGCGACCTAGCTCTTTAATATTCAAAGCGGACCACGCCGCCGCGGGCACGTATTAACATGTTTGGAACTTTTTGGGCTGGTTTTATAGCTTAAAACGCATATTAAAAAACACACAGACAGTTATGTCTGGATAGACCGACGATTTAAAGGTAAGGCGGTGGAAGGAGGCGGCTTAAAGTTGCGCCAATTCCAGGCTGAAATCTTCATAAAAAAAACGTCTCGCGCCGCACGAAAGAGCAGTTTTAATTGAATGTCTCGTAAACTAAAGATAATTTTATAAACCCCTCTGCAGTAAACCCTCGGCTGTGTTGTATTGATTTTATTTATATATATTTTTACCCAATAATATGCCCCATTTTAATAAACAGTCGAATGTAGCCAAAAGTTTAAGGTAACTTTGGGTAGATGTGGCGCGGCTATGGTTGGAGGCGATGGTTCGCCTGCGACGCAGGAGGTTGCGGGTTCGATTCCCGCCTCGGAACAAATATTTGTGCGTTCTGCAGATATTTGTTCAGGGTGTTCTGGTTGCATATAATGCATAATAAAAAATGTATATCTATGTAATGTATTATATTAAGTATATCAGTTATCTAGTACCCATAACACAAGCTCTGGCTTAGCTTGGGGCTAGATAATGTTGTGTGAACATGTACAGCATTTTTTTTTTTATTGAACAATAATTTGGGTTTTTTTCTATTGTGAAACTATTGTCCTATCCTGTTTCTGGTACAGTGATCCCTCGGAATTATAATGTAGTATCCATACATATTTATAATTTGAATATTGTACTTGATTCAGTCTGTAAAAAAACAAATTTAAGATTAAGAATATTGCACAATACCCTGACGAATTACAGGCACATGAGATTGGATACGTGACCTAGGTGGTAATGCACTGTTCATAGGCAGAGGTTACCGCTTAACATTAGATGGGCCATCTGCTTGTTCCGTCATTCAAGTAGTATAAAGAATTATAAAAGAAAACGACGTTTTAAAGGTAAGGCGGTGGATAGAGGCAGCTCAAGAACGTTCGTCATGGCGTTCATCAGGAGAGCTATGCGCAGCCGTGGATGCTGATGATGATGATGATAAAGGTGGCTTCTAGCGGTGAGACATGTAGATGTGTGGTAGTAGTAGAGCTTTTTTGTGAAAGAGTTCGTCCGGGGAAGTACTACCACCATACCTATTTCTGCGGCAGAGCAGTAGTGCTCGCATTACTGTGTTCCGGTTTGAAGGGTATAGTAGCCGAATGTAATTACAGGCACATGAGACTTTTCATAATTATGTCTCAGGGTGGCGGGCGCAGTGCAATGCCACATAGGGCGCGACCTAGGTGGACGTGACCTATGAGATAATGCACTGTTAACAAATGCAGAGGGTGCCGCTTAACATCAGGTGGGCCATCGGCTTGAAAAGTAATTCAAAGAAGTATATTTACAAAAAAAAAAAAAAAAATTGACTCTCGTGACTTCGTCCGTGTGTTTTTTTATACAAACTTTAACACTATCAAACCTCCAAGTTCAACGTAACGACTTTAAACGTGCGAAGCCGGGCGAGCTGCTAGTATGGACATAAAGGGCCAAAGGGTCAACTTGTTACGACTGTTGGGTACTTACTTATATCCTTTTAATAGGCGGCCTTATCGCTGCAACTGCAATGATAAGCGGCATTGCATCCTATATATACGCATTACTTATTGTATTTAAGAGGCTGTCCAGAGTCAAAGGGGCTTCTTTTAAACGCAGTTTTAGCAAAATCTACACAATTTATGAACACAACACAAGAATTGAAACTATCGTGGTTGGGAATCATATTAAAAGAGATCGACGAATAGATATTATTAGAGTGACGAATAATAGTGGTAATTACCCGTTTATCTTTTAATACAACACAAGAATATCAAAAAAAAAAAAAGAGTCCTTCAGGGCAGGCGACGCATTGGCAATGCCTCTGGTGTTGCAGATGTCAATAGGCGACGGTAACCGCTTACCATCAGGCGGACCGTAAGCTAGTTTGTCGTGCCATAACATTTAAAAAAATAATAATAATAATATCATATTTCCATGGGTACGGTAGAGCCCAAAACACGTATAAAACCGTGAACTTACCTCTACAATGCGCTTATAACGTAAATATCTCTATCACCTATTAACTTAACATTGATAAATTTAATAGTAGATTATTATACAAGGAGCTAAAATGACCCATATAATGGGTTTATTTTATTTTCTCGCAATCGCGTGACATACACGGACATACAGCCAGACATGACGAATCCATAAGGGTTCCGTAATTTGGTTACGGGAACTCTTAAAAGATATTGACGCGAAATCTTTAGAATTTTTCTCTAATTGCAAATTGAATTGGTAGTGACCGTAATTAATTTTTCATATTGTATTGGATTATGAAAACACTCTACTTTTCACTACGATTAAACCTAAACCAAAAAAATCCATTAAAACTCGGTTTTTATCTCTCTATCTATATCTAACTACCTCGTAACTACTATATACGAGGTAGTTAGATATAGATAGAGATAAGATATTGTATTATGTAACTACCTCGTATATAATACATAACTACACAACTCACATTATGCATAACTACCTCGTATATAATACGAGGTAGTTAGATATAGATAGAGAGATAGAAACCGAGTTTAAATGTTTTTTTTTGGTTTAGGTTTAATCGTAGTGAAAAGTAGAGTGTTTTCATAATCCAATACAATATGAAAAATTAATTACGGTCACTACCAATTCAATTTGCAATTAGAGAAAAATTATAAAGATATCGCGTCAATATCTTTTAAGAGTTCCCGTAACCAAATTACGGAACCCTTATGGATTCGTCATGTCTGGCTGTATGTCCGTGTATGTCACAGCCACTTTTTTCCGAAACTATAAGAGCTATGCTGTTGAAACTTGGTAAGTAGATGTATTCTGTGAACCGCATTAAGATTTTCACACAAAAAAAAAACAATAAACTTTTGGGGTCCCCTATACTTCAACTGAAACTCATTTTGTTTCATCAAACCCTCACGTATGCGGTACCTATGGATAGGTCTCCAAAAATGATATTGAGGTTTTTAATATATATTTTTTTCTAAACTGAATAGTTTGCGCGAGAGACACTTCTAAAGTGGTAAAACCACCGCCCCCCGTAACTTCTAATAGAGAATGATAAAACTAAAAAAATATGATGTACATTATGATGTAAACTTCAACCGAAAATTGGTTTGAACAAGATGATTTTTTTAATACGTCAATAATCGTAAACCATCCAGGAACTTTTATATTATGTTACTTGCTGCTACGGAACCCTTCATGGGCGAGTCCCACTCGCATTTGGCCGCTTTTATTTATTGTCTAGAAAAATTATCGAAATCGTGTTTTTGGCTCTATCACGCCCATGGAAATATAATGAAGATTAACGGAAATATAATGAAGATTAACATATTGTTGTCAAAAACTGTTTAGATTTTGCTAAAACTATTTGACTTTTGACAGTCTCTTAACAGTGTTGATCACTCGACTAGGTACTCAGGTGGATGCTGCTATCCATCCCCAGATGTTTTGCCTTATTACGGCATCCACACGAGGAGACGGAGGTGTGTTCTAAGGATAGACACTACGTTTTAAATATCGCAAGAGAAACTCTCAATTCGGTAGCGAGTCAGGAAAAGGCCAAGCCCAATTATTTTTATAAGTATTTCAAATTAAATATTTCCGTTAGATCCTCAGACTAAAAAAGAAGTTAGACAGAAATTTGCCCTCTAGTAGTAGTAGAGCTTTTTTATGAAAGAGTTCGTACAGTACAGGGAGGACCTATTTCAGCCGCATAGTAGTGGTTCCCGCATTTCTGTATTCCGGTTTGAAGGGTTTTTTTTTTTTACTTTGTGATTGACAGAGCAATCCGATGACCTACCTGATGTTAAGCGGTAACCTCTGCCTTTAACAATGCATTGTCTCATAGGTCACGTCCACCTAGGACGCACCCTATGTGGCATTGCACTGCGCCCGCCACCCTAAGATATAAAGATGAAAAGTCTCACGTGCCTGTAATTTTACCGCCCTTCAAACTGGAACACAGCAATGCGAGCACGACTGCTTTGTGACAGAAATAGGTATGGTGGTAGTACTTCCCCGGACGAACTCTTTCACAAAAAAGTTCTACTACTAACAACAAAAATGGGATGCCGGCACATAAGACTGCTAAGGAGTGGAATACACTACCATCGCTTGTCTTTCCTGAAAACTATAATCTTGGTCTCTTCAAGGCTAGAGTGAATAGGTGCCTTCTAGACCTTTGTGCTCCATCTTCGGCCACATCGTCACTTCCCAACAGGTGAGCTCGTGGTCAAACAAAGGTCTATCAATGTTATAAAAAAAAAAACTTTTCGGCGCAGTGCAATGCCATAATCGCGTCCTACGTTTGGACGTGGCCTATGTAGTGATGAGCATGGTTTTAATTTATTGTCTGTGTGTGTGCGTGGATGTAGTTGTAGTACCTACTATTCGTTATTCTGTGCTATGAGCATGGATTTGATTTATTGTCTGTGTGTGTGCGTGTACGTAGTTGTAGTACCTACTATTAGTTATTCTGTGTTATGAGCATGGTTTTGATTTATTGTCTGTGTGTGTGCGTGTATGTAGTTGTAGTACCTACTATTAGTTATTCTGCCTTATGAGCATAGTTTTACGGCTTCACTTGTATAGTGCGCCGTGTTCTATCTGCACTTCTTTATTTGTCTGAGGTTAGACCCCAAAAAAAGCTAGCGCCATGAAGGCTGTACCTATGACGTCACGCGTTTTTTTGTCACAGCTCTATCGAGCAAGATCCGTATATTTTTTATTTGCATTTTTAAGCTCGTGAATATATTTTAGTCATTCAACTTAGTTGTATACAGGGTGTACAATATTTTAGAGGTTTATTTTTAACCGACTAAGGCAAAACTAAACTAAAGGAAGGATTATGTTTTTAGCAGTAGGTGAGTGTGTGTATGTTACAAGCTTTTATTTAACTTGCAATATATGTGTTTGTCCGGGTGGAATCTTGCAACTGAATTTTAAAGCAGTTAACCTCAACCGATTGAGCTGAAATTTGGCATACCTGTCAAGTTCCGATGACAATACAATATGATGGTGACAGCGAGCTGATCTGATGATGAAGACGGAAGGTGGACAACGGAACTCCTCGATGGATTATAGTAGATTGGCCGTGTTTAGGCTCATTTTGAACAGCACACGGTTACGATCACTAATTTTATAAAAGCTTGTTTTGAAAAAAAAACTTTAAATAAAATCTGTTGCGTAGCTTAGAAGAACTAAGCGTACAAACAGACAGACAGACCTGGATAGCGAATTTGTACCATATCAGTATTCAGTAGTAGTAGCTTTTTTGTGTAAGAATTCGTCCTGGGAAGTACTACCTCTATTTCTGCTGCAATGCAGTAGTGCTTTCATTGCTGTGTTCCGGTTTGAAGGGTATGAGTGCCGGTGAAATAACACATGATACTTTTCATCTATATGTCTCAGGGTGGCGGGCGCAGTGCAATGCCGCATAGGGCGCGTCCTAGGTGGACGTGAACTATGTGGTAAAGGCAGAGGTTACCATCTAACATCAGGTGGGCCATATGCTTGTTACCATTCACGTAGTAAAAAAAATGTGAGAAGTAACATTGTTAAGGGTGATACGACCTCGTCGTTATTTCTTTGAAAACAACTTAGGCATAATAAATCTATTCATATTACAAAAGTGTAAAAGACTTGGTAGGTAACAGATAATTTTATGCATACCAAGACAGGTACAAATATTACTCTTAACCTTGGTTTAAATTAAAGGAACCCTATGGTCACATACACCAAGGACTTTCTCATGATTTCATATTCTATCCATACAGGTTTGAATTTAGGGTCACATGTATTAATAAGGGTGCATATTATTATAATATGTGTTGCTATGTTCATCGGATATGTGCGTTTACTAGGATATCATAGGGTTATCTATGAATATCTATTAAAATATTCATAGGTAGGGGTGTATTATTAAGTTACATACCTGTTTTCATATAGCATCATAAGATATAGTAGGGTTAACTAGGGTGTCATATGGTAATCTATGGTCATCAATCAAAATTATTATATTTTAATAGTTAAATTATATATAATTATATATAATAATGTATCTATGCAGGTTTGAATGTAGGTCTAAGACATGTATTATTAGGCTGCATATTGTTATAATTGTTGCTATGTTCATCAGATAATGTGCGTTAACTTTTTTTTTTAATTTATTTATCATATATACTAGGATATCATAGGGTTATCTATGAATATCTATCAAAATGGGTGCATATTAATATGTTACGTAGGTACCTATTTTCATAATACACACAAATTGCCTTATTTTTTATATCTGTATAATTTGTTTTTGTTTTAGTTTTTTATTTTATGATGTTTGCTTTTGCGTGTTGCATGTGTGTGTCTTTGATTGTTTAGTCATAAATAAACGTTTCTTTCTCTCTTTCTTTCTTTCTTTCTTTCTAATAGCATCATAGGACATAGGTAGGGTTATCTAGTGTGTCATATGGTAATCTATGATCATCAATCAAAATTGTTATATTTTAATAGCGATGTAGGACTATAATCTATCCATGCAGGTTTGAATTAAGGATCTAAGACATGTGTTATTAGGGTGCATATTATTATAATAATGTGTTACTATGTTCATCAGATATGTGCGTTAACTAGGATATCATAGAGTTATCTATGAATATCTATCAACATACTCAATAGGGTTAGTCTTTAATAGGGGTGCGTATTATTAAGTTACATACCTGTTTGCATATAGCATCATAAGACATAGGTAGGGTTATCTAGTGTGTCATATGGTAATCTATGGTCATCTAGCTGACGTCTATGGTGCAGCGGGCGAAGGTTTGTCTGCGACGCAGGTGTTTGCGTGTTCGATTCCCGCCTCGGGACAAATATTTGTGCGATCTGCTGATATTTTTTCAGGGTGTTCTTGGTATGCTCTATTTATAATAAAAAATATCTATAATCATAATCATAATCATTTATTCACAAGAATGTAGGTATAATAGATGTTAAAAATAGAAATGTTTCTTTACATTCTGCCTCATAAAGGCGTGCAAAATTAAAAACGAATCTATCTATCTATCTATGTAATGTATGTATTAAGTATATCAGTTATCTAGTACCCATAATACAAGCTCTGCTTAGGTTTGGGCTAGATAATGTTGTGTGAACTGTCAAGCATTTTTTTTTTTTTTAATACTTTTATTTCAGGTTTAATGGAAAATGTACTAAACCTAAACAATAAGCCCGTAGCAATAAATACCTTAAATACTTTATTTTAGGATTTTATTTTCCTTTTTTTTAATGGATTAGATATTGTTATATAATAGAATGAGGGTACATCTATATTATATCTGCCAATAAAGTAAAGTATTTGCGAGTAGATGTACTCGCAAATACTTTAGTTCTCCCGTGATCATGGCGCATGCAACTGTGGCGAAATATCGGGAACAATTAAAACGAAATACATACATACATACACAGACACACTTCTTTTTCACCGAAAGGGTAGGCAGAGCCCCAAATGGGCCTCTTTTCACTGTGCAATAATCATGGTAAATATCCCGTTTCTAGTTAAAAGTATTTAGGGAATAGTTGCACAGTGTTTTGTGTTGTGCAGTTTAAAATTGGATCTATAGAGGCAAAACACGGTGTAATTACGAAGCGAAGAATATTTTGTGTTTGTATATAGTAGCACGAATAGAGTAGTAGTTCCTGTTTGATCCATTGAGAATGACCCATTGTCCTGTTCGATCCATTATACCTATAATTTTGTTCCTGATTGATCCATTCTCCAATGGATAATTTTAAAATGATTATTTTAATAAGTTTTTTGTTCCTGTTGGATTGACTCTGAAATAGATACATCAGTGAAAGCATAATTTTAAATAATATTAATAATAATAGTTTAAAAAGATAATTATAATTAAATTTTAGAAAAATTACAACTATACACCACGTACTTTACTAATCTCCTGCTGACGTTTCGACGTGGGGACCTCGTTGGTCAACGAAAAGTCAGCAGGAGAATAGTAAAGTACGTGGTGTATAGTTGTAATTTTTCTAAAATAATACCAAGCGACGGTAATTTAAGGTGGCTTGCTTCTAGGTCTCCTAGTTCTCGCGAACTTAACTTTCGCTATCTGAAGAAGTGTTGATGAGCTGTAATGGGCAAAAACTACCAAAAAAAATGAATTTCGCGCCTCAAGCGTGAGCATTATGTTTAAAATTGTATGTAGGTAGGTACTTATGAGGAACTTTAAATACCCAATTGTTAGGTTTACAGACATAGATCTAGGTCTTGTTAGCACCTAGACTACTAATAATTAAATTAAATGTATGTAATGTCATTGTAATACAAATTAAATGACTTGGATTAGTTGAACTATCTGTAGATCGATCTACTAACGGTCTCTAGATAGCTCAAATGTTTCATTTTATTTTCAAATGTTTTCTTATTAAATAAAGATTTACACTATTTTTTATATATAAAAAAAATACTTGAACTTATACAAATACTATTTTATAAAAAAAAAACCTAATATTTCATAGAATGAAAATTCACAAGTCAAAGTAAAAATTAATGAAACCTATGTAATGAGTTTAAGGTTTTAAATCGATGCGTTTAGGTAAATCCTATTTAATATTATAAACGCGAAAGTTTGTTTGGAGGTATCTTTGTTACTCTTTCACGTAAAAACTACTGGATGGATTTGGATGAAATTTGGAATAGAGATAACTGAACTCCCGGAATAACACATAAGCAAATTTTTATCCCGATATTCCTACGGGATCGAGACTTACGCGGGTGAAACCGCGGGGTGCTGCTTGTTCGGTATAATTTCTTATTATACCTAATAGTTTATTATACCTTGAACAAAATAGGTAGTTATAATAATTATATAGTTTACCTATCCATAATACCATGAATATTTTTATAATAATATTCATGATTTTGTCGTGGTGTCTCCTCCCGTGAATTTCGGACAAGCTAACTAAGGGATTACGCGGACTGATAGTAAGATTCGTCGTTCGATTTGTCCTGGCTGCTGGAATGTTATTACTGGAGGAAAGCGTTAGCCGAGTCAGTCGTGGGAAGCAATGGCGGTGATGAGCTCACCACTTGTGACCTCTATATCCCACGATGGTGCAACCCACGGTGAGAAGAGGCCCATTGAGGCAATGCCTATCCTTTCGGGGGAAAAGGCGTGTATCTATGTATGTATGTGTTTTTATATATCTTTTTTAAGAATTTTTATTTTTAATACTTCCCTGACTTGTGACATATAATACCTTAATCGTAAATAGTACCTTTAATACCTACTCGCATGACTTTAGCGTGCATTAAGAATAGCGGCCGCGAAGGAAATTATTTTATAATCTAATAAAATATTTTTTAATGAATTAATTGTTACCAATTTATAATAATCACATTTATTATCAGCTTAAACATTAAAATCAAGATTATGTTTCGAAAAATACTATATTTAACAAAGAAGTTTTGCTTGCTTAGATTTATGTATAGAGTCAGCGCGTTCGAAGTCGTTTTTTTTCCTTTCTGAAAGATTTATTTAAAAAAGGTTTTTAAATATTTTATTTTATTTCGTATTAATGATATAATACTGAATTTTTTTGGCGTTAAATATGATTTATCACAGTTTTAATGACTGTAAAGACTCATAGGTAACTCATCATTGTAAGTTATTTCTTTGTGGATCAGTACATTAAATATAAAATATTTATGAAAATATTTTGCTTAATTCTTATCAAACTAAGCTTTTTTTATATATTTTAAGCATAATTGAATAATAAAAGAGTATTTTTGACGATATAATAACTACTAAAAAAAGGAGCGTCACGTGGTCGTCATAGGCGCCAAATTGTGTTAAAAACATCAAAAAAACACTTTTTTCAAAAATTAAATGCTTAATTATGATAAAATAATAAAATTACTTACGTATTTAGGAAGAAAAAACCCATAAAATCCACGTGTAAGTCCATCACAAACAAATAACCAATTCGTTCGGCGCCCGCGCACGGTCACTTCACAAAATTGTCCAGAAAAACAATAAAAAAATAGATTTTGGAAAAAAAAAACCTTCAATCATGTTTTTGGTAGTCCTTGAAACACTTTTTAATAAACTTCTAAATAGGCCTATAAGAATCTTATTGGGTTTTAAAAGCCGAAAAGTTTGCAAAAATTTCGCAATTTCGCGCATGGCCCGCGCGTTTAGGCCTAAAGTACGCGTTGCGCGCGCTACCAACAGACTGCCAGAATTCGGGGCGAGATAACCGAACCCAGATAAAGGATAGGATAAACCGATAAGGGATAATGATCGAAAGTAAAACTTGAAAAACACGCGCGTTTTTTTTTTTTTTTTTACTTTTTACTTAAAATAATCTAAAAAAGTTTACGTGTATTTTTTTAATATGGTTACTTAAACTTGGTTCACAAAATGTTTAGTTTTTAAGGGTGTGGTAAGGGTGTGACTGTCTGTTGATAGCGGAATATAATACGATAGAGATGCGGCGCGGGCGGCTCTCGCGTTCAAAATGGCGTCTAAGCGTCTCTATTGCTCCCCGCGTCTCCAACCTTCGCTCTGACCTGGCCTGGGTTATGCCTAAAAGAGACATCCAGGCTATGATTTTTAAGCCTATTGAGAAAGTAGTTTGCAGCAAAAAAGGTTCTATTGTATAATGATATACGGTCTTATAATTTGAAATGATCAAGTTTTTTTCTTTATAATTGGCTTCGCTCGGCTTGTACATTTGCCATTTTCAAGTAGGTAGGTACAATTAATTATACTATAATTCAGCGTGGCAATGCAGCCAGCATCTTAGGGACGCTTCCGTCTGGTAGTGATTTGGATCAGTTGAGCTACCTTTAGATCGCTAGCAGCGGTCTTCAGGTAGCACAACTGTTTCATATGTATTTTGTACATACCTTGTATTAGTTGTATTATTCTTTCTGTAAATAAATGTATTATAATAATTAATAATTGTATTAATATAATTTGCAACGTTACCAATCCTTCCAAGTCGTTAAAGTCACAGTCAAGTCATGTTTAGTAAACCCGTGGCAGTTTTACAAAAAACTTTGGTAGACAATTTACACCAATTTGAAAAGTCACGCAATTCACTTTCATTTCATTTCACTACACTGTGCTCTATAGACGAGCTACATCGGTTAAACTGTCACCAAAATTACACAAAATAACTAAAAAAATACAAGGAAATAAAATAAAATAAAAGTAGACGTCTCTTTTTGAAAATGGCGGGAAGAGTCTCCAAGGTAATATAAATTAACTACCTTCATATAAATCCGTTTTTAGAGATTTGGTCAAAAATTATTATAACAAAGTTATTAATGTATTTTCTTTATTGTGAAATGCATTTATTTACAGAAAGAATAATACAACTAATACAAGTAGGTATTTACAAAAATATTTAAGTTAAATATTAATAACTAGCGACTCGCCCCGGCTTCGCACGGGTACTTTCAGGATGTAAAACAACCCTAGCCCCTCCTACCCCCCCCCCCCCCCCCCCCCCCGTAGCCTTATGTCACTCAGGGTGAATGTAGCTTTCCAATGGTGAAATAATTTTTGAAATCGGCACAGTAGTTTTTAGTTTATTCATTACAAACATTACATTACATACACACAAAAATACAAATCTTTCCTCTTTATAATATTACTGTAGATTTACCTACCTATAGATTGACTATGCTTATAACTGCAGGACCTGTTAGGTACACCGGCAATCTATGTTACTTATAACTGCAGGACCTGTTAGGTACACCGGCAATCTATGTTACTTATAACTGCAGGACCTGTTAGGTACACCGGCAATCTATGTTACTTATAACTGCAGGACCTGTTAGGTACACCGGCAATCTATGTTACTATGCTTATAACTGCAGGACCTGTTAGGTACACCGGCAATCTATGTTACTTATAACTGCAGGACCTGTTAGGTACACCGGCAATCTATGTTACTTATAACTGCAGGACCTGTTAGGTACACCGGCAATCTATGTTACTATGCTTATAACTGCAGGACCTGTTAGGTACACCGGCAATCTATGTTACTTATAACTGCAGGACCTGTTAGGTACACCGGCAATCTATGTTACTTATAACTGCAGGACCTGTTAGGTACACCGGCAATCTATGTTACTATGCTTATAACTGCAGGACCTGTTAGGTACACCGGCAATCTATGTTACTTATAACTGCAGGACCTGTTAGGTACACCGGCAATCTATGTTACTTATAACTGCAGGACCTGTTAGGTACACCGGCAATCTATGTTACTTATAACTGCAGGACCTGTTAGGTACACCGGCAATCTATGTTACTTATAACTGCAGGACCTGTTAGGTACACCGGCAATCTATGTTACTTATAACTGCAGGACCTGTTAGGTACACCGGCAATCTATGTTACTTAAAACTGCAGGACCTGTTAGGTACACCGGCAATCTATGTTACTTATAACTGCAGGACCTGTTAGGTACACCGGCAATCTATGTTACTTATAACTGCAGGACCTGTTAGGTACACCGGCAATCCATGTTACTTTAGTAGGCTTCCTACGTATTTACCTACTTGTAGTTTTGTTCAAATCAAAAACTTCTGCGTGAATTGTGTTTAATAATTTGTCTAGTGGGTACTAGCTGAATACCTACCCGTGCTTTGGTACGCAACACAATACATAACCAAAAAACAAAAACTTTGTCATCCCCTTTTTAAGGGTTATTTTGAAAAATGCTGAAATAAGTCTTTAATTATTCTGTATTTTAAGTACCCATACCAAGTTTCAAATAAAAGGCACCACGCGATATAAAGTTCCCATGCAAACTTAAACACCCCATTGCACCCGCTTTTGAGGGAAGTTCGGGGGAAAAAATATGTTACCCTTTTATGATTTGTATTGAAGCATACTTATGTAAAGTTTCAAGTTAGTAAGTTCAAGAAATACGGTTTTTCATACAATGGTTTTTTACCCTTTTTACCCCTTTAGGGGTTTAATTTAAAAAAGTCCCTTCTTAGTGGATGGTTTTGCTATATATGAAAGGAACCTACGCTCCAAGATTCAGCTTTCTAGGTCCAGCGGTTTCGGCTCGGCGATGATGAATCAATCAGTCAGTCAATCAGTCAGTCAGTCAGTCAGTCAGTCAGGTTAAGCTCTTATATAGATCGGTATAGATAGATAGATAGATTATTTTAATTTAAGCACATCCCAATTTAAATTTCACTGGGTATTCAAATAGATATCCCTTTACGACCTAAGAAAAGTGACTTAATTTTATACAAACATACTTAATTAAAAACATACTTATGAAACAGTTGTCCTACCTGAAACCGCTGCTATCGATCTAAAGGTAGCTCAACTGATCCAAATCACTACCAGACGGAAGCGTCCCTGAGATGCTGGCTGCATTGCCACGCTGAATGGCAATACTAATGCGTTGAGCCAGTTATTAGCTAAAACTGTTTCATATGTATTTTTTTATTTATTGCATTATTATTTCTGTAAAAACCTACATACTCATAAAAATCCCTCAAAGATGAATCTATCAGTGACTATTAACATTAGTAGTAGTAGAGCTTCTTTGTGAAAGAGTTCGTCCGGGGAAGTACTACCTCCATACCTATTTCTGCCGCAAAGCAGTAGTGCTCGCATTGTTGTGTTCCGGTTTGAAGGGTGTCGGTGAAATTACAGGCACATGAGACTTTTCATCTTTATGTCTCAGGGTGGCGGGCGCAGTGCAATGCCACATAGGGTGCGTCCTAGGTGAGCGTGACCTGTGAGGTAATGCACTGTTCATAGGCAGAGGTTACCGCTTAACATCAGGTGGGCCATCTGCTTGACCCATCATTCCAACTAGTATAAAAAAAAAAATACTGAAATTTATTTTGGACGTGAATACGTTTGCCTGAATATAATAAATTAAGTTTAGTGGTGGTCAGGTCAAGAGTTAACCGACAAGCATTGTGAAGAACGTGATGAGACGAGAGTGAATGTAGAAGAGGTGTGTCAGCAAGTGGAAATCCGTGGTCTCTGTCTACCCCTCCGGGTTAACAGGCTTGAGTGTATGTATGTATAAAGGTAAAAAAAATGCAACACAACATTGTACTGAATTTCAAGAAAAAGTGGTCTGGTAATAATGGGCCCATATTATTTTATTTATTAAATTAAGAAAGCATACTCTTTTGAGTCCAAGTAGGTTATTTAAAAAAAATAGTAGGTAATCTAAGAATTTATATATTTAACACGCTTTTATTAGCTTGGGTTGTATCTATGTATGTATGTATGTATGTATGTATGTATGTATGTATGTATGTAACTGAATCTTTGAGCATAATTTTCACCAATTTCCAGAAGTCTGATTAATTTGAAACTTTGCATAGAGAGAGAGAGAGAGAGAGAGAGAGTTAGAGTTAGAGTTAGAGAGAGAGAGAGAGAGAGATAAATCGAACAAACAAATTAAAATAAATAATATTTAAAAAAAAAAAACCGCTAACCGTACTAAAAAATAGAAAATAATTTTCAATTTCAAAGAGTTTATATTACAGTAGTAGAAGATCGAACAATCAATCAGTTTTTTTTTCTTTTTCTTTTAAAAGCGTGGGGTGCATTTTACTACTTTTCATAACTCTCCTCTCATAGATAGTTGCCAACAGAATGATTGTTACATTACTTTATCAAGCACCCCACGCTTTAAAAAAAAAAAAAACTGATTGATTGTTCGATCTTCTACTACTGTAATATAAACTCTTTGAAATTGAAAATTATTTTCTATTTTTTAGTTCGGTTAGCTATAAAAGCGTGTTTTTTTTTTTTTTTTTTTTAAGAATAATTGTTCCCAACTTGTACAAGCATGGGTATGACAAGGGCATTTGACATTAAATCGGCCTTTAGACCTATTTATATAAAGTATTATTGTTGTGCAGACATCCTCATTCTATATATAGAGGTTAATTTTATTGAATTTAATTTTATTTTATTTTTATGAACATGATATATAATTGGACAATCAATGTATTATTATTATTATTCTTTAATCAATTTTTTAATTATTATTACTAGGTATCTTATTTTTTAATACCCATGTATTAATGTACCTACTTACTTACTTGTATAATTGTAAATTATATATAAGAACTGATGACATGTAACCTTACAACGTTATTAATAAATAAACATAAACATAAACATAATGACTAGAAGTCTATGGTTAGAAGGCACAATACACATGTTCTAAGCGAGCATTCTAAGGCGAGGCTGAAACACAGCGTGGCTGAGCCCTCAACCTTTTCTCTTACTTTAGCATAATAGTAGATTATGCACTGAGGGAATAAAGCAGTGTCTTACGTCGCGGGCGTCATATTGAACCGTGATCGTAACGTAACTCTACTTATATAGAGTCCTGAGTGAAGCGAGGCGTTCAAGCTGCCCAAGACGAAGACAGGCTTTATTCCAGAGGAGCATACTCTACTTTTCACACCTTCTGCGAGACAATAAAAATTCACTGAAAATCACAGCACCAAATACCGTCTTTTGTTTCACATTCTTATAGGACACTCTTGTCTGTGTTCTCTGTAAACGTACCTTTTTCCTTTTTTCTTTTAGTTCTGCTTATGGCGGCCAGTTCGATTTTGGAACAAACCTCTTTACAACACCATATGGGCATTTTTTTACTTATTTTCCACAAGTTTCCACACAAATTTGACGTTCCAAATTCAAATCACTTTATTCCCTAGGGAGTTTCATACAACTTTATATCCCTAGGGAGATAATGCTTTACTTTACGTTGAGGTTGCATGATATGTAATTGGACATTGTCGTGCAGGTGATGTGAAAATATTATTATATCTTATAGGTACAAATCCTTTGTTTGTTAGTAATGATAGTGGAAGGAATAAATGGCCTTTTATTTTATAAGTATCCCAACTTACCTACTAACAAAATAGTAATACATTTATTTACAGAGAGAATAATACAACTAATACAAGGTATGTACAAAATACATAATAAATAAATAAAATATAAATAAATAATGCTGGACAAGTTCACACAACATTATCTAGCCCCAAGCTAAGCCAGAGCTTGTGTTATGGGTACTAGATAACTGATATACTTAATATAATACAATACATAGATAGATATTTTTTATTACACATAGAAAACACCCAGAACACCCTGAACAAATATCTGCAGAACGCACAAATATTTGTTCCGAGGCGGGAATCGAACCCGCAACCTACTGCGTCGCAGTAGAATACATATGAAACAGTTGTGCTACCTGAAGACCGCTGCTAGCGATCTAAAGGTAGCTCAACTGATCCAAATCACTAGCAGACGGAAGAGTCCAAAATGGTTGAATGATGTTATTGGTTGATTGTTCATCGTGATTTCACGCCAAAGCGGCCTGGCCAATTGTGATGGAATTTGGTACATCGATAGATTACAACCTGGATTCAATTATAGGATAACTTTTATCCCGGTATTCAGTCATGTTACCACCCTATACCCCATAAACAGACGACCCCTGCGGCGCCACTGGCGATGGTTCGCCTGCGACGCAGGAGATTGCGGGTTCAATTCCCACCTCGGAACAAATATTTGTGCGATCTGCAGAGATTCGTTCAGGGTGTTCTGGGTATTTTCTATGTATACTAAAAAATATCTATCTATGTAATGTATTGTATTAAGTATATCAGTTAACTAGTACCTATAACACAAGCTCTGCTTAGCTTGGGGCTAGGTAATTTTGTGTGAACTGCCCAGCATTATTTATTTATTTATTTATAACAATTACTTGACTTGGTCCCATGGCGGATTTTCAATAGAAAATTATAATTTTGTTGGTAATACAAGATTTCACATAACCTATCGTAGATAGATGGATAGATAGAAAATTATTTATTGCACAAGACAAAAAAGCAGTACATATGCGAACTTAAGCATTTTCTTCCAGCTAACCTTTGTGTAATGTAGAGTGGGTGGTAGTGCTATTAAAATTAATTATAGGTTGAGATTAAATGATAAACATATTTAAATACCTACTCTAAATAACTAGCTATATAAATACCTAACATAATATAATCGTACCTACCCCTATCCCCCTATCTCGTACCTACTTAAGTATAAAACTATTACCTATTATACCAACAAAATAACCTACTCGTGATATAAAATCGTACGTAAAATAAATGGAGCAGGTACTTACCATAGGTACATGTACCTACTTTATATGAGATAGGATGATAGTAGGTACCTACCTATAGTTACTCTTTATTTGATAAAGAATTAGGTACAACTAATACAAGTACGTAGGTACCTAAACAAAAATTTTAAAATACAAATTGCATTGGTTCTTTGTTTAATTTATCCCCCCCCCTCCCCTCCGCCCCTCCCCCCAGCTGGTGACCGTAACAAACATACAATTAGTCGCCAGACACATGAATGTGTCATAATTATTATATATTAAAATGAGACGTTCAATAAGAACCAGCGAGTCGGACTCGCCCATGAAGGGTTTCGTAGCAGCAAGTAACATAATATAAAAGTTCTTGGATGGTTTACGATTAATGAAGTATTAAAAAAAAACTACTTACTAGATCTCGTTCAAACTAATTTTGAGTGAAAGTTTACATGAAGTGTACATCATATTTCTTTTTTAGTTTTATCATTCTCTTATTTTAGAAGTTACGGGGGGGACACACTTTTTACCACTTTGGAAGCGTCTCTCGCGCAAACTATTCAGTTTAGAAAAAAATGATATTAGAAACCTCAACATCATTTTTAAAGACCTATCCATAGATACCTCACACGTATAGGTTTAATGAAAAAAAAAATGCGCGGTAGCCTAACGGTTCAACAGTGCAACTCAGAATCCAACGATATACCGGGTTCGATCCTAGGCTCCGCACCAATGACTTTTCTAAGTTATGTGCGGATTTCTATCGCTCTGTGCTTCGGAGCGCACGTTAAACTGTCGGTCCCGGCTGTTATTGATTAATAGCAGTCGATAAGCCATGTCAGAGGCCCTCGGGCGGCTTGACAAACTCTGACACCAGAGGCCAGCACTACCTCATACGAAACGACGAAAAGACGACGATTGTTTTTTTTTTTTCAATTTTTGTGTAAAAATCTTAATGCGGTTCACAGAATACATCTACCTACCAAGTTTCAACAGTATAGCTCTTATAGTTTCGGAAAATAAAAGGCTGTGACATACACGGACAGACAGACAGACAGACAGACAGACAGACATGACGAATCTATAAGGGTTCCTTGTCTTTGACTACGGAACCCTAAAAACTACATAATTGACAGTGCGAGCGAAGCGAGTGAGTCTGCAACAACTGGCAAAATGAGAGCTTTTCATTTTAGAATTTAAAAAAAAGTAGTTCAATTTGGCTCGATAGATGGCGCTGATTCAAGTACGCTTGTCAAAATTAACAAATGCATTGTGTGTGCTTTTGTGTGATATTAACAAAATACCACTAAAATATATCAATACGTTGTTGACTTTTGTAGTTGTGCCAATGTTGGTGTTGAGGCTAGTTCTGGTGTGGGATGAACATTAAAACTGCAGGCTGGTATTTTTACTTATTAAACACGGTATTCCAACTTTTTACATGGTTATAGTTACTCGACCCATCTCTCGATCCCAAAACAAGTACGAACTTCCGTTCATAAACAATATAGATTTTAAAAACGAACGAAATAAATACCTACCTCTTTCGATGAGATAAATAACTCTACATTTTCATTTTTGTGAGGTAGGTCTGGGATTTAGGTAAGTAATCATAATTAGCTAGGTTAGGTTTCAACAAGACACCTTATAACTATAGTAGGTATTTAGATACCTATTACGTTGGTAATATTGTCAGTACAGTTTAGGAAAGTCGTTGATCTTTCTAGTATTGCTGCCAATAGGTACCTACCTAGCTATTGGCAGCAATACGCTACTAAAACGGTTCATTTATCATAACTAAGGCCTTCCTTTGAGAGTAGGATTCGATTGCCGTGTCACAAGTTCAGCCTGTCTGTCTGCCGACCTAGAAAATGAACCTACCTAGATTAGGTACAAGATAAATAATTCTGATATTCAATCGACGATATCGCCATCTAGAGGCTACTCCGAAATCACATTGAAATTGTTTTCAGTGCCATCTAGCGCTGAGTAGTGGTACTATTGAATTTGCTATGAAAATAGCCAAAATTATATATTAAATTTGTTATTTATCTTCATTCGAATAATTCAGTAGATTTATTCAGAGTGATTAAAAAAGATTTAAAATTAGGGGACTCATACGGAAGAATAATCAAAGACAATCTGAAAGAATATCTGTGGTTTTGCGTCAGCTGTCAAAGGCTGAAGTTGTTTTTTTCTGGTTTTTCTTCATGGCAGTACTACGCGCTTAAGTCATTCGTAGTTTTATGACCTTTGTTATTTTTTAATAATAGGCCTTATTTCCTGCGAATAAAGATGATTGTTGCGATAAAAAATACTTCAATAAGACATTTTATTGTTTGAGTAGCATGCATGGCACAAAAATAGGATTGCCAACATTTTAGTGACGTCATCCATGGAGTCATGAGCCTTCTAAAATTACACAGGAGCTGAAAAAGAAAAATATATTTTTTCCAAGTATTCGCTCAAATTTCAACAAATAAAGTTGAAAAGTGACAAGATCAGTGCACGACGCGAGTGATAGCAATTAAAAATACCTATCGAAACAGGCAGAAAGTGATAAAACCTATTGATAAATTTGTGGATCAGTAACTTGGATACCAATTTTTATTATTTTGTGAGTATCTAGCGTATTTCTAGCCTATAATTCATGAGCTACGATCAATAATGTAACATATCCTTGCGTGTCGTGTGACTCAACTTGAAGAAATCATTTATTTTTGTGTTTATTCGTACATATAAGCTATGTCATGCAGCCCGCCGTGCTAAAAATAATATCGCTAGTGTATTTCGGGATATATATTTGATGATTTTGCGAGAGCTAGTCTCTCTGAGTCGTGTGAAAGTGATAATTGCACCTTTTGCGTTGTAAAAAACGCGGCAGACCCGTGGCCTTGAAGGTGATAATCAATTTATTTCTCCACTGGTGTCGTGTTTCAAAAAACCTTTGCATGCTCGTGTTCACACGTCTTTAATTATTTACATGCAAAATCCTTCACTGCCAGAATAGTTATAATTAAATACATTTTTGTGACCTTGAAATTCCTACTTGCTTTGTCATAGAAAGTAAATCTATGCTCATAGATTTATATGTATAATTTACACGTGAGTGGTTATGTCATTGTTTATGTTTCCAAAAATGTATGGAATTACATTCAAGGTCAGTTTGTATGGAAAATCTCCAAATAATCCAATAAGGCTGTATTGTATGGGCTAGAAAATACTAAGCAAGGGAATAACTAAATAATTATATATAGTACCAATACATATTTATAAAGCTCTGAATTTTATAATAAAACAATAAGTTTTAACCTACCTACCAGATCACAAAGCTGTCACCCCTAGGCAGCGTGCCCAGAATGCTGGCTGCATTGCCACTCTGAAGGGCAATGCTTATTCATTGACCAAAATAAAAGCCAGCATTCCAGTCACCGGTGGACTCGAAAAGTCGCACCGCATGTTCTTTGTAGATTGTATTAATTACCTATTTTAATAATAGTACCTATTTCTGTTGTTTACAATCATATTGTATGTTATTCAAACAATACAATAGATACCTACACAGAGACAATTCTTAATAACAATACCCAACAGTCACGTACAGCCAGCATACAGCCACAGCAGCATACATACCCAATGTCTAATTATTTATTTATTTATTTATAATACACAGGCAGCTCTCGGAGCTGATGCGTGTATATCTTAGTCCTTATCAGTGCACTTTAAATGTTTGTCAAGTTTATTTTTGAAAGAATTTACTGAGGGGCACTGAGCACTGAGTCTGGTAGCCGATTCCAAGTGCGCACAATGCGATTAGGCAATATGTGCATCCTCGGATTGCTGGTACTTGTTTTTTTTTTTATACAACTTTGTATGACCTAGGGATTGTAACCGTGTGCTGATCAAAATGAGCCTAAACACGGCCAGTATACTATTATCTATCGAGGAGTTCCGTTGTCCACCTTCCGTCTCCATCATCAGATCAGCTCGGTATCACCATAATATTGTATTATCATTGGAACTTAACAGGTATGCCAAATTTCAGCTCAATCGGTTGAGGATAACTGCTTTAAAATCAGTTGCAAGATCCCACCTGGACATACATACATACATTGCAAGTTAAATAAAAGCTTTTCATAATTTGGACGTTGACTGTAGGGTTCCCGAGTCAAGTCACAGTTTGGACCTTGACTGTAGGGTTCCCGAGTCAAGTCACAGTTTGGACCTTGACTGTAGGGTTCCAGAGTCAAGTCACAGTTTGGACCTTGACTGTAGGGTTCGCGAGTCAAGTCACAGTTTGGACCTTGACTGTAGGGTTTGCGAGTCAAGTCACAGTTTGGACCTTGACTGTAGGGTTCCCGAGTCAAGTCACAGTTTGGACCTTGACTGTAGGGTTCCCGAGTAAAGTCACAGTTTGGACCTTGACTGTAGGGTTCCCGAGTCAAGTCACAGTTTTCTCTCAAGTACTCTTAAAGGTTTTCATACAGGATATCCAAGATGATTTTCTATGAGAGATTCCACATTAATCCTTTGTGTGTATTGTATTAAGTACTAGCGACTCGCCCCGGCTTCGCACGAGTAGTCCCCGGTGAAACCCCCCCCCCCCCCCCCCTCCCCCCTTCCCTTAGCTTGAGGCTAGATAATGTTGTGTGAACTGCCCAGCATTATATTATTATTATATTGGTGTTTCTGGGCAAAACATGGGAACCACATTTCAAGTGACTTAGGTGGGTAAACAGGGAGAGGAAAGCTATAAAAATAAAATAAACTCGCGCCTGAGGGTGCCCCTGAGGCCTGCGGCAGGGTCCGATCCGTAAATTATTTCAAAATTTTCAGAGCCGTTTTCGTTTTGTGGTTTTAGTACAAACTTCACCAAGCCATTTAATGCCTAAACATGCTTTTTAGTAGTAGTAGAGCTTTTTTGTGAAAGAGTTCGTCTGGGGAAGTACTACCTCCATACCTATTTCTGCAGCAAAGCAGTAGTGCTCGCATTGCTTTTTTGTGTATTCCGGTTTGAAGGGTAATTACAGGTACATGAGACTTTTCATCGATATGTCTCAGGGTGGCGGGCGCGGTGCAATGCCACATAGGGCGCGTCCTAGGTGGACGTGACAAAAAAAACAGCCACTCTTTATTCGATCGCACGTGCGATCATGGAAGACCAGCGTTATGACTAGCTCTGCTATAGCACATGTTGCCTTTTTAACCCCCGACGCAAAAACGACGGGGTGTTATAAGTTTGACGTGTCTGTGTGTGTGTGTGTGTGTCTGTATGTGGCATCGTAGCTCCCGAACGGATGAACCTTTTTTTTTCTTTTTTTTTATGTGAATTTTTCGGTATTTTATCTATGTTTGATCAAAGGATCTTTTTTTTGAAATGTCTGAATTCTTTTTTAGTTTTTCCCTTATTTGTGTCCCAAACCATTCCAAATGTTAGATTTGTGATGTTACTAGAAGTACCCTAGAGGTTTTTAATGGTAAAAATTTAGAATCGTTTGGCAGGAGGAGGGGGAGAGGGGGTTGGTGGAGGGGAGGGGTACCCCCTCACCCCTGGTACCAATCCCATAACATGGTAACTTATAGTTTTCGAGAAAAAAGAAAAAGATAATTTTGAGGTTAAGTATGAGATTTTGGTAAAACTTTACAATCGTTTGTCAGGAGGAGGATGGGAGAGGGGGGGAGGGGGGGATTTGTACCCCCTCGCCCCTGGTACCACTCCTATGCAAAGGTAACTAGCAGTTTACGAGAAAAATTTTTTTTTTTTTTTTGTTAAGTATGGATATTTTAAATGTCGGACTCCGGTATATGCTCCCGCCAGTACTCTCGCGTAGCTACTGGCTACGCGTTTTTATATACACTCTAGGGGCGTCACGCACAGTACCACGTGGAGTCGGGTAGCTCCGTATCGGGTCTGCCACTCTTTTCGGACCTAACCAACTATTGTCGGGGTGCTCTGTGTCGAGTCACACAGTCAGTCAACAATAAAAAATCCATAATTTATAACATTAATTAATTCCTCAAAAGGATCTCTCTTATTTCTTTCAACATCCCTTCTCTACAGATAGAGGTACTCATAAATTAAATCATTAATATTATTATTTTACGTTCCGATTTTGTAAAATTTTCTTTATTATTTTTGTTTAAAAGCACAAGTTTCCTGGACAAGGGGGCCGAGGCTGGAATTTCCTGCACCCTCCCTGCATGTTGGCGATGACTCCCGTAACATTCGACACTTCCAATTCAAAAATTTCATACTTTACCTTAAAAATTTCTTTATATTTTTTCTCGAAAACTATAAGTTACCTTGTTATGGGACTGGTACCAGGGGCAAAGGGGTACCCCTCCCCTTCCTCTCCCCCTACTCCCACCCTCCTCCTCCTGCCAAACGATTCTAAACCCAACCCTTTTTAATTATTGTGATTTCCATACAAAAGCACGAAGTATAATTTATGGCCGTTGACATCTAACAACCAGCACCATTATGAAATTTATTTTAAAATTTTAGTAGTAGTAGCAGAGCTTTTTTGTGAAAGAGTTCGTCCGGGGAAGTACTACCACCATACCTATTTATGCCGCAAAGCAGTAGTGCTCGCATTGCTGTGTTCTGGTTTGAAGGGTAGGTGCCAGTGAAATTACAGGCGCATGAGACTTTTCATCTTTTTGTCTCAGGGTGGCGGGCGCAGTGCAATGCATATAGGGCGCGTCCTAGGTGGACGGGATCTGTGTGATAATGCACTGTTCATAGGCAGAGGGTACCACTTAACATCAGGTGGGCCATCTGCTTGATCAGTCATTCCAAGTAGTAAACAAAAAAAAACTGTGCTGCGCTTTGGACTAATTAGCCGGCTGAGATGTGAGAGTTTGCGGGTGCGATTCCCGCTGCGGGACAAATGTTTATTCTGGGTCTGGGTGGTACTCGTAGTTCCTGATACCCACGACACAGGGGATCCTAGTGTGGGTTCAGGACTATGTGTGTGACTGTTGGGTGTTATATTATATTATATTTATATTTTTCTTTAATGAGAACGACAAACAGTTATCAATGAATTTTCACTAGAAACGGGATATTTACCATGATTTTTGAGTTTTAAAGTTATCAATTACACTAATTAAAGGGTATCTACATAAAAATAGGTACATTTCAAATTAACACAATAATTAAATCAAAGGTGCTTAAAATTTAGTTGCAAAAAACAACCATTAAAAACCAAAGGTCAACTTAAAAATACAAAATTCAAACCTAAGGTAGGTAGTCAATAGTTACTTGTAAAGTGAATCAGCGAAAGTTAGAATCAAGTTACGTTATATGTTATAATCACCTCGCTTGGTGGATTGGTGATCGCAGTATGTGTGTCGAGTACTCAGGTGGATGCTGCTGCCCATCCCTTTTAAGACATCCACAAGAGGAGGTCTATTCCTAGGCCGGACACACCACGGCTGCTCTCTCCTAGTAGTAGTTTTTTTGTGATAGAGTTCAGCCGGGGAAGTACTACCACCATACCTATTTCTGCCGCAAAGTAGTAGTGCTCGCATTGCTGTGTTTCGGTTTGAAGGGTATAGTTGCCGGTGAAATTACAGGCACATGAGACTTTCATCTTTATGTCTCACATATTAGGGTGCGTCCTATGTGGACGTGGCCTACGTGATAATGCACTGTTCATAGGCAGAGGGTACCGCTTAACATCAGGCTGGCCATCTGCTTGATCCTTGAATTAAAAAAAAATGCTTTCCTGCAGATTATAGACTGATCATGGATTCGTTGTTTCAGAAAGCGAACAATGCTTAGAACGCGTCATCCGTCCCGGATCAAACCACACACAAACTAAATGCAAAAATAGACTCAATTACTGTGCAGTAAACCTCCAAGATGCCTGTCGCTTCGCCAACACGTTTCACCTCTACCTCCTCAAACCTTACCGGGTCCTATCGCTCCACCCTCTCATCCTCCTCTAGTCTAGATAAGCCGTACTACAGATCCAGCAGCGGTACCTACGTCTCTTCCACGCTGAGAAACTCATACGGCGATAGAACCACAGAGTATAGATCTAAATACTCCGATGTCGATGGAAAGAGGGAAAGAAAATCCTCCTTAGTCGAATATGGTCGCTCAAGTCGAGCCCCCAGCGTCACTGACTCTGATAGCGGAATATCTAGTAGATATAGATCAGAGAGAAGTGAGTCCCGATCCAGAGACCTATCAACAACTAGAAGCGAGAGCAGTAAGACGACCAGTGAACCACTTCCACGGAATAAAAGAAGTTTCGTCAGCTCTGCGGCGCTAGCTATGTCCACCGCTGAGCTATACGACAAGTACTCGCCAGCTAACTACATCCCGTTGACGCAGAGGCTTCAACAACAGCAAAATAACTATGGCGAGATATCGAGGTCTAAATCCATTTCGAATGACATCGGCAGACCGCCTTTAGCCGATTCTAAGACATTGAGGAAAGCGAGGAATTCAGCTGCTACCATCACAGAGGTAAATATGACTTAGTTAAGGTTTGGGTGCGTGCGAAATGTTGATATTCTTGTAAGGTACAGTGACACAAACTATAAAAACTCTAAGTAACACCAGATAGCTGCAATAGCGAACATAGGATATAAGAAAACTGAACTTACAAATGTAAAGTAGGTTAAAACACGCATTTTGGCTAAACTTGAAAAAAGTCTGGAAACTATTTTTCTTAGTAGCAACGAATTCATATTTATAATCAAACAACACGCACTCTGGCAACACAAGTAGGATATAAACAAGTACACAACACACAGTTTTTACTAAAAATTTACACAAAATTCTTACTAAAAATTCATTATCAAACATCAACCTTTTGCAAAGATTGTAGATCAATCTTCATTGCGAATGAAATTATGGTATTTCTACGAAGCATGCAATTTGACTTTCTTTCTATCGGGTTTACTTGAGGAATCTACAAAAACAAATCTTGAAAGTATGACGTATTACTTGCCTGATAATGATAATAATCTGATGTTGCATCCATCTCAACAGCTTCATCGTCAGTCTTGTCTAGTCATCCTCTCTAGTGACGACTGTGTGTGCTACTTTTAACAGAGCGTTGTATGAACGCTGAATTTTTTATATAATTTTGAATATGTTGCATAAGATAGATTACCTAGTTTATTTGCAATACTTAAATCAGGTACAGTGTGCTGTATGTTGGATATGTGTTGGTTATTGGTTCAGGAGTGTTTTTATATCCTGTTTTTATATGTTTTGAATTGATAGACCATGAGAACTGGTCTTACAAAAATATCATGAATTTCGCAGGCACACAAACAAAATTGTGTGCGTGTGTGTGTGTTAGTGTGTTTGGCATTCATTATAACATCGCACTGAGTGCAAAGCCACGTATCAACAGTAGAATCTATCTGTCTCCCTCCTACGCTTACGTAAGGAGTGAGACAGGTAGATACGTGGTGCTCTTGCTTTCAAAATTTAGTTTTCATAAAGAGTGACAACTTGCAATTCATTTTATTGTCTCTATTTAGAATTGTAGCTTAGTCTTGCAAGCTGTAATATTACAATAATTTATCAAAATTCAAAACTTTTTGTGTCATCAAACGATGATGTAAGTTTAAAGGAAAATGTTAGCGTTAAATCCAAAGTTACCTTAAAAGGACACTTACGTGAAAATCATAAATTAGTGGTCTGTTACAGCGAGCATGACAAATAACTAACACACACACTCACGCGGCATTTAGAATAGAAAAAAACATGATCATAAATTTGTAGAGACCCGAAGGCAGAAGATACAAAGAAATCGTACCGACACCAAGCTACAGCAAAAGAAACTCCATGTCTAATGGCGTTAAGGACTCAAATGGAAACGAAGTGCCGTCCGTATCTGAAATCCGAAAGAGGTTCGATTCAAAAATGACAGTGACTAAACTACCAGCAAATGATCTTAGATATATGAAAGCGTCTGTCGAACAATATATAAACCAACTCAAAGATTGCGAGAACGGGACGTCTGAATACACAAAACTTTCTAAAGAAGAGAAACTTGTCCCCATACATTTGCCTTATCTTGAGAAAAATGGCACCAGTAAATGGGAATCTGGTTCTTCCAGTTCCAGATCGAATTCAAACTCAGATATTTCAATTAGCAAAACTATATCCGAACCTGTGTCACTATCTAAGCCGGTAGTAGAGAGAAACAGTGCTATGACCACGTCTCTAACTGCCAAACTGCCTTCCGATCGTCTGGCTAGCATCAAAAGTCAACTAGACCCAAACAATCCCATAGGAAAGATATTAGAGAAATCCACAGTTATAACCGTCGAAAACGGAGACTCTGACTATAAAAAACTACGTAGTAGTCCTGAGATTAGTAAGTCTAAAGAGTTGCTGAAAAACGAAATTGAAAAGCAAGTTAAAGCACCCAAACACACTTCTAATTTTGCTTCTTATATACAAATTTCACAGCCCGTTGCCAGTGGAGCGTCGACACCTAAAACTAAGCTAGAAAACATTATAAACGAAGAAGCAACCATAAACGATTTAAAACCAGAGAGAAAGTCAAAAGTCAGTATAAAATACATAGACGCTAACGATAAAGCCATATTAGATAATGATATTGAATCTCCAAGTGGTACAGGATTTGAAAACAAAACGTTTGAACATGAGAATTTCCTAAAGAAACGTACAGAAAGAAATGAAGAATCTAATGAGAATCATCGCGGGGAAGATGAAGTGAAATCCATGGAGACTAGTACAGAGAGTACTATCAGTGAGCCATCTGAAGATTTAAGCCCAGAAACGCCATCTGCTCGACGGAGACTCCTGGACAAAGATTATGACGACAGTAAAGGGGTAAGTACTCATGGCAATCTTTCGGCGTGTGAGGTTATTTCGATAAATCACAAATTTTGTTTTTCCCAAAGCATTCGACGCTATTTTCATTTGAAATCTTGTTTGCCAGAGAAGTGCCTTTTTATATATTTTATTCTTGATCGAAAATGCCTTGCCTGTCGCTGCACCCCATAACTTTGTTAACTTGCCCATACCGTTACTTGAGTTTTGCTTTCGTGTTATGTTTGTCTATTTTATGTATGTAGTCACCTTGCAACACCCATTAGTCGTTAGCTATTTTTGATTATTTATTTGTGCCCGTATATTTCTTTATTGAATTTTTTCTCCGTTTGAGTTTAGTATCCAATTGACTGTAGCGTGTTTCTGCATTTTTTTGTATTTCAATAGCTTTCTTATTCTCGTTGCCGACAAGCGTACGGTCCTTCGCTCCATCGATGTTACGACCTTCTACGCTAGAAGGTAACTGATCCTAAAATGTTGTTTTTACGTGTCTTTAAGGTGTTTCTTACGTAGGTACTGGAATTACATTGTTTGGGAGATTGTGGCACAAAAAACGTTGTATTCCATTATTTCCAGAACAGGAATGTTTTAAATAACCAGTGTCGTAGTAGTTTGGTCGTGTTCAGGATATGCCGGTTTAGTTATGTCAAGATTCTCAGTTGAAACGTGTATTAGAATCTTTCTAGCTATAAGAAAAGCGTTGAGTTCGTTGGCATTTCAGCACATTTAGGTCATGTATTTGTGTGCGTATGTTAATGTATTGCGCGCGATGACGTATCGTTAATGTGAGTATGAGTTTGTCCGTTCTGGAACGATCTGCGACTCCTTTAAGTTTCTGATTGCCTGGTACTTTGATCAGATTTATGAGTGACTATTATCAAAGACTTACAACAACTACTTTTTGTTAGTAGTAGAGCTTTTTTGTGAAAGGGGTCGTCCGTGGAAGTACTACCACCATACTTATTTCTGCCGCAAAGCAGTAGTGCTCGTATTGCTGTGTTCCGGGCAGGGTTGGCAATGTTTAAAACACTGGGAAAAATGCATACTCGTTTAAAACATGTTTCAAAACATTAAAAAAACCTATGTTTTTCATATCATATTTTATTCGTTTTTTTTTTCTTTTTTTTTCTTTCGACGTTTTGAAGTGCGGTGAAAATCACGATCAAAGATTCCGTTACATACCTACAAACATACAGACCAATCTATTATAAGCGTATTAACAAAAACAGTTATTAAATTGCAAAATGCGTTTAAAACATGTTTAAAACACTAAAACACAAAAAAAACAAATGACAGAAATTGATTTTAACAATGTTTTTTTTTTGCAGATTAAGAAAAAACTATTTTTTTTCCAACCCTGGTTCCGGGTATTGTTAGTAGTAGTAGTAGTAGTAGTAGTAGAGCTTTTTTGTGAACGAGTTCGTCCGGGGAAGTACTACCACCATACCTATTTATGCCGCAAAGCAGTAGTGGTCGCATTGCTGTGTTCTGGTTTGAAGGGTAAGGGTGCCGGTGAAATTATAGGCTCATGAGACTTTTCATCTTTATATCTCAGGGTGGCGGGTGCAATGCAATGCCACATAGGGTGATATTTCTGCCGCAAAGCAGTAGTGCTCGCATTGCTGTGTTTCGGTTGGAAGGGTAAGGGTGCCGGTGAAATTACAGGCACATGAGACTTTTCATCTATGTCTCAGGGTGGCGGGCGCAGTGCAATGCCACATAGGGTGCGTCGTAGGTGGACGTGACCTATGAGGTAATGCACTGTTCATAGGCAGGGGTTACCGCTTAACATCAGGTGGGCCTCTTGCTGTTCCGACATCCAAGTAGTAAAAAAAAATAAAAAAAAAAATAGGGTGCGTCCTAGGTGGACGTGACCTATGAGGTAATGCACTGTTAAAGGCAGAGGTTACCGCTTAACATCAGGTGGGCCTTCTGCTTGTTCTGTCACTCACATAGTTACAAAAAAATAACTTGAGGTCAATGGCTATTTCAAGTCTTATTTTACCGATACTATTAAAGTTATCTAAAGCGCTAACTTATTAGATTTTACAAAATTCGTGGTTTTTACGGCCGAATCACGGAGTTTTTTCTACAAATATTTATTCTAGGTCTAGGTGTTGCGGTACTTCTTTAATAATATCTTAAATGTGTAGGTTACGATGTTTGGATGTTTGTTACCGAATCACTCCGAAACGGCTGAACCGATGTCGATGAAATTCTATACTTACACAGATAGATTATGACCCGGTAGCGGATTATGTAACTCTGTTGCTATCAGTTTCAATGTTGTTTCTATACGAAAGACCGCTCTTGTGATTACCCAATTTACGCAGTTTACCTACAGAGCTTGATTACAACTAGAACGCATAAATTAGGTAATCTTATTGAAATCCATTGAAACCGATAGCAACTGAGTTACGTAATCGCGCCACTGGATTGAGCTATAGGCTACTTTTTATCTGCATTAAACGCGAGTAAAGCCGCTGGCGGACACTAGTAGAATATAACTATAAAATGTTCTATTTCCTATACTGAATCGTTTGTACCCGTGGTCCCTGTGGTGGAGTAAAACGGTGCCCGTTTTACTAAAACTTTGGTAGACAATTTCCACCAATTTTAAAAGTCACTTCCATTTCATTTCAATAAGCTACTTTGCTTAAATTTGGCGCCAGACAATTTTTATAAATTCCCTAATTCTTTAAACGAATGTTTGAAATTCCACAAAATAACTCAAAAAACACTAGGAAAAGAAATAAAACAAAAGTAGATGATGTCTCTTTTCAGAAATGGCGGAAAGATCCTCCCATGTATGTATGTAGTACTTCTTCCTAGGATCCTCCCCGTACTTTGACATCTTCCTAATTCTGAGAGCTGTCAGTGGTCTTGGGGTCATCTATGGATCTCCTCATTTCGGGTTCTATGACTTAGTGAAACTCTGAGCATGGCTCTCTCCATAGCCTCCTGTACGAATTTAAGCTGTTGTATAAGGCCGTATTAGTAACGGTAAGGTATCGTATTAGGGCAAATACCGTCATTTTCCTCCTTCGATCAAAAATACAAGAAGATTTCGGGTCACGTACAAAATCAAAGCTAAATACCGTCCGCGTGGGTATATGCACTTATACAGCTATATTTGTTTACTAACGAACTAAAACAAAAGTTTTAAAACAGTTCTAAGTTCAACCTAATTACAACCATGACACCTAGCAATAAAGTAGCAAATCTTCAAAATATTATCTTATACTTACGATCATTCGTCACAAAAAACGAGCAAAGCAATAAATTACTCCTGTTACTTAGAAATTAAAGACATAGGTTAAACAACATTTAGTGTGAAATCAACCTTAAAGAGCTACAAATAAAGTTCTCACAAATATAAATAAAAAATAAGAGCTCACTTTTCAAGTGAGCTCTTATTCACCGAGACGTGTTTTTTGCGCCCACCTGAGGCGGTTGTGTATTCCTTATTTATAAGATTATAATTTCATTTTATTTCATTTCATTTCATTTTATTTATTCACAAACAATTAAAAAGTCGTGTTATTATTTAATTACACGACCATTTGGAGTTGGTCCATTTGGACGAACTCGATCCAAAATAATCGGATCCGTTTAGTTATACTGCTCAGTATAACTGTTCATTTTTTTGTTCATTTTGTTATATCGCATCATCATCATCATCATCAACCTACTGCAGTCCACTGCTTGACATGGGTCTCTCCCATGGCACGCCACTGAGCCCGGTTTTCGGCTCTCCTCATCCAGTTTCTGCCAGCCACCCCGCGCAAGTCGTCGCTCCACCTACCGAGAGGGTGCCCTACACTACGTTTGCCAAGACGCGGTCTCCACTCAAGAACACGTTTACTCCATACTCACACTCATACTCGTTTACTCGTTATATCGGATAACTAGTAGTATAACTAGATGAACTAACCCACATCTAGTTGTATTCTTGATCGAAGTTTTCCCACAACTTCCCAAAGTCAGCCACACCTCTAGATTGCCTCTTTCTCTGAGAGATTGCCAATAACACGTTTGACATCGCCGCCGTCCGGCTTCCAATATAATCTATGCTATAAATACATCGACGCGAAATGTTACGTCCACATATAAAATAACTGAAGAATTTATCTGTGCGGCAGTGGCCACGTTTATACCAGCGTGCAGTGAAAAAAAACGGGATTTTTTTAATTAACGCGAGTAGTTTGACAGTTGCTGTTTTGACATTACTTTTAACCTCTTTGGTTCATTGTACATTGTAGGTTTTCGTAGATTTTTGATTTAAAAATAAATTGGTTATAGATATGTGAGTCTTTTCTATGTTAAATAGTCGGGCGCCTGACTCGCATGTCTACAGTATTCTTGATAATATAAACCTTGAGAATTATTTACAGACTAAAATATTATTATTATTGTAAAAAGGTGTTTCCAACCGCCAAACCTCTGCGATAGTTATTTAAAACAAACGGAACAAACCGATGGCCCACCTGATGAAACTCTGCCTTTAATAACATTAAAAACTCGGCGCTTCCTCGTGTAATATTCTGTTGTCGGGTGCGACCTCCTTACTAAGATGACATGAATTCCGAAAGAATAAAGTGTTTTTTTTTTCTTTTTTCTTAGCGTACTTATTAAATGTACATTAAAGTGGTTCCCTTCAATTGTGGCGCGAAATTCATTTTTTTTCGTGTTTTTTGCTCATCACAGCTCATCGACACTTCTTCAGATAGCGAAAACTATGTTGCCGGTAATTATATGACCTAACACACGAGTTTTAATTTATAGTATCACATAAATATTATTATTTTGGCTACGATTGTGCTTCAATGGTTTTTACAGTGTTTTTTTTTTGTTTCAAGCATATTCGTTTTCGCTATCTGAAGAAGTGTTAATGAGCTCTGATGAGCAAAAAACGCGAAAAAAATTGAATTTCGCGCCACAAGCGAAAGCAACCACCTTAAAATTACAATCTAGCCGTAAGGCAGGCTAATAAGTAATTTAACATTGACCTAGATTTATAACATAGACTATACCTAAGAATGTGTCCATTGACACTTTTCTTAATGTCTCTATTTAAGTGGAGGACACTTTGTTCTTGTGCTCTTATTAGCAAGCACTAGTTTGCACTACATTACACTATTGTTTACACTACACCACAGATAAAAGAATACTACTACACTAACTCATAAGGTTTGTGAAAAAAAGTGAATTAGTGAAAAATAGTTTAGACCGAGAAGTTTAAACCGAGTCCGCAACACTGAGATCTGTCGTCGGACGAAAGATTATGACGTCGGAGACAGAGCGATAAACCTCAAGTGGAGCTGGGTAGGACACCTGGCCAGGCGTGGTGACGGCCGGTGGAGTAAAGCCTCAACGGAGTGGTGGCCGAAGAAATCCGGGTCGTCCGTTAGCGAGATGGGTCGACAACATCGTATCCGTCGCGGGCAATACCTGGCTGAGAGATGCACAGGACAGAGGAGGCTGGCAGAAGAGAAAGGAGGCGTATACCCAGGAGTGGGTGATTCCTGACTGAGATGATGATGATGGTGATGGTGAAAAGAAAAACCCGTTCAACAGTAAAGAGCCACGTAAAAATTCAGTCCGAGTAGTTTACGGTTCATCTCATAATGGCTTCTGGCGAAAGTCTCCTTCAATTTCGCGAGTGTCAATTGTATTGTTTTGGTAAAATTAGGTCGAGTCGTCATTCATAACCTAGTTTAAAATGGTGGAAAAATAGCCAAGTTTTTGGAGGACAAAACCAACCGATAAGGCACGCTATACATTTATATTTAACGAGCAACACATGTGTATAATGTGTGTATACTGCATTATAATTCCGAGGGATCATTGTACCAGATACACGATAGGACCATGTTTTCTTAATAGAAAAAAAAAAGTTCCCTCTAACTTTTGGCTAGATTCGATTGTTTATTAAAATGGAGCATATTATTGGGTAAAAAATTAGATAAATTAAACCAATACAACAAAGCCGTGGGTTTACTGCAGGGGTTTTGTAAAGTTATCTATATTTTACGAGATATTCAATAAAAACTGCATTTTCGTGCGGCGCGAGGCGTTTTTTTTTTTGTATGAAGATTTTTTGTCTGGGGTTGGCGCAGTCTTAATTCAAGAGTGAATAGGTGCCTTCTAGATCTTTGTGCTCCATCGTCGGCCGCATCGTCACTTACCAACAGGTGAGATCTCGGTCAGTCGAGGGTCTCTAATAGATATTTTTTATTGGCCGTCTACACTATTCCATTGGCCAACCCAAACGAAACATGTCAAAACTAAATGCCAAGCCGTGCGACGCCAATTATAAAGAAAAAAAAACGTAAATTATCTGTGGTCAAAACCGACAACTGTCAAATCGTTTTCGAATTTATTTATGGGTTGAAAATCGTTTTTTTACTCCGTGAAAAAATAACTAAATATTTGTATTATTTATTGTAAACTGGTTCTAATATTCATGGTGGCGTTTATTTATATTTTTACAACTGGTTGTGTAATTTTGGAAATTTGGTAAGATTTTGAAATGGTCCATTACAGAGGTATGGTTTCGAGTGAGCTCTGAGAGATTGTGCTGATATAGTCCTTAGATTAGACAAGTTTTAGTAGTAGTAGAGCTTTTTTGTGAAAGAGTTCGTCTGGGGAAGTACTACTACCATATCTATTTCTGCCGCAAAGCAGTAGTGCTCGCATTGCTGTGTTCCGGTTTGAACGGTAAGGGCGGCGGTGAAATTACAGGCACATGAGACTTCTCATCTTTATGTCTCAGGGTGGTGGGCGCAGTGCAATGCCACATAGGGTGCGTCCTAGGTGGATGTGACCTATGTGATAATGCACTGTTCATAGGCAGAGGTTACCGCTTAACATCAGGTGGGCCAATCTGCTTGTTCCGTCATTAAAGTAGTATAAAAAATAAAAAAAAGCGGCTAACCGGTACTCTCCTCTTAAAATGTCGTCGGACCGTCGAGTAGGTAGTGTAGAGCACTCCTTATCAAATCAATCGTCAACAATACGAGTGTCAATATTGTGTAGGGGCCACGCGTGAGTCACTAGGAGTTTAGATTTGTTTACTATTTATATAAGTAAAGATATAAACTGTCCGGACTGTGATACCTACTGTATCCACTTATTCTTTTTCATCATCATCAGCCGCTAGACGTCCATTGCCTCCCCCATGGGAGGTCAACATTGGATGTTATATTGGTTTTTCACTTAGAAGAGCGTTGATGCTCAAGGATTCCATTTTATAGGGTACAAATTCCAGAATTCTTCAATTTTGAACTGCTTGTAGAGTTGTATCAAAAAAGCCGTTACAGAACCCGAACCTAGGGTTTTTTAAACATCTTAAAAACTACAGTAAAAATAAATAGATTGAAAATGTCCAAACAGTGCCCTTTCATATGACACCCCCACTTGACCTGACAGTCTCACCTCATTTTACCCCAAAAAAAAACCCAAACTTTTTTTTAGTTCTCTTGGACCCCAATATCTCAACAACCCCACGACGTATTTAGCTCATAACCTCACCAACAAATTATAGCAATACGTACATTCCTATTTACCCGATAGGGGATAGGCAAAACCACTTTTTTTTTTTAAATGGGCCTTATATTTAATTTAGTGTCATTTATGATATCGACTCTAGTAATGAACATGATGACAACTTTATTTTGACTAGGTATTTTTATTACGAGAATTGGTCTTCAGGATTGAGCTATAGCCTAAATTGTATCCCAGTAACGCGAGTCGCAGGCGGACACTAGTTCGGAAACTATTTCACTATCTATTTAGACTAGTGCACAAGCTCGAAGTTATTGCTTCTTATTGAATCCACGACGCGCCCTAACGCCGAACACCGACAAGATCTATTGTGAAATTTGGCAATAGATTTTGGCTCCGAACCCGGCGCTTGATCAGTTTATATCTACATCTCAAACCGACACCTGCTCGAAACGAATTAAAAAAAAAACAGTAATCAAAATGCTTTCTCCCGGGGGCTACCTGGAACGCCGCCATTTTGTGAGTTTCCCGCGTTTTCACCTGACAGTTCTAACGTTACACAACCAGTTTTTGTTAAGTTTCAGTGAATAATGGAAGTGACCTTGCGATCGGGGTTTGCCCTTGTGTGATTTTTAAGTGACAGGTACTATATTTGTGTGCGTCAGTGAACTTTGAATTGACAGTTTTGTGTTGTGAATTCTGTGTTTGGAAGAAACTTAAACAGTGCTGCCTTCTCTTTGTGTATGGGCTATACATAAAACAGACCTACCAATCAATTATTATTGGTAGCAAAAGTACACTCACTTTGAAAAAACAATTCTTGCTGACTATGTATAATCTTTGTGTCTTTGGAGATATACCAACCAGTTTTCCATCCTCTATTATTTGACTCTATACTATACTGGGTATAATAATCATTAAATTCATCAAAGACCATAATTTAAATCTCACTAATCTTCTTGATTCTCCAAGAGTTTCAAATATTTTGCTGTAACCGAAAATCCAATCAGTTCCAATCTCGACATTACTCGAGAAATCAATCTCTCTAGAAACTCAACTTGCAATCTCAAAGGCCTATCCCAATCGCATCCAAGTTTCACTCCGAAACCAAGTACAAACCAAGCTGGGACTCACTGCGAACTGTGAGCTTTCATCACTGTTCCATTCAGGATATCAGTTTCAACTGACTGAATCCAAACTGCAAAAGTGCAAACAAAAATACCTCAAGTTAAACGGCTAAAAGTCTCCACTCCGAATCAAGTTGAATCCCAAACCAAACCGCCATCTATCACAGCTCCAACCTTAATTTAAATCGCCAAATCTAAAAGGAATCTCTGAATATCCGAAGTGTGGAACTCAAAGCCGAACCTAAACCCAAGTGAACCTAAAACCTCCAAGATTCCACTGCAACAGATCTTCACTCTAGATCTGTGGTATATAATATTTCACTGCGCGCTCATACTGTCGGCATGTGTGTGCGTCGCGCTGGGCCGGCATGAGCTGGGGCCGGCCAAGATGCGTGGAGCCGACACGTATGCGCCGCGTGCGCGCATTCGAACCTCCACTGAGGCGTACACAGGTACACAGCATCACAATCTGGAGGTAGACTTGTGAACACAGCGTCACGACTGTCAACACCCGAGGGCCTAGTATAGCTTTGTGTAAGTTTTGCATTCGGTATTCCGACTATCGAATTGTGCGTTGATATTTGTTTTTATTAGAAGCTTTTATTTAACTTGTATGTATGTTTGTCTGGGTGTTATCTTGCAAATGTTTGTCCGAGTGAAATCTTGCAACTGAATTTTAAAGCAGTTATCCTCAACCGATTGAGAAGTTATTTTGCATATCTGTCAAGTTCCGATGACAATGCAATATTATGGTGACAGCGAGCTGATCTGATGATGGAGACGGAAGGTGGACAACGGAACTCCTCGATGGATAATAGTAGACTGGCTGTGTTTAGGCTCATTTTGATCAGCATACGGTTACGATCACTAATCTTATAAAAGCTTGTATTGAAAAATATATTTTTCACAAAAAACTTATTTGTTTTTGGACCGCGAAATTTGAAGAGGCCCTTCAGCAGTGTTAGGACGTGTTCTCAGATCAGGTGGTGGCGGTATATCCCAAAAGTGAATGGCACTGCCTCTGCAATGGCGACGAATCAATGTCTCGACTCTGTGTCTCAAACGCTGTGTTCAGAAGTCTACCTTAAGATCTAGTTATGTAAATTATTTTTCAACGACTTTTAATTGCTCAACTACCTCTGTAGCGCGTCGGGCGAGTAGCCGGCTGAGATGCGAAAGGTTGCGGGTTCGGTTCCCGCTGCGGGTCAAATTTTTGTACGATTTGCAAATATTTGTTCCGGGTCTGGGTGTTATGGTAGCATGGTACTCGTAGTTTCTGATACCCACGACACAGGGAATCGTAGTGTGGGATCAGAACTAAGAACTCAAAATCACCAATTCGTCTGCTGCTCATCCCTCCATGGAGTTCTATGGGGCAGGCCTCGTCCAGCAGTGGACGGGTACCAGTAACGATAATAATCAATAGGTACCTAGTAACAGGGTTGGAAAAAAACGTTTTTTTTTTACCAAAAAGAACAGACACTGTTTTTAATCAGCAAAAAAAACATGTTTAAAATCAATTTCTACCGTTTGTTTAACACGTTTTACAATTTAAAAATAATGTTTTTTTGAACACGCTTATATTAAATAGATTTGTCTGTATGTTTGTAGGTATGTAACGGAATCTTTGATCGCGATTACCACCGCACTTCAAAAAGTCAGAAGAACACATAATATTTTATCGAAAAAAAATGATATTAAAAACATATGTTTTTTATGTTTTGAAACTTGTTTTAAAGTATGCATTTTTCCCAGTGTTTTAAACAGTGTTTTAAACTCTTGTTTCAAACATTGTCAACCCTGCCTAGTAAGATTCAGAATAAGGAAGGCTGGCTATGATACTGTGAGTGAAATATCCTGTGATAAAATTATACGATTGTTTTCTATTGTCCAATGTGATATACTTTACTTGCTAAGGCTCCGCGTACACGCAGCGACCGTTTGCATCCGTGCCGATGTCGCGTCGCGTGTACATCAACGGTCGCGTGCAGAGCCGCTATGCGGTCGAGCTCGCCGCGCTGAGCTTCGCGCGGATGGTAACGCAGGCACACAGGCGCGATTATCGCTAGCTCACATTACAAGGAACCCGGCCCCGAGTATTTAGACAATTGCACAGTTTTACCCAAAATATAAGTCGCCCCGATGTACCTGCGCCGTAGACCAATTTATATAGCGCGGGAACCTTCTTTCTACCAATAGCAATCGCGCGCTAAAATCTTGCACTGTTATTGGTTAATGGACTTCGTGGTAAAATTGCGGCCGATTGACTCTTAGATGTGAGCGGGACAGAGCTATACAGCGGGTCAGAGCTATACTATACGTTCGGCTACTGTCGGATATCAGTCTGCGCTTTTCAGCGCAAATGAAAACAGTCTATCGGACTTATATTTTGGGTAAAACTGTACAAGGGAAAAGGGACTATTTGTACTTGGTGCGTGGCGTTTGTCATCTCCGTACTTTAATCGCGCGTGTGTGTTGCCCTATTATAATCTAGTACTCAGCTCGTGGTTTTTGGCATGGTGTTTTGTTTCCAAAAAGGGTTTGATTTGTTTTCAAAATGACGTGTCCATTTTTTATTTATAAATCTTCTTAGGTCGAAATAGCATCAGTCTCCATGTTTTTTGTAATCATTCTTGGAATTTAGAAACTGTATATATCCGCGTTTGTTTCGTTGTTCTTTGTAAAACTGGCGCAGCCGGTAAGGATTTTCCGATTTTACCTCAATTAAAAGTATTCAGCTTTAACCGTAAGTGTATAGGTGATTGCAGCTCATTTCACAGACGAACAGGTTATTTTGCGAGTACACTTCGTGTGTAGTTCGTGAGTTATCCATCAATCACCACCAACCCACAACTTTGTTGATAATCATTGTATTTCCTTGCATGGTTTGATTAGAAATCAGCGGAATTTTTGAATTTTTGCAGTTTTTTTTATGAAATATATTTTGCAACCATTTCTGTAATGAATCTTTGAAAAACTGAGTGCAGCGATGCTAATCTGTTTGTTTAGTTTTTGTCGCAAAAAGATTATTATGATTCACCCACGTTTTCACCAACCACCACCCTTTTACACACGGAAACTAGTCTGGGGTAATCATACTATAAGAAAACCGTCTAAAACATTCAAAAAACAATCAAAGTAACATAGCTAAACACATATACTAGAATTTGTTGGTGAAAATAAGGGTTAGCCATTAGAAGCTCTTGTCCTTGTAGTGATATAGTCTTTTTGCGACAACACCCTACTTGGTTCGTTTTTTAACATAAATGTATGTACAATTTCAGGAGTTGGCCGGCGGTAAGAGCGGTAGCAGCGGTCTGCGTAGGAGCAGCGAGCGAGCAGACTCCGTCTCCGAGGCACGGCCCGAGCATAAGTCTAGCCAGGCCAGTGGTGAGTGTCTAACCTTGAAGTTACCAGTAACTTTTAGGCCATCAGATTGTTGAGTCATTCAAGTAGTATTAAAAAAACAAGTACTGTACATACATAAACTCACGTCTGTTTCCCGGAGGGGTAGGCAGAAACCACGGATTTCCACTTGCTACGATCCTGACACATCTCTTTTGCTTCATTCACTCCCATCACATTCTTCATACATGCTAGTCGGTTAAGGTTATTCTTGACCTGGCCTTGTTCCAGAACGTCTCCGATCTGGTCTGAATACGTTCGCCGAGGTCTTCCCCTTCCCACTGTCCCATTCACTCTCTTCTTATGTACCTTGCACACAGAATACGTTATAGTACAGGTACAGAAGGTTGACTCCGCAAAATCATACCACGGACAGATCATGTCCCGGACAGATATATTACGCAAGGGTCAGCGCATGTAGCGTTTGAAAGAAAGAAAGAAAAGAAAGTAAACGTTTCGATGACAATACAATATTATGGTGACAGCGAGCTGATCTGATGATGGAGACGGAAGGTGGACAACGGAACTCCTCTATGATCAATCCGCGTCCAGTACAACAACGCATTCATGGCGGTGTTGGGGCTGCCCCGCTACTGCAGCGCATCGGGGATGTTTGCGACGGCGCGGGTCGACTGTTTCCACGCCACCATGCGCACGCGCCGCGTCTCTGGTGCGCAGGTTGCGGGACAGCTCCAACACCGTGCTGGCAATGATTGCTGCTAGGGTGGATTGTCCTTATACTAGGCACTGCTGCGAGCGACACCTGCCCAGCAATACAATTAGTTTTTAAGGTTTTGATTGTTTAAGTATGTTATGTACATTCCTTTATGAGTTTCACTCGAAATAAATTTATTTGATTTGATTTGATTAATAGTAGACTGGCCGTGTTTTGCCTCATTTTGATCATTTCACGGTTCCGATAACTAACTTCATAAAAAACTTATAAATTTCCAGGTCTGAACGGGCTCCGTAACATCGGAAACACCTGCTTCATGAACAGTGTGATGCAATGCCTCTCCAACACGAAGCCCTTACTCGAATACGTCGTCGGAGACAAACACGTCGCGGACATGAACACCACTCTGTCGTGTATGCGCGGCGCGCTCATTGCAGGTACGATCATTGTAGATCGACATGATGCATAGTTTTATACAAGTTTGTGCTCGCGAGGTCTACTATTCACGGAACTACTAGTGTATTACAGACTTAACTGAGTTAGATCATAACCTAGGTTGGTTGGTGTTAACGAGCATAAATGTAAGACAACACATGTCATGCTATTCCAGCGTTCGCGAGTGTCATCAAGGAGCTGTGGCGTAGCGGTGAGAGGGACTCTGTCGTTAACACCACCACCTTCAAGTCGCAGGTTCAGAGGTTCGCGCCTCGCTTCATGGGCTACAGCCAGCAAGACGCGCAGGTGAGTCATTACGACCCCACAAAATAGTTATCATAGTTTTTTTTTTATTAAGTTTTTACAATGTCATTACTGTAAATAAACACCAACTCGACAAATAATTTAGAACTTAAAGATAAACCTTTTTGCTAAGATATTTAACAGTTTCTATTGTGAATTTCGACAATGATATAGTAAATAAATCAACATCGTCCTCCTTACATAACTCGTTGACTATCCGAAGAGCCTTTGAGAATGGTGTGAGTTCTGCATACGTAGTTAATTGAGTCGCTGAAGTGTGACGCCGTACTTAAGGTAGGTGTGGCCGTACACGTATAGTGCTGGATGTGCAGCGCATAGTTTTATACAGCTGAACGGCGACCTTTTCTGTGTGAGCAGAATACAAATGCACCTGCGGAATACACCAGACTCAGCAGGTGCCAGCGCCCAAAACGTTATTTGGATTTAAGCGGTAACCTCTGCCTATGAACAGTGCATTATCACATAGGTCACGTCCACCTAGGACGCGCCCTATGTGGCATTGCACTGCGCTCGCCACCCTGAGACATAAAAATGAAAAGTCTCATGTATCTGTAATTTCACCGGCACCCTTATACCCTTCAAACCGAAACACAGCAATGCGAGCACTACTGCTTTGCGGCAGAAATAGGTATGGTGGTAGTACTTCCCCGAACGAACTCTTTCACAAAAAAGCTCTACTACTACTAAAAAATGTAAGATGGGAGCAGTTCATCAGCGAGCGATGGTAATTGTCACCCTGAATGTCGGTTCCCAGGAGTTCCTCCGTTACCTGCTGGAGGGTCTGCATGAGGACGTGAACCGAGTCACCGTCAAACCGAAGCCCATCCTCACAGAGATCGACGATAGCCTCAGGTAAATAATACTACTAATATAAGATATAATCTATACTAGCTGTAACCCGCGACTTCGTCTGCGCAGAATTATTAACCAGCGGAGTATTATTAAGCTAGTATTATTAGACTAACGCGGGTGAAGTTAGTTTCACCCGCGTAAGTCTCGATCCCGTGGGAATATCGGGATAAAAATGTGCCTATGTGTTATTCCGGGAGTCCAGTTATCTCCATTCCAAATTTCATCCAATTCCATCCAGTAGTTTTTACGTGAAAGAGTAACAAAGATACATCCATCCATCCATTCTTACAAACTTTCGCATTTATAATATTAGTAGGATATATTAAACAAAGTCGTGTTAGTTACACCACTTATAACTCAGATCGGCTGGACCGATGTTAGTTATCTCATTTTTGGTGGATTCTTCTCCGCTCCGAATAGCAGAATAAGTAATAAAATATCGGGGGGGGGGGTCTGTTTTTCACCGGGGGCTACCCGTGCGAAGCCGGGGCGAGTCGCTAGTATAAGTAAAGATATAATAGTTTATGAAACTGTTGCATAATAAGGGTTCTCAAAATAAGGGCGTGAGTTAAAACAATTGTTTTCGAAAAAAAAAAACGACTTCGAAGTTAGGAATTTATCCCCAATACAAGATTTGAACCGTGATCGGAACGCATGTGACGCATGAACGCAATGATCCTAAACACGGCCAGTCTACTATTATCCCTCGAGGAGTTCCAACGCAATGATCCTAAACACGGCCAGTCTACTATTATCCCTCGAGGAGTTCCAACGCAATGATCCTAAACACGGCCAGTCTACTATTATCCCTCGAGGAGTTCCAACGCAATGATCCTAAACACGGCCAGTCTACTATTATCCCTCGAGGAGTTCCAACGCAATGATCCTAAACACGGCCAGTCTACTATTATCCCTCGAGGAGTTCCAACGCAATGATCCTAAACACGGCCAGTCTACTATTATCCCTCGAGGAGTTCCAACGCAATGATCCTAAACACGGCCAGTCTACTATTATCCCTCGAGGAGTTCCAACGCAATGATCCTAAACACGGCCAGTCTACTATTATCCCTCGAGGAGTTCCGTTGTCCACCTTCCTTCCTCTTCGTTGTACCTAATGGTATGTGTGTATGTGTACAAAAGTACAGCCTTCCAAACCGAACGTGTAGGTGTATGTATATCAAAAATAAAACCAGCTTATTCCGTTTCCAGCCAAATATATATAAAAATACTGAGCCACTTCATACAAGCCCGTGAGTTTTCGTCAGCGCGTTCTAGCGGCCGGACATTTTCACTAGCTCCCCATAGTTATGGAAGACGAAAACTTACGGCGCATGCTTATTGCATTCGTTTCGTTTCGTATGAGGTAGTGCTGGCCTCTGGTGTCAGAGTTTGTCAAGCCGCCCGAGGGCCTCTGACATGGCTGTTCATTGCATTGAACAGTATGTATGATGTTATGTATTGTTGTTTCCAGCGACTCTGCGAAGGCGGCCGAGGCGTGGAGTCGCTACTGTCGCCTCGAGGAGTCTCTCGTCAGCAACATCTTCGTGGGACAACTCAAGTCGACGCTGCGCTGCACGCACTGCAACCACGACAGTGTCACCTTTGACCCCTTCTGGGACCTGAGGTAAGACTCAGCGAGGCGGCCGAGGCGTGGAGTCGCTAATAGCCTCGAGGAGTGGTAATAAGAATTTTTAATCAAAATGTCATTAAGTTTTCGCTTAAATACATTTAAATTGACAATGATCGAACAGATAATGGTATCTTGTTGAAGATTATAGGCGCCATGCAGAAAATACTTTTGCGTAATAGCTGTGTGCGAAACATTGCGTCATGTACCCTCTAGGCGGCTTCCAACTCAGCTGAGGGTTGCTTGTGACAAAAACAGCAACCTCACTTATGTATAGTGCAGGCAGTGTTAGAAAATGTTGTCTAATAAAATGGGACTTGCACGAGTCCCTCCCTTTCAGACCACAAATGGCTCTGACACAACGCTTTTGTGAGATGAAAAGTCTCATGTGCCTGTAGTTTTAATGGCAACCTTACCCTTCAAACCGGAACACAACAATGCGAGCACTACTGCTTTGTTGCAGAAATAGGTATGGTGATAGTACTTCCCCGGACGAGCTCTTTCACAAAAAAGCTCTACTACTAACTCTACTTTTAATGACAATTGTAATTGAATTGTAATTGCATAGTACAATAATGGTTTTTCTTTAAAAAAATAGTAGAATTTGGCCCATGTGGGCCATCTGCTTGTCCCGTCATACTTTAAAGGTTTATTTTTAACATTGATAGACCTTTGTTTAACCACGATCTCACCTGTCGGTAAGTGACGATGTGGCCGAAGATGGAGCACAAAGGTCTAGAAGGCACCTATTCACTCTAGCCTTGAAGAGACCCAGATTATAGTTTTCAGGAAAGACAGACGACGGTAGTGTATTCCACTCCTTAGCAGTTCACATTATTAAGGTAGAACTGAAACATTTAGTACGAATAGAGGGTATACTAATGAGGTAACGATGGTACTGAGCCGTGCGTCTGCTCGTCCTATGATGAAAAGGAGATGGTGGGATCAGATCGTGCAGTTCCTGGGAGCATTCCCCGAAATGTAACCTATAGAAGATCGAAAGGCACGCGACCTTACGGCGGTGCTCGAGACTGGATCTTAGTCTCCGCCATATGTTGCTCAACTATAAGCCTATAGCCTATAGAGGCTCACACACTCTAGTTATCGCTGACACACTGGTTGTTTCGTAGTTTGCCGATCCCGTCGCGCACGGGCAACCTGAAGATACAGCAGTGTCTGCAACACTTCACCAAGGAGGAGGAATTAGACGGAGACGAAAAGCCGGTACGTACCTATTACTTAAACATATATTATATTCTTTGGCAATCTCTGTGGCGCGGCGGGCGAAGGTTCGCCTGCGACATCAGAGATTGCGGGTTCGATTCCCGCCTCTCGGAACAAATATTTGTGCTATCTGCAGATATTTGTTCAGGGTGTTCTGGTTACCCGGACTTGTTTGTAACATTCGTTGGTATACAGTTTGTCCTGGCTGCTACCTTATTTATGGAATGTGATAATACTGGAAGAAAGCGTTAGATGAGTCAGTCGTGGGAAGCAATGACGGCGATGAGCTCACCAATCGTCACGTCTATATTCCACGATGGTGCAACCCACTGTGAAAAAAAGCCCATTGAGGCTCTGCCAAGGGGTCTTCGGGGAAAAAGGCGTGTGTCTATGTATGTATGTAAACTTCAACACCCCGCTGCACTTTAAGGGGGAGTTTCGGTGATTAAATAATAATAAAAATAAATAATAATTAAAAAAATGATAAATTTCGAAATTTAAAAATAAATAAATAATAATGCTGGACAAGTTCAAACAACATTATCTAGCCCCAAGCTAAGCCAGAGCTTGTGTTATGGGTACTAGATAACTGATATACTTAATATAATACATTACATAGATAGATATTTTTTATTATACATAGAAAACACCCAGAACACCCTGAACAAATATCTGCAGAACGCACAAATATTTGTTCCGAGGCGGGAATCGAACCCGCAACCTCCTGCGTCGCAAAAAGTCGCCATTATGTGTAGAATACGCCCTCCCGGGGCTTATAGGGATATTATGATACACCCTGTATATCTAAGAACCTTCTTTGAGGTCGTACTAATTTATCCAAATCGGTTTAGCACTTTTAGAGATAAAAACCAATAAAAACATAATTAAAAGTGTTTAAACTATTTTGGAGGTACAGACAAATAAATACACAAAATTGGGGTATTTTGTTTAATCATTAATTACTTATGTAGTTTGTAAAGTACTAATTGTAAACTTATTGTAGTTTAATTATAAAGTTATTGTAGTTGAACACATGTTGTAATTAAAATTGTATTTGTTTGTAGACGTGTTCGAAGTGCGGCGTGCGACGGAAGTGCCTCAAATGGTTCACAGTACAGAAGTTCCCGCAGACGCTAGTGTTACATCTCAAGAGGTAATTATATGCCAATTATTTTTCATACCTAATACAAAGTTCCTTTGGTTCCGTTAGGGTTCAAAAGGTAAAACGGGACCCTATTACTGAGGCTCGGCTGTCCGTCTGTCCGTCCGTCTGTCACCAGGCTGTATCTCATGAACCGTGATAGTTAGTTGCAAAAATACAAAGAGTTAAAACGAATACATTAAAACTTAACAAATCACAGATATTATTAAATTATATAAATTAATGTCACAAAATTTACAAATTAAAATAAAATTACACGAAACGGACAACACGAAATTAAAATATGAATTGAATTGAATAGAATTGAATAGTGAATTAAAATATGAATATAAATTAGATCAGATGGAGGCCATCATTATTTTCATCCATCTGTTTTGGATGGGGCAGTCTGCCCGCGCTACAATCATCTTCAGGGTGCCGTTGCCGCTGCCTCGCGCACGCTGGAGTAAGGAAGCGACTCTCTTGCGAATAATCGCTTGAGAGCCGTCCGTGCGCGCCTCCGCGAACAGCCCCGATCCGCTGCATCAGCATGCTGAAGTTTTTTTTTATACTACTTGTATGACGGAACAAGCAGATGGCCCACCTGATGTTAAGCAGCACCCTCTGCCTATGAACAGTGCATTACCTCATAGGTCACGTCCACCTAGGACGCGCTCTATGTGGCATTGCACTGCGTCCGCCATCCTGAGACATAAAGATGGAAAGTCTCATGTGCCTGTAATTTCACCGGCACCCTTACCCTTCAAACCGGAACACAGCAATGCGAGCACTACTGCTTTGTGGCAGAAATAGGTATGGTGGTAGTACTTCCCCGGACGAACTCGTTCACAGAAAAGCTCTACTACTACTCAACTACTAACTACTAGATATTGTTGTATTGGACTCGCAGCGAGCTGGCAGCCCGCCGGGTATGGTTTATCCAGGGGCTGCTCTAGTAGAAGGACTGGCAGTAAGCAGTGGCGGATTTGCCCTAAGGCCCAGTAGGCCCGGGCCTAGGGCGGCCAGGTATTAGGGGCGGCAAATCGTGACAAAAAATAACTGATAATAGCAAGAAATAAATTAAATGCAAAATACCTAAATAATTAAAAGGCTGCGCATAATATTACTGCACTCTCCTCGAGCTAAAGATACACACATTATCGCTATAATATTCTGACACCTAATGGATATCTTTATTACTGCACTCTCCTCGAGCTAAATACACAGTTTTTTTTTATTTCTGTTTTTTTTTTAGGTAAAAGTTGTCAATAAGTAAATTCATTATGTACCTAGTCTATATGATGGGTGCTGAGAAAGGGGGCGGCACATGCCTTGGGGCCTACAGCGGCCAAGACTGCAAATCCGCCACTGAGCAGTAAGCCACAGCAGCAGAGTGATTTCACTTCTCTCGAGCAGCGAGCGAACCGGCGTGCGAGCATGTTGCCCCGAAGTGCCCGCGCTCTGCGCTCCCTTTCAACGTCCTCGTTATCTCGTGTCCGCTATACAGCGGGACAGAGCTATACTATACGTTCGGCTGCTGTCTGCGCTTTTCTGCGCAAACGACAACAGTCGATCGGACTTATATTTTGGATAAAACTTAAGTGAACATACCGTTTTCGTGTTTTAGATTCTCGCCCACTGAACGTTTTCGTGGTAAACTGAACGTTCTCGTTGAGTTCCCGTTGAACGGCTTGGACATGTCGCCGTACGCCGCCACGCGCGGCTCGCAGTCCGTGACGTACAACTTGTATGCCGTCAGTAACCATTCTGGTAAGTAATGAACGTTCTCGTTGAATAGTCTCGTAGTCCGTGACGTACAACTTGTACGCCGTCAGTAACCATTCTGGTAAGTAATGAACGTTCTCGTTGAATAGTCTCGTAGTCCGTGACGTACAACTTGTACGCCGTCACTAACCATTCTGGTAAGTTACTGTGTTCAAGTTACTTGAAAGCAGCTTACCTTCCTTTTAAGGGCGTTGGATACGCAGGCTTGTGGTGCGATTTTTTTTTGTTGTGTTTTTTGCCCATTACATGCATGCATTTGCTCATGAACACTTCTTCAGATAGGGAAAGTTGATTTCGCGAGACATTTAACACACATTTTTTAATTGATAGTATCTCATATTTATCATCAGTTTACGATCAGCTACGACCCCCCTAACACATTTTTACATTTTTGATTTTTTTGTTTAGGTGTATCGTAGCTAAACTGTTGATATTTAGGAGATACTATCAATTAAAAAATGTATGTTAAGTCTCCTAGTTCTCACGAACTCAACTTTCGCTATCTGAAGAAGTGTTGATGAGCTGTGATGGGCAAAAAACACCAAAATATTTGAATTTCGCGCCGCAAGCGAGAGCATCCACCTTTAGGCGTCGATGGACGTCAAATTGTGTCTCTACCTGAACGTTCTCGTTGAGTTCCCGTTGAACGGCCTGGATATGTCGCTCATTAAAGTTCAGATAAGTTAGTAAGTGACAGAATAGCGCTCGTGAAACGAAAAGTGAGCGAAAATCAAGTTTTTTTTAAAATTTAAAAACCTTTAGAATAGTAATTATCATAAATAAAACCAAGTTTCCTTTGGCGTTGTATATTACAAAGAGGAAAGATTTGTATTTTTGTGTGTGTGTATGTTTGTAATGAATAAATTCAAAAACTACTGTGCCGATTTCAAAAATTATTTCACCATTGGAAAGCTACATTCACCCTGAGTGACTGAGGCTACCAGGAGGGGGGTAGGAGGGAGGGGGGGCTGTTTTTCATCCTGAAACTACCCGTGCGAAGCCGGGACGAGTCGCTAGTAATTGATAGTTTAGGAGAAAAATTATTGGAACTACGAACACAGAGGCTACTTTGCAAATTTATTTCGTACATTTTAAGTTATTTTGTAAAATTTCTGAAACCAAGAGGAAATGTTTTATATGATGTAGATGTACATGTATTTTTTTTGTAGATTTTTCTATAAAAATCGTCGAGAAAAAAGGTTTTAATGTACCACATTTCATATCCACGCGTTAAGTTCTAGTCAACTGAAAGTTTCAGTCGTCAATTCAATTCAATTCAATCGGTTTTTATCAATTAGGCACAAAAACACACTTTTGAACGTCAAAATACACATAATTACACACCTTACTAAAGAAATCTAGTAGACTATAATAAAAGAAATAATTACTACATAATAGTACATTATGGTACAAGTGTGTAATCTTGGTGATTACCACTGAGGCGCCATTGATACCCGAGCCGTCAGGTGAGGGTCTTAAGAGAGCCGAGGACGGTAATCATCAATAAACACGTGTACATCATACGACGTTTTTCAACACACTTGTGAAGAAAATAATAATGAAACAGAAATATACACTCTGTGTAAATTTTCAACTATCTCTATAACTCACTAGTGAATAATAGCAATGAAAAAGTCACAGTTTGATTACAGGTGTAAAACAGAAATACACACTCTGCGTAAATGTTCAACTGTTTCTATTTTTTTTTTTTATATTACCAAGGTTGCAAACAAACTTACGGCCCACCTGTTGGTAAGCGGTTACCGTAGCCTATGAACGCCTGCAATACTAGAGGCATCACACGCGCGTGGCCGACCCTTTAAAAATTTCCAAACACCCCTTTTGAAGAACCCCATACTGTAGTCGCTCGGGAAAACCTCAGCAGGTAGATCATTCTACAACCTGAGCGTTCGCGGGAGGAAGTTTTTCTGAACCCGCACAGTCCGAGACCACCCTGGCTCTAAGGTGTGCGAATGAATCCTCTGCCGATGGCGAGCGGTGCGGTGGAAAAAGGTTGCTGTAGGCATCATGTCAAACAATTCCTCGGAACAAAACCCATTATACAAACGGTAGAACACGCAGAGAGAGGCAAAGCCTCTCCTCAAACTTAAGGGCTCAATACCGTTCGTGAGCTTGGGATTCTCGACAATTCTCATTGCACGCCTTTGAACCGAGTCAAAAGGTCCAAGCTGGTAGCCAGGTGCTCCTGCCCAGAGGTGACAGCAGTACTCCATGTGGGGCCGGACTTGCGACTTATAGAGAAGCAGCCTTGGCCCCGCAGTGAAGTACAGCTTCGCTCTGTTAAGTACACAGTTTGATTACAGGTGTCATTACGTGCCTAATTGCGGTGAAATAAGAGCCACTTTATAAGCAAGTGTGTTGAAAATAAATATACCTAGCCATAATAAAATTCATAATACAAGTTCCTATTCAACATTCCAAATTATATAATACTTTTTCAATACGATGACAGTTTTTACAAGCTTTATATTAACTTGCAATGTATATGTCCGGGTGGAATCTTGCAACTGAATTTTAAAGCAGTTATCCTCAACCGATTGAGATGATATTTGTCATACCTGTCAAGTTTCGATGACAATACAATATGATGGTGACAGCGAGCTGATCTGATGATGAAGACGGAAGGTGGACAACGGAACTACTCGATGGATAATAGTAGACTGGCCGTGTTATGGCTCATTGTGATCAGCACACGGTTACGATTACTAATATTATAAAATCTTATATTGGGGATACGAGTTCGAGGATATGTTAGTCCTCGTAGCCAAATCAGTTAGGCGAAATAGTTAGGCCGTGAGGAAAAAGCCATAAATTCCAAGCTGCGTTTTTTTTTTGTAACATATTTTTTGTTATTGCCTCTTTTTTAATGTTTTTTTTTTATTTGAAGGCACCACATACTCCGGACACTATACGGCGTACTGCAAGCATCCATACTCGGGCGACTGGCACGAATATAACGACTCCAGGTAACTGATGTTAAACATCACATCTTCATCATCATCATCATCACAGTTCCACAACCATCATCATCATACTTTTCACTAGAAACGGGATATTGACCATGATTTTTGTCTTTTTATTGTTCCCAATATTTCGGCACTGTTGCAAAACTCAAAAATCATGATAAATAAATAATTAATAAATAAATAATGCTGGACAGTTCACACAACATTATGTAGCCGCAAGCTAAGCAGAGCTTGTGTTATGGGTACTAGATAACTGATATACTTACTACAATACATTACATAGTTTTTTTTTTTTTATTATACATAGAAAATACCCAGAACACCCTGAACAAATATCTGCAGATCGTACAAATATTTGTTCTGAGGCGGGAATCGAACACGCAACGTCCTGCGTCGCAGGCGTTTTTTTTTATACAACTTGGAATGAGTGATCAACCAGATGGCCCACCTGATGTTAAGCGGTACCCTCTGCCTATGAACAGTGCATTACCTCATAGGACACGTCCACCTAGGACGCGGCCTATGTGGCATTGCACTGCGCCCGCCAATCTCAGACAAAGATGAAAAGTCTCATGTGCCTATAATTTCACTGGCACCCATACTCGGAACACAGCAATACGAGCACTACTGCTTCGCGGCAGAAATAGGTATGGTGGTAGTACTTCCCCGGACGAACTCTTTCACAAAAAAGCTCTACTACTTAACCGGTCAACCAACTAAAATTCGCAATATGCCCTACTACTATAGGCACTAGAGATCAAGCAATTTTTGCGCATTGCAAAAATGGACATAGTGATGTCTCTACAATAAATAGTAAAATTCGAACTTAATACTGTAGCAATCATATAACTGATACTATCAATAGAATCTTGATGAAATTTCCTATAGGAATCTTGTAATCACAAGTTTTTTAACGTTTGACATTCTTATTACAAAAATGAAATCTTATTGGAAAACAAAATATTAATAGTACTAGTGTGTAATGTTGGTGATTACCACTGAGGCGCCATTGAGCCCGAGCCGTCAGGTGAGGGTCTTAATAAGAGAGCCGAGGACGGTAATCATCAATACACACGTGAAATAATACGACGTTTTTCTACACACCAGTGAAGAAAATAAAAATAAAACAGAAATACACACGCTGTGTAAATGTTCAACTGTCTCTATAACTCACTAGTGAATAATAGCAATGTAAAAGTCAAAGTTTGATTACAGGTGTCATTACGTGCCTTATTGCGGTGAAATTAGAGCCACTTTATGAGCAAGTGTGTTGAAAAACAATATTATACCATCTAATAACATTATTGTATTGAATTTCAGGGTGTCGCCCATCAAACCACGTGACGTGGTCTCGCCGGAGGCCTACGTGCTATTCTACGAGCGCACGTAGCGGCGCACGCGTCGGGGCTGTACTGGCATTAACGACTTACACGAGGTCAAAGGGCACTTTCCAGTCAAAAGGGTCAATTAAGGGTCATCTTGACTACTTTTCGAGGTCACAATATCACTTTACAGTCAAATTGACATTTCGGTGTCAAAAAGGTTACTTCACAGACAAATTGTATAGTCAACATGTCGGGGTCAAAAAGGTTACTTCACAGACAAATTGTATAGTCAACATTTCGGTGTCAAAAAGGTTACTTCACAGACAAATTGTATAGTCAACATGTCGGGGTCAAAAAGGTTACTTCACAGACAAATTGTATAGTCAACATGTCGGGGTCAAAAAGGTTACTTCACAGACAAATTGTATAGTCAACATTTCGGTGTCAAAAAGGTTACTTCACAGACAAATTGTATAGTCAACATTTCGGGGTCAAAAAGGTTACTTCACAGACAAATTGTATAGTCAACATTTCGGTGTCAAAAAGGTTACTTCACAGACAAATTGTATAGTCAACATTTCGGGGTCAAAAAGGTTACTTTTCATTAAAATTTACAACAATTCGGGATCAAAAACTTGCGTGCAACTTTACAGTCAAATAGACAACATTTCGGGGTCAAAAAGGTTACTTTACAGTCAAATAGACAACATTTAGGGGTCAAAAAGGTTACTTTACAGACAAATTGACTACATTTAGGGGTCAAAAGGTCTACTTTAAATTGAAATTTTCTACATTTAGGGTTCAAAACGGTTGCTTTACAGTCAAATAGGCAACATTTAAGGGTCAAAAACTCGCGTGCAACTCTACAGTCAATTTCATTACTATTTTGTGTCAACACAGTGGATTTATGGATGAGTGGCTTTACACAGTGTGTATTTATATTGCCACTATAACAAATAGTATAAATAAAATCAAAAATGAATATTATGCACACAAGAAACGTTTTTTTTTTCGGCGTTTTTTGCTCGACCTTAAAAATAACAGTGTTAAATCTTGTACGGTGGTGCGGAACCCTTCGTGTGCGATTGCAACTCGCACTTGCCCGGTTTTTGTCTGTACAATGTATCTTTATTGCTTCAAAGTTCCTTTTTATCTGGATAATGTACCTTTATTGCTACAAAGTTCCTTTTTATCTGGACAATGTACCTTTTTGACTGGATAATGTACCTTTAATGCTTCAAACTACCTTTTTGTCTGGAAAATTTACCTGTATTACTCCAAAGTACCTTTTTGTCTGGAAAAATTCCCTTTTTGTCTGGAAAATATACCTTTTTGTCTGTACAATGTACCCTTTTTGACTGGAAAATGAACTTTTTTGTCTGGACAATATACTTTTTTGACTAGCCAATGTACCGTTTTTTCTGGACAATGTACGCTTTTGACCCCAATCAACCATTGCGTCTGGTAAATGTAGGTACATTTCTGAGTCGAAATACCGTCTGGACTCTAAAAGTACATTAGACCTGTGTTATAAAATCGTGTCCTAGTATTGAGAGACAACAGCAATTAGGCTAGCTTAGTACGCACTAGTCGCTAACTGAATAGACAAGCTTGCAGTGATCATATAACAGGTATTATTTGAAAATAACGGTATTATAATTTATTACAACTAAATTATACAAAAATATAACCAGAAATAAAGATAAAATCCGATCATTTCCACTGGAAAGTCTATAGGTTACATTTCGGGGAATGCTCCCAGGAACTGCACGATCGATCCCACCATCTCCTTTTCATCATAGGACGATCAGACGCACGGCTCAGTACCATCCTTACCTCATTAGTATACCCTCTATTCGTACTAAACGTTTCAGTTCTACCTTTATAATGCGAACTGCTAAGGAGTGGAATACACTACCGTCGTCTGTCTTTCCTGAAAACTATAATCTGGGTCTCTTCAAGGCTAGAGTGAATAGGTGCCTTCTAGACCTTTGTGCTCCATCTTCGGCCACATCGTCACTTACCAACAGGTGAGACCGTGCTCAAACAAAGGTCTATCATAGTTAATGTGAAGTGTACTCTGAATCACCAAACAGAATTCGCTGAAGTTCTTAATATTTACAAGCTTTTATTTAACTTTCAATGTATGTATGTATGTTTGTCCGGATGGAATCTTGCAACTGAATTTTAAAGCAGTTATCATCAACCGATTGAGCTGATATTTTGCATACCTGTCAAGTTCCGATGACAATACAATATGATGGTGACAGCGAGCTGATCTGATGATAGAGACGGAAGGTGGACAATGGAACTCCTCGATGGATAATAGTAGACTGGCTGTGTTTAGGCTCATTTTGATCAGCACACGGTTACGATCACAAATTTTATAAAAGCTTGTATTGAAAAATATATTATTCACTAAAAACTTATAGATAGACTTTTGTTTTGTTTTGATAGACCTTTGTTTGAGCACGATCTCACCTGTTGGTGAGTGACGATGTGGCCGAAGATGGAGCACAAAATGGTACCTATCCACTCTAGCATTTAACGCGTGGTATTTTCTGGTTATATTTATGTATATTTTATTTTATTTATTACATTATTTGAACCGTCTTGCCTCAGCCATTTTAACTTCAACAGTTTGAGAAACTTCATTCATTATTTTGACTCAAAAATGTTCTAAATAACGTAAACGTCACTATGTCGGGTCTATAACTTCTCGTTTATTGAATACTAGCAGTCGTCCGCGGTTTCACGCGCGTTATACTCCCGAGGGAATTAAATTTCGTGATAAAAATACCTTGTTTGAATCCAGGTTTTGATGTACCTGTGTCCCAAATTTTTGACCGAAATCGAAATTGGCCTAGCCGTTTTGATGTGAGAACACGACAAATAAATAAACACTCGCAAACATAAAACGTTAGATTTTTATACTGTAGTAGATGTACCCAGTGAACTGGTCATCCAAAGAAAAATCCATTAGAAAAAATTCAAAGTTTAGTAGGTATGATTTAAGAAAAAAAAAACCTACTGCTTCCAAACGCCTGAAGCGATTTATAGGTTTATAAAAACGTGTGTTAAGATTATTGGAAATAGTAATTTACTTGAGAAAGCTGCGGTTTTTCTTGTTTCGGTTTATTCCCACTAGTCCCTTTTGGCAGTTCCTTCAAAGGAACTAAACGGACATTAAAATGTAATTCAATAAAAATTACGACGTTTCTTTCAAAAATGGCAGATTTAATCCCGACGATAGCTCGATCATCGTAAGATGGCACCCGCCTTGGTTGGCGTGCAACCTAGGCAGGTGCCAACTTACGGGGAACGATCTGTAACAAGAATGTAGTAGTACATGGATTGAGTGCTAAAATAGCCACTACTTTTATAGAGTGTTCCTTCTTACTCCTATCCTAGAAGATAGCTTGCTATCCTATGTTAGAGAGAAACAAATATATGGTCACACGACAGTCGTTTTTCCGTTCCGTACCCTTATAATATTGGCACCATGCATATACATCTTCCTAGATTGGTACCATGAATGTAGTAGTAATTGGTACTAAGTTTGACATTTGGCCTGGTACAAGTTACACAAATAAGAACAGATAGATATATGCTTGTCTCATTCCAACACATGAATACATTCATATAAAAGAATGAGACTGGTATAATCGAATCCGGTTTGTTTATAGCCTTAGTTCCGTGTAGTACATCTTTCTAGCCGTCACCTTGACATTAAGATTAACATAGTTTCGACACGTTGGATAAAGTTAACACGCTTTAAAATCTCTTAAAACACCACAAGGGGGTGTTATCCTTTATTACAACTCTTATTAATAATATATCATTATTATTTAGAACATTTTTGAGTCACAGAAATCTAGGTAGAAATTATATTTAATAAAAAATACGTCCTCATCTATAATTGTATATAAGAGTGTAATTAAAATCTAATTACTAATTTAATATGTTTCGTTATTCGGTTGTTAATCTGCATTATATATTGTTATGTACAGTACTTATGTGAAATTAATAATATTAAATTGACAAAGTACATAGCTTTCTATGATTTTATATGCTAACTTCAATTTTATTGAAACATTATGAAGGTAGTTTGTAAAATAGTAAAGTATGGATAAGTTTAAAAAACTGACAAAAAGCTTTCGATCAAAATAAAGTCAGTTATATAGCTAGCTAAATATATCTAGATATTAATAACTTAAAAATAATAATTTAAATTAATTTATTTTGGCCGTATTGTCACATTTTTGTTTGCACCAAAACAAAAAAACAATTTAAATGAATAAGATGTTTTTTTTTTAATAAAAATCATGTATTTGTTATTATATTTATTAATTTTGATTTATTAATTAAAATTGATTTTAATTTCCGCCATATTTAATTTAGTGTGCCTTCTTATAGTACACGCGATACGTCAAGGCGCAAAATTCATCAGTTACGGAACTACGAGGGAACAGATGAAAATACATAAATAGTTAAAATTATAACCCTCCCTTTGGTATACCGTAGTCGGGTAAACATGTAAAATAGACAGAAATATGGCAATATGGTTTTGTTAAGTTTTCAAGATGCCATTTTATTTATTTACTAATCAGTATACAGACCAACTAATATATTATTTATTGTTTTTTTTACTAATACATCATTTACTTGTTAGCTAGGTTTATTAAAATAAATTGTACGATTGTTTTTGGTTAAATCATGCATTTTTCTTGGATATTTAATTTAGTTCTTATTATTTCGGATATTATTCTTTTTTTCTCGAAAGTAAATTATAAATGGAATAAAAATTTACGGTAAAATCGTTACTTGTATAGTATAGTAATGTTATATTACCGATTAACCATGGTACAAACAAATTAAATAATTCTACACTAGGGAATAAAAAGTATATTATTATGTTGGTGGGTTTCTTCGAATCTGTATTTGAAAGAAACCGTTCTAACTCATTCGAATAAAAATCTTGGTTTCAACTTGAATTCGGGGTTTTTGAATGATGGGGGTCCAATCGCGCTAATTATTTGATTAGCGCGATACATTCGCTTTTTACTGAAACAAACGTTGGTGTAGATTCTTTGACAGAGTTTAAAATGAAAAGCGTTTCTTCTTCATATAATGGCTTCTGAGTGCTCCAAACAATTTCGCCAATGTCAAATGATATTAATTTGTTATAAAATTAGTGAAGTCGTCAAGTCATAACCCAGTTTAAATGGTGGCAGAAAAACCGAGTGTTTACAGGAAAAAAACAACCATTTCGAAAAGACACGCAATGCACTTAAATTTAAATACACATGTGTTATTTATCTAATTTACACCGGTAAAAATGCCACCAAAATTACACGAAATTACTCGAAAAAACACATAAAAAAAAAGAAAAATTGATGACGATTGTTGCAAAAATGGCAGATTGATCCCCAAAATCTTTTTTTTTCGGAACTATTCTGCTGTCAAACGAACGTGCTGTAAATTGACGCTGTATTTTGAGTTTTAATAACGTCAAAGATCTAACAGTTCAGAAAAATAACGCGTTTTTTTACATTTAGCGAACCATAGCACAGCCATATCTAAACCGAATCTAAGACGTTAGTCGAAACGTTTAATGGCGCGATTGGGCCCCATCGTTGTATACGACCGCCCTGAAACTAGCCGTCTGGCGTCGCCAAAGATTGTTAACGAGCCAACTTCAGAGCGGTCTAGTTATAACGGCTGTGTTGCGTTGTATAGAGGCACGGAGTCGTTAATAGTAGATTATGCACTAAGGGAATAAAGCAGTGTCTTACGTCGCGGGCGGCATATTGAACCCTGAGCGTAACGAGGGACTCTATAGTTATATAGAGTCCTGAGTGAAGCGAGGGGTTCAAGCTGCCCAAGATGAAGACAGGCTTTATTCCAGAGGAGCCTACTCTACTTTTCACACCTTCTGCGAGACAATAAAAAATCACAGAACCAAACACCGCCTTTTGTTTCACATTCTTTAAAACGCACTTTTTTTTTTTGACTCTGCTTATGGCGGCCATTTCGATTTTCTAACAAACCGCTTTATAATGCCATATGGGCATTTTTTACTTGGACTTTTCCACGAGTTTCCACACAAATATGACGTTCCAAATTCAAATCACTTTATTCCCTAGGGAGTTTCATACAACTTTATATCCGTTGGGAGATAATGCTTTACTTTACGTTGAGGTTGCATGATATGTAATTGGACATTGTCGAGCAGGTGGTGTGAAAAAGTTATTTTAAACCGTGTTTAACTTTAGAATACATCATGTCACGGTTTGAGAACCCGCAGCTTAGATAATATTATGTAGATAATGCTGAGGCGTGGTTGTGTTGTTTGTTTTTTTATATTGTTGATCATTTATTATTATTTTTATTGTAATTGAATCTTAATTTTAACCAAAGATGCTTATAAAATTGTTGTGCGTTTTCGAAAAATTTCGGAAATCCTCGAGATTAATATTTATGTAATATACGTAACAGATTTCTATAGAAATATATATTTAAATGATAATAGTTGTTTTATTTCTGCACTGTGTCCGGCCAGAGAATATACGCCTCCGTCTCCTCCCGTGGATGTCGTAAAAGCTGACTAAGGGTCTTGTTGATAGGATTTGTTTATTACTGGAAGAAAGCGTTAGTCAAGTCAGTCGTGGGAAGCAATGGTGGCGATGAGCTCAACACTTGTCACGTCTATATTCCACGATGGTGCATCCACTGTGGAAACAGGCCCATTGAGGCTCTGCCTACCGTTCGGGGAAAAAGGCGTATGTATGCTGTTCTAGCCTCGGCTTGTCTCAGGGCAGCGGTGATATCCCAACCAGCACATTTTAAAAATGTCTATAAAACATCTAATAGAATGTATATTGGATTGTCTATCTTAAGAGTTAAAGATCCCTCGAGATATCTCTAAGAATGTTTGTAGATACAGTTTAGTAAAAATGGGCACAACTTTAAGAGTAGGTCACAAGATTGACTTCAGAAAACGTCTGTAGGTAGTATTAAGAGTAAACTTTTAACACATTTCTTAAGAAAGCTATCTAGAAAACTACAAGACAATTTCCAGAGTAGTATTTAGTCTTCAAGATAGTTTTTAGACTATGATAAGACCATGATAGCTGTAAATGGTGATGAAATTTTAAAACCAAAGTTACTAAAGCGTTACAATTATAAGAAAATATTATTTAAAGGAATATAGTTTTAAGTATGATGGCTTACAATTGATATACTATCAATATTCATTACAACATGGCGAAATAATATTAAATATTCCTCTATTTAACGCGGTGTTTTATCGAGCCTGTAGTGCAAATACATGTGCGGTTTTATATACATCGTAAAAAATGACATATTATCAATGTTAAAACAAATGCGCTCGCTCTATTTAAATGTTGAAGTATAAATTATGAGGCATAAAATATTATTTAGTTTGTTCGGAGCCTAAGTTTTTTTTTTTGTTTTACTTGAATGAGAATGAAAACTCATAAAATAAATCGTTACAAAACATTCTAGATATCCTATAGTGATTTTCATCTCATATTTATGGTTTTTAAAACGTGAGTTTTTTTTTTTTTTTTTTTAACATTGATAGACCCTTGTTTGACCACGATCTCACCTGTTGGTAAGTGACGATGTGGCCGAAGATGGAGCACAAAGGTCTAGAAGGCACCTATTCACTCTAGACTTGAAGAGACCCAGATTATAGTTTTCAGGAAAGACAGACGACGGCAGTGTATTCCACTCCTTAGCAGTTCGCATTATAAAGGTAGAACCGAAACGTTTTGTGCGAATAGAAGGTATACCAATGAGGTAAGGATGGTACTGAGCCGTACGCCTGCTCGTCCTATGATGAAAAGGAGATGGTGGGATCAGATCTTGCAGTTCCTGGGAGCATTCCCCGAAATGTAACCTATAGAAGATTGAAAGGCACGCGACCTTACGGCGGTGCAAACGGTGGTGAAATATTCCAGGACAACAGCACAACAATTCAATAAAATTAAAAATGGCGATAAAAGTAAAATGAATTAATTACAACATCCATTAGATCAATCATTCTATAGCATAATTTTTAGACAAGCTATAGAATATGTTAAGATTTATTTTATTTCCTATAGACAAATTGCTTTTGGAGAACAGCATTGAGGCTAAAGAGACTCTTAAAGTTGTCTATAAATTGCAATGTTTGTAAACAATTTGTTCTTTTCATAGTCTCTCTAGACCCTATGTAGGTAAGGGTTGTGCTGGTTTGTGTGGATAGTTTTAGGCCCTTCTTAACCGTGGTCCGGTTGTGTAGTCAGTCGTAGTCGTGTAGTCGGTTGGCCAGCCGGACCGTGGAAAATTTCTTTTTTCGATTGTCCGGTGGCTATACTGTTTGGTTGGTTGTACATCTGTACACTGTACCTTGGTCCGGTAATATCGCCACCGAACAATCGAAAAATACAAATTTTCCATAGTCCGGCTGGCGAACAAATCCCCCGTTAAATTGTCTCGAGGCCTAAACGACACAATACATATAAATATGTCTCTATCTATCTATCTATCTATCTATCTATTGATTTAAAATTAATACAACCAACGCAATGCGATTTGATAAACAGTAAAGTCAGATCACTGTCAATATTGATGTTGACGGTTGAGGTTGACATGATCTACACTGATTTTGAAAAAGCGTTTGATCGTGTTGATCACGTCATCCTGATTCGCAAGCTTAATGAACTTGGCATACAGGGTGATCTCTTACGCTTTATCAAATCTTATATCAGCAATAGAATGCAGACAGTTGTTATAGGTGGAGCAAGATCTGACATCATATCTATTATTACAGTCTTACTCCAAAGGAAACTCTTCAAGACGGCTATACTGTTTATTAATTATTTTCAACCGTATTTCTCTTTACATAGACTCAGTGATTTTAAAACAAGACCTTGTAGATTTACATATATTAAATTCACAATTCCTCTTGAAAAATCCCATTCAATAATCCTCCAAAATTGACAGTTCCTTTTTCTACATTTTAATCAAAGCAGCTGGTGACTAATGAGGTTCGCTTAGATAATTTATAGATTATCTAAGGAGGTTCGTTAGCAAGCCGAAGAAACACCAGTCATATATATTTTATTATTGTACCTTACAATGTTTACAATATATTTCAGTTATCTAACACTATACCATCGGGTGTCCCACAAGGATCTTTGCTTGGACCTCTTCTTTACCTGGCTTACTTGTATGACATTGGTTCCTGCTTCAGGCATGCAAATTTTTCATTATTCGCTGACGATAAAAAAGTCTACTATAACGTTCGATTAGTTGATGATTGCATGCGACTGCAGGAGGACTTAGATAGGCTTACCGTTTATTATCTGAATAACCGAATTGGCGTTAACGTGAGTAAATGCATGCATATTTGTTTTACGCGAAGTAGCAACCCTATATATTATGATTATAAGCTTAGCAACTACTCAATTGATAAAACGCAATGCGTCCGAGACTTAGGTGTACTTCTAGATCATAAGCTTACATTCTCGGCCAACATTGAACATGCCATCAACAAAGCTTATAGAAACTTAGGCTTTATTCTGATAGTAACAAAGCCTTTTACAAACATTGCTTGCTTAAAAGTACCACTTTATTATGCTTACATACGTATTGTGCTCGAATACTGCAGCTCCGTCTGGAACCCACAGTATGTCACTTATGACCACGCTATAGAATCGATACAAAGGAAGTTTGTAATACACTTAAATTTCCGTAAAAATTCAATTCAGAGCAGCTGTGGTGCATCACACCGTGAAAAAAAAGAGCCATTGTGGAATCCTACCCATGTATTACATAAAAATGTACGTGTGTGGATCTCAACAATGTTAATATCATGTACCCAACATGTTCGATACCTTTGGTTTAGTATTTAAGGAAATTTGAGGATAGCGCTTTCAGAAGAAGCAATTTTTTTGTCAATTTTGACCACTACGTATCGAAGCGTCTCGACAACCAAGCGTACCTCCTAGGTAGCGTCTAAGCGTACCTCCTAGGTAGCGTCTAAGCGTGCTACCTGCGGTGGGGCCTGGGCCTTAGTAAGCGTCTCGACAACTAAGCGTACCTCCTAGGTAGCGTCTAAGCGTGCTACCTGCGGTGGGGCCTGGGCCTTAGTAAGCGTCTCGACAACTAAGCGTACCTCCTAGGTAGCGTCTAAGCGTACCTCCTAGGTAGCGTCTAAGCGTACCTCCTAGGTAGCGTCTAAGCGTACCTCCTAGGTAGCGTCTAAGCGTGCTACCTGCGGTGGGGCCTGGGCCTTAGTAATTTGGTTCCCTAAAACATGCGCGGCCCTACAATGTCACGAACCTTTCGTTTCGTAACATGGTTGGTGTTATGTTTGTCTGCAGATACACTAAGAAACAGGAACATTTGCATAAACTGGAGTAGAGTCCATTGACCAAAGATATTATAACTACAAGCCTGCACTTTATTTTGACGTTATTCGGAAGGCCCCCGTGTAATCGTGGAGTGTTAAGTAAATAAAAATGCTGGACAGTTAACATTATCTAGCCCCAAACTAAGCAGAGCTTGTGTACGGGTACTAGATAACGTATAGGGATTTTTTATTCTACCTACATAGAAAATAGCCAGAACACCCTCAACAAATATCTGCAGATCGTACAAATATTTGTTCCGAGGTGGGAATCGAACCCGCAACCTCCTGCGTCGCAGGCGAACCTTCACCCGCCGCGCCACAGAGGTTGTCAAACGAACGAACATTCTCCCATATAAACTGTCTGAAAAATACACTAGAGCGTGGAAAGGCATATTACTGTACTAGGTAGGTAATAAAAAACTTGTCTATTTTGTGACATAACTTATAATTTATTGCATTAAATGGCACAGTTAAATGATTAAAAATACAAAAAATTCAAATTAACTTGTGTAGGTCGGCCGATAGACAAGTCGTTCTAACTTACACCTAGCGATATAGGTCCCTTCCTTAATAGGTGCCTTCTAGACCTTTGTGCTCCATCTTCGGCCACATCGTCACTTACCAACAGGTGAGATAGTGCTCAAACAAAGGTCTATCAATGTTAAAAAAAAGGTCGCGCAGCGAGTTATAGCGCTATGACCTTCAATGCGCAGTAGTCATTTTTCGGATCTGTATAGCGAATGCGCTAATGTACACATGCGCTGTCACCCCCACCACTTTCGCCGAGCGCTCATAACTCGTTGCGCGGCCATACAAGGGACGACTTGTACGGGAAAGAAAGGGATAGCGCTCGTCGTTTGACAATCGCTTATGTCATCTCAATAAAGTAGCGACTACGCATGTTCACTTTGTCTTTAACAGGAAATACAATTATTAAAAATCCCCAGCGCTATGTTACGGCTGAACCGATTTTGATAAAACATGTCTAAGAACCATCGTCAGAAAACATGCTTTCAAATAAATAAAAAACGCATTCTAATCGGTTCACCCGTTTAAGAGCTACAGTGCCACAGACTGACACATAGCGGTCAAACTTATAACACACCAGTTTTGAGTCAGTCGAACAAACACTATGCGACATGAAGGGAAAGTACCTTAAATATTGTAGATAGGATATTTTGCTGAAAGGAGACTGAGGTGTAGTATGTAACTAGTAACTATGTTATAAGCTAGATAAGATATATTCTTTAGTAATAAACACACCGTAGTCAGATACAGTCGTTTTAATTACAACGCCCAAACTATACTTCCCCTCATGGCGACCCTGCCATAAAAGGCGCGCGATGATCGGGTTTCGCTTCGGTGAAGGCGAGCGCGATGTTTTATTTTTCGTTAATATTATCAATATCATGAACGTTTAAAAAATAAAACCAACAACAAAATGTGTCGGTCTAACATTGAGAAGGAGACTGTATTCCTCAATCAAAATGCAGCTGGATCTAATAACGGACAGTTAGAAGAAATCAAGAACCACTTGTCTATGATGACCATAATGATGGTCGTCGTGTGTTCGCTTCTCCTGGTTGCTGCCGTGTTCATCCTATACAAACTATACAAAAAGTGCCACCAGCGTTGGGCTCAACAAGAGTTTCAAAGACCAAACAGAGGGTCCATCTCGCGTCGCCGCCGACAGCAGCAGCAGATATGTCCAGATATGAAAATAGAAGATAGTAAAATGTAATACAAATGAAAAGTGCAGTGTGCTCAGGCAGTGAAAGTGAAATTATAAAAAAAAAAAAAGTGCAGATAAGTGAAGTTTAATGCGAATATCGCAAATCCATATTATGACATTTTACAATAATAACGAGAAAATGAAATAATTATTTTACGAACAGTAAGAATAAGAACTGAGAATAGTGTTGTGTACCTATCTTAAATTCCTATCACATGAATTCGTGCCCTTATATGGAGAGTGCCGGGAGTTCCGAGAACACCGAAGTGCCCCTACTACCGTAATGTACTCGAATCTAGAATGGTATGCAATCTTATTATTATAATCTTATTATAATATTATGTATTCACTAAATGGAACAAGAATTATTAGATTGTCTTTATAAACTAATAGAAGTAAAGAAATATTTAGTTAAGAAAGGAAAATCAAGATATAAAGGTAATGTAATTCAAAATAAATTGAAAGAAACACAAAGTTTTTATGAGAAAGGTAAAACATTGATAGAATTATTGAATAAAAAGGGAGTAAGTGAAAATTCTCTTGAAACGTTTGCAAAGTGTATAAAATTAATTGAAGAAAATTACTTAAAAATAAAAGAACTTTGTAAAGAAACTAGCGATAGTAATTCGGAATGTAGCAATAGTGATTCTGAATTTAGTGAAGCCAGTGCATTTACTAATTCAACAATGGAGTTCGATCTAAAAACGGCGTGTAGCTTGATCCCTGTAATGAACAATAATGGAAACAACATCAAAGGTATCATTGACTCTGTGGAAATGTATTCGGAAATGCTATCAGACGCAGGAAAAAAGCTACTAATAAAATTTGTAGTGAAAAGTAGATTGTCAGAGAACGCAAAACTGCGAGTGTCTAGGGAGTATACAGTCGTAAACGATCTGATTACAGATTTGCGGAAAAATTTATTGCCTAAACAGTCATTTACGGCTATACAATCTCGATTATTAACAGCAAAACAAGGTTGGCGTACAATCGACCAGTACGCGACAGAGATCGAGAAGTTATTTACTAACCTCACAGTTTCGCAAGCAGATGGTAATTCTAATAACTATGCCGTTCTGCAACCATTAAACGAGAAATTAGCAATTAAAAGGTTTTCAGAAGGTTTACGCGACAGCAGGCTTAGCTCGATTATAGCGGCGCGTAACTACGAGAACTTGATGGATGCCACCCAAGGAGCCAAAGATGAGGAGTTGTCAGCTGAATCTACTCCAAAAGGTGACGAAAAAATCATGAATTTTTCAAGAGGAAGAGGTAAATCGCATGCCTATAACAATTTCAGGAATGGTCAGATAAATTACCGTGGAAACTCGAACTCGAACGTGAACTCGAACTATAGAGGTAATTATTTCAACCGTGGGAGTTACCATAACAACAGAGGTAATTTTTCCAATTCTCGTGGCCTACCACGACCTCAATATTATGCTCGTGGTTATAATAGAGGTTCATATTATGGGTATAATAATCAGCGTAGACGAGTTTACCAAGGTCCGAATGAGAATCGATCGAGTTATGAGACTCGTGGTAGAGGTAACAACCATCGTGTTTTATGGACGGAGCAGCCGAACAAAAATGATGTACACGTAGTTTTTTCGATTTTAAGCATAACATCTTAGCATTTTACGGTAAAGCGAAATTTCTATCTTTTTACGTTGGCAATAGAAAGTACTTTTGGTTAATAGATACAGGAGCATCATTATCGGTCATAAAGAACGACTCATTACCTTGTAACAGTGCCATAATAGGAGAGGAGACATCTGTAAATGGCATAGCAGGTCAAATGACGTCCACCGGTTTTGTTCATCTTAGTTTGATGCATCTAGAAGATAAACATCTAGTCGAATTTGATATCAAGCTTCATATTTTCGATAACATACCTTTAAAGGCTGATGGAATATTAGGCTTAGACTTTTTGTGCCGCTATGCATCAAATATCAATTTAAAGACAAACATCATTACACTTTCTAAATATGGTATGGAGTATTCTTTGAAGTTGTTTGACACTATCGATTACTCGAACGAAGTGTTACACATTCCAGCGCGAAGTGAATCTATTCATTATTTACTTTTGAATACTGATATGAAAGATGATTGCATTGTTCAAAACCAACAATTAAAGGAAAATATTTTTCTTGCAGGAAGTATAGGCAAGGTACGGAACAACAGATTACCTGTAAAAATTTTGAACACAAGTGAACATGACGTGACATTACCAATGTTTCAACCTGAATTATTTTTATTAAAGGACTATGATTTATGTAATTTTAAACAAACTTCGAATGGCTTAGAGAGAGCGAAAACTTTACTTCAAACACTAAAGTTAGATCATCTTAACAAAGAAGAACGGAAATCAATTCAAGCATTATGTGCTAAATATTCTGATGTTTTCTTTTTACCAGGTGACAAGTTGTCAACAACAAATGTGTATGAACAATCAATAACTTTAAAACCAAATGTTAGTCCAGTATACGTTAAACAGTATAGATTGCCACATGCTTTGAGAAGTGAAGTAAACAAACAGGTTAAGGAAATGTTAGAAAATCAAATAATTGAAGAAGCAAAATGTGAATGGTCAAGTCCAATATTATTAGTACCAAAGAAAAGTGAAAATAACAACAAGAAATGGCGTTTAGTAGTTGATTATCGGAAACTAAATGATTGTATCGTAGATGATAAATTTCCACTACCTAACATAACGGAAATTTTAGACTCATTGTCAGGTTCAGTCTATTTTACACATTTAGACCTTAATCAAGGATATTATCAGGTTTGTTTAGATAAGCAAAGTAGAGAATACACAGCTTTTTCTACAAATACGGGACAGTACCAAATGCAGAGATTACCAATGGGATTGAAGACGAGCCCGAGTGCTTTTAGCAGAGTCATGTCAGTAGCGATGTCAGGTTTAAATTTTGATAAATGTTTTATTTATCTAGATGATTTAGTCGTTTTTGGTAGAAATTTAGAGATACACAATAAAAACTTAAATGATGTACTAGTCCGAATGAGAAAAGTAAATTTAAAATTAAACCCAGAAAAATGTAACTTTTTAAAAAAAGAAATTTTATATTTAGGTCACATAGTATCGAAAAACGGAGTATTACCAGACCCAGCTAAAGTAGAAGTATTACGTAATTATCCGATGCCAAGTAATACAGATGAGGTAAAGAGATTTGTAGCATTCTGCAACTACTACAGAAAATTTATTAAAAACTTTGCAGAAATAACTCGACCACTTAATAAATTAACAAGAAAATATGAAACATTCGTTTGGACGCCTGAATGTCAAAAAGCTTTTGAAAAATTGAGAAGTGCCTTGAGCACTCCACCTGTTTTAGATTTTCCAGATTTTACTGAATATAATGAGTTTATAATACAAACAGATGCATCAGGTACCGCCATAGGTGCAGTTTTGTGCAATAAAAATATGAAACCAGTCGCATATGCTAGCAGACCACTTAATAAGGGAGAATTGAACTATCCAACAATTCAAAAAGAATTAGTAGCTATTGTTTGGGCTATTAAATATTTTAGACCTTACGTTTATGGAAAAACATTCACCATAATGACGGATCACAGACCTTTAATTTATTTGTTTTCGATGAAAGATCCATCGAGTAGACTTCTTAAATTTCGATTAGCTCTAGAAGAGTTACTACAGAGTTGTTAGAGTTAGAGTACTTTATTTTATTTTTAAAACTTAGTAATACTGCATTCAAAGATTTTCTAAAAATTAGGTGCTTCATCTGGGAATCGAACCGACTTAAATGTTAAAAACACACCATATTTGAGATTATGCCAATCGAAAGAATGGTTAAAAAAAACCTCTTAACTAACATGGTATCTATAACAAAAGAATAACGCCATTTGTTGAATTCCAAAATGTTTGGTTCGATTCACAGACGGTGCAAGTTATTTGTAGAAATTTTTTAGAATGCAGTATTACTAACACCCGTTTGCACTAAACATAAGAATCGCCTAAGTTCTTTCCTAACTTTTTTAGTCTACTCCTAACGATAAATTTGCTTGCACTAACCCTAAGCCTTTCCTTAGTCCACTTAGGAGATTCTTAACTTTATGAGCCCGATTATGAAGCGACTAGAGCGTAGGCAATACCTAAGTTGTATTTTTTGTAATCTTTGGATCATTTGTTTGTCAATAAACGTAGTGATTATTTTTTCAATGAAATTTAAATTGTTAAAAAACCTCAATTTCTCCTCCGCCGTAAAGTTTCTTTTTCGTTTTAGCTTATTTTCCATGCTAACTTATAACAGACAAATTAATAGATTATACGATAAGAATCCAAGTTTTTTTTTTTTAAATATTATAAGGTGACAAACAAGCAGTCGGCCCGCCTGATGTAAAGCAGTCACCGCCGCCTATGGACATTTGCAACACCCACGGTATTGCAAACGCGCTGCCTACCATTAAGAGCCCTATTGATATTTCTCTTGAATTTACCCATATTGTAGCCCTGTGGGAAGACATCCAACGGGAACTCATTCCACGCCCTGCAGGTACGCGGGAGAAACGATCGCGTGAAACGCAATGTGCGTGACCTCCACGCATCCAAAATGTGCGGGTGAGCTCGCTCACGTTGGCGGGATGTGCGGTTATAAAAGTGCGAATCTTGGATTCGTTCTAACAGCTCCTCTGAGCATTCCCCGTTAAAAATCTTATAAAAGACGCTAAGCGCGCCATTGGGTGCGTCGACAATCCTAACAGCTCTGCGTTGTAGGGAGTCCAGAGGTTGTAGTTGGTAGGTACTTCGGTGCACCATTCCAGATGTGAGAATAATACTCCGAGTACCTATTTGTTTGTTTACAATCACAATCTGAGTTTTTTTCTATGAATTGTCATATACTCGTATTTGACATTGATTTTCCTATAATTACCTAACCAAACAAAATAAACCAAGGCCACATCTTTTGTCTCCTTTTAACTTATCACTAAACTAATGTGAAGATAATGATAAAAAATATTCCGTGGTCTAGGTACATTACTTGGCCGGTTTAAAAAAACAATCGTTACATTCATTCAATCATTCTCTTAGCTAGGCAATGCCCAAGTTACGACGTAGTTATGAGAAGTCTGTTAGTGCAAACAATTTTTTTAGCTAGGCTGTTCCTATGCTTAGGTGTATCATAACTAGGACAAGCCTAACTTGTGTTTAGTGCAAACGGGCGTAAGTTTTATAAATAAAATAAAGTCTCCTTTCAGCAAAACATCTTATCTTTCCCTTCATGTCGCATAGTCTTGGGACGCCCTGTATATAATAATATTAAATTCGACTACAAATTATGTTGATAAATAATAATACTGACCAATAATAATAAAATCAAGGAACATAATTTCAATAAGCTGCCATTTTCTTTGACTTAAAATAAACAAGAGAATTCCGGAGTGAATGTGAAAATCCACGGAAGATCACGCTTCATCTCTCTAAAGGATCTTGCCGAGGTTCCGTACCAATGAGGGCTTTTCATTTTCGAATAAAAAAAAGGTAGTTCTATTTGGCTCGATAGATGGCGCTGACTCAAATGTGCTTGTCAAAATTAACAAATGCATTGTCTGTGCTTTTGTGTGATAGTACCAAAATACCACGAAAATATATCACTACGTTGTTGACTTTGACATTTCACTTTATTTTGAAAGTTAAGTTCAGAGCCTGGCGTCATCTATATTCAAGGGTTTAAGCACGATGTGAAGCGGCCGTGAAAACCCCTCATTGCATTACCTATTTAGAATGCATGTTTTTTTTTCTAAAGTTTGATCAAGATTAATGATGAATACAGAGATAGGCCATTATGATGACGTCAGAAAATCAACAACAAAAAAAAACTGCCTTTATTTAGGTACATATACTACGAATAACGTCATTTTGCGTTGTATCGTAAATAACTACATACACTAAACGCCAACGCCTCTGGCAGACTGAGCATATCGATAATGTCGATATCGCGCGCTCGCTCGCACATTAGCCTTATGGACCGGCGCGCGGCGTAGTCATGCGCCGTGTTCGAGATCATGGCGATTAGGTACCTACCCGTAACTCAATGAGGGGTTTTCCCGTCTCGAAACATGATTCCAGTGTTAAAAATAGATGGCGCTGCACTTTTGATAAACTGTCAGAAGATAGTTTAAGGTGGATGCTCTCGCTTGTGGCGGGAAATTCAATTTAGGTTAAATACATTTGAACAGTGTTTTTTTTTTGTTTCGAGGGGTCGTAGCTAAACTGATGATATTTATGAGATACTATCAATTAAAACATGTGTGTTAAGTCCCCTAGTTCTCACGAAATCAACTTTCGCTATCTGAAGAGTTGTTGATGAGCTGTAATGGGCAAAAAACACAAAAATAATGAATTTCGCGCCATCGAGAGCATCCACCTTAACTTTGTGACATTGTGACTTTGACAAACAGCAAAAATAAAACAGCTAAGAATTTTTGACAGAGGATTTTTAGTCAGCGCCATCTATCGAGACAATTTGAACTACTTTTTAGTTTTTAATCTAAAATGAAAAGCCCTCATTATCGTCACGTAAACACTGCCTAGCCCTAGTGCGTGGTTTACAGCCGTCTGCCAGGAGCGTTGGCAGGAGCCAGGAGCGTCTGCCAGGAGCGATGGCGCGTAAAATACATCTTAAACTAAACGTAAGAACCTAAAAGAACAAGTCAATACTAAAATGTATGTACATTTATATGCGAAAATACTGTGATTTCTACAAGGCCACATCTATTATCCTTTTATTCAAGATCTACGTCATATTTATTAATACTTATCTAACCTCATTCAACTTTTAATTATATTTACACATTTTACAAATTATACATTTTATTTAATTCAATTTTTTATTGTTTTATAACTACTTAGGTTCTACCTGAGATTCTAATGTGTATGCATAGACAATTCAATATATACATCACAGAAGAAGTAATACATGGAACTAAGGCTATAAACAGACCTATGGGGTACTTGCGCAATTCCATTATGAACTCCACTGAACATCGGTAGATCTTCAAATTTGACATTTATAGCCCAGTCTGGACACTTTTCTGTCAGTTTCGTATTGTGTAACTACTTGACAGCGGCATATGACGTCCCACTATGAGCCCAGTTTCAAGCCCAGTGATTATTGTCATTCGTACCAAAACCAAAGCTCAGTCTGACGTCACTGGATATCGAAAAAATCCTTCGGCAATTCCTCGAGATGGTAGTCTGGCATGAACACTGGTGTCCGATTTGAGTACTCTGACTGTAGGTTTGGAATTACGCAATAAATGGGCTGATTCGATTATACCAGTCTCATTCTTTTATATGAATGTATTCATATGTTGGAATGAGACAAGCATATATCAATCTATTCTTTTTTGTGTAACTTGTACCAGGCCAAATGTCAAACTTGGTAACATTATGTTACCAATACCAATTTTAAACACCAAAATAAATATGTCCAGCTAATTAGAATGTTCTCCTTGTGATATATGTCATCTTTGTGTATTCGGGCTATGTTTACATGTATTACTATATCTATGACATACATACACACACTCCTTTCTCCCCGAAAGGGTAGGCAGAGCCTAAATGGGCCTCTTTTCACTGTGGGTTGCACCATCGTGGTAATATAGACGTGGCAAGTTGTGATCTCATCGCCGTCATTGCTTCCCACGACTGACTCGGCTAACGTAAGCTAGCAGCCAGACCAGACAAATCTTACTAACATAGTCACACGCTTTTTTCCCGAAAGGGTAGGCAGAGCCACATATGGGCCTCTTTTCATGTGGGTTGCACCATCGCGGGAAATAGACGTGACAAGTGGTGAGCTCATCGCTTCCATTGCTTACCACAACTGACTCTGCTAACGCTTTCTTCTAGTAATACATTCCTTAAATAAGCTAGCAGCCAGGACAAATCTTATATATACCAACGAATCTTACAAACAAGTCCGGGTAATCTCTTAGTCCACTTTTACGATATCCGCGGGAGGAGACGGAGGGGTCTATTCTTAGGCCGGAGACACCACGACATAGAAAATGTAATACATTTATTAAATTTTCTATGATGTTGGATTGAACAATATTAGACAATATGTACAATACCTAACTAATTGCTAAAGGCTAAAAAACACATCACAATACTTAGCGCTAGGTAGTACATTTTAGCAATTAGCATATAACTTAGTAATACCGACTTTATATGCTGTTTAGATGTTACAATATCTAATGGGCGGAGTCTATCAAGAAAACAATAACTTTGAGAAAGTGATAGCGATATTACTCACTTGAACCCGCGGAGAGATGAGGTAAAGATGCTTCCGAGCTGAAGAAATCTATACCTCATGTCTTCCCGGGTTCAAGTGAGCAATAGCGCTGTCACTTTCTTGCAGCTATTGTTATCTTGCTAGACTCCGCCCATTCAGTATTGTAACATATCGCCTTAAACTCAATACGACTAAAACAGCTTGCCATACATTTTAAGGACAAAGACTGGTTTCAAACGAACTTTTAATTTAATTATTAAATTTAATTTATCTGAGGAACTGTTTTAACTTGGATTCTAAATGCATTGCTTTTGCGATATTTTAATAAATGTCGTTAAGGTGAATGAATGCTCACGCTTGAGGCGCGAAATGTTTTTTTTATTGGTGTTTTTGTCCATTACAGCTCATCTACGCTTCTTCAAATAGCGAAAGTTGAGTTCGCGAGAACTAGGAGACTTAACACACGTATTTTAATTGATAGTATCTCATAAATATCATCAGTTTAGCTACGATACCCCTAAACAAATAAAAACTGTAAAAATGTGTTTATCATAGCTAAACCACAGAATATATACGCTAAACTGATGATATCAATGAGATACTATCAATTAAAACATGTGTGTTAAGTCTCCTAGTTCTCGCGAAATCAACTTTCGCTATCTGAAGAAGCGTAGATGAGCTGTAATGGACAAAAAACAAAAAAAAAACAATTAATATCGCGCTGCAAGCGTGAGCATACCTTAACTTGGATCCAAAAAATAGAGCACAGAGTACCTAGTAGCTTTAACTTTATTATCTGATCTGTGGTCTTAGTTGGGTCTAAGTGACAGCACAGAGTATATTCATGTGTTAACTAGTCTGTGGTCTAAGTGGAAGTACAGAGTATTAACATAATATAACATAACACCCAACAGTCACATACTAATCCTGATCCCACACTAGGAACCCCTGTGTCGTGGATATCAGGAACTACGAGTACCATGGTACCACAACACCCAGCCACGTAACAAATATTTGCAGATCATACAAATATTTGTCCCGCAGCGGGAATCGAACCCGCAACCGTGTCTCAGCCGGCTACTCGCCCGCCACACCAGAGTTGTGGTATCATCTAAACCTAAAATAAAATAAAATAAATAAATAATGCTGGACAGTTCACACAACATTATCTAGCCCCAAGCTAAGCACAGTTTGTGTTATGGGTACTAGATAACTGATATACTTAATACAATACATAACAGTTTTACCCAAAATATAAGTCGCCCCGATGTACTTGCGCCGTAGACCAATGTCTATAGCGCGGGAACCTTCTTTGTACCAATAGCAAACGCGCGCTAAAATCTTGCGTTGTTATTGGTTAATTGATTTCGCGGCAAAATCGCGGCCGGTCGTTTATCAGTCGACTCTTAGATGTGAACGGGACAGAGCTATACAGCGGGTCAGAGCTATACTATACGTTCGGCTACTGTCGGATTTTGGGCTTTTCTGCGCAAACGAAAACAGTCGATCGGACTTATACATATTTTGGGTAAAACTACATCTATATTCTATATCCAGAACACCCTCAACAAATATCAGGCACATGAGACTTTTTATCTATGTCTCAGGGTGGCGGGCGCAGTGCAATGCCACATAGGGCGCGTCCTAGGTGGACGTGACCTATGAGGTAATGCACTGTTCATAGGCAGAGATTACCGCTTAACATCAGGTGGGCCTCTTGCTTGTTCCATCAAGTAGTTTAGAAAAAAAAAAACTGCATATCGTACAAATATACCTGGACTGGGTTCGCATTACTGAGTATTGGTATGTGGTCTAGTTGGTGGCAGTGGGTTCGTTGGACTCGTCCTCTGCGTCCGTCCGGAGCCCTACCATGGCGGGCAGTTTGAAGTGTTGCATGTGGTAGGGCGGCTCTGGACTCACTGAGGGCGGCGCCTGGAACAGACCGGTGTTTATCACTCACATGGTTCCAGCGGAAGATCAGCTTTACAGATAAGATAAAGATAAGTTTATTTCACTTAGAATATATATATATTATATTAAAAGCCTGTGGTGTCCCACTGCAGGGCAAAGGCCTCCCTTCCTTCTCTCCAGTCCTCTCTATTTTGGGCCACTGCAGACCAATCCTTTAAGTAGGTATCTATTTCGTCTCTCCATCTTCGCCGCGGTCTGCCACGAGATCGTTTTCTGTTCAGAGGCGAATAGATACAAAAAAACTTTTTTTTTTTAACATTGATAGACCTTTGAGCACGATCTCACCTGTTGGTAAGTGACGATGTGGCCGAAGATGGAGCACAAAGGTCTAGAAGGCACCTATTCACTCTAGACTTGAAGAGACCCAGATTATAGTTTTCAGGAAAGACAGACGACGATAGTATATTCCACTCCTTAGCAGTTCGCATTATAAAGGTAGAACTGAAACGTTTAGTACGAATGATGGTATACTAATGAGGTAAGGATGGTACTGAGCCGTGCGCCTGCTCGTCCTATGATGAAAAGGAGATGGTGGGATCAGATCGTGCATATCCTGGGAGCATTCCCCGAAATACATAAAGATACATACATAAAGACGTTCGTAAGTATATGAAAATAAGAGAACTTTACCTTCCGTGCCAGTTAAAAAACTGTGTTACGGCAAGGTACCGCTTCTCATCCCATAAAGAATGGCCCATACTGGACATTTAGTAAAATTATACCCAAACATTAGGCCCATGTAAATATATACCTTATAAGCTAACATACATATTGTATACTCAAAACTATCACTTAAGGCGCTATAGGTTCAACGAACATTTTTGTATGAGGCGAAGAAGGCGAGCGCACGCTCTGATACCGTGTTTTTATGTATAAAAAAATTATATAAAAATGTCGTTCAAAGTTTTGTTTAATTTTGTTGATGAATTCACTAACTCAAATAATAGCTAACATGTAACCAAATGTTTCAAAAATTAAAACGTGAGAGAAGTGAGTGAAAAATAGCATTTAAATTTTAAAAAGGAGGTATCTTTGTTATTTTTTTTTATCGAGTGAAGTAATTCAAATATTGTATTGAATTATTGATTTCACTAGATAAAAAGCTCAAGAATATCATATATTTTTTTCTTCATAGAAAACTATTAAAATTCTTATCAAAAACTTAAAAATTCTAGTGACATTTGAGAACCTATCGCGCCTTAACATCAATAGAGGGAGTTGGTTGTGTTTCTACAACATAACAAAATGCTGAGCCGGACGCCAATTTGTGTCAGTGATGCGTGACTGGTACTGAAGAGGCATAATAGTAGATTATGCACTATGGGAATAAAGCAGAAAGTGTCAAATAACCCTGAGCGTAACGAGGGACTCTAGAGTTATATAGAGTCCTGAGTGAAGCGTTCTTTGTAAACGCACCTTTTTTTTTAGTTCTGCTTATGGCGGCCATTTCGCTTTTCTAACAAACTTCTCAGCAATGCCATATGGGCCTTTTTTAGGGTTCCGTAGTCAAAGACAAGGAACCCTTATAGATTCGTCATGTCTGTCTGTCTGTCTGTCTGTCTGTCCGTGTATGTCACAGCCTTTTTTTAATTTTTATTTGTCGAGTTTCTACACGAATTTGACTTTCTAAATTCAAATCACTTTATTCCCTACGGCGTTTCAGACTTACAACTTTATATCCCTTAAGAGATAATGCTATCACTTTATTCCCTAGGGAGTTTCATACAACTTTATATCCCTTAAGAGACTTTACTTTACGTTGAGGTTGCATGATAATGTAATTGGGTAAAACACCCACTTTGAAGGAAAAGTTGCGGAACCCCCCCCTTTCGAGAAAAAAAATAAAGAAAATTTTGAGGTTAAGTATGGAATTAATAAAAAAGGGCTTGTTTATGTAGGAATTTACTTTACTTGCCATCGATTTAAGGGGAGGGGGAGTGGTAGAACACCACCTGTGAGTGGGGAGTTGCGAAAACATCACAAAATACTGTAAAATACTTAAATGATATAAATACATAGTTAAAATACTGTAGGCCGTTCAAGTTAAGGTAGATAGGATATTACAAAGGCTATTGGGTATTGGCGTGCAAGTGTTGGTACTGGTTCGCTGCGAGCCCTGCCTGCTCGCCTTCGGCTCGCTCGCAGCTCACGTGCTTATCATATTCTAACCTAACCTAAAAACGTTCTTTATTTTTTTTCTCCAAAACTATGAGTTTCTACATTTCCCCACCTATAGGGCAGAGGTCTCCCTCTGTCTCCCACTCCTCCCCCAACTCCGTTGGCTCGCTCGCAGCTCACGTGGTGATCCCTTTTTTATAAATTCCATACTTAACCTCAAAATTTTCTTTATTTTTTTCTCTAAAATTGGGGGGGTTCCGCAACTTTTCCTTCAAAAGGTGTGTTTTACCCCTCCCTCCCACCCCCCCACCCCCTCCCCCCCCCCCCCCCCAAATCGACGGTCGGTAAAGTAAAACTTAGCTGAACGAATAAGGTACTTATATATAAGGGTCTAAGCTTGGCGCTAGCGGTCACGAGATGAGACCATGGGAGAACGAATAAGGTATATATAAGGGTCTGAGCTTGGCGCTAGCGGTCACGAGATGAGACCATGGGAGAACGAATAAGGTATATATAAGGGTCTGAGCTTGGCGCTAGCGGTCACGAGATGAGATCATGGGAGAACGAATAAGGTATATATAAGGGTCTGAGCTTGGCGCTAGCGGTCACGAGATGAGAACATGGGAGAACGAATAAGGTATATATAAGGGTCTGAGCTTGGCGCTAGCGGTCACGAGATGAGACCATGGGAGAACGAATAAGGTATATATAAGGGTCTGAGCTTGGCGCTAGCGGTCACGAGATGAGAACATGGGAGAACGAATAAGGTATATATAAGGGTCTGAGCTTGGCGCTAGCGGTCACGAGATGAGACCATGGGAGAACGAATAAGGTATATATAAGGGTCCGAGCTTGGCGCTAGCGGTCACGAGATGAAACCATGGGAGAACGAATAAGGTATATACAAGGGTCTGAGCTTGGCGCTAGCGGTCACGAGATGAGACCATGGGAGAACGAATAAGGTATATATAAGGGTCTGAGCTTGGCGCTAGCGATCACGAGATGAGACCATGGGAGAACGAATAAGGTATATATAAGGGTCTGAGCTTGGCGCTAGCGGTCACGAGATGAGACCATGGGAGAACGAATAAGGTATATATAAGGGTCTGAGCTTGGCGCTAGCGGTCACGAGATGAGACCATGGGAGAACGAATAAGGTATATATAAGGGTCTGAGCTTGGCGCTAGCGGTCACGAGATGAGACCATGGGAGAACGAATAAGGTATATATAAGGGTCTGAGCTTGGCGCTAGCGGTCACGAGATGAGACCATGGGAGAACGAATAAGGTATATATAAGGGTCTGAGCTTGGCGCTAGCGGTCACGAGATGAGACCATGGGAGAACGAATAAGGTATATATAAGGGTCTGAGCTTGGCGCTAGCGGTCACGAGATGAGACCATGGGAGAACGAATAAGGTATATATAAGGGTCTGAGCTTGGCGCTAGCGATCACGAGATGAGACCATGGGAGAACGAAATAAGGTATATATAAGGGTCTGAGCTTGGCGCTAGCGGTCACGAGATGAGACCATGGGAGAACGAACAAGGTATATATAAGGGTCTGAGCTTGGCGCTAGCGGTCACGAGATGAGACCATGGGAGAACGAATAAGGTATATATAAGGGTCTGAGCTTGGCGCTAGCGGTCACGAGATGAGACCATGGGAGAACGAATAAGGTATATATAAGGGTCTGAGCTTGGCGCTAGCGGTCACGAGATGAGACCATGGGAGAACGAATAAGGTATATATAAGGGTCTGAGCTTGGCGCTAGCGATCACGAGATGAGACCATGGGAGAACGAATAAGGTATATATAAGGGTCTGAGCTTGGCGCTAGCGGTCACGAGATGAGACCATGGGAGAACGAACAAGGTATATATAAGGGTCTGAGCTTGGCGCTAGCGGTCACGAGATGAGACCATGGGAGAACGAATAAAGAGTGCGCTTTTATGAAAATGTTTTTGAATTGTTTGTTGCGCCTCGCTTGGGTAAGATTAAGAAGGTCGTTAAAGATTATTACTGACCTGTGTGGTCCTGCCGCGTCGTCTTCTGGGTAAAATGCCTTTTCTAGCCATGAAGAATCTGAAACATGATATGTCATTATAATTATAACCTGCCTATTTCAAAAAAACAATTTGTTCCAAAAACATTACACCTACTGCTATCAAAACTGTATTCTTTTTTATTAGAAAATCAGTAACATTTTTTTTTCAATCCTTAAAGTTACCTCTTACTCATTAAAGTTGAGCTCACTCATCGAACTTAGCCCTTCACTCATTAAAGTTACCTCTCACTCATTAGAGTTGCTTCTCGCTCATCAAATTCTTAGCCGTACGTACTCACCGTATAGTAGATATAGGTATGTTGAACTGTTCGGACACCGTTTGGAAGGTGAGCCCGCGACTCACGCAGTCGGCTGCCTGCCGCAGCACCACTTCACTGCGGCGGATGCGTTTGTTGATGTTGTACTCGGGCTGGGCTTGAGTTAACATCTTTAAATGAAGAAAATTACAAAATTACATACCTACGGCAATCTTGTAGATTACTTTTTTGTTAATGAAATAAATAGGCAAACTAGCATACGGCCCACGTGATGTGAAGTGGTCACCGTCCCTTATAGACACCGGCAACACCGACATGTGTCGCTTCAAGAAAAAAAAACATAAATTCCTTCAGGGTAGGCAGCGCATAGACAATATCCTTGGTGTTGCCGGTGTCTATAAGCGACGGTGACCACTTCACATCAGGTGCGCCGTTAGCTAGATTGCACATTAGTTTCATTAAAAAAAAGAACTGAACTAAGGCCCTGTTATACACACAAGAAAATTTTAATGTAACCCAAAAATTCCGTTTTGCGGGACTCGAACCCGCAACCTTGCCTGTGATCGGCAATGCCTTTACCAGTTCGGCCATTGAACACTATGACGCTAAAGACGAAATTTGTGGGCACTATCAACTCGGCTATAGCGCCGATGGGAGCCATCTACAGGTGTTTCATTAGAAACCTTCTGTTCAAAGTCCGAAATTAGTTCGAAACATTGACAAGAGATGACACCACTGCTATATCATCATAGTATATTATTTTTAAGTGTAAACCACATTTTATGGATAACATTACATTACATTAGTATTCTATGGCCGAACTGGTAAAGGCATCGCCGATCACAGCCGAGGTTGGGGGTTCGAGTCCCGCTGGAACGGAATTTTTGGGTTACATTTAAATTTAATGTTATCCATAAAGTGTGGTTTACACTTGAAAAATAATATACTACACAAGAAAATGTAAAACGCCTAAAGAGATGGCAAATACTTGACCTAACCAGTTCTTCAAATTAAATAGTGTTATTCATTGGAATCACAACCAACCCACGTCAACCCAGAACACATCTGACTATGGCCAATAAGCCGATTGCAGAAAGAAAAAAAAAAGTACACAATGACACGCAAAGTAGATGCACTTGCGGTATCTATCTAGGTGTATGATGATGTCTCACAGCTGTGGCGGGCGGCTGGTCGCCCACGTGGATGACGTTGACGGAGGGGAACCCGGGTCCTATCGTCATGATCTTCGGCCGCAGCTCCGAGAAGTTAGACAGCGACTGCAACGGCTGCACTTGGCTCGTCTGAAAGCAAAAGAAGTTATAACACAAGGATCGTCACCATCACCAGCGGGAACGTCCACTGCTAGACGTGGCCTCCCATAGAATGCAACGTGGGGATTCGCCATAATCACCACGCTTGGATAGGTGATTGAAATCTCAGGTGGTTGATCAGTGAGTCTCAGGTCATCAAACACTTTGACTCGAAGTTTGATTTTAACTGTACGCCGTACGTGTGGTCGTGCGTGGCTGAGTTCATCTCGCTGTACCTACCTGTCGTATTACAAATATCTCGCTGTACCTACCTGTCGTGTTGCAAATATCTCGCTGTACCTACCTGTCGTATAACAAATATCTCGCTGTACCTACCTGTCGTATTACAAATATCTCGCTGTACCTACCTGTCGTATTACAAATATCTCGCTGTACCTACCTGTCGTATTACAAATATCTCGCTGTACCTACCTGTCGTATTACAAATATCTCGCTGTACCTATCTGTCGTATTACAAATATCTCGCTGTACCTACCTGTCGTATTACAAATATCTCGCTGTACCTACCTGTCGTATTACAAAAGCGGGTGGCTCGTAGTTCCGTACTCCGTACGTGTGGTCATCACTAAGCTCTTCACGCGGCTCCGCGTACGGGTCGGTCTCTGAGCCGCTGTCGTAATGGCATTGCACGTTGGATATCGCGAAATCTGAAAGTATTACTGATTGGAACATAGACTATTTAGTCTTAAAATTCATGATTAACGTGCTATAGGTTCACGGTTTAATTTTCATTTTAATTTTCCTTTTTCATAAATACCTGTTATTATTAATGTTAACAACCGTTAAGGAATATTTGCACGCTTTATAAACAAAAGTTTTAACACACTGAATTTTTTACTACAGGCAACTGACTCAGTCGCTTAACTGAGTCAGGCCCTGAGGTATGGGAGCGGTACGGGCATGAAGTTATAATACCTTCATGGGTACTGGAGGGGTGTTTTCGTTACGTCAAAATGACGCGTGGCTTCATGTCAATTTGAAAGATGAAAACATCCCTCCCGTACCGCTCCCATACCTCAGGGACTGACTCAGTTAAACGCTAGACCTGTACCTACCCAATAACTTTACCGACCATACATTATAAGTAAGAATTATGATAGTTTCCAGAAATATAAAAATATATGGTATTCTTGAGCTTTTTAGCTAGTGAAATCATAAATTCACAATACACTATTTGAATGAATTCACTCGATAAAAAAAAACCTTTACTTTTGGTAACTTATTAATTAAGTTAGTGAATTTATCATCAAAATTTTACATCAGGACATGTTTTATATTATTTTGTAATAAAACACGGTATAAGAGCGTGCGCTCGCCTTCTTCGCCACATACAAAAATTTTCGTTGAACCTATAGCGTCTTAAAAGGCTTTTGTAACAAACGAAAACTCTCACCATTATAACTGTGCCATCTAGAAAATCATTTTAGAGCTACCTTTTAAATTACTCAGTCGGTATCTGTCATTTTGAGTCTGGGAACGTCCAATGTTGATTCCTTTGAAGGTTAATTCCGAAGATCTCAACTATCAAGTTCCGCTTGCAATATTACAGGCTTGTTTGTCCGGGTGGAATCTTGCAAATGTTTTTTTTTAATTCTACTTGAATGACTGAACAAGCAGTTGTCCCACCTGATGTTAAGCGGTAACCTCTGCCTATGAACAGTGCATTACCTCATAGGTCACGTCCACCTAGGACGCGCTGATGTGGCATTGCACTGCGCCCGCCACCCTGACACTTAAAGATGAAAAGTCTCATGTGCCTGTAATTCTCAACCGATTGAGCTGAAAGGCATACCTGTCAAGTTCCGATGACAATACAATAAGATGGTGACAGCGAGCTGATCTGATGATGGAGACGGAAGGTGGACAACGGAACTCCTCGAGGGATAATAGTAGACTGGCCGTGTTTAGGCTCATTTTCATCGGCACACGGTTACGATCACTAATTTTAAAAAAGCTTGCATGGAAAAATATATTTTTCACAAAAAATAAAAAAAAAACAACCTTTAATTCTGAAGGAATTAATCCCCCAGGAGATCTAGGTATGTCCCGCTTTTTTACAAAAGGTACCAAAACCCCACTTTGACCGGAAAAAACTGACTTATTTTTGGTAAATAAAGCAACAGAAACACGACACAAAATAATAATTTATTAATTAGTTAGTTATCCATCAATTCGATACAATCACCCGTAAATATATCTAGTTATAACTAAATACTGCCATTTATGTATAATTACTTAGTTAAAGTTACTTAAAATAACGTTTTTGTTAAGGTGGATGCTCTCGCTTGAGGCGCGAAATTCATTTTTTTTGGTGTGTTTTGCCCATTACAGCTCATCAACACTTCTTCAGATAGCGAAAGTTGATTTTACGAGAACTAGGAGACTTAACACGCATGTTTTCTATACCCGTAAACAATTTTTTTTATTTTTTTTTGTTTAGGGATCGTATATTAGCTGATAATATTTATGAGAAACTATCTATTAAAACATGTGTGTCAAGTCTCCTAGTTCTCGCAAAATCAACTTTCGCTATCTGAAGAAGTGTTGATGAGCTGAAATGGACAAAAAACACTAACAAATTTCAATTTCGTGCCACAATGGTGAGCATCCACCTCGACCTTTTTAAGTAGATACTTTCTAGTTATATTTGGCTCAATACATTTTTGTATTATCATTATTCTATAAAAATATTAACTATTTATTTAATTAATTAAGTACATATAAGAAAATATTTATTTAAAATAACATAAATAATTCGAAACTACTTTGGCATATTAGGAACATAACTTAATTTTAAAATCCCGTAGTAGGTATATCTGAAGGTACTAGAAGCCGTGTGTAACGTACCTCGACATAGTTTAAACCGTTTTTTTAGATGATATTTAATATAAAATTAATTTGACTAATTTGAATGAATTAAGTAGTTCCTACCTAGGTAGATACAATTTTTTCTCGTTTTATCACAGTATAATCTGAATTAGAATACATTTTTTGTCACGAACTGAATAAATATGATGAAGTTGAATCTTGAAAATATTTGTAATATAAGTAGGTACTCAAATTTAATCAGTTGAAAAATACACTACATTATCATTAAAACATAAAATTACTATTATTCCTTGAAAACTATGAAATTTATTCAATTCACGGCAGTCGCAATATCGAGCAAAGATTATAGAGATGATAAAATGAGGAAATTCATAATTCAAATAACATGTTTATATATTGTGTTGGTAACATATTTTTTTTAGGAATTTTTCGTATTAGCTAATTTGTTATGAAACTTTCTGCATTAACGTCAAACTTTGACGGACACGTCTAAAATGGTACAGTTTTACCCAAAATATAAGCCGTAGCCCAATTTATATAGCGCAGGAACCTTCTTTCTACCAAAAGTTTAAATTTTTAGTAGTAGTAGAGCTTTTTTGTGAAAGAGTTCGTCCGGGGAAGTACTACCACCATATCAATTTCTGCCGCAAAGCAGTAGTGCTCGCATTGCTGTGTTCCGGTTTGAAGGGTAAGGGTGCCGGTGAAATTACAGGCACATGAGACTTTTCATCTTTATGTCTCAGGGTGGCGGGCGCAGTGCAATGCCACATAGGGCGCGTCCTAGGTGAACCTGTCCTACGAGGTAATGCACTGTTCATAGGCAGAGGTTACCGCTTAACATCAGGTGGGCCATCTGCTTGTTCCGTCATTCAGTAGTATAAAAAAATAAAAAAATAAAAAAACAATCGCGCGCTAAAAACTTGCGCGTTATTGGTTAATCGATTTCGCGGCAAAATCGCGGTCGGTCGACTTTTAAATGTGAGCGGGACAGAGCTATACAGCGGCTCAGAGCTATACTATACGTTCGGCTACTGTCGGATACCAGACTGCCCTTTTCTGCGCAAACGAAAACAGTCGATCGGACTTATATTATGGATAAAACAAACTCTACAACTTTAGACACGGTTTCAACTAAAATTACCTTATCTTACGGGGTAGGTATGTTATGTATAAGAGACTTATGTAGGTATAATACAACAAATAATTTAATTAAACAAAAAACTTTTATTTGGCTACTGAGGAACTAAATGCAGACTGAATTTAGCGCGAAAATGAACATTATTTTAATTAAGTACAATTTATAAATACCATAACACTTTAGACTAGACACATACTTACTAAGTCATAATAAAATCAAAGTAATTTAAAACTTAAAAACCTGACTCAAAAAACATTAATAATTACATTAAAAATTATCATAATTGTTGAAAGGATTTGGCGAATAAATATTGTAATTTATTTAAGCTAAGGCCAAACCAACGCGATCTGCCTGCGTCCGCGGTGGCGTGCACGGTGGCGATCCATTGTCTTACCATTGATCGCCACCGTGCACGCCACTGAGGACGCGGGTTGAACGCGTTGGTCTGTTCTTAGCCTTAGGCGATATCAGAGGACTCATTCTGGAGAGTGTTCTGGAGTGATCGAGAGTGGAGGAGTTCCATGTCCACATCTCCATCGTCAGAACAGCTCGCTGTCACCATAATAGTGTATAGTCACCGGTTGCTTTCCTGCTTTTCTGTCTGTAAATCTGGGTATCGAATTATCGACCCGTTATCCGATTGAGCCTGATTGAGCTGAAATTTTGCATCTGTCAAGTTCCGGTGACAATACAATATTATGGTGACAGCGAGCTGATCTGATGTTGATCACTAATTTCGAAACAACTTGTTTTGAAAAACATTTGGCAGCATTCAACTTATTTATCCTGGAATCAAATGGTATCGGCACAGAATAAATATTAGTACAAGTATCGGCAGCTTTTTTTCTTGAATGACTGAACATGCTAATCGTCAATTGTTTTCACAGTGTTTTTTTGTTTCAAGCACATTCATAGCCAAACTAATGATATTTATGCGATACTATAAATTAAAACTTGTGTGTTAGGTCATATTGACGTTGACTGTTCTTTGAAAGAAACAAAATGAAAGTGAACCGTCTGGTACACACGTTTTAATTGATAAATGTATCTCTTAAATATCACCAGTTTAGCTACGATACCCCTAAACAAAAAACAACACTGTAAAAATGTGTTTAGGGGTATCATAGCTAAACTGATAATATTTATGAGATAGCATCAATTAAAACATGTGTGTTAAGTCTCCTAGTTCCCGCGAACTCAACTTTTGCTATCAGAAGAAGTGTTGATGAGCTGTAATGGAAAAAAACTCCAAAAATTTTGAATTTCGCGCTCAAGCGTGAGCATCCACCTCAAATTATAGCTATAGGATCAATAATCTATTCATGCAACGACATTAAGCTAAATTATTTAAATTCCCTATAAGTACGAAAGTGCTTTCCGCGGCCATGTTTAAATAGCTGCTTAATACAGGTTCACAAACTTTGAAATAATATTATAAACCACTCTCTACTATTCTTTCAGGTAGAACGATCTTAAAACCAGAGTGTACCGAACAATCTATAATAACACACCTGGTCAATTTTTACCAGCTTTCCTATCACACTATTTTCCCATTTTAGCCCAGTAACTTTATCGTCTGAAAGTATGGGGTAGTGTAATTTATAAATTTTTAATTTATAATTAAAAAATTATAATTATAAAATTTATAAATTTTTGATCGCAAAAAATTATAAACTTTGAAAGGCTTAATCTCAGAAACTATTGGGTCTACAGATACAGTTCTAGTATCATATTGTAGCAAATTTAGTCTACTTTAAAAACGTCTTAAAAAAGTTTTCTCAAAAACTAGTCCTTTAGGGTTATAATCGGTTTTTTAGATTTTTGACAAGGTTGCGTTCGGCGCTCGAGGTCAAAAACTTGGATTATTCATTAGGCCAACATCATAAACAAGTCTTAGGCTCCACCAATGACTTTTCTAAGTTATGTGCGGATTTCCATCGCTCTGTGCTTCGGAGGGCACGTTAAGCTGTCGGTCCCGGCTGTTATTGATTAATAGCAGTCGATGAGCCATGTCAGAGGCCCTCGGGCGGCTTGACAAACTCCGACACCAGAGGCCAGCACTACCTCATACGAAAAACGAAAAATAAACAAGTCTGCAAAAAATCAGAACTACTGGATTTGACGCATACTGTGATGTATAAAGTTACTGGACTATTTTAGGTGATAAGTACCACCAAAAATTACTTAAAATCAATTTATATTACCAATGCTATTTATAATTCATTATTATAATAAGTACATATAAATTACATAATAAATTATTTGGCAAGATTTTATATTTATTTGGATTATATTAGCACACTCAACTATAGGTAAACCCGAGGCCTATTGACTAACTATCAAGCTGAGTCGTTATCGTTTTCAATTTGACAGATGAACTCAATAGTAAGTTTCATACCGATACAGATTTTGTTTGGAGAGGTTTGGCGAGAGATGGGGTTAGTATACCCATAAGTGAAGAATATTGCCACTTCCGCAATAATTATTATTACGAAGCAAACAATTCATTAATAAAAGAAAACAAAAACCCAGGACTGACTGAACTAAAACAGTAACTTAAAACAAAATAACCATTCGCCTGTACCACTAAAACGGCTCAACCAATTTTGATTATGTGTTTATTTTGCGCTCTGCCCCTCGACACCTAATTTGTCAATTTGCAATGTCTGTACCTGCATATAATTTATTACAGATGTGTTATTTATGTGTATATCAAGCGTAGTGTGTGCTGCCTTATGAACTTTTGCTGATTCTCTCTATCATCTTACTTTTGACTGCCCACCTAAGTAAGGCTTTTAATTTGGTTTTCCTTTTTTCCTTGAATCAGCTTCCACTTGTTCTCGAGGCACCACACAGGCGCTCCCCACCTAGTAGTAAGAAGGATCATCAAAAGAAAAACAGACCGTGTTTGTTGCCTGATTCTTCTAGGTCTGGTTGCGTTGGAACAGGAGTAAATGTAAATTTATTTTTTAAGACGATTCAAAATGATCCTTGTGATTTCAATGAATAAAATAATATTGACTTTGATTTTGATTGCTGCCACTATAATAGATTTTTCAACAATTGTACAGTTTTACCCAAAATACAAGTCACCCCGATGTACCTGCGCCGTAGACCAATTTCTATAGCGCGGGAACCTTCTGTCTACCAATAGCAATCGCACGCTAAAATCTTGCGCTGTTATTGGTTAATCGATTTCGCGGCAAAATCGTGGCCGGTCTTACGCCATCTTGTTCATCAGTCGACACTTAGATGTGAGCGGGACAGAGCTATACAGCGGGCGGGACAGAGCTATACTATACGTTCGGCTACTGTCGGATATCAGTTTACGCTTTTCTGCGCAAACGAAAACAGTCGATCGGACTATATTTTGGGTAAAACTGTAATACTCTACAGTTCGGGTCAAGGGGATTCTAATGATAGCTACATACATAAGTACATACATACCTCATACATCAAAATCCATCCATTAGCCTAGCAGTATGGGTGTTCGCGGTATCTAAAAAAACTGCCTTATTTTTTGTCTGTTATGCTGTCAGTCAGCCAAGAAAAACGGGCATGTACACTAACTACCAAATGTTAAATGTTAGTGTAATTTAGACTTGTGAAATCACGAAAGATCTTGGGATATCGTCAATGGAGATAAATTCACTGAACCGTCTTGTTTGTATGAACATTTGCTGTTTTGATGTTCTCTCTAGCATCTTACTTTCGACTGCCTACCTAAGACTATTAAGTTGGTTTTCCTTTTTTCTTTGAATCAGCTTCCACTTGTTCTCGAGGCACCACACAGGCACTCCCCGCCTAGTAGTAAGAAGGTTCATCAAAAATAATACCGACAGTGATTGTTGCATGATTCTTCTAGGTCTGGTCGCGTTGGAACAGGAGTAAATTTATTTTTTAAGGCGATTCAAAATGATCCTTGTGATTTCAATGAATAAAATACTTTTGACTTTCACTTTGTTCACTTTCTTCACAAAGTTAGGCCAACTCGTTAGTCTCACTTGTCTGTCGCACTGACTTCGCTTTTTTATAGGGGTTGAATGTTTTAATTTGTCGACCGTCTGTTTGAAGACTTAATTTTGAGAGAATTAAAAAGACTAACATAACTCGATCACTCGTCGTTGTCAGGTGGTAGAGTCGTGAAAAGAGCATTGTGACCGATAGCAAAGAACCAGTGTGGTGAAAAGACTGAGTACGTTTCACAGAGAATCTTTTCATACAATTGTCACGAAAAAAAACGATTATTATTCCTGTTTTTTTGCAATTTTTTCCTTAATGGTTTGAGAGCACGGTAACAGAGCACTTTATTAAAATTCGTATGAACGTGTCGTTTTTTTCATTCGTCCGGAATTCGAACCAACGACCCTAGGATAGAAAGTCACTAGCCATCACAACACCAGTACTCTCTTCAACTACTTCAAGGTTTATCTAATGACTCCTTACATAAGATGGCAGTGACTTAAATGGCAAATTCCATGTTTTTTTCTTGTAAAATCATTTCCGTATTCCGATCTTAGGCAGTTCTATTTTGTAACCTAAAATGATCCTACGACGGAGAAAATCCTACATCATTTTAAAAACTTACAGCTTACAATCATTAAAACCTTACTGTTTACAGTCCTCAAAACCTTAATTTTAACAGTCCTTAAAACCTTACTGTTTACAGTCCTTCAAACCTCTCCACTCTGCCTTCAGTCAATAAATTCAACGGGTCCAATATCTGAGTAGAAGTTCGCGTCCCACGCCGTCCTTTTGAAAACTGACTTTTAATATCGTACTTTTCCATCCAGTTCCTTAGCGTTTTCCTCGGCACTCCGTATTTATTGGACGCTGCGTACACACTGTAGCCCTTCTTCACCGCTATCAAAGCATCTCTCAGATGTTGCGACGAGTATTGTTTGTATGACTTCTCTTGGAACACGTCGGTTTCTATGTTGACGATAGCGTTAGGGCGCCGGCCCACGATGCGCGGCCGCGCGTGTATGTTGAGAGGTATGCCGTGGTCCATGTCGATGAAGTGCCGGGTCACGATCTCCGTGGAGGTCCGCACGCCTGTAATAAGACAGGAAAACGCCCGGTTAGTATAGATTGAGGGGGGAGGGCACTTTTCCTGGCTTATTACAAGGTGGGACGGGGTAAGCAAGGAAAAGACGCCGGCTACTTTCTAACTTAGGCTAACTTCTAACTTTTTTTAGGCTATCACTGGTATTTCAGACTGCGCCACCGACAGGCAGAAATCTTCATACAAAAAAAACGCCACGCGCTGCACAAAAAAGATGTTTTTATTGATTATCTCGTGAAATATAGATAATTTTAAAAAACCCCATGGGTGATCCCTCCGTTTTATTGTATTGATCTTATTTATCAAATTTTGACCCAATAATCTGTACCATATTGACAAACAATCGAATCTAGCCAAAAGTTAGAAGTAACTTTGTGGTTTTTTTATCGAGTTATTTTTCTCCTATTCTGTTTCTGTCTGGGTGATCCCTCGGTATTATAATGTAGTATCCATGCAAATTTTTTATTTGAATATTGTACTTCATTTAGTCAGTTAAAAGTCTAATCTAAGATTGGTGATTTTGCGTTATACCCCATCGATCGACTCATGTGGAAGAAATTGGGAGAGACCTACGTCCAATAAAACCGGCCAAGTGCAAGTCGGACTCGCGCACGAAGGGTTCCGTACCATTATCTAATAAACGGCAAAAAAAACACGTTTGTTGTATGAGAGCAACTTTAAATATTTATTTTATTCCATTACAGCGACAACAGAAATACATCATCTGTGAAAATGACAACTGTCTAACTATCACGGTTCACTAGATACAGCCTGGTGACAGACAGACAGACAGACAGACAAACAGACAGACGGGCAGCCAAGCCTTAGTAATAGGGTCCTGTTCATAGTTAGTTAGGGCATTCAATGTCTCATGATTATGATGATGACTTTCTGACTTTATTTTGGTATTGTTGGCTTTTAAAGTTTTAATTAAATATATATTTAATTAAAACTTTAAAAGCGATATTTTCTTTAAAATCTTGGCTTTATCTTCCAATTTTTGTGGCGCGGCGGTGGAGAAGCCGGCTGAGATGCGAGAGGTTGCGGTTTCGATTCCCGCTGCGGGACAAATGTTTGTATGATCTGCAAATATTTCTTCCGGGTCTGTGTTGTGGTAGCATGGTGCTCGTAGTTGTAGATACACACGACACAGTGGGACTATGTGTGTATGACTGTTGGGTGTGTTATGTTTTTTTTTTTTAAAAATTATAATCTTAATTATAAGCACAGCTTGTTTTATGGGTACTAGATAACAGATATACTACACATTACAATAGATAGATATTTTGTATTAGGTATACATAGAAAATACCCAGAACACCCTCAACAAATATCTGCAGTGCGTACAAATATTTGTTCAAACCCGCAACGTCCTGCGTCGAAGGCGAACCTTCGTCCGCCGCGCCACAGACGTCGTTAATTATTGACATATGATGATTAGTCTGGCCGTGATCCTGATCTATGTAGCTAAAAGTCTAAAATCAGTGTTGTCAGTGATGACTTACGGCACTGAGACGTGCCCGCTAACTATTGGCATTATACACAAGCTCAAAGACGCGCAGCGGGCTATGGAGAGAGCTATCCTCGGAGTTTGGCTACGTGATAAAATCCGAAACGGGTTAGGTTCGTAAGGACTGACATGAAAACATGATCATGTCACAATAAACTAACAATTTTTTTTACTTGTTTGCATAATAATTATTTCACTTGACATTGGCTAAATTGTTGCAAATAATGCACAGAAGCCATTACCTAAGCTAAGAAGAAGAAGAAGTGTGACAGTTATATGATAAAGTAGGAAATAATTAGTTTCTTGTTTAAAACGGGAATAAAAAAGATTAATATTTAATTTCTCGTTTATTAACTCTCATTATAATAGCAAAAACTGGTACAATCAGTATCTCCTATGGGTAATAATTATATTTTTAATTTAATTATAATAAATCGTTATGAGGTGTTTTGATAATAAAAATAATAAGATTTCCAAAATTGTTTACCTATCTCATAGTATTTATGGACGATTCTATGTACAAATTTTAATATATTTGGAAATGTGTTAATCAATAGTGTATAAAAATATACAATAATTCATAATTATGCATAATTTTGTAATCAATTTAAGTACAACAGTACAACCAGATTAAAACAAACGACACAACATAATACTGTAATAACTAGCTAAATACATGTAAATATATATACAGGGCGTCCCACGACTATGCGACATTATGGGAAAGTACCTTAAATATTGTAGATAGGATATTTTGCGGAACGGAGACTTTAAGTTATTAGTACTGCATTCAAAGATTTTCTAAAAATTACTTGCTTCGTCTGGGAATCGAAACGACTTAAATGTGAAAAAAAAACATCACGTATTTTTATGATAAGAATCAAAAGAATGGACAAAAATTTGTAATTCCTCTCAAAGAACATAGTATCTTAAAACAAAGGAATACCGTAAAATTAATCATTTTAATTTTAAGTCGGTTCGGTTCTCATACGAATCATGTAATTTTTTAGAAAATCTATTATTTCAGTATTACCAAGTTTTAAAAATAAAATAAAGTGTCCTGTCCGCAAAATATCCTATCTACAATATTTAAGGTACCTTCCCTTAATGTCGCGTAGTCTTGGTACGCCCTGTAGGTATACGAAAATGTATATTATACTATACTCCGAAATACTGAAATAAAAGTTATAATATATATTATAACAGTTAAGGCCTCTAGCTAGTCCAATTTGCATAAGTTAGTATTTGGTCTGCAATTTAAATCACTTCCTAATTCATAAAAACTGTAACAAATAGGTTTGGTTTCTTCTTTTACTTAAACAAGTGCAAGCTTCCAAAGGAGAAGCGCAACCGCTGACCCAGGACAAAAATAAATGAACCAGGGCCCCTTCATGGAAGTAATTAGTGCGGTTCTAAATGTTGTTTTTTGTCCCTTTTTCTAAAGAACTTGTATATTTTTAGAAGTTGGGATACAAAAGTTGTATTTCTAAGTAATTAGATTAATCAACTCATTGCATTTGCATGAAACAAAACGCAACAAGCTTCATTACTTTCCCACAACTTCTACGCAAGAAATTAAATTAGCTTTTTCATTATCTTAACATATATTATCAATAATCAAAAGTATCTCAACTCTACGTTACGTTAGTCAAAAAAGTTGGGTCAAACAATGTATGGGGAGTTGCCCATGTTCTTTGTGTCGACAAATTTTCCAGTATTTTTAGTAGCAGCATATTATTAATTATATAAACATTATATATAATTATATTCTAGTAGGCACTTGACAGATGAGACGAATTTAGATTTCAGTCTGTGATTTTACTTTTTACTACAAACTTACGTTCAGCTAATCCAACGACTCAAGATCGATTTAGAAACTTGTCTCAAATATAAATTAAACTTGGAAAATGTCATCGTACTGGCCCGTTTTTAAAACGAAGTAAAATCACAAACTACTAAAAGTTTCATGAAAAAAACCGCTGAAACACAAGAAACTAAAAAAGTAGCATTTGTAAAATATAATTGATAATAGGAACGTATGTAGACAGGTTATTCAAATAAATAACATAACATATTTTCATTGTTTTCTGCTGAAAATTTTAAGAGTAAACATTATACTATGCTACACATTTACAAAAACAATGAATGTAGTTAAAATAATGGGTTATTTGGCTTAGGAACCGTCTCTTTGGGTTATTTATTTAGGATTCAAAAGGATAGACCAACCGTGGCACTTATACTTATTTTTAATGGATTACGGGAGACTTGCGAGACACTTAATCCGTGTCAAATACACCTCATAATTAAGAGTTTTTTTTTATCGTAGAAAACTTTAAATTATAAAATTAAATTTACCAAACATTTGGGGAACAATCCGTTGGGGAAGAAATATTCTAGAGTGACGACCACAAACCGGACGGTAAAAAAGAGGAATGCCCCCATTTCGATGGTCCAAAGACATCACAAAAAGGCGGTGGATGAAGGCGGCTCAAGACCATTAGTCGTGGCATTCTATGGAAGAGGCCTATGTCCAGCAGTGGACTTCTGCAGGCTGATGAAGATAATTAAATTAAATTTTCATTAAATTTGTAAGTGATAGAAACTCCTTCATTAATGGGGAGACACATTGCTTATTTATCACGCCAGGTGGCGCATTATCGCTGGTGTTGTATAGTGGTCAAACAAAGGTCGATCAATGTTAAAAAAAACTGTCAAAAGTTTTAAATATCAATAAATACCGAATTTTAGTAAATAAGTATTAAATAATAGTCTGGTATAAAACATGCCTCTGTGTAGTGCATTTCAGTGTACACATAAAGGTACACACCGTTTCCCTTCTGGTGAGAAAAAGACAAGACCACTAAATGACAAGCACCAGCGATGGTGGCGCCATAAAGATTAGTTTTGCCTTTGGCTTCCAATTGGTGAAAATCGCATTAAAGTTTTTTTTTGGGCTATTGGCTCTCCCTACCCTAGTCTGAGATCTCAGTCGTATCAAAGCTCTAACGGTTAGAGTGGCTCTAACGGTGTTTCCAATAAATAGTTCCAACAGTGGCAAATAATGCTGAGTTGAATACTGACGAAAACTAATATTTAGTTCTTCAATTTAAGTACAGGACAATAACTTAAGTTACATTAAAAAAAACTATTGTATCCACAATTTAAATATTATTCAAAAATCTCATTAAATTAACCAAACTATTCGAATACTATAACCAAATAATTCAAAAATAATCAAATTATTCGATGCCACAAACTGGTCTAATTAGTTAAGTACATTTAATAAATTAATACGAATATTTAGTCATAATTATTAGCAATATTTTAGTCACTATGTAAGTGTAGTTATTTTTAATGATTTTAATTAGGCATTTTTAGAATTAACATTTCATATATAACTAAAATATTTAAAACATAATTAAGATATTCTTTGATGAGTTGTATCATATTATAACAAAAACTCAAAATTTAATTTATTTTTTCTTCATTTACGTGTTTTATAACTCAAATTTATAATTAATTTAGAAAATGTATATGACCGAATGAAAAATTTACAAAATAACTACATCCACACCTTATTTCTATAAAATTTATAAACTTTTAAACGCTAAAAATTTCGTATCAAGTCTTTTCTTATATTCCGGACGAAGTCCTGATCAAGCACACGTTTTTAAAAGGCCAATGAGTTTTACAACTATCTCTAACAATCGTTACAAATAACTTATTAAATAAATAATAATAATTAACACTAATTTAAGAACATTTAATATTTTTGGTTTAAGTAAAAATTGCCTATTCTAGGGAGAAACTTACTGGCGATAATTTAAATTTACACATGGCAATACATGCCTATTGAATAAAATAAATATTTTCTTTGGATATTGCTGAAAAAAGTAGAATTTTAATTAGAAATACAGTGTTGTTTTACCGTCAATCTTTGAATTTCTTTGGCAGTAAGTATATATTAACAGTTCGTATACAGCCATCAAAAATGGCTTAGCATCTAATCAATTCTTTAAGTACTTTGTATAATACATAACCTCTTAAGGTGGATGCTCACGCTTGTGTTGCGAAATTAAAATTTTATGGTGTTTTTTGCTCATTACAGCTCATTGATACATCTTCAGAAAGCGAAAGTTGATTTCGCGAGAACTAGGAGACTTAACACACATGTTTTAATTGATAGTATCTCCTAAATATAATCAGTCTACGATGCCTCTTAACACAAATTACAGTAAATTTAAATGTAACCCAAAAATTTCGTTCCAGCGGGACTTTTTGGGTTACATTTAAATTTAATGTTATCCATAAAGTGTGGTTAACACTTGAAAAATAATATACTATGACAAATTACAGAGTTTTTTTTGTTTAGTGGTTCGTAGCTTAACTAATGATATATTTTACGAGATACTATCAATTAAAACATGTGTGTTAAGTCTCCTAGTTCTCGCGAAATCAACTTTCGCTATATGAAGAAGTGTTGATGAGCTGTAATGAGAAAAAAAAACACAAATAAAATTGAATTTCGCGCCTCAATCGTGAGCATCCACATTAAATTATAGCTACAGGATCAATAATCTATTCATGCAACGACATATCCAAAACGTCAGTGTTGCCATCTACATTGCCATTCTCCCCGTTCTTAGTACTCTCCTCGTGTTTCCCGCTCTCGTCGCTCGACACGTTAGAATTAAAAAGGAAATGGTTCCCGAATTCGTTATCTACTTCGAAAGGCGCGTCTTCGGCGGTTTTATCGTAGGTTGCTTCGGGGAAGTCGATTTTGAATTCTTTTTGTCGTTTGCTGTTCTCTACAAACTGCTTCAGTTGCTGCGGCATGGGGAAGGACGACTTGATGTGACAACGCTTCATCCAGTTGCGCAGAGACTTGCGCGGCACCTTGTGCGTTTGCGCAGCTCTGAAAGAAACGAAGAGGGCTAAATAAATAAATTAAAAAAAATGCTGGACAAATTCACACAACATTGTCTAGCCCCAAGCTAAGCCAGAGCTTGTTATGGGTACTAGATAACTGATATACTTAATATAATACATTACATAGATAGATATTTTTTATTATATGCATAGAAAACACCCTGAACACCCTGAACACCCTGAACAAATATCTGCAGAACGCACAAATATTTGTTCCGAGGCGGGAATCGAACCCGCAACCTCCTGCGTCGCAGGCGATCCATGGCCAGCCGCTACCACCACCAAACGTATTTCTACGGCAAAGCAGTAGTGCTCGCATTCCTTTGATCCGATTTGAAGGGTATGGGTGCCGGTGAAATTACAGGCACATGAGACTTTTCATATTTATGTCTGAAGGTGGCGGGCGCAGTGCAGTATGTGACCTATGTGAAGTAATGCGTTGTTAAAGGCAGAGGTTAACCGCTTAAAATCAGGTGGGTCCATCGGAATGTTCCGTCAATCACATAGTTTAAAAAAAAACTTTAAAGCTTATCTAAAGGTGGGTCGCAATTCGATTCCCAACTATTATGTATTTTTTGAAGTATTGTAAAATCAAATCATTTGTCTTTACAATACTCTTGTCAATGTTAAAATATATTTTATACCGAGGTGTGTCCGGCCCACGAATAGAGCCCTCCATCTCCTCCCGTGGATGTCGTATAAGCCGACTAAGGGATTACCCGGATTCGTTGGTATAAGATTTGTCCTAGCTGCCAGCGTTTTAAGGAAAGCGTTAGCTGAGTCAGTCGTGGGAAGCAATGGCGGCGATGAGCTCACCACTTGTGACGTCTATATTCCCACGATGCAACCCATGGTGAAAAGAGGTCCATCGATGCTCTGTCTACCCTTTCGGGGAAAAAGGTGTGTACCTATGTAAGTATGTATGGACTGATATACTGATAATAAAACTGATATACTCACTACTTAAAATGGTGAAGAAAAACACCACCATCACCAACCCTCATAGGCTTGAAATATCCATCCATCAGTCTGTGAATGGTAGACTAGTACTTTTTTTATACTACTTTGAATGACGGAAAAAGCAGATGGCCCACCTGATGATAAGCGGTACCCTCTGCCTATAAACAGTGCATTACCACCTAGGTCACGTCCACCTAGGACGCACCCTATACATACCAAGTGGCATTGCACTGCGCCCGCCACCCTGAGACATAAAGATGAAAAGTCTCATGTGCCTGTAATTTCACCGGCACCCTTACGCTTCAAACCGGAACACAGCAATGCGAGCACTACTATTTTGTGGCAGAAATAGGTATGGTGGTAGTACTTCCCCAGGTGAACTCTTTCACAAAAAAGCTCTACTACTCTCGACATCTGAGAGTAGGCGTGGAAACATAATTACTTAGTTAAAAAAAAAGTCTCACCTATATATACTCCCTCCTTTCTTGACGTCCATTAGGGCTGCCCACATAGCTTCATTCGAGTACCGTCGGTTAGGGTTGAACTTCCCCATCATAACCCGCTCCAAATCCTTGCGCGACAACCCTGACGAGCTGACCTCTTTTCCCTCCAAAAACTGATCCAGATCCGATTTCAATACAGACTCCCCGATATCGACGTTTTTGTCCTTAAAAATGGGCGGTCGGCCGCGCCTTCTTATCTGAGGTTTCTCCGCAATTTTCGGGTAAAGTTCTTTAGTGGGAACACTTTCTCTCATTTTTGGTATGAGTTCTACTTCGGATTTTTGGTTTTTTAAGTCGATTTTTGGCTTTTTGACCTGGTTGGCTCTCAGTAAGGAGACCTCAAGCTCGCCATTCTGTTCCAACCACGACTTGTAGTAGTCATTCTCGGATTTGTCAATACTTTTTTGTGAGTATTCGTCACTTAGATTGGTGTTGAGTCCGTACTTAGAGAACTCGTTCCTTATTTCAAGAGGATTCATTTTTGATAGTTTTTTCAGATACTCAGAGTTCGCTTTGGCCAAGTTTTGGAGTTTTGTTTGAAAGAACAACTCGCTTTCTGGCTTCACTCTTATGAAACTGTGAGCTGCAAAATATATATTTAGTAATTAACAATAGTTTATGCAATACCTAGTGATATAGATACTTATATAATATAATAGATATAATAGATATAATATATTAAGTACATATTTATAGTAAGGTATGCTCATATTTCAATATTGTTTTAGTATTATTCATATTAATAGTTTTTTTTATGTTAGTGTGTTTTTAACCCCAGCCGCAAAAACGAAGGGGTGTTATAAGTTTGACGTGTGTGTGTGTGTGTGTGTGTGTGTGTGTGTGTGTGTGTGTGTGTGTGTGTGTGTGTGTGTGTGTGTGTGTGTGTCTGTGGCATCGTAGCTCCCGAACGGATGAACAGTTTTTTTTTATTTATGTTTGAAATTTTTTCTTAGCTATGTTTGATCAAAATCAGTTGAGCCGTTTCATTGCGTTGGGGTTTTTTTAAAATTTTACAAAATTAATAACTTTTTCATATTTTAATTGTGTTCCTTTAATTTGAGATGCTATGTTATTGAGAAGGAATTGATTTGTTACTAGAGTTACACTTCGTACCTTCAAATCTGTTTCCTCTCGTGTAAGTTTATTGTGTTTCTGTGTAACTCTTTCATACAAATAAAAATATATTCTTTCTTTCTTTTAATTTTCAATAAATTAAATTAAATTTTAACAATAATTCATGAACAAAATGTTTTTTTAAAGATATTTGCCTAAACATAACAAAATGTTTAGGTACACTTAGGTCTGTTTAGATATCTGACCCTGACCAACATGTTGTTAGGGTTCCGTAACCAAAAATAACGGAACCCTTATAGATTCGTCATGTCTGTCTGTCTGTCTGTCCGTGTATGTCACAGCCACTTTTTTCCGAAACTATAAGAGCTAGGCTGTTGAAACTTGGTAAGTAGATGTATTCTGTGAACCGCATTAAGAATTTCACAAAAAAATAGAAAAAAAACAGTAAATTTTTGGGGTTATACTAGAACCCCATACTTAGAACTGAAACTAAAAAAAAACATCAAACCCATACGTGTGGTGGGGTATCTATGGATAGGTCTTCAAAAATGATAATGAGGTTTCTAATATATTTTTTTTCTAAACTGAATAGTTTGCGCATGAGACACATCCAAAGTGGTAAAATGTGTCGTCGTCCCCCCCCCCCCCCCCCCCCTCGTGACTTCTAAAATAAGAGAATGATAAAACTAAAAAAAAACATTATGTATTTTTAAGTTTACCATGTAAACTTCCACTGAAAATTGGTTTGAACGAGATCTAGAAAGTAGTTTTTTTTTAATACACTATTATTAAAACATCGATCAAAGTTACAACAAACTACAAGATTTTTTATATTATGTTACTTGCTGCTACGGAACCCTTCATGGGCGAGTCCGACTCGCACTTGGCCACTTTCTTTTAGAACGACATCCTTGACCGTAGTATCTATATATTTTAGAAAAGTATTTTTTAATCAAATTTAAATTATTTGTAGTCAGGTATCTTTGCAACTCTACGTATTTATTAATTTTTGCAAATCTTCAGCAGGTAACCTACTTTTTAATATTCAAGCTCGAGTAAGTCCATAAATAAGCATTTTTCTAAGTTTTCGTAAAAAAAATGTGAGCGGTTTATGGTTGTGTGTGTTGTGCTTTTAATTATAATAAAAAGCAATATTTAATAATGATAATACAAAAGCAATATTTAATAATAATGCAAAATAATTAATATTTAATAATGATCTAAAATTTTGAGTATCATTATATTTTACAACAAGTTTTTGGTTCAAAATAATTTGCATCATATATATATAAAATAAAATTGAACCATGAATGCATACAATTAATAAAATGTCTGTAAGGTTCTAATCTAAATCTATCACCAACATTCATGGTCCAAAACTACAAAAAACTATCTACTAATTCACAAAAGTATTATCAAAATTGGCCTACCTTACAGACATTTTTCTTTTTTACCAATGTCCATTCACAATGGTCTTCGCTCTATGTAACACTTTAGTCTATGCCCGGTGAAGCGCGTCTTCGAATACAAAACGACAGAAATTTAAATAAAAAATAATAAAATAAAAGCAAGTGACAAGAGGAAGTCACATTGCAAATAAACATTGAATTATTGTAAAATAAAAATAAATTAAATTATTATTAATATACAATTTGACTTACCGGATGTCTGTCCGAGGCTCCCACCAGGCTTGCCAGATTCCTCATCCTATTAAAAAAAAATACAAATTAAACTATTTGCAAAGGTTGTCTGGAAGAGATCGCTCCGAAACTATAAGAAGGTTTAGTAGTAGTAGAGCTTTTTTGTGAAAGAGTTCGTCCGGGGAAGTACTACCACCATACCTATTTCTGCCGCAAAGCAGTAGTGCTCGCATTGCTGTGTTCCGGTTTGAAGGGTGCTGGTGAAATTACAGGCACATGAGACTTTTCATCTTTATGTCTCAGGGTGGCGGGCGCAGTGCAATGCCACATAGGGCGCGTCCTAGGTGGACGTGACCTATGAGGTAATGCATTGTGAAAGGCAGAGGGTACCACTCTTGGCAGGCGGATTGCTGATCGCAGTATTGGTGTTGAGTACTCAGGTGGATGCTGCTGCCCATCCCCTGGTTTATTCCCCTGGTCGGAGTGTATGACATCCACGGGAGGAGACGGAGGGGCCTCACACCCCGTAATCCCGACTTACTTCGTTATATTCCATGTTATCCGTGTCCAGTTCTCCGTAGTACAGTCCGTCTTCTTCAACAGTTTCCTCCTTGACGCTGACCTCGTCCTTCGAGGAGGGCTTCTTGGCGCTAGGGGGCGAGGTGGGGGGTAGCTTCTGGTGGGGGGGTCCTGGTAACAATATTTAAGAATTTATTGTGAGGCCGATCGATTGGCTTCAGCCAAAGATTTAAATCGTTAGATACGACCTTACCGTCGAGTGACCGCGACGTAATGTTTCCACGTGAAATAAGATAGCTCGCCCATTTGGTCTCAGTGCGCATCTAGACACAGGGTCAGCTGGTCGTTTTTTTTTTTACATTTTTTTTTTTTAAGTTCCTTTTTTTTTTAATCTTTGGCTTAAGCGAGCTTAGAGCCTCTGGCTAAGATAAATAGATCTTATTTAGCACGTTGTCCCTGTCACTTTCACACACATGTCTAATCGCTCGTGCTAGAGAGGGACAGAGACAATGCTAAGCAGTACGTGCTAAGTAACGTCTATTTATAGTGTCACCTGGTGACGAGTGGACACGCTATAGCATTTTACTACCTCCATACCTATTTCTGACGCAAAGCAGTTAGTGCTCGCATTGTTGTGTTCCGGATTGAAGGGTATGGTTGCCGGTGAAATTACAGGCACATGAGACTTTCATCTTTATGTCTCAGGGTGGCGGGCGCAGTGAAATGCAACATAGGGTGCGTCCTAGGTGGACGTGACCTAGGTGGTAATGTCTTGTTCATAGGCAGAGAGTACCACTTAACATTAAAAAAAAATCAACTTGGTATGACGGGTCAATCAGATGGTGGCCGTCATACCAAGTTGTTTTTTTTTCTAATGTTTAGCATTGTCCCCGTCACTTTCACACACATGTCTAATCACACGTGCTAGAGAGGGACAGAGATAATGCTCAGCATTAGTACGTGCTAAGTAACGTCTATTTATCTCAATCTTAAGGGGGTGATCCATTGGCGAGCCGGCGAGTTAACGGTATAAACTGTTGGCTCGTTGTGTTGTCGACTCGTTGGTGATCCATTGGCATACCAAACAGTTTATTGTACCGTTATTATACCGCAGCCTCAGGATGTTTTTTTTTTTTTTTTTTTTATACTACTTGGATGACGGAACAAGCAAGAGGCCCACCTGATGTTAAGCGGTAACCTCTGCCTATGAACAGTGCATTACCTCATAGGTCACGTCCACCTAGGACGCACCCTATGTGGCATTGCACTGCGCCCGCCACCCTGAGACATAAAGATGAAAAGTCTCATGTGCCTGTAATTTCACCGGCACCCTTACCCTTCAAACCGGAACACAGCAATGCGAGCACTACTGCTTTGCGGCAGAAATAGGTATGGTGGTAGTACTTCCCCGGACGAACTCTTTCACAAAAAAGCTCTACTACTACTAAGCAAGCAAGCCAAGCAAGATGTCAAGCATGCACGAAGAGCCAACGAGCCAAACCACGGTTTTGTAGGTGCTCCATTGACGGCCTATACCTCTGGCTCGCAGGCTCGCTGGCGTACCAGCGGTTTTACTCGCCAATGGATCACCCCTTAGTGTCTGGTGACGAGTGGACACGCTATATGTATTTGTCGCGAAGTCGCACTATAAGTTGGACAGTGTCGGGTACGTTCAGATAACACGCGCTCAACGCGCGTTGAACGCGCGTCATTTTTTAAGTAAGATAATTATGACCGTAAGATCTTGTCCAGGCGAGGCGACATACGCGCGATTCGAGTCGCGCGATTTTGAGATACTAGAGCTACATATAGTGCGCGTCATGTAAAAAGAACGCTGGTGGTCAAGCTTCTACAGGCGTTCCAGCGTTCTTTTTACATGACGCGTACTATAATTGTACATTATTTGTAGTAAACTAGGTAGGCACTCATTCAATGCATAGGTATACATCTCTTAAATAAGTAGAAAAGTAAGTAATCTCTTAAAAAGAACGCTGGAACGCCTGAAGAAGCTTGACCGCCAGCGTTCTTTTTACATGACGCGCATTATACATTCCGTCCACACGCAGTCGCGCGTTTTGCCGCTCGCGCGTAAGGCACTGGTCCCACCGCTAGCGAGTAAGCGATGAGTGATGGCGTTTCTATCGGCGATAGAAACGAACAAAAGATAATCACTCCCGTGTAAATAAAATAGAATAGATAGTTCATCGCTGAGAGATGAACTATAAATATAATCTCACGGGAGAGATTATCTTTTGTTCGTTTCTATCGCCGATAGCTCATCGCTTACTCGCCAGCGGTGGGACCAGTGCCTTACGCGCGAGCGGAAAAACGCGCGACTGCGTGTGGACGGAATGTATGTAACTCTAGTATCTCAAAATCGCGCGACTCCAATCGCGTTTGACGCTCGAGGCGAGATACTAGGAACTCCATTGCTCCGTCCAGTACGCGCGCGCTAGTTGCCGCGAGTGGACGTACGCTGCAGTGTGTAGAACGCTCGCGCTTAACTCGCGCCTCAAACGCGTCATCTGGTCGCAACATAAATTCAAACGCGTGAGTCGAATCGCGCGTAAATCGCCTCGTCTGGACAAGCTCTAACATGTCCCCTTAGGAAGGCAGGGGGCATCTTACGGTGAACGAGCTGTAGTGTTAACATGCTGCGCGCTTGTCAGGCGACAGCCTCTCACTCGCCGTTAAGATGCGTGTTGGCACGTTGCGCGTTGGCGAGTAGCGCGTCGCTCGCGCCTGCTTAGTCCTTGCTCTCCGGGCGAGTCTCCGCTCTCACTCACCGTTAAGATGCGTGTTGTCGCGTTGCGCGTTGGCGAGTAGCGCGTCGCTCGCGCCTGCGTAGTCCTTGCTCTCCGGGCGAGTCTCCGCTCTCACTCACCGTTAAGATGCGTGTTGTCGCGTTGCGCGTTGGCGAGTAGCGCGTCGCTCGCGCCTGCGTAGTCCTTGCTGTACGGGAGAGTCTCCGCTCTCACTCACCGTTAAGATGCGTGTTGTCGCGTTGCGCGTTGGCGAGTAGCGCGTCGCTCGCGCCTGCGTAGTCCTTGCTGTCCGGCCGAGTCTCTGGCGCCAGTCCGCCGTTCTCACTCGAACATAGTCCTGGAACGAACGAGTTACGAGTTGGAATCAACAAAAACAAAATGTATTATATTTAGGTACCCTTTGACAACCTTCTAACAACGCAAATGTATGTACGTAAACGTATGTATGTCTGTCGTCCATCGAGACGGCGCATCCCTACACTGCGTCGTCCGGTTAGAGGCCGCCATTTTTTAGCCAAACCCTATTAGCCAACGGTTATTAGTTCAGCAAGTTCTTCAGAATATAGAATTGAAATTATCGTGGTTGGGAATCATTTTAAATATAAATAACGTCTTATTACCACTGTATTTCGTCGCTTTGCTGACGTTTCGAGACTGAATTCAGAAGCCTCTTCATCATGAGCACCGCCCGCGACCGCGTTCGACGGTGGACCGGCGAATACTGCGTGCGGCCGCGCGCTCCGCTCGCTGGGACAGCGGCGGCGGCGGCGGCGGTAGGTTCGTTGCGCGAGCGTCGAAAACTAGTTCATCTACGTCAGTGTTTTTCAACCTTTTTCACGACCCCTCGACCCTTCGCTTTTTTATCATGTATAGGTATACGTACGTACGACGATGAAGCCATCGAAGTAAACGCCACCTCAACACAAAACATCCAAATGAAAAAAATAAGTTCTCTCGACCTCTGGCGACCCCCCTACAGAAGCTTCGCGACCCCCCACGTTAATTGTTATTTATTTTAAAACTCTTCAGAATAGTAGCGGTAAAAAACGCGGTATCAAGTCAAATACAGACACCAGTTGTGCTGCATCTGTCAGTATGAGAGGGAGCCTGTAGGACATGCCCACGCCCAGCGCTGGGAGCTCACCTCTGATCTGCAACGCTTCAGCTGACTTCAGCAGGCTGGGCAGCTCCTCCTGCGTGACGTTTACTTCCCCCTTGTACATGAAGTCTACTAACGCTTGCATTTCACTGAACCTGCAAACAGAAAAGTATTGGAGTCAATATTAATTTTTAAACGTTCTCGGTGGATAATGAAGTGCGAGATGGGGGTCATGAGGCATGAGATGGGGGACATGAGACGTGAGGTGGGGGGACATGAGGCGTGAGGTGGGGGGGGGGGGGGGGGTCATAGGCATGAGGTGGGGGACATGAGGCGTGAGGTGAGGGGACATGAGGCGTGGGGTGGGGGACATGAGGCGTGAGGTGGGGGGACATGAGGCGTGAGGTGGGGGGGGACATGAGGCGTGAGGTAGGGCGACATGAGGCGTGGGGTGGGGGACATGAGGCGTGAGGTGGGGGGTCATGAGGCGTGAGGTGGGGGACATGAGGCGTGAGGTGGGGACATGAGGCGTGAGGTGGGGTCATGAGGCATGAGGTGGGGGACATGAGACGTGAGGTGGGGTCATGATGCGTGAGGTTGGGGTCATGAGGCATGAAAGGGTAATGTGGCGTGAGGTGGGTCACGAAGCGCGAGATAGATGCAGGTGTCCCTGCATCAGGTACGTACCGCATGTCCCGCATCAAGACTATCGGGTGTTTGCACGGGTTCATGGAGAGTAGCCGCTCGAGGTAGGCCGAGCACGTGCTCAGCACTATCTTGTGGCAGCGCAGCTGAACTGCTCGCTCATCAGGTACGTACCGCATGCCCCGCATCAAGACTATCGGGTGTTTGCACGGGTTCATGGAGAGTAGCCGCTCGAGGTAGGCCGAGCACGCGCTCAGCACTCTCTTGTGGCAGCGCAGCTGAACTGCTCGCTCATCAGGTACGTACCGCATGCCCCGCATCAAGACTATCGGGTGTTTGCACGGGTTCATGGAGAGTAGCCGCTCGAGGTAGGCCGAGCACGTGCTCAGCACTATCTTGTGGCAGCGCAGCTGAACTGCTCGCTCATCAGGTACGTACCGCATGCCCCGCATCAAGACTATCGGGTGTTTGCACGGGTTCATGGAGAGTAGCCGCTCGAGGTAGGCCGAGCACGCGCTCAGCACTCTCTTGTGGCAGCGCAGCTGAACTGCTCGCTCATCAGGTACGTACCGCATGCCCCGCATCAAGACTATCGGGTGTTTGCACGGGTTCATGGAGAGTAGCCGCTCGAGGTAGGCCGGGCACGCGCTCAGCACTATCTTGTGGCAGCGCAGCTGAACTGCTCGCTCATCAGGTACGTACAGCGTGTCCCGCATCAAGACTATCGGGTGTTTGCAGGGGTTCATGGAGAGTAGCCGCTCGAGGTAGGCCGAGCACGCGCTCAGCACTCTCTTGTGGCAGCGCAGCTGAACTGCTCGCTCATCAGGTACGTACCGCATGCCCCGCATCAAGACTATCGGGTGTTTGCACGGGTTCATGGAGAGTAGCCGCTCGAGGTAGGCCGGGCACGCGCTCAGCACTATCTTGTGGCAGCGCAGCTGAACTGCTCGCTCATCAGGTACGTACCGCATGTCCCGCATCAAGACTATCGGGTGTTTGCAAGGGTTCATGGAGAGTAGCCGCTCGAGGTAGGCCGAGCACGCGCTCAGCACTATCTTGTGGCAGCGCAGCTGAACTGCTCGCTCATCAGGTACGTACCGCGTGTCCCGCATCAAGACTATCGGGTGTTTGCAGGGGTTCATGAAGAGTAGCCGCTCGAGGTAGGCCGAGCACGCGGTCAGCACTATCTTGTGGCAGCGCAGCTGAACTGCTCGCTCATCAGGTACGTACCGCATGTCCCGCATCAAGACTATCGGGTGTTTGCAGGGGTTCATGGAGAGTAGCCGCTCGAGGTAGGCCGAGCACGCGCTCAGCACTATCTTGTGGCAGCGCAGCTGAACTGCTCGCTCATCAGGTACGTACCGCATGTCCCGCATCAAGACTATCGGGTGTTTGCAGGGGTTCATGGAGAGTAGCCGCTCGAGGTAGGCCGAGCACGCGCTCAGCACTATCTTGTGGCAGCGCAGCTGAACTGCTCGCTCATCAGGTACGTACCGCATGTCCCGCATCAAGACTATCGGGTGTTTGCAAGGGTTCATGGAGAGTAGCCGCTCGAGGTAGGCCGAGCACGCGCTCAGCACTATCTTGTGGCAGCGCAGCTGGCGCGACTCGCATGCTAGCGTCACGTCTGCGAACTGCTCGCTCATCAGGAGACGGGGGAACCATGTCTGGGGACATAAGGAGACAATGAACACAGGGCATATTGAATCTAGTAGTAGTAAGCTTTTTTGTGAAAGAGTTCGACCGGGGAAGTACTACCACCATACCGATTTCTGCCGCAAAGAATTAGTGCTCGCATTGCTGTGTTCCGGTTTGAAGGGTATTGTTGCCGGTGAAATTACAGGCACATGATACTTTTCATCTTTGTTTTAGGGAGGCGGGCGCAGTGCAATGCCACATAGGGCGCGTCCTAGGTGGACGTGACCTATGAGGTAATGCACTATAGGCAGAGGTTACCGGTGAACATCAGGGGGCCATCTGCTTGATCCGTCATACCAAGTACATTCACGGTAAGTTGGCAGTTGCCATGGAGTATTTACAGGTGCCATCTTACGGTGAACGAGCTGTAGGTACAAAATACATTTATTTACAGAAAGAATAATACAACTAATACAAGGTATGTACAAAATACATATGAAACAGTTGTGCTACCTGAAGACCGCTGCTAGCGATCTAAAGGTAGCTCAACTGATCCAAATCACTACCAGACGGAAGCGTCCCTAAGATGCTGGCTGCATTGCCACGCTGAATGGCAATACTAATGCGTTGAGCCAGATAAGAGCTCTCAGGTCACGCTTCGCTTCAACCAGACGCCCTCTTAGTTAGCTCTTTCGAGACCATATTTGCGTCTTTTGAGGTCCTCAGCGGAATCTGCCGCCGCACCGGCCCTAACTGATGTCCCGGACAGATGAGATGGCGCCAGGGTATCAACGCAAGTAGCGTCCCACACCAAAGGCCCCCCTTCTCCCACGGAACAAGAGTCATGCCGTCAGGCCGCTTACCATCGTCACGTAGCAGACCATTCGGTTCTAGAATAGCTGCAATGTAGGTATATTTACCTGTAAGTTGGCGTGGTAGGAGTTCCATCGAACACAGAACTGCTGCGGGGGCGCTGTCGTCGCCATCTTTAGTTACTCTTCGGAACTCTATTCTCTAAACATCATTATCTTTGGCCGATTTAATTTTTTATTTATTTATATCTATTTATAAATTGCACAAACATCCGAAATACTATCACAGATATATATTTTATTTATTTAATATAATTTAAGTACATTGAATACTTATAGAAACTTTTTAGACTAGACTGTATATTTTATACTGATTAATAAAGAGTTTTTCTCAGTACCTGGAAAAAAAAAATATGATTAGAAAAATAATAATAAAATACCGGCCAAGTGCGAGTCGGACTCACGCACGAATCCGTCTGTCTGTCTATCTGCTTGTCCATCTGTCACTTGGCTGAAGCTTTCTCATGAACCGTGATAGTTGGACAGTTGAAAGTTTCACAGAAGATGTATTTCTGTTGCCGCTATAACAACAAATACTAAAAAACAGAATATAATAAATATTTAAGGGGCTCCCATACAACAAACGTGACTTTTCCAAATGTAGGTTAAGCAATGATATGCGAGGTTAGTTTTTGGACGGGTGACCACTTTTTGCGTGTAATTTTTTGTTTTTTACAAACTTTATATATGAAAAGAAAATATAAAAAAATGCTAAGGAACCCTTCGTGCGCGAGTCGGACTCGCACTTGGCCGTTTTGTTTTTGTTTTTTTTTTGTTTAGGCTGCTGGTCTTATTAGGTAGGTGCTAAAGTCAAATTATAAAAATTAGCTGGGCCACAGCGTATATTGTATGGGCCACACGCTGTGGCCCAGCTAAATAATGCGTTGGGATTAGACGTGCATTGACGCTAATCGATTTTGTTTGGCAGAAGTTTGGCCCAATCGGGGCCAGGCTTGTACTTACATTTAGGTAACTCGAACAATTCCTACCTACCTAAATAATAACTATCAAACAACATTTTGACTTTTTGAAAAGAAAAGGAATTCCAAATTACAACAAAATCCATTTCAAAAACTGAATTCAACTTTTTCCACTTTTGCTTTTCTTTTTTTTTCCTTTATATTTGGCTCCGCTCGGCTTGTGCATTTGCCATTTTCAAGTAAGTACCTGTATTTTCACTATATTGTATTTTCAATATATTTTGCAACGTTACACTCCTTCCAAGTCGTCAAAGTCACAGTCGAGTCATGTTTTAGTAAAACGGTGGCCAATTTTACTAAAACTTTGGTAGACAATTTCCACAAATTTCAAAAGTCACGCAATTCACTTCCATTTCATTTCACTACACTTGTGCTTTTTAAACGAGCTACATTAGTTAAAATGCCACCAAAATAACACAAAATAACTCAAGAAAACACTAGGAAAAGAAATAAAATAAAAGTAGACAACGTCTCTTTTCGAAAATGGCAGGAAGAGACCACTTTTGCTTTTGTTCATTTCATTCATGTAGAAAAATGTTGCCATATCACGAATTTCGAAATGTGATTGTGATCGATAAAAAAAACGATATTTGTTTATACGTAAAACAGGTACCTACAAGTTGCAATATACCTCAAACAAAATAAATACACGGCAGTAAAATTGCAACCAAATAATTTACGGAAAAGTTTGAAATTATATAAGTAAAGTAAATTAGGCCCCAAAGAGTTTTGTATTGTGCCCCTAAAGAAGGACGTACGTACCTTATGTAGGTACCTGCCTACCTTGTAAAATCATTTTGTTACTGTTGATACCTATCTAGGTACTTTATTTCGGTAGGTAGGTACCTACTCAAAAATATCTAGTACCTAGGTACCTAAGCAAAATAAAAATGGCTAAAACAGTGCACAGCTCCTATAGGTATCTCATACATTTTGATAAATGGACGAACTAGTCAACAGACTGGACACCGAGGAAAGTTTCCACGCGTGTGGGAGCGAGATAGCAACACGGCTCCAGACGTATAATGTTACAAAAAGACACTACAACAAGAAAATCAATAAAGTAGCGGGCGAAGCGCACGTATGACCCTAAAATGTACCTATGCCCACGAATTAAATAATTAAAAAACGAATTCGAGTTCAGATTTTTTATGTTAAGTATGCTCTCAGCTACAATTGAGTTATTATGTGGGTATCTAATGCATAATAACTCAGTGATTGCTACCTTGTTTCTTTTGTTTTCCACACTATTATGCACATAGATACATAGATAGATAGATGAAACGTTTATTACATAGGTAGGTACTAGTAGGTACTATTTTATCTGTGACATAGGATAGGGTCTGTAACATAAAAATTATGTCCGAATTATTAGTGCCATCTGAAATATCACATAGGTCTCCTAAAACTATTATTACCATTTTTTTTTATTTTTAGCCCTACATTGTTGTACAGCGAATAGGTATCACTATTTTATTAAAATGAACGTCTTCTGATTATTTGAAAATACCTACTGATGGGGTTTCCACTAAGTAGAAATGACGGAGGCTTTAATGTTACCTACTAGGTAGGTACTAATAGGTAGGTACCGAGATGGGATTATGCTCAAAAATATAATATAGGCAAGGTATAAAAAACATAAAATGCACATGTCCATAATTTGACCAAACCATATCGTGCGTGACCCATATCACAGGATGATAAGATAGCAAAGTAAACAGTAGGTAGGTATACCTACACTATCTACGAGTCCGTGGGACATATTTTTTCACTCTTGATCATTGAAAATCAGGATAAATCATATAGATACCGAGGATTTTTATACATAAACCTTGGCAGGTAGATAACTAAATAAGAACTGCACAGCCCCCAATATTTTTTAGTATTTTTTTTATTTCAAACCCCCACATGTTTTTTTTACGTATTACCGAATTATCGCCTGACCGCCGCCGATATAAGTGACGACTGATCGATAAGCCATAGGTGTATATTTTCGTGTATTTAAAGTTGTGTTGTTGCTAGAGCTAGATATTTAGTATTACTTTCTACGTAGTAATATTTAGACCTATTCTTTACTAGATTTAATTTAATTTTTAGCCTTTACATGGACCTACAAGTTTTCAAACTATTAGCATAGTGGTTTGTTCTGCAAACGTTAGATAGCTTTTACTTAGATTAGCTTTTCCGTGGGTGAAATAGGTACCCAAAAAAGCCAAAACTTCCCCGTACAGTATCACAAAATGGACATACCTGTTTTGTTTAAGTTATCTATTTATTTTTACGTTCTATAGAGACATCTCAAAAGATCAACGAACTAACAAAATTTTACAATAAAATTACTTATAAAAAAAAAAAAAAAAAAAAAAAAAAAAGTATTTTATTCATTGAAATAACAAGGATCATTTTGAATCGTCTTAAAAAATAAATTTACAGTTACTCCTGTTCCAACGCAACCAGACCTAGAAGAATCAGGCAACAAACACGGTCTGTTTTTCTTTTGATGATCCTTCTTACTACTAGGTGTTATAGTTAATCTTGTTTCGAATCAACTAAATACGCTAGACGATTCAATAATAGGTACATTAATAACTTACTTAATACTATTAAGTATATCTTTGACTTGCCTTAACGTGACATTTTAGAGACGAAATCCCTCAACTCGTATTCTTTGCTAACAAAAACATCAAGAGGACGAAAAATTGAAAACGGGGAACGAGTAAAAACATTGCAGCGGGGAGGTCTGTCGTGTCATCGACCCTAGGGGCGCGCTCGAAATAGACAGCGCGGGGGTCCGCGCGCCGCTGGTATATTTGGATCTGATTTTAGGCCGGCGCCGTTCTCGGAATCAAGACTCGGATAGGAATTAAAATATTTGAAATCGTCTGGCTACTTTATGTAACAAATTGTCAAAAATAAAGATGTCTTACTTTGATGATATCAACATATTTACTTTCAATCAATCAATCAAATTGTTTATTTATACAAATTGGGTTACAAGGATGTTAATTATTAAAAAGTTAAAAAGTATCAACTATCTATCCTTTAATCAAATTGTTGTGCACTACCTACTATGTATTGTTTTCCACATTATACAAAGGTTAGCTGGAAAATAATGCTATCTAGCATTAAGTTCGCCTGTGTACAATACTTTTTAAGCTGTGCAATAAATAATTTTCTATCTATCTATTCTATCTAACTATTTCTACGATTGCATGCAAAAATTACATATAAAATATATAATTAATTAGGTATTATATTATTAAAGTATTATTAGGTAATATTAGGTAATTATTTAAATATAATATTACTTTGTCTGATTTAATTATCATAAACTAAAATATCTGAAATTATTATAATATTTTTTAATGCTAAAGACTCATGCACTCGCTTTGTAAATTTTAGCCGTATATATATATGGCTGTGTAATATTATAACAAGTTGGGTTACCTACTGTTGATAACTAAATTGTTGTAGGTACCTAATTATGGTCAAATGAGGAAGTTATATGTAAATAATTACTTTATTTTGAGTATTGATTGATATACTTATCAATTATTGAATACCCCTAGAAAAGATTAGGGTTCCCAGTTCCCATGATTTCGAAACAGTTCATGAGTTTGTATGTTGTTTTAAAGACCTTAATCACCATAAATTACAGTTTATATTTAGGTCATTTGAACGCGTTTCCAGGAAACCGCTAGCGCCTAGATAAGATATAAGCCGATCGAGATTAAACAATGCGCCAATGAATCATATATTACGAAAACAAGTTAAGTTTGGCCAAAATTACCCAACTAAGTAATATAGGTAGTTCATATTTTTTAGAGGCAATGACAACGATAGCAAACATTCTACGAAAATCATCTATAGGTTTTGACTTTTGTTTAATAATAGGTAAAAATCAACGATGATCTTGACTTAGTTTCAGTAGTAGCTCGAAGGTACTCTTACGCAAGTCATGACTGGGGTCTTGCCTTATAATAACAATAGGAAATAAATATTGATGAATTTGAAGGCCGAAACACTGACATAACATTACGTGTGCTCAAGAATGACGTTACAAGTACAAGATCTGCCTAATAACCGACCCAAACTTCGAAAATCACAAAGATAAAATAAGATAAATCCCACAAAGAGGAAGATATAAACATTAAACCTGTAGAATTCATATTTCAGAAGTTTTTGACTGAATTTCACAAGTCATATACATGGGTAAATAATTACTGTGGCAAGAGAAATTGCATATTCACAAACAGCAAAGGTTAAAATTGATAAAGATTAAACTTAGACAAAACATGAGCAGGAGGTAATATATTACGAGTCGGTGTCTGTTGGGTTGGGTACCACAGTCCGATCTATTTCTGCCGCGCCGCAATGCAAGTGTGGTGTTGTGTCTGTATTCCTGTACCTATATCTACAGGCCCACAAGAGAACTGAAATAATTGAGCCAGCGTTGTTTCAATCTGAGCTTTCATTTGTAGATGTGGGAGCTAAAATTACTGCAATGTCAATTTTAAAGACTACTCAGAAAACTGATATTTTTTTAAGGTTTAGTGGAAAAATAACTTCTAACACCTCTAATAATATCAAAGACTTTTAGAGAAAGGTCCTTGGGTTCTTTAAATTTAATGGGGGAAATTATATTAATTAATCTATTAGTAAGATGATCTTATTTTTCTATAATTTCTTCGTGTTTCATTGGGTAGTGTGCATATAGGTACCATTGAAACGAAACCGTTTTCAAATTACAAAAAAACAAGTTTTATACGAATTCAAAGTCGTACAAGCCGAGATCTAGAACGGCATTCAAGATATTTAGGACAAACATTCTATAGAAATGAAACGAAACACGCACGACAATATGCTGACAAGTGTAAATTCTCATTTAAATAAGCATTAAGTACCTACCTACCTTCCAAGTGAGCATTTTTTAAAAGTGCCTTTTACCTTGACTTATGTAATTTTGAAGAAGGTTTAGTCAGTAGTTTCATTAAAGGGCATAGGTAGGTATATCATTAGGTTTTAATGGGTCTGTCTGTGTGATGGATTTTGGCTTGTTTACGTTTGCTATTTAAGAGATTTGTACCTACATTATGTTTTTTTTTTTGTAGAATTCATTAAAATGTCATTGATTTTAATCAGTTGGTATAGAGTTAATATTGCCGATGATAGGTAATTGTAGGTAGGTACCTACTTAACATCTATAGGTAGGTACCTATATAGGCCTTGATGGCGTTAAGCCTTAAGTTTATTTCCCAGCAAGTAGGTACCAGGAATGTGTCTTATCTGATAACAACGATTAGGTGCATATTTTGTTGTTTAGGAGTGTTTTTAAGTTTTATTTTTCTTTTTTTAAATTGGTAAAAAACATTAAAATAAATAAAAAATGTTTGCAGTCGTCAATGTGACGCTACATTTTTATCTTAAATTAACTACAAAAATACATAAACTTACATAAACAAACAATCTCTGAGGATCACCTATTATAAATACTAACAAGTGTTTTTGAAACGATTATAAAAAATAAGATGAGGACAAAACTTACCGAGGGCATAAACTAATTATAGATAAAAATAAATCACTGAACGCAGAAACCCTTGGCAGTACCTCACACACTTGAGAATACGGCACAATGATGGTTTAAACATAAGCGAACCCAACATTTGGCCGTTCCCAAAATAGTTCAGGCCCCAACTAATATTATAAACATACGTGCATACCACTCACAACATGCATAATCCGCATAATATACATAAAAAATCGATATTTAAACTATTACTCAAACCTATACTTAGCCGTGAAAAACACTAAAAGAAAATGGTCGTCAATCATGTGCTGAAAAATGTGACTTTTCGCGACCTCACGACTCGAAAAAGGAGAAAATGTACCAAATTAGACAATGCAATGTTATACTCACTCGGCAGGGTCCGACTGCTTACACATCACTTTGCAATTAGCGTGTCTGGGCTTTTTATGAAAGATCAATAATTTTTATGAGCACATTTTTGATCATATTTTCCATGGGGCCCCACCGCTCCGCGGTCTCACTCGCGGACACTTAAAAATGAAAAACCTATTGGAAGAAAACTGTGGTCTAGAAAGGGACGGGTGTATGTCGCCGATAGTAAATAATGACAGCGGCGAATCACAACAAGCGAGCGAGATAGTTGATGGATAACTTCTTAAACAATAACAATTGAATTACGTAATTAGGACGCTTTAGATGTTTGCTTTTTCTTACCGAGAGTCTACGGTATGATTGCTTGAAATTAAATATCACTATTTACGTGCTCTGTAAATATTTTTTATGCATTTTATGTAGACAGACAGTCATCCGTCACAGGGACGGACGCCATTTGCAATTCTATTTCTAACTTTTGAATTTGATTATTTTCTGATAAGAATCTTGTATCATATTTATACCAAACCTATAAGATTTTAAAATACATAATATTACTCGAATTTGCTTATCATTTTGCTTTTTCTATAGGTATTTTATTAATGTTGTAAATCGATTTTATAGTTTCGAACAGTTTTATACTTTGGCAACATTATTTGCTGTCAAACACGAAATCAACATGGCGGGCAAATGGCGCCAAGATTTAAGTTTTATTTTTGCTGTTTTGTTAGTGGTTTTTCGTAATTGTGAGACGGACGCATACTACTTTAAATTCGTAACTAAATACCTACTTCAAGGCGGCCTAGTTATATCGGCCGTACTTACACAGGTTGATTTAATATAATAATGTTGTCTGCCTTGTTTGTAAGATAAAAGTGTCAATGTTGTGTTCGCCTGTAATTGGTGTATGTATCGGCTCGAAACTGAGTGAATGATTTTTGTAAAGTGTTATATTATATAATGCTGTTGGCGTTCCTTTTTATGACTAGATACATAAATAAATCTATACCTACTTACTATACCTAATAGGTTCAACAGTAACTGGGCCGGATCTGTACATAAACTATTTTTTTTTATAATTCTCATTGAGATAAACTCAATAACCTTTAGATAGGCTAAAACAGCATTTTTCCGTTTTTGTCTGTCTGTCTGGATCTTTGAAAAATCATCACGCTTAATCTTAAGTACTAGGTAGGTATAATTAAGTGTCATTACGATAGAGCTTACGTATTTGTGAAAGAGTTCGTCCGGGGATGTACTACTACCATACCTATTTCTGCCACAAAGCAGTAGTGCTCGCATTGCCGGTGAAATTACAGACACATGACACTTTTCATCTGTCTCAGGGTGGCAGCTGCAGTGCAATGCCACATAGGGCGCGTCCTAGGTGGGCAAGAGCTATTGGTAATGCATTGTTAAAGGCAGAGGTTACCGTTCCTATAACATCAGGTGCTTGTTCCGAAAAAATGGCGTTATTCGTACAGTAAAAAAAACCTATTAGTGATCTTGGGATAATATACTTATACCAGGTTTGGCTCGTAGAAAATGCTGTTAGCATTAAGCCCACCTTTTGTTACATTATTTTATGTGCAATAATGGATAAATAGAATAGAATATAATATTCTTTATTGCACAAAACAAACAATGTATATAGGCGAACTTAGTGCTTAGAAGCATTCTCCACCAGCTAACCTTTATAAATGATAATAATACATATATAAATGTGCTACTTTAAACCATTTTTAGTTCTAAAATGCAAAATGAATATTTTTCTCTTCCTTTATACGTAACTAGCTGACCCGCTCGCGACTTCGTCCGCGCGTAGATTAGGTAGTACCTACCTACTCGTACTATGCATTCTGTAAATAGTTGTTTAACTTGTTTGGTATAATAAATAATAAATAATGCTGGACAGTTCACACAACATTATCTAGCTCCAAGCTAAGCAGAGCTTGTGTTATGGGTACTAGATAACTGATATACTTAATACAACATATAACATAGATAGATATTTTTTATTATACATAGAAAATACCCAGAACACCCTGAACAAATATTTGTTCCGAGGCGGGAATCGAACCCGCAACCTCCTGCGTCGCAGGCCTTCGCCCGACGCGCCACAGAGGTCGAAAAGTCAAAAATATAGTATTCATTGAAATCACAAGGATCATTTAGATCATATAACTCAATGCCTTCTTCGTCTCGACCGAACGTAGAACAATAATTGGTTCACCCATCAATTCAACATGCGAGTCAAACGTAGAAACAATAATTGGTTCACCCATCTATTCAACATGCGAGTCAAACGTAGAACAATAATTGGTTCACCCATCAATTCAACATGCGAGTCAAACATAGAACAATAATTGGTTCAACCATCAATTCAACATGCGAGTCAAACGTAGAACAATAATTGGTTCACCCATCAATTCAACATGCGAGTCAAACGTAGAACAATAATTGGTTCACCCATCTATTCAACATGCGAGTCAAACGTAGAACAATAATTGGTTCACCCATCTATTCAACATGCGAGTCAAACGTAGAACAATAATTGGTTCACCCATCAATTCAACATGCGAGTCAAACGTAGAACAATAATTGGTTCACCCATCTATTCAACATGCGAGTTAAACGTAGAACAATAATTGGTTCACCCATCAATTCAACATGCGAGTCAAACGTAGAACAATAATTGGTTCACCCATCTATTCAACATGCGAGTCAAACGTAGAACAATAATTGGTTCACCCATCAATTCAACATGCGAGTCAAACGTAGAACAATAATTGGTTCACCATGGGTTCACCCATCTATTCAAGATGCGAGTCAAAAGCACCATATTATTCATACCCCGTAATGTTCAGGGATCGTGGCTCTAAAACGGGCCTTGTGATCAATGGTGAAAGAACCAGTTTGGAGAAAGGAATTGGCGAATTATGTTTTGTGAGGCTTTTTTTAACACGAATTTAAAAAAAACTTACTAATCACATTTAAAACACTTAACGCCCCTACTCTAGCGTTCTAAATTATGAAATCTACATACTTATTGGTTTTTGTATAAAATCTCAGTATCCGAAATATGGTCTCCAATGGTCCCCGTGGTGTCCAGCTAAGAATAGACCCTCCGTCTCCTCACGTGGATGTCGTAAAAGCGGGATTACACGGTATGGGCAGCAGCATCCACCTGAGTACTCAACATCAATACGATTCCCAATCCGCCTGCCAAGCGCGGTGATTACGGCAAATCCCCATTTTTTTAAAATACTATTCAGTAGGTCACATTACTTAGATTAATATAAGATAATTTATTTTTTATATTTGCTACTTCAGAAGCTAAACGAAGTTTTATCATTTGTCGCTTACGTCAGATACTTCCGAGCGGCAGAAATCTATACCTCATCTCTTCCCGGGTTTAAGTGAGCAATAGCGCTATCACTGTCTTGCAGCTATTGTTTTCTTGATAGACTCCATCCATTCGGTATTTATACATACCGCCGCTATACAAAATGCCTCCGCTATCAACTAACGTATTAGGTGGCGTTTTTTTTTAAATTTACTTTGTGAATGTCGTAACATGCAGATGGCCCACCTGATGTTAAAAAAAATCATAAATCATAAATCATTTATTTGTATAAATGTGGTAGTATAAAAGTTCTTAAAATAAGCGGTAATCTCTGCCTTTAACAACGCATTAATACATATATATATATATAATCTTTTATTTCAGACCAGTGATCCATATTGGGTTAGTAACACAAAAATAACTTAAATTATGTTGGTACAATAAATAACCTATAAATAAATCACTATAATTTTTTTTTTATTGCGTGTCAAAAAGGTTAAGAATACCTTAAATATTTTCTTCTTTAAAACTGTAAGAACTCGTATCAAAAACTTAAAAATTTCTAGAGCTGACATGAGTAGACATGCTGTGAACCTATTGCACCTTACAACCTACTTGGACACTAATCTAGAGATCGGCCCGAGCACCTCCATCCAGTGTCTCATGAACATGTGTCAGTCATACATGTCTTCAGCAACAACGGTCAGAAGGCTGTTGGAGCTCCCGCGCATGCGGCTCATCATAGGTCACGTCCACCTAGGACGCGCCCTATGTGGCATTGCACTGCGCCCGGCACCCTGAGATATAAAGATGAAAAGTCTCATATGCCTGTAATTTCACCGGCACCCTTATCCTTCAAACCGGAAATAGGTCAAATATAGTATAGTAAAGTATAGTAATAGTAATGTAGTAGGTTTAGTAGTGTAGTATAATATAGTGATGGCAGGAAGTCACTATATTATACAGTAATAGGGCAGGAACACTTCCCCGAACGAACTCTTTCACAAAAAATCTCTACTACTACTAAACTACTACTATAGCGCTGTCACTTTCTTGCAGCTATTGTTTTCTTGTAATCAACTGAACGGCTAAGTCGGGGTGATATAAAGGGTGTGTAAATAAATATCACAAGTAACACAGTGCATTGTCAATTTAATTTAAATCTATTTCCATTTTGTTTAAATTGAATTTTCAATTCATTGATATGTTAGAATTTATTATTCCCCATCTGCTCATATTTGAACGAAAACATGTAATATTAGCTGAGCTACTAGTCTAAGATCCGAACTAGAAACGATCTTCACCCGTCTGCTTAATGAAAAAAAAAAAGATTTTATTACAGCAAAATACACATCCAACAAACAATATTCACAATTATTATTATTATTTTTTGTTTTTGTTATTTGTTTTTTTTAATGGATGAAAAGTATTTTATATGAAATTGAATATATTAGAAAATATATCTCGAGTAATAAAAAATATAAATAACTTTTTACTTTTATAAATAACCCTGATAGTTAGACAGTTAAAATTTTCACAGATGATGTATTTCTGTTGCCGCTATAACAAAAAATACACAGAATAAAATAAATATTTAAGGGGGCTCCCATACAACATACGTAATTTTTTAGCCGTTTTTATAGATAATGGTACGGAACCCTTCGTGCGCGAGTCCTACTCGCACTTGGCCGGTATTTATAGATAATGGTACGGAACCCTTCTTGCGTGAGTCCGACCCGCACTTGGCTGGTTTTTAAATTTTTAGTCTGGACAGGAATTTTTTAGACAACCCACTCGAGATTATATTTTGTAATATATTAAATTTGATTATAAAATACTTTTGATCCATTAAACAGATGGGTAAAGGTCGTCTCTAGTGCGGATCCTCTACTATTAGCTTTTTTACAGAACAGAAATATTTAAAACACTGCGCAATGAATAGCAAACTGGACATCGAAATGAAACGTCAATCTACTACGCAATAAGGTGAAATCTCTCGATTGCGGCGCGAGATTCAAATTTTTTGGTGTTTTTTGCCCATTACAGCTCATCAACACTTCTTCAGATAGCGAAAGTTGAGTTCGCGAGAACTAGGAGACTTACACACATGTTTTAATTGATAGTATCTCATAAATATCATCAGTTTAGCTATGATACCCATAACACATTTTTACAGTGTTTTTCTTTGTTTAGGTGTATCGTAGCTAAACTGATGATATTTATGAGATACTATCAATTAAAACATGTGTGTTAAGTCTCTTAGTTCTCGCGAAACCAACTTTCGCTATCTGAAGAAGTGTTGATGAGCTGTAATGGGCAAAAAACACCAAAAAATTTGAATCTCGCGCCGCAAGCGTGAGCATCCACCATAACCCCGCTGGTCTAGATATTAGTGCATAGATGATGCGTACAACATTACAAGGAGTTTGAGGAGATAATATCTAAAATAGGAGCGACCTGCGTTTGTATGCAGAGCACACAAACGCCCCCTACCGGTACAATCCTCTTGACAAACTGCAAAATTAGTCATGTTGTCCGATGTTATGCTCACTTCACTTGGTATATTGGCGCAAACATTTGCTTTATATTGTCAAGCTAAATAGTACCATGTGTTGTTGAACATATGGTTGATTTTGCCTTGGAAAATAAAACAATTGTTTTTTTCTAAATGTAAAAAAAAATGCTGGACAGTTCACACAACTTTATCGAGCCCCAAGCTAAGCAGAGCTTGTGTTATTATGGCTCGACAAACTGGCTTACGACCCGCCTGATGGTAAGCGGTTACCGTCGCCTATTGACACCTGCCTGCAACACCAGAGGCCAAGTTTTTTTTTTTTTTTGACATGACCCTGAGGCATTTGCGCTAATATACCAAGTGAAGTGAAGTTAGACTAATTCCAAATATTTAGTACAATAGTGAGTATTTGCAGAAAAGATCTATCTTAGGAAACTAAATGTATCTATCTTAAGTTACTTAGCCATTTTCTGTGATAATTTTACGTATACACATTAATTTTGTACGAATGTCGTTCATTCATTGTCATGTTATTACTGAAAATAATTTAAAAAAATGGTTATTAAACTAATTAAGTACTTTTCATTGCGTTAGTAATTGATACGGCATTTAAGGTGCAACTCGCCGCCGGACCACTTGTAACATTAGGCAGTAACATTGATGGTACAATTGGCACCGATTCGACCCAATGAGGGCTTTTCATTTCCGAATCGCCATTCATGTTAATTTTTTCACTACCGTCGTCTGTCTTTCCTGAAAACTATAATCTGGGTCTCTTCAAGGCTAGAGTGAATAGGTGCCTTCTAGACCTTTGTGCTCCATCTTCGGCCACATCGTCACTTACCAACAGGTGAGATCGTGGTCAAACAAAGGTCTATCAATGTTTAAAAAAAAAAGAAAAAAAAAATGTAGTTGGATTTGGCTCGATAGATGGAGCTGACTCAAATGTACTTGTCAAAATTAACAAATACATTATCTGTGCTTTTGCGTGATAGTAACAAAATATGACGAAAATACGTAGTGTTACTACGTTGTTGACTTTGACATTTCACTTTATTTTGTCAGTTATGTACAGAGCTGGCGCCATCTATTTTCAAGGCTTCAAGCATGATGTGAAACGGCCGTGAAAACCCCTCATTGATACGGCATTTAAGGTGCAACTCACCGCCGGACCACTTGTAACATTAGGCAGTACCATTGATGGTACAACTGGCACCGATTTGACCCAATTGTACCAAATTTGATCGAAATCCGTCCAGCCGTTACGTTATGTCGTCATTGAGAATTAAGCATCCAAACTTTCGTATTAATAATAGAAAGATCAAGTAGTTTTTTTTTCATTTACAATTTAATTAAGGGCGTGTTCCCACAAGACAACAATTCCATTAACCATTAGCCGAGGGGTGACGCGCCTTAATGTTAAGTAATACATGAACGACATTTATTATTTAAGTTACCTATCTTGTAAAGCATTTTTGGTCGGATTTTATTCGTTAACAATAAGAGGTAGTCATCCGTCTCGTTCATACAACATATTCATACATTTTGTATGAGTTCCATGCAATCTGTATGAATTTCTTCCATTTTCATAAATTTTGTTTGAGTTCCATACAATATTTATGAGTCTCATCCATTTTCATACATTTGTATGAGTTCCATACAATCTGTATGAGTTTAATTATGAGTTCCACACAATCTGTACGAGTCTCATCCATTTTCATACATTTTGTATGAGTTCCACGCAATCTGTATGGGTCTCATCCATTTTCATACATTTTGTATGAGTTCGATACAATCTGTATGAGTTTTATCCATCTTCATACATTTTGTATGAGTTTCATTAATTTTGTAGGAGTTTTAGAAATCCTACAGTTTGTATGACTTTTAAACATGAGTTTCATACACTTTTTATGATTATATCGCTAACAAATAATACACTTAAACATACTTAAGTACTAAGGGTTTTGAATTCATACATACAATTAATTGTTTACAATTAAATCTAGATCGGTGCATTGGATTTTAGACCAAACTTAAGACAGAGTACGACACAACCACAGACCATTATCAAGATAGACACCGCAAGGGTAGATTGCATAGAATCCAACATTATATAACTGTAATATATTTTTTACAAATATAAACATACTTTGACTTTGAAACACGTAAATTTGTATGAAACCAAGCGTTTTATTTTGTACCTACTATGCTATGAAATATCTGCATTCGCACGGCTACAGGTCTAGCGCTTAACTAAGTCAGTCCCTGAGGTATGGGAGCGGTACGGGAGGGGTGTTTTGTTAACATTATGTCACATGTCATCTGATAATTTGAGAGACGAAAACACCCCTCCCGTACCGCTCCCATACATCAGGGACTGACTCAGCACGTTCGGTGCTGAAAAACACACTCGAGGTGCTTTAAATGATACGTTTTGTATTGAAAATTTGATCATCAGCGAACGTGTTAAGCGCTAGACCTGTAGCTGATTTCAAAGAATTTTTACAGTTCAGTATGACGCAATTAGGCATTTTTCTCTGCCGTGCTTTCGCGAAGACGGCCGAGAGCGAACTGATTTAAAGTTTGCTAATAGGTGCATTGCACCTACCTCGGACAGGCAAAGTGACACGCGAAGTTGGTGCAATTGCGTTATCTAGTCTAATTATAGGTCTGTGGACACTACTAAGAAGTACTGTCCCTTTGATTAAGAATACAACCAGATCAGGTCGGCGCAAAAAATACGTCTCGGTAAATAACAGCTCACTTGAAAAGTGAGCTCTTATTTTATATTTGTATATGTGATAACTTTATTTGTAGCTCTTTAAGGTTGATTTTACACAAAATGTTGTTTAACCTATGTCTTTTAATTTCTAAGTGACAGGAGTAATTTATTGCTTTGCTCGTTTTTTATAAGAATAAGTATAAGATAATATTTTGAAGATTTGCTACTTTATTGCTAGGTGTCATGGTTGTAATTAGAATGAACTTAGAACTGTTTTACAACTTTTGTTTCAGTCCGTTAGTAAACAAATATAGCTGTATAAGTGCATATACCCACGCGGACGGTATGTAGCTTTGATTTTGTACGTGACCCGAAATCTAGTTGTATTCTTGATCGAAGTACTGTCACAACAGGAGACACAGTACAACAAAACTTAAAGGTACGATCGATGTGGTGTGGAGTACTGTAATTTTGTTTGGCCTTTGTCTACATTATGTAGTGTTGTCACAACAAAAAATTACATTAAAGTGGGATGTTCTCGCTTGTGACGCGAAATTATTATTTTTTTGGTGTTTTTTGTCCATTACAGCTCATCAACACTTCTTCAGATAGCGAAAGTTGATTTCGCGAGAACTAGGAGACTTAACACACGTGTTTTAATTGATAGTATCTCATAAATATCATCAGTTTAGCTACGATACCCATAATAAAAAAAAATACTTTAAAAATATGTTTAAGGGGTAAACTGATGATATTTATGAGATTACTATCAATTAAAACACGTGTGTTAAGTCTCGTAGTTCTCGCGAAATTAACTTTCGCTATCTGAAGAAGTGTTGATGAGCTGTAATGGACAAAAAACACCAAAAAAAAATATTTTCGCGCCTCAAGCGAGAGCATCCATCTTAATTTTAAAACAAGTGTAAAATGGACATAATATAACAAATTCGTTAATAACGGTATAACGGCTTCGTTATTAACGTTGCCGCTATCTGTAATAACGATAACATAAACGTTTAAAACAGTGATTAACTATATATATATCGATATGAAGCAGTATTGTCTATAACATTACAATATTGTTAACCTTAATATCAACTTAAAGTACTTATCTAACTGAGTAATCATATCACTATTGATATACAGGTTGTGTAAAAAAGCAATGTTTTAAAGAACATGGGCAACTCCCCCATACATTGTTTGACCCAACTTTTTTGACTAACGTAACGTACAGTTGAGATACTTTTGGTTATTGATAATATATGTATGTTAAGATAATGAAAAAGGTAATTTAATTTCTTACGTAGAAGTTGTGGGAAAGTAATGAAGCTTGTTGCGTTTTGTTTCACGCAAATGCAATGAGTTGATTTATCTAATTATTAGTTGTTTTAAGAAACCCAACTTTTGCTTCCCAACTTCTAAAAATATAAAAGTTCTTTAGAAAAATAGTACAAAAAACAACATTTAGAACCGCACTAATTACTTCCATGAAGGGGCCCTGGTTCATTTATTTTTGACCTGGGTCAAACTCTATTTTTTATAAATTTGTATTTGATTGAATGATGGAACTAGCAGATGGCCGCATACCTGATGTGAAGTGGTAACCTCTGCATATGAACAATGCATTATTTCACAGGTCACGTCTACCTAGGACGCGTACTATGCGGCATTGCACAGCACCCGCTACACTTAAACATAAAGAGTAAAGTCTCATGTGCCTGTAATTTCACCGGCACCCATACCCTTCAAACCGGAACACAGCAATGCGATTAATACAGCTTTGCAGCAGAAATAAGTATGGTGGTGTACTTCCCCGGATTAATTCATTCACAAAAGCTCTACTACTTATAGTTTTATAACTTCTATTAAAGTTGGGAACAAAACATTGAATGGAAGTTTTTTTTTTCACTTGAGACTTTCAATCTTTATGTCTCAGGGTGGCGGGCGCAGTGCAAAGCCGCATAGGGCGCGACCTAGGTGGACGTGACCTATGTGGTAATTGACTGTTAAAGGCAGAGGTTACCGCTTAATATCGGGTTGGTCTCAGGCGGGCCATCTGCTCGTTCCGTCACTCACGTTCAGCTTTAAAAAATGTAAAAAGAGTCCTTCAGGGCAGGCAACGCATTGGCAATACCTCTGGTGTTGCTGACATCTGCAACACCAGAGGCGACGGTAACCACTTACCATCAGGCGGGCCGTATGCCAGATTGTCGAGCCATTACAATATAGATATATATATAACAAAACTTGTTTTTTTACACACCCTATATTTTATATCTATACAATTATATGGCAATACTTACAATAACGTGAAAAATATGAAATAGTATTCGTGTGTCCGTATATCAAAAATAGTTTGTGCATGCACTTTGAGAGTATAATAAACACCCATTTTTACCAATCAATTATGATCAAGGCATCTAAAGCTAAGTTTCGGTGTCCTAGGAATATACCCCTCTGTCTCCTCATGTGGATGTCGTTATAGCCAACTTAGGGATTACACCAGAGGATGGGCAGACTTAACTGTACTACGTGCCATTTAGTTTTCTTTTTTAATTATTTTGAATGTATTTTATTTATAACTTAAGTGCCTAAATTATGTTTTTGTAAAAGTTTTTATGTTGCTGTTGTTATTTTTTATTTATTTTTCTGCTTTTGTCCTACTGTATTCGAAACAACGGAACTCCTCGATGGATAATAGTAGACTGGCCGCGTTTAGGCCCATTTTGATCAGCACACGGTTACGATCACTAACTTAACATAAGCAGTTTTCGATAGTTTTTTTTTATTAAATGCGTTTTCTCTATTTAAAATATGTATAGATTGGTGAAAATGGGCACATAAATATTTTCCCAACCAAGGGTCGATAAGTCCTAGATATACCGCCACCAACTTATTTGTAGAATTAAAATTTAGAATTAAAACTTTAAAAATCTGTAGATAAAATGACAATAAAAAATGTAGATAAATGGTTCTACAGATAAGTTGGTGGGTCGGTAGATGCACCAGTAAGCCACTTATCTACCGTTGGTGGAAGAGGCCTTGTGGCCAATAATTATAAAAATAAAATTCTTAAGTGAATTTTGAAGCGGCGATTAATACTTTTAAATTAGAAACTAAAGCTACAGTAAGAGTGTCAATTACACCAAACAGTGAAGATCTACCAGGGTCTCTGAATTGCGTACCATCCTAAGTATTTGTTTCTTTTTAACCAACGACGCAAAAACGACGATGTCTCTGACGTGTCTGTGTGTGTGTGTCTTTTGTGTGTGTATGTGTCTGTGTGGTTGTGTGTCTGTCTGTCTGTGGCATCGTAGCTCCCGAACGGATGAACCGATTTATATTTTGTTTTTGTTTGTTTGAAAGGTGAATTAGTCGCGAGTGTTCTTAGCTATGTTTGATCAAAATCGGTTGTTTTTAACCAACGACGCAAAAACGACGATGTCTCTGACGTGTCTGTGTGTGTGTGTGTCTTTTGTGTGTGTATGTGTCTGTGTGGTTGTGTGTCTGTCTGTCTGTGGCATCGTAGCTCCCGAACGGATGAACCGATTTATATTTTGTTTTTGTTTGTTTGAAAGGTGAATTAGTCGCGAGTGTTCTTAGCTATGTTTGATCAAAATCGGTTGAGCCGTTTCATTGCGTTGAGGGTTTTTTTAATTTTTACAAAATTAATAATTTGTTTTGGTAAGACACGGCACTGGCATATTCATGTAACTTACGCCTATTTCAATACCACCTAGATGTAATTAGCATAAGGCAAGAGATTTTAGAAGCGGTACGCGTTTCAGAGTCCCCGACCATTTAATATGCAAATCAAACATTTGTCCCAATGCGGGATTCGAACCCACAACCGTCTTCGGAGGTAAAAATACTATATATAGAATTCTAAGGCACCATTTTATCCTAAAAACTAAAATATTTACATTAACAGGTGAAAAGGCAAGGCTTAGTGCTGAGAGGGAGATCGAAGAATCACTTATTGTTGCAAATAACGTTGTTATTAATACTTCCGTTATTAACGACATCGTTACTAACGAAACTGTTAACAATGTTAGCTGACCGATGCGTGGCGTTATTATTGGCGGAACTGGTTACAAAATTACCGTTATTAACGAAACAGTTGGTTACATCGTTATTAACGGAACCGTTATTAACCAAAAAGTTGGTAACATCGTTATTAACGGAACCGTTATTAACCAAACAGTTGGTAACATCGTTATTAACGGAACCGTTATCATTAACGACCATGTCAGACTCGTTCGCGTTAACATCACTGTCGATAGCTGGCAGATTGTCAATGATAGAGCTTAGCGTTTCAACGTTTGTATCATCATTTTGGGACGAGCCGAGTTCGTTTTTCATACTATTAGCTCCTACAATAGCATTAGTTGCTGCATTCAGGCGGTTATCTTCAGAGATTCCCTCGTTATTCCCGTTATCGTTATTACCAGTAACAGCTCCATCGTTAACGTTACCGTTATTAACGGTAACAGTTCCATCGTTAACGTTACCGTTATTAACGGTAACAGCTCCATCGATAACGTTACCGTTATTAACGGTATCAGTTCCATCGTTAACGTTACCGTTATTAACGGTAACAGCTCCATCGTTAACGTTAACGTTACCGTTATTATCACTAATAGCGTTTAAATCTTCATAACAAGGTGGCATTTCGACGTTATTAGTAGCTTCCTGGTCAACTGTATCTGCACTACGTCGGTTTAACCCTTCCCTGCTCAGGTATTCCGGGGGCGGACCGTACAACTTGTACCTAACAGCTTCAGTATAAGACGGGGGTCGAACCGACCCATCGGGCATTACAGGGTAGTTCTCAAAATTAGCCCCCAACAGTCTAATAGTTCTACCATTTAGAGTGTACGTGTCATTCGCGTTTAACCTGACAAAGTCCAAGTCGTCTATGTTTATTTCGGCGACGTTCGGTGTGTCGGGTCTGGGGTCCGGGCGACCGAATCTAGGGATAGAAAGCTGGAAACGGCCTAGTTGGAGGGTTAACCTGGAACGAAAAAAAATAGAATATATTTATTAAAAATTCAAATTCAAATTCAAAATCTTTATTTCAGGCTAAGCCGTGGTGTGTCCGGCCCAAGAAAAGACCCCTCCATCTCCTCCCGTGGATGTCGTAAAAGCCGACTTAGGGATTACCCGGACTTGTTTGTAAGATTCGTTGGTATAAGATTTGTCATTTGTGAGTCAGTCGTGAGAAGCAATGGCGGCGATGTGCTCACCACTCGTCACGCCTATATTCCACGAAGGTGCAACCCACTAGGAAAAGAGGCCCATTGAGGCTTTGCCTACCCCTTCGGAGAAAAAGGCGTGTGTCTATGTATGTATGTGTTTATTTATTCGCCAATTCAGACAACACACTACAGTTTAATTTGTGTAGTTTGACGACCTCTGTGACGCGCCGGGCGAAGGATCGCCTGCGACGCAGGAGGTTGCGGTTTCGATTCCCACCTCGGAACAAATATTTGTACGATCTGCAGATATTTGTTGAGGGTGTTAGATAAAGATAAAAATATTTATTTGCTACAAAAAACACGGGGTACACAAAAGGTAGACAATGTATCTTACACCTTACACAAAAAAAGAGATAGTGAACACCAAATAAAATATAGGAAGAAAAGTAAAAAATAAAATAAAAATAACTATGCTTAAAGAAAAATACCCTCTGTGCGTCCCAGATCGCTGCAGCAAATTGGTTTTAGCTCAGCGTTGTGCTGGATAAGTTACTTAAAGTAAAATATCCAGCGCTGATTTTCAGCCAGTCTTTTGTGTTCTGGGTATTTTAAATGTATAATAAAAAGATATCTATCTATGTAATGTATTGCATTAAGTATATCAGTTATCTAGTACCCATAACACAAGCTCTGCTTAGCTTGGGGCTAGATAATGTTGTGTGAAATGTCAAGCATTATTTATTTATTATTTATTTAGTACATGAAGACGGATTTTTGACGGAAAAAATATATAAAGCTTTACTTCCCGCAGGGTATATAACCTTCTTGCAAGACTTGGCGGCTTTGTTATAGGCTTTCTTCTTAATCCGTGCATCCGAGGTTTTACCGTTTCTTGCGTCGACCCAGGCTAGGTAGGCCACACGTTTTTGCGCTTCCGCGCTAGCACACGCGGGACTGAACCATGGGCGAGCATTGTCTGAAGGTGATGCATCGGAGAATGGAATACAATACTCCATTGCTCTTTTGATCACGTCCGTAACGGCACACAGTAGAACCAATGTATGGAGCGGGTCGGACATAGCCAACTAAAAAAAGTTGATGTCAAAATGTGTTAATCTAATAATGCTATCATGTGCATCTAAGTATTCTCTAATCAAGTCATTCTCGGAACTTTTGCTGTAAGTGCAATATTTAATTAATAAATTAAGGAAACGTTGATATTTTTCATTATTTAGTATGAAAACGAATATTCAAATAGCCATAACTTCGTATTTTCCTACGTTTTCGGAATACGGTTTATTTACAGTAATCTACACATACACATCTTCAATATGCACTCGAAACATGGCACGCCAAACGCACAACTGACCAAGGTACAGGATGTCCTATTTTAAATTAAAAACATTATAAAAGTATAGCAACAAATTTCATTTATTTACTCATATACAGTTCCAATTACCAATAAAAAGGGGCCAAAATCATGCACACACCGAAAAATAAAGGATGTTCTATTTTAAAAATATTATATTACAAAACGTAATATATTAATATTATTTTATAATAACTATGGGGAATTATATAATATGGTAATACATATTTCTATTACTAGGAAGAATTAGGAATTAAAATTAAAATATTGTTTTTTATATTACGTTAGCAATTCTCGCTAAACGTAATTTAGAGCTTTTATCGAGTGTGCGTTCCAATTACCGATAAAGAGGTGCAATGTTTTATGCACACACAACTAGATAGAGGATGTTCTATTTTAAAAATATAACATTATAAAACGTAATATTAAAATGTTATTTTTATATAAAAGCAATTTATATGTTTATATTGGTAGTGACAATAAGTAACGTAATATAAAAATATTGTTTATAAATAATGTTACCAATTCTCGCTAAATGTCATTTACAGCTTTTTACGAGTGTGCGTTCCAATTCCAGATAAAGAGGTGCAATGGTTTATGCAAAAACAACTAGATACAGGGTGTTCTATTTAAAAAATATAACATTACAAAACGTGATATTCAAATTTTATTTTTTTATTAACTATGGGAATATTATATTAAAGCAATTTATATGTTTATATTGATAGTGAGAATAAGTAACGTAATTTAAAAATATCGTTTTTAAATAATGTTAGCCATTCTCGCTAAATGTAATTTACAGCTTTTTACGAGTGTGCGTTCCAATAACCAATAAAGAGGTGCCACGTTTTATGCACAACCGCAAGATAGAGGTGATAGAGATCTTTTTGAAAAATATTACATTATAAAACGTTACATAAAAATATATTTTTTATATTACATTACCAGTTCTTACTAAACGTAAATTCAACTTTATACGAATGTGTCTCTTGAAAACAGGGTTGTTCTTTGCTTTTTAAAGTTTCAATATAATTCGGTCTGTTTTAATAAAATTGACCACGAAATTATTTATAATAGAATTTACGCTTAATTAATAGTTTGACAACCAAAATTAGATGAAAAGGGTTCTCTTCAGGTAACAGAAAGACAATAACCTCACTAATTAGGTAGTACAATTACCTACCTAAATATGTTGTACTGGTGTTATAAAAACTGAATTATAAGCTACAAAACAAAGCTCATAATCACTGACAACTTATTTAGACTCATTTATTAAGTACCTAATTAGTGAGGCTATTATCATTCTAACCTACCTGAACCTAACAGTTTTGGGTAGAATTGCGGTTTTAATTAATTTTAGTTAATTTATGGGTGAGCAGATCTGATGGGTTTTATAAAATAGATCGCATAACATTGAAACTTTCCGAAAATTCTCAACAGCCTGTTTTCAAGAGACCCTCGCACATTCGCGTAGAGTTAATTTAGGTTTAGCGAGAATTGGAAACGTAATATAAAAATAATATTATATATGTAATATCTTTAGAATAACACTCTATTTTGTGGTGTATATATGAAACGTGGGACCTCTTTATTGGTAATTGAAACGCACACAGCTCTAAATAACATTTAGCGAGAATTAATTATTATTATTTTATTATTTTATAACGTAACATAAAAACGATATTTTATATTAAACATAAAAACGATATTTTATATTACGTTACTAATTCTTGCTAATAATTTACTTAAATATTAATAAATTAATATTTTTAATATTAATATTTCCTTAAATATTATTCTATATTTCCTTATACTATATATTCTCATAATTAATATAAAAATTAAAATTTTATATAACGTTTTGTAATGTAATATTTTTCAAATAGAACAGCCATCGTCTATCTTGCGGTGTGTGCATAAAACGTGGCATCTCTTTATTGGTAATTGGAATGCACACTCGCAAAAAGCTGTAAATAACATTTAGCGAGAATTGGTAACATTATATAAAAAACAGTATTTTTATATTACGTTACTTATAAGTCACTACCAATATAAACATATAAATTGCTTAAATATAACATTCCCATAATTAATATAAAAATAATATTTTAATATTACGTTTCGTAATGTTATATTTTTAAAATAGAACATCCACTATCTAGTTGTGTGTGCATAAAAAATTGCACCTCTTTATCGGCAATTGGAACGCACACTCGATAAAAGCTCTAAATTACGTTTAGCGAGAATTGATAACGTAATATAAAAACAATATTTTAATTTTAATTCCTAATTCTTCCAAGTAATATAAAAATATGTATTACTATATTATATAATTCCCCATAGTTATTATAAAATAATATTAATATATTACGTTTTGTAATTTAATATTTTTAAAATAGAACATCCTTTATTTTTCGGTGTGTGCATGATTTTGGCCCCTTTTTATTGGTAATTGGAACTGTATATGAGTAAATAAATGAAATTTGTTGCTATACTTTTATAATGTTTTTAATTTAAAATAGGACATCCTGTACCTTGGTCAGTTGTGCGTTTGGCGTGCCATGTTTCGAGTGCATATTGAAGATGTGTATGTGTAGATTACTGTAAATAAACCGTATTCCGAAAACGTAGGAAAATACGAAGTTATGGCTATTTGAATATTCGTTTTCATACTAAATAATGAAAAATATCAACGTTTCCTTAATTTATTAATTAAATATTGCACTTACAGCAAAAGTTCCGAGAATGACTTGATTAGAGAATACTTAGATGCACATGATAGCATTATTAGATTAACACATTTTGACATCAACTTTTTTTAGTTGGCTATGTTCGACCCGCTCCATACATTGGTTCTACTGTGCGGCATCAGCACAGACCGTCGGGTCACAAGAAGAAAAGCAGGTTTGTCGCCAAGGATAAGAAGCGAATAAGTGTCGCATCTCATCCCAATCTGCTGACTTGTAACGCCACACTCGCCTACTACCTCTGGGCGAGGGATCGGGTGGCGAGTATGAAGATACAGACCTCGCCACACAGTGTTCTGATGTTCCCAAAGGGGGCATCACAGATACCGAGTGGCGATCCGACTCGTTCATAACATACTTTAGAGTTCCCCGGGGACGAGGAACAGTTAACTGTTACAGATAAAACTAAGGATATGTTTTTCTCACAGGACTCTTGAGGCACGTGTTGGAGTTATTTTGAGGGATGCTACGAGTGAAATAGTATTGGAATACCTCTGTCGGTCCAGTTGATCCATAACTCTCTCCAGCGTGTTCCGCCTCATGCTGCGGCGCCGGAAGAACTCTATAGGCGTCGCCATGTAGTTCAAGTCTCGACCTGAAACATCAATTGTAGTTGAGAGGGCATGAGCTGATGGAGTGGCGTCGTAACTCTTATTCATTAGGTAGTTGTCGAAAGGGCGGCCGCGAATGCATCTCCACGGGCTCCGGTTGAGTCGGCACCTTGTAGCTCTGAGCACATACCTAGGTCAGGTGTCTCGGGGTTGGCGAACAGGAACTCTGTGTTGAGGTCGCAGTAGGTCGGCGAGCGGTAGTTGTCGAGGGGGCGGCCACGAGTGGGCGAGCTCCAGAGCTCGCGCGCACGCTCTGCATCTCCACGGGCTCCGGTTGAGTCGGCCCCTTGTAACTCTGAGCACATACCTAGGTCAGGTGTCTCGGGGTTGGCGAACAGGAACTCTGTGTTGAGGTCGCAGTAGGTCGGCGAGCGGTAGTTGTCGAGGGGGCGGCCACGAGTGGGCGAGCTCTGGAGCGAGCTAGCGCGCACGCTCTGCATCTCCACGGGCTCCGGTTGAGTCGGCACCTTAAATAACAAGTTTTTTTTTAAAAATATATATTATTTAATACAAGCTGTTCTGAAATTAGTGGTCGGAACCGTGTGATGATCGAAATGTGCCTAAACACGGCCAGTCTACTATTATCCATCGAAGAGTTCCGTTGTCCACCCTCCGTCTCCATCATCAGATCAAAAGAAGAAAGAAGAAAGCCTTTAACAAAGCCGCCAAGTCCTGCAAGAAGGTGATACGGAAGGCTCGCTTCGATCGGATTGGCCGCTTGGGAGCTAAGCTTGCCGCATACCCTGCGGGAAGTAAAGCTTTCTGGTCCCTGGCTAAGTCGGAGGAAGCGAACTTCAGCCGCCCTTCACTCCCTCCACTTCAGAAACCGGATGGGTCCCTAGCTCACGCTGCGGTTGAGAAAGCAAATTTATTTGCTACTCAATTTGCGGAGGCTTCGCGTCATGACACCTCTGGCGAAACTCCACCCAGCCTTCCTCGGTGCGAAGCTTCAATGCAGGAAATTCGCATCCAGCAAAAGGAAGTGCTCAAAACGCTACGTAGTCTCGACGTGAATAAAGCTAGTGGTCCGGATGGTATCTCAGTAATAGTGTTAAAAAACTGTGCCCCTGAGTTGTCTCCAGTACTAACGCGACTTTTCCGCCTCTCATTGAAAACTGGTGAAGTTCCAAAGTCTTGGAAGTTCGCTAACGTGCAACCTGTGCCTAAGAAAGGCAGTCGTGCTGACCCTTCAAACTACCGCCCTATCTCGGTCACCTCCCTACTATGCAAATGTATGGAGCGTGTACTGAATAGGAAGGTCCTTGCATACCTTGAAGGTAAGGACGTCCTCAGTGATCGCCAATACAGGTTTCGCCGAAACCGGTCTACTGGGGTTTCTAGACCTTTGTGCTCCATCTTCGGCCACATCGTCACTTACCAACAGGTAAGATTGTGCTCAAACAAAGGTCTATCAATGAAAATCTCGATGCGGCGATGAGGTTCTCGTTAGAGCCACACCTCGCAAGGGAAGCTAGGGAAGCTGCAGCGGTAACAAACCTGTCGATATCTTGAAGAGAAGATGGAGGAGAGACGCGCCAGTCCGCGCGGTTCAGGCAACTCCGTTACACACTGAAATATAAATAAAATTTACAATCAATATACATAACATATCACCCAACAGTCACACACATAGTCCTGATCCCACAATAGGATTCCCTGTGTCGTGGGTATAAAGAAACTACGAGTACCACGGTACCATAACATACAGACACGGAACAAATATTTGCAGATAATACAAACATTTGTCCCGATGACAAACGAAGCCGCAACCTTTCGAATCTGAGCCGGCTACTCGCTCAACGCGACATCCACGGGAGTAGACGGAGGGTCTATTCTTAGGCGGACACAACTTTCAATAAGAGCTTGTATATCACGCATAATGGATCACCCATAGAGTTCGAATGCGGAAAAAAGGGAGTTCTTTAACATTAAGAGCTTATATATTGACCTGCACTTCCGGCGTAGTAGTGACATGGATAGGACTCTGCTGCGGAGAGGCGGTTCGATTCTCTTCCAGGAGCCGGGACGCTTCATAGCAGGGCGGGAAACGATGCGCCTGAAAATGTCGGATATTAAAATTGGTGGATGAATAATTGACGTGGATTGGCCGATGCTGATTGCTGCGGGTGTGGGGATGACTACATCGGAAAGGTGGATGACTAATTGACGTGGATTGGCCGATGCTGATTGCTGCGGGTGTGGGGATGACTACATCGGAAAGGTGGATGAATAATTGACGTGGATTGGCCGATGCTGATTGCTGCGGGTGTGGGGATGACTACATCGGAAAGGTGGATGAATAATTGACGTGGATTGGCCGATGCTGATTGCTGCGGGTGTGGGGATGACTACATCGGAAAGGTGGATGAATAATTGACGTGGATTGGCCGATGCTGATTGCTGCGGGTGTGGGGATGACTACATCGGAAAGGTGGATGAATAATTGACGTGGATTGGCCGATGCTGATTGCTGCGGGTGTGGGGATGACTACATCGGAAAGGTGGATGAATAATTGACGTGGATTGGCCGATGCTGATTGCTGCGGGTGTGGGGATGACTACATCGGAAAGGTGGATGAATAATTGACGTGGATTGGCCGATGCTGATTGCTGCGGGTGTGGGGATGACTACATCGGAAAGGTGGATGAATAATTGACGTGGATTGGCCGATGCTGATTGCTGCGGGTGTGGGAATGACAACATCGGAAAGGTGGATGAATAATTGACGTGGATTGGCCGATGCTGATTGATGCGGGTGTGGGGATGACTACTTTGGAAAGGTGTATGAATAATTGACGTGGATTGGCCGATGCTGATTGCTGCGGGTGTGGGGATGACTACATCGGAAAGGTGGATGCCCTCAATCCTACTTCATCATTTTCACATTTCAAAAGTCCAGTGTGAATTTTGCTACTAAATTTAGTGTACATTTTGTGATAAAATCCAGTGTACATTTTGTGATAAAATCCAGTGTACATTTTGTGATAAAATCCAGTGTACATTTTGTGATAAAATCCAGTGTACATTTTGTGATAAAATCCAGTGTACATTTTGTGATAAAATCCAGTGTACATTTTGCGAAGTGTTCATTTTGAGAAAACGCACTGTATACGGTTATGCGAAAAAATCGAGTACATTTTGCGACTGAGCCATTTAATCATGCCGATAGCCAGTTTTATACTGCTTTTTAATCATGCCGATAGCCAGTTTTATACTGCTTTTTAATCATGCCGGTAGCCAGTTTTATACTGCTTTTTAATCATGCCGATAGCCAGTTTTATACTGCTTTTTAATCATGCCGATAGCCAGTTTTATACTGCTTTTTAATCATGCCGATAGCCAGTTTTATACTGCTTTTTAATCATGCCGATAGCCAGTTTTATACCGCTTTTTAATCATGCCGATAGCCAGTTTTATACTGCTTTTTAATCATGCCGATAGCCAGTTTTATACTGCTTTTTAATCATGCCGATAGCCAGTTTTATACTGCTTTTTAATCATGCCGATAGCCAGTTTTATACTGCTTTTTAATCATGCCGATAGCCAGTTTTATACTGCTTTTTAATCATGCCGATAGCCAGTTTTATACTGCTTTTTAATCATGCCGATAGCCAGTTTTATACTGCTTTTTAATCATGCCGGTAGCCAGTTTTATACTGCTTTTTAATCATGCCGATAGCCAGTTTTATACTGCTTTTTAATCATGCCGGTAGCCAGTTTTATACTGCTTTTTAATCATGCCGATAGCCAGTTTTATACTGCTTTTTAATCATGCCGATAGCCAGTTTTATACTGCTTTTTAATCATGCCGGTAGCCAGTTTTATACTGCTTTTTCCTCATTTCATCATTTTCCCATATCATCATACGATATCGGCTCTATGCTGCTTATTCCCACTTATTACAACTTGAAATAACGGACCACACAGATATCCAACCTGATATTAAGCGGTACCCTCTGCCTATGAACAGTGCATATCTCACAGGTCACGTCCACCTACGACGCGCCCTATGTGGCATTGCACTGCGCCCGCCACCCTGAGACAAAAAAGTCTCATGTGCCTGTAATTTCACCGGCACCCATACCCTTCAATCCGGAACACAGCAATACAAGCACTACTGCTGTGCGGCAGTAATAGTTATGGTGGTAGTACTTCCCCGGACAAACTCTAGTCATAAAAAAGCTCTGCAACTACTAAATATTGACGGATTGGGTTGATGATTAACAAACGCTGGTTTTTGTATGTAGATGACTTATTTGGGTCGATGCTAGAAAGCAGGTGACTAATGCAGGGGGGTGGTTGACTAATGCGGGGTGGTGGTTGACTAATGCGGGGTGGTGGTTGACTAATGTGGGGTGCAGGTTGACCAATGCGGTATGATGGTTGACCAATTCGGGGTGCAGGTTGACCAATGCGGGGTGATGGTTGACCAATGCGGGGTGCAGGTTGACCAATGCGGAGTGATAGTTGAACAATGCGGGTCGGTGGATGCAGGAGGTACCTGCGCATACTGCATAGTATAGTGCTGCCGCGTGGCTCGGTCCGCGTGGGTGTACCCGCGTAGCGCTGCTCGCTTCATGTGCATCTTGCATATCGCGGACACGAGTAGTACCACCGCTATCATGAATATTAGCGCGCACGCTGGAACAGATAGACAGACAACATGTCACAAAGGTTCCAAATGAAACACCTGTAGATGGCTCCCATCGGCGCTATAACCGAGTTGATAGTGGCCACAAATTTCCTCTCCAGCGTCGAAGCTCGTTAGTAAGTATTTATTCGCTTAAAAATATGGTAATTACAATGTTTTTTATAGATATTTAGTTTCACATATTTTAACTAGTTACTGCTAGCGAGCAAATATTTAGTAGGTATACAAATTTAAAAAAGAAAACAATATAATTATGTCAATAGGTACTATATTTTTTTTATATTCTGTGTGAATTTTTCAGTAACTCATTGCAGCTTAGTAATAAATAAAGCGCTAGTACAGACGAACACTCTGTGTGTATTATGTAAACACTCACCTGTGACGGTGTAGACGGTGGACTGTATGAACCCATAGTCATCAGGAGCGTGTCTGTCCTCGAATAAAGCGCTAGTACAGACCAACACTCTGTGTGTATTATGTAAACACTAACCTGTGACGGTGTAGATGGTGGACTGTACGAACCCATAGTCGTCAGGAGCGTGTATGTCCTCGAATAAAGCGCTAGTACAGACCAACACTCTGTGTGTATTATGTTAAACACTCATCAGTGACGGTGTAGATGGTGGACTGTACGAACCCATAGTCGTCAGGAGCGTGTATGTCCTCGAATAAAGCGCTAGTACAGACCAACACTCTGTGTGTATTATGTTAAACACTCACCTGTGACGGTGTAGATGGTGGACTGTATGAACCCATAGTCGTCAGGAGCGTGTCTGTCCTCGAATAAAGGCGGGTACTCATCCGCGAAACCTGAAAAACCAAGCGAAAATGTAAGCTACATACATACACGCACGCCATTTTCCCCGAATGGCTAAGCAGAGCCTTAATTGACCTCTTTTCACAGTGGGTTGCAAATGGGAGTAGAGCTTTTTGTGAAAGAGTTCATCCGGGGAAGAAATAATAAATAAATAATGCTGGACAGTTCACACAACATTATCCAGCCCCCAAGCTAAGCAGAGCTTGTGTTATGGGTACTAGATAACTACTCACTTAGTTTTCGGTTGAGTGATTGGAAGATGGACTCTCCTAGTTGTTGAGTGATTGGGAGATGGACTCTCCTAGTTGTTGAGTGATTGGGAGATAGACTCTCCTAGTTGTTGAGCGATTGGAAGATGGACTCTCCTAGTTGTTGATTGATTGGGAGATGGACTCTCCTAGTTGTTGAGTGATTGGGAGATGGACTCTCCTAGTTGTTGAGTGATTGGGAGATGGGCTCACCTAGTTGTTGAGTGATTGGGAGATGGGCTCACCTAGTTCTTGAGTGATTGGGAGATGGACTCACCTAGTTGTCGAGTAATCGGGAACTCGTCGCAGCACGCCGGCTGGCGACATAAAGGCATAGATCCACGACAGCAGGCCGAAGAGGAAATGCAGCGACCAGAGCTACAGTTTAGCTTGTCGCTTCCTGAATTGGAGGAAAAAACTCTTTATATTTTACAGGAAAATTATAAATAAGTTCGTAACATTAGTAATTTTTTATATTATTATAGGACAATTATATTGTTTATAACCAAACAATGTAAAAATATGTCATATATTTTCTAGAACAAAATTTAAAGTTAGACAAAGCTTTTGCAAATAAAATGTTTACATATGATTGATATAAAATATTTTAGATTTTATCATATTTTAGCCAAAAACAAAAAACTTTAAATTATACACCTAAACCTTCCTTATAAATCACTTAGTCCATTGGACAAAACCGTATGGTAATCCATTCCATGGTTTTTGAGTTTATCGCGTTCAGACAGAGACAGACGCGACGCGACAATCTCAACCGGTGCGCGATTCGCAGAACGTATAGAATACTTACTAGCACAAACATTAAGCACACGTACGCGGCCAGCATCAATATTGTCTTTACCTGGGTGTTTTAGTACAATTTTCCCTAATAACCATTTTGGTGGAGGTAAATTATCTTCTCTTATAATAACTACATCATCAATTTCAGGCTCATCTCTTTTAGTACACCATTTATACCTCTTGTTTAATGTCACAAGATATTCTTTAGACCACCTTTTCCAGAAACTATCTAACATTTTGTGACATAACCTCCACCTACTGATTCCTGTGGTAAGATCTCGTGAATAGTCCTCGTCCGGTGTAACAATAAGAGGTTCTCCGACGAGAAAATGATCAGGTGTTAAAGGAAGTGGGTCGCTAGGATTATCTCTCAAATAGGATATTGGACGGGAATTTAAGCAAGCTTCAATCTGACTGAGAACTGTTGTAAGTTCTTCAAATGAAATCGTGGTATCTCCGATCACGGTTTTTAAATGAGTCTTGGTAGATCGAACCCCTGCCTCCCATAGGCCCCCGAAGTTAGGGGCATGTGGTGGTATAAAATGCCACTTTGTGCTGTCGCACACTATAGCGGCCAGCACGCAACACGTCCCGCACCAGAACGCACCGCGTCCCGCACCACAAAGCACCGCGTCCCGCACCAGAACGCACCGCGCGCGCACTGCTCGGGCCTGACAAGTTGCAACTTACTAGCACACACATTGTAGTCGCACAGCTCGGGCGCCTCGTCCTCGCCGTAGAGACAATCCCTGCGTCCATCGCACACGTACGCGGCCAGCACGCACCGCGTCCCGCACCAGAACGCACCGCGCGCGCACTGCTTCGGACCTGACAAGTTGCAACTTACTTTAACCAGAAATTTATGAGCAGATGTTTTTGAAATTTTTGGGTGTGTGCTATGGAATTAACTCTCAACAGGATCAAAAAGAGCAGCGCAAGTAACATACAAAATTATTTATGTTATGTTATGTTATGTTATGTTTTAGCCACCTTAAATTAAAGAGGCGGCAAGAATCTCGGCAAACTGTTATAGTCAAGTCAAGATGTACATCCGTGCTTGCAAAAGTTCCGGTCGCTCTGAATTGTTTATATATTGTTAGGACCTTAACCAATATTAAAAAACCAGATTTGCAGACCCTTTCTTCACTAAGATATTGAGCAATAACTGAAGAAAAAAGTTTCATGCTTTTTTGGGCACACCGCCGCTCGCACGGCACTTTTAAAATTGCAAATCTGGTTTTTTAATATTGGTTAAGGTTCTAAAAACAGACTGACCGGCTATCTATCGCATCCAATTTGCAATTTGGATGCGATAATCGCGCAATTCTTGCCATCGCATTGCTATTGCAAGATACGTAATAAGGTAGTGGAACTTTTGCAAGCACAAAATAGCCCTTGACTGGACTATTAATAATAGAGCTTACCTTTAGTCTGTACGAGGATGTGTTTAGTGACACTGAACGGCGGAGCTGAACACAAGTACTGTCCGCTGTCAGAGAGCACTAGGTCCTGCTTCATCAGCTTACTGCTGGTGGTCGGGCCGGCTGGCTCCAGGGTATAAGGCCTGCAAGTCAACATGGCATTGTGTGAGCATTAAGACGACCCCGCACTAAACGTGTTCTTTCGTTTCTAAAACTTTCCGTGTTCTACCGCCTCTACAACGGGGAAGGCTCTGACGAGCTTTTCAATCTCATCCCCGTATCGAGATTTTACTATCGCTCTTCCCGGCACCGTGACAAAGCTCATCCACACATCATAGAGCCCTGGGTTTCTCGTACGACTCGTTTCTCGAGATCATTTCTTCCCCATACCTATAAACAATGGAATGAGCTTCCATCTGAGGTTTTCCCGCTTGGTTACGACATGTGTCGCTTCAAGAAAAATGTTCATAAATTCCTTCAGGGTAGGCAGCGCATCTACAATACCCCCGGTGTTGCCGGTGTCTATAAGCGACGGTGACCACTTTACATCAGGTGGGCCGTAAGCTAGTTTGCCTGATAGATTCCTTAAAAAAAATGTTTCCGTTCTACCTTTATAATGCGAACTGCTAAGGAGTGGAATACACTACCGTAGTCTGTCTTTCCTGAAAACTATAATCTGGGTATCTTCAGGCTACAGTGAATAGATGCCTTCTAGACCTTGGTTCTCCATCTTCGGCCACATTTTCACTTACCGACAGGTGAGAACGTGGCCAAACAAAGGTCTATCAAAGTGTTAAGAAAAACCCTGTTGCTATTGGTTTAAGACGCTATGTTTAAATGTTGGAGTTGTTGCGTTACACGCTCACTCAGTAACAGTAAAAGTTACAAACTTGAGGGTATTGTTTAGAATCGTGCCGCACGAATTAAGGGGGGAGGGTGGGGGGGGGGGGGGAGGGGGGAGGGTCTGAGGTGACGCCCCCCCCTAGAGTGGGGATGTGAGGCAACTTATAGTTTTGGAGAAAAAAAATAAAGAAGTTTTGAGGTTAAGTATGTTTTTTTTTGTGAGGTTAAGTATGAAGTTATATAATTGGATCTGTCGGACTCCGGTATGGGCTCTCGCCAGTACTCTCGCGAGGTTGCACCCTGAGTGTCGCTTCACCCAGCTTGCTTGTCGCTTGCTCCGCTCAGGACCTCCCACGCGAGCTACTGGCTCCGCCTTTTTATATACACTCTAGGGGCGTGACGCACAAGACCACGTGGAGTCGGGGTGCTCCGTGTCGGTTCTGTCACTTATTTTGAACCTAACCTACTCATGTCGGAATGCCCTGAGTCGATTCTGAGTCTCATACCGGAGTCCGTCACTTCCAATTATAAAACTTCTTACTTAACCTCACATAAAATTCATACTTAACCTCAAAACTTCTTTATTTTTTTTCTCCAAAACTATAAGTTTCCACACATCCCCACACTAGGGGGGGGCGACCCCTACCCCACTCCACCCCTCCCTCCCACTCTCCCCCCTTAATTCGTGCGGCACGATTCTAAACCCAACCCAATATTAAGTATATATTTTTATAGTATTCAGTAGTAATACATTACTTAGCTGAGTTCTAGACAAAAAAAAAAAACTAGTATCAAAACAAAGTTTTATCATTTGTCGCTTACAGTAACTTCGAGCTGAAGAAATTAGCTCATCTCTTCCCGGGTTCAAGTGAGCAATAACGCTGTCACTGTCTTGCAGCTATTGTTTTCTTGATAGACTCCACCCGTTCGATAGTTTAACATATCGCCTTAAATTATTCTATTCCAAATGACGTTTTGCGATTACCTAATTTACTGACTACATTAATTGAGTATTGTCAACGCTACTACGGACAGAAGAGATGGTCCAGAATGTGGTCTTAATTATCACGTCAAATTTGCATGAGCTACTTGGATGCCACTCTAATGACGCCATCGGATACACTTCAACAGTGTTACCAACACCCCAAAGTGCTGCCCCAATAATTTAAGGAGCAGGGCTGGTTGGGGTAGGGTTACCACAATATACCCAACAGTGGGATGAAATAAATGGCCTTTTTTTATGTCCTGGTACAGGTCTAACCCACCCCAAATGAAGCTTATTGTGATCGCCAGGGTCACCATACCTCAGAAAAACCATGAACCAGAAACAATAAGAAGAATATGTTTATTAATTTTCAAGTGTAAACCTTTAAATGTAACCCATAAATTCCATTCCAACGGGACTCGAACTCGCACCTTCCGCATTGGCGCTATAGTTTAGTTGATAGTGCCCACTTTCTTCTTTGTCATAGCTCGTTCTATGGCCAAATTCGTGAAGGCATCGCCGATCACAGGCCAGGGTGCGGGTTCGAGTCCCACTGGAACGGAATTTTTGGATTACATTTAAATTGAATAAGAAGAATATGTTACCTCTGCCCCATAGTGCCGTTGCTAACATAGTTCCACACATAGCTCTTCGGAGCTGCATCTCCTCGTAACTCGCAGACCAGGGTGAGGTTGTCATGTACTCTCTTCACGAGCACATCCGTGTACTCAGGGTCCCCTGGGCTGTATAGTACTAGGGTCGGTGGAAAAATTGGCTCCGATGTACCTGGAAAGTTTTATTTATTTTTTAAAGTAATAAATTGCTAGACCTAGTATTAACTTGGAATTTAGCATTAATACCATAATAAAAATAATACAATCTAAAATGAAGTGACAGAATATTCGGTACCGTTAATTTTTAATAAACATACAAAACAAGAATTCTTCAAGGTTTTTCCTAACATTTATAGCTAACAGCCATAAATACAAGGTAAGGCTTGAAGTTAATTAATAAATGAAGCTCGCAAACACAAAATCAAGGTCTTATTAGGCCAAAAAAAGCCTAAAATTCTAATGTCTTTTCGACTAATTGGGACTACACCATACATTTAAATTGAACTTACATGATTGTGGATAGTATAGAACAGGAATAACACACAAAAATATGTATTTACGCAGCGAAAACATTTTTATTTACTGATAATACATTTTTACGTCCAGACACTCAACATAGATTCGCCATTTTTATTTTTTGTTTCTTTTTTTCATTCGCGGTTCGTCCAATCCAATTTCACGTTACGGAAGAAGCATAGACGTAGAATTTTTTCGCTACGCTAAATAGACAAACGAAGCGTGGGAGAGAGAAGTCATTTTTAAATGTACCCCGTGCAAGAAGAAAAGTGACAGCAACAATGTATTGAATTTGACATGTTTTGCTTGAGTGCATGCCCATACCGGACGGTCTCTTGTGCAGTTTAACTAATTTCGTAATTTTTTTAGTAATCTTACTATTAAATAACAAATATTACTGTGCAGTTTAACTAATTTCGTAATTTTTTTAGTAATCTTACTATTAAATAACAAATATTACTTTGTATGACAATGGTGTCATGTTCAGTTTGTGACTGTGAATATACAAGACGTAATTATCCGGGAAAATACACGTTTCACAGGTAAATAATAGATTATTGGTAGTTCGATTGTATTGCTTATTTTATCAATTCTGCTTTAGTAAATGGCCTAAAAACCAGTTTCATTCGTAGATTAGGACTTTCCCTTATATTTTTTAATAATATTTCGTTGCTGCACCTAGAAATAAACAATATTTTATGTAAAATATAAAAATGTTTGATTTCGATAGGGCTTGACCAAGTGATGACGTCAGAAATATCGATAGTCCTATTGCAGTCTATATCGTAGTATAATGCGCATCATGTAAAAAGAACGCTGGCGGTCAAGCTTCTTCAGGCGTTCCAGCGTTCGTTTTAAGAGATTACTTACTTTTCTACTTATTTAAGAGATGTATACCTATGCATTCACTGAGTGCCTACCTAGTTTACTACTTTTTACATGAAGCGCACTATACCTAACTATAAAATAAATTTTTGTCCATCCTAGAATGGAGGTTTACTTTGTTTGGAGTAAATATGTGTGCTCTGTTAACATTTTACCGTTTTTTTAAAAATCTATAATAACCAGGTGGACATTGAGGTGTGTGTTTTTGTATTGACTATTGAAAAGGTAAGTTTAAAGCACCACAGTGTTTTATTGCAGTTTGTGTAGTAGATATTTTGGAGTAAATATTTACGTTGTTGTACACACGCCTTTTTCCCGAAAGGGTATATTTATTTTTTATTTTTTATAAATAAATATTGTTTATTTCTGCTTAATAAAATAATAGGTAACAAATTAAATTTAAATATACCCCAGAAATTCCGTTCCAGCGGGACTCGAACCTGCACCCTCGCCTGTGATCAGCGATGCCTTTACTTTCGAACTTTGAACAGAAGGTTTCCAATGAAACACCTGTAGATACAGCACTATCAACTTGGCGCTATAGCCGAGTTGATAGTGCCCACAAATTTCGTCTCCAGCGTCATAGCTCGATCTATGGCTAAATTGTTTAAGGCATCGCTGATGACAGGCGAGGGTGCGGGTTCGAGTCCCACTGGAACGGAATTTTTGGGTTACATTTAAATTTAATGTTATCCATAAAGCGTGGTTTACACTTGAAAAATAATAAACTTTGGGGTAACAAATTGTCTATAGATAAAGTAACAGAGTGAAAAATTATATGGGCGTAGCACGGCTGATATAAAATGTTTTTGTGCTTTCAGATTTCCAAGTAATCCTTTGCTACGAGAAAAATGGTTATCGGTTATAAGAAGAGTGGGATGGACTCAAATAAGAACTCCACTAGGTATATGCAGCAAACATTTTAAGTTTAAATTTAAAAGGGAAACTCTAAGATCCCACCTATAAATAAAACTAATATTTAGGGGTCAATAAATAATAAAGGTTTATTTATTAACTGTATTCAAAATTCTCTTTATGACGTCAAATCTGCCAAACTGTGTTATTCATGAAAGACTTAATCTGCATTAAGATGTATTTATCTACTATACACATCACGGACGGATGATGAATTCTATCGACAATGTAAAAGTGTTGGTCGAGGACAACACTATTTTTAACTCGGACATAGACTTTCACCAACACGTGCACATATTTTTTTTGGTTCCATCTTCGATCTCTGATTGTAGATCTAGTACATATACTAAATCTATGGGAAGAAGTTACGGAGCCACAGAACATGCACAGAACAGACTAATACTCTCCGAATCGGGGCCATATCGAAGCCGCAGCGTATACGTAGAAGGAGGTTTTTAAAAAATTACTCTTGCTCCAATGACTTCCTGTCTAGGAAGATGGACTAAAGGCATGGAACTAAGGCTAAAAACGAAACGTTAGCGATTATACCAGTCTCATTCTTTTATATGAATGTATTCATGTGTCGGAATGAGACAAGCATAAATCTATCTGTTCTTATTTGTTAGTCGTACCAGGCCAAAGGCAATTTTAGTAGTAGTAGAGCTTTTTTGTGAAAGAGTTCGTCTGGGGAAGTACTACCACCGTACCTATTTCTGCCGCAAAGCAGTAGTGCTCGCATTGCTGTGTTCCGGTTTGAAGGGTAAGGGTGCCGGTGAAATTACAGGCACATGAGACTTTTCATCTTTATGTCTCAGGGTGGCGGGCGCAGTGCAATGCCACATAGGGCGCGTCCTAGGTGGACGTGACCTATGAGGTAATGCACTGTTCATAGGCAGAGGTTACCGCTTAACATTTGGTGGGCCATCTGCTTGCTCCGCCATTCTAGTAATATAAAAAAAAAAAAAAAAAAAAAAAAAAAAAATGTCAAATTACTAGTACATTCATGGTAACAATCTAGGGAGATGTATACCAAAATTCAGGGTACGGAACGGAAAGACGACTGTCGTGTGACAATATATTTGTTTCCCTCTAACATAGGATAGCAAGCTATCTTCTAGGATGATAGGAGTAAGACGGAACACTATGCTATTTTTAGCACTCACTCTATTACTATTATACCTCCATGCTTCCTGTATTCCCGTGAATAGTATTATTTTATCTGTGGTATTATCATTATCTACCACAGGGTAGTCAATCTTTTAACAGGTACCCTTGTACAACTACCAATTCATTGAGAACTCAGAAATTAAACTTTAGATTTCATAATTTTCTAAAATAAGCATTTTTTTATTACTATTAGTCAACACGGACCAGGTTTATTTGGGCCTTGCCTTGCTAACATTTTGTTGTCTTCATGTTCAGTATGTACCTTTAACGTCTCGTCTAATTATGTTCCTATCTATTTGGTTTTCCAGATTATCCTAAACGTTCATGGTTCTCAAATATTTGGCACGCCAGAATAAAATACCATGTCATTCGATTAGCATTTTTCTTTTTGGCACGCATTTTTGTATATATATCCCAGTTCTTTAAAAACTTTGGTGAGGCTAGGAAGACCTCCACTAAAGTCTTTCAATAGGTACCCGATGCAGCTTTCTTAAAGTAGGTCATCTTTGAATACCCGATGCAGCTTTCAAAGTATTGTACTCTTCTTCTAACACTGCATAAAATCTTGGAGCATTGCAGGCCTCCGTACGATGCACGTTCAGGCTATATAAAAATGTATTCGAACGGCTACAATGAGGGATTTTAATTTTTAAAATAAACAAAAATAAGTAGTTTGATTTGGCTCGATAGATTTCGCTGACTCAAATGTGGTTGCCAAAATTAACAAATGCATTGTCTGTGCTTTTGTATGATATTAACAAAATAGCACGAAAATATATCACTACGTTGTTGGCTTTGACTTTTCACTTTATTTTGACAGTTAAGTACAGCGCTGGTGCCATCTATTTTCAAGGGTTTAAGCATGATGTGAATCGGCCGTGAAAACCCCTAATTGACATTGAAATGTTCCGTATAGCACACTTGTCAAATTGTACATATTTTATTCGGTCTACCTTTATTTATTTTTTACAAGTGTGGCATAGATTACATAGGGTCAATCATAGCTGAGTTTGTAATTGTTTTTTTTTTTTTTTTTCCGTAATCAGTTGGTGGACTATAGGCGGATGAGGTGGATGGTTTCTTGTCGTTTGGGATCCGACCTTCTCCCCTCATTATAGTAGGTTGTCCAGAATATGGCTTCTCTTCAAACTCTTTGTGTCGCTTGGGTTTTCAACTAACACTCTTGCCAGCGCATTACAGTGTGTTTTTAGGCGGTCCAAATAACTGTTTCCTCGGAATAACTTTTGAAACTATCATGGTTATGTACATAATTTTCACTAGAAACGGGATATTTACCATGATTTTTGAGTTTTATATGTTCCCGATATTTCGGCACAGTTGCATGCGCCATGATCACGGGAGAACTGACTAAAGTCTTTGCGAGTAGATGTTATTGGCAGATATATCGATCTACCCTCTTTCTCACTCTTTTATTACGAACGATACCACTACCATCGGTTTCATTGTCACAATTCACACCAACTCGACACACAACACTAACGGTGTCCGGACGCGTAGCAGGTACCACACTTTTTTAATTCTTACACATTCTTACCACAGGCTTCCATACTCCAGATAATTGAAAATCATCTTCTCTATTGAAGTTTCTGTACTTAGTAATCTCAATTGCCTCTTGTACCATTCTCGGTATGTAATGTCGCTCTGTCGAGATTACCTGCAGACTGTGTAGCTCGATCCAATTATTTGAGCCAGATTCCAAAAGGTGTTCTGCTATGGCTGACTTATGTATGTCCCTGTTCTTGACCGCTCGTGTGTGCTCCTTAACCCGACACGCTATCGTACGTTTCGTTTGGCCAATGTACGAACTCCCACAGCTACAATCAATTTTATACACCCCTGGCTTTTCAAGTGGAAAACTGTCTTGTGGTGAACGCAAGTAGTGGTGTTTTTTTTTTTCGTTTTTTTTTTTTTTTTAAATTGTGGAAGAGGTATGTTGATCACATTTTCTGTATTTTGGAAGGAAGGAATGAAGAAATAGAACTACTTTTGGCACATCTTAATGGAGTACATACGAAGATGAGGTTTACGTATGAGATTGAATGTGATCGACGTTTGGCTTTCCTAGACGTATTGGCTAAATTCATTTTCCGGTAGCATTAGCGGCCGGCTGGCCTCGCGCAATTGTCGCCGCTCTATTTTTAAAAGATTGCGGAGGCGCTCTTCTTCAGCAGCTGCCAACAAAATTGCTTCAGCCATAGTCCTGTTGAACAAATAATTGAATGTAAATAGCAGAAACTTTATTTCAAAACTCAAATAACAGTTAAAAACTTCCCAAACGCAGAGATCAGAGACACTATGACTCAAGCTGTGTTCAAAAAGGCAACGAAAGAGCTCCCTGCTTGATTTGACGTTTGTCATGAACATCAGTATGTAGGAAAAACTTATTCGAACTTCACTTGGCGCTACACAATACAAACTAATGACAAATCCATGAATTTCGTTCATTCACTGAGCTTGAAACTGGCTCACAGTGGGAAAGCCCAAGTTCACCGCTGTCACGTAGTTGGACAATTCGAAACTGACAGATTTTGTTCAGACTGGGTTGTCAATATCAAATTTGACGTTTAAATCTATGTTCAGTCGAGTTACACAATAGCACCACAGGTCCGAGAAGATGGTGGGTTAGGCCACTCTGTTTACAGAAAACCTACACACACGGACCGATATCTTCATGCTGATTCGCACCACCACCCTCGGCAGCTCAATTCAGTGGTAACATCTCTCACCAACCGAGCAGTTGACCTGTGTGATGAGAATCACATTGAAAGTGAGCTAGCTCATGTCCAGCATGTGTTGCGTAAGAATGGATATAAGCTTCGGTCATTACCATCCCGACCTAGGCCAAGACCCCACAGATGCAGAGTAGAACGTAGGCCAGCGTTTCTGCCATATGTTAAAGGGGTGACGGACAAAATTGCGAAAGTCCTGCAAAAGTTTTACGTAAAGACCATCTTCACTCCCTTAAAGAAGATATCGCACTACTTGCGTTCACCAAAAGACAGTTTTCCACTTGAAAAGCCAGGAGTGTATAAAATTGATTGTAGCTGTGGGAGTTCGTACATTGGCCAAACAAAACGTACGATAGCGTGTCGGGTTAAGGAGCACATACGAGCGGTCAAGAACAGGGACATACATAAGTCGGCCATAGCAGAACACCTTTTGGAATCTGGCTCAAATCATTGGATCGAGCTACACAGTCTGCAGGTAATCTCGACAGAGCGACATTACATACCGAGAATGGTACAAGAGGCAATTGAGATTACTAAGTACAGAAACTTCAATAGAGAAGATGGTTTTCAATTATCTGGAGTATGGAAGCCTGTGGTAAGAATGTGTAAGAATCAAAAAAGTGTGGTACCTGCTACGCGTCCGGACACCGTTAGTGTTGTGTGTCGAGTTGGTGTGAATTGTGACAATGAAACCGATGGTAGTGGTATCGTTCGTAATAAAAGAGTGAGAAAGAGGGTAGATCGATATATCTGCCAATAACATCTACTCGCAAAGACTTTAGTCAGTTCTCCCGTGATCATGGCGCATGCAACTGTGCCGAAATATCGGGAACATATAAAACTCAAAAATCATGGTAAATATCCCGTTTCTAGTGAAAATTATGTTTCCTCGGAGTTTAATTTCCTGGTTAACTGTGGGGGTTTCTAGGTACTTGTGGATCTCATTGTTGGTTGTGAACCATGGTGCACTTACTAGGGCACTTAAGATTTTATTTTGAGCACGTTGGATAATTGCGCGGTTGGATTTGCTGGTTGTGCTCCATATTTGTACCCCATAAGTCCACACTGTTTGAGGATGCTGCTATATACTAGCCTCTTGTTAAATAGGGACAGCCAGGACTGTGGCCCAAGCAACCAGAACAAGCTCTTGAACCGAGCATCTAGTCCGTTCTTTTGGCTTTTATGTGATCCTTCCAAGTTAATCGTCTATCAAGTGTGAACCCAAGATATTTAACAGCGTCTGTATGTGGGAGTTCGTAACCGCCAAGGTTGACTGGTGGACATTTGCCTCTACGGAGTGCAAAGGTGATATGGGTTGATTTGGCGGCGCTAGTACGAATTCTCCATTTCGTACTCCGGCTTTAATGTCAAAAAACGTTGATTTTGATTCTCCGTGTTTGACTTGGAATATTCTACTCGATAAGTACCTATGACTTGATCATCGGACTGAAAGTGTGGGGGAGCTGCGTTTTGACTTTGCATAGCAATCCTTTGTGCCACACCCTATCAAATGCTTGCTGAATATCGAGAAAAGCTGCGGAACAGTATTGTTTTTTCTCGAGACACTCTCTAATCACTGAGTAAACTCGGTGGACTTATTCGATAGTGGAGTGACCTTCTCGGAATACAAATTGATGATCTGGTATGGTTGAGAGGACACGCTTCATACGTTTCACAAATAGTTTTTCCCAGAGTTTTCATAGTACCGGAAGGAGACTGAGATGGAGATGACTGGAAGGAGATGAGATGCTGCAGCGTCTGAATTTGACTCTCAAGGCTGTATCCGATTGGGGCGATGCCAATCTAGTCAAGTTCAACGCCTCTAAAACGCAGGCTTGTCTCTTCTCGGCGAAAAAAAGTCCGTTTCTCCAAGTTCCTGTCTTCCGAGATGTACCTGTAGCTATAGGTGATCACCTCGAGCTCTTAGGCGTTTCACTCACGCCTACTCTCAACTTTGGCTCCTACATTGAGTCAAGGCAAAAACTGCTTCCATGAAGCTGGGTATCCTGAATAAGGTAAAGCGTTACTTCACACCAGGACAGCTTCTAAGTCTGTACAAAGCACAAGTCCGGGCTGGTATGGAGTATTGCTGCCACGTTTGGGATGGCTCGGCCAAACACCAGCTTGCTGCCTTGGACTCGATTGAACGCAGAGCTTTTAGGCTAATAGGTGAGCAACATATGGCGGAGACTAAGGTCCAGAGTCTCGAGCACCGCCGTAAGGTCGCATGCCTTTCGATCTTCTGTAGGTTACATTTCGGGGAATGCTCCCAGGAACTTCATGATCTGATCCCACCATCTCCTTTTCTTCATAGGACGAGCAGGCGCACGGCTCGGTACCACCCTTACCTGATTAGTATACCCGCTATTCGTACTAAACGTTTCAGTTCCACCTTTATAATGCGAACTGCTAAGGAGTGGAATACACTACCGTCGTCTGTCTTTCCTGAAAACTATAATCTGGGTCTCTTCAAGGCTAGAGTGAATAGGTGCCTTCTAGACCTTTGTGCTCCATCTTCGGCCACATCGTCACTTTCCAACAGGTGAGATCGTGGTCAAACAAAGGTCTATCAAAGTTAAAAAAAAAAAAAAAAAAAAAAAAAAAAAGACTTATAGGTCTATAAGAAGAATTATTTTTCAGATGGCAGAAAAATAATTTTACTTCTCCTTTTGGCCAAGTCCCTCAGAATAAGTACCCTTATTCAGGTCTCTTTATGAACAAATTCCGGAGACTCTTGACGACTAGTTTTATTACATGAACTGGGGGCTTTTCATTTTATATTAAAAAGTACAAAAGTTGTTCCAACACGCTCGATAGATGGCGCTGCCTAAAAATTATCTGTTGAAAATTCTTAGCTGGTTTCCTTTTGTTGTTTGTCAAAGTCACAGTCACAAACTTAAAGTTTCTTCTGACAGTTTATCCACAGTATAGCGCCATCTATTTTCAATACTATAATCATGTTTCGAGACAGCCGTGAAAATTGACGTTCCAAAGAAGCCATTAAATTAAAAAAAACACGGACAAATATCTCCTGAGTCCTGACGTTTTTACGTAGTAATTTTTTGATTATCGCTTTTCCCAAACAAAACCAGTGTGTGATTCATGGACACAAAGTAGTACATTTTATGTTAATTCTAGGATTCTATACATTATTATCATTATCTCTGAAGTTCAACATCAACACAAGATATTCTTACAAGTTAAGGAACACTAAAACAAACTCGTTTCACATCAACAAAAAACTTTGTGCACTAGCAGTTCTAAAAACAAATAATGGATCTAAACAGATTACCCAACGAAAGTAAATTGCACCTCTGCAAATGGTATTTCAAAGGTAAGACCTATACATATCTATTAGCAGAGTACACAGAACAACCAAAGAAAAATATCATCTTGTAAAGAATGTACCTACACTTGTTTCGTGCTAAAAATCAGCGCTGCAGTTTACTGCAGCGTTATGCTGAGCACGGGCCTTTTTTGACAGCACAATACACGCAGCAAAAAGTATGTATTCTGTCTGTATTGTATTGTATTGTGGTCCCAAGCTGTGTGTATTTGCTGTTCAAAATAAACTATTTATATTCTATTCTATTCTCGTTTAGGATATCTAAGTATATTACTTTACAGTAATTCATTGTTTATAGGTGGATGTCTTTTACTCCCGTTCCTGTGGGCCGTGAACGCGATATGGTTCTTCAAGGAAGCCTTTATCAAGCCTCCGTTTGATGAACAGAAGGAAATCAAGAAATGTAAGATCTCAGAACTTCAAAGATAAAAGCTCTGGAGTAAAACGATTCTCATTAACATAGGATAACTGTTAAATAACTCAGAAATGTATCTGGTGTGTGGAATCGGCATGCCGGGAACCATTCGTACATACATTATTTGAATATGTGTGATGGTACCACGGGATTGAAGTATACCAAACGGTGTGAAATTGGCTGGATATTGATTTTCTTTAGATGCCATATACTAAGCGACGGCGGGCGAAGCTTGGCCTGCGACGCAGAAGGTTGCGGGTTCGATTCCCGCCTCGTGATTGCAGATATTTGTTCAGGGTGTTCTGGGTATTTTCTATGTCTAATAAAAAATATCTATCTATGTAATATATTGTATTAAGTATATCAGTTATCTAGTACCCATAACACAAGCTCTGCTTAGCTTGGGGCTAGATAATGTTGTGTGAATTGTCCAGCATTATTTATTTATTTAAGGAGTGAAGTGTAAAGGTAGGTATAGGTATACATTGTGTCCCATGGCGATGCTACATATTCTTATTTTTTAACAATGCATTACCACATAGGTCACGTCCACCTAGGAGGCACCCAATGTGGCAATGCACTGCGCCCGCCTCCCTGAGACAAAGATGAAATATATATTTTAAAAGATAGCTCAATGTTGTTGAGAGGGCTTAGTTGTAAAATATCACGTGGACTATCCAACACAAACACTGCACAGCACTTCCTTAGTAACAGAGTGGTCCATAATTGGAATGATTTACCTGAAGATGTTGTTACTGCCATATCAATAAATGCTTTCAATAATTGGATATCTGGTTGCGAACAAACAAAGTGTTTACATTAAAAGACGTTAAAGTGTAGGTAATCAGTGCAGCGTGAAACTAAGACATTTCAACACTCTGAAATACACACATCAGCAAAAGCTGCTTGTCTATCATTTTAATTAAATAATAATAAGATGAAAGTTACATGTGGCTACAATTTCACTGGCACCCATACCCTTCAAGCCGGAACATAGCAATGCAAGCACTACTGCTTTGCGGCTGAAATAAGTATGGAGGTAGTACTTACTAGTATGGGGAATTGCTAGTTCTCGTTCAATAGTGGGAAATAATTCCTAATCATTCTTCGTACGTGAACTACACAAGCCTACATTAAAAGTTACAGATAGATAGATAGATAATAATAGATAATATAAACACTTTATTGCACATCAAATAGACAAATAAAAAGATAAAAGAACAAAAAACAATAACAGTAATGTACAATGGGCGGTCTTATCGCTAAAAGCGATAAGATACAGATACAACTCTTTCATCAACCTTTATGTGTCAGGGTGGCGGGCGCAGTGTAATGCCACATAGGGTACGTCCTAGGTGGACGTGACCTAAGAGGTAATACACTGTTCATAGGCAGAGGTTACCGCTCAACATCAGGTGGGCCATCTGCTACTCCCGTCATTCCAGTAGTACTAAAAAAAAAAAAAACCTCCAGGCGTTCTCAATGCGTCTCGCAATTTCTTTATCATGCCTGCCTGGAAGGAAACTATTTGTAAGCAGGGTTTGAAATTATCGAGATAAATATGACCTTTGATAATTATCGCGATAATTATCATGATAATTATCAGACAGATATTAAGCCGAGGAATCCTTTTTTAACTGATATTACATATCAACATTGTGGTGTATTGCATATCTATGGCTTATGTGTGAAATAGTGTTATGTGATTGACTATAATTAATGAGCAAATGTGAGGGTACCTGCTGAAGAAGTTTTCTACAACTCCCTCAATCTTCAGTCTTGAATAGCCAAGTAAGTTCATAACAAACATTTATGTTAGAAGCAAGTAGTAAGTAAATTATACACATTTTGCAATCAAGGTGGGCTTCTTGCTTGTTCCGCCAACCAAATAGTATAAAAAAAAAAAAAAAAAAAAAAATTGTCATTTATAATTTTGTTGTTTATAATTGCGTGAATAAGAACTTGCAAACCAAAATACGAGAAGTTAATCAACTACATACTACTTAATAAATTGATGAGTGGAATATCATCGTCATCAACCTCAACTGCGTTAAGGTGGAGGCTCACGCTTGCGGCGCGAAATTCAATTTTTTTGGTGTTTTTTGCTCATTACAGCTCATCAACACTTCTTCAGATAGCGAAAGTTGAGTTCGCGAGAACTAGGAGAACTATCACACATGTTTTAATTGATAGTATCTCATAAATATCATCAGTTTAGCTACGATACCCCTAAACATATTATAAAAGTGTTTTTTATTGTTTAGGAGTATCGTAGCTAAACGAATGATATTTATGAGATACTATCAATAAAAAAATGTGTGTTAAGTTTGCTAGTTCTCGCGAACTCAACTTTCGCTATCTGAAGAAGTGTTGATGAGCTGTAATGGACAAAAAACACTAAAAAATTTGAATCTCGCGCCGCAAGCGTGAGCATCCACCTTAACTGGACGGGGGTTGTCTGTATCTGAAGAACAAGAAAGCCTCGATTATACTTATCAAGATAATTATCAACCTATATTTATCTTGATAATTATCAATGATAATTATCACTTTGAACCCTGTTTGTAAGTGCAGTATTAATAATAGCATTATATTTCCAGATGTGATGATGTCGGGCATAGGTGCCCTGGTGTGGCTGGCGCTGCTGGCGGCGTGGGTGAGCCTGTTCCAGATCCAGCGCGCGGCGTGGGGGCCTGTGGGTGACTCTCTCTCGTTCATCATACCGCTGGGACAGGCATAGTGCCGGCTGCCCTATTTAGAACTGATGATTGTCTTATCAAGTATTAGAGACCACAAATGTTACAGAATTTCAACAAAAATATATACAACATAGGGCATAGTTATGGAATGTAATGATGAGTAAACAAATATTTAAAGTGCACTGATAAGGACTAAGATATACACGCATCAGCTCCGAGAGCTGCCTGTGTATTATAAATAAATAAATAAAATAAGTGCTTTTTATTTATTTACTAGCGACTCGCCCCGGCTTCGCACGGGTAGCCCCCGGTGAACCCCCTCCCCCTATGTCAATCTCCTGGTGCTAAGCTACCTCCCCACCAATTTTCAGCCAAATCCGTTGTGCCGTCCTCGAGTTATAAGTGGTGTAACTAACACAACTTTGTTTTATATATATAGATTTATAATACACAGGCAGCTCTCGGAGCTGATGCGTGTATATCTTAGTCCTTATCAGTGCACTTTAAATGTTTGTCAAATCTATTTTGAAAGAATTCACTGAGGGGGCACAGGCACTGAGTCTGGTAGCCGGTTCCAAGTGCGCACGACGCGATTAAGCAATATGTGCATCCTCGGATTGCTGGTACTTTGCCCGCGTTGTAGCTTCAGCGAGTGTCCTCTGAGCCCTATATTATTGTTCATAATATATACATAGTGTCTGATAAATCTGGTATACTGTAGTGGTTGTTTAGGATCTTGTAGACATAAAAACATTGCTAACCCTGTCTGAGAGACGAAAACACCCCTCACGTACCGCTCCCATACCTCAGGGCCTGACGCAGTTAAGCGCTACACCTGTAAAATCTCAGTGGCTTCATAGTGTATGTAAATATTGGAACCTAGTTAAATTTCACTTTTAATGCTATATTTATACAATTTATTTTAATTAATAAAACAATTGATGTAAATAAATGCTTTATTTAGAAATATAGTTATTTGTTACACAATTACTTTAACAAACAATTGTAAAATGAGATTTATAAACCTAAGTTTAATAGATTATAGACTAAAAAAATATATATGGAATTAAATCGTACAACGAACCAATCCCAACATCCTCTCGATCAAATAAATCTTCATAATTTTTAAAACTATGTAAAATATTTTGGCTTTCTGTTATTGATAAACATTGAATTAGTATTTTTAATATAGACATCAATGTTAATATAACTCGAGATATCAGAATAGAGAGCGGTGCGTGTCTCTACTGTAATGGCATCTTTACATCGAGCCAGTCCACTGGCATGGCAAGTCAGACTGGGAAAATTGCTTAAAGTGGATGCTCTCGAAAGTGGCGCGAAATTCAATTTTTTTGGTGTTTTTTGCCCATTGCAGCTCATCGACACTTCTTCAGATAGCTGAAGTAGAGTTCGCGAGAACTAGGAAACTTAACACACAAGTTTTAACTAATAGTATCTCATAAATTATGCCTTTATATTTATGAGGTTGCTAAATTTATAAAAAATAATGACTCTACCTTTGAAAAACACTGTAATTTAAATAGAAGGCTAGCAACTAACATACCTAACAACTAACTAACGTGTATATGGCACCTCTTATTTTCAACTCCCTTCCAAAACCAATTGTCGATCTACCGTACAATTTTTTTTGTGTGGAGTTGGAAAAGTGGCTGTTCACGGAAAGCTTTTACTTAATATCCGACTTTCTGAAAAAGGGTTCGTGTCGTTTTTACAATTATAAAACATGAATGTGACTTAAATGTAATAAATAATTGATTAATTTGATTAATTTAATAGTACCTATTGACATAATTATATTGTTTTCATTTTTAAATTTGTATAACTATTAAATATTTGCACGCTAGCAGTAACTAGTAAAAATATGTGAAACTAAATATCTATTAAGAACATTGTAATCACCATATTTTTAAGCGAATAAATGAATAACTAACTAAATATCATCAGTTTAGCTATGATACCCCTAACACAGTTTTACAGTTTTGTTTTGTTTAGGGATATCGTAGCTAAACTGATGGTATTTCTGAGATACTATCAATTAAAACATGTGTGTTAAGTCTCCTAGTTCTCGCGAAATTACTGAAGATGTGTTTATGAGCTGTGACAGACTGTGATGAGCAAAAAACACCAAAAAAATGAATTTTTCGTCATAAGCGAGAACATTCACCTTAATTGTTACGAACGAAACGCACAAACGATAATTGTTACAAAAAAAAATGCATAAAAACTGGAATGAACATAAAGTAAAACTCATAATATTTGGAATTTGGAATTTATATCAGCAATTACAAAACATATGAAAGTGATATTTGGTGTCTTGATTCCCTTGATTTCCTTGATATTTGGTTGCCTTACTTTTTGTGGTTAGAAATTAGAAAATTATTTATTTCTGTAACAGGTTAACACTTGTTTTAAATATGGTTGGAACCTTCTTGTAAGTAGAAAAATACTTGTGTTAGAAGGTGGTTGCTGTACACGATTGGTTAACTTTTATAGCAGAGAACAAAATACTTGTATTAGAAGGTGGTTGCTGTACACGATTGGTTAACTTTTATAGCAGAGAACAAAATACTTGTGTTTGAAGGTGGTTGCTGTACACGATTGTTTAACTTTTATAGCAGAGAACAAAATACTTGTGTTAGAAGGTTGTTGCTGTACACGATTGGTTAACTTTTATAGCAGAGAACAAAATACTTGTGTTAGAAGGTGGTTGCTGTACACGATTGGTTAACTTTTATAGCAGAGAACAAAATATCAAAGAAACCACTTTTAAAACAGAGATTTACATTTTACAGGTAAACAGGACCGACTTAAGCCTTCAAATTTTCGCGGTAGATTCGTCCAAACACACACTCCAATAACGTATGGATTTATTGAATTTAATCGTCCTTTTCATTTAAAGGAAAAAACAGTTTTTTGCATATACGACCTAATACAAAAAACTATACTAAATAATAGTTTATCAATGCCTCGCCTTAACGTAAAAGTTTAATACAATTTGGACCTTTTCCACCAAGCCGCCTGTCTTTATAAACTCAGAGATAACAAATGACCTAGTGCTGTAGCGGGTCAAATTACATACATCTAGGTATGCAGTTTCAATCCGTCCAGTAATGAGGGCTTTTCATTTTAGAATTAAAAAAAGTAGTTCGATTTGGCTCGATAGATGGCGCTGACTCAACTGTGGTTGTCAAAATTAACAAATGCATTATCTGTGCGGTGTGCGCGTACTTAAACCTTACTTCGTAGTGACCCTATGTTAGGTAGTATATTATTTGCCCGTAAACGTTAAACGAACGATTTTTAACTAAAAACAAGATCAACTAATCTCAAGTGTCGATTAGCCGTGATGAGCAAAACACAGAATAAAATTTGAATTTCGCGCTACAGGCGCGTTGCACCTTAACAGATTTATAACTTTTTTGACACAAACATATTGCTTGGATCAACACAGACACCCTCGGGCCGCCATACTTGCCACAGACAAACAGTTTACGTAATACTTGCGCTGCCCTGTTTATTATAACACAGTCTATCAAAAAGTTTTAACTTTGAGGTAATCACTCGTATTTTTTGCTAGCTAACTTGCTATATAACTTGGTACTGAGAATGAGCTATAGCACAGCTATAAAATGAGCTAGAGCTATAGCACAATCGTATAATATCCGAAAGTTACCCCATCATGGTGGAAATGGCCCTCTGCTTTGCATAAATATAATTATTTTAGGAACTTCAAATAATAAAATCGTATTAACTATACATGTATTGTCCTAAATAAATATTTTTTTTATATAATCTATATTCTCGTCATTGATATTATTTATTTTAAATACTGGAAGTTTTTCCCTTGGAAACTGGGCTCGGATCCAATCACGTCTAAAGTTATCCAGGGCAAAGTTCTAGGCAATAAGATCGCCCATACCTAATCAATAGGTACATATAAAATCTTCGTGTGCCTATCAACGCACAGTCAACCGTAAGTTCTAGATACTTTTTTGGGGGGTACATTCCTTTTGTGGGGGGTGCACTAAGGAATTTCCGGAAGCATCTTACCACAAAATACATAGCACAGAAGGTCAGTTCTGGCCGAATTTGATTTTAATTACCTACGCTCGGCCGTAGCGCTAGGGCTGGCAAAGGCTAAAGTTTACATTTCGAAACGTCAATGGGGAGCCACAGGCAAAACTAATCTCAGATGGCGCCACCATCGCTGGTGCTTGTCATTTAGTGGTCTTGTCTTTTTCTCATACTAAAATTATCTATTTTTGACATAACTAATACTGTCCACTTTTGACATTTTTTTTTAACATACCTTTGACCTTTGTTTGGCTACGAAACAACACCAGCGATTATGCGCCACCTAAAGTGATATATTTTTTAATTCCATTCGAGAAAAAAAACATGAACCCAATTTGTACTGAATACTTAAAGACAGTACACAGACTACAGACTTACAGTTACTTTTTTTATGATATATTTGGAATAGTGTTTTATAGCTACGTGCGCCTGCTATCGCTCGTTGCACTGAGCTGACCTTCTGTACTATGTATTTTGTGATCTTACTATATTACTATAACGTGAAATATCCTCAGAGCAGATAGTGTTTTGTCTTTTGCATTGACAAATAGTTTAAAATTCGACAGAAAGAGACAAAACACGGTGTAACTATTAAAAGAATGTTTCACTATTATTGGTACAGTTTTACCCAAAATAGAAGTCGCCCGATGTACTATAAGAACCTGAACGCGCTATAGTACGGCGCAGGTACCTGCGCCGTAGACCAATTTCTATAGCGCGGGAACCTTCTGTCTACCAATAGCAATCGCGCGCTAAAATCTTGCGCTGATAATGGTTAATCGATTTCGCGGCAAAATCGCGGCCGGTCGTGCGCCATCTTGTTTATCAGTCGACTCTTAGGTGTGAGCGGGACAGAGCCATAAAGCAGGACAGAGCTATACGATACGTTCGGCTACTGTCGGATATCAGTCTGCGCGTTTCTGCGGAAACAAAAACAGTCGATCGGACTTATATTTTGGGTAAAAGCACGGTTACTGTCTCAGGGTGTTGAAGTTTGTATGGAAAAAAAACTCCACGCGGACGAAGCCGCGGCAGTCCACTAGTTATACACAACGCCAGTTTCCCGAAGGGGTAGGCAGTGACTTTACAATAAAAACAATTAAAATAAAAGAAGGTAACTAGATATTGCCAGCCTCCATCAGTCAATCACCGTCAATCAGTCATTCTCCGTCAGTCATCAGTCATGATCCGTCTAAAATAAATAAATAATGCTGGACAGTTCACACAACATTACCTAGCCCCAAACTAAGTAGAGTTAGTTTTACTAGATAACTGATATACATAATACAATACATTACATAGATAGATATTTTTTATTATACATAGAAAATACTCAGAACACCCTGAACAAATATCTGCAGATGGCACAAATATTTATTCCGAAACGGGAATCGAACCCGCAACCTCCTGAGTCGCAGGCGAACTTTCGCCAGCCGCGCCACAGAGGTCGTCAATATGAAGAAGAAGAAGGCTGTTATGGTTCAGTGCGATTAGAGTAGTAGTGAGAGCACCGACGGCGTAGTGGAAGACTCCGATCGATCGCGTGTTCAAATCCCGGCCGTGCACTGTTGCATTTAGAATCAAAAACTCCAAAGGAGTTTGCGACGCACACTGAATTCCTTCACCACACTGGTTCTATTTCGACCGAAGCAGTCACAGTGGACAGCCCTAGCGAGGCGCGCACAAAACTGTGCTTGGAAAGACATAACACAAGCTCTGCTTAGCTTGGGGCTAGATAATGTTGTGTGAACTGTCCAGCGTTATTTATTTATTATCAAACCAGCATCCATACCCTACCCATACCCAGTTGTCGCTTCTGCTAATTGATTGAAGATATTTTCGGTCAAACTCTGAAGACGGATTTTGTACTAATGGAGGACAGACAGTCAATACATTTTATATACAGGGTGTAACATATAATCCCTATAAGCCCGAGAAAGGGGTATTCTACACAACATGACGAATAACTTTAAATTTAGAAGATTTTCATTTATGAAATGCCGCTTAAAAATCCTGAAATTCCTTAGGAAATGTACCAATTTACTTTGGTCGAAGCCTAACACAAAATGAGGACGTTACGGTACGTTAATGTACCTTACGTAGGGCTGCCTCACACACGTGGCGGTGTTAGGCACATTTCTGGAGTAATTTCAGGAATTTCTCGAGAACTTTCAGTATTTTTACAAGGAATGAAAAACAGCGAAATTTAAAAAGATTATGTATTGTGTAGAATGCCCCCTCCCCGGGCTTATAGGGATATTATGTTACACCCTGTATATATATATATATATATATATACAATTTCGTTACTCTATCCGGACCCGCGGCGGGGAAGCGATGCGTCGGTTTTGCCTCATCTTAGCTACTTCCGCCATCGCTATCCTGGAAATTAAATTTTAATAAAAGTTAATTTTATTTCACAAGTAATTAATTTTGTAAAAAATAAAAAAACCCTCAACGCAATGAAACGGCTGGACCGATTTTTATCAAACATAGCTAAGAACACTCCCGACAAATTCATCTTTCAAACAAAAAATAAATAAAAAATCGGTTCATCCGTTCGGGAGCTAAGATGCCACAGACACACACACACACGTCAAACTTATTACACCACGTCGTTTTTTGCGTCGGGGGTTAAAAAATACCACGAACAATTTGTCTTTCATTATAATAAGAACAAGTTTTTTGTTGAAAAAAACTTCGCTTTAACATACATACATACATAGACACACGCCTTTTTCCCCGAAGGGGTAGGCAGAGCCTCAATGGGCCTCTTCACAGTGGGTTGCACAATCGTGGAATATAGACGTGACAAGTGTTGAGCTCATCACCGCCATTGCTTTCCACGACTGACTCAACTAACGCTTTCTTCCAGTAATAACACATTCCATAATAAGCTAGCAGCCAGAACAAATCTTCACCAACAAATCTTACTAACAAGTCCGGGTAATCCCTAAGTCGGCTTTTACGACATCCACGGGAGGAGACAGAGGGGTCTATTCTTAGGCCGGACGCAACACAGCACAATTTTAGTTACATTAAAATTAGAACAATTTTTTTGTTAAAAAAATATTTTCCAAAACAAGGTTTATGAAATGTGGTGATCGTAACCGTGTGCTGATCACAATGAACCTAAACACGGTCAGTCTACTATTAATCATCGAGGAGTTCCGTTGTCCACCTTCCGTCTCCATCATCAGATCAGCTCGCTGTCACCATCATATTGTAATGTCATCGGAACTTGACAGGTATGTCAAATATCATCTCGATCGGTTGAGGATAACTGCTTTAAAATTCAGTTGCAAGATTCCACCCGGATTCCACCCGGACATACATACATACATTGCAAGTTAAATAATAGCTTGTAGTAAAAAACACGGTCAATTTTCATTATTCCATATATTTTATACAAAACAAGCTTTTTGAAATATAGTGATCGTATCCGTGTGCTGATCACAATGAGCCTAAACACGGCCAGTCTACTATTAATCATCGAGGAGTTCCGTTGTCCACCTTCCGTCTCCATCATCAGATCAGCTCGCTGTCACCATCATATTGCATTGTTATAGGAGCTTAACAGGGAAATATCATAAAACATCATTAGCGTGAGATGTGGGTCTATAAGGCGTGATATGAGGTTCGTGTGGCGTAAGACGCGGGTTGTGGGGCGTAAGACGCGGGCTGTGGGGCGTAAGACGCGGGCTGTGGGGCGTAAGATGCGGGCTGTGGGGCGTAAGACGCGGGTTATGTAACGTAGGATTCTGGTGTGAGACGCCAGTCGTATTGCGTAATGTGAGGTTCGTGTGACGTAAGACGAGGGTTATGTGACGTAGGATACTGGTGTGAGGTGTGAGATGTCAGTCGTATGGCGTGAGATGTGGGTCTGAAAGCGAGTCGCAGGCAATAAGCCGTGCGACGGTTGTGAGGCGTGTGATGTGGGTCGAGGCACAGAATATAATTATACAGTAGTCGAGGGTCGGAAGCAAGTGTCGCAGGCAATGAGCAGTTCCTGTTTGTCCCCGAAATGGGGACAGACCCTTTCAGGGAAGGACATGAAATAAAAATTCCCGCGAGACGCAGGATGTGAGGCGTGAGATGTGGCGCGTGAGACGCGGGTCGTGAGATGTGGCGCGTGTGACGTGGGTCGAGAGATGTGGCGCGTGAGACGCAGGTCGTGAGACGTGGCGCGTGAGACGTGGGTCGAGAGATGTGGCGCGTGAGCCGCAGGTCGTGAGATGTGGGGCGTGAGACGTGGGTCGTGAGATGTGGCGCGTGAGCCGCGGGTCGTGAGATGTGGCGCGTGAGACTAGAGTCGTGATACGCGGGTCGTGAGATGTGGCGCGTGAGAAGTGAGTCGTGAGATGTGGCGGGTGAGACGCGGGTCGTGAGATGTGAGATATGGCACGCGAGACGTGGGTCGTGAGATGTGGCGCGTGAGTCGTGAGATGTGGCGCGTGAGACGCGGGTCGTGAGATGTGAGATGTAGCGCAAGACATGGGTCGTGAGATGTGGCGCGTGAGACGTGAGTCGTGAGATGTGGCGCGTGAGACGTGAGTCGTGAGATGTGGCGCGTGAGACGCGGGTCGTGAGATGTGGTGCGCGAGACGTGAGACGTGTGACGTGGCGCGTGATTCATGATGGTGATGAGACGTACCTTAGCAGCAGGAACAGGGCACAGAAGTTGCACAGGATGAGCATGTAGAAGACGTAAGACCACGAGCCCGCGCTCGAGACCACGCCGGCCAGCATGGGACCTATGGCGGCACCTGTCGACAAGTACGCTGTTAATAAAACTAGGACATTTAGGAACCTGTATGTTAAGTTTAGTACATAAATAGCTTGTAGGTACGTGTGCCAGCGTGCGGGTACGTGTGACAGCGTGCGGGTACGTCTGACAGCGTGCGTTACGTGTGACAGCGTGCGGGTACGTGTGACAGCGTGCGGGTACGTGTGACAGCGTGCGGGTACGTGTGACAGCGTGCGGGTACGTGTAACAGCGTGCAGGTACGTGTGAAAGCGTGCGGTACGCCTGACAGAGTGCGGTACGTCTGACAGCGTGCGGTACGTGTGACAGCGTGCGGTACGCCTGACAGCGTGCGGTACGTGTGACAGCGTGCGGTAAGCCTGACAGCGTGCGGGTACGTACCGACGCTTCCGGTGCCGTCGATGATGGCGGTGACAGTCGCCAGCGCGGCCGAGTTGCCCGCCAAACTACTGTGCGTGCCTGCAAAATAACATTCAATCATTATTAAACGGTCTCACGGTCAACGCTATTATTAACAATATTGTATTGTCATCGGAACTTGACAGGTATGCCGAATTTCAGCTCAATCGGTTGAGGATAGCTGCTTTAATATTCAGTCGCAAGATTCCACCCGAACATACATACATACATTGCAAGTTAAATAGAAGCTTGTATAAAGTACTAGGTGTTACCTAGTTCAGCGCTCATACGCTAGTAGGTGTTACCTAGTTCAGCGCTCATACGCTAGTAGGTGTTACCTAGTTCAGCGCTCATACGCTAGTAGGTGTTACCTAGTTCAGCGCTCATACGCTAGTAGGTGTTACCTAGTTCAGCGCTCATACGCTAGTAGGTGTTACCTAGTTCAGCGCTCATACGCTAGTAGGTGTTACCTAGTTCAGCGCTCATACGCTAGTAGGTGTTACCTAGTTCAGCGCTCATACGCTAGTAGGTGTTACCTAGTTCAGCGCTCATACGCTAGTAGGTGTTACCTAGTTCAGCGCTGGTACGCTAGTAGGTGTTACCTAGTTCAGCGCTCATACGCTAATAGGTGTTACCTAGTTCAGCGCTCATACGCTAGTAGGTGTTACCTAGTTCAGCGCTGGTACGCTAGTAGGTGTTACCTAGTTCAGCGGTGGTACGCTAGTAGGTGTTACCTAGTTCAGCGCTGGGACGCTAGTAGGTGTTACCTAGTTCAGCGCTGGTACGCTAGTAGGTGTTACCTAGTTCAGCGCTCATACGCTAGTAGGTGTTACCTAGTTCAGCGCTCATACGCTAGTAGGTGTTACCTAGTTCAGCGCTGGTACGCCAGTACGTGTTACCTAGTTCAGCGCTCATACGCTAGTAGGTGTTACCTAGTTCAGCGCTGGGACGCTAGTAGGTGTTACCTAGTTCAGCGCTGGTACGCGAGTAGGTGTTACCTAGTTCAGCGCTGGGACGCTAGTAGGTGTTACCTAGTTCAGCGCTGGTACGCCAGTAGGTGTTACCTAGTTCAGCGCGGGTACGCTAGTAGGTGTTACCTAGTTCAGCGCTGACGGCCGTCGTGATGAGCGCGTAGGGCCCGTTCACCAGCACGCCGGTGATGACCAGCAGGCCGCAGTTCAGCAGGTACGAGGAGGCGCCCCAGCGCTGGTACGCCAGTAGCTGCAACAGAGAACAAGGTTCCTATCGATTGTTGCAAGAAATTACAATTTTATTTACTTTTTTGCTAGAGCTCAAATACTAGGTTTAAGCCGCGTACAGACTGCGCGTTCCAAATGTACGCGTAGTCAGAACTCACTGTCCACGCGTACATTGGATACGCGTACAGCTCCTCTATGGACCGCCGCGTACCCCGCCAGTCATCCGCCATGACTCCGACTCGCGTGTCCATCCATTTTGCCGTCCAAACATAGATCTAGCATAGCGAATATCGTACCCGAGCGACGCGCACGCCTGGGTACGCTATATTTGGATGGCAAAAGGACGCGCCCTTTGACGCGCGACCAAAAACCGACTGACGGTGGCTCGCGCGTCATTCGTCCCCCAATACGCGTCTCAGCAGGTATGGACATGGCGTTCCAGGGTACACGTAACCGACTACGCGTACATTGGCACGCGCAGTCCGTACACGGCTTTACGTGGAGGAAATTTTCTTCCTAACCATCACACGAGTGTGACAGAGCGGTGTGAAGGTGAGTCGGACACGGTTTTTTTAACTGTGTAGCTGTTGGCCCACCTGATGTTAAGCGGTAAAGTCTTCCTTTAACAACGCATTGTCACATAGGTCACGTCCACCTAGGACGCGCTCTATGTGGCATTGCACTGCGCCCGCCACCCTGTGACATAGAGAGGAAAAGTCTGATGTGCCTGTAATTGACACGGCGCCACGTCGAGCTAAGTGAGTGTGCGTATAGTCACCGAGGGCGCCGTCAGCGTGTAGAACGCGATGCACACGAGCGCGGGACACTGGCTCCGGTCGGCGAGTAGCCCCGCCAGCACGGCCCCCACCACTCCCCCCACGTCGAACACCGTGCTCAGCTCGCCAGACGCGCGTGCTGACAGGTGCGCTGAGGGTATAAACAAGTGCACAATTTAACAAGTGATAAAAAAAATAAAAAAAATGCTGGACAGTTCACACAACATTATCTAGCCCTAAGCTAAGCCAGAGCTTGTGTTATGGGTACTAGATAACTGATATACTTAATACAATACATTACATGGATAGATATTTTTTCAAGCGTCGCTAGCGAACCATCGCCCGCCGCGCCACAGAGGTCGTAAGGACCAAGATAGAAAAGATAAAAAAAGATGAAAATGACAGATAGATAACACTTTATAGCACAACACAAAAAAAAAACACATTAAAAACAATCAGAAAAATAAGTATTGATGTACAATGGTCGGTCTTATCGCTGAGAGCGATCTCTTCTAGACAACCTTGTGATGGACTGGAATTGACGACAACGATAAAGGACGGTGGAGTAGATCAAATAAATAAATAAAAGTATACATAAACATACAATCTAACTTATAATAAATATTTTTCAATACAAGCTTTTATAATATTAGTGATCGTAACCGTGTGCTGATCACAAAGAGCCTAAACACGGCCAGTCTACTATTATACTATTATAGTACCCATAACACAAGCTCTGCTTAGTTTGGGGCTAGATAATGTTGTGTGAACTGTCCAGCATTATTTATTATTTATTTATTATTATCCATCGAGGAGTTCCGTTGTCCATCTTCCGTCTCCATCATCAGATCAGCTCGCTGCCACCATCATATTAAGGAATGAAGGCTTTTATTCGTGTCCTGATCAGGTAGGTAGTCTCGCTGGAGTCTGTTTGGTCGGGATTCGGTTGAGAGTTTTCACCTCAACTAAGTATAATACTAACAAATAATGGACCTAATAATGTCTGATTTAATAAATGAATTATATTATTATATTGTATTGTCATCGGAACTTGACAGGTATGCCAAATTTCAGCTCAATTGGTTGAGGCTGCTTTAAAATTTTGTTGCAAGATTCCACCCGGACATACATTGCAAGTTAATATAAAGCTTGTAAAAAATAAATAATATAACTACACAAAATATACTAAATAAATAAATAAAACATCTGAAACGAGACGGACAAAAAAATATTGAGCAATAAGTTTTTGAAGATAGGAAGAGATTTAGTGGTAAGATAGAGCGGTGTAGCGGTTTTTAAGATTGATAGTTTACTATACAGGGCGTCCCAACACTATGCGACATGAAGGGAAATTCCCCTTAACATTGCAGATAGGATATTTTGCTGAAAGGAAACTATATTTTATTTTTAAATGTTACAAATACTGCATTGAAAGATTTTCTAAAAATTACTGGCTTCGTCTGGGAATCGAACCGACTTAAATGAAAATTAACTCGACAGTAAGTTATTTTTCAACACACTTGCTCATAAAGTGGCTCTAATTTCACCGCAATTAGGCACATAAACACACCTGTAATCAAACTGTGACTTTTTCATTGCTTTTATTCACAAGTGAGTTATGAAGACAGTTGAACATTTACACAGAGTGCGTATTTCTGTTTTACTATTATTTTCTTCACAAGTATGTTGAAAAACGTTGCATGATACACATGTGTATTGATGACTAGCGACACGTCCCGGCTTCGCACGGGTAGTTTCAGGATGAAAACCAGCCCCCCCCCCCTCCTATACCCCCCCCCCTGGTAGTCTATGTCACTCAGGGTGAATGTAGCTTTCCAAAGGTGAAACAATTTTTGAAATCGGCACTGTAGTTTTTGAGTTTGTTCATTACAAACATACACACACACAAAAATACAAATATTTTTCTCTTTATAATATTAGTGTAGATGTAGTTTACCGTCCTCGGCTCTCTTAAGACTCTCAATGGCGCCTCAGCGGTAATCACCAACATTACACACTAGTACCATAATGTACTATTATAGGTATACTAGCTGACCCGCTCGCGTAGATTAGGTAGCACTGGTTACAATAACAAGTGTACTCACTAGACGTGTTGATGTAGAGAGGCAGCCAGTACAGGAATGTGTAAGAGACGAGCTTCGCAAAGAACAGAGACAGAGAGAACTGCACCACGCCGGGTATCTGCAGCGCGCGAGAGAGCGAGATGGCGCTAGTTTGCGTGTTGCGTCTAGGAAGCAGCGATGTGTGCTCCGTCGCTTCTACGTCGCGCTGAAATAACACAGAGAATAAATTAGAATATATTATAGTTTTTTTTTAAATAAATTGCGTTTTTCTCCTTAACATAAGCAGGCGGTTACTGTAATTAGTTCTAGCGTATCAACATAATCATCATCAGCCTGTATCTGTCCACTGCTGGACATTGGCCTCTCCCAATGCTCGCCATTTAGAACGATTTCCAGCTCTTCCCATCCACTTTCTACCAGCCGGCTTACGCAGATCGTCGCTCCACCTGGCCAGGGGGCGCCCCACACTACGTTCACAAGACGTGGTCTCCACTCTAGAACACGTTTACCAGCGGTTGTCGGTTCTTCGGCATATATGCCCAGCCCATTGCCATTTCAGCTTGCTAATTCTCAGAGCTATGTCGATGACCTTAGTTCTCTGTCGGATAACTTCGTTGCGGATTTCTAGCGTATAACAAGCATAGAGTTATTAAAACTATAGTTCGACTGCAGTGCAGTACAACATCAGGTACTTATGGAACCACAATATTTTTATAAAGTATATGTCTTAATGCAAAATGTAAATAAAAATCTCAATGAATTTTCCCCCTTTCTCTTTGAGACCTCACATTTTTATAAAAGTAATTAATGTACTATGCATTGCAAAATTCACAGTCACAAAACAACAACAATATAACAATACAGTGCTAAACGGGACGCGGGGGGAGTCCGTCGCGTTCACTCACCTTGATAAAGACTCTCGAAACGGGTCGAAACAATGTCGGTGCTTACGTCGATTTAACGGTACGTAAAAATTTCCCGTTTTTTTAAATAAAATAATTGATATGATTCACGAAAGTTTTTATAGTAAAACATTATAGTTGTATTATTCTTTCAGTAAATAAATTTATTCCAAAATCGTAGAACACACAGGGGGGTTATTCGGATGTGCCACGAGTTCCCCTACCTAGTTGCCACCAATGATCCGCCCCTCTTGTTACACCTGTATAGGTGCGCCTGTTATCGCTCATTGTACTAAGCCGACCTTCAGTACAGTACTATGTATTTTGTGCTTCATAAAAGATAATAATATATATAAAACTTTATTGAGGACACAATATGAGTTACAGGTAAACTAAAGATAAAATTAAAGTTAATGTCCTACAATCGGCGGTCTTATCGCAGGCAGCGATCTCTTCCAGACAACCGTTTATATGCTAAACTTATATTAAGAAAACTAAGCTACATGCAAAAACAATGCCATCGACAACGGAGTTGCATGGTATGGATATTGACCAACCCCTGAACTAGTGTTAAACTGTATCTCAGGGGTCAGCTTCAATCCTCACCGAGCAGTCTTCGTCAAGATAGCTTGATCTCTGTGACAGCTGTCAGTAAAATCACGCCTATGAAAGTCCTGAATTTCATAATAGTACAGACAGTACCTGTATTGTCATACTTTATGGGCATGTCGACCTAATTATAATAGTGATGGAGTGATGGACGATAAATCATCGTGACCACAGACTATAAACTATCGATATTATACCATTCTCCTCAGTACGAAGTGCGGACGACTTGTATACGCTACGTGTTTTCCGTTCTCATTACTTTGTTTTTGTTACTATTGCTGTTGATTTGTTGAATTTTGTTATTATTGTTAGTTTCTTGTTGGCATAATGGCAAAGAGAACGAAGAAAACTGTTTAGAATAGTCGAAGTAGTGAGATTGTGACTCGCTTACGTTAATAGTCGAAGTCGTGAGATTGTGACTCGCTTACGTTAATAGTCGAAGTCGTGAGATTGTGACTCGCTTACGTTAATAGTCGAAGTAGTGAGATTGTGACTCGCTTATGTTAATAGTCGAAGTCGTGAGATTGTGACTCGCTTACGTTAATAGTCGAAGTCGTGAGATTGTGACTCGCTTACGTTAATAGTCGAAGTCGTGAGATTGTGACTCGCTTACGTTAATAGTCGAAGTCGTGAGATTGTGACTCGCTTACGTTAATAGTCGAAGTCGTGAGATTGTGACTCGCTTACGTTAATAGTCGAAGTCGTGAGATTGTAACTCGCTTACGTTAATAGTCGAAGTCGTGAGATTGTGACTCCCTTACGTTAATATTTTGAGCCAATTATAACCACCAACCAACCATTTGATACATTAGCATCGATAATGGTACACACACTTTGGTACGGCACATGAGACTTTTCATCTTTATGTCTCAGGGTGGCGGGCGTAGTGCAATGCCACATAGGGCGCGTCCTAGGTCGACGTGACCTATGAGGTAATGCACTGTTCATAGGCAGAGGTTACCGCTTAACATCAGGTGGGCCGTCTGCTTGTTCCGTAATTTAAGTAGAATAAAAAAAAAAAAAAAAAACATCAATATTTTATATCCTGACAACCCTAGGAATGTCAGTAGTCAGTGTGACAGCTGTCGCTTTCAGTAAATAAATATATTCCAAAATCGTAGAAAACACATGGGGGGGGGGGGGGGGGGGGGGGTTATTCAGATGTGCCATGAATACCCCTACCTAGTTGCCACCGATGATCCACCCCTCTTGTTACATCCTGTATAGGTAGGTGCGCCTGTTATCGCTCGTTGTACTAAGCCGACCTTCTGTACTATGTATTTCGTGCTGATGAGGTAAGGACCTAGGAATATTAAGTGAAGTCGGTATTACCTGGTGCGCGTTCGCGGAGTGCCGGTTGGGTCGCAAGTTGGCCGCCTGAAAGTGCATCATGCTGTTAGTAATAATTAAGGTGGATGCTCACACTTCCAACGCGAAATTCAAATTTTTTGATGTTTTTTGCCCATTACAGCTCATCAACACTTCTTCAGATTACGAAAATTGAGTTCGCGAGAACTAGGAGACTTAACAAACATTACAACAATTAAAACATGTTTGTTAAGTCTCCTAGTTCTCGCGAATTCAACTTTCGCTATCTGAAGAAATGTTGACGAGCTGTAATGGGCAAAAAACACAAAAAAAAACGCGCCGCTAGCGTGAGCATTCACCTTAAGTCTAGTTCACACTAAAACTGTATTAATCGTTATTAATGCGAAGAATCTAGTGAAGAAATAACTCTGTTTAAGGCGATTTGTTAAAATACCGAATGGGCAGAGTCTAGCAAGAAAACAATAGCTGCAAGACAGTGACAGCGCTATTGCTCACTTGAACCCGGAAAGAGACGAGGTATATATTTCTTCAGCTCGGAATTAACTGACGTAAGCGACAAATTATAAAACTTTGTTTTGCTTCTGAAGTAGCAAATATAAAAAATAAATTCTCATATTTTAATCTAAGTAATGCGATTACCTACTGAAAAGTATAAAAAAAATTACGCTTAATATTTTCTCTAATTAAAAAAGGGACGTTAAACGGGTTTTAAGAGGACCAACTTCAAAAAATAAAGCTATCGATAAAAGTTTCACCAATCGTGTTTCTAGTCTATGATTTATTTAGATTACATCCTCCAGTAATTACTGTATTAACATCAAGTCTGTAACCTTTACTGTTACTGAGTGAGCATGTAACGCAACGACTACAAAATGTTAACATATCGTCTTAAAGATGGTGCAAAACCATTTCCCATACAAAACTTTAAAGAACCAGTGTCACAGACAACAATCGCACTAAGACTTTGGCACGAAAGTGTATAACTAGCTACATAGATATATGCAACTATAATAAAACTTACAGAAAAACAAGTCAAAATCTTCCGTTTACCTTATTCCAAGTGCATAAGACTCAAAGTAGTGCGATACAGTTAGTATTAGAAAGTGTGCTAGTGTACATATTATGATAGACCTTATTCCGTGCGTATAAGAGCGATGGTTAGGTACCTGGTCTCCTACTATGACCTGCGAGGTGTCTCCATGCTCGCTTTCTGTGTCCTCTTCATCAGAACAGCGCGACTGTCGACTCGGCTGAAAATTAATAGATTGGCATAGATGATTGGTGAATCGAGAAGCAGGGCTTCCAAGTACGTCCACCTTATAACACCAGCGCCAAAAACCAGAGCTCATAAAACCTTCAAGGTATTTTTTAACCTCCGACGAAAAACGAAAAGGTGTTATAAGTTTGACGTGTCTGTGTGTGTGTGTGTGTGTCCCATCGTAGCTCCCGAACGTATGAACCGATTTCATTTTTTTTGTTGTTTGAAAGGTGTCGGGAGTGTTCTTAGCTTTGTTTGATCAAAATCGGTTCAGCCGTTCAGCGTTGGGGTTTTTTGAATTTTTACAAAATTAATTACTTGTTTGTATAGGAAATTGATCCATGCAATCAATTTCCGATACAAAAAAATACCTTGAAGGTTATATGAGAACTGGTTTTTTGGCGCTGGTGTTTTATAAAAATATCAATATAAATAAGGAAAAAAATCGCGTTTTAAAAAAAAACTTGGAAGTGGCAAAATACTAGAACATATGTAATTGGACCAAACCGTCGTATAATTGCATCTGGGAAAAATACCTACGAAATTGCACAGAGCGATAAAGTTTCTACGTGCGTAACTAGCAACTTTACTTGCAAGTATTTTTTTACTTTCAAGTATTTAGGGTCCACATCTGGTCGGCGTACTTGCAAGCAAAAACCTGGTGGAAAAACCTGGTCGTATAAATATGATCCTTCCCTAGTTGTTACATTAATATTACATACTAGTCCAGCATTAATGTTACATTACACAAAGGTTAGCTGGAATAAAATGATAATTAGTATTAAGTCTTGTGCAATAAATAATGTTCTATCTATTTTGTAGTAAGAAAGTTTGGTCCTTCGAGCCGGATTGATACATGAATTACTATCTGATATGAATATGATTACTATCTGGTATTGGTAAATTTAATATCGCTCATCAGGCTCGAAGGACCAAATATTCCGGTAAGTATGGTCTCTTCAATGTTCTAACATGATTGTTTGTTCTTTTGCGCCGGATTAAAACATTAATATCCCTACTTTTCACTAGAGACGGGATATTTGCCATGATTTTTGAGTTTTCAATCAATCAATATCTTTATTTCAGGCTTATTGAGAAATGTACTAAACCTATACAATAATCCCATAGCAACATAAATACCTTAGAAACTAACATACATTATGTAAAAAAAAAACACTTTATTTGTAACTTAAACACACGTGTGATCGCCGACGCGTCGCGGCCCGGGGGATCACGTGACAGGCGGCCCTTGAACCGCCAGAACTTCACCCCTTTCGGCCAAAAGTCAGGGCTCAAGTAGGTCATCACACAATCCGTAGGGACCCTCACCATAAATTAGCTAAAGCCCACATTATGACGAGAGTCCAACTTCATGACCCTCAATCCCACTCCTGTTTTGATTGTTCCCGATATTTCGGCACAGTTGCATACGCCCTGGTAAATATCCCATTTCTAGTATGTACATAACCATGATAGTTTCCAAAGTCATTACAGTTTTACCCAAAATATAAGTACCTGCGCCGTAGAACAATTTCTATAGCGCGGGAACCTTCTTTCTACCAATAGCAATCGCGCGCTAAAATCTTGCGCTGTTATTGGTTAATCGATTTCGCGGCAAAATAGCGGCATCTTGTTTATTCAGTCGACTCTTATATTTGAGCGGGACAGAGGTATACAGCGGGTTTGAGCTATACTATACGTTCGGCTACTGTCGGATATCAGTCTGCGCTTTTCTGCGCAAACGAAAACAGTCGATCGGACTTATATTTTGGGTGAAACTGTAATATCCCTAATCCAAACAAATGTTAATATCTTACCGATCGATCGCCAGGCGCTAACCCCACCGCGCTAGGGTCAGGCACCAGGAACAACCACACCACTCCCCCCGCCACCCCCATCACGAGCGCGGGGTACACGAACGACAGCGACCAATCAGAGTCCACGAACTTAGCCGCCATTAGTGTACCTCGGAAAACAGAATGCAAAGGTGTAGCTTACTATTTAAAAACTTAAGGTGAATTGCTCACGCTTGCGGCTCGAGATTCAAATTGTTTGGTGTTTTTTGCCCATTACAGCTCATCAACACTTCTTCAGATAGCGAATTTTAGTTCGCGATTACTAAGAGACTTAACAATGTGTTTAAGGGTATCGTAGCTAAACTGATGATATTTATGAGAAACTATCAATTAAAACATGTGTGTTAAGTCTCTTAGTTCTCGCGAACTCAACTTTCGCTATATGAAGAAGTGTTGATGAGCTGTAAAGGGCAAAAAACACCAAACAATTTGAATTTCGCGCCGCAAGCGTGCGCATCCAGTGTGGATGCTACTAGAGTAGTAGAGCTTTTTTGTGAAAGATTTCGTCCGGGGAAGTACTACCACCATACTTATGTCTGCCGCAAAGCAATAATGCTCGCATTGCTGTGTTCCGGTTTGAAGGGTATGGGTGCCGGTGAAATTACAGGCACATGAGACTTTACATCTTTATGTCCCAGAGTGGCGGGCGCAGTGCAATGCCACATAGGATGCGTCCTAGGTGGACGTGACCTACGTGGTAATGCACTGTTCATAGGCAGAGGGTGCTGCTTAACATCAGGTGGGCCATCTGCTTGACCCGTAATTCCAAGTAGTATAAAAAATAAACTTTGTGTTAGTGCCTATAATATCCGTGTAGGTAGGTTCCAAGCTAGAACTAGTAGGCAATAAAAGACGCAGCTTACCAAGAATATTTCCAAGCGAAGTGTGCGAGTTCCAGATGCCGAAAATAAGTCCTTTCTTAGTGCTCCCGAACCATTTACCCACTGTCGCCACCGTGCCGGGCCAACCGCTCGTCTGCGCTATACCCGCACCCGCCTGCAAGGAGAGGGACAACAAGAGGGTCAACATTAGGGTCAACATGAGGGTCAAGATAGGCACTAGCCGGCCAACCGCTCGTCTGCGCTATACCCGCACCCGCCTGCAAGGAGAGGGACAACAAGAGGGTCAACATTAGGGTCAACATGAGGGTCAAGATAGGCACTAGCCGGCCAACCGCTCGTCTGCGCTATACCCGCACCCGCCTGCAAGGAGAGGGACAACAAGAGGGTCAACATTAGGGTCAACATGAGGGTCAAGATAGGCACTAGCCGGCCAACCGCTCGTCTGCGCTATACCCGCACCCGCCTGCAAGGAGAGGGACAACAAGAGGGTCAACATTAGGGTCAACATGAGGGTCAAGATAGGCACTAGCCGGCCAACCGCTCGTCTGCGCTATACCCGCACCCGCCTGCAAGGAGAGGGACAACAAGAGGGTCAACATTAGGGTCAACATGAGGGTCAAGATAGGCACTAGCCGGCCAACCGCTCGTCTGCGCTATACCCGCACCCGCCTGCAAGGAGAGGGACAACAAGAGGGTCAACATGAGGGTCAAGATAGGCACTAGCCGGCCAACCGCTCGTCTGCGCTATACCCGCACCCGCCTGCAAGGAGAGGGACAACAAGAGGGTCAACATTAGGGTCAACATGAGGGTCAAGATAGGCACTAGCCGGCCAACCGCTCGTCTGCGCTATACTCGCACCAGCCTGCAAGGAGAGGGACAACAAGAGGGTCAACATTAGGGTCAACATGAGGGTCAAGATAGGCACTAGCCGGCCAACCGCTTGTCTGGGCTATACCCGCACCCGCCTGCAAGGAGAGGGACAACAAGCTAGCCTTCGGCTTTATACGCAGACATACGCGGTAGCAATAGGCCTACAACGCTCTATGAGTCCCGTACAACAACGGGTTCAGCTCGGTATTATAATGAAGTATCCATGCAATGTATTACAGGTGTACCCAACTGATATGGCGCGTCGTGAATCTTCGTTCACGCAGAAAATAAAGTAAGGCTCCGAAGATTAACGAAATAATGCTCAAAACTTACAATCAACCTTAGGTCACTATTATAAGGTTCATAATACACTGCAGCTGTTAGTTCCGTCTCACTCGCAAGTCACGCCCCTCAATCAGAAGTATGGCGGCTGACTAACAGCTGCCGACCAAGCCGACCAATAGCGGTACATAGCATTTCCCGCGCTTTATAAAATCATCTGGATGTTTTCTATGTATAATAAAAATATCTAGGTATCTATGTAATGTATATTATATTAAGTATATCAGTTATCTAGTACCCATAACACAAGCTCTGGCTTAGCTTGGGGCTAGATAATGTTGTGTGAACTTGTCCAGCATTATTTATTATTTATTTATTTATTTATTTGCTCTTGCTTAGCTTGGGGCTAGATAATGTTGTGTGAACTTGTCCAGCATTATTTATTATTTATTTATTTATTTATTTATCTTCTGCGCAGGTACCGGTATCGGTAAGCCATATTACTTGGGTAGTATTGTAATTAAATTACCATGCCAACCTGCCTCATTATTTTGCAGTTGCCTAGTAATATTTTTGTAATTATTAAGTATTTGTTTTTACACACTAACATATTTATTTATTGCCTATCCTCCCCCCTGTAGTTTATTGATGTTCGTGGCATCATTTAATTAGGCCCTGTCGGAAAACCAGCGCGGCTAGCTAGGTCTGGTGCAGCTTATTCTGAGACAGGGACCTGATTGACCCCACACAACACACACAACCTATCAACTTGAGATGATGAGACTGTGCGTACCGGACGAGTACGTAAGGCGGCGCAGACGACCGCCTCTGCTCGTAGTGCCTCGTGGAAGGACTAACCTGATGAGCAAAGCACCGCTAACGCGCACCATACGAACCCTTAATGACATAGCGGCTAGTGTTGATATATTCCACTGCTCACAGAGTGAATTCGCAAGGGCTATACTATTTAATTTGTGCTATTGTAAATAATATGCTACTTATTTTAATTTATTGGTACCTGTTGACATGGATATTTGAATATAATTATTTAATTATTATATTTTATTGAATTGTTTATTTGTATAATGAGTAATTATATATATATTTGTTTTAGTTTAATGTGTACAATTTGCATAGCTTAGTAATGTATTGCATCTTTTTGACTCATGTTTTTTTTTTTTTTGCTGACTACTCTGTTGTATTAGATTATACCTGTAAGAATGGATGTAATGTTTTTAAATAAATACAAATATAAATACAAATACAAAAAACTTACCAAAGTTTCTAATAGTTTTTATTTCTTTTTATATTTATTTTTGTTTTTCTAATTTAAAAAACAAAAGAAAAGGATATATATCTATCTTACTGATCTTGTAGAACTTGTAGATTTTTGTTTTTGTTTTCTTGTTTTATGTGTGTGTTGTGTCGTGGAGAAAGATAAATAAATTTTCTTTCTTTCATATTTCCTTATTTGTACTTATTTGAACGATTAGTAATTTTGCCTCTTGCCCCAACTTAATTCAAGTATTTATGAAGAATATATTTATCTAAACAAGCTATTCTTATTTGGTTTGTCCGTATTAGCATGCTCACCTGCACGAGTATGTAGTACGAGATATGGTGTATGTTGTAGGTGCGCGCGAGCCCGAACAGATAGCAGAATATAGCGGAGAATATCATCCCTGTTGAGAGGAAGTAGCGGAGATCCACACGTTCTTATTTGGTTTGCCCGTATTAGCATGCTCACCTGGACCAGTATGTAGTACGAGATATGGTGTATGTTGTAGGTGCGCGCGAGCCCGAACAGATAGCAGAATATAGCGGAGAATATCATCCCTATTGAGAGGAAGTAGCGGAGATCCACACGTTCTTATTTGGTTTGTCCGTATTAGCATGCTCACCTGGACCAGTATGTAGTACGAGATATGGTGTATGTTGTAAGTGCGCGCGAGCCCGAACAGATAGCAGAATATAGCGGAGAATATCATCCCTATTGAGAGGAAGTAGCGGAGATCTACACGTTCCGCTACCATTCCTGAAAACACACAAGAAACCAATGACAGTTTGAAAAGAGGAAGGCGAGTGACGCTCTAACACTATTATGACTATTATGACTATTAACATAATACTGTAAAAATGTGTAATACCTAGAGCAGGGGTTCCCAAACTTATTTTGTGTAGGTACTGCCCACCATGAGTTTTTTTTTTTGCGCCCCCGAAATTATTTTTTAGCGCCCCTATTTTTTCACCTACTTAAAAACCACTATAATTTCTATTAAATTAATTATTGTGAGCTATATTAGCGGAGATTAAACAAACATGCACAAATCGGGTTATTTAACAAAAACTTGTTAAAACATGATTGCCCGCGGTCTATTATCTACGAAAATTACCTATCTAGGAATACTAATAACTATTAAAATGCGAAAGTGTGTCTGATTTGACGCCCCCATTTTTTTCTGGGTCTCTTACCGCCCCCCTTTAGGCCTGCAGCGCCCACAAGGGGACGTTATCACCCACTTTGGGAACCCCTGACCTAGAGCCATAAACCCACTAGCGCTGCACGACGCGCGCTGCAGATCCGCGTGCTATTTTTGCGCGCCTTTTTGATATGCGACAAGACGCGACGCCTCGCGCATTCATTTTTAAAAGGCTTGTGTTTAAACACCGCTCAAAAATGTACTAAACGGTTACCAAAATGGATAAATGGTCACCAAATTATTTCATAAAATACACACATCAACACGGTCTAGGGATATTTTAAAAAAAGCTAATTAGGTACTATCAATGTGTTAATTATTTATATGACATGTATACATTTAAAAGATACGTTTTATTATTCTACCATTTTTTAATAATGGTTAAGGTACTTCGATTAAAATTTCAGGATTTTATGGAAAAAAAATAAAGCATAGACGGAAACCGTATATGAATTAACTTATAATTTATGAGTAAAAACTGAAAAAAAATAGAAAAATCATTTAATTTGTGTTTATAAACTTGAAGTTAGTAGTCTGTGAAAGCGCCCATGATGTTCATAACACATCGGCAACGATTCGGCATGCTCAGAACAAGGTTGCCAATGTCTTGCTGCGGAATATTGTCCCATGACCTTCTGAGGTGCGCAAAAAGTTGATCTTCTGTAGCCAGATTTTCAGGAACTTCCTTCAGAGCTCTTCTTTGCAGCATATACCACGCATGCTCAATGAGATTTAGATCTGGCGATTGAGCAGGCCAGTCTAAGGCCCTAACATTGTGTGTATGTAACCAAGCTGCTACCGTTCTCGCCGTGTGTGCCCGGGCATTGTCGTGCATGAGCAGGAAATCTTGCCCCATTTGTGTTCTGTGGGGCAAGATTACGGGCCCCAGCACCTGTTGGACGTATCGTTCTGCCGTCATATTGCCCCGCACCCAAACGAGATCCGTCCGTCCTCCAAGACGAATTCCTGCCCAAACCATAATTGTTCCTCCTTGGTATGGGTGAACTTCCTGAGGGTTCTGAAGACGGCTCCATCCTCCAGGAACTCGCCAAACACGCGTCCTTCGTGAATCTGGATGGAAGCCGAACCTGGATTCATCCGTGAACAGCACATTGGACCATTGCTCACGGCCCCAGTCCACGTGGTTCCGAATCCATTCTAATCATCGTCCACGATTGCCTCTCCGTAAAGGTGGGACCCGGAGTGGTCTACGAGAGCGTAGATTGCTTTCATGTAGTCACCTTCTTACAGTTTGGTCACTCACAAGCACTTGGTGTTCCACTCGCAGCCTTTGGACCAATTGAGTCGTCGTTGCATTTGGTTGAGCTCGCGCAGTAATTTGCAAAAATCGGTCTTGTCTGGGGGTAGTGATGCAACTTGGCCTCTGGTGCCTCTCCGCTACTTCACCTGTGGCACGATAGCGTGTCCACAATCTTGAAATTACATTTAGGTGGGTCCCTATGGCCTCAGCAACATTACGCTGAACAGACCCAGCTTCCAGCATTCCCACAGTTCGTAACATCTCCGCCCTCGTCAAATGTTGGCGTTGCATGGCTACAATACCTCAATTTTAACTTTATCTTTCGTTTAAAAATGAAAAAAAACTGTAACTAAACGTAATTCGTATTGTTTTCTAAATTTCGCACAAACCAAAATTCCCTCTCCTACACATCAAGACATTTTTATGCCACCGAAACAAAAGAATTTTCAAAAATTTGAATTTGGAATTAGTCTGAGATAAATTACAAACAAATCGGTGTATAAAAGATTCCAATGCGGCCAGTACTTTTCGAGTTATTTAATTGAGTATGAAATATCCCTAGACCGTGTTGATGAGTGTATTATGAAATAAATCCTTTTTTTCGTATTATTGACTGACATAAAAATATATGGACGCCTTTAAAATACACTTTAGACTAAATATTATACATTTAACCTAACCCAACAGAATTTGGTGACCGTTAATCCATCGTAATTTGGTGACCATTTATCCATTTTGGTAACCGTTTAGTACTTTTTTGGGCGGTGTTTATTTTATTTGGTGCCTAGGATTAGAGTCTTTAAATATATTTGGTAACCGTCTAAATTATACCCGTTTTAAAATGGAGGTCGAAGAGATCGCAGCCTTGTTGTTTTATGGCCGCGAGCGATCCGGGTCGCGTGCGCACCGCGCGCGTCTCGCCGCTCAACTGAGTTTATTGCATACTAGCGACTCGTCCCGGCTTCGCACGAGTAGTTTCAGGATGAAAAACAATCCCCTCCATCCTATACCCCCCTCCCCTAGTAGCCTATGTCACTCAGGGTGAATGTAGCTTTCCAAAGGTGAAAGAATTTTTGAGTTTATTTATTACAAACATACACAGACACAAAATACAAATCTTTCCTCTTTATAATATTAGTGTAGATGTAGATAGTCTAGATAAAACCCAGGCAAAAACATGTCGCGTGCGACAAGCAGTGGCGAGCGTGTTCTCGTTCAAACGGGTGCCGCGCGCGACGGCGCGACCGAGGTGCGGCAATGGGTTTTGTCAAATTAAATCAAAAACAAATACATTTATTTCAAGCAAAACTCATAAAAGAAGGTGCTTGTTCCATCTAGTCATACATGTAGTTCTACATGTACTACATGTTCGAAAAATTATTCCGTTTAGTTCTACATGTGTGTATAACTACTTGGAATTTGTTGAATATTGTTGAATACGTACACATACGGTTGGTTACACAATAAAAACCTTTAAAACTAATTGTATTGCTGGGCAGGTGTCGCTCGCAGCAGTGCCTAGTATAAGGAAAATCCACCCTAGCAGCAATCATTGCCAGCACGGTGTTGGAGCTGGCCCGCGACCTGCGCACCAGAGACGCGGCGCGTGCGCATGGTGGCGTGGAAACAGTCGACCCGCGCCGCCGCAAACATCCCCGATGCGCTGCAGTAGCGGGGCAGCCCCAACACCGCTCTGAATGCATTGTTGTACTGGACGCGGATGGCGCTGTGCGTTGCGAGCGTATACTTCGCCCACAAGCTGCACGTATATAGAAAGGTACAGTATGCTCGAAACAATGTTAGTTTCACCCCCTCTGAGCTACGCGCAAACCTCCGGGCAACCATATTCGCCCGCACCGACAGCGCCCTCCGCTCCCGTTCGATGTCGTCATTGTCTTTAAGGTGAATGCTTACGTTTGCAGCGCGAGATTATTTTTTTTTTGTGTTTTTTGCCCATTACAGCTCATCAACACTTCTTCAGATAGCTAAAACTATGTTGCCGCAAATTATGTGACCTAACACACAAGTTTTAATTTATAGTATCACATAAATATCATTAGTTTGGCTACGATTGTGCTTTAATGGTATTAACAGTGTTTTTTGTTTCAAGCACAATCATAGCCAAACTAATGATATTTATGTGATACTATAAATTAAAACTTGTGTGGTTGATCATATAATTACCGGCAACATTATTTTCGCTATCTGAAGAAGTGTTGATGAGCTGTGATGAGCAAAAACACGAAAAAATTTGAATTTCGCGCCACGTGCGAAAGCAACCACCTTAAGCACCGGTTCATTACCTGAAACAAACATGGCCGCCGCATACGAGAATAGAAACGCCGAGTCGAGCGCCCCGAGCAGTGTATTTGCATCTGTCGTGTCTGCAAACAAACATAAGCCTTTCACCACACTGGTTCTTACACACATGGTCATCATAAGGCTCTTTTCAGGGCCTCCATACCATACAAACTGGTCTGGTGATCAAGGAAAAATCGGTTTTTACAAGCTTTTATTTAACTTGCAATGTATGTCGGTGTGGAATCTTGCAACTAAATTTTAAAGCAGTTATCCTCAACCGATTGAGATGATATTTTGCATACCTGTCAAGTTCCGATGACAATACAATATGATGGTGACAGCGAGCTGATCTGATGATGGAGACGGAAGGTGGACAACGGAACTCCTCGATGGATAATAGTAGACTGGCCGTGTTTAGGCTCATTTTGATTAGCGCACGGTTACGATCATTAATTTTATAGTTGAAAATTTATAAATATTTTTTCACAAAAAACTATTAGGGTTAAGGGTAAAACGGGACCCTATTACTAAGGCTCGGCTGTCCGTCTGTCTGTCTGTCCACCTGCCACCAGGCTGTATCTCATGAACCGTGATAGTTAGACAGTTGACATTTTCACAGATGATGTATTTCTGTTGCCGCTATAACAACAAATACTAAAAAACAGAATTAAATAAATATTTAAGGGGGCTCCCATACAACAAACGTGATTTCTCCAAATGTAGGTTAAGCGATGCTTTACGAGGTCAGTTTTTGGATGGGTGACCACTTTTTGCTTGCAATTTTAATATTTTTTTTTTACAAACGTGCTTTTTTGCTGTTTTTATAGATAATCAAATTAAATCAAATCAAATATCTTTATTTACTAAAGTATGGTAGATTTATGGGTAGGTAGTAGTACATAATTCAGTGTGCTCATACTTTTGCTTATAAAGCGTGCAAATATCCCTTTACGGTTGTTAACATTATTAGTATCAGGTATTTATGACAAAGGAAAATTTAAATTTAAATGGTACGGAACCCTTCGTGCGCGAGTCCGACTCGCACTTGGCCGGTTTTTAGGTGTACTTACTGAAAGGCGGCCAGTTACACCACTGGTCGTCAGTGGGAGCCGTGCCGGGCGGGGAAGGCAGCGCGGAGCAGTTCTGGTGCAGCACACTCTTCACCACGGAGATGGGTTTGCGAGTGAGGGGTACGTGAGGCTCTGCCTACCCCCTGGAGAGAGGCGTGTGTGTATGTATGTACTCACTGAAAGGCGGCCAGTTACACCACTGGTCGTCAGTGGGCGCCGTGCCGGGCGGGGGAGGTAACGCGGAGCAGTTCTGGTGCAGCACACTCTTCACCACGGAGATGGGTTTGCGAGAGAGGTGGTACGTGAGGCTCTGCCTACCCCTTGGAGAGAGGCGTGTCTGTATGTATGTACTCACTGAAAGGCGGCCAGTTACACCACTGGTCGTCAGTGGGAGCCGTGCCGGGCGGGGAAGGCATCGCGGAGCAGTTCTGGTGCAGCACACTCTTCACCACGGAGATGGGTTTGCAAGAGAGGGGTACGTGAGGCTCTGCCTACCCGTTGGAGAGAGGCGTGTGTGTATGTATGTACTCACTGAAAGGCGGCCAGTTACACCACTGGTCGTCAGTGGGAGCCGTGTCGGGCGGGGAAGGCAGCGCGGAGCAGTTCTAGTGCAGCACACTCTTCACCACGGAGATGGGTTTGCGAGTGAGGTGGTACGTGAGGCTCTGCCTACCCCTTGGAGAGAGGCGTGTGTGTATGTATGTACTCACTGAAAGGCGGCCAGTTACACCACTGGTCGTCAGTGGGAGCCGTGTCGGGCGGGGAAGGCAGCGCGGAGCAGTTCTGGTGCAGCACACTCTTCACCACGGAGATGGGTTTGCGAGTGAGGTGGTACGTGAGGCTCTGCCTACCCCTTGGAGAGAGGCGTGTGTGTATGTATGTACTCACTGAAAGGCGGCCAGTTACACCACTGGTCGTCAGTGGGAGCCGTGCCGGGCGGGGAAGGCAGCGCGGAGCAGTTCTGGTGCAGCACACTCTTCACCACGGAGATGGGTTTGCAAGAGAGGGGTACGTGAGGCTCTGCCTACCCCTTGGAGAGAGGCGTGTGTGTATGTATGTACTCACTGAAAGGCGGCCAGTTACACCACTGGTCGTCAGTGGGAGCCGTGTCGGGTGGGGAAGGCAGCGCGGAGCAGTTCTGGTGCAGCACACTCTTCACCACGGAGATGGGTTTGCGAGTGAGGTGGTACGTGAGGCTCTGCCTACCCCTTGGAGAGAGGCGTGTGTGTATGTATGTACTCACTGAAAGGCGGCCAGTTACACCACTGGTCGTCAGTGGGCGCCGTGCCGGGCGGGGGAGGTAACGCGGAGCAGTTCTGGTGCAGCACACTCTTCACCACGGACATGGGTTTGCGAGCGAGGTGGTACGTGAGGCTCTGCCTAACCCTTGGAGAGAGGCGTGTGTGTATGTATGTACTCACTGAAAGGCGGCCAGTTACACCACTGGTCGTCAGTGGGAGCCGTGTCGGGCGGGGAAGGCAGCGCGGAGCAGTTCTGGTGCAGCACACTCTTCACCACGGAGATGGGTTTGCGAGTGAGGTGGTACGTGAGGCTCTGCCTACCCCTTGGAGAGAGGCGTGTGTGTATGTATGTACTCACTGAAAGGCGGCCAGTTACACCACTGGTCGTCAGTGGGAGCCGTGCCGGGCGGGGAAGGCAGCGCGGAGCAGTTCTGGTGCAGCACACTCTTCACCACGGAGATGGGTTTGCAAGAGAGGGGTACGTGAGGCTCTGCCTACCCCTTGGAGAGAGCCGTGTGTGTATGTATGTACTCACTGAAAGGCGGCCAGTTACACCACTGGTCGTCAGTGGGCGCCGTGCCGGGCGGGGAAGGCAGCGCGGAGCAGTTCTGGTGCAGCACACTCTTCACCACGGAGATGGGTTTGCGAGTGAGGTGGTACGTGAGGCTCTGCCTACCCCTTGGAGAGAGGCGTATGTGTATGTATGTACTCACTGAAAGGCGGCCAGTTACACCACTGGTCGTCAGTGGGCGCTGTGCCGGGCGGGGGAGTTAACGCGGAGCAGTTCTGGTGCAGCACACTCTTCACCACGGAGATGGGTTTGCGAGTGAGGTGGTACGTCATATACGTGAAGTAAGTGAGTAGCAGCACGCTCACTTGGTACCTGAAACAATTGCTGTTTTCTTAATAATAGAGGTTAAGATGGATGATCTCGCTTGAGGCGCGAAACTATTTTTTTTTGTGTTTTTTGCTCAACTTATCAACACTTCTTAAATAGCGAAAGTTGATTTGGCGAGAACTAGGAGACTTAACACACATGTTTTAATTGATAGTATCTCATAAATATCATTAGTTTAGCTAACAATCACCTAGAAAAACTAGATTTTTGTATGGGAGCTCCATATACCAAAAAACGTGATTTATTTGCCGTTTTTATAGATAATGGTGTCGCCAGGCTGTATCTCATGAACCGTGATAGTTAGCCAGTTTTTTTTAAACCAGTTTTTTGCCATTTTTGTAGTTAATGGTACGGAACCCTTCGTGCGCGAGTCCGACTCGCACTTGGCTGGTTTTTTAATTATTTTATTCATTCCCGTTGTCTACGTTGGCGTGGACGATGCCAACGTGGACATCGGGAATGTTTTTTAATTATTTTATTTTATTCCCGTTGACCACATCAACGTGGACAAGCTCAACGTGAATAACAGCGGGAATAAACCGTATACAAAGTCTCACAGGTACCTACATTATTTGGTGTTAGACAAGGCTTGTTTCTGGGTCCCATTTACTTATCTAAATGTTATCGCAAAGTAGGTACAATAGATAATAATATTGATTAGTTCAATCACAATCAAAAATCGCCGACAGACAACACGATTATTAAGTATATCATTAGCTTTTTGATTTTCACTGTTAACTATTATTTATTCTGTGCTGTTACCGAGAAAATCAGATATAACGATTCGATTATCAATATTTATAAAATCGTTGCGTGACTGTCTGACTGACTGACTGACTATCAACGCACAGCCTTAAGTCCTAGAGACCTGAAATTTGGAGGGTACGTTCCTTTTGTGGTCTAGGGGTGCACTAAGAAAGGAATTCCAGAAATTCAACCCCTAAGGGGGTGCAGCGGGGTGTTTAAGTTTGTATAGAAAAATACACGCGAACGAAGTCGATTAAGAGCAACTTGTTTTTTTTGACAAATGTCATTTTAAGGGTGAAAAGTACTTTTTTTTTTTTATAAATCTTAAAATGGCAATATTTTTTACTTCAAAATAAAACACAAGGTTCTTAAGAACAAAACCTGCTAACTACAAAAGAAAAGGTAGCATTTGCCCCAGCCTGTATGTATTCGGATTAACATATTTGGTTCCTTACATTTATTTTGTTTCTTAAAAATTCTGTGCACTGCCTTCTGTTTCTGCTTAGCTTATTTCTGTCATCCAAATGTTGCCTGGGAGAAATCGCTCTCAGCGATAAGGCCGCCCATTGTACTGTACTAATTTTTTATGTTTATTTAGTGATATTTTCGTTGAGTACAAAAAAGCGTTCATCGATCTATCTATCTTTGGATTTTCACATCGCAGCCAACCAGAGTTTCACACGTAACCACAGAATATATACACTTAGTAACAATGATGTCATCACCATCATTATTAGCCTTTAGTCGTGCACTGCTGGACAACGCCCCCATAGAATGCAATGGTGATTGCAGTATCTTTTTTTTTCTTCTTTTTTTAAACTATGATAGACCTTTGTTTGAGCAACATCTCACCTGTCGGTAAGTGACGATGTGGCCGAAGATGGAGCACAAAGGTCTAGAAGGCACCTATTCACTCTAGCCTTGAAGAGACCCAGATTATAGTTTTCAGGAAAGACAGACGACGGTAGTGTATTCCACTCCTTAGCAGTTCGCATTGTAAAGGTAGAACTGAATCGTTTAGTACGAATAGAGGGTATACTAATGAGGTAAGGATGGTACCGAGCCGTGCGTCTGCTCGTGCTATGATGAAAAGGAGATGGTGGGATCAGATCGTGCAGTTCCTGGGAGCATTCCCTGAAATGTACTGTGATGTACTCCACCTGATGCAAGCCCTTAGTCGGTTTATACTACACTAGAAACTCGCCCCGGCTTCGCACGGGTAGTGTCGGGATCGTCCCCCCTAACCCTCCTCCTTCCCAACCCCCCATCTATCCACACACCAGATAACAAAAACTTTAGGTAATTTTTTACAACTTGGGTTACATTTTTGAATTTTTAGTAAAGGTCCTAATTTTTTTGAAAATATAATATAGCCTATGTTACCCGGGGATAGTGTAGCTTCCGAACAATGAAATAATTTTTCTAATCACTTCAGTAGTTTCGGAGCCTATTCAATGCTAGCAAACAAACAATCAAATCTTTCCTCTTTATAATTAGTACGTATAGATATAGATAAACTGTAGGCGACGGAGGGGGGTATATTCTTAATTCCGATAAAACAAATCATATGATTATTTTCGGTCCAGACACGACACCGGACACCCAAAAAATTTATTGTTTTTTTTCTATTTTTAAGTGAAAATCTTAATGCTGTTTACAGAATACATCTAAAATTTATTGGCGCGTGGCGTTTTTAGGGTTCCGTAGCCAAATGGCAAAAAACGGAACCCTTATGGATTCTTCATGTCTGTTAAAGATGTTAAAGATTTTCACTTAAAAATAGTTCTATTTTTAAGTGAAAATCTTAATGCTGTTTACAGAATACATCTACTTACCAAGTTGCAACAGCATAGCTCTTATAGTTTCGGAAAAAAGTGGCTGTGACATACGGACGGACAGACAGACAGACATGAAGAATCCATAAGGGTTCCGTTTTTTGCCATTTGGCTACGGAACCCTAAAAACGACACGCGCCGCTCGAAAAACCGGTTTTAATTGAATATCTCGTGAAATATAAATAATTTTAAAAACCCCGTGGGTGAACCCTCCTTTTTATTGTATTGATCATATTTATCCAATTTTTAACCCAATAATCTGTACCATATTGACAAACAATCGAATCTAGCCAAAAGTTAGAGGTAACTTTTTTCTTTTTTTTTATTGAGTTAATTTTGTTCTATCGTTTTTCTGTCGGGGTGATCCCTCGATATTATAATGTAGTATCCATGCATATTTTTAATTTGAATATTGTACTTGATTTTGTTAGTTAAAAATCTAATCTAATATACGGTACGATTTGTCTGTACGATCCGTCGCTTCAGACCGATCGAAACGACGAATCGATAGTGTATATCAAGATCGTTAACGATTTACTTCATCGAAGACGATATCGGAAATCGCAACAAAAACCCATGCAATCATGAATATCGTAACGATAAATCGACAGTGTGTGGCTCTTCAACGATTCGATTTTGTCAATCTTCTGGATGGAACCTTAATTCCTTTAAAATATTTATATGCGAATACTGGTTTCTCTTTAATAGCCATTTCTTAACCCACATTTTTCTAGGCTTTCTTTTTTTGTTTTGTAGCCGAATCAAAGTTACCGCCACATAGGTAAGGAAAAGAAGTTCATTTTCCATTTTATTAGGCACGTATTGAATTATTAGAACACGTGTTTATACTTCAGTTTCAAATAAATAAATGATCGATCGTTACGACCAATCGTTTCGTGTATGAGCGTCATTTGCGATGCGATCAATCGTCACGATTTTCGTCAGATCGATCGTACAGACAAATCGTACCGTATATGGGGCCCTTATAAGATTGGTAATTTTGCGTTATACCCACCTTAAGAAGTTGTGCAGGCCGGGGTCATGTTAGCAGGGGACAATACCTACACCTCAATGGCACGCTGTGCTAGTTTTTTATGGTATTTCTCGACTAACTGGCATACGGCTGACCTGATAGTAAGCGGTTACCTTCACCTATTGAAATCTGCAACACCAGAGGCATTGCCAATGCGTTGCCTGCCCTCAAGGACTCTTTTTTTTAATGAAGCGGCTCTCGTTTTGTTTTAGCGATAACAACTCAGGAGAGCCCATTCCACAACTTGCACGTATGGGGGAGAAAAGATCTCGTAAAGCGAGCAGTTCGAGACACCCACGTGTCGATGATGTGTGGATGAGCTCCCTTGCGTTGTCGAGAAGTGCGATGATAGAACCTGGAAGCAGGTATGAGATTGAACAGCTCCTCAGATCATATCTCCTTCATGTAGAATTAGAATCAGATTTAGTTTTATTTACAGAAAGAATAATACAAGGTATGTACAAAATACATATGAAACAGTTGTGCTACCTGAAGACCGCTAAAAGTGATCTAAAGGTAGCTCAACTGATCCAAATCACTACCAGACGGAAGCGTCCGTAAGATGCTGGCTGCATTGCCACGCTGAATGGCAATACTAATGCGTTGAGCCTGATAAGAGCCAGCTTAATAAATATTTAGTTAGAATTAAATTTTGTAGTACTAGTAGAGCTTCTTTGTGAAAGAGTTCGTCCGGGGAAGTACTAGCACCATACCTATTTCTGCCGCAAAGCAGTAGTGCTCGTAGTTCTGTTTCCGGTTTGAAGGGTATGGGTGCCGGTGAAATTACAGGCACATGAGACTTTTCATATTTGGTAGCGGGTGCAGTGCAATTCTGTGCAATGCCACATAGGGTGCGTCCTAGGTGGGCGTGACCTGTGAGGTAATGCACTGTTCATAGACAGAGGGTACCACTTAAAATCAGGTGGGCCATCTGCTTGACCCGTCATTCCAAGTAAAAAAAAAAAAAGATAGTATGGATAAAGAAGTAAGTAGGTATGTTTTAATATTAACCCATTTTACTGCATAACGAACCACTCATATTCAAATTACTGATAAGCATATAGTGTTGCTTGAGTCACGCACGATTACATACCTAAATAGGTATGCAACTTGATAGCAGCGACTAATAAAATAATGTAAATGGCTAGCTAGTTTATACCCGCGGTTACGCCTGCATCTAAGGCGCAAGCATATGTGCTCTGCCTATGTGAAAAAGGCGCGTATCTATGTATGTAGCGCGCCTTTTTCACATAGGCAGAGCCTCAAATGGGCCTCTTTTCACCGTGGAATGCACCATCTTTGTGAAAGAGTTCGTCCGGGGAAGTACTACCACCATACCTATTTCTGCCGCACAGCAGTAGTGCTCGCATTGCTGTGTTCCGGGTTGAAGGGTATGGGGTGCCGGTGAAATTACAGGCACATGAGAATTTTCATCTTTATGTCTCAGAGTGGCAGGCGCGGTGCAATGCCACATAGGGCGCGTCCTAGGTGGGCGTGACCTAAGAGGGCGGGACATCAGGGTTATTGAGCAGACCACTTGAGCACTTTCGATGAGTTCACTAGCCTGAAATTAATCTAATTACCTAGGTAATCCTTGATGTGACATGTTTTTTTTCTTTTCTTGTAATCTGCCTTTCCAGGCATTGAAGAAGAGTTTTGTGCTTCTTTCGTGCTTGACATGAATGGTATACGCCCAGTGGCATATCCAAGAGTCTAATTCAGTACATATTCTTTCAGCTTGCAAACAGACTCATGAAAAAGTCCACAACTTTCAGAAGGATAAAGAGGAGAGCCCCTCAAGACCTCATCTAATAACTAAATGAATATGTTTTTTTTAATTGTTTATTTGTTATGATTTTTGTTTTAAGTACCTACAATGTGTGTTTTTTTTTTTTTTTTTTTTCATGGACAACAAACAGCTTATTAAACTAGGAAGGATACATATGACTATGGATACTTTTGTATGACTATCTGACTTTCTGACAGCAAGCATTTATTATTATTATTATTATTTATACTTTATTTCACATAAAATAATGTAACAAAAAGGTGGGCTTAATGCTAACAGCATTTTCTACCAGCCAAACCCGGTCGGTGACAGTTCGTGATTTATATAACAACAAAACCAATAATAACCATGAAAAAGTTCCAAGCATTTAGCGTGGCGACCATGGCTTAGTTTATATGCCTGATTGTACATTAAAAAGTTCCAAGCATTTAGCGTGGCGACCATGGCTTAGTTTATATGCCTGATTGTACATTAAAAAGTTCCAAGCATTTAGCGTGGCGACCATGGCTTAGTTTATATGCCTGATTGTACATTAAAAAGTTCCAAGCATTTAGCGTGGCGACCATGGCTTAGTTTATATGCCTGATTGTACATTAAAAAGTTCCAAGCATTTAGCGTGGCGACCATGGCTTAGTTTATATGCCTGATTGTACATTAAAAAGTTCCAAGCATTTAGCGTGGCGACCATGGCTTAGTTTATATGCCTGATTGTACATTAAAAAGTTCCAAGCATTTAGCGTGGCGACCATGGCTTAGTTTATATGCCTGATTGTACATTAAAAAGTTCCAAGCATTTAGCGTGGCGACCATGGCTTAGTTTATATGCCTGATTGTACATTAAAAAGTTCCAAGCATTTAGCGTGGCGACCATGGCTTAGTTTATATGCCTGATTGTACATTAAAAAGTTCCAAGCATTTAGCGTGGCGACCATGGCTTAGTTTATATGCCTGATTGTACATTAAAAAGTTCCAAGCATTTAGCGTGGCGACCATGGCTTCGTTTATATGCCTGATGGTACATTAAAAAGTTCCAAGCATTTAGCGTGGCGACCATGACTTAGTTTATATGCCTGATTGTACATTAAAAAGTTCCAAGCATTTAGCGTGGCGACCATGGCTTAGTTTATATGCCTGATTGTACATTAAAAAGTTCCAAGCATTTAGCGTGGCGACCATGGCTTAGTTTATATGCCTGATTGTACATTAAAAAGTTCCAAGCATTTAGCGTGGCGACCATGTCTTAGCTTATATGCCTGATTGTACATTAAAAAGTTCCAAGCATTTAGCGTGGCGACCATGGCTTCGTTTATATGCCTGATTGTACATTAAAAAGTTCCAAGCATTTAGCGTGGCGACCATGGCTTAGTTTATATGCCTGATTGTACATTAAAAAGTTCCAAGCATTTAGCGTGGCGACCATGGCTTAGTTTATATGCCTGATTGTACATTAAAAAGTTCCAAGCATTTAGCGTGGCGACCATGGCTTAGTTTATATGCCTGATTGTACATTAAAAAGTTCCAAGCATTTAGCGTGGCGACCATGGCTTAGTTTATATGCCTGATTGTACATTAAAAAGTTCCAAGCATTAAGCGTGGCGACCATGGCTTAGTTTATATGCCTGATTGTACATTAAAAAGTTCCAAGCATTTAGCGTGGCGACCATGGCTTAGTTTATATGCCTGATTGTACATTAAAAAGTTCCAAGCATTTAGCGTGGCGACCATGGCTTAGTTTATATGCCTGATTGTACATTAAAAAGTTCCAAGCATTTAGCGTGGCGACCATGGCTTAGTTTATATGCCTGATTGTACATTAAAAAGTTCCAAGCATTTAGCGTGGCGACCATGGCTTAGTTTATATGCCTGATTGTACATTAAAAAGTTCCAAGCATTTAGCGTGGCGACCATGGCTTCGTTTATATGCCTGATTGTACATTAAAAAGTTCCAAGCATTTAGCGTGGCGACCATGACTTAGTTTATATGCCTGATTGTACATTAAAAAGTTCCAAGCATTTAGCGTGGCGACCATGGCTTAGTTTATATGCCTGATTGTACATTAAAAAGTTCCAAGCATTTAGCGTGGCGACCATGGCTTCGTTTATATGCCTGATTGTACATTAAAAAGTTCCAAGCATTTAGCGTGGCGACCATGGCTTAGTTTATATGCCTGATTGTACATTAAAACCATAACAATTAATGTTATGTTTGTGAATGTACTTGTAAGCTACACACAGCATTATACAGCACTGAGATCTCGTGCTAAGCACTGCAAAGTACATCACTGCCATATCTATCAATATTCATTTCAGCCTGAGTTGGAATTGTTTTTTTTTTTTTTTTTTTTATACTTTTTGGATGACGGAACAAGCAAGAGGCCCACCTGATGTTAAGCGGTAACCTCTGCCTATGAACAGTGCATTACCTCATAGGTCACGTCCACCTAGGACGCATCCTATGTGGGATTGCACTGCGCCCGCCACCCTGAGACAGATGAAAAGTCTCATGTGCCTGTAATTTCACCGGCACCCTTACCCTTCAAACCGGAACACAGCAATGCGAGCACTACTGCATTGCGGCAGAAATAGGTATGGTGGTAGTACTTCCCCGGACGAACTTTTTCACAAAAAAGCTCTACTACTACTAAAATCTAAGAATCTAAGTTGTAATCTGAGTTGTTACAGGCTTGTAACAAAGCTAATATAGTCAGAGTAACCAAGAAAAACTGGCCAAGTGCGAGTAGGGCACGCACGTAGGGTGCCGAACCATTATCTATAAAAACGACACAAAAAAATACGTTCGTATGGGAGCCCCCCTTTAATATTTGTTTTATTTTGATTAAATTACTTATTTTTAAAGTGAATACATAACTAAATATTCTGTGAATATTTCAAGCATCTTCCTGTTACCTTGTCGTTTTAGTAATTTGTTGTTATAGCAGAAACAGAAATACAATTTCAACTGTCTAACTATCACGGTTCATGAGATACAGCCTGTTGACAGGCGGATGGACGGACAGACATACATACAGACAGACGGACAGCCGAGCCTTAGTAATAGGGTCCCGTTTTACCCTTTGGGTATGGAACCCTAAAAAACCAGAGTCACAACACAACAGCAGGGAAGGTGTACATTAGTCTCTAGGTCACCCAACCTCCCCTCCCCCCACTGTATAATTGTAATGGTTTCTGTAAATTTCATGTAACTTGGTTAAATATGTTGGTCAGTGAATTCTTCCAAAAATAGACTTGACAAACTCTTAAAGTGCACTGATAAGGACTAAGATATACACGCATCAGCTCCGAGAGCTGCCTGTGTATTATAAATCTATATATTATATCAAACAAAGCACGCATCAGCTCCGAGAGCTGCCTGTGTATTATAAATCTATATATTATATCAATCAAAGTTATGTTAGTTACACCACTTATAACTCGAGGACGGTACAACGGATTTGGCTGAAAATTGGTGGGGAGGTAGCTTAGAACCAGGAGATTGACATAGGGGGAAGGGGGGTTTTTTTTTTCCCCAACCTATATTGTCCCACTGCTGGGCTAAGGTCTCCCCCAAATTCCTCCATTTGTCCCTGTCTTTGGCAGTCTCCCACCACTCCTTCTCAAAATTTACAAGATCGTCCCGCCAACGCTTTCTCAGCCGACCCCGAGGTCGCCGTCCTTCAGGTAACAAGGGTGTGCTGATGTTGGCCCACCTGTTGGGAAGCATTCGACTGACGTGCCCCGCCCAGTCCCATTTAAGCCAGGCTGTTTTGTCACCTACGTCGGCAATACCCAGCGTGGTGTTTCTAACATGGTCGGTTCTCTTGTAACCCAAAATGCAACCCATAACCTAAAATACATGTGTATCTTGCCCGTCCTCACCTACGGTGCGCAGACATGGTCACTGACCGATTTCCAGAAGTCTAAACTCAAGATTTGCCAGAGGGCAATGGAAATAAATAAATAATAGATATTAAACCCGGTAACAAGAAAAGACCACTGACAAAGGAGGAACAGGCACCTAGTTTGCATACCTCTCTTATGTTAGCCACACCGGACCAAATGCATTTGTGACACTGTCTATTATGTCTGAGCAGTTTAATACTATTGATTTAGTTTTTTATAATCTTGTTGACGTGGTTGTATGTTATTTTTTTTTAACTCTGATCAACCTTTGACCACTGTCTTACCTGTTGGTAAGTGACGATGTGGCCGAAGATGGAGCACAAAGGTCACGGCACTATTTGCTCTAGCCTTGAAAAGACCCACATAGTTTTCAGGAAAGACAGACCACGGTAGTGTATTTCACTCCTTAGCAGTTCGCATTATAAGGTAGAACTGAAACGTTTAGTATGAATAGAGGGTATACTAATGAGGTAAGGGTGGTTCCGAGCCGTGCGTCTGCTCATCCTATAATGAAAAGGAGATGGTGGGATCAGATCATGAAGTTCCTGGGAGCATTCCCTGAAATGTAACCTATAGAAGATCGAAAGGCACGCGACCTTACGGCGGTGCTCGAGACTCTGGATCTTAGTCTCCGCCATAATGTTGCTCACCTATAAGCCTGATATGATGATAATGGCAATTTTAAGTATGCGCTTAGTCGATAAAATATTGGCGTGGCTTACATCCAGGGCAAACTAATTAATAAAATATTGGCGTGGCTTACATCCAGGGCAAACTAATTAATAAAATATTGGCGTGGCTTACATCCAGGGCAAACTAATTAATAAAATATTGGCGTGGCTTACATCCAGGGCAAACTAATTAATAAAATATTGGCGTGGCTTACATCCAGGGCAAACTAATTAATAAAATATTGGCGTGGCTTACATCCAGGGCAAACTAATTAATATGTTTATGAATGTATTATATTACACTTACCATCGTAATCTATTTATCTGTAGCCTCGGACAGCACTTTCCGACGATTTTCTGTAAAAACTGAACACCGAGAGGCGCATCTCTGCTGACGCCACTCATTTTCAAAATCCTTTTAGTTTTCCTTCTAAAAGTCTTGAATATATTCACAGATAAATTCCACATGCACGTCCTTTTTATAATACCACACCACACAGAATAATGCTTGCACGGACCACACGCATAGTACAAAAGACCTTTGTTTATAATAATATTAGAATTAGAAGAAACATCGGTACACTCGTAATACAATCAATGGGTAATATTCAAAATAATTAGTATATAGTTCTCCGAGTATTATTCTTAGTATCATAGACGAATATTATTCGTCCATGGTACTTTTGTAGAAATGGGAATTAATATTTCTGATCAAACAACGTTTTACTTTGATTGAAGAAAATTGAGAAGAAATAAATACAGGGAGAGAGACGACGAGACTTGTCAGTGCTTGTCAGACAGACTGACAGACTGACAGACTGACAGACACGTCCTCGAGAATTACGTTACAAATCTTGGTGACATTTTGTGTGAACTGTCCAAGCATTATTTATTTATTTATTTATTTATTTATTTTAAGCACATTTCAAGCATATAGTTTTTTTTCACGCGGTTCCACGTCGTAAGAATAACAGAGATGAAATTAAACATTGCGTAATATTGTGGTAATATGGATGTTTTAATTTTAAGTTTCTGGCAAAATAAATATTTTTGTATTTGTATTTGTATTATAAAAAATAAAACGAGATTATAGTTATCTTAGCTAAAACACATCGAACTTTTCAGCTGAATTACGCATAAACAGCCTACCTACTGCTAAGGAGTGGAATTCACTACCGTCGTCTGTCTTTCCTGAAAACTATAATCTGGGTCTCTTCAAGGCTAGAGTGAACAGGGTGCCTTCTAGATGGTGCTATTGTGTAACTCGACTGAACATAGATTTAAACGTCAAATTTGATATTGACAGCCCAGTCTGAACAAAATCTGTCAGTTTCGAATTGTCCAACTACGTGACAGCGGTGAACTTGGGCTTTCCCACTATGAGCCAGTTTCAAGCTCAGTGAATGAACGAAATTCATGGTTTTGTCATTAGTTTGTATTGTGTAGCGCCAAGTGAAGTTCGAATAAGTTTTTCCTACATACTGATGTTCATGACAAACGTCAAATCAAGCAGGGAGCTCTTTCGTTGCCTTTTTGAACACAGCTTGAGTCATAGTGTCTCTGATCTCTGCGTTTGGGAAGTTTCTAACTGTTATTTGAGTTTTGAAATAAAGTTTCTGCTATTTACATTCAATTATTTGTTCAACAGAACTATGGCTGAAGCAATTTTGTTGGCAGCTGCTGAAGAAGAGCGCCTCCGCAATCTTTTAAAAATAGAGCGGCGACAATTGCGCGAGGCCAGCCGGCCGCTAATGCTACCGGAAAATGAATTTAGGAGACATTTCCGCCTTCGCAAGTCTCAGTTCGAGGCTCTCTGCGGAGAAATCATACCGCTCTTGCCGGTACCACAGCGCTCCAGTGCTGTCCGGCCTGAAATCAAGGTAAGTATGTAGGTGCTCAACAAATCTTTTAGCTAAATGAATACCTATTAATCTATCTATGCCTTTAAATAATCTGTCTTGCAGATATTAGCAGCCTTGGCATTTTATGCCAATGGATGCTATCAAAAGAACGTCGGGGCTTATTGCCACCTTGGCCTATCCCAAACTGTGGTGTCGGACTGTCTGCGGGATGTGACCGATGCCCTCAAAACCCCTGGGATTGTTTCTAGGTACATCCGTTTTCCCACTACAAGGATGGAACGCGAGGCTGTGTCAAGAGGGTGAGAATTTATACCTGTCTGTTATTCTCGGTCCAATTCAAAAGTAATAGATAAATTCCAACTAAACACCTACCTAACAGAAACAGTAACAGTACCTACTAAACAAATATCCTGACCTATTTGTCTTTCGACAAATTTTTATAGCTACCTTATATTTTGAATACTACATTATGTATAAGTATAAGTATGAAGTCCGTTACCATCCCAAATGTCTTCCAATTTGACTCTGAGAACTCCCTTTGCTCCTTCAATTAAACTATACAGTGCCCAAAAGTATGAATATAGAAACTAGCAATAAAATATTTATTTTTGTTGCAGGTTCATGCAGAAATTTGGTTTCCCGGGAGTAGTGGGGTGCATAGACGGCACTCATGTAGCTATCATTCGGCCTCCTGAAGATGAGGAGGTATATTACAATAGGAAACAATACCATTCATTGAATGTACTCCTTGTAAGTTATGATTCAAAATCAAAAAACAATACATTTTGATCTATTTAAATTAGATGATAGATTAGGTATTTGAATACACATAATGAGAAAGAATATAATGCTTTAGAGAATCTAGTGTTTGCTTGTATTACATCTAAGTACCTGAAGATGTAGGTACTTGTACTTAGATACTGCACACTACTAGTTAGTTTTAAGGCGCCTAGGCCGCCATCTTTCAGTGTTACAGAGTCAGTCAATCAGTTAGTAAATAGTGATTACGCTAGATGACTGAAGAGTGTAAATTTTATATTCTACATTCAAAAATTTCACGATTTCATTCAATTTCAGATTTGTGATGCTGATCTGCGTGTCCTACATGTAGATGCGTCATTTGGAGGTCAAAGCCACGATTCCCACATATGGAACAACTGTCAGGTGAAAGGAATATTGGAGGACATCCACGAGGAAGAGGAAGTGTGTTGGCTTTTGGGTAAATAAAGCTGTTTCATAACAAAATATTATGTAGCCATAATCTATGAATACATTCTAAAAACAAGCTCAACAACTGGCTACCAATGGACAATAACAGCATGAAATTGACTCAAAATTAGACTTTCCAGTGTTATGATGTAGACATTTCAGCTAAAGCTGCTCGTTCATGTGAATTATTTTACTCAACATGCAATAACACTGCAGGTGATTCGGGGTATGCACAGCGGCCATGGATGATGACACCAATCCTTAATGCAGCGCCAAACTCCCCTGAAGAGTTGTATACTTACAAACATGTCCGCGCCCGAAATGTCATAGAGCGTTGCAATGGAGTCCTAAAAACCCGCTGGCGCTGTCTCTTGGCACACAGGTATGTGAATGCTTCAGTACTTCGTAAAGGCATTGTAACCCCTTTAGAACTGTAGTCTGTTTTTTTTTTCACAGGGTTATGCACTATTCGCCCATCAGAGCGGGAAAGATAACAAATGCGTGTGTAGTTCTGCACAACTTTATAAACGATTCGCGCATCACCATCGATGAGGAGATGAGCCGCGACCGTGCGCGCCAGCCCCCGTCACAGCCCTCTTCTCATGAGAGCAGAGGCTTTAATGGAGGGAGGCAAGCTGTCGTAGACAGATTGTGGCAGAGTGTGCGGTAGGCTAGATCGGACCAACAAATTGTTTGTGGATTAGGCCTACTGGGGACACCACGGTAAAAAAAACGCACCATATGCTCTACCTCAAAGGTGGTGTGGAAAGGAGTTCACATTTTTACTACCCACACTGTACTTGTCCATACAAAATAAAACAGATGAATTGCTAACCTCCTTTATTTATACATAAGTAGAAATACACATTTATTATTATTAACAAGTAATTAAATTAAAATTCTCATCCTCGAAAGAACCTTTGCAAAGGTCTAAGCAACGGTTCGTATACATATATCGAGAAATTAGAACTACTTTGTCATTCAAATTAAAATAATTAGAAACGGAAGGTCAACAATGGATGCTATACTGGTTATCATTTTATAGGGTACAAGTTTCGAAATTCTCCAAGTTTAGACTTTTTCCAGTTTTGTGTCACAAAAGCTACAAGCATACCAAATTTCAGCATTGTGGGATTAGTAGAAGTACCGTAGAGGTTTAGTTTTTTTACATTTTCGATTCATTATATCTCAAATACTATAGTCATACATTTTTATCCCCTCTTGGACCACAATATCTAACAACCCCCTGACTGATATAGTTCATAACCTTACCAAGCTATGCTCGGATAAACACACATACATACATGCATACGCCGATACTTCCAACTTGACTCGGAGAACTTCAGGCAACAAACACAGTTTGGCTTTATTAGATGATCCTTCTTACTACTAGGTGGGAAGCGCCTGTGTGGTGCCTCGGAGAACGAGGAGAAGCTGATTTGAAGAAAAATAAAACCAACTTAAATATATTAAGAAGGCAGTAAAAGTTAGATGTAGAGAGAATCAGCAATAGTTCATAAGACAGCACACGTTACGCTTGATATACTTAAATAACAAACCAATAATATCATCTATCATATGAGGGTACAGACATTGCAAATTGTCTTAATAGCTGTCGAGGGGCAGAGTGACATCAGGCCACGCGGCTTTATCATTCATACAGTCATCTAGAGTGTAATAGGCTTATGAAAATGCATTCCTCAGTAGATTATTTTTTATGTAGGTTTTAAATCTTCTGATCGAAAGTTTAGATGCATTTTCTGGAAGTTTATTATAGCACCTACTAAAAGAAACTACTTACTACATCTCGTTCAAACCAATTTTCGGTGGAAGTAGTTTACATGGTGGTTGTACATCATATTTTTGTTCTTTGTTTTATCTTTCTCTTATTTTGAAGATTTCTTCTTATTTTGATTTTAAATTGATGACGAAATTCAAGTTGTGTCTTTACAACTATTAAAAAAAAACGGAAAAACATTGACACGATAATTCCACGTTCTCGGTAAGTAAAACGGTCCATGTTTATTTTTGGTGTATTTTACATTTGTTTACTACACAAATTTCAATAACAGGATGAAAGAAGACACCATGTAAGAAAAATATAAGTAATTTCTATAGTCTCACTACTTTTAAACCACCCAGTATATCCAGGAGCAACTTTCGTTTGTATGCAGAGGGCTGAAGCACCAAAGTCAAAGACAGTATTTTATTCATTGAAATCAAAAGGATCAGGCAAGAAACACGGTCTGTTTTATTTTTGATGATCCTTCTTACTACTAGGTGGGGAGCGCCTGCGTGGTGCCACGAGAACAAGTGGAAGCTGATTCAAAGAAAAAATTAAAACCAACTTAAAAGCCTTACTTAGGTAGGCAGTCAAAAATAAGATGATAGAGAGAATCAGCAAAAGTTCATAAGGCAGCACACTCTACGCTTGATATACTCATAAATAACACATCAATAATAAATTATATGTAGGTACAGACATTGCAAATTGACAAATTAGGTGTCGAGGGGCAGAGCGACATCAGGCCACGAGGCTTTATCATTTCAAAAATTTCTTTATTTTTTTTCTCGTAAACTATTTAAGTAAAACAGTTCTGCAAATACCATTAATCAGTATATTTAATTTGCTTTATTTAGTGTGCATAATTTGTGTGCAAGTCAGTATTTTTGGTTTAACTTTGAAATATTTTGTTCGAAAAAAGGGAATATACAGATATCGATTTAATTACATGCCTTCTTTATGTAGGATTTAAATCTACGAATCGAAAGTTTAGAAGTACTTTCTGGAAGTTTATTATAGAACCGAACAGAATTCCCCATAAAAGACCCCACTTACTTTTTTTGGGAATAATTAGTTTATTTTTATTTCTCGTGTTAAAACAATGCACGTCACTTTTTTTCATAAACCTATCTAAGTGTTTATGTGTATATAATAGGGTTTCGTAGATGTATTGCGATATTACCGTGAGAATGTTAATTTCCTTAAAACGCTCCCTCAAGGAGTCACGTGGCTTCATTTTATAAATGGCACGTATTGCCCGTTTTTCAAAACAAATATAGCTTGGATGTCTGCTGCTTTCTTTTTACATATGACATAACACTATGGAAGTAGCCAAAATAAACTAGCCTAGCTGTAGCTTCATCAGTAAGCTGCCTTATCGTACGAACTGCATATGCAGCGGAACTAAGTCTACCCGCTAGTGCCTCAATTTGTGGTCCCCACTGCAAACTTGCATCAATATTAAGTCCTAAGAAAACAGTAGAGTTTACAAGATTGAGTGTCTCACCATTTACTTTAATATTAGTTGGGTAATGTTTTACATTAGGCAAAGTGAATATAGTAGTAGAATATAGAGTAGTGAAAGTGAAACTAAATGCATTAACATTTAGTTTTTTTAGCATTAAGCAACAGATTATTTACAGTGAACCAATCAAGAACTTGCGATAGTGATTAATTTACATCATCGTAATTAGCTTATGACCTATCAACTTTGAAAATTAATGACGTATCGTCAGCAAATAAAACTATATCACATATGTTTTTTTTACATAAAAAGGGAGATCGTTAATGTATACTAAAAATAGAAAAGGGCCTAGTATTGAACCCTGGGGCACTCCCATGTCAATAGACGATCCTGAAGACCTTTCACCGCCAACGTCAACTTTTTGTACTCTATTGGATAAGTAAGAATTTCCAGACTTGAACAAAGGAATTAATTTACTGTTTCATAAGATCTGGAAAGATTCCGTCATCAACACATCTATTAAAAATGTAGGCTAAGCATGGAGCAATATCAAAAATTATAATACTTAACACCTTTGTAGATATTCCCCAAAGATCTTCAGTATTTTTAATATTAAGTGACTCAAATGTCTTAACAATACTATCGGCATCTACGTATCTAAAACTAAACGCGACCTCACATTTAGCAACACTTAATTCCAATAAAGTGGATGCTCCAGAGGCATCTACTTTATTGGAAAAATTGTAAATTGGACAATTGCCATTCGCGAGATCAATATTTTTTGTCAATATTGTAAATCTAAGCCTCGCAAGCTTAGATTTACCTGTTTCATTATTAATTAATTTCCAAGTTGCCTTAATTTTATTAGATTATTTTTCTATTTTGTTTCTCAAATGTAATGATTTTGCTGCACGACAAACTTTTTTAAAAGTATTTGAATAGTTCTTTATATACAAAATAAACTTTGGGTCATACAACATTGATTCCCTAGCCGCATAGAGATCATATAATTTATTCCTACTTTTATAGATACCGGGTGTCGCCCAATCAGCTAACCCGACATTAGCTTTAACTTTACATGTTTTTAACTGAAATATCTCAGTATGTTGCTCATTTATCAAACTAGACAAGGAGGTAAAAAGGTCATTTGGATCATCTATCTACGCATGGTAAAAAGGGTATTTTAAGTTCAATCCACTTCACCCTAACAGTGCACTCCTCTTCAACCAATATAAATGATTGGAGAGCGCATTGAAGATTTACTCTGCGTTACTGAACGCAGCAACCAGTATTTCTTCAATGCGCTCTATAGAACGCTGAGTAGCTGCCATGGTGGCCGCTATATTTTCTAGCGACGTTGCGAGCCGCTCTTGCGTCGCCTGCCTGTTTTGCTCCATTTGCATGGCCCACTGGGGCACCTCCGCAACATGTGGTATATCTGTAACAATATGTAAGAAATAAGTAACTTTAAGCGCCCTACCGGTAGCCGCCTCTTTTTCTCTTATTAATTATCTTGTCATCATCATGAGCCAGTAGAAGTCCCTGGACATAAGCCTCCTCCACAGCCGTAGCTATGAACCGTCTCAATCGATCGAGTTCCTGCGACCTTTAAAATGACGTCGCTCCAAACACGGCTTGGCTTATTAGATGATCCTTCTTACTACTAGGTAGGAAGCGTCTGTGTAGTGCCTACCTTTATTCCCCAGCAGCTATCGGTTCTACGAGCTATATGGCCCACCCATTTCCATTTCAATGTTCTAATTCTGAGAGCTGTATCGGTGATCTTGGCTCTTCTACGGATCTCTTCGTTTCGGCCTATATATCACGCAGTGAATTATAAACACAGCTCTCTCCATAGACACCTGCGCGACTTCGAGGTTGTGTATGAGCAATTCGCTCTTAAACATAGTATAAAGACAAATTGTTACATGATCTCCTTGGAGTCGGTGCCGAATGCGGCAAGGTAGATGAGGCGGGAGTGGACGCATGCGCAGGCGCAGGCGCAGGCGCGGGCGCGGGTGCGGGAGCGGGCGCGGGCGCGGGTGCGGGAGCGGGCGCGGGCAAGCGGGCGGAAAACGTTGACTCTGAAAATGGGATGTTTGAAATGAAAAAAAAAAAAAAAAAATTATTTATTACAACGAAAAGAGTCACTGTTTATATAGGTAATCATTATTTCATTTATTTCCTATATTAATATTAGATGGTATATCTGTCAGTTTCCTCACCATAGTGGGATACTTATAGGACAACACCAATATTTTTGACATTAACGAATGATACTTGGCACACTTGTTCCTTAGGTATACCAGAGTGGAAAACGCTCGGGAGACAGCGGGAGCCACCCTTCTGGGGGGGAGGGGGTGAAGTTTTCTTACGCCGCCGCGCGTACTGCTGCTCGTTATAACGGCTAATTTATAGCTACTATGACAAGTGAGGTATCATTTTCAGATAAATTAAAATAACCAATCATTTTCTGAAACAAAAAAAACACCTTACCATACAAAAAAAAATAATTACTAACGAAAATCAAAATTTTTATGAACAATTTTTTTTTCATTTACGATAAATTTCGAAGATATCGGTTTAAAAAAAATATGATTAGAAAGCCACATTCATGCAAATTTCAAAAATATAAGATTTATTGGAATTATTTATGTAAAACTGTTGGAATAAAATATTTACTACAGCGTGGCAGGGCACCGACTAACTTTTCTTGGAAAAATATTGACAACAGAAACTACTTTTACTAGCGGCCGCTCGCGACTTCGTTCGCGAGGTCCCGGTGACCCGAATGCAGCGCCAAATACAAATACAATCATCAAAATCGGTCAAGTCGCTCTCAAGTTAAAGCGTGACGTTGAACGTCAAGAACGAACGAACGAACGTGGTGAATCTGAAAAGGTGAATTTGCACTAAATGGGACGTCTGGGTACAATTTAAAATGAAATAAAATTCGTGTCCTATGAGGAAATGCACTGGTAAAGGAAGAAGTTGCTGCTTAACATCAGGTGGGCCATCTGCTTGTTCCGTCATTCAACATCGTGACTTTAACATTTATAATATTAGTGGGATAGAGATAGTGATATGGGATTAGATAAAATATACCTGCAGGCCTCATATTCGCGTAGTCATGCTCACACACGTGCGGTGGCGAGACAGATACGTGCGGTGGCGAGACAGATACGTGCTCAGGGTCCCAGGAGCTCAGGGGTGCGAAAAGCGGTGAGTCTAAAAACGAGAATTTGTACATAATTAGAATATGTACTTACATTACATTTATTTAGTAGTATTATTGAGAAATGCCTCGATAATACCGTGGTGTGTCCAGCCTAAGAATATACTCCTCCGTCGCCTTCCGTGGATGTCGTAAAAGCTGACTAAGGAATTACCCGAACTCCTTAGTAAGATTTGACCTGGCTGCTAGCTTTTTAAGGCATGTCTTATTACTGGAAGAGAGCGTTAGCAGAATCAGTTGTTGGAAGCAATGGCGGCGATAAGCCCACCACTTGTCACGTCTATATTCCCACGATGGTGCAACGAACGATGAAAAGAGCCCCATTAAGGCTCTGCCTACCCTTTCGGGGACAAGGCATGAGTCTATGTATGTATGTTTTATTGAGAAATCTACAGCATTTTAAAATACTCACTATAGAAACAGATATGTAATGAATTCTACAACACAATAACATAACATACCTATAGGCCTTATATGAGGGAGACGCGCGGGGGCATAAGCGGGCTGAGTGGCGGTGGAATACGGTGTATCTGAAAAGGTGAATTTGTGCTTATTCAGATGTTGTATTTAGACATTACATTTTTAATACCTACTATTTGAGGAATCTACAGAACTTTAAACTAGTGGTTCGCCCCGAACAGAGACCTCGCGAATACACTCGATATAGGTAGGTTACTTTATTTACCTCTCTAACCTACTTATAAAAACATCGAGTTCCTGCTACCTTTAAAACGAGGTCGGTCCATCGCGTGGACAGCCTTTCTAGCTAGACAGCGTCGTCGTGTTGCGTTTAACAGCATAAGCACATCTAACACAACAACAAGAGTATCTTACTTGACAGACATCCAACGTGGTGGTACTTTTAAATATGACATTTCACTTTTAATCATGTTGAAATGCAATCACAATCTAACACGTTCGTGGTCGCTACCTTTATTCCCCAGCAGCTATCGGTTCTACGAGCTATATGGCCCACCCATTTCCATTTCAATGTTCTAATTCTGAGAGCTGTATCGGTGATCTTGGCTCTTCTACGGATCTCTTCGTTTCGGCCTATATATCACGCAGTGAATTATAAACACAGCTCTCTCCATAGACACGTGCGCGACTTCGAGGTTGTGTATGAGCAATTCGCTCTTAAACATAGTATAAAGACAAATTGTTACATGATCTCCTTGGAGTCGGTGCCGAATGCGGCAAGGTAGATGAGGCGGGAGCGGACGCATGCGCAGGCGCAGGCGCGGGAGCAGACACGGGCGCAGGCGCGGGCGCGGGTGCGGGAGCGGGAGCGGGCGCGGGCAAGCGGGCGGAAAACGTTGACTCTGAAAATGAGATGTTTTTGTATATACAACCTTGTTAAATATTTGTTAAATAGATCCTGCAATACTGTTTTCATAATAAAGTTAACCTACATAGCGTGTATTCGCGAATTTTTAATTCAGGGCGAACCACTTACACACATAATGTCGGGTTAAGAAACAGCCATCAACACAACAATGAGCCAAAAACAATATCAGCAATTTTACTATTTAATTTTACGATTATAATCAAACCGCATTTTAGGTCTCTAGGAGATACGATTAAGGTTGTGCGTTGAGTCGGTCAGTCACGCAACGATTTTATATAGCTACATTTATTGATAACATACCTGCAGGTGTTTCCTGAAATGCCCCTGGCGAAGGTAGCGAGAGAGGTGCGGTAGAGGTGGACGGCATCTGGGACGTTACGGTATATTAAAATATATATACTAGTGGTTCGCCTCGAACAGAGACCTCGCGATTAGATGCGATATAGGTAGGTTACCTACTTTCTTTACCTTTCTAACCGAATTATAAAAACATTTTCTAAGATAAAAATTTCGCCGGGTCACGACGAGAAAATTTCCTTCACATCACCGAAAGAACCTTTAAATACGTCTAAACATCAGTGCGTTAATACTACATATATATTAGTATAAGTAGCTGACCAAATAATTAATTACCGGCATCACTGTGTAGTTTAGTGGGTCGAAAGGTTAGACCTACAATGTCGTTCAAATTCCTATAAACGGAAGGTCAACAATGGATGCTACACTGTTTATCATTTTATAGAGTACAAGTTTCGAAATTCTCCAAGTTTAGACTTTTCCCAGTTTTGTGTCACAAAAGCTACAAGCATACCAAATTTCAGCATTGTGGGATTAGTAGAAGTACCGTAGAGGTTATTTTTTTTTACATTTTCGAATTATAGTAATATTTCAAAAAATACATAGTCTAAAAAAATATTAAAAATAGTTCTCAAAAGTCGAAGCAAAGGGCTTTCATATGACACCCCACTTGATCTGATTGTCTCACTTCTATTAATTTAAGCCCCTCTTGGACCCCAATATCTCAACAACCCCCCGACCGATATAGCTCATAGCCTTACCAACCAATTATACGAATACTATCTACTTCCAAATCAAATTTCAAGAACATCAAATTAGCGGTTCGGTAGTTATGCTTGGACAAACATACATACAATCGCCGATTCTTCCAAGTTGAACCTACCTCCCATACCAGCATACCTATTTCTGCCGCAAAGCAGTAGTGCTCGCATTGTTGTGTTCCGGTTTGAAGGTAGGGTAAGGGTTGCGGTGAAATTACAGGCACATGAGTCTTTTCACCTTTATGTCTCAGGGTGGCGGCCGCAGTGAAATGCCACATTGGGCGCGTCCTAGGTGGACGTGACCTATGAGGTTACGTAATTTTCATACGCAGAGGTTACCGCTTAACATCAGGTGGGCCATCTGCTGGTTCTGAAATTCAAATGTATAAAAAAAAAGAAAAAAAAGTTAACTACTTAGAGAACTCGCTTCGCTCATTCAAATACATTCTAATAGCTAATAATCACAGAGTACTCTGGTATATACTGAAACTAATAATAAAGTGCTTGGTAGTAGCATGCACTTAATAACATTTGAACTCTAGCTGCATCTTTTTGTTATCATGTATAAAACTAACATGTGGAGAACGTTGTGGACTACATTATTAATCATCATCATCATCATCATTATTTAAATTTCCTAAATAAATAAAATAAAAATAAACACATGCTTGACATGTTATCCTGAGGAATGAAAAATGAAAAATGTATAATATAAAAAAAAGAACTAACATTCACCGGAATCTGAACACATGCATTGCCCTGAACGGACACCTTCCCCAGGATAGCCAGTATCCTCTCTTCGATGGGGGTCAGTGCCCCTTTCTTAGCTGGCCCTCCTCCAGTCCCTCTTGCATGCTGTTGCAGCTCTGACGCCTTCTTTCTTGCAGCATATTTTTTTTCATTCCAATACTAGCATAAAAAGAGGGTGTGGTCATGCAAAGCTTTAAAATTATATGATTGGTTAGTGAGAAACATGTAAGTGATAATTATAAATGAGTACCTTTCCATAATTAAGAGCACAAGCTTAGCAAACAAACACAAACTGACACCATGTGTTTGTAACTATGTTTGTTCGGTCAGTCTACTATTATCCATCGAGGAGTTCTGTTATCCATCTTCCGTCTCCATCGTCAGCGCTCACTGTCAACATAATATTGTATTGTCAACGGAACTTGACAGGTATGCAAAATATCAGGTCAATCGGTTGAAGATATCCGCTTCAAAATTAAGTTGCAAGATTCCACCCAAACAAACATAGTTGCAAATTGCAAGTTAAATAAAATCTTGTAAAAGGGATTGCTTAATGTTGGAGTGTTTTAAGAGAATTTGTTTCTAATAACAGTATAGCACGAACCTAAAAACAAACGAAAATAACCTTGTCTAATCATGGGCGAGGGGCCTGCTAATAGCCACCCGCTAAATGTATGCATTGCGTATTGGTAACTGTTGCTGATTGTCAGACCTTGAAGTATGTGTTTGAAGGGTATGGGTGCCGGTGAAATTACAGACACATGAGACTTTACATCTTTGTCTCAGGGTGATAGGCGCAGTGCAATGCCACATAAAGCGTGTCCTAGGTGGACGTGACCTAATGAGGTAATGCATTGTTTATAGGCAGGCAGCATAGGCATATAGTACTGCTTAACATCAGGTGGGCCATAAGCATGTTACACCACAGGCAGTTGTACAAAAAAAAATTGTGTGCGCGTTTGAGCTGGCATATGATAAGCGAAACTGTAGGAAATAGTTGGCTTTACACACTTTTGCTGCAACATTAAATTACAACATGTTTTTTAAGGTTTGTACAGGCTAGTAGGAAATCATGCTGCATGGAATCGACAACATTGAATTTGAGTATAGATGTGTTAAATTGATATAAGTTCTACAAAGAAAAATGAACACAGTCACATACATTAAAACACAGTCACTAATTTTAACTCACATCTCTCCATTTCGGACCCGTCTTGGTGGCGCCGGTTCCAACCGAATTGAGCGTCAGCGCAACCTCTTCCCAATGGCGCAACGCCTGCCGCTTCTCCAGCGGTCCGTTATTGGAGAGTCTGCCCACTGCGAAGCTGCGATTCTGTTCTAGATGCTCGATCAGCAGGGTCAGTTGCCGCTCGGACACTACTCGGTGAGCAGGCATTCTGAAATTGTTTATTATCAATCACAACATTGTTATTTATCGTAGGTTACTTAGAAAACCGATTATGAAGCTTGCCTCGAAACTTTTATAGGTGTTCTCTAAGTATTACCAAAAGTAGAGAAACAAAATGCAATGCGATTCGATTTTTGTAACGAAACCGCGAAACGATTGACATTTGACAGACAGATGATTGGGTGACAATGACAGACAAAAATACGTTCCGTTACTATTTTTGAAGAAACCCTAATTACAGCCTTATGTGACTAAAATGCAATCATGTCATGAATAAATAATTTTATCAAGCAAATTGAATATCGTTACGAGTTTACAACTTATTAATACCACATATATCATCATACTAAGTAATAGCACGAGGTTCGTGCTATTAATCCTACTTCGAGAAACGAAACGTTAGAGAGACCGACAATGAGTTCAATTGGATTCACCTAATGCCGTTCGTTCCGAAACCAAAGCTCAGTCTGACGTCGCTGAATATCGGAAAAATCCTTCGCCAATTGGTCGAGATGGCAGACTGGGATGAACACTGAAGATCGATTCGAGTACTCTGACAATCGGTTTGAAAATTGCACAATAGCTCCACTGGGGTTCCCAAGCTTATTTTGTCTACTGCCCACATTGAGAATAAATTACTTCATAGAGTCTGGCCTACGGAAGCTGTCCAAGAAAAAAAGGCGGAAATTTAAAAAAAACAAGAGCTGTTAACCCTGGATATACACTGCTTAAACGGAGTTGATACTTTTTATTATTCTATTCAGCATTTTTTTTAAATGTTTTATGAGCTGTAATTTTCGAGAGTATTATGAAGAATATTAAATAAAAGAGTACTTTTAATTCTGCCCTTTTATTATTTTCAAATAATCCATAAGTTTATGTACGGTCGAGGACTTTAATTGATGAGCACTTGCCACTATTCGTAATTTAGCCGTACAAAACATTGCGGCTATGAGTCATAGTTGAAATCGGATTCCGAAAACTCTTTTTTCTTTTTTTTTTAATATTTATATTTATTTGAAGGAAAACCAAAGGCTTAAAATTAACAGACTTACAAATTAATAAATATCAGAAAGCTTATTGAAGGTTTTCACGGATAGGTAGCGGTATAGTACAATATAGAATATATAGCTATACAATATAGTTATTTAAATATTTAAAGTTACAATGTTTTAAACTAAACAATTGTCATCAACATTACCACCAGCGGCGCCAAAAAACTCACCGCTGAGCAGCCACCTAGCTGAGCCGACACTCGTGCAGAATAAATCAAGGTCAAATCGCTTACTTAATTTGTTAAAATTGTTACTCGCTCGCAACAAGAAGGAATTTTGCCTGTAGTTAGTGCCAACAAGAGGAACATAAATAGGGGGGTTAAACCTGATAGGTTTGCACGGAATGTTAAGCTGAATTTTTTGAAGTAAATCGGGACAATTAATATTATTTGACGTGATTTTAATGATAAAAGATAAGTCAGCGATCTCACGCCGCTTGAAAAGAGGAAGAATATGAAATTGCTTACATAAATCAAGGTAATTAGCTGAACTATATGGAATTTTAAGACGGAAGCAAAGGTACTTAATAAACTTAATTTGAATGCGCTCGATTCTTTTAATATAAACATCATAACGAGGATTCCAAATCTGTGATGTATACTCAAGAATGCTTCTAACAAATGAACAGTAAAGAATCTTAAACGTTTTTGCGCGGTGAAAGCTAGAAGCCCTCCTCATGACGAACTCACTCTTCACCTGATAATATTGAATCAGCTTCATTGCTTTCTTCGCTGCTACTGCTACTGCCCCCAAGATGTATTATGAATGGTTCAAGTTCGTTTTCAGTAATACGGACCCTTAATTTGTACTGATTTTCCACATTTAGTACATGATCAGTGTACTTCTTCCAATCATCAGCAGTTATGGATAGAAAACATTCTTTTATTAAATTTTGCATTTCAGACCCTAGTTTTCCTATATTTTTGCTTGCTACTTTTCTCTTCGCTTGACTCCATACAAGCTTAATAGCATTGAGGTCGCAATGATACGGTGGCAGCATCAAAATTTCATGATAATATTTATTCTGTGATATGACTGTGTTTCTTTAGAAGTACTTGAATGAATGAATGAATGAAAATACTTTATTGCACACCTTACAAACTAATTAAAATCAACACATAACAATGAAACAAAAAAACTTAATGTACAATGGGCGGTCTTATCGCTAAAAAGCGATCTCTTCCAGACAACCTTTGGATGGAGAGGAGCTGAACTTATATGGAAGATTGGTTGGGGTGTACCCATATGTATATGTAAAAGAAATATTTTCAATAAATAAACTTACACACTATTACAAAAAAAAATACAGAATAAAAGATAAGCATAATATACACACAAATATATATATATATATATATATATATATAACCATACATATGTGCTCATAAAGTAGACAAATAACTAATTTTACAATATAAACACAATAATAATAAACCTACGAACAAATCAGGTGAACAATTTATGACACTTCAGACAAGTAAAAATTCTTGACTCTAGTGTTAAAAACAGCTATTGAGGAGGATTGTCTTATGGAGACCGGCAACGCGTTACGTACTTCTGCTTCGTAAACAACTGCAGGTTTATTATCTTTCACCAAACACATTAATTCAGCTTTGGTGTGATATTCTTCAAAATGGATATTATTCTCTTGAAGCCATATTCAAAAAAAGTATCAAAAATATATTTCAAAGCCAATATCAATTTTGGCAGTCTTAAATTATTGCCATATCAAAACTTCTGAAAATAATGCGTGGACTGGACAGCTTTCGTTGGCCAGACTATAACGCCCCCATTTTTTAAAAACCACTATAACTTCAAATTAAATTAATTATTGTGAGTTAAAACATAAACAAATCGGGTTATTTAAGGTGGATGCTCTCGCTTGGAGCGATTTTTTTAATTTTTTTTTTGTTCATTACAGCTAATGAACACTTCTTCAGATAGCAAAAGTTGAGTTCGCGAGAACTAGGAGACTATATCACATGTTTATTTGATAGTATTTCATAAATATCATAAGTTTTCTTTTTTTTTAAACATTGATAGACCTTTCTTTGACCACGATCTCACCTGTTGGTAAGTGACGATGTGGCCGAAGATGAAGCACACAAAGGTCTAGAAGGCACCTATTCACTCTTGATTTGAAGTAATGGTTTATTAATGTTAAGCCGAGCCGTGTCCGAGCATAGCACGAGCCGAACACGGACGGGGCACGGACGAGGCACGGATGAGACATGGGGTGGTGAACTACATATAAAATTAAGGTTTATTACTTTTCAAGTGTAAACCACACTTTATGGATAACATTTAATTTAAATGGCCGAAGATGGAGCACAAAGGTCTAGAAGGCACCTATTCACTCTAGCCTTGAAGAGACACAGATTATAGTTTTCAGGAAAGACAGATGACGGTAGTGTATTCCACTCCTTAGCAGTTCGCATTATAAAGGTAGAACTGAAACGTTTAGTACGAATAGAGGGTATACTAATGAGGTAAGGATGGTACTGAGCCGTACGCCTGCTCGTCCTATGATGAAAAGGAGATGGTGGGATCAGATCGTGCAGTTCCTGGGAAATGTAACCTATAGAAGATCGAAAGGCACGCGACCTTACGGCGGTGCTCGAGACTCTGGATCTTAGTCTCCGCCATATGTTGCTCACCTATAAGCCTGCGAAAGCTCTGCGTTCGATCGAGTCCAAGGCAGCAAGCTGGTGTTTGGCCGAGCCATCCCAAACATGTGCAAACATTATATCTGACATAGAGGGCTGCTTAAAACATGACAAGGTCAGGTACTGTCATGATTCCCAGGGATTTAAAACATGGCATATTATTTTGTAATACGATTATATTTAGAAAATGTTATGAAGATCTGACTTGTAGTTTTCGAAACAACGTTCTTTCGTTCTGTCTGGCTCTAGTTTCTATTTAATTTCAAAACTACAATTCAAATCTTTATAAAATTCTGTAGATAAGGATAAGACTTACCAAGATCCAGCGTGGCCTAGATTTTCGAAAGTTTTTTTTTAAATCAACTTTAGGTGACGGAACAAGCATATTGTTACCTGTGTTAATCGGTACCCTCTGCCTATGAACAGTGCATTATCTCATAGGTCACGTCCACCTAGGACGCGCCCTATGTGGCATTGTACTGCGCCCATCACCCTGATACATAAAGATGGAAAGAGGACCGAGGCTTAATAGAGTAATAGGTAATAAGAGTGAATACATACATACATACATAAACTCACGCCTGTTTCCCGGAGGGGTAGGCAGAGACCACGGATTTCCACTTGCTACGATCCTGACACACCTCTTTTGCTTCATTCACTCTCATCACATTCTTCATACATGCTCGTCGGTTAAGGGTACTCTTGACCTGGCCTTTTTCCAGAACATCTCCGATCTGGTCTGAATATGTTCGCCGAGGTCTTCCCCTTCCCACTGTCCCATTCACGCTCGTCTTATGTACCCGTTTTGTCAATCTACTATCGTCCATCCTTTCTAAATGCCCAAACCATCTGAGCATACCTTTCTCAATCCTAGTCACTACGTCTTCTTTAATTTCACAACGCTCTCTTATCACACTATTCCTTATTCTATCTCTCAAAGTCACACCACACATACTTCTCAAAGCTCTCATCTCCACTGCATTTATTCTACTTTCATGTTTCTTCTGCCGTACCCAACTTTAACTACCATACATTAGTGTGTCGGTACTAACACCCCTCTATGCACGGCCAGTCGTGCCTTTTTGGACACGTTCCGACTGCTCATAAAGGCGTGAAGTGCACCATTCACTTGGTTTCCAGCATTCACTCTCCTTTCAATATCATCTTCATGCTTGCCGTCTCTTGTAAACAAAGTCCCCAAATATACAAACTTTTCTACTTGTTCCACTCTTTCTCCACCAATCAAAACATCACATATTGTCATTAGTTCGTCTCTTTCAAAAACCATTAATTCGTCTTACTTACGTTTACTTTCATTCCTTTCCTCTCAAAACATTCATGCGCAATTGTTACCATCTCTTGTAACTCATCCGCGGACGGCGCAAGTATTACTTGTTACCATCTCTTGTAACTCATTCGCGGACGGCGCAAGTATTACTTGGTCGTCAGCGTAGAGAAGACATTTGACGAGTAACTCATTCATTCTTAACCCACATTCACTATCTTTCAAATCTTGCAAACAACTGTCCATGAATAGGTTAAACAGCCACGGTGACGCTACACATCCCTGTCTAACACCCTTTTCGATGCTAAACCATTCAGTGTATGACCCGTGTATTCTTACGCAAGCACTGGAATCCTCGTAGAGAGATTTCATAGCTCGAATGAGGTTCCTGTCTACCCCATACATCGACAGTACCGACCATAGTTCATTCCTCATCACTTTATCGTAGGCCTTTTCCAAATCCACGGAAGCGCAACAGACTTTTCGACCCTTTGCCAAAAAAAAATCGGTTATGCATCGCAAGGAAAAGACCTGATCCGTACATCCCATACCCTTTCGATATCCCGCTTGTACGTCCCATATTTTCTCATCGGTTTCTTTCACAACTCTTTCAATCAACACCTTTGCATACAGTTTGCCGACAATGCTGAGTAGGCTAATACCTCTGTAGTTTTTGCAGTCTTGCTGTGAACCTTTTCCCTTGTAAAGAGGTACGATGACAGCTTTGCTCCAATCCCTTGGTACTTGACCGGTGTTCCAGCACAAATTGAAAAGGCGGTACAGCTGACTCGCTACGATGCCATGTCCAGCCTTGAGCATCTCAACTGTTATCCTATTATACCCTGCAGACTTCCCTGATTTCATACTTCGCAATGCTTTCACAATTTCATCCATGCTTATACTACTTTCATTATGGTTATCGCTTACATTCATAACTGAGGTAGGTGCCTGATGATCCTCTCTTTCAAACAAACTTTCAAAATACTCTTTCCATCTACTTAATACGCATTCTTCTCCTTTCACTATACTTCCATTCTGCCCCCCTATTCCCTATCTTGAAAGTCACTCAGTGACCAACGTTTGACAAGTAAAATTACCATCAATTGACAATTCTTATTAGTATTTTTTTTAATTGATGATCATTCCTCTTGTCAAACGTTAGTCACCGAGTGACTTTCAGTTAGGGAATAGGGGGGCTGATCTCTGATCGAATTCAGCTCAGAGCCTTGAGTTTTACCTCTAACTGAACGAACAGATTTCCAGAAAAACTTTATGTTCGTCCGGAAATCTTCAGATAACCTTTTGTCAAACTCATCTTCCTGCGCATTCTTCTTTCTTTTAACCAATTCTTTCACTCTGCCTTTCAGTCTCTTAAACTCTTTCTAAGCTGCATCTACATCAGCATTCGTTGCCTTCTGCATTCTTTCGTTAGCTCTGACAGCTAGCCAATCCATCCACGCTTTCTTCTTCTCACCTACTACATTCTGAGAATACTACATTAAGAGTGAATAATAGTTAGAATATTATAGATAGTCGAACAGATCAACGTGAATAATAGTTAGAATATTATAGGTAGTCGAACAGATCACCGTGAATAATAGTTAGAATATTATAGGTAGTCGAACAGATCACCGTGAATAATAGTTAGAATATTATAGGTAGTCGAACAGATCACCGTGAATAATAGTTAGAATATTATAGGTAGTCGAACAGATCACCGTGAATAATAGTTAGAATATTATAGGTAGTCGAACAGATCACCGTGAATAATAGTTAGAATATTATAGGTAGTCGAACAGATGAACGTGAATAAATTTAAATGAGTTCGGTGTACGTAACCTTAACGAATCCTTTCATTTGATATGTTATATTACAAAATTGTCAATTTTTAGGGTTCCGTACCCAAAGGGTAAAACGGGACCCTATTACTAAGGCTAGGCTGAGGGTGTCCGTCTGTCTGTCCGCTTGTCACCAGGCTGTGTAGTGCCACCAACTTATCTGTAGAATGATTCGAGGGCGCCACCATCGAAAAGGGTGGCCACCTATTAAATAATTTGATGCAAACGGTATAAACATGGTTGTACACGGACCTGACGAAATTGTAAGAAATTATAGTTAGTTAGATGTACTGCACTATAGGTTAGAAGAGAGGAAGGCAAAGAGATTCATAGACATACTGAATTACAGTTCAACAGCTACTTTCAGGATCAGATATATATATATATATATATATATATATATATATATATATATATATATATATATATATATATAACATCTACCGATATCGGGAATTTATTTAATAATAATCTGGTAACACTGATCTGTAGCGTCAACACACCGACATCCCCACCGAATAAACGTGTAGAGGCATTTTCCGTATTTTTTTAAACCGTTTTTAACCTAAAACTGTATATTTTTTATTTACCGTTTTAAGATGGGTAATTACAAATATTTATTAAATAAAAAATTAAATTATTAAAAAAACTGTAGTATTTAGTGAAGAAAACACGCTTTACAAAACTTAATAAAATAAAAATCTAATGGAATAAAACTAATATTTTTTTGCACTTTTTAAATTCACAACCAATTACTAGAATAACCATTTAACTATCTAATACTTGCATTTGCAAAATCTTAAAGTCCATAGTAAACCAGGGTAATTGTTTATTTCACTATTAGGTAGCTATGACTTTTCCGACGAATAATAGTGTAAAATTAGAATACAAACAACAGCAAAAATTTATTTTGCTTGAATAAAAAATTAAAAGAATTTTCTATTAATATCATATTAATTATAACTTTTGAAACTATCATGGTTATGTTCCGGACGACCAACATAGATATTAGTTTAGACTAAGTTTAGCTTAGGCGGACGCTGTCCAATAGGCTAGATAATTTTAATAAATAAAGTTCCATATAGAAATAGTAAACAGGCTTAGAACATACATAGGTAGAAAATAACAGTAAATAGACTTAAGTTTTAGATATAGCCACATTTAATAAACCTTAGTATGTTCTGCAGTTTTATTATAAGGAGAGTAGGTACATAGGTAGGAACCTCACACCCTAGTACAGAATACCAGGCATCAAATAGGTAGTTAACTAAATAGACAGCTTTAAAGGCTGCCTAAAAAGTCCTGGGACAGAGTTAACTACACACTAGGTAGAGTTAGGTACACCTATGTCACAATATAGTCAACAGAAAACGTGCCTACTCTCATAGATAAGCTAGTTTTTAGAAAGCTATTTTTAAAACACAATGTCATAAATTTTAGAAAGTTTTGGAAAGTTGTAAAGAGAAAGTTGATATGACCTTGAAACAGAGGAGCTTAACGAAAGGAACGAGACGGGGAACTCATTGTAATAGGTAAATTGAAATAGCATAGTATGAAGACAATAAAACCCGCTTGTTCGACAGGCTGCTCGGGCGAGGGACGACTTGTTGTATATAGATAGCTCAAAAACAGTAGAAATTTAGTGGTTCCACAACCAGCAAGAAGTCAACAAGTCGTCTCAAGCCTCAAGCCTCAAGCCTCAAGCAGTACAGTACCAGCAAACAGTATTTCATTCAAGAACCCGCTCAGTACGCATCCCACCGTAGCCACCGTAGGTCAAGAACAGATTCCAGCCGCACTCAAGTACGCCGGACCCGGACGGAACCAGGACAGCACAGCCCAGCATAGCACAGTCCACTCAGCTACACCCTGGTTCTGGACGAGTCGGTCCCGTACAGTTATGTACATAATTTTCACTAGAAACGGGATATTTACCATGATTTTTGAGTTTTCGAGCGGTCAAGAACAGGGACATACCTACGTAAGTCAGCTATAGCAGAACACCTTTTGGAATCTGTTTCAAATCATTGGATCGAGCTACACAGTCCGCAGGTAATCTCGACAGAGCGACATTACAAACCGAGAATGGTACAAGAGGCAATTGAGATTACTAAGTACAGAAACTTCAATAGAGAAGATGGTTTTAAATTATCTGGAGTATGGAAGCCTGTGGTGAGAATGTGTAAGAATCATAAAAGTGTGGTACCTGCTACGCGTCCGGACACCGTTAGTGTTGTGTGTCGAGTTGGTGTGAATTGTGACAATGAAACCGATGGTAGTGGTATCGTTCGTAATAAAAGAGTGAGAAAGAGGGTAGATCGATATATCTGCCAATAACATCTACTCGCAAAGACTTTAGTTAGTTCTCCCGTGATCATGGCGCATGCAACTGTGCCGAAATATCGAGAAAATATAAAACTCAAAAATCATGGTAAATATCCCATTTCTAGTGAAAATTATAATATAAATTATCAATAATTTAATATTAGTTATTTTAATAGAAGATAGACTATTTTTTTGTCTTTGATTTAGTTAATTTTGTATATACGTGTACATAATACAATTGAGTGAGTTTTTTTTTTTAGTTTTTTGCTGCTGTAAAATTATAGTTTTTAGTTTACACGCTTATTCGGTTTGGCGGTCGACAACAACCACTGACAACGAAGTGACGTTTTCAATAGTTTCCATTTTGGCCGTTCTACAGATAAGATGGTGGTACTATAAAATATCTCATGAACCGTATGATAGTTACGTTTATTCCATCCAGTCCTACCAGTAGTTCGATAGTCGAACTGTTTGGATGTTTTTTTCCAAATTGTTATACTGACGGGTTGAACTATTTGGAATAGATAGTTGACATTTTCATAGCGATGTATTTCTGTTATCGCTATCACAAGAAATACTAATCAAATATGCTGGCACCCGAGGCACGCACCCGAGGCACGCACCCGAAGCACGCACCCGAGGCACGCACCCGAGGTTGCCGCGCGAGCCTGTGCATCCGATGGAGACGCGGCTCTTGACGTAGGTATAATAACAGGCTTTGGAAGGCTGTGGCCTCTTTCTGTGAGACCGTATTGGTTCAGAAAGAGGCCGCCGAGCGAGATCAGGAGAGGGCCAATCCCGCTCGGAGAAGGAGGCGGCCGCGGGGTGTTGGTATCGGCCACCCCACGCCGCCTCCCCCTCCCTCGTGAGGGAGTGAGCAGTAGCTTCTGCCGAGCAGGGACCTTCTCGGGTCCGCGGGTGGTTGGAGTGCGAGCTCTGGCTGCCTGTATGCAGATCCCGGGAAGGCGGCGGCAACTTGTGGCAAGTTGTCGCTGTGAGCACCTATGCAGGTGCCGGGCGTGACTATGGGTGTCATTCCCGGGACTGTGCTCCACAGGCACATGCGAGAGGGGCACCGGTGCGTTCCGTATGGAGATCCCGGAGCCCCTTGACATGCATCGAGGTCAGCCACCGGAGTGTTTTTAGTGAGTCCACGAGTCCGTGAACCTCACATAACCCTACCACACCCTCAATGTGGTAGGGTATCTGGTAGCAGATTTTCACCTCGTCACAAAAAAAAAGAAGTAGAATAAATAAATAAATAAATAAATAATGCTGGACAGTTTACACAACATTATCTAGCCCCAAGCTAAGCAGAGCTTGTGTTATGGGTACTAGATAACTGATATACTTAATACAATATATAACATAGATAGATATTTTTTATTATACATAGAAAATACCCAGAACACCCTGAACAAATATCTGCATATCGCACAAATATTTGTTCCGAGGCGGGAATCGAATCCGCAACCTCCGGCGTCGCAGGCGAACGTTCGCCCACCCCGCCACAGAGGTCGTCCAGTCAATAACAGTCTAGCCGATCTTACCTAATCTGTTTCATGTCCTACGCTCATACCCGCCTCACGGCTCGGTTCATCTCCTCACGGCTCAGATCATCTCCTCACGAGCCGGATCCTATGCCAAACGGCTCGGATCATCTCCTCAAAAGCCGGATCCTACGCTTCACGGCTCGGATCATCTCCTCACGGGCCGGATCCTATGCTTCACGGCTCGGATCATCTCCTCACGAGCCACATTCCACGCTTCACGGCTCGGATCATCTACTCACGAGCTGGATCTTACGCTTCACGGCTCGGATCATCTCCTCACGAGCCGCATCCTACGCTTCACGTCTCGGATCAACTCCTCACGAGCCGGATCCTACGCTTCATGGCTCGGATCATCTCCTCACGAGCCGCATCCTACGCTTCACGGCTCGGATCATCTCCTCACGAGCCGGATCCTACGCTTCACGGCTCAGATCATCTCCTCACGAGCCGGATTATACGCTTCATGGCTCGGATCATCTCCTCACGAGCCACATCCTACGTTTCACGGCTCGGATCATCTACTCACGAGTCGGATCCAACGCTTCACGGCTCGGATCATCTCCTCACGAGCCGCATCCTACGCTTCACGGCTCGGATCATCTCCTCACGAGCCGGATCCTACGCTTCACGACTCGGATTATCTCCTCACGAGCCGCATCCTACGCTTCACGGCTCGGATCATCTCCTCAAGAGCCGGATCCTACGCTTCACAGCTCGGATCATCTCCTCACGAGCCGGATCCTACGCTTCACAGCTCGGATCATCTCCTCACGAGCCGGATCGTACGCCTCACAACCTCTTCCCCTTCCTTGGGGATACAGTGATACAAAAAACTTTATACTTCCAAATTATTTCTCACCATATTTCTTGTTACAGTTAAACGTGTAGGTAATCAAGTACCAACTGGATCTGGATGCAGGAGGTTGCGGGTTCGATTCCCGCCTCGGAACAAATATTGTGCGATCTGCAAATATTTGTTCAGGGGGTTCTGGGTATTTTCTATGTATAGTAAAAATATCTATCTATGTAATGTATTGTATTAAGTTCTCTAGTACCCATAACACAAGCTCTGCTTAGCTTGAGGCTAGATAATGTTGTGTGAACTGTCCAGCATTAGTTATTTATTTATTTTATTTTAATCAGGGATTTTATCAAATAAGCTTCCAAGATCTTTATTGGTTGTTTACCGACCAGTAATAAAACAAGGTTTTTGTAGGTGGCATTTATTAAACGTTTTCTATTATCTATCTTTCTCTTGGATTTCTGCCTCTGGTTTGGTGACGGCGTCTGTAGTTACTTCCTCTGTTGTGGGTTCGGTGACGTCGTCTTTGGCTACTTCCTCTGTTGTGGGTTCGGTGATGGTGTCTTTGGTTACTTCCTCTGTTGTGGGTTCGGTGTCGGCGTCTTTGGCTACTTCCTCTGTTGTGGGTTCGGTGACGGCGTCTGTAGTTACTTCCTCTGTTGTGGGTTCGGTGATGGTGTCTTTGGTTACTTCCTCTGTTGTGGGTTCGGTGTCGGCGTCTTTGGCTACTTCCTCTGTTGTGGGTTCGGTGACGGCGTCTGTAGTTACTTCCTCTGTTGTGGGTTCGGTGATGGCTTCTTTGGCTACTTCCTCTGTTGTGGGTTCGGTGACGGCGACTGTGATCACTAAAGTTAAAGAGCTCATTAAGTAGAGGTTTAGGGGGTGAAGGTCAGTGTCTGGGGGTGAAGGTCAGTGTCTGGTCTCGGTGGGGTGTGTTCCTGCCAGGGGATACACTTCTATAAAAAGCTGAGAATACCGATAGCGTAAGTCTAGGTGGAGCTAGACTAATAGGCGTGCATTGACAAGTCCTATTCGCATACGTCCCCGCCGTGACCTAGCAATGGGCCCACATACTATCATCTTTGTGGGTCGTCATTCCTGGGCAATGTTACGGTTCAATTGGTGCTCCCCATCTTCCACTTGTGGTGGACCGTAATAGCAATTGCGTAGGGCAAAAGCGAACCTTCGGCGCTTGAACCGAATACCTGGCTAGGGGAAAACAACCCCGAAGAAAAAAATAAACAACACCATGGAAGCAGAACAAAATGACACACTACCCCAGGAGGGTACCGGCTATGCCGGAGAATCCCTCCCTGAGCCTAGCTCAGGCTGCCCCTCGTACTCTGGGGGGGGGCAATGTTTTGCCACAAGTGGACTTGACAGAAGAAGGGCGATCAGAAGCATCAGCATCAGAGAGGAGAGACATGCGCACTGACAAGCAAAATCAAAGGATAACTTTAATCCAGCAGACGTTTCACAAAAGTATGTTTCACAAGAAACGTTCCAACTCAATCGGTGCATTACCGAAAGACTTCGATGTGTCAGGAATTTCAGCCCTAACACAGGAAAAAACCCAAACACGGACGAAGGAAAAAGAAAACAACTGGCAAAGGGACCAGGTGCCCGCTGCTAAACGTAAGAGAGCAGAAACCAGCCCCTTGCAATATGAGAATGCCAAGAAAAGGCCCAACAACATAAGCTACGCTGTCCCAACACAAAACCAGTTTGATATCTTGGATGATACTGAGGACACTACAAATGTGGAACCTCCCAAGCCACCAAAACCTGAACCGATCTTCGTAACCGGGGTCATCGAAGTAAATTCTTTGAAAAAAGTATTGAAGAAAATCACCACTAACAACAACGAATATACCATGACGACACTAAGATCAGGCCACATAGTCAAAATCATGCCTACAACTATAGAGGTATACAAAACCATGAGACAGACATTTATAAGTGAGAACATCAGCCACTACACCTACAAACTCAAGAGCGAAAGAGCTTACAGAGTAGTATTGCGTGGGTTACATCCATCAGAGGACACCTCAAACATTACCCTGGAGCTAGATAAATTAGGACATGAGGTCCGACAAATAGTAAATGTACTACACAGAACCACCAAAGAGGCGCTACCACTCTTCTATGTAGATCTAGAGCCCAAACATAACAACAAAGATATCTTCAAAATAAAACTTATCAACCACATGAAAATAACTTTTGAAACACCTTATAAGAAAAAAGAGATACTACAATGCAAAAGATGCCAAAGATTTGGTCACACCAAGAATCAATGCTTCAGGCCGTTTAGATGCGTTAAATGCGGAGATGAGCACTCTACTCTCACCTGCGCTAAAACCAGAGACACGGAAGCAACGTGTGCGAATTGTCAGGAAAAACATCCTGCGAGTTACAGAGGATGCACAAAATACAAGCAATATAAAGAGCAGATCCTAAAACTTAACTCAAATACAAGAGACAACCAACCCCCTAGAAGGGCTGAAGAGCACCTATCCCTAAGAAGGGCCGAATGGAAGCATCGTCCCGGGCGTGTCGAAAAGACTCAGTTACCTGGATGGAATAAAGAGAACCAAACACCCGGCCGAACTGATGAAATCCCTCCGGGGCCCAACATGTGGTGGAAAACGGACAAAAATAAAAACCTACCCCTACCTGAAAAACGCGACACAACATCATAACGAACAGTTCAATCATTCGCCGAAGCAACCAAGGCTAAAACCATCGGAGAAAGCACATGCACCACCCGCAATCCACCAGGAACAGATAACATGGTGGAAATAATAGATAAAATGTTCAACAGATTCCAGCTTATCATGACCAACATGATGGACAACATGATGGATCGTATGATCCAATTGATCAGCAGCCTGCTGTCGAAATGATGCACAACATGCGCATATTGACATGGAACGCCAATGGGCTCACTGAGCGCAGACAAGAACTAGAAACATTCCTAACAACTGAAAAAATTGACATTGCACTTATCTCTGAAACAAGGTTTACATCAAAAAGCCATGTTTCTATAAAAAATTACAGAATATATACAACAAACCATCCATCCGGTAAGGGACACGGAGGATCAGCAATCATAATAAAATCAAACATAAAACATTATCCAATAGAAGCCTTCTGCACTGAGAAAATTCAAGCATCACACATTAAAATCAGCGAAAACAACTCTGAAATCACAGTGTCCGCAGTATACTGCCCCCCGAGAAATAGTATAACTACCGACAACTACAAAGAATACTTAACAACACTAGGAAATCGGTTCATCTGTGGTGGCGATTGGAACGCTAAGCACCTACACTGGGGCTCTCGACTCATAAATCCTAAGGGAAGACAACTATACCGTGCTCTAGGAGTCCTTAACCTCGAGTGCCTATCTACTGGCGAGCCTACATACTGGCCAACGGACCCAGCAAGAATCCCCGACTTACTAGACTTCTTTGTAACCAAGAACCTTTCCATTAACAACATGAGCACAGAACAAGTAATCGACCTCTCCTCAGATCACACTCCGGTTATTCTCAACATTAACTGCAATATACTTCTCTCTGAGAAACCACCTAAAATACACAATCGAAATACCAATTGGGAAGAATACCGGAACATCATCTCATCAGAGGTAGAACTATAAATTTCTTTGAAAAACGCTGAAGAAATTGAGCTAGCAATTGAAAATTTGAACAGAATAATACACATAGCAGCTCATGAGTCAACCCCGATAAGTAAAATATTCGTCCCAAGAGAACACGTATATCCTACATTCATAAAGGATAAAATCCACGAACGTCGTCGGTTACGGAAAATATGGCACAATACAAGATACCCAAGGGACAAAGCTGCCTTTAACAAAGCATCAGCTGAACTAAAAGCGCTAATCAACGACATGACAAATGAAAACTTGCAGGCATACCTCAGCAAACTCACACCAAACAATGACACAAACTACTCCTTGTGGAAGGCCACTACGAAGCTTAAACGCCCCAAAAGCCAAATAACACCCATAAAAATACTACCAGGTATTTGGGCCCGTTCGGACGCAGAAAAAGCAAGTACCTTCGCTACCCATCTGCAAAAAGTATTTCAGCCACTACCCAGTGCCAGTCAGGACCATGATGACGAAATCGAAAGAACTCTTACATCATCCTTACAAATGTGCCCACCCCTGAAAAGTGTCTCACCCAGAGAACTACTTAAAGAAATACGTAACCTACAAGACTGTAAAGCTCCGGGATACGACCAAATCGATGCCACCTTACTAAAAAACCTTCCTAAAAAGGGGGTACTCCTCCTAGTAACCATCTTTAACGCATGTTTAAGGCTATCAGTTTTCCCAAGCCAATGGAAAATTGCCCAGGTTGTAATGATCCCAAAACCGGGCAAATCACCACAAGAAGTTTCTTCGTATAGGCCCATAAGCCTACTACCAATTGCTGGAAAATTGCTTGAAAAAATGATACTGAATAGAATGCGAGAACACCTAGAGGAAATCATTCCTAAGCACCAATTCGGCTTTAGGGAAGGACATGGGACGATCGAGCAAATACATCGCCTTGTCGATACCATAAACAGAGCTCTAGAAAACAAACAGTACTGCTCTGCAATATTTCTAGACATCAGCCAGGCATTTGACAAAGTTTGGCACGATGGCCTACTTTTCAAATTGAAACAAATGCTACCGCACTCCTTCTTCCTAGTCATAAAATCATATCTCGAGAAAAGATGCTTTGAAGTCAAATATAACACTGAACTCTCCAAAATGTATGAAATTAAATCAGGAGTTCCGCAAGGTAGCATCCTGGGACCGATTCTCTACCTAATTTTTACTGCTGATTTACCGACAGCAGAAGTGACTACTGTTACTGCTACATATGCAGACGACACAGCACTGCTCTCTGTCCATGAAGACCCGGATACTGCATCAAGTAACCTTCAAAGACATCTGGCCTTAATTGAAGAATGGTTCACCAAATGGCGCATCAAGGTCAATAAAGATAAGTCTGTTCATGTAACTTACACACTTAGAAGAAAGACCTGTCCACCCGTCCTACTCTATAATGAACAAGTACCCCAAGCTGAAGATGCAAAATACCTGGGAATGCATCTGGATCGTCGCCTAACCTGGCGAAAACATATCTGGACCAAACGGAAACAACTCGACTACAAAATTCGTAGCATGTACTGGCTCGTCGGGCGCAAATCCCAACTCACAAACAACAGCAAAATGTCGGTTTATAAGACTATAATTAAACCAATTTGGACCTACGGCATTCAGTTATGGGGCTCTGCAAGCCTTAGTAACATCGAAATACTGGAAAGATTTCAAAGCAAGACCATCCGAAATATGCTAAATATACCTCCGCATATGAGTAACAAGTATGTGTACATGGATATCAAACTGAAAACAGTAAAACAAGAAATAGAATCCTACAGCAAAAACTATCAACTAAGACTAGATAGTCATAGGAACGAACTTGCTGCTCAGTTACAAGGAACGGGTAGCCTTACATTTTCAAGACTGAAAAGACACAGTATACCAAGTCTAGTGGAAAGATTCACAGAGAAAGATTGAGAGATGACTCACTGGACTTATCTTTCTCCATTCAACACAAAAAACGGATCAAATCGGACAGCAAATTGGATTATTGTTATTAAAACAGATTGCCAAGAAGCAGAATACATAAAAAAAAAAAAAAAAAAAAATTAAGTAGAGTTAGAGTGTATTTTTTATTTTAAAAAGTACCTAATTGAAAACAAAGGGCTTGTATTAAAAGCTTGGAAAAAAGGTCACAATAAATGCTCCCATAAACACATAAGTTACTGAAAATTTATTACTGAATAAAAATAGGAAATCTTCTGAAAATATAATACACACTCCTAATAGGATTTAATACCTACTTTGTAACTAGTTCAATTTGTATTTTGACGACAATTTAGGTTCGAAATTTTTACTAAAATGTAGGCTCTGTAAGTCGAGGATTCTCTTTTAATAAGCTGGGGTTTCCATTAAACTAAAATGCCATTACTATAATACTGTATTAAGCGATATTTAGTGTAGGTACTCTTAGAAAATACAAAAAACCGCTGATAAAAATGAGCCTAAACACGGCCGGTCTACTATTATCCCTCGAGGAGTTCCGTTGTCCACCATCATCAGATCAGCTCGCTGTCACCATAATATTGCATTATCATCGGAACTTGATAGGTCCTATGCCTAAAATATCATCTCAATCGGTTGAGGATAACTGCTTGCAAGATTCCAACATACATTGCAAGTTAATATAAAGCTTGTTAAAAATGACCACTGTGTGAAAGGTATTGGAATGGCATATTGGGAATCGTGCGCTCTGTGCTCCTCCACGAACGCGTGTCCCGCGGGATGGCACTCCGGTAGGTACCTATGCAGATGGTCCACAAAGTCGTCTATTCCCACCTGTTCTGTTGAGCAGTTCTGTCGGCAGAACTACTGGGTTTTTTTCCCCAGTAGTTCTGTGACTTATAAGACTATGCTTTACACCTGACTTCAATCTCAACTATTCCCACCAGTTCTGTTAGGTACGTAGTTCTGTCGATGGAAAGTAAACAATTTACTTACTTTACTTAATTACGTTTAATTTACTTTAATTATGGGAACAAATATCTAATAACGTTCGGAATGATTAAAAAAAAATAACACAGTTTCTCTAAAAACAAATATATTCCGATGCCACCGTTAATCAATTGCATTCACCACACTCTGATTGGCATACATTTCAAGTTTCGATTACAATACAATATTATGCTGACAGCGACCTGATCTGATGATGGAGACGGAAGGTTGTTACAACTTTATTTAACATCGCGACGTAGCACGCTCGATAACCAAGAGATGGCGCTGTTGGTTGCGAAGTTCACTAAAAGAATGAAAGAATACCTCCTAGTACTCCTGATTTCTCCTAGATGGCGCTTTTGCGACGTTTCTCGAAATCATTCGAATCAATCATAATATATTTAATTTAATGCTGACTAGCCAGCTTGATGCACGTTAAAGATACAGGAAAGCTTTCATGTTACTATAACTCTTGTAATGATTTTTGTATTTCTGTCATTAGGGTTCGTCTACCATTCTTTTTTTCTGATATATTTTCAATTGCATGCTTTATTTCTAAATGTTTTTTATGTTATATTACTGGTTCCATAATGTTTACAAAAAAATCGATGCTTACACAATTAAATCTACACACCCCACTCATAAAATTCTCAGTATCAGCAGCTCAGCGCATAACTAAAGTTACCTTGTTAAACTGTTTAATTCAAAAAAGATCTTCAGTGTCTTCCACTTCCACGTTCATTCGTCAACCATGCCATAATTCTACCCATTTGCACCCAATTGATGGGTTTTTTCATATTTATCCATACCCATGATAAACAATATAAGTGATATTTCCGCCGACATTGACGATAATGTCAATGTCGGTGACTCATTTATGATTGACGAACCAGAACTTTGTGAAAGATACATTGACATATCTGAATCTAATTTTAACGTAGTAACTCAAAACATTTGTAGCATCAATCATAATTTTGACGATTTTAAAATATTACTGAATAGACTAAAATTGAGCGAGGATCTTATGGTTCTAACTGAATGTTGGCTCTCCAAGGTAACAAACCTACCATTGGTAAAAAATTACCAATCCTTCCGAACCATAAGATCAATTAATCAGAATGACGGTATCGTCATTTACGTAAAAGATGGTTTGAATATAAAAGTTTATGAACCCACTTACACAGAGGAAGTTAACTGTCTCATCGCCACTTCTAAGAGTGATATTGCATTTGTTTGTATATATAGACCCCCGTGTTACAATAACATTGAAAAGTTTCTGAAGTCTATCGACGATGTACTGCATGAACTAAAACAATTTCAGCAGATTGTTCTAATCGGCGACATTAATATCGATATCAAAGAAGGAAATGACGACCAAAGATCAGCTGATTATCTAAACATACTTGCTTCTCACGGTCTCCTACCATCACATTATTTCCCTACTCGTAAGGAAAACTGTTTGGATCACTGCGCTGTTAAAGTGAAATCACCGGTTAAAACAGTTGTATGCAACTCAACAGTCACTGACCATTCTACAGTAATTATTTCCGTAGGTTTAGGCCTATCACGTCAAAAGTCCAAATCAAATTTACGCAAAAAAATTGACTACGGAGCGGTTATTGTCGATTTGGCTGAAATTAATTGGTCTGAATTACTAAAAGACCATGACTCGAGTAATGCAACTGATATATTCCTGCAAACAATTAAGAACACAATGATCAAATACACAACGTTAATAAAGATTCCCCGTAGCAAAAGAACTTTGAAACCTTGGGTGACGCCTGGTTTGATACGCTGCATGAAAAATAGGGATAGGTTGCATAAAAACTTTAAAAAAGATGCTGATAACATAATTCTTAAGATAACATACCAGAGATACCGTAATACATGCAACAGAACTCTTAAAAATCTAAAAAAATGCTTATTTTCGATCACAAATAAATAAATATAAATATGATTTAAAAAAACAATGGAATAGCATCAAAATATATGTTACATGGATAAAGATAAAACACCTAATGATGATCTTTTATGTTTAAAACACACCCCAAGACAATCGATAAATCATATCAATAAGTATTTCTCTAACATAGGCACTGAATTGGCAGACAACATAATAAAAAAGCTAGGTGAAAACTATGGCAACAAACCTACAACACAATGTCGTACGAATTCGCGCTCGTTCGTGCTACTGGAAACTGACGAAAATGAAGTTATACAAACAATCACAAGCCTCAAGAACAGTGGCAGTACGGGTTGGGATGGAATTCCGTCAATTCTGTATAAATTAGGCTCTGACGTCTTAGCTACTCCTATAGCTAGAATTTGCAATCAATGTTTTGAAGAGGGTTCATTTCCCGAAGCCCTTAAAAAGTCTATAGTTATACCAATATACAAGTCAGGGGATAGAAACGATATTTCTAACTACCGTCCAATTTCACTACTACCAACTTTATCAAAAATTTTAGAAAAATTAATCAATAAACGGGTCAAAAATTTTCTATATAAAAATAACCTTTTGTCAGAAAATCAATATGGATTTCGCAATAATATATCCACAGCTGATGCAGTCAATAAATTAACTTCAACAATTGTCCATACTTTAGATAAGAAGGAAAAATGTTTGGCTATATTTTTAGACTTGGCAAAAGCCTTTGATACCGTTTCTGCTCCCTTACTATTAAACAAACTTGAAAATATTGGTATTCGTGGTACACAACATAAATTATTTGTAGACTATTTGTCAAATCGGAAACAATCAGTGCATATTGGTGAACATGTTAGTGACGAAGAATGTATTAAATTCGGAGTCCCTCAAGGTAGTATCTTGGGGCCTACCTTATTTTTAATATACATAAACGAATTATGTAATCTAAAATTAAGAAATGGTCATATTATTACGTTCGCAGATGACACGGTCCTATTATTCACTGGCAAAAACTGGAGTGAGACCAACCTTTATGCTAATGAGGGGTTTCAGATTATCACTAACTGGTTGAATAATAACTTGCTTACGCTTAATATATCTAAAACGAAGTATATTACTTTTAGTATCAGAAGCAATAGTCAACCATCCCCTTCCTCAATTAAAATACTAGCACATCACGGTACACAATGTGAAAATTGCAGTTGCTCAGAATTAACATCTGTTACTAACATAAAATACCTAGGAGTGCATATTGATTGTCACTTAAATTGGCAAACTAATACTAGAGCACTTTCAGGACGCACTAGGAAATTGATCTACATTTTTAAAACACTAAGGAACGTTTGTGATAATAGACTATTAATATCCATCTACTATGCTTTAAGCCAATCGGTGACAACTTACTGCATCACTTCTTGGGGTGGATGTCCCAAGACTACTCTAATTACTTTAGAAAGAGCTCAAAGAGCGCTATTAAAAGTGATGTGCTTCAAAAGGTTTCGTTTTCCAACAGCAAAACTTTATAAGGAAATCTCGGTCCTTACTGTAAGGCAGTGCTTTATTAAGGCGGTCGTTTTGGAACAACACAAAACACCTATATCTGATAATATGTTAAATAACCGACGAGAGGACAGAGTGTACTTAGCACCTTCCTGCAAAACCAAGTTTGCACAGCACTTTATGCACTTTCTTGGACCGTACCTTTACAATAAATTAAGTAAAAAAATTGAACTAAAAGCTAAATCAAAATATTCATGTAAGGAAGCCGTTACGGAAATTCTTAAAACATTTTCGTACGATGACACGGAATCACTAATTACTACTTTAAGATGAATATTAAACCAATGCATTAAAATATTTGTTTACTAATAAATACTATTAACTTTGTACAATTTAATTCATAGGTACGAGTAGGTATATTAACATGTATCTCCACGTTACCACTTACAATAACCTAAGTTAGATACTACCAAAGTAATCATCGAAACGGTCTAGTTATTTATATTATTATTTACATTACCTACACTTACACACGCGTTACATTATCTGCACACAACCCACACATTATCTAGCACATACATCGACACTAAACATCACTTATAATCATTATGGAACCTACTTTGTAACTGTTATTTACTTAAATATAAGTCCTATTTCATAAGTATATAAAATAATCTATATAAGTACCTAGTATGTTAATTTAGTCTCAGGTAAATTTTTGTTTATTTTTCTGGGATTTTTGCTTATACTATATTCAAACTGAGTGAAGCAAAAATGTAGTCATAATAGCGATAACAGCTTTGTGCGTGCGAGGAGGACAAACACTGCTCGCCGAGATACAGTTTTTTAACTAGTTCGGCGGGTAGGGCGAATTCAATTCAACCACAAATAGGTAATTACTAACCAAAACACTCATGATAATTGCGTACCTACCTACCTATTACTATCACTATTTTGTATGTTCATTCACAAGAAATGCATCTAACAAATTGTATCTATTATATTTTATCATCTAACAAGTTTTACCAGGATAGATTGCATTATAATGTAGTTTGTAGGTACATAACCGATACTTATAAAGGCACACTGGCTCCTAAAATACTAGTTTTTTTTTTGCTTGTTTTGGGAGCCATGGCCCCATTTCTGTTTTTTTGTTTTTTGAGTGTACCACCTTTGTTTCCATTGTATAATCTACCTAATAATTTTAATTTTAATTTTACGTATGCACTGTGTTAACGTTGTACGTTTTTTGTCAATAAACTAAACTTACTTACTTACTTACTTACTTACTTACTTAATTTACTCAATTATAATTCTTAATTAAATCGTTTCAGGAAAGCCTTCCAAGTGGAAAGGATCGTTTTATTTAATTTGTATGAGTTTGAAGTTATCAAGCAAGCAAACAGTTTAGCTTGTTAATTTTGTCTTTGACGTTTGCTTCAGTCGAAAATGCAGACTCACGTATTGCCCCACCGAGTAATACGAATTTTCATGGTAGTGGGAGTTTGTACTTAAATAGCCAGGTGGTGTCAGAAACCGTCCTTTCTCATCGACCTCCATCGGCAGCAAACCCGGTCACTTCTCCGTCCCGGTGAGTACCCATCGAACCCAAGCGTTGGAAATTACCATCAAGCAGAGGCCCTATCTTGACCATTGAACATTCTTGCAGCCTTTGAAAAGACCACGGCATAGCATATCTGCGCCTACGAACTCCACGCCGCCGAGGACAACTTGAGAAAGCCTTGAGCCGACCCACATCTAGCCACGCGTCGTAACCATTGGTGGTTACGCACACTCCGAGCTACCGACACCTTCACTTAACTGGTAAGCCCAAGGACTACGCCATACATTATTCCTACCAAAATTTTGTTAAAAATACCACGTTGTCACCATTCGGTGTCAACCTGCCCGCTCAATTGCATTTGCCATCCCATGTGTGTGAATTATCTATAACCTCGGTCCCACTCTTCTGGAGGAAGCCCCCAATGCTATCCTCCTGAGATGCCGACACATTTAACATGCCACATGCCATTTATTTCAGAACAATGACCCTACAAATTTATAACCTAACCGTTGATTTTCAACCGCTCATCTCTTTAATTTATTACTTCCTTCCATTTAACTAAAGCTATACAAGCCATATCACCCTACTATAGTGGCAAACCGACCAGTCCGATGGAAAACAACCTACCGACTGGTCGACCACATGTGTTAATTTTAAATCACCATGTGGTGATATCTGCTGCCAATTCGCAAGGCCCTCCTCTGCCATAAATTGACTGCTTTTGAATATAATCTATCGCCTTGGGCCTATGCAAAGGCATCTCTCTTGCCAAATCTTTACCCGCCTTTGCATAGGGCATCCAAGGATTTCTAAAACATAACCGCCTGGCTCTGTGCTTATTCTAACATCTTGTTTCACACAATTCCAGGAGGTGTTCGGTTTACATTATTAAACCCCACCGCTGCTACGGCCGGAGAGGGATTTTATTCCTGTGAGTCATCTCCTCGAGTGGCTTCAACGAGGCCCGGAGGTGGACCCAGCCCAGTACCTGACCAGGGAGTCCGAGCAGTCTGCGGCCCGTTTTCTACGCTCAGCTGTCACCCAGTTAAGTTCTTCCTGTACCACCTTCCGAGTGACCTGTTTTTGAACGTACTCTCCGCTCGAGGGAGCACTGTAATTTCCACTAACTTACGGGCTGGATGCTCCCCGGAGTGTCAGCCCTGGCGCCCAGCATCTCATCGAAACCTTTTTAAAAGTCTCAATATAAAATCAGTAATAAGAAATACATAGTCTCAAGCTCACTTACGATCGCCCACATTCCCAGACCTATTGCAGTTTAGCTAGCCAGGAACGTGTAGGTTAGGAGATAGTCTATCCTAGTGGTGATATGAACCAAGGGTGTTGTAACAGTAACCATCTAGTATAAGATCTTTACTACCTTCCACGATGTGGAACTGTATTCTGTAACTTCATATTGTACTGTGTAACTAATATTGTTTAAATTGCCTAGACATAAGAACGTTGAATAAATAATACTAGATTGCGATTCTTAACCCACTATTTTATTTTAAAATAAGACCTTTGCCACCTGATAGGTCTTCGAGATCTTTAAATGTAACAAGGTGGACAATTAAACTCCACGCAGGATAATACTGGCCGTGTTTAGGCTAATTTTGATCAGCACACGGTTCCGATCACTAATTTTATAAAAGCATGTATTGAAAAAAAAATAAAAAAACTTATTCCAACTTTGAGGAAGTCCACTTGCCGTAATCAGTGCGGAACTAACGTATCGACTGAGCAGAACCAGCCGTACTAGCTGCGTGCGGAGATACCCACAACTCCACTAGGTAAACATGTCTCAGGCTCACTACGTCATGAAGCCCGAAGCGGTGGTGGAGTACCTCAAGCAGAAAACAGGGCTTACCATGAGGGTCGAGCATTTGGAATCTCGCCATGATTTAAATTTTATTTCCTTTATGGTGTAAAAATGGTGCTGTGCTGACTGACCGTCTATCGACCTTCATGAATAGAGAGTTCTGGCCGAAAGTTGTCAAGTTCGCAAACAGCATGGTGAAGAAGTAGTTCTGAATCACAAGATTCGTGGACAGAACTACTGGGAATTCATTTCCCATTTGTTCTGTGAACAGAACTAATGGGAAAAATATTCTCAGTAGTTCTGCCGTCAGAACTACTCAACAGAACAGGTGGGAATAGACGCACAAAGTCTCCACAGCTCTTAGTCCACCACAATGATTGTTTCAAAGACTGCAATGTCTTTATAGGCACAACTAATAGTGAGCACTGCACTGCCTATTGTTAGGACACAATCGATGTCCTTGCGGTATTTAGCGTAGGTCACAAGCGAGCGATGCTTGCTTCCCATGAGAGGTAGGTATCAAACGTACTGTCGGCGCCATCGAGCAACGCAGGCCTCCGTACCGGAGGGGAGACGCCTTAGAGCTGTCAACCGATACATATTTATTCAGAAATTTTTGGGGGGGGCTTCACGCACTCACTTACAGTTTAATGCACACTTTTGTAACCAGTCGTTCTATCGCTATAAACGCACACATCTATAAACAGCAACACATCAAAAATCTTTATACACACATAGATGCTTTCTGTGTACAAACATCATGTTATGTCACAAAATTGACAGTAACACCCGTTCTAGGGACTTCCAGCACTCAAGTCGATAAATTAATAGTATCGATAACTTTTTGGTAGGAACTTACTTTGCCTACTGTATATATTCTGTGCTACCATCAAGGGTCATGGAAGGGATTTAAGGGCGGCTAGGTATGGGGGGGAAGGGTTGAACGCTCTCTGTGAAGGAGGAGTTCCGGAGTTGTTATCGAGGATAACATACAGATCATTTTGTGGATCACTATGAAATATTAGATTAGTAAAAGGTAGTAGTAGGCTGGAGAGAGAGGGGGTAAACGCGGAAACTTAGAGTATAGAGAAAAAATCAAGAAAATTTTGAGTACCCCAGGTACAACCACTAGCTCATGAGATGATTAGTTCTTGGGAAAATTTAATTAGAATTTTGTTCAAAGCCTACAATAATTTCATAAAACTATGGGTCGGCAAGTCAAAAGAGACGAAAGGAAAGGAAAGGAAAAAAACGCTTTACTTAGCTGCCGTCATCCTTCTAACCTACATAATCCATGTCGGTTCTAGCCACGAAATATACGATGTATTATATCTGTCAGTCACTGCTATTGTCAAAAACCAAAAATCATGATCCTAAGTGCCAAAAAACTACATTAGTCATTAAAATGTAAAATAGTTTTTTTTATAAATTTCAGGTTTAATTATCCCACGTCACATGGGATCCTAGTGTGGGATCACAACTATGTAGGTATGTGTTGGGTGTGTTAAGTTATGTTAATGTTAAACAATGGTAGGTAAAGTAATACTTAGCGCTTTATCTAGTGAACAGAATATCGCGTTGAAAAAATTATACCTAGCAATTTTTTTTTTAATTCTTTGATCAATCAAAGAATAGGATTTGAATAGGAAAATCCCACGACACAGTACGGACACTCATGACACGACTTTTCTTGAAAATGAGTAAATGAGTTCAAACTGGGAAATGCTTTTGTTAATTTATCGTGATCACGTATCCCACAACCTAGGTAGGCATGCAACTTTTTACGAAAAACTATCACACCTCTAGATTTGTAATATCACATAGTAATTTAAATTCATGTCAAGATGTCGTTCCCCTCTCCCGTACGTTCCCGTCCTCGTTCGTTCTCCCCGCACAATTTCATTTGGGCATACGCGTTAGTAAAACTGTTTTCGCCCGATCATTAGGGCGAGCGAAGCGAGTCCTCTACTATCCCATGCAATTTTGTGGTACACTTAACGAAAAAACTATCCGTTGTAATTTAGCATAGTAATTTAAATTCATGTCTTTGTTTAAATATAAATAATCACGGAAAAAAAGCTTGCTAGCCCTCACCAAGCATGTTTTGCTTTTGCTAGTAATAAAATTGTATCATGATGGGCCGATTGCTCTGTCAGACTGAACCGATCGTGTGACGCATAGAGTAAAACAGTGTGGCAGTGCTACAAATACTGAAATGCCGAATCGTTACATTTTCAGCTGTAAATCAAGGTCTGGAACATCGAATTTACGAAAAGATGGTGTTTTATTTCACATTGTACCTAAGTGAATTTCATTATATATATATATATATTTATATTTATTTTTATTTTATTTTTTGATGCTGGACACAGTTCACACAAGATTATCCAGCCCCAAGCCAAGCACAGCTTGTGATATGGACTAGATAACTGATATCCCTAGTACAGTACATTACATAGATATTTATTTTGCATTAACATAGAAAATACCCAGAACACCCTGAACAAATATCTGAAGATCGTACAAATATTTGTTCTGAGGCGGGAATCAAACCCGCAACCTCCTGCGTCACAGGCGAACCTTCGTCCACCGCGCCACAGAGGTCGTCAACTTATGGCATAAAATGAATAATTTCAAATTAAAATCATAACAGTTACCTACCTTGTTACATACCAATACCTTCATGGTGATTGGATTAACGGTTAGAAAGTTAGGTTAGGCTAGGCTATTGGCTCCCGAATAATATAAATCAAATTTCAGTAGCTTGTAAAACATATTAAACGAGCATTTATTTTATCGATAAAAAATCTACTTTATTATTGAGGCACATCACTAATTTAGTAGTATAAAAGAAAACACGGGCAACTCACATACAGGAATTTTTGAGAAATAAAAAAAACTGTTAAATGAGCACAAAGCTATTTCAGTGTGCATTGAGGCTGTTATTGTTAGCAGTTGCTTATTTAATTAAAAAAAATATTAGGTTACCAACAGTCTACACATGTATGTCGGAGAGAGAAGTCATATGATGAATCTGGAGAATAGATCTACTGAGATTGAAGGCTTATAAACACCACGTGTATGGCTGCGAACAATCGTATTCTGTCGTGTCGCGCCACCCAAACGAATGCGCCCGAGTCTTGTTTACGCAAAGACGCAAAGACGTAAAGCGATCGACGCTCAGATATAAAAGGAGCGTACGAAAGCGCCAGAGCTCATTATTACATCGGCGTTGCCAGAGTGCACACGATTTAATCAACAAAATACAAAATCAAGTTCAAAGTCAGTTTGAATAAAATCTTAGTGAAACCTCTTTTGAATTTTCCTCATTTGCACGAGACCCACTGGAAAGCCCCTAAGTTGCCTTTTGCCGCTCGGAGGGATCTTGAGGATCCGACATGCATATATGAAGAAAACCCCTCATTATAGGCAAACACAACGTGCAAAGATTGTACAGTAACCTCACAATGGGCGATCAACGATTTTTTTAAAGCATCTTTATTTACATTTAACTGAAAAGAGTAAAGTTATTTAAGTATGATCAATATTGCCGATTTTGATAAAATTAACCACGTAGTTTTATTCTTATTATAAACTAGAAGCAACCCGCGATTTCACTCGCATAAGTTTTGATCCTATGGGAACATCTAAATAAAATTTAAAACTATTCCAGTGGTCCAGCTATCGCCGTTCTAAATTTCATCGAATCCTTAGAAAATTTAGCATTTATAATATTACAAACATACACACATACTCACGCCTGTTTCCCAGAGAAGTAGGCAGAGACCATGAATTTCCACTTGCTACGATCCTGGCATACCTGTTTCGCTTCATTCACTCACATCGCATTCTTCATATATGCTCATTGGTTAAGGGCGCTCTTAGCCTGGCCATTCTCCAGATTGACCCTGATCTATTCTGAATACCTTCACCGAGGTCTCCCCCTTCCAACTGTCCCATTCATGCTCATCTTATGAACTAGTTTCGTTAATCTACTATCATTCATCCTTTATATATACCCAAACCATCCAAGCATACCTTTCTCAATCCTTGTCACTATACAAGTGCTCTTTCATTTTACAATGCTCTTTTAACACACAGTTTCTTATTCTCTCTCAAAGTCCACCATACATACTTCTCAAACCTCATCTTCACTGCATTTATTCTACTTTCATGTTTATTCTGCCTTAGCAACTTTCGCTACCACCAGATACATTAGTGTTGGCACTAACACCCCTCTATGCACATCCAGTCGTCGTGCCTTTTTGAATACGTTCCGGCTGATAATAAGGCGTTAAGTTCACTTGATTTCCAGAATTTACACTCATTTAAATATCATCTTCTTGCTTGCCATCTCTTGTAATCAAAGTTCTCAAATGTACAAACTTTTTGATGTTACACTTGTTGTTAATAGTAGTGTGATTTAATTTTATTTCTTTAAATATAGTTTCACATGACACTTACGTTGACATATCATATAATACACCTCTGCGAGGTACATTTAATCCTTTTACCACACTGGTTCTTTCACCATTGATCACAGGCCACTTTCAGGGACACTATATCTCAAGTTGGTCACTGAACCAAGAAAGAGCTTGTGACACGAAGTAGTAGTAGTTAGTAGTTACCGGTTAGTTAGTGGTTACATAGCCGTCAAATACGATACTCGTTGATGCGACATGTCACATGATGTCGAACGTGTTTAATAAATGGTATTTAGTAATCAAGGATATTAAGTAATCATCCACCTCTTGGCATACTGACATTACACGTTATATACATGTTTACGTCAGCAGAATACATCCTGACATGCACATTGATGTATTATACACATTTATATCTATTCTTTTGGTCACTTTTATGACGTCCCTCTATCACACGCTTAAGTGGAGCTCGGTTTAAGAATGGGCAGGGTAGTCGTAAGGGAATTGGCTTTCAGTACGAATAAATCAAGTAACTTGGCAGTGATTTTAGAGTAATGAATGACTAGTGTACTGAAGTGCAGTCGTAGTGAAGAGTGAATCAGTGTTATTGAATAAAATATTCACGGTTTTTTTTTGTTAAACCGTTCAGTTTTATTATTTTACCCCGAACACTAACTCAAAAATTACAAAATCTAAGATGGCCACTTTTGTTTTTATACGGCTTAATTTGACTTGGTCAATTTTTATGCAATAAATTATAATAATTTAATTGAAATTCAGGTACATGTGAAAGGAAACACCATCTTCTTGTAAATTTGATGATCCAATCATTTTATTACAGCATAAAACTGAACAACTCGGCATTTTTCTTGGAGCACTATCTCCCACGCGAGTCGATTCAGTCTGACAGAGCAATCGGCGACAGCTAGTTTTTTATAAGCTGTATGCCCTCGAGGGCATTAAATTTAGAGGGGAACTACAGCGGGGAATGCCTTTGATGGCGTCTCCATTCCGTGTTGCTCGATGGTCGGCGCACGGTGTACCTACTAGCGGAATTGGAGGGAAAATTATTGAAAAGAGTTTCTAATATAACACGAATAGATGGCGTAACCAACAGCTTTGACTAAATTCCAGACAATTTACAGGAAGCACTTAGGAAAATAGAGATCCACCAATTTATCTGTAGAATGAAATGTATGGCGATGATAGAAAAATGTAGGTAAATGGTTTTACACATAAGTTGGTGGATCTATAAAGTAGGTACATCAATCAAGTGTTGTTGTCCATGGAAGTACCTACCTACTCGGGGAATGTACCTACAACGAGCCTGCGACGATGGTCTATACACACACGATGGTACTTACTGGGTTTCTTACTGCTCGGCCTTTTATTCCGACTGAAATCAACACATCAAATGTTAAAAAGAGAAAAAGTAGGTAAGTAATTTTTGGGTTCTGTGCCCAAAAGGTGCGAGCGGGATCATAGGCTTATAGGCTGTGTTTCCACCAAAGATGTGCGAGAGGTGGTGCGAAGATGCGTAGCGAGGCTGTGAAACGATGCTAGTGTTTCCACCAGAGATGTGCTAGGCAGCTGAGCAGTGCGAGGATGTGTAGCGGGACCTTTTCAGATGCGAGCGAAAACTCCAAACGCGAAAGCTCGCGTCCATCCTTAGCACACATCTCTCGCACACATTCCTCGTACACATCCCTCGCACACATCCCTCGCACACATCCCTCGCACACATTCCTCGCTTGTTTTGTACGTATAAAAACCTCGGTCTGCTAAGCCGTTTCCAGCAGAGCTGCGCTGAGCGAGGCTAGGTAAATGAAGTGATTCTATTGGTTCTTCAAACACATCGCTTGCTTCGCATCCTCGCTCATCTCTGGTGGAAACGCAACCTTACACAAGACAGTTTTTTACCCAACTACGAAGAAGGAGGTTTATGTTTTTGACAGTCTATGTATTTACGTATGTTTGTATCATAGACGTAGAATTTTTTCGCTACGCTAGATCTATGGTTTGTATGTTCATCTGTCGTCGTATCTCTCAGGCCACTTTACGGGTTTTGTCAAAAGTGGTCTCTTTGGATTGCTGCGCTCCACGTGTCATAGAATAATAGCATTTAAAAAACAACATGGAGAGAAAGAAAATAAATAATATTCGTTTATTTACCCCCAACAGGACACAGCACACACATAACTCATGAGAACAAACATAAACCTGACACGAGACACCGCGGAGTTGCGTCATACGTCGCCGTTTAAACGTGTGAACTAAAATAAAGTAAGTATTTTATATATGTAGGTATGCTACCTAGTTTTAAGGTACTGTAACATTACAAAATTATTTAAAAACTTCTAGAACATTCCATACTCACACAAGTAGGTTATTGACAAAAACTAACAGACAATCTTTACTCACACATACATAGTGTTTACGATTTAGCTCTCTAGCGGCTATAAAACCCGACGCACGTATGTGCCGCATTTATTCAACTAAAGCAACGCGCTGATTAACCACTACAAACTTAGACTATACGCCCATTCTGGTGAGTTTATTTAAATATACTACACTCTAACTAGCACTGTTTAATCTGATGTTTTTCTTATTTTTCTTAATGTTGTAAATTCTAGCATCACACTTGAGGCACGTTCACTTAGGGACGTCTGCGTTCGTCTTAAATGCTCTCTAAGACACCTACTATATTGTCTGTCCTTCTGACTAACTAGTTCTTAATCTCTGTTGTAAACCCTACGGTGTAATAAGATTGAAAGCCACGTACTGCCTACCCCTGCGAGCCACGTCTGCGGCACCTAGAGGCGACTTTCAACCAAATTGCACCAGAGGGAAGAATCAAGGCTGTCACTACAACTACGTGATCTTTACAGGGTCCAACTCTACGGGTCGAACCTTACGGTTGGTGGCTTCACAGCCACCAACCGGACTCACAAGCTACCTGCTGTCTACCAGCTGTCTCCAGCCCTACCTGCTGCTACCAGCCTGCCACGAGCCACCTCGCAGACAAGGGGCGCGCTCTTCATCATGACGTCTAGACCACGTGCTTTCGATCTACAGCTCACAGGACAGTACCGTGGGGAGTCCACACCTGTTCTTGGGTTCCGTACTACGCGTGTCCAAGTGTTCTTTTCTACAAGCGTGACCTTTTGAGACATATTCTACTGCTGAGATTGAGACCCTTGATCAAACCCCGGCCCATAGCCGTCTGGCCTTCTGCCTGCTACTCTGGCCTTCTGCCTGCTACTCTGGCCCTCTGCCTGCACTTCTGCCTGCACTTCTGCCTTCAGCATACTACTAAAGACTCTAAGTATAACGAACTATTAAGTGACCTTATTGTTAGCATTTTAAGTTTAAAATATGTATAAAAATACCCTATTCGTTTATCTACCTTCTCCTAGCTCTTCTATCAGGTAGGATAGGAACCTAAAACCTAGACTACCTACCTGTCCACGGCTGCACCGTGACGGTACTTATTGCTATGGGCTTATGTTTAGGTTTAGTACATTTTCCATTAGTTAGCCTTTAAAATAAGTAAGCATTGATTGATGATAAAAATCTACCTACTTTGGGCAACTGGAATAACACAAGTGTAAAACAAAAAAAACCCTCAACGCAATGAAACGGCTGAACTGATATTGATCAAACATAGCTAAGAACACATCCGACAAATATAACTTTAAAAAAAAAAAAAACGATTCATCCGTTCAGGAGCTACGATGCCACAGACACACACACACACCTACACACACACACACACACACACACACAGACACGTCAAACTTATAACATCCCGTCGTTTTTGCGTCGGGGGTTAAAAATAAAATGAAATAAAAACTGGTACTAGTAGTAGGTCGATATTTGTAGTGCGTTGTCAAATAGGCCCCTGTGTCAGGATAAACTGCACCAGACCACAGAATATATACAGTAGGCGCGTCAGGTCGAGCGCGCGCGAAACACCTTACTGAATAGACCCCGTGGCAGGGACGGCTCGGGTACTTGTAGCTTCATTCCTAAAGTGCGGAGTGCGGCACGCCTGGTAAGGCGCGCGAGCGCGCTTCAGGTCGAGCGCGCGCGAAACACCTTACTGAATAGACCCCGTGGCAGGGACGGCTCGGGTACTTGTAGCTTCATTCCTAAAGTGCGGAGTGCGCCACGCCTGGTAAGGCACGCGGGCGCGCGTCAGGTCGAGCTCGCGCGAATTACTGAATAGACCCCGTGACCGGGGCGGCTCGGGTACTTGTAGCTTCATACCTAAAGTGCGGATTGCGCCACGCCTGACCAGGGGATCGATTTTTGAGTGTCATCGAGTGACTAATAGTCAGCAAAATGACTATTAGTCACCGATTTCCAAAAGTTCGTATTTTTTAAAGTCAGCGGTGACTAAAATTCTCATACTATGATATCAAAACGAGTGCCTCTACCCACTCGATTTGAAATCACTCCGTGACTATTTTGGCACTGACATTTATGAATAGCATTTACTCAATTTTACTCTTTATCTTGTGGCTTTCCTATTCCACCCACACATAATTATTATCTATGGTCTGAACGTAGTACACTGTTTTGTCTGTGGTGAGTGGAACCATGGACTTAGTATATTGGAACAGACAAACTAATAATGGACAGGTACGTTACGTTTTAGGTTTTACTGAAAAACAACATATGCATACTCTATTTTATGATAAGAAAAACTGGTACAAACTGCCTAAAGTGGAACGCATGTCAAAGACATCGACTGTGAAATATTTGCAAGTTGGTAGACAGAGTATGACTCTTACAAATACGACATTTGGTAAAAAGTGATTTCAAAGTCATCGATGACGTTTTGTCATTCGTGACTTCTAGTCACTCAGTGGTGACACTCAAAAATCGATCCCCAGACCTAGGTTTAGTGCAGTCGTGGTTTTCAGACAAGGTTTAGCTAGGTGGTACCACCAACATCAATAACATGGCAAATATAGGTATTTTTGTTGAGATATCATCATGTGTGTAGGTTAGGTACTTACGGAGTAGTCGTTTTCGTTGAGATACTCATCATGTGTGTAGGTTAGGTACTTACGGAGTAGTAGTTTTTGTTGAGATATTCATCATGTGTGTGTAGGTTAGGTACTTACGGAGTAGTCGTTTTCTTTGAGATATTCATCATGTGTGTGTAGGTTAGGTACTTCGGAGTAGTCGTTTTTGTTGAGATATTCATCATGTGTGTGTAGGTTAGGTACTTACGGAGTAGTCGTTTTCGTTGAGATATTCATCATGTCTGTGTAGGTTAGGTACTTACGGAGTAGTCGTTTTCGTTGAGATATTCATCATGTGTGTGTAGGTTAGGTACTTACAGAGAAGTCGTTTTCGTTGAGATATTCATCATGTGTGTGTAGGTTAGGTACTTACGGAGTAGTCGTTTTCGTTGAGATATTCATCATGTGTGTGTAGGTTAGGTACTTACGGAGTAGTCGTTTTCGTTGAGATATTCATCATGTGTGTGTAGGTTAGGTACTTACGGAGTAGTCGTTTTCGTTGAGATATTCATCATGTGTGTGTAGGTTAGGTACTTACGGAGTAGTCGTTTTCGTTGAGATATTCATCATGTGTGTGTAGGTTAGGTACTTACGGAGTAGTCGTTTTCGTTGTCGGCATAATTCTCGCGGCTATTGCTCTGGCTTCCAATATATCTCTAAAATTAAAACAACACATAAAAGTGGGTCTATTGTGTTCTATGAAGGTGGATACTCTCGCTTGTGACATTTTTTTTTTTGGTGTTATATTTGTTTGGTTTGGTGGTTTACTAATTACAGCTCATCAACACTTCTACAGATAGCGAAAGTTGATTTCGCGAAAACTAGGAGACACATGTTGCAATTGATCGTTTCTTATTATTATTATTTTTATTTATTTTTAAACTTTTTACAATACTATTACAGTAAATAAACACCAAATTGACAAAGAAAAATAGAACCTACTTGCTAAGATATTTACAGTTTATATTGTGAACTAGCTGAGCCCCGCGGTTTCACCCGCGGTATAACAGATTTATAGAAAAAATACAATTCTTTAATTCACTATCCACGCGTATGCACCAGCCACATGCGGTCCAGACAACCACTCGACATCGAAGAAAAACGCATGAAGTTTTAAGACGATGAGAATGTGTAGTTCCTGATGGATCTTAGCTGACAGAACTCGTCGCTCGCAACCATGGAAGTCCAAGCTCGCAACTCAGTCGTTTAGGTACCTACTTCATGGAAAACATTATTGGAAAAGGTCATTAGCATGAGCTGTTTGCAACATGCTTAGCGCGGAAAAAAACAAAATTGTGCCTGGGTGTAGAATCAGAAATCTACTGCAGTACATCAGGGCTGCCCAGATGAATACCTGCCACTTTTAACGTTTGTCCTTGTTTATTTATAGTGACTGAGACGGCCACTTTCAAGGGGAAATTTTTAGCTTAACTTAAGTGTGTGTGTGTGTGTGTGTGTGTTTCTATGTATATCTCTACTCAATATTTATAGCGTGCATAGCAGTCACTGCGGTAGCTTGATATTTGTCAACTGGTGTTTTCCTTGACTTAAGTGTGTGTGTTTATATGTGTCTCTAATTTAACTTTATGTGTCAATATTTATAGCACTCATAGCAGTCGTTCCAGTAGCTGGATTTTCTAACTGGTTTTTTGCTTTTCTATTGTGTGTGTTTTTATGTGTCTCTAATTTAACTTAGTGTCAATATTTATAGTGTGCATAATAGTCGCTGCGGCAGCTGGATCTTTTAACTGGTTTTTTTCTTGAATTAAGTTTGTGTTTTAACATGTCTCTAATTTAACTTAGTGTCAATATTTATAGTGTGCATAATAGTCGCTGCGGCAGCTAGATCTTTTAACTGGTTTTTTGTTTAACTTAAGTTTGTGTGTTTTTACGTTTTCCTAATTTAACTTTATGTGTTAATATTTATAGCATGCATAGTAGTCTCTGTGGTAGCTGGATTATTTTAACTGGTTTTTTGCTTGACTAAGTGTGTGTGTTTTTATGTGTCTCTAATTTTTACTTTATGTGTCAATTAGCGTGTATAGCAGTCGCTGTGGTAGCTGGATTTTTTTAACTGTTTTTTTTTGCTTGACTGGTAATATATAAGTGTGTCTCTTACATTTTGTATGTCAATACAACGTCACGTCTATACCGTGAAACGACCTTTGAAACGACACCATACTCAAGTTTTTTAATTTAGGGGTCACTTTATAACCTTGAGTTCATGAAATTGTTTTAATCTCAACTACGATACCGTGACACGACCTTTGAAACGACACATACTCTGTTTTTTCAATTTAGGGGTTCCATTTTAACCTTGAGGTCCTGAAAATATTTTGATCTCGACGAGTACAATGTGAAACGACCTTTGAAACGACACGATACTTCAGTTTTTAAATTTAGAGGTCCCAATTTAACCTTGAGGTCCTGAAAATATTTTGATCTCAACTACTACACCAAGAAACTAACTTTTAAATTATCGAAATACGCTGAAATCTGGCTAAAACGTAAAGTGTATATATTTACAAAGAAAACGTTTCCATACCTTTTTTCAGTAAAATTTCAGATGCTGCTGAAGCATATTCTTTGCTTTTTTTATTTCAGGAATCTACCTGTAAGTTTTAAAGTTTCTACCAACGGTTTCCGAAATACGAAACATTTTAGTTTTACACTAAAAGCCGTTTTGGACCCCTTCCAAGTTGATTTTTCAAAAACCCTTTCTTAGTACAACCCTACACCCAAAAAGAAATTAATCCACCAAACTTCATGTATTAGCATAACTTCATTCCAGCGGTTTAGGCTGTGCGTTGCAAAACGCAAAGAATATCCATTAGAAGCTCTTTTTGGACCCCTAAAGAGGACAATTTTATAAGTTTCTTTTTTAGTACATCTTTAAGCCTTAAAATAAATACACTCTCCGAATTTCAAGTCTCTACTACCAGTGATTTAGGCTATGTGTTGTAAAAACCTTTTTTTTACAAATAAAACTTTCCCTGCTAATTTTCTTGATTTTGAATTATATTTGAGGAATCTTCTTTTAAACTTTCAAGGTTCCAAAATACTGAGCTTTTTTGTTGTATATTAAAAGCCAATTTTGGAACCCTTAGAAAGCGAACATTGGAAATTCCTTTCTTAGTGCACCTCTAGACCATAAAGGGAACATAGCCTCCAAATTTAAAGTCTCTAGGAGTCTAAAGTCAGTCAGTCAGACAGTCGGTCAAGCTTTTTTTTTAACTGGTTTTTTCGCTTGACTTAAGTGTGTGTAAAAAAAAACATAAAAATGTCTCTAAGTTAGCTAAATATTTAGCATAGCAGTCGCTGCGGTAGCTGGTTTTTTTTAACTGTTTTTTGCTGATATATTTAACTGGTTTTTGTGTGGATTTATTCAACTGGTTTTTGTGTATTTTTTTTAACTGGTTTTTTGCTTGACTTATGTGTGTGTTTTTATGTCTCTTATTTACCTAAATATTTAGCAAAGCAGTCGCTGCGGTAGCTGTCACAAAGAAAACGTTCCCTTGCCGTTTTTGAGGAAAATTTCAGGTACCGCTGAAATACTTGTTTGTTAATTTTAATTGAGGAATCTCCTTTAAAATTTTCAAGGTTCTACTACCAACGGTTTCTGCAATACAGAGCATTTTTGATGTATATTAAAAGCCCATTTTGGACCCCTTAGAGAGCTAATATCGGAAATTCCTGTCTTAATGCACCCCTAGATCATAAAAGGAACATGGCCTCCTAATTTCAGGTCTCTAGGTCTTACGGTTTAGGCTGTACGTTGATAGTCTCTTATAAGTCTCGATCCCGAGGGAATATCGGGATAAAAATGTGCCTATATGTTATTCCGGGAGTCAAGTTACCTCCATTCCAAATTTCATCCAAATCCGTTTAGCCGTTTCAGCGTGAAGAGGTAACAAACACACTAACACATTCACAAACTTTCGCTTTTATAATATTAGTGTGATTTCGACAACGAAATAGTAAATAAATCAACATCGTCCTCCTTACATAATTCGTTGACTATCCGAAGAGCCTTTGTGAATGGTGCATGTCCGAGGAGATTAGTTCTAGCAGTAGGCACTGAAAGGAGCCTACGTCGGTGCGGCCGAGCGCTCATGTAGTTATTCGGTACATACAGACCCACACACACCAGCACTCGCGGATTGTACAACATTTTGTACATTGTATACTTATCATTAGTTTAGCTACGAATATCCTTAAATTATTTTTAGTGCTTTTTTAAGTTTATGGATAATCGAAGCTTAGGTAACTAATGATATTTATGAGATGACTTTCAATTATATGTATGTGTGTTAGGACTCCTAGCTTTCGCGAAATCAACTTTTGCTATCTGAAGAAGTGTTGATGAGCTGTAATAGGCAAAAAAAAAACAAAAAAAATATAATTTCGCACTACAAGCGAGACGAGCCACCTTAATTCATGTGACATCACAAGGATTATTTTGAATTCTAGATACATCTATATATCTATCTATATATATAAAAATCAATCCCTATTTTTTCTGGTCACGCTAAAACTCGAGAATGGCCGGACCGATTTGGCTAATTTTGGTTTTGAAATATTTGTGGAAGTTCAGGGAAGGTTTTAAAGGTGAGAAAATATGGGAAAATTGCGAGGAAAATACTTAAACCGATATTTTAATTTATTTATTTTATTCCATAGTTACGTCATTTTGACATGCAAACAATTCCATAGTTACGCCATTTTGACATGCAAACATGTCGTTGAAAAGCGTTCAGAGGGCTTATGCTAAGTTTTGCAACGAAATTCGACCGACTTCCGACTTCCGAGTAGCGAGCACTCGTTACCGAATGAAGTAATTTCAATCGATACATCTTTCACCTTACCCTGAGTGTTCGGCGTACTCGTAAATCGGTCGATCGTAAGCGCTCACCCGTAACTTCCGAGATACTCGTAACTTGTTGGTTTTAGAAAGATTGCGCATTGGATTTAAAACGTGTAATGCTACCAAATCTCTATGGAATTTGATTTTCGAAGCAGTCAGTGTCGCTTAAAGCATTCATTCCTCCAAGGAAAAACATTTAAATTACCATTTTTTTTAAAAAAAATCTCCGAAATAGGTGCGATTGTTTGTTTGTTTCAGAAACACAAACAAAAATCTTCTATGTAATAGAAAAGTGAAGCTACTACAAAATGTGGACAAGTCCAATGTAATTTCAGTCTATGATAAAGTTTATGGAGTTGATAGTAAATATTTTATTCATATTCTATGGACATTGTTTTTTACAACTCTACCAGCATTAGCTGTTTTCGTTATGGGTTATCTCGGATCCCTATCCAATTTAGACGATTCATAAAATTAGATAATGCTAGAAAATATATAAAAGACATAATTGAATTAAAAAAGAAAAAAAATCGTTCCAAAATACTCCAAGATTTGGTCTCGAGAAAACGAAAACAAGCTTCTCACCGTCAAAAACCCAAGTGAGAGTGAAACCCGAAAAGATTATCGTATATCGAGTGATTTCGATCATAGTACTGTCAATTTTGGAACTCATCATCGCATTTTGCAGAAAAACCGTTGTAATCGTGAGTCGGTCTCACGAAACGATCGCAGTGAGTGGATTTCCGACTCGTTTTTCGATAGTCGGTATAACCAAAGAAACCTATACTAGCAAATAAGTTCCATAACTTATCCGCTAGGGGCGCTCATCGGTGACTCCATACAAATTACGACATTTCGAGTCGCAATTCGGTTTTCGTTATTCCGAGTTGTAACAAATTACAAACCTGTGGTAGGCCCTCTGTGGTAGGCCCTCAGGATTCACGTACTTCTTCTTCTCTTCTTATAATGGCTTCTGAGGAGTGCTCCAAACAATTCTATCAATGTACCCATAGACGTAGAATTTTTTCGCTACGCTAAATAGACAAACGAAGCGTGGGAGAGAGAAGTCATTTTTAAATGTACCCCGCGCAAGAAGAAAAGTGACAGCAACAATGTTTTGAATGTGACATGTTTTGCTTGAGTACATGCGCATACCGGACGGTCTCTTGTGCAGTTTAACTGATTTGCTAATTATTTTAGTAATCTTACTATTAAATAACAAATATTACTTTGTATGACAATGGTGTCGTGTTCAGTTTGTGACTGTGAAGATACAAGACGTAATTATCCGGGAAAATACACGTTTCACAGGTAAATAAGAGATTATTGGTAGTTGGATTGTATTGCTTATTTTATCAATTCTGCTTTAGTAAATGGCCTAAAAACCAGTTTCATTCGTAGATTAGGACTTTCCCTTATATTTTTTAATAATATTTCGTTGCTGCACCTAGAAATAAACAATATTTTATGTAAAATATAAAAATGTTTGATTACGATAGGGCTTGGCCAAGTGATGACGTCAGAAATATCGATAGTCCTGTTGTAGTCAATATCGTTGTATAATGCGCATCATGTAAAAAGAACGCTGGCGGTCAAGCTTCTTCAGGCGTTCCAGCGTTCTTTTTAAGAGATTACTTACTTTTCTACTTATTTAAGAGATGTATACCTATGCATTGAATGAGTGCCTAACTAGTTTACTACAAATAATGTACAATTATAGTACGCATCATGTAAAAAGAACGCTGGAACGCCTGTAGAAGCTTGACCACCAGCGTTCTTTTTACATGACGCGCACTATACCTACCTATAAATAAATTTTTTGTCCATCCTAGAATGGAGGTTTACTTTGTTTGGAGTAAATATGTGTGCTCTGTTAACATTTTACCGTTTAAAAAAAAAACTGTAATAACCAGGTGGACATTGAGGTGTGTGTTTTTGTATTGACTATTGAAAAGGTAACTTTAAAGCACCACGGGAGTTTTTATTGCAGTTTGTGTAGTAGATATTTTGGAGTAAATATTTACGTTGTTGATTATTACACACGCCTTTTTCCCCGAAAGGGTATATTTTTTTTTTATTTCTGCTTAATAAAATAATAGGTAACAAATTAAATTTAAATATACCCCAAAAACTCCGTTCCAGCGGGACTCGAACCTGCACCCTCGCCTGTGATCAGCGATGCCTTTACTTTCGAACTTTGAACAGGTTTCCATTGAAACACCTGTATATACAGCACTATCAACTTGGCGCTATAGCCGAGTTGATAGTGCCCACAAATTTCGTCTCCAGCGTCATAGCTCGATCTATGGCTAAATTGTTTAAGGCATCGCCGATGACAGGCGAAGGTGCGGGTTCGAGTCCCGCTAGAACTGAATTTTTGGGTTACATTTAAATTTAATGTTATCCATAGAGCGTGGTTTACACTTGAATAATAATAAACTTTGGGGTAACAAATTGTCTATAGATAAAGTAACAGAGTGAAAAATTATATGGGCGTAGCACGGCTGATATAAAATGTTTTTGTGCTTTCAGATTTCCAAGTAATCCTTTGCTACGACAAAAATGGTTATCGGTTATAAGAAGAGTGGGATGGACTCAAATAAGAACTCCACTATGCAGCAAACATTTTAAGTTTAAATTTAAAAGGGAAACTCGAAGATCCCACCTATACATAAAACCGTAATATTTAGGGGTCAATAAATAATAAAGGTTTATTTATTAACTGTATTCAAAATTGGAATAAGAACCTTATTCTCTGTATGACGTCAAATCTGCCAAACTGTGTTATTCATGAAAGACTTAATCTGCATTAAGATGTATTTATCTACCATACACATCACGGACGGATAATGAATTCTATCGACAATGTAAAAGTGTTGGTCGAGGACAACACTATTTTTAACTCAGACATAGACTTTCACCAACACGTGCACATATTTTTTTTGGTTCCATCTTCGATCTCTGATTGTAGATCTAGTACATATACTAAATCTATGAATGTACCGTTCTTCTTCTTCTTCTTCTTCTTCATATAATGGCTAAGTGCATTAAATGGTGACAGAGAAACCGAGTTTTAATCCACCTTATCGAAAAGACACGCAATACTCTTCTTTTTCGTCTTCTTTTTATTTTCTTACAAACAGCGCCCCGCGGTTTCACCCGCGTAAGTTTCGATCCCGTGGGAATATCAGGATAAAAATGTCTCTATGTGTTATTCCGGGAGTCCAGTTATCTCCATTCCATCCAAATCCATCCAGTAGTTTTAAATTGAAAGTGTAACAAAGATACATCCAAACAATCTTTCGCGTTTATAATATTAGTACGATGGTGGCTTCTGAGTGTCTTAATTGCCAATACAAACCATGTACAAACTGTTCCATAGTTATTTTGACATGCAAACATCTCAATATAATTCAAATAGTTTTATTGTAAACTTTTTTTTAATATTATGGTGTGACAAACAAGCAGACGGCCCTCCTGATGTAAAGCAGTCACCGCCGCCTATAGACACCTGCAACACCCACGGTATTCCAAACTCGCTGCCTACTGTAACACCCCCCCTATTACCTTCGTCTTATATCCTACCTAATTTTTTTTTGTCCAACTTTGCGATTGCTCCGACACCCGAATTTACTCTGTGGAGCTGACGCGTACCTACAATCATACCTACTTTTAAATCTCTAAAAATGGCCATGTGATCGTCTAGTTTTATTCCTACGTTGTGTGATGTAATAACTCAAATTATTTTATGGTAATTTTGTCGAGTCCTGACGTATCCTACCTACATAAAATATACCTGCCTTTTTTCCTAACCCTTTTCATTAGTTGCTACTAACTCTGGTAAAAATACCTACTTAGATTTTTCTTGTATTTCTGTACACTTCGGGACAATTAAACTAAAGAAGTTTACTCCATGGTTTTATATTATTCTATGGTTTGTTTATTCCTTTGATAAGTGAATACCGTAAGGGAAATGACAGGAAATTACTTGTATAAATTAGTTACTTCCTCGGAGGTTGAAATCTGCCATTTTTGAAAGAAACGTCGTCATTTTTATTTAATTACATTTTAATGTGTTTTTTCGAGTTATTTCGTTTAATTTTAGTGGCATTTTAACCGGTGTAACTTGGATAAATGGCGCATGTGTGATGTAGTGTAATTTGAGTGTATTGCGAGTCTTTTCGAAATGGTGGATTTTTTCCTGTAAAAACTCAGTTTTTCAGCCACAATTTAAACTGGGTTAGGACTAGACGGAGACTCTTGACGACTTGAATATAAATAAAACTATAATAATTATATCACTTGACATTGGCTAAATTGTTGCAAATAATGCACAGAAGCCATTACCTAAGATAAGAAGAAGTAGTTACTTCCTCGATAGGATTTTTAAGTGATTTCTTTGATTATTTGGATGGATGAGTCCATGATAAAGTTTATTAGGGATAAGCGACTTTTGGAGGAAAGCTCCGACCTCGCTGCCTCGGTGAGCTTCTGCCATCGCTCTTGGTCAGACCCCCCTCGCTTGGACATAGGTAGATTACCTAATATTGTCCGGGAATTTTATCCAAATGATATTCTAATGCAAATCAATTCTTTTTACTCTATTGCAAGGGATTTCAGAGGCTCGCGAAATTACTTCCGTCGAAAGTAAGTTTGTTAGTCATTTTCAAACATTCCAGGGAATTTACATGTAATCATTAATGCAAAACTATCCTCATTCATTCTTCACCTTTGGTTAACTTTGGGTTTCCCCAGGGCTTACTAAAGCCCTGGAAATACCCTACTTAATTCATATTCCTACTTACGAATAATTCTAAAAACTCACTGTAGAGTAAATAGAATTACTAGTAGGATTATCCAGGCAGGAATAATCACTTATAAAAAACCTAGACTATATTTAAATAGATTTTTCCTTCCGCGAACGAAAATTCTTAGTTTAAAATTCTCTTTCTACTAATATTTGAATATGTTCGATACATTATTTATCTGTACTTTTATGTATGAATGATAGATAACTAGAGTTTATTCCCGGTTTAATTTTAGGAAATGCCAATTTGTAAAATTGGTCTACGAACGCGCTAATACAATGCCTATATAAGTGTGCCTAATTACCTGGCTAGATTGTGTGTGTGTTATTCAAAAACTTGAGAATCCAATCTCATTTTTTTTAAACGTGAAATTTAATTGTGTGTGTCTCCTGACGAGGTGCAATGTCAGGATACCTATTTTGAAACTATTAAGGTGGGGATGCCTGTTGCTGATGTATCCTAAAGCAACACACGGAAGCCTAAAGGGTAGGAATATAGGTAATAAGATAAGACTCACTTGACTACCGGACTCAATAGTCACTCTTTCGAGGGTTAAAGGAGTCCTGACCAGTGAGAATGGAATCCTGAAAACATTAAAACAGAAGAGAATATATAGACTTCTTCAGTCTACAAATCCCTCCTTACGGAGAATGAACACTTTTCCACAAAAATAAACACTTCCCACCCCATTGACTTAGAATATTTTAAATCAATTTAAATATCATCACCAAAGAGGAACTAGCTAATCCCTTTTATTCTGGTGATAAACTTTTTACTTTTATATATCACAAAATTTAAACTTTTACTCAATTATATTTAATATCACTTATTATAGACTATTCTTCTTTCTAGAATCAGTCCAAATATTTCAAAATATAAATCACTAGCTTCTGAGATAAGCTCCAATATCACTTCATAACATAATTAACACGATTTAATAATTTTTAGCCAACTGCTCTCCGCGCAGACGTGCGTCTTACACTCAATTATCGCCCAGAATGAATCCCGAACGAGGGGGTCCTACCATATTTATCCCTCGATGGGGGAGGCGAGGTAACTTGTCGGAAGTACAAAGCGGCGGTTCTTTGGTGGGCGAGAGGTGCGGGGTACAGGGGAATCATGCGTCGTTTGTGAAGGATATGAGATGTGGAATTAAACACAATAGAAACGAGACTGATTATATATTCTTACTGAAGGTAGGCATGCAGTACAGACAGCGGTTTGCGAGTACCTACCCACTTTATTATACTAAATACATTACAATTTTCCCCCCTTTGGAATAGGTATAATATTAATATACAGCATAGGTACGTAGGCGTTATTTCAGTTAACATAAAATAAGGTACCATTTTCTCCCTACCAGAAATAATAAATTTAGTGAGTTTCTACTAGGTACACTTCAAACTTGGATATGCATGTTATGAAAGATAATATTATAGTGTTCAAATATGTTTTTAAGTATTATGACTAGGTACATCTTACATCGTTTAATACATCTTGTACTTAAGATTACGTATTTAGCTCCATACCGTAGTAAAATTTAGTAAGATTTATTAGTTATTAGAAAAGAACTTATTGTTTATAATTAGGTCTGTTGGTACGAGGACGAAGACAAATTTCTGGGGCAATTTCTGTGTGTGTGTCATCAGCCTGTTGGAAAGTAGATGGCAGTGGAGAGCCATAGGCGCGGGCCGACTCGGCAGGCTCCGAATCTATGAGCGGGCCATACTCACCATAGAGCACCCTGGCCAGTGAAAGTCGATTACTTTTACGTAGGTACTGGCATTATCTGGTCTACCTTTGTGCTTAATTGTTGTCGCGTCCTCAGTACGTAGCTTATACATAAAACTGCGCCGGTGCGGTGACAACACGCGGCTTCCATCGGCCAACCACTCCCTAGGTAGCCATTTTAGTCTCTTTAGCCACATCTCTGTGACTGATCGGGAAATTGTCTTCCACGAAATGAAATATGTAGCGTTGTCCTGTTCCGACTCCCCTTTGTGGTGGGTTAACGAAAGACCCGATAAGGCGTCCGTGTTGCCATTTCGTTCCGCCAGTAAGTACGAACTTAGTGTCGATGAAATCATATGCGGCTAACCTGACAGCATCCGTTTGTAGCCTGCTGGCAGCGGTTTGCGGTATCCCCTTTTTCGGACCGATAATAGTGCTGTGCGCCGTGTGATCCGTCTCCAGAATTAAACGTAGACCGTATACATACTGGTGATGGCGACTCACTCCGTAAACGATGGCGAGTCCTTGTCCACCTGACTGTACCTGCGCTCGGTGTCCGAAAGCGTGCGCGACGCGCAGCAGACGACGCGCTCGCGAGCCATCGGGGTAAGCGTGCAATAGCACGGCGCTTAGCCCGTACGAGCTGCTGTCTACCGCCAGCACCAGCGGTAACAACGCATCGTACTCGTAATGTACCAGCGCTGGCTCACGCGTCAGCACCTCCTTCACGGAGCGGAATGCGGCTTCGTACTCTCGCGTCCACTGCCAACTAGTTCCCTTTGTGAGTAGAGAATAGAGAGGCTGCAAAAGGGTACTCATATTGGGAATGAATCGAGCGTAATAATGAATGAGCCCCAAAGTTGCTCTCAGTTGAGCGACTTTCTGTTCATCTGAAGCTTTCGCGATCGCGTGGACCTTACCCCTATTGGTATGCAAGCCTTTTTTATTAATCCTATAGCCTAAATAACAAATTTCATCTTTCAACAATTCGCACTTTACAAATTCAAAATTTAGTTTAGCCTCCTGTAATCGTGACAGACTGGCCTTTTTTTTCAAGTGTATTTCATTAATGACACCGGTTACACATACATCATCTCGGAAAGCTAATACGCAATTTAAACCGTTCGTCGTTTCATCTAAATTGCATTGTAAATACGCGTGCTTTAGGTCTATTTTGCTGTACTGCTCCCCTCCGCTCAAAGCGGCGAACAACTGCTCAATGCGCGGTAGTGGATAGTGAAAATCCTTTCGAACTTTATTTAAAGTTATTTTATAATCTGCACCTAATCTGATTGACCCGTCGCATTTGGCAACGGGAACAATTATGGAAGTTTCACTATCACTGCGATCTACCTCGAATATCACCTGTTCGCGCTGTAAGCGTTCTAATTCCTGTTCAACAGGATCGCGTAAGGCGAGGGGGAGCGGTCGAGCTTTGCAGAACATGGGCATGTCATCTTTCACGAACAACTTTACTTTTGTTTTACAGCTGTCGTGACCCGATTTAAAGACATTAAAAACATCAGGAAAATCAAATTTCAACTTATCTACCTCAGAATCGTCCTCCGCGGAAGGTGATACACGTTAATCGAATTTAATTTAAGTTTACGTAACCACTGCCGCCCAAGTAGCGGTGGGCCGCCGTTATTTACAATGAAAAGCGGCAATGGTAACGTTACATCACGACACGTCACCATAACCGTGACGCGCCCGAGCGTAACGATCGCTTCTCCCGTGTATGAATGGAACTTGTTACCATCGGAAGTTGTAGGTAAATAAGATAGATGTTTATCATAGAACGACTTACTGACCGCCGATATCCTGCTGCCTGTATCTATTTCAAATAACACTTTTGTATTTTCAATTGAGAGTGTATAGTGATACGGACCATCTTTAGAATCACTATTGATCGAAACTAATTTATACAATCCATCACTCGAATCGGAATCTGAACTTGAATCTTTGTTTATAAAGTTTTGGTACCTTGATTCGGGCGGGTCCTTCCTATTTTTGGAACACATCACAGCTAAATGACCTTCGACGTTACACTTGTCACACACGAACGACTTATATCTACACTTGTTAGGCGCGTGACGAGTCTTCCCACAGCGCCAGCAAGCGCCCCTCGGCCCGGTCGCTGCTGGCGGCCCCTGCGCCACCCGATGCAGCCCGGCCACGGCGGCGCCCTGCCCGAGTCCCGAGGCGCCGGCGGTCGCCCACAGCGCGGCGCCGGCCACGGCCTCCGCCGCGTGCCGTTCTGCCGCCTCCAGCGCGAGCGCCAGCTCCACAGCTTTCTTGTAGTCCAGCGACGACTCGGCGAAGAGGCGCGAGCGCATGTCCTCGCTCCGCAGCCCAGACACTAACTGGTCACGGAGGTCCACTTCCAGAGTAGCTCCAAAGTTGCAATGTGATGCTAGGTGCTTCAGGCTCTGTAGGAAAGTGCTAATCGACTCGCCCTCCTCCTGACGTCGCTGACGAAACATGTGTCTTTCCGCTATCTCTGATCGCTTGGGTTCTAGGTGGCCAGCCACGAGCACGACGAGCTGATCGAAGGTCTTGTCTTCTGGATGATTAGGAGCACACAGGTCGCACATTAACTGATATGTCCGCGCGCCTACGTGCGTCACCAATGTGGCCACGCGCAGTTCGGTTTTTATTTCGTTCAACAAAATGAATTGTCGCACTAAACGAACGTACGATGACCAATTTCTGCCATCCTCCAGCTCAAACTCGTGTAATTTACCGAAAGGCATGATTAAATCCCGTAAATTGTCGCCAATGAAGGATATGAGATGTGGAATTAAACACAATAGAAACGAGACTGATTATATATTCTTACTGAAGGTAGGCATGCAGTACAGACAGCGGTTTGCGAGTACCTACCCACTTTATTATACTAAATACATTACAGTTTGTACAGAATATTCTGCTTAATTTTGAACCTTATTCGTATGGCGACTATAAAACCGTTAGAACCTTGGTGTACTCCCAAAATATTCGCCTCCAAATTGGACCTTATTTACAAGACGTAAATTTAGCCGTTAAAATTCACGTGTCTAGAACATGTGACTTGCATAATTCTGGGAAATGATTGCATAACTTTCGTGTAGGTAAGTATCTATATAGATTAATTCTTTGAGAGACGAATGTACAATCTCTTTTTTATTTGTATTTCTATTATAGAGTTTCCATTCGATTTATTTGAAGAAATATCTACTAATCTTATTTTAGTATTTGTGAGATATTAACGAAACAAGTAAGTACGGTTCGTTACACTACCATTAAGAGCCCTATTGATATTTCTCTTGAATTTACCCATATTGTAGACCTGTGGGAAGACATCCAAAGGGAGCTCATACCACGCCCTGCAGGTGCGCGGGAGAAACGAGCGCGTGAAACGCACTGTGCGAGATCTCCACGCATCCAAAATGTGCGGGTGAGCTCGCTGACGATAGCGGGATGTGCGGTTATAAAAGTGCGAAGCTGGGATAAGTTCAAACAGCTCCTCAGAGCATCCCTGTTAAATATATTATAAAAGACGCTAAGCGAGCCAATATCTCGGCGCACGCTCAACGGCTCTAGATCCCTGGTCACTTTGGGTGCGTCGACAATCCTAATAACTATAACTTACTTTACTTACTTACCTATACTTGACTTTATTTAGTAAGTTACGAGAGGTCTGAAAATTTTGATCGGTTGGTGATGTATGGATAAATCTGACGGAGAAGGTAAACCAGGCGTGCTATTAGAAGGACTTGCATATTTTAAACCGAATTTTTTTTTTTTTTTTTTTATTAACAAAGTTTTTTGAAAAAGTTCAATGCGGTCGAGCAACGTTTGTACTTATATAATTTATTTGTTTCTTTGTCTGTCTGTCTGTACAAATTATCTCTATAATTTTGACGAAATATGATAGTGTAGGATAGGGAGCTTGAAGGCCGAAAAAAACTGGTAAAATTTAGTGAAACGCTAGGAAAAATGAAAATCTCAAATCATGAGAAAAGTCCTATGTTCTATAACGTCTAAAATGGGGTCGTATGGGGGGGGGGGGGTGGGGGGTGGTTTCCAGGGATTGGAGGTGTTGTAAAAAAAAATTGGAGTTTCACAAGGTGTTTTAAGGCAGAGAAAATATTCTATCTTGGTTCTTGCCTCAGCTGGTAAAAAATCCGACTCCCAAATAAGACACCTGAGCAAGGTCCGTCGTAATGGGGTTGTATGTGTTTGTACGAGGTTTTAAGGGTTTCTCAGAGTTTAAGGCATTGTATGAAATCTAAGGAGTTAGGGTAAGGTAGACTGTGTTACCCTGTGATTTTATGAGTTGGAATGGCTGTTTAGACTTGTACTAATATTTATTCTGTGGTTTAGAGGTTTGTAAGGCTTCTTAGGTTGTGAGAGTTTTAAGGGGGAATAATTATTTTATTTTTGAGGATCTGTATTTTTTGGCTGTATTTAGAGGTTTGTTAGTATTTTGCCAATGCTCATTTGGGATTCTGCTATGATGCTTTAGACGACTATGTCTACTTGGGAAAACGATTCAACTAGGAAGGTGTTGGACCTTCTATGATGAGGGTAGCCGACGAATCCCACTCAGATGAGCAGCTTTCAATAAACTACGCTAAATATTCACATCACAGTCACTGGAGAGCCTCAAGATGAAAGTCTGTTATCGGTGCATGTTGCCAGTGATGACTTACGGTAGTGAGATGTGATTACCAACTATAAGCATGATAAAAGCTCAAAATCGTGCAGCGGGCTATGAAGAGAGCTGTGCTAGGAGATTCCGTACATGTACCTGAATCTGAAACGAAGAGATGCTTAGAAAAATCGGGACCACTGACAGGCTCTCAAAATTAGCAAGTTGAAGTGGCAATGGGCAGATCATATAGCTCGCTGAACATTATTTATTCTATGGCAGAACCAACAACCGTTGAGGAATAATTGCTCTCTAGTGGCAACCTTGAACCGGATGAGTAGAAAGTCTCCTCGATGGGCCGACGACATGTTAAAAGTCGCAGGAAGTCGTTGCATGGAGGCGGCTCAGGACGTTCATTGTGGCATTCTATAGGGGTGGCCCATGACCAGCAGTGGAATTATACCTACAGGCAGATATTTGAACCAGAAACTATTTACAGAATGCATAGTACGAGTAGGTAGGTACTAAGGGGGTGCATTTCGAAACTTCGAAGTTTCGTAAATTCGAAATTCATAGCTTTTTTTGACCTTTTTTCAAGTTTGAAATTGGTGGCCTCAAATTCGAAGTTTCGAAATTTTTAGTTTCCATAATTTACCCACGCAAATAAGGCATCTTACGTATACCAACACCTCATTTAAATACCGTCGACCAGTGTTGAAGCTGTGAGAGCTTTCTCAGCGGCTGGCTACATTTGTAACCGCCTGAGGAGCCCGGTGTTCGGTTCTTGTCATCTACTTTCTGCCCATCGCATTTCGTAGGTCATTGCTCCACCAAGCCAGAGGGCGCCCCACGCTACGTTTGCCAAGACGCGGTTTCCACTCAAGAACTCGGTTATGTCAATGACTTTAGTTCTCTGTCGGATAATCTCATTTCGGATTTTATCTTTCAGAGAAACTCCGAGCATAGCCTGTTCCATAGCTCTCTGTTCAACCTTGAACTGGTGGATTAGCCCTACCGTGAGAGTCCACGTCTCGGCACCATAGAGGTCATTACTGGACGCACTGATTGAAGACTTTAGTCTTCAGGCATTGTGGTATAGGTGATGAGAAGACTAGTTTCCCAACGCTGCCCAGCCTAAGTGAATCCTCCTCTTGGCCTCCGTCTCAATGTTGTGTCAACATAATTGCAATATTTGCCCGAGGTATACGTAATTAGGGTAATTGTAGATTTTAAGTTAATGAAATAAACATTTGTATTTTGTATTTTGTAATTATGAACAACTTCGAGTGGACGATCTTTTAAGACGACTGGTTCCGGGTGTATGTGACAATTGAACATCCGGACACCAACTCGTTGAGAGGAGTCAGCTAGGCCATCTAGCATGTACTGCAGCTCCTAGAGAACTCCGCCATCAGAACTATGTCATCTGCAAATCGCAAGTGTAAGATAGACTCACCATTAATGTGGATGCCCATCTTCCTCCAATCCAACGTCTTGAACAGATCCTCCAATGCATTCGTGAACAGTTTCGGTGATATTAAATCTCCTTGTCTGACTCCCCTATGCAATTGGATAGGATTAGACGGCTGGTCCTGTACTAGAACGCTCATTGTTGCATTTTCATAAAGGCATCTCAACACTTCGATATAACGATATTCCACTTGGCATCGCTTTAAGGATTCCAGAACTACCCAGGTTTCGATGGTGTCAAAAGCCTTCTCGTTGTCCACAAACGCTAAGCACAGTAGCTGATTATACTCCTCAGACTTCTGTACACTCTCCCGTACTGTGTGAATGTAGTCTACGGTACCGTAGCTGCTTCGAAACCCGGCCTGTTCTGGTGGCTGAAATTCGTCAAGCCTTCATGCGAGACGATTTGTGATGACCCTTGAGCACAACTTATAGACGTGGCTCTGGAGTGAGATGAGCCTGTAGTTCTTCAGTAGAGATTTGTTACTTTTCTTTAAGAAAAGGGCGGCAATACTCGTATTCTACGCCTCTGGAGTTCTCCTGTGGTGAATGACAGAGTTAAATAGCGTTTGCAGTTCCTTCAGCACTGGATTTATCCTGCCTTCAGAAGCTCAGATGTAACTCCGTCATCACCGGGGGCTTTTTCATTTTTAAGTTCCCTAAGTGCCATACAAATTTTATCCAGAAACCGAGAAAAAACATAAATACAGAATATTATTTGATTTTAATATGTTTTTTTATTATCTCCCATATCATTATCACAGAACAACAGATCAACGTAAAATTATAGAAGTAGGTTAACCGGTTCTGCCAGGCTTCAGCGATGACCCGGGAAGCGCTTCGTCGTTGCTACACGTGAAGTGCAAGCGCGTCGCTAGGTAATCAAAGTATTTTCGTATGTTTTGGATTAGGTAAATCACTTATCCGACTCTTAACCCTATCTGTAAAGAGACGCACAGATCTTGAGGTTAAAAGTTATATTTTCTGTCTGAACTTCGAACTTTCGAAATTTACCTTCCGAATTTCAGTTTCAAAATTGAAAAATACAGAAACTGCACCCCCTGAGACTACCCAATCTACGCGCGGACGAAGTCGCGAGCGGGTCAGCTAGTACGAGTATAAAACAAAGTCGTGTTAGTTACACCACTTATAACTCAAGAACGGGTGAACCGATTTGGCTGAAAATTGGTGGGGAGGTAGCTTAGAACAAGGAAATTGACATAGGGGGGAGGAGTAGGAAGGGGGAGGGGGTCACCGGGGGCTACCCGTGCGAAGCCGGGGCGAGCCGCTAGTTAGAGATAACACTAACTGACTGACCTGTTCCACCGCGCCCAAGCCTAAGAGAGACCCTAGGATAAGGGAGAGAAGTACGTACTTACGTGCTGTAATGGTAGTCGAATATTATATTTTGTTTACCATCACGCGAGCAAAATCAGGACACACCTATATCAGACATCACGGCGCTGTCACCCCTTCCCTGCCCCCCTTGCCTCACGGCGCTGTCGCCCTCCCCTGCACCACCTTGCCTCACGGCGCTTTCGCCCTCCCTGCACCCCCTTGCCTCACGGTGCTGTCACCCTCCCTGCACCCCCTTGCCTCACGGAGCTGTCGCCCTCCCCTGCACCCCCTTGCCTCACGGTGCTGTCGCCCTCCCTACAGCCCCTTGCCTCACGGCGCTGTCGCCCTCCCCTGCACCTCCTTGCCTCATGGCGCTGTCACCCTCCCTGCAACCCCTGGCCTCACGGCGCTGTCGCCCTCCCTGCACCCCCTTGCTTCACGGCGCTGTCGCCTTCCCCTGCACCCCCTTGCCTCACGGCGCTGTCGCCCTCCCTGCACCCCCTTGCCTCACGGCGCTGTCGCCCTCCCCTGCACCCCCTTGCCTCACGGCGCTGTCGCCCTCCCCTGCACCCCCTTGCCTCACGGCGCTGTCGCCCTCCCTGCACCCCCTTGCCACACGGCGCTGTCGCCCTCCCTGCACTCCCTTGCCTCACGGCGCTGTCGCCCTCCCCTGCACCCCTTGCCTCACGGCGCTGCCCCCCCCCCTGGCTACCTGAGCAGCTTGACACTGATGCGCGCGCTGGGCAGGCGGGCCTCCACCGGGTTGCGCACCACCACCACGGCGCTGTCGGGCGGCACGCCGCGTCCGGCTCCCGGCACGCTCTCTTCAGAGTCTTCGTAGTATTCGTCGGACGCTAGGTCGTCGTAGTATATATTGTTCATGAGATTCTGTATAGAACACGGAGATGTTTTTATAAGCTTTTATTTAACTTTACTTCTTATACAAAATTTATTTATTTATTTATTTATTTATTTATTTATTTATTTATTAAGAAACAAGTACAACACCATAACAGAAATCCAAAGCGATGTTGCATGCACACAATTATATAACAATAAAAAATAAAAACAACCAAGCTTAGAATAAGTAGGTAACGCCTACCGAGGATAGACATACAACTAACTATAACTAACACTAACTACTTGCATTAAATATTCTCTAAAACAAGCTGCGCCATTTCCATGAGCTTCGGCAAGCTATGACAAAAAATGTCAACATTGTTCTCTGAGAGAATATTAACTAAACGGATGGCGTGTGACATTGGGGCAAATTTGAGCAAGTTAGTTCTAGATGTTGGCTGACTGAGCATAGCGGGGCGGCGGCGCGCGCCCACGTACTCGTCGGGCGCGCGCAGCCAACAAAAAAAAGCCAATATAAAATGGGTTTTTGAGACGGGATAGTACCCAAGATACTAGAAAGATCGACGCATTCGAGATGTGGTGCTGGAGGAGAATGTTGCGTATACCTTGGACTGCAAAAATAACTAACAAGTCCATTCTCGACCAACTGCAGATCAAACCCAGACTCTCCACTATTTGTTACCAGCGAGAATTGAGCTATTTCGGTCACATCGCTCGGAGGCAACCGGACAACCTAGAAAAACTGGTGGTGGTTGGGAAGATAGAGGGGAAATGACCTCGTGGCCGGTCACCTACCCGCTGGTCTGACCAAGTCAAGGCATTAACAGGCCTCTCTGTCACTACCGCCCTTAGACGAGCCGGAGACAGGCTGGCATGGAAGCAGCTCGTCAATTCCTCTACCAGAGCATTTCAAGATGGACACGACCTTCAGTAATGAAGAAAACGACTAAGAGGAAGAAGTACCTAAGGGCAGGTACCGTAACCGTAATAGTTACAAGCAAACGTTCCTAGGAGACCGTCCATATTTTTTTGAGATATTCTGAACTGCATTCACAGATTGTGTCGTCATATCGCAAGACCGACCAGCGACAACAAATGAACATTACCTGGTTGAGGCTCGGGAAGAACTTGTAACTCTTCTCTCTCGTCATGAAGCGGCGCGCCGTTGGCGCCAGCATGCGGCGCAGCGAGGCGCGCACGGGGCGTGCCTTCTCACTCGCTCTCATGAGTGCTAGCAGGCGAGCGACAGAGTCGAAGTCCCACGCCGGCGAGTCTACGTACCCGGTAGGCGCTTCCTCTATTGATGCTTTAAATCATAGAAACAAATAAACAAACAAATAATGCTGGACAGTTCACACAACATTATCTAGCCCCAAGCTAAGCAGAGCATGTGTTATGGGTACTAGATAACTGATATAATACTAAATACACTTACATACTACTATATACTTAATAGAATATTACATAGATAGATATTTTTTATTATACATAGAAAAATACCCAGAACACCCTGAACTATTTCTGCGATCGCACAAATATTTGTTCCGAGGCGGGAATCGAACCCGCAACCTCTTGCGTTGCAGGCCAACCTTCGCCCGCCGCGCCACAGAGGTCGCCATAGAAATGTCAGTGTTATCATCATAGGACGCAGTCTTGGCACAGTAGTTGCCCTGTTATCATCATAGGACGCAGTCTTGGCACAGTAGTTGCCCTGTTATCATCATAGGACGCAGTCTTGGCACAGTAGTTGCCCTGTAAGATTTTTTGATCTAGTAGTTAATAATGGTATAGTTAAACATGTTGGCTGTATGTCATATTTTCAAGGTGGTTCGCTAAATAACGGTTTCTACATAAATACATATACATACATTCATAGACACACGCCTTTTCCCCCGAAAGGGTACGCAGAGCCTCAAATGGGCCTCTTTTCACCGTGGGTTTATACCATAGCGAGAAATAGAAGTGACAAGTGGTGAGCTCATCGCCACCATTGCTTCCCACGACTGACTCTGCTAACGCTTTCTTCCAGTAATAATACATTCCATAATAAGCCAGCAGCCAGGACAAATCTTGTACCAACGAATAGTCCGGCTAAACTGTTTTTATTCTGTTTCATTCAATATCATACCTCAAGTTGGTCCCTGACCTAATACCACTCTCTAAAGACTGAAATGAAATGAAATGGTTTATTCGCTACAAACATGGTTAAAAAAGTTCTTACAAGTAATTTATGTTCACATGTTTCACCAAAAACATCGGCAAGCAAATTTTTAAATTTTTAATAGGTACCTAATTTATAAAAATTCTAATTTCATCAATTAATTTAACTACCTACATATAATTTTATCCAATAAATTAAACAATAACAACATCACAAATAATCACAATAATACAACCACAGTACAGATAGTCTTAGTCACTATTAAGAAATTCGCTAACACTGTAAAAGGCTCTGTCAACGAGCCATAATATTATCTTTCTTAGAAATAACCCTATTGGCAAGTCCTTTATCTCATTGGGTATTTTGTTAAATATACGTCCACACATAGCATAAGAACTTTTTTAATAAAGGCTAGTTTTAGGCAATTGGCAATGTTTTAGTTTTAGGCTGAATCGTACATGAAGTAGTTGTAGTGGTACAACACTGTTTGTGTCTCACCCAACTGTGCCATGATGGCTCGCATGCCATTGTTAATATTTGTATCCATACCGACTGCGCCGTATTGGGTTTCGTTTCACTGTTACTAATCCTATCGCCACAAGTTACGCCATATTGGATGGTCACTGTTACTTTTCGTATCCCCACCGACTGCGCCATGGTATTATAAAAAAATGGGTCTAAACCCATGTCTGTCTAATGTAAACCCAGCATAGTTTAAAGGAAGTATTATAGTGACTGCAATTTGACATGTTTCTATTAAAGTTTATTATTTTTCAAGTGTAAACTACACTTTACAGATAACATAAAAAATGCTTAACATAAATGTTAGTGGAAGGTTTCTACTGAAACACCTGCAGATGGCTCCCATCAGTGCTATAGCCGAGTTGATTGCCTATAGACAATCACAGGCGAGGATGCGGATTCAAGTCCCGCTAGAACGGAGTTTTTGGGTTATATTTAATTTTAATGTTTCTATTAATTAAATGCCAAGCCCGATGTTGAAACTGATCTTAGCTACCTACCTTGTATATTTATCGGTGCTAGTTGGTTGACTTCTGCAATGAACTTGTTCTTGTGGTATAAGACGACTCGGTCAAGCCAGCCGGTGCGCCGGATCTCGCCCGTCGCGCCCACGACGAGCATGGATGTAACCACGAGCAAACCCTGGACATAATAGTAGATTATGCACTATGGGAATAAAGATAAGATAAGATAAATTAATTGTTTATTTTAAGATTTCACACATTAAAAATTCACATGTCATCCATTTTGTAAATAAATAATTAATGTAAGTTAGCATATAAAGTTACAATTATTAAATTAAGCATTATATTAATTCAAATTCAATCATCATTAATAAATTTAAATTTGTAAATTTTGTAACATTAATTTATTTAATTTTGTAGTATTCCTGATTTATTAAGTTGTATGTAGTAGCTAAAAGTCTATGTGCAATAATGTGTTTGTTATATGGGTTTATAAAACCTGAAATAAATGAACCATAGTAACAAAAAAGGTAAGTGGAATACATAAAGTCAAGTAAAAGTCATACTTATTGAGTCACAAGCTGGGCGACTGGAATAAAGCAGTGTCTTACGTCGCGGGCGGCATATTGAACCCTGAGCGAACTATATAGAACACTAGAGTCCTGAGTGAAGCGAGGGGTTCAAGCTGCCCAAGACGAAGACAGGCTTTATTCCAGAGGAGCATACTTTACTTATATAGAGTCCTGAGTGAAGCGAGGGGTTCAAGCTGCCCAAGACGAAGACAGGCTTTATTCCAGAGGAGCATACTCTACTTATATAGAGTCCTGAGTGAAGCGAGGGGTTCAAGCTGCCCAAGACGAAGACAGGCTTTATTCCAGAGGAGCATACTCTACTTATATAGAGTCCTGAGTGAAGCGAGGGGTTCAAGCTGCCCAAGACGAAGACAGGCTTTATTCCAGAGGAGCATACTCTACTTATATAGAGTCCTGAGTGAAACGAGGGGTTCAAGCTGCCCAAGACGAAGACAGGCTTTATTCCAGAGGAGCATACTCTTCTTATATAGAGTCCTGAGTGAAACGAGGGGTTCAAGCTGCCCAAGACGAAGACAGGCTTTATTCCAGAGGAGTATACTCTACTTATATAGAGTCCTGAGTGAAGCGAGGGGTTCAAGCTGCCCAAGACGAAGACAGGCTTTATTCCAGAGGAGCATATTCTACTTATATAGAGTCATGAGTGAAGCGAGGGGTTCAAGCTGCCCAACACGAAGACAGGCTTTATTCCAGAGGAGCATACTCTACTTATATAGAGTCCTGAGTGAAGCGAGGGGTTCAAGCTGCCCAAGACGAAGACAGGCTTTATCCCAGAGGAGCATACTCTACTTATATAGAGTCCTGAGTGAAGCGAGGGGTTCAAGCGGCCCAAGACGAAGACAGGCTTTATTCCAGAGGAGTATACTCTACAGTTATATAGAGTCCTGAGTGAAGCGAGGGGTTCAAGCTGCCCAAGACGAAGACAGGCTTTATTCCAGAGGAGTATACTCTACCTATATAGAGTCCTGAGTGAAGCGAGGGGTTCAAGCTGCCCAAGACGAAGACAGGGTTTATTCCAGAGGAGTATACTCTACTTATCTGCCCAAGACGAAGACAGGCTTTATCCCAGAGGAGCATAGTCTACTTATATAGAGTCCTGAGTGAAGCGAGGGGTTCAAGCTGCCCAAGACGAAGGCTGGCTTTATCCCAGAGGAGCATACTCTACTTATATAGAGTCCTGAGTGAAGCGAGGGGTTCAAGCTGCCCAAAACGAAGACAGGCTTTATTCCAGAGGAGCATCATTATTTATTTATTATTATTTATTATTATTATTACTTTTCACACTTTCTGCGAGACAACAAAAATTCACTGAAAATCACAGCACCAAACACCGTCTTTTGTTTCACATTCTTTGTAAACGTACCTTTGTCTTTTTTTGAGTTCTGTTTATGGTAGCCATTTTAATTTTCGAACAAAGCTCTTTACTATGCCATATGGGCTTTGTTTTACTTAGATATTCCCACGAGTTTCCACACGAATTTGACGGTCCAAATTCAAATCACTTTATTCCTTAGGGAGTTGAACACAACTTTATATCCCTTGGGAGATAATGCTTTACTTTTCGTTGAGGTTGAATGATATATAATTGGACATTGTCGAGCAGGTGGAGTGAAAATCATCTGATGCTGTAAATTGGTATATTAAATTAAGTAAAAACCGTGCGGCGACTGAGCCTGCATGTCTAATGTCTATAATCTAATTAAGAAAGCATATTACACATCTACATGACTATGTTAATGATAAAGCCGCGTGGCCTGATGTCGCTCTGCTCCTCGGCAGCTAATTTGTCAATTTGCAATGTCTGTACCTACATTATAACTTATTATTGATGTGTTATTTATGAGTATATCAAGCGTAGCGTGTGCCTTATGAACTTTTGCTGATTCTCTCTATCATCTTTACTTTTAACTGTATATCTGAGGCTTTTAAGTTGGTTTTCCTTTTTTCTTTGAATCATATTCGACTTGTTCACTCGGCACCACACAGGCGCTCCCCGCCTAGTAGTAAGAAGGGTCATCTAATAAAGCCGAGCCGTGTTTGTTGCCTGACTCTTCTAGGTTTGGTCGCGTTGGAACAGGAGTACATTTAGTTTATAAGACGATTCAAAATGATCCTTGTGATTTCAATGAATAAAATACTTTTGACTTTGAACGTGTGATTCGGGATGCGCTACCCAACTACACCTGCACAGCATTTATTCTACAGGATTAGCTGTAGTTGAAGAAAAGAAGTTGTGTTTGCTCCGGGCCTGAATCAAATCAAAATCTTTATTTAAGGCTTATATTGAGAATTGTACTAAACCTACACAATAGAAAGATAAATACCTTAGAAACTAGCAGTGTGCAGTAGTGCTCGCATTGCTGTGTTCCGGTTTGAAGGGTAAGGGTGCCGGTGAAATTACAGGCACATGAGACTTTTCACCTTTATGTCTCAGGGTGGTGGGCGCAGTGCAATGACTTATGTGGTAATGCACTGTTCACAGGCAGAGGTTACCGCTTAACATCAGGTGGGCCATATGCTAGTTCCGTCAATCTAGTGTCATAAAAAAAATTAAAAAAATAACACACATATAAAAACACTTTATTTATAACTTAATCTAACACACGTGTGATCGCCGACGTGTCGCGGCCCGGGGGCCTAAGACCGATCTGTATACCTGCCTACCTACTAGCTGAATACCCTTACTTCGCTATGGTCAGAGCTACGGTGAAAACCAAAGGTATAAGAATTTCATGACAAAAACATTTTATTTTTTTATTTAATTGTTTTATTTTTATTTTGCTTGATATTCTTCCAGATTGGTCAAATTTTCATCAAAATCTTGTATTGGGGATTGCGTGTCCGAGCATAGCAAGAGCCGAGCAAAGACAAATTTTGTACTGGGGATTGCGTGTCCGAGCATAGCAAGAGCCGAGCAAAGACAAATTTTGAATTGGGGATTGCGTGTCCGAGCATAGCAAGAGCCGAGCAAAGACACATTTTGTATTGGGGATTGCGTGTCCGAGCATAGCAAGAGCCGAGCAAAGACAAATTTTGTATTGGGGATTGCGTGTCCGAGCATAGCAAGAGCCGAGCAAAGACAAATTTTGTATTGGGGATTGCGTGTCCGAGCATAGCAAGAGCCGAGCAAAGACAAATCTTGTATTGGGGATTGCGTGTCTAAGCATAGCAAGAGCCGAGCAAAGACAAATCTTGTATTGGGGATTGCGTGTCCAAGCATAGCAAGAGCCGAGCAAAGATAAATTTTGTATTGGGGATTACGTGTCCGAGCATAGCAAGAGCCGAGCAAAAGACAAATCTTGTATTGGGGATTGCGTGTCCGAGCATAGCAAGAGCCGAGCAAAGACAGAGAACAGACGAGGCACGTTTTTTTAAAATTATACACACGCCTTTTTCCCCGAAAAGGCCAGTCCGTGCAATATACAATTTAAGTTCGAGGACATCACTCAGGAATGTATTTGGGGAAGTTAAAATAATAACAATGCCCTCTCTCTATATTTACGAGTGTATCATGTTTACGCGGAAAAATATTAAAAGTTTCGAAAAGAAATGCGACGTTCACAAATTCAACACTAGAAATAAAGATCAATTAGTTATTCCCAAATTCAGACTACAAAAATGTAATAAATGTTTTCTTAGAAATAGTATCCGCTTTTACAATAAAATTCCAAAATTAATATTATCACTTAGTGATAGAAAGATTAAGAATTGTATTAAGACAGGTTTGACTAAAGGTGCTTATTACACATATGATGACTACTTGAATGATCGAGATTCTTGGTCAATGTCGGTCTCTGAACTTGAGAAACACAATCCTGCATAAATTTATGGTTGAAAATAGTTCAGTTGATTATCTATTTTTTTATATAAAGGCCCTTTTTCAGCCGCAAAATAAAACTGAATTATCGGTAGAAATTTTATTTTTGACACGGCATCCCTAAAGATAGCCTCAAATTGTTTATTCAAGTTTTTTATTTTTCTTTGTTATTGTTTTGGTTTGTATTGTAGGAAATTTTATTGTTTTTTGTGTATCGTTGCTTGTGTTTTGTGTTGTAAATCGTATTATTATTTACAATCATTTCTTTGACAAGGCCCATGTACAGCCGCTACTCAACAATTTATGTACCTATTGACTAATCCAAGTGTACCGAATGTGTTCCAAAGGAAATAAATGAATTGAATTGAATTGAATTGAAATTACTGGAAGAAAGCGTTAGTAAATTTCTGTCCAAAAAATAGTCCAATTAGTGTCCATAAAATTCAGTTCCACGGGACTCGAACCCGCATCTTCGCGTGTAATCGGCGATGCCGATGTTTCATTTGCGAAAAACCTTTTCCTTTTTTTTAAAAATCATAAATTGTTTATTTCCTATGAATCTAGGTAAAATACAAATGCATTACATGTTAGGTTGTTAGGTATAGGTAAGATCACTAGATTCTGCTTTTCAGCGTACAAACATTAGACAGGTAAGTAGATTGGGCAATTTATAAAACAGATCGGCAAGTTTATAATTACGAACATGCACGAATTTCTAATTTTAACAAGATAGATAGATAGATAGATAGATTAACTCTTTATTGTACACAAATAACACACAGAAATACAAAACATAACTCAATAACAAAAGAAATAACAGAAATGTACAAAGGGCGGTTTTATCGCTTATAGCGATTTCTTCCAGACAACCTTAGGATGGAGAGGACTATATGGAAGAATGGGACAGTGGTGTTATCACCTTGACAAATAAACATATCATTAAATATATACAAACCTACATTATAATACATAAAATATATACATAATAATATAAACACAACATAAAAACAGACAAGAACAATGAAACTCAACAGGACGAAGAAGACGATTGGAGATAAAACAGTTTGACACGATCTTTAAAAGAATGCAACGACGGAGCAAGCCGAATCGACAACGGTAATGAATTCCACAGCCGAACAGCTTGCACCGTAAAAGAGTCAGTGTAGAAAGAGCTGTGATGAATGGGGAACTTTAGAGCTAGATTTTCTGATGAACGAAGAGAATGAGGGTTGGAACAATGGAGAAACTCAAAGCGCTCCTTCAGATACGATGGAGCAGAAGGATTAAACAATATATTATGGAGAAGTGAGAGGATATGAGTATTCCGGCGAAGGCGAATGGGAAGCCACTTGAGCTTAGCGCGGAACTGGGAAACATGGTCAAATTTACGAAGACCGAATATGAACCTTATTGCAAAATTTTGTAGGCGCTCAAGCTTGTTAAATTGACAAGCTACACAGTGTCCTTCTGTATCTGTAGATGGCTCCCATCGGTGCTATAGCTAAGTTGATAGTGCGCACAAATTTCGTCTCCAGCGTCATACTTCGCTCTATGGCCAAATTGGTGAAAGCATCGCCGATTTTTTGAGTCACATTTAAATTAAATGTTATCCATAAAGTGTGGTTTACACTTGAAAAGTAATAAACCTTAATTTTATATGTAGTTCACCACCCCATGTCTCATCCGTGCCTCGTCCGTGCCCCGTCCGTGTTCGGCTCGTGTTATGCTCGGACACGGCTCGGCTTAACATTAATAAACCATTACTTCAAGTCAAGAGTGAATAGGTGCCTTCTAGACCTCTGTGTGCTTCATCTTCGTCCACATCGTCACTTACCAACAGGTGAGATCGTGGTCAAACAAAGGTCTATCAATGTTAAAAAAAAAAAAACTTTCGAACATATGTATGTGAGTGATTATTTCAATCATTCACTTTTGTTTGGGAATAGCGGATAGCTACCGAGTATCATGGCTGCTGTGACGACAGCAGCATTCTAAGGCGAGGCTGAAAAAAGCGTGGCTGAGCCCTCGACCTTTTCTCTTACACTAGACTATATATTATTTTTATCTATATATATAAAAGAGAAGTCCACTCACTCATCACTGACCACTCATCACGAAATCTCGGAAACTACTGGGCCGAGAAGGCTGAAATTTGGCACAAGCATTCATTATGGGATGTAGGCGCGCACTAAGAAACAGCTTTTCAAAATTCGCACCCTAAGGGGTTGAAAAAGGGTGTTAAAGTTTGTATGAAAGTCCCATGTTTTTAAAGATAGAGACGTGAATTTTGGCATGCATGTTCCTTTTGGCTTCCTGGTGCTCTCTTATAAAGGGTTTTACGAAATTCAGCCCTTAAGGGTATAAAAAGGGGTATTTAATGTTTGTATGAAAAATCTTAATGAACCAAATTGAATCTTACTGCAACGCGTTACTGCATATTTTACATTGAAATTCAAATATGGAAGAAGTACAAAATTGAAATTGAACCTTACGTCAAGGCGTTATTGCATATTTTACATCGAAATCAGAATTTAACTTCGTCAAAAAACTTGACGAACGAAGTTACCATGACAGTTTTTTTATTCCAATTTCTAGAAGGCCAGTACTATGTTTCATTCAACCAACGAAGTTTTTTTGAAAAAGTTCAATGCGTTCGCGCAACGTAGCGACTTTTTTTTTATATTACTTGAATGGCGGAACAAGCAGATTGCCCACCTGATGTTAAGCGGTAACATCTGCCTATGAACAGTGCATTCTCACATAGGTCACGTCCACCTAGGACGCGCCCTATGTGGCATTGCACTGCAACCGCCACCCTGAGACATAAAGATGAAAGTCTCATATGCCTGTAATTTCACCGGCACCCATACCCTTCAAACCGGAACACAGCAATGCAAGCACTACTGCTATGCGGCAGAAATAGGCATGGTGGTAGTACTTCCCCGGACAAACTATTTCACAAAAAAGCTCTACTACAATCTGTATATATTCTGTGCTACAACTAAATGTAATGTAATGTACTATGTTTGTTCTCATATAATTTATTTGTTTCTTTGTCTGCCTGTCTGTACAAATTATCTCGAAAAACTGCTCTCACTATTTTGAAGAAATATGATAGGGTAGGATAGGGAGTTTTGTGGCCGAGAAAACTGTTCTAACTTAGTCCCACACTAGGAAAAATAAAAAACCCAAATTCTGAGCAAAGTCCTTTGTTCTATAACGTCTGCTGAAATGGGGTCGTATGGGTTTGTGAGAGTTCCTAGGGTTTGTAGGTGTTGTAAAAAAAACAGGGAGTCACACAAGAAGTTTTAAGGCAGACAAAACGATCTAATTGGGTTACTTATATTTTTATTTTATTTTATAAATACTACCAAGGTAGCAAACAAGATTACGGCCCACCTGTTGATAAGCGGTTACCGTAGCCTATGAACGCCTGCAATACCAGAGGCATCACAAGCGCGTCGCCCACCCTTTAAAAAATTCCAAACACCCCTTTTGAAGAACCCCATACTGTAGTCGCTCGGGAAAACCTCAGCAGGTAGATCATTCTACAACCTGAGCGTTCGCAGGAGGAAGTTTCTCTGAAACCGCACAGTCCGAGACCACCCTGGCTCTAAGGTGTGCGAATGAATCCTCTGCCGATGGCGAGCGGTGCGGTGAAAAAAGGTTGCTGTAGGTATCATGTCAAACAATTCCTCGGAACAAAACCCATTATACAAACGGTAGAACACGCAGAGAGAGGCAAAGTCTCTCCTCAGACTTAAGGGCTCAATACCGTTCGTGAGCTTAGGATTCTCGACAGTTATCATTGCACGCCTTTGAACCTTGGGGTTCCTGCCTGAGCTGGTAAAAATCCCGACTTCCAAGAAATTCTCCTGAGCAAGATACGTCGTAATGGGGTTGTATGGGTTTGTAGGAGGTTTTAAGGGTTTCTCAGAGTTTAAGGCATTGTATGAACTCTAAGGAGTTAGGGTATGGTATAAACCCTGTGTGTTTTTATGAGTTTGAATGGCTGTTTAGAGGTTTTCAGGGCTGTTTAGGTTGTGAAAGTTTTAAGGGGGAATAATTAGTTTATTTTTTTGATGATCTGTATTTTTTGGGAGTTTGTTAGTTTCTCGCTCATGATCATTTGGCATTATGCTTTGATGGTTTAGACCACTATGTCTGCTTGGGTAAACAATTCAACTAGGAAGGTGCTGGACTTTCTATGATGAGGTTAGCCCACGAATCCAACTCAGATGAGTAGCTTTCAGGAAACCACGCTATATCTTCACATCACAGAAACTGGAGAGCCTCAAGATGAAAGTATGTTATCGGTGCATGTCTGTTGTGTTGCCAGTGATGAGATGTGTGACTGAGATGTGATCACCAACTATTAGCATCACACCAGTTCAAAATCGTGCAGCGGGATATGGAGAGAGCTGTGCTCAGAGATTCCGTACATGTACCTGAATCCGAAACGAAGAGATCCGTAGATGAATCGGAACCACTGACATGGCTCTCAAAATTAGCAAGTTAAAGTGGCAATGGGCAGGTCATATAGCTCGCAGAACCAACAACCGTTGAGGAATAATTGCTCTCGAAAGGCAACCTTGAACCGGGCGAGTAGAAAGCCTCCTCGATGGGCCGACGACATGTTAAAAGTCTCAGGAAGTCGTTGCATGGAGGCGGCTCAGGACGTTCTTTTTGGCATTCTATAGGGGTGGCCTATGGCCAGCAGTGGACTTAAGTATACCTATAGGTTGATATTTGTACCAGCAACTATTTACAGAATGCATAGTACGAGGAGATAGGTACAACCTAATCTACGGGCGGACGAAGTCACAAGCGGGTCAGCTAGCGCTGACGCGTTATTGCATATTTTACAATGTTTTTTTTTATGCCGGTATAGGTAGATTTATACTGAACTAGCTGTATCCGCGCGGTTTCACTCGCGTGTTTCATACGTTCGAGTTTATAAGAAAGTTGCAGTTCCAAGCACAGACAAACAGTGTAGTTCCAAGAAAACGAACCAAGTGCACGTCAGACCTCGCGCATTAAGGGTTCCGTACCAAATGTAGTAAAATAAAGTATTACATTACTTAATGGGCTCTAAAAAATTAAATCCTACATGCATTTTACACACAGGACAGTTTTTAGGGTTCCGTACACAAAGGGTAAAACGGGAACCTATTACTAAGGATCGGCTCTTGAACCGTGATAGTTAGACAGTTGAAATTTTCACAGATGATGTATTTATGTTGCTGCTATAACAACAAATACTAAATAACAGAATAAAATAAATATTTAAGGGGGCTCCCATACAAAAATCTTTGTTACACCATCTTTGTTCTTTGTGGCACTGCAACTTTCCCACTTAATCTTAGAAACTCGAACGTATGAAACACGCGAGTGAAACCGCGCGGGTACAGCTAGTACTTATATATCCATTGTTAGTAAGTATAGTGTAAGGAACAAATGCCATTTTATATTTTTTTGTAATAATTCTTAAAAAAACAGACATGTAAACTACAAAAAGTTCGAGTACGCTTTTACTGTACGGAACCCTCAGGCCGCGAGTCTCACTCACACTTGCCAGTTTTTTTATGCACTCTACCTACACTAAAGCATCTGTAACAAAAGCCATTCAGTAGAAGTCGAGTTAAAATGTAAATCTAGAGACTCTAGAGTGTCTAGCGGCTAGAGGGAAATCTATAGAGTGTCTAGCGGCTAGAGGGAAATCATGCTCGGTCAATCGAAATGAGAATACATTTATTATTATTCCCTCCAACTTAAGGGTTATGCTCTCACTTATGGCGCGAAATTCATATTTTTGGGTGTGTTTTTCTCATGAACACTTCCTCAGATAGCGAAAGATGTTTTCGCTGTAAACACATTTTTACAGTGTTTTTTTTTGTTATGGGGTATCGTAGCTAAGCTGATGATTCTTAAGAGATACTATCAATCAAAACATGTGTGTTAAGTCTTCTATTTCTTGCGAAACCAACTTTTGCTATCTGGAGAAGTGTTGAAGAGCTGTAATGGGCAAAAAACACCAAAAAAAATTAATTTCGCGCCTCAATCGAGTGCATCCACCTTGTAGTTAAATAAATTATTGATAAAAAACGGGTTGGTACTTACATGGACGAACATTTTATGATTTTATATTTAAAGAGACTCTTAATGGGATAATCACAATTTCACACAACATTAAACTTTAATTTCATAGCCTTTAATTACTATTCAATTAATATTAATATTGTTTCTGTACTGAGATTAATATTTGAACAGTTTGAACTACACACCAAACACAACATATTTTAATAAAATAAATTGAAGTTAGATAACAATTAAGACTTTACTTTCAAAAATGGCGGATTTAAGTCCCCTTTTTAGGGTGCTGTATAGCCAAAGGGTAAAACAGAACCCTAGGTAAACAGAAACAGAGCCATATGAGGTGCATAGCAGGTCAGGAGCGAGTCTAAAGTAATAGGTACAGAGATATTTTATAATAAACCAGCGACTCGTCCCGGCTTCGCACGGGTAGATTCAGGATGAAAAACAGCTTCCCCCCTCCTACCCCCCTCCTTGGTAGCCTATGTCACTCAGGGTGAATGTAGCTTTCCAATGGTGAAAGAACTTTTGAAATCGGCACTGTAGTTTTTGAGTTTATTCATTACAAACATACACACACAAAAATAAAGTGCACTAAAATAAAGTTTTTCATATAATGTATGTTAGTTTTAAGGTATTTATTGCTATGGCGTTATTGTTTAGGTTTAGTACATTTTCCATTAAGCCTGAAATAAAAGTATTGATTGATTGATTGAAAAATACAAATCTTTCCTCTTTATAATATTAGTGTAGATAACATACATAAACTCACACCGATTTCACGGAGGGGTAGGCAGAGACCACGGACTTCCACTTGGTACGATCCTGACACACCTCTTTTGCATAATTCACTCTCATCACATTCTTCATATATGCTCGTCGGTTAACGGTACTCTTAACCTGGTTCTTTTCCAGAACGTCTCCGATCTGGTCCATCTAAGCATCTATTATATTATATTATATTATGAGCCTGTGGTGTCCCACTGCAGGGCAAAGGCCTCCCTTTCCTCCTTTCATTTGTCTCTATTGTTGGCTATTTGGCACCAATCCTTCAAGTAGGCTCATCCCGCCATCTCCGTCTGGGCCTTCCACGTGGCCGTCCCACGCATCAAGCATCTAGAATAAATAAATAAATAAATAATGCTCGACAGTTCACACAACATTATCTAGCCCCAAGCTAAGCAGAGCTTGTGATAAGGGTACTAGATAACTGATATAGTTAATACAATACATTACATAGATAAATATTTTTTATTATACATAGAAAATATCCTCTGCAGATCGTACAAATATTTGTTCCGAGGCGGGAATGGAACCCGCAACCTCCTGCGACGCAGGCGAACCTTCACCCGCCGTGCCACAGAGGTCGTCAAATCGATATATTATCGCAATGTTCTAGATCGATTGCGTAATTTTTACGTGACGAATCGAATTCGATACTATTTCGCAAGCTCGCGAATCGCATAGTATGACATTGCTCGTAGTAACTATTAAGTAATCTGTGGTAATAGTACGAGTGGCCACCGCATTATCTACATCGTCATTTGATACTAAGATTATAAAAAAAAACATGACTATAAAAGTGACGCTTAGTTTAGAAAAATATGGGGCAAAAATTAGAATTGGCTGAACGTACAAAAAAGTAGGTAGGTACCACTTCCGGTGAAAAAATTAAATGGTATTAACGAGTCTTTTATTTTTTATTTTTTAATACATCTATAGATGACGGAACAAGCAGATGGCCCACCTGATGGTAAGCGGTACCCTCTGCCTATGAACAGTGCATTACCTCACAGGTCACGTCCACCTAGGACGCGCCCTATGTGGCATTGCACTCGCCCACCAGCCAGAGACTTTTTTTTTTTTTTTTTTTTTATATACTACCAAGGTAGCAAACAAGCTTACGGCCCACCTGTTGGTAAGCGGTTACCGTAGCCTATGAACGCCTGCAATACCAGAGGCATCACACGCGCGTTACCGACCCTTTCCAAATATTCCAAAATTTCCGAAATTTCCAAACACCCCTTTTGAAGAACCCCATACTGTAGTCGCTCGGGAAAACCTTAGCAGGGAGATCATTCCACAACCTGAGCGTTCGCGGGAGGAAGTTTCTTTGAAACCGCACAGTCCGGGACCACCCTGGCTCTAAGGTGTGCGAATGAATCCTCTGCTGATGGCGAGCGGTGCGGTGAAAAAAGGTTGCTGTAGGCATCATGTCAAACAATTCCTCGGAACAAAACCCATTATACAAAAAGTAGAACACGCAGAGAGAGGCAAAATCTCTCCTCAGACTTAAGGGCTCAATACCGTTCGTGAGCTTGGGGTTCTCTACAATTCTCATTGCACGCCTTTGAACCGAGTCAAAAGGTCCAAGCTGGTAGCCAGGTGCTCCTGCCCAGAGATGACAGCAGTACTCCATGTGGGGCCAGACTTGCGACTTATAGAGAAGCAGCCTTTGCCCCGCAGTGAAGTACAGCTTCGCTCTGTTAAAAAGTACATAAATATGAAGGGTCTCATGTGCCTGTAATTTCACCGACACCCCATACAACTGCTTTGCAGCAGAAATAGGAATGGTGGTAGTACTTCCCCGGACTAACTCTTTCACAAAAAAGCTCTACTACTAACAAAAACGTCATTTGATACCGAGATGGCAAGAATGCCATCATATATGCCAGGAAGAGAGTCGAGCCTAAGGCGCTGCCCTGAGGAATACCGTAGGACAGGACACAGGGAGAGGTAGGTACTCCAGATGTATAAAATCCAATTTTCACACATTGGTTTCGATCGCTTAGATAGCTCGTAATAATTCTGCTTTACAAACCAGTTCGGCAGGCGAAGGTTCGCCTGCGACGTAGGAGGCTGCGGGTTCGATTCCCGCCTCGGAACAAATAATTGTACAATCTGCAGATCTGGGTTCAGGGTGTTCTGGGTATTTTCTGCGGCACACGTACGCCAGGGAGTGCCCAGGGTCGCCATTGTGGGACCATTGTGGGAAGACATCATCATCATCTAGCTCTCAGAACATGTTGTGTAGGTAAAAGCGAGATCTTGCATCATTTTTACACAGAAAATATTTTTCGTTTTTGGTTGGGATTGCGAAATCAAATAAAAAATAACATAAAGAAGCAATAAAAAATAAATCGAATTTTTAAGAAAGTCATAAAAGTATTCAATACTTCAGTATTGAATAAACCCACTGAAACCAAGAAAGCATACGAAAAATTACGTACGCAACATTATTATTTTAAAATGAATTTAATTTTGTTGGGTGTTTTCTTCAAAGTCATGATATTTTGCCACAGTAAGTACCTACCTACCTACCTACAGTCTAGAGGTAGGCAGAAACTGGGAGAAGGACCCATTGGACCTCGTCGTGGCGCGTTGAGTCCGTCACACTGAGACGTACAGCTAGCTCGACACGTCAGACGTGGCACCCTGAGAAGTACCTACAGGGCTGTTATTTTCTATGACCATAGGAGTTAATAAAAGTGGAAATAATAGTGGTAATTAGCCGTTTATCTTTTAATATGATTCCCAACCACGATAGTTTCAATTCTACCATAGGAGTTATATTATTTGATAATCACGTGTGATGTCACAATGTATTCTGAACGATGATTCCACGCAGATATCGTAACGAGCCCGCGTTATGTCACGTTTGGTCATAGCGAAAGGCTAGCTGGCGCTAACGTAACGTTTGTGCGACAAGTTCAACCGGCTCGCCTATTCTGTAACTCACGACAAGTTTGCAACAGGCGTAAATGGCAGGTAATCTCAAAAGCTCGAAGCAGATGGCGCTAGTGGAGTTGGAGGTCATGCTATCTGTCAAACTCTGTCTATTTATATGTAAATACTGAGTGTGGTGACAAAAAACTATTAATTTTGGGAAATTGTAATGCGTCAGTGTTGTGTTGTGGCTTTGCGCTAGTCGAGAACATCAGGAAACAGGTTTCCCACAGATAATCAGATGATAAAAAAATGTATAGTAGCTATAAGAGAAATATATGCCAACAATATTATTTGTTGAAGTGTATGTAATGAATTCCTCATTTGGTGGCCACAGAATGTTTGAAATGGTTCCGATACAGTGCCCTCCAGAATATTATCTTGGAAATTATTATATCAATCATAAGCAGCTAATCTGTAAACTACATGACCCACAAACAAGCTAGCGCCACCAAGCGGGAGAAACGGCGGACATAGCTGCCATTGTGCGATCATTGCTGTCAAACGTCACTTTTGACACAATTTGTATTACGCTCGTAATAGAAATCGCTCGTAGCGCGAAGGAGGAGGTGCGTGTTTGTGTTTACGGCCGCGCCGGCCGATCTAACTTTAAGATGGGTGTTTTTGTCAGTAAGTCCATAACTTCAGTACTTATTTATTAATCGTTTTGTATATATCGTACAGAAATATTCTATTTTGTGATAAAGTTATAATTTTAATTTAATTATCTTTGAATGGTTTTTTTTTAATTCTTTTACAAAACGGTCGTTTGGGATTATGCCGTTCAAGTGAAAATATTATATGTAATTTTATATGTTTCTGTTATCAGATATGCCCCGAAATCCACTAAAGCGACTTGGAGTGCAAGAAAGTTCTTCGGAGTCTGAAGATGAAAGAATCTACATTTATTTGCAACGATGATAGTGATGATGATTAAGACGTAGAGTCTGAAAAATACAACGAAAGCTGTCTGTGTAGAATTTTGACGAAATAATGAGCTGTGGTATCGCGCTGTACCAATTGCGGGCTGTGGTTTCATGATATGCTCTGGATGGGATTCACCAGAGGATCTGTGATTCGTGTGCTCAGGAATAAGTCTGATTAATTATTACTTCTAATAAGGATACTTAATGCTCAGTTTTGATTGTTATCTTAAGTTTAGTTGATTAATGTTGATTTGCCGTAAAGTTTATTAATAAAAATGGATCTCATTTTGTATTATATAAACAAAATACCCAGGGGTAATACCGTTCACCCAAAAGGGTAGTGGTGCTCAAGCATTTTGTTTATATAATACAAAATGGATCTCATTTTGTATTATATAAACAAAATACCCAGGGGTATTACCCAGGGCCCAGGGGTAATACCATCCACCAAAATGGGTAGTGGTTTTCGAGCATTTTGTTTATATAATACAAAATGTCGAGCATTTTGTTTATATAATACAAAATGGATCTCATTTTGTATTATATAAGCAAAATACCCAGGGGTATTACCCAGGGGTAATACCGTTCACCCAAATGGGCAGTGGTGCTCAAGCATTTTGTTTATATAATACAAAATGAGATCCATTTTGTATTATATAAACTTTACGGCAAATCAACATTAATCAACTAAACTTAAGATAACAATCACAACTGAGCATTAAGTATCCTTATTAGAAGTAATTATTAATCAGACTTATTCCTAAGCACACGAATCACAGATCCTCTGGTGAATCCCATCCAGAGCATATCATGAAACCACAGCCCGTTCACCCTTTTAAACCTGTTTTTTGTAGACTGATGTAACTAACTTTTTAAGAAAGTTAATATTTCGTTTTCAAAAAAATATAAATAAATTAATAAAGTTTTGTTATTTTTTCATACTTCATCGTTTAAAACAATTTAAAATAAATGATAAAATAATAATGCTGGACAGTTCACACAACATAATCTAGCCCATAGATTTAGTATATGTACTAGATCTACAATCAGAGATCGAAGATGGAACCAAAAAAAATATGTGCACGTGTTGGTGAAAGTCTATGTCTGAGTTAAAAATAGTGTTGTCCTCGACCAACACTTTTACATTGTCGATAGAATTCATCATCCGTCCGTGATGTGTATGGTAGATAAATACATCTTAATGCAGATTAAGTCTTTCATGAATAACACAGTTTGGCAGATTTGACGTCATAAAGAGAATAAGGTTCTTATTCCAATTTTGAATACGTTAATACATAAACCTTTATTATTTATTGACCCCTAAATATTACGGTTTTATTTATAGGTGGAATCTTAGAGTTTCCCTTTTAAATTTAAACTTAAAATGTTTGCTGCATATACCTAGTGGAGTTATTATTTGAGTCCATCCCACTCTTCTTATAACCGATAACCATTTTTCTCGTAGCAAAGGATTACTTGGAAATTTGAAAGCACAAAAACATTTTATATCAGCCGTGCTACGCCCATATAATTTTTCACTCTGTTACTTTATCTATAGACAATTTGTTACCCCAAAGTTTATTATTTTTCAAGTGTAAACCACGCTTTATGGATAGCATTAAATTTAAATGTAACCCAAAAATTCCGTTCTAGCGGGACTCGAACCCGCACCTTCGCCTGTCATCGGCGATGCCTTAAACAATTTAGCCATAGATCGAGCTATAACGCTGGAGACGAAATTTGTGGGCACTATCAACTCGGCTATAGCGCCAAGTTGATAGTGCTGTATATACAGGTGTTTCATTTGTTTGGTTTACTTTGTTTGGAGTAAATATGTGTGCTCTGTTAACATTTTATAGTTTTTTTTTAAATCTATAATAACCAGTTGGACATTGAGGTGTGTGTTTTTGTATTGACTATTGAAAAGGTAACTTTAAAGCACCACGGGTGTTTTTATTGCAGTTTGTGTAGTAGATATTTTGGAGTAAACATTTACGTTGTTGATTATTACACACGCCTTTTTCCCGAAAGGGTATATTTCTTTTTTATTTTTATAAATAAATATTGTTTATTTCTGCTTAATAAAATAATAGGTAACAAATTAAATTTAAATATACCCCAAAAATTCCGTTCCAGCGGGACTCGAACCTGCACCCTCGCCTGTGATCAGCGATGCCTGTACTTTCGAACTTTGAACCGAAGGTTTCAGACACTCATAACAGAGCACACATATTTACTCCAAACAAAGTAAACCTCCATTCTAGGATGGACAAAAATTTAATTTATAGGTAGGTATAGTGCGCGTAATGTAAAAAGAACGCTGGTGGTCAAGCTTCTACAGGTGTTCCAGCGTTCTTTTTACATGACGCGTACTATAATTGTACATTATTTGTAGTAAACTAGGTAGGCACTCATTCAATGCATAGGTATACATCTCTTAAATAAGTAGAAAAGTAAGTAATCTCTTAAAACGAACGCTGGAACGCCTGAAGAAGCTTGACCGCCAGCATTCTTTTTACATGATGCGCATTATACAACGATATAGACTGCAACAGGACTATCGATATTTCTGACGTCATCACTTGGTCAAGCCCTATCGTAATCAAACATTTTTATATTTTACATAAAATATTGTTTATTTCTAGGTGCAGCAACGAAATATTATTACAAAATATAAGGGAAAGTCCTAATCTACGAATGAAACTGGTTTTTAGGCCATTTACTAAAGCAGAATTGATAAAAAAAGCAATACAATCGAACTACCAATAATCTCTTATTTACCTGTGAAACGTGTATTTTCCCGGATAATTACGTCTTGTATCTTCACAGTCACAAACTGAACACGACACCGTTGTCATACAAAGTAATATTTGTTATTTAATAGTAAGATTACTAAAATAATTACAAAATTAGTTAAACTGCACAAGAGACCGTCCGGTATGCGCATGTACTCAAGCAAAACATGTCACATTCAATACATTGTTGCTTTCACTTTTCTTCTTGCACGGGGTACATTTAAAAATGACTTCTCTCTCCCACGCTTCGTTTGTCTATTTAGCGTAGCGAAAAAATTCTACGTCTATGATCTAGCCCCAAGCTAAGCAGAACTTGTGCTGTGAGTACGAGATAACTGATATACGTAATGCAATCATCATCTTAGGGACGCCTCCGTCTGGTAGTGATTTAGATCAGTTGAGCTACCTTTAGATCGCTAGCAGCGGTCTTCAGGTAGCACAACTGTTTCATATGCATTTTGTACATACCTTTTATTAGTTGTATTATTCTTTCTGTAAATAAATTATTATTAATGTATTAGTTTCGTTATACAACTTAATACATAGATTTTTTATTATACATAGAAAATACCCAGAACACCCTGAACAAATATCTGCAGATATCTGCGGGCCGAAATGTCAGGTCTTGTTGCTCCGTTTACAAATAGTACCTAATTAAACCTACCTAGTAACCTACCTACCGTTACCTAGTAAACGCGATAATAAGGATTTAGCATATTCCCAATTCAAAATCAATATTTATTTATGATTGATCTTTTGAGGTAAGTTTCGATCGAGTCTGCCTATGGCAGCAGGGGACTACTAAAGGCTGATCATGTTTTATTAACACAATGAGGGAAAGCATCAGTCCTGCATAGCGCCGCGCTCTCTCCTTTATTATGTTTTATTAATACAATGAGGGAAAGCACCAGTCCTGCATAGCGCCGCGCACTCTCCTTTATTATGTTTTATTAACACAATGAGGGAAAGCATCAGTCCTGCATAGCGCCGCGCTCTCTCCTTTATTATGTTTTATTAATACAATGAGGGAAAGCATCAGTCCTGCATAGCGCCGCGCTCTCTCCTTTATTATGTTTTATTAATACAATGAGGGAAAGCACCTGTCCTGCATAGCGCCGCGCACTCTGCTTTATTATGTTTTATTAATACAATTAGGGAAAGCATCAGTCCTGCATAGCGCCGCGCTCTCTCCTTTATTATGTTTTATTAATACAATGAGGGAAAGCACCAGTCCTGCATAGCGCCGCGCACTCTCCTTTATTATGTTTTATTAACACAATGAGGGAAAGCATCAGCCCTGCATAGCGCCGCGCAATCTCCTTTATTATGTTTTATTAATACAATGAGGGAAAGCATCAGTCCTGCATAGCGCCGCGCTCTCTCCTTTATTATGTTTTATTAATACAATGAGGGAAAGCACCTGTCCTGCATAGCGCCGCGCACTCTGCTTTATTATGTTTTATTAATACAATGAGGGAAAGCATCAGTCCTGCATAGCGCCGCGCTCTCTCCTTTATTATGTTTTATTAATACAATGAGGGAAAGCACCAGTCCTGCATAGCGCCGCGCACTCTCCTTTATTATGTTTTATTAACACAATGAGGGAAAGCATCAGCCCTGCATAGCGCGGCGCAATCTCCTTTATTATGTTTTATTAACACAATGAGGGAAAGCATCAGTCCTGCATAGCGCCGCGCACTCTCCTTTATTATGTTTTATTAACACAATGAGAGAAAGCATCAGTCCTGCATAGCGCCGCGCTCTCTCCTTTATTATGTTTTATTAACACAATGAGAGAAAGCATCAGTCCTGCATAGCGCCGCGCACTCTCCTTTATTATGTTTTATTAACACAATGAGGGAAAGCATTAGTCCTGCATAGCGCCGCGCAATCTCCTTTATTATGTTTTATTAACACAATGAGGGAAAGCATCAGTCCTGCATAGCGCCGCGCACTCTCCTTTATTATGTTTTATTAACACAATGAGAGAAAGCATCAGTCCTGCATAGCGCCGCGCACTCTCCTTTATTATGTTTTATTAACACAATGAGGGAAAGCATCAGTCCTGCATAGCGCCGCGCACTCTCCTTTATTATGTTTTATTAACACAATGAGGGAAAGCGTCAGTCTTGCATAGCGCCGCGCACTCTCCTTTATTATGTTTTATTAACATAATGAGGGAAAGCATCAGTCCTGCATAGCACCGCGCACTCTCCTTTATTATAATTTATTAACAAAATGAGGGAAAGCACCAGTCCTGCATAGCGCCGCGCACTCTCCTTTATTATGTTTGCTTTTTTAATTTATTGCTCCCATTAAAGGAGAGTGTGGTTTGGCCACTCGGGGAATTAATGTCCATTTGGATCCCCCAGAGTGGCCCAACTTCAGGAGTTTGGTGATCATGTTATTGTTATTACCAATTTTTCAGCTATATACAGTGTTCATTGCGGCGGATACGACATGGAAGAGGAAAGTATGAATTTTCTCGGAGTAGACTTTAAAACAGCCCTTGCGATGTTTCGAAAAACTCCTGAATACGTGAAAATATTAAAGGACAAGGTAAGGCATCATCTGATAGAGATCCACTAGACAAATGGCTCTCCGGTAGAATATAACGACACACGCTCTTGTGCCGCCTGCATTCACCGTCTTCCTGTTATTATGTTATCGTCTATCGAGTGTAGGGCCCTTCTACACGCGACTTAGGTACAAAGGTACCAAAACTGCATTAGATAATTGTACATACCTTCTCACGTTGGGCGCGGTGTGTCGGACCTAAGAACAGAACCCTCCGTCTACTACCATAGACGTTATTAAAGCCAACTAAGGAATTACAACGGGATTGGTAGCAGCATCCACCTGAGTACTCAACACCAATACCGCGCTCAGCCTGCCAAGCGTGGTGTCTATGGCACCTGCATTCTACGAGGGAGGCTCGTCTAGTACTCAACACCAATACCGCGCTCAGCCTGCCAAGCGTGGTGTCTATGGCACCTGCATTCTACGAGGGAGGCTCGTCCAGTACTCAACACTTATACCACACTCAGCCTGCCAAGCATGTGTCTATGACACCTGCATTCTACGAGGGAGGCTCGTCCAGTACTCAACACCCATACCACACTCAGCCTGCCAAGCGTGTGTCTATGACACCTGCATTCTACGAGGGAGGCTCGTCCAGTACTCAACACCCATACCACACTCAGCCTGCCAAGCGTGTGTCTATGGCACCTGCATTCTACGAGGGAGGCTCGTCCAGTACTCAAAACCCATACCACACTCAGCCTGCCAAGCGTGTGTCTATTGCACCTGCATTCTACGAGGGAGGCTCGTCTAGTACTTAACACCCATACCACACTCAGCCTGCCAAGCGTGTGTCTATGGCACCTGCATTCTACGAGGGAGGCTCATCCAGTACTCAATACCAATACCGCGCTCATCCTGCCAAGCGTGGTGTCTATGGCACCTGCATTCTACGAGGGAAGCTCGTCCAGTACTCAACACCAATACAACGCTCAGCCTGACAAGCGTGGTGTCTATGGCACCTGCATTCTACGAGGGAAGCTCGTCCAGTACTCAACACCAATACAACGCTCAGCCTGACAAGCGTGGTGTCTATGGCACCTGCATTCTACGAGGGAAGCTCGTCCAGTACTCAACGCCAATACCACGCTCAGCCTGACAAGCGTGGTGTCTATCGCACCTGCATTCTACGAGGGAGGCTCGTCCAGTACTCAACACCAATAACGCGCTCAGCCTGCCAAGTGTGGTGTCTATGGCACCTGCATTCTACGAGGGAAGCTCGTCCAGTACTCAACACCAATACCACGCTCAGCTTGACAAGCGTGGTGTCTATCGCACCTGCATTCTACGAGGGAGGCTCGTCCAGTACTCAACACTAATACCGCACTCAGTCTGCCAAGCGTGTGTCTATGGCACCTGCATTCTACGAGGGAGGATCGTTCAGTACTCAACACCAATACCGCACTCAGCCTGCCAAGCATGTGTCTATGGCACCTGCATTCTACGAGGGAGGCTCGTCCAGTACTCAACACCAATACCACGCTCAGCCTGCCAAGCGTGGTGTCTATCGCACCTGCATTCTACGAGGGAGGCTCGTCCAGTACTCAACACCAATACCGCGCTCAGCCTGCCAGGCGTGGTGTCTATGGCACCTGCATTCTACGAGGGAGGCTCGTTCAGTACTCAACACCAATACCGCACTCGGCCTGCCAAGCGTGTTTCTATGGCACCTGCATTCTACGAGGGAGGCTCGTCCAGCAGTGGACGTGTACAGGCTGATGATTATGAACCTACTTACCTAACAACTTGCACCTACCTGTCTACTTTTAGCTTGAAGAAGTAAAAAACAATCGGGCAGAAATGTTATCACAGATCAAGTATCATTACTTCAACCTCATGGCGACCGCTGTTAAAGAATACCTGGTATATGATGAAGAAGCGGAATATTTTAGCAGGTAAGAGTAACGAACAGTGGAACATTTGAGGGAGATCTTTGCCCAGCAACCAAAGATCTCGTCATATTCCCGAAGAAGTGGCAGTGGACCGGTTAGTCTGTCGAAGAATCGGTAACCGTTGGAGTAAACGAGTTATTGAGTGGCACCTTACAAGATTAAACGCTATGTGCTCTTTTATTATTATGACCTCCTTATTAGGTAGTATATTTTGTTTATCTTACTTTTATTATTCTCTATACCTACACACATCAAAAGTGTCGAAGGATCAAGTTTTAGAGCATTGCAGGTCTCCGTATCGGAGGATAAAGTACGTTTTAGAGTAATGCTGCAATTAGGATTATTGTTTAAACTTTTTTGGATCATTATTGGATCTTTTTAGTCAATTAAACTATTTAACCCAGACGTAAAAACGACGGGGTATTATAAAGTTGACGTGTCTGTGTGTGTGTGTGTATGTCTGTCTGTCCGCTCGTAGCTCCCGAACGGATGAACCGACTTCGTTTTTTTATTTAAAAAAACTAAATATGCATGGTTTGTTTCCCGCTGCAGGACAAGTGTTTGTATGATCTATGAATATTTGTCTGGTTGTTGTGGTAGCATGGTGCTCATAGCTCCTGATACACAGGACACAGGGTATCCTAGTATGGGATCAGAGCTTATGTACATGACTGCACCGTGACTTAGGTGCTATATGTTATTTTTATGTTATCTACCTCACTGGGGCAAAGAAGACAATAAGTAAAAGTCCACTTTGCCCCACCGGTGGGGAACCTTGATGGGTCAAATTGAAATCATCTGAATTTTTCAGTATTAACGAAAGAGATTCATTCAACCCCTTGTCTGAAAATACTGGTACAATTACAAGCAGTATCAACGTCCTAGACGAATATTCAAAGAAAAAACAGAGGCTACCCGTGAACGACAAAAACATGTACAAAGATGTTGGCTTAGAATATGCAAGGTAAGAATACTCCAAGGGATACCAGAGACAGTCGGTATCAGACACTAACAGGTTCAAGGATGTCGGGTTAGAATATGCAAGTTAAGAATACTCCAAGGGATACCAGAGCCAGCCAGGAGCTGGTTTACCTCTAGGATACTTCCAGTGCCCTAACAATTCTGTAGTTTGGAATGCTGCTGAGAGGGTTTGTCACACAAATAAAGAAGAAAGTCTAAAATCAAGGAATTTTGACTTTCTAAACCCTAAAGAGGAATAGTGAAGTTTGTAGGTAAAAGTGGCTGTTACTTGAAATGGGCTCTGAAGATTTCGAAGTTACTTACGGATCGGATCCCTCAAGGTGCGAGTGTCGCTTGCACTTGTCTCTTGCATTTGTATGAAAGATGGTGTTTGCGAGGTGCTTCGTAGCGTGTTTGCGAGGTGCTTCGTAGCGTGTTTGCGAGGTGCTTCGTAGCGTGTTTTTGAGGTGCTTCGAAGCGTGTTTGCGAGGTGCTTCGTAGCGTGTTTGTGAGGTGATTCGTAGCGTGTTAGGTGGAAACTGGTGCACTCGTTTCCGGGTTCATCAAGTAACAATATTTTATATTTTTTCCTCTGGCGACATCTAGTCGTGAATAGAGTAATTAGCTTCGGGCCCTCCATCATGCATGCTAGACACCGATGCAGCTTTTGAATTTGACTCCTTGTGATGTACCTAAAGAGAAAGGTGATCATCTGAGCTCTTAGATGTATCACTTACGCCGACTCTCAACTTTGGCTCATAATTGAGTCAAAAGCAAAACAACTGCTATGTAGCTGGGCATCCTGAATAAGGTAAAGCGTTACTTCACACCGGAACAAGTGCTCAGTTTGTGCAAAGCGCAAATCCGGTCTTGTATGGAGTACCTACTGCTGCCATGTTTGGGATGATTCAGCCAAACACCAGCTTGCTGACTTAGATTTAATCGAACGGAGAGCTTTCAGGCTTATTGGAGAGCAACATATGGCGAAGACTAGGATCCAGAGGTCTCAAGCACCGCCGTAAATTCACATGCCTTTCGATCTTCTATCCGATCCGTAAGTAACTTCGAAATCTTCAGAGCCCATTTCAAGTTACAGCCACTTTTACCTACAAACTTCACCATACCTCTTTAGGGTTTAGAAGGTCAAAATTCCTTGATTTTAGACTTTTTTCTTTATTTGTGTGACAAACCCTCTCAGCAGCATTCCAAACTACAGAATTATAAGGGCACTGGAAGTACCCCAGAGGTAAATTAGCTCCTGGCTGGCTCTGGTATCCCTTTGATTATTCTTAACTTGCATATTCTAATCCGACATCTTGAACCTGTTGGTGTCTGATACTGACTGTCTCTGGTATCCCTTGGAGTATTCTTACCTTGCATATTCTAATCCAAAATCTTTCAAGCTGTTGGTTCTGATACTGGTTGTCTCTGGTGTCCCTTGGAGTATTCTTACCTTGCATATTCTAAGCCAACATCTTTGTACATGTTTTTGTCTTTCACGGGTAGCCTCTGTTTTTTCTTTGAGTATTCGTCTTGGACGTTGATACTGCTTGTAATGGCACCAGTATTTTCAGACAAGGGGTTGAATGAATCTCTTTCGTTAATACTGAAAAATTCAGATGATTTCAATTTGACCCATCAAGGTTCCCCACCGGTGGGGCAAAGTGGACTTTTACTTATTGTCTTCTTTGCCCCAGTGTGGTAGATAACATAAAAATAACACATAGCACCTAAGTCACGGTGCAGTCACGTACATAGGCTCTGATCCCATACAAGGATACCTTGTGTCGTGTGTATCAAGAGCTATGAGCACCATGCTACCACAACACCCAGACAAATATTCATAGATCATACAAACACTTGTCCTGAAGCGGGAAACAAACTATGCATGCTTAGTTTTAAGAAAAAAAAACGAAGTCGGTTCATCCGTTCGGAAGCTACGAGTGGACATACAGACATACACACACACAGACACGTCAACTTGATAATACCCTGTCGTTTTTGCGTCGGGGTTAAATAGTTTAATTCACTAAAGAGATCCAATAATGATCCAAAAAAGTTTGAACATTAATCCTAATTGCAGCATTACTCTAAAACGTACTTTATCCTACGATACGGAGACCTGCAATGCTCTAAAACTTGATCCCTCGACACTTTTGATGTGTGTAGGTATAGAGAATAATAAAAGTAAGATAAACAAAATATACTACCTAATATGGAGGTCATAATAATAAAAGAGCACATAGCGTTTAATCTTGTAAGATGCCACTCAATAACTCGTTTACTCCAACGGTTACCGATTCTTCGTTAGACTAACCGGTCCACTGACTTCTTCGGGAATATGACGAGATCTTTGGTTGCTGGGCAAAGATCTCCCTCAAATGTTCTACTGTTCGTTACTGTTATCGTCTAAAATATTCCGCTTCTTCACCATATCCCAGGTATTCTCTAACAGCGGTTGCCATGAGGTTGAAATAATGATACTTGATCTGTGATAACATTCATAACCGATTGATTTTTACTTCTTCAAGCTAAAAAAAGTAGACAGGTAGGTGCAAGTTGTTAGGTAAGTAGGTTCATCAGCATCAGCCTGTACACGTCCACTGCTGGACGAGCCTCCCTCGTAGAATGCAGGTGCCATAGACACCACGCCTGGCAGGCTGAGCGCGGTGTTGGTGTTGATTACTGGACGAGCCTCCCTCGAAGAATGCAGATGCCATAGACACCACGCATGGCAGGCTGAGCGCGGTATTGGTGTTGAGTACTGGACGAGCCTCCCTCGTAGAATGCAGGTGCCATAGACACCACGCTTGGCAGGCTGAGCGCGGTATTGGTGTTGAGTACTGGACGAGCCTCCCTCGTAGAATGCAGGTGCCATAGACACCACGCTTGGCAGGCTGAGCGCGGTATTGGTGTTGACTACTGGACGAGCCTCCCTCGAAGAATGCAGGTGCCATAGACACCACACTTGGCAGGCTGAGCGCGGTATTGGTGTTGAGTACTAGACGAGCCTCCCTCGTAGAATGCAGGTGCCATAGACACACGCTTGGCAGGCTGAGCGCAGTATTGGTGTTGAGTACTGGACGAGCCTCCCTGGTAGAATGCAGGTGCCATAGACACCACGCTTGGCAGGCTGAGCGCGGTATTGGTGTTGAATACCGGACGAGCCTCCCTCGTAGAATGCAGGTGCCATAGACACCACGCTTGGCAGGCTGAGCGCGGTATTGGTGTTGAGTACTGGACGAGCCTCCCTCGAAGAATGCAGGTGCCATAGACACCACGCTTGGCAGGCTGAGCGCGGTATTGGTGTGGAGTACTAGACGAGCCTCCCTCGTAGAATGCAGGTGCCATAGACACACGCTTGGCAGGCTGAGCGCGGTATTGGTGTTGAGTACTGGACGAGCCTCCCGGGTAGAATGCAGGTGCCATAAACACCACGCTTGGCAGGCTGAGCGCGGTATTGGTGTTGAGTACTGGACGAGCCTCCCTGGTAGAATGCAGGTGCCATAGACACCACGCTTGGCAGGCTGAGCGCGGTATTGGTGTTGAGTACTGGACGAGCCTCCCTCGTAGAATGCAGGTGCCATAGACACCACGCTTGGCAGGCTGAGCGCGGTATTGGTGTTGAGTACTGGACGAGCCTCCCAGGTAGAATGCAGGTGCCATAGACACCACGCTTGGCAGGCTGAGCGCGGTATTGGTGTTGAGTACTGGACGAGCCTCCCTGGTAGAATGCAGGTGCCATATAGACACCACGCTTGGCAGGCTGAGCGCGGTATTGGTGTTGAGTACTGGATGAGCCTCCCTGGTAGAATGCAGGTGCCATAGACACCACGCTTGGCAGGCTGAGCGCGGTATTGGTGTTGAGTACTGGACGAGCCTCCCTGGTAGAATGCAGGTGCCATATAGACACCACGCTTGGCAGGCTGAGCGCGGTATTGGTATTGAGTACTGGATGAGCCTCCCTGGTAGAATGCAGGTGCCATAGACACCACGCTTGGCAGGCTGAGCGCGGTATTGGTGTTGAGTACTGGACGAGCCTCCCTGGTAGAATGCAGGTGCCATAGACACCACGCTTGGCAGGCTGAGCGCGGTATTGGTGTTGAGTACTGGACGAGCCTCCCTCGTAGAATGCAGGTGCCATAGACACCACGCTTGGCAGGCTGAGCGCGGTATTGGTGTTGAGTACTGGACGAGCCTCCCTGGTAGAATGCAGGTGCCATAGACACCACGCTTGGCAGGCTGAGCGCGGTATTGGTGTTGAGTACTAGACGAGCCTCCCTCGTGGAATGCAGGTGCCATAGACACACGCTTGGCAGGCTGAGTGTGGTATTGGTATTGAGTACTGGACGAGCCTCCCTCGAAGAATGCAGGTGCCATAAACACCACGCTTGGCAGGCTGAGCGCGGTATTGGTGTTGAGTACTAGACGAGCCTCCCTCGTATAATGCAGGTGCCATAGACACCACGCTTGGCAGACTGAGCGCGGTATTGGTGTTGAGTACTCAGGTGGATGCTGCTACCAATCCCGTTGTAATTCCTTAGTTGGCTTTAATAACGTCTATGGTAGTAGACGGAGGGTTCTGTTCTTAGGTCCGACACACCGCGCCCAACGTGAGAAGGTATGTACAATTATCTAATGCAGTTTTGGTACCTTTGTACCTAAGTCGCGTGTAGAAGGGCCCTACACTCGATAGACGATAACATAATAACAGGAAGACGATGAATGCAGGCGGCACAAGAGCGTGTGTCATTATATTCTACCGGAGAGCCATTTGTCTAGTGGATCTCTATCAGATGATGCCTTACCTTGTCCTTTAATATTTTCACGTATTCAGGAGTTTTTCGAAACATCGCAAGGGCTGTTTTAATGTCTACTCCGAGAAAATTCATACTTTCCTCTTCCATGTCGTATCCGCCGCAATGAACATTGTATATAGCTGAAAAATTGGTAATAACAATAACATGATCACCAAACTCCTGAAGTTGGGCCACTCTGGGGGGTCCAAATGGACATTAATTCCCCGAGTGGCCAAACCACACTCTCCTTTAATGGGAGCAATAAATTAAAAAAGCAAACATAATAAAGGAGAGTGCGCGGCGCTATGCAGGACTGGTGCTTTCCCTCATTTTGTTAATAAAACATAATAAAGGAGAGTGCGCGGCGCTATGCAAGACTGATGCTTTCCCTCATTGTGTTAATAAAACATACTAAAGGAGAGTGCGCGGCGCTATGCAAGACTGATGCTTTCCCTCATTGTGTTAATAAAACATAATAAAGGAGAGTGCGCGGCGCTATGCAAGACTGATGCTTTCCCTCATTGTGTTAATAAAACATAATAAAGGAGAGAGCGCGGCGCTATGCAGGACTGGTGCTTTCCCTCATTGTATTAATAAAACATAATAAAGGAGAGAGCGCGGCGCTATGCAGTACTGATGCTTTCCCTCATTGTATTAATAAAACATAATAAAGGAGAGTGCGCGGCGCTATGCAGTACTGATGCTTTCCCTCATTGTATTAATAAAACATAATAAAGGAGAGAGCGCGGCGCTATGCAGTACTGATGCTTTCCCTCATTGTATTAATAAAACATAATAAAGGAGAGTGCGCGGCGCTATGCAAGACTGATGCTTTCCCTCATTGTGTTAATAAAACATAATAAAGGAGAGTGCGCGGCGCTATGCAGGACTGGTGCTTTCCCTCATTGTATTAATAAAACATAATAAAGGAGAGAGCGCGGCGCTATGCAGTACTGATGCTTTCCCTCATTGTATTAATAAAACATAATAAAGGAGAGTGCGCGGCGCTATGCAGGACTGATGCTTTCCCTCATTGTGTTAATAAAACATAATAAAGGAGAGTGCGCGGCGCTATGCAGGACTGGTGCTTTCCCTCATTGTATTAATAAAACATAATAAAGGAGAGAGCGCGGCGCTATGCAGGACTGATGCTTTCCCTCATTGTGTTAATAAAACATGATCAGCCTTTAGTAGTCCCCTGCTGCCATAGGCAGACTCGATCGAAACTTACCTCAAAAGATCAATCATAAATAAATATTGATTTTGAATTGGGAATATGCTAAATCCTTATTATCGCGTTTACTAGGTAACGGTAGGTAGGTTACTAGGTAGGTTTAATTAGGTACTATTTGTAAACGGAGCAACAAGACCTGACATTTCGGCCCGCAGATATCTGCAGATATTTGTTCAGGGTGTTCTGGGTATTTTCTATGTATAATAAAAAAACTATGTAATATGTTGTATAACGAAACTACAATACAACAACAAATACAAATGTTTATTGCGTTTCCAAAAGATATTTAATTTAAAAACAACGATGAAATCTTCTTTTAAGTTAAAAATACTAGTCATAGGAGATCTCGCTCTTGCTTAGGTCTAATTGTATAGTTACTAACTACTTTTACATGGTGATATAAATACTAATAAAGATTTGAAAAGAACATAAAATATACCTGGGTGTACTATATAGGTGTGTAATATAATATAATATAACTATGAAATGGTGTGTAGTAAATAAATAATGCTGAATAAATAATGCTGGACAAGTTCACACAACATTATCTAGCCCCAAGCTAAGCCAGAGCTTATGTTATGGGTACTAGATAACTGATATACTTAATATAATATACATTACATAGATACCTAGATATTTTTTATTATACATAGAAAACATCCAGAACACCCTGAACAAATATCTGCAGAACGCACAAATATTTGTTCCGAGGCGGGAATCGAACCCGCAACCTCCTGCGTCGCAGGCGAACCATCGCCAGCCGCGCCACAGAGGTCGTAGTGGTTGTTGTGTGTGTGTGTGTGTGTGTGTGTGTGGGTGTTTGTGTGGTTGTATGTCTGTGTGTGTTTTGGTGGGTGTGTATCCCTATCAGTGGAAAGGCTCTCCTAATACATTTATTTACAGAAATAATAATGCAACTAATGAAAGGTATACAGTATAATGACAGGCTACTCTTTATCCTGATAATAAGCGAGTGAAGCCGTGGGTGGACACTAGTTATAAATAAATAAAGTGGTTCGAGAGGAGCTACACGGCGCATGCCGGGCTCATCGCAGGAGCCGGGCAATGTGACAATCGTTAAGTGGCCGCAGAATGAGGATTGGTTGGTGATGATGATTGGAGGAGGCTTATACCGCCAAGAGCGGTCTATACTTAAAAAGTAGTTAATTTTTTTAACGTGTATTTTTTATTTATATGTGTATATTTTTTTTGTAGATATAAAGCTCTTTTTTACAACTTGCAATGTATGTCCGGGAGAAATCTTGTAACAGAATTTTAAAGCAGTTATCCTCAACCGATTTAGCTAAAATTTGGCATTACCCGTCAAGTTCCGATGACAATACAATATGATGTTGACAGCGAGCTGATTTGATGATGGAGATACGGAAGGCGGACAACGGAACTCCTCGATGAATAATAGTAGACTGGCCGTGTTTAGGCTCATTTTGATCAGCACACGGTTACGAACACTAATTTTATAAAAGCTTGCATTGAAAAATATATTTTTCACAAAAAACTTATTAAAACTTATTTTTGGTGATGATGACTTGGCTGAGAGTTTAACTGTCAATTTACAAATGTACAGGCGCGCTGTACATACCTTCAGGAAAAACTTGGGCGACACAAGTCTAGGGGAGAGGCCACAGAAGAATGTGTTCGAAGAAGATGACGAAAATAAAAAATCCACTATAGCCGATATGCATAAGGTAAATCATCATTTATTGTCCTACTGTTCTTATCCGGTCTACGAACATTTTCTCCATCACCCGTGGATGTCGAAAAAGAATACTAAGGGAATAAACGCCAGCACCATCCACCTGAGTACAAAACACTAATACTACGATCACCAAAACGCCTGAAGAGCTTGTGGTGAATTTAAAAAAAAACCTTTGCATTCTATTGCTCGTCCAGCAGTGAACATCTACTGGCTAACACACCTCGAGAGCACAAACTATTTTGCGACAATAGTACATGAAAACATCATCTTGAATTTTTTATTCACTTTTAACATAGCTTCAAATTAACAACTTCAAAAACCCCTACGAGACATGTACAATTATACATATATGTATAATAATCATTAAAATAAAGAAAACAGATGTTAGGGGAGCGTGGTGTAATGGGAGCCTACTGAGGGAAAACTTTCTTAAAACCCACATTTATTAATTAACTTGCAATGTATGTACGGGTGGAATCTTGCAACATGAATTTTAAAGCAACGATTTTTTTAAAGCAGTTATCCTCAACCGATTGAGCTGTAATTTGGCATACCTGTCAAGAACCGATGACAATACAATATGATGGTAACAGCGAGCTGATCTGATGATGGAGACGGAAGGTGGACAATGGAACTCCTCGAGGCATAATAGTAGACTGGCCGTGTTTAGGCTCATTTCGATCAGCACAAGGTAACGATCACTAATTTAAAAAAAGCTTGTGTTGAAAAATATATTTTTCACAAGAATCTTATTTAAATCTTAACCAAATAAAACCCTGCCTGATGGCACCACACCGACCAAACGTGAAAGACGTAATGATCCTAGATCGTGCTCACGCCACAGAATAAATAATAGTACAAAAACTCACGCAACGAACTTGCGATGGTTATGGTGGGGAGGCGAGACAGAAATAGTCGTGGGACCGCTCACACTCGGATGTACTAGCGAGTAACAAGTTAAGTACTCTCGTAGTATGGTTAGGAATTAAATAAGGTACGTAGGTAAGTATGATTATTACGAGTATATGTTTTATTTGTAGGTAAAACATTATATTGTGGTATTGTCTGACATAAATAGGTATTGTCTGCTTTTGTTTCGTTTTGACTCAGTTGTTTAATTTTTACCATAAAACATTTTTTGTTGCAGGACATCATAAAAAAAGGTGAGAAGAGTTATATTGAGAATAAATTAAATCCACAGCCAGGTAAGTTCCAAAATTGAGCAAGCGATCGATGCGATGTCCTTGCAACAATTGACAGTATTTGTATCTGCTTTCATGTGTCCGATGTAGGTAGGTTACCCACTTTATTTACCTTCCTAACCAAGTTCTAAAACAATTACTGAGATAAAAAATTCACGATATATTACACATAATAGAAATTCAGCAACGGGGCGAAAATATTTCATACCTAGATAATAGTATAGTAACTACAGAAAAGAACGAAGACGTTTTCGGTTCCTTAAAAAACCAGGATCACCCACATAGCTCTCAAGTTCAGCGAAGTTCATAGAATCAGCAAGTTGAAATGAAATGGCAACGGGGAGGCCATATTAGCTCGCAGATATAACAGTTGGGGAAGAAAGGTTTTCAAGTGGCTATCACAGACCGGACGACTGAAAAAAGGAATGCCCCCATTTTCGATGAACCAAAGGCATTATAGAGGTCGCAGGAAGGTGGTGGATGGAGACGGCTCAAGGCCCACTGCTGGACATATCCAGCAGTGGCCTTCTGTAGACTGGCGATGATGATGAATTATGTAGCTGTATAATTAATTGATAACCTCCTTTTATGAAGTCGGCTATACGAATTCAATTCGGTCTTTCAAATTCCTAGTAATGGGAGGTCAACATTAGATGTTATAATGGTTACTGTTTTACAGGGCACAAGTTCCCAAATTCTTCAATTTTAGTCTTTTCCTGTATTTGTGTTACAAATACTACAAGAATACCAAATTTCAGCTTTGTGAGAATGTTGAAAGTACTCTAGAGATTTAGTTTTTTAACTTTTTCTATTTTTCCTAATATCTCAAAAACTACAGTCTAAAAAATAATTAAAAATAGCTTTGAAATTTCCAAGCAAAGAGCTGTAACATGACACTCCACTTGATCTGATTTTAAGACTTTTTATTTATCCCCACTTTGACCCCGATATCTCAACAATCAACCTTAGCTCATAACCACAAACCTCAGCTCACAAATTGTATCAATACTATCTACTATCGTCCTATATCGTATTATCGCTACACTCGTTCCCACGACAACCACAACAAAAAAACCCACCACTACTACTACAACCACAACAAAAAAACCCACCACTACTACTACAACCACCACAAAAAAACCCACCACTACTACGACAACCACAACAAAAAACCCACCACTACTATTACAACCACCACAAAAAACCCACCACTACTACTACAACCACCACAAAAAACCCCACCACTACTATTACAACCACCACACAACAACCCACCACTACTACTACAACCACCACACAACAACCCACCACTACTACGACAACCACCACAAAAAACCCACGACAACTAAGAAAGGACCATTGACAGCGACATCGTGTCACCCGGGTGAGTTATTACACAGTTATTTTATTTAATTTTACATGAATAACACTGATAGTTATAAGAAATCACAATTTATTTGAAAACACATTACATTAGAGATTATCGAACAATCGGTCTTAGTGCTAAAAACACCTTATATATGAGCTTAAGCTTATATATGAGTCGCGGCTCGGCGAGGATCGCAGAGTAATATTAATCAATTTAAATCAAATCAAATCAAATCAATTTAGTAGTAGTAGAGCTTTTTTGTGAAAGAGTTCGTCCAGGGAAGTACTACCACCATATCTATTTCTGCCGCAAAGCATTAGTGCTCGCATTGCTGTGTTCCGGTTTGAAGGGTAAGGGTGCCGGTGAAATCACAGGCACATGAGACTTTTCATCTTTATGTCTCAGGGTGGCGGGCGCAGTGCAATGCCACATAGGGCGCGTCCTAGGTGGCCGTGACCTATGAGGTAAGGCACTGTTCATAGGCAGAGGTTACCGCTTAACATCAGGTGGGCCATCTGCTTGTTCCGTAATTCCAGTAGTATACAAAAAAAATGTGGCCGCAGCTTACCGACGCCGGCCCCGTAGGAATGTGCGCGCGAAACTAATAATAACAGCGTCTCTTAGAAACACGCGCTACACATGTTAGTTTGTGAAAGAACTTTACCTATTAGTAAACACCTACTTGGGGAAATAAGCAAGTATCACTGCATTGAGCGCGCTCAGTCTCGCATGCGGCGGCCCTCTGATAGTCAGAGCCTCGAGTCAAAATTGACAAGCAAACTACACGGGCGTGTTGTGTACACTACACGGATTTAAGTATGGAGAACATAGACGTAGAATTTCACCTCTAGTAGCAGTAGTCCGGTTGTTAGTCCGGTTGACCGAACTAGTGCTACTTTTCAGTAGCAGTAGTTCGAAATATAGCACCGAACTACCGATACTCTTTAGTAGCAACAGTTCGGTCGCTATGCTAGATCTATGATGGAGAATCCGAATAGCACCCTTAGCGGGCACCTTGAGAACCGTGTAAGCTGCTTGTCAAATTTGCAGACTAGCCCCTCTGATAAGGCCAGGCCAAACCAACGCGTTCAGTCCGCGGTGGCGATCCATTGTCTTACCATTGATGGCCACCGTGCACGCCACTGAGGACGCGCGCTGAACGCGTTGCTTTGGCCCTAGCTTTATTCAAACTAACGGTACACGTCTAAATATATAACGAAATGGGTCAAAAGGTACACGCGCGAATTTACACAATAATAAAATAAAATATAAACAAAACCATGTCAGATCTAGAAACAACGCGACGCGGTACCTACTTAGATTAATTATAGGCTAGTGAACACATCAGAGTTTTTTTTATACTACTTGGAAGATGGTAGAAGGTCTGATCAATGAGCCAGCGCTTCAACCTGGGCTTGAATATGCTGACACTAGGAGCTTCAGTGACATGATAAGGCATCAGCGGTCTTACTGTCTCCGACACCGTGGCCATCCCGTCGCCATCCCGCCGCGCCATAGCCATCCGACATCACGGCACAAAAAACAAATATCTGCAGATCGTTCAAATATTTTTCCCGAGGCGGGAATCGAACCCGCAACCTCCTACGTCGCAGGCGAACCTTCGCCCGCCGCGCCACAGAGGTATTCATTGCTGGAGGAGAGCGTTAGCCGAGTCAGTAGAGAAAGTAATGGTGACGAAAAGCTCACCACTTGCCACGTCTATATTCCCACGATGGTGTTACCCACGGTGAAACGAGGCTTTTAGAGGCTCTGCCTACAGCCAACTTTTTTTAAACTGCTTTTTTTGACGGAACAAGCAGGTGGCCCACCTGATGTTAAGCGTTAACCTCTGCCCATGAACAATGCAATACCTCATAGGTCACGTCCCTATGTGGCTTTGCACTGCGCCCGCCACCCTGAGACATACCTAAAGATGAAAAGTCTCATGTGCCTGTAATTTCACACCGGCAACCATATACCCTACAAACCGGAACGCAGAAATGCGAGCATTACTGCTTTGCGGCAGGAATAGTTATGGTGGTAGTACCTCCCCGGATGAACTCTTTCACAAAAAAGCTCTACTACTTAAGTAAAGTGTGTATATGTTGTAAATAAAACTCCATACAAATGTTGTCACAATGCAGCGTGTCCCTGCTGTTAGTAAACCAATGTAAACAACAGCTATGCTTGTGACACCCGAATGCGCGTTGAGGACGAACACTGCCCCCCGAGATACAGTTTACTAGTTCGGAGGACAGTGAATGTCTATTAGGCATGCACCACGCACTGTGCTCAAAAGCATAGCTTTTGTCTTTCCTCAGAATAGTCAGATCGTCTGGAAGAAATCGTTTCATCGATAAGACCGCCTTTTGTCCGTGTTTTGGAATCATATTTATCGGATAGAGTTTTTAGAATAAGGTAAATTGAATGTTCTCGTGCGCAGGATACGAGTTCTTCGCCGGTAGCAGACACTGCTACAGGTTCAACGCGCAGGGAGTGCAGTGGCCCGCCGCGAAGGCAGCATGCGAGGCGGAGGGGGCGCGCCTCGCCGTGCCTAATAGCGCAGCTGAGGAGGGCTTCCTCGTGCAACTGTTCAAAAGATATCCTCCAGATATGCTAATCCTCGAAAGCAACAGAGTGGCGTCCGTCGGCATCTTCTGGGACCCGAGGTCAAGACAATGGACAACGGTTGATGGTGAGTTGTGTGCAGGACCTTTCTCACCAAGCGCTTGATGTTTCATACGTTGGAAATGGGACTTATAATATGTAGTAACTAGTATTTAATCTGTGCTTATTATAGAGCTCCCTATTCTCTATTTGTGACGACCTCTGTGGCGCGGCAGGCGAAGCTTGGCCTGCGACGCAGGAGGTTACGGGTTCGATTCCCGCCTCGGAACAAATATTTGTGCGATCGCTGATATTTGTTCAGGGTGTTCTGGGTATCTTCTATGTATAATAAAATTTCTATAAATTCAATATATTGTATTAAGTATATCAGTTATCTAGTACCCATAACACAAGCTCTGCTTAGCTTGGGGCTAGATAATGTTGTGTGAACTGTCCAGCATTATTTATTTATTTATTTATTTATTTATTTATTTATTTATTTACTACAGCTCGTTCACCGTAAGATGCCAAATGCTAATGCAGGTGCTTTGCGGTTGTAGTAGGTATGTACTTCCCCCCAGGAGGTACGCCATGCAAGAGAGCAGGCGAGGGATGTGGCGTTGAACATATGGGCTGAAGAGTTTGAGTCCGCACCGTACGGCCAGTGGACTATTAACGCCATACGCCCTGTGCTGAGGGAATGGGTGCACCGTAAACACGGTGTTCTCACTTTCAGAGTGACGCAGATGCTGTCCGGGCATGGTTGTTTCGGGCGGTATCTTCATAGAGTTGCAAGGAGAGAGGTAAATCAAGCCTGCCAGCACTGTGGTGCCCCCGAGGATACGGCAAAGCACACCTTAGAGGAGTGCAGTGCCTGGGCACCACAACGCCAGTCGCTAGAGATGATTGTCGGACAGGACCTCTCGTTGCCGAGTGTAGTAAACGCTATGCTCGACAGCGACAGAGCCTGGGATGCCATGGTTACCTTCTGCGAAGATGTTATCTTGCAGAAGGAGACATCGGAGCGGATCAGAGAGGAAGACCCTCAAGCTGATCCACTTCGCAGGCGGAGGACCGGAAGAAGGCGGCGGATATTCCTCCATCAACTTCCGCCCGATGGAGGTCAGCAGGGTTTGGGTTTGAGGGCACCCATCCCAGCATTGCAACGGCCTCCTGCGTCAACGGATGTCCTAAATACTCCAGGACATCCTTCCCCAAGTGTCTGGGAACGAGGTGTCCGCCTAAGGCGGACGATCACTGACAGGGCCGCGGTCGAATCCGACCGGGACCCCGTGACTCTGTCAAGTGCTGGTGCGCTGTCAAACGAATTGTCTGATGACGAGTGGTTTGACGACGCACTGGCACTAAGGTGAATTGAGGGAGTATCGGTGGGTTTTTAGTCGGTATGCTGTTGGTGCAAGCCAACAGAGAGCCCGACAGACCCCCTCAACTGTCCCTCTGGAGTTGAGGGACATGCGTAACAGCATTTTCCCATTGGAAAAAAAAAAAAAAAAAAGGTATGTACTTCCCCGCGCGAACTCGTTCACACAAAGCTCTACTGCTAGTAAAGTGCGCGTGTTCACTGTGTCGTCTCCTTGCAGGACAGAGCCTCGCGGAGGACGGACGCGTGAACTAGTTCACACAAAGCTCTACTGCTAGTAAAGTGCGCGTGTTCACTGTGTCGTCTCATTGCAGGACAGAGCCTCGCGGAGGACGGACGCGTGAACTAGTTCACACAAAGCTCTACTGCTAGTAAAGTGCGCGTGTTCACTGTGTCGTCTCCTTGCAGGACAGAGCCTCGCGGAGGACGGACGCGTGAACTAGTTCACACAAAGCTCTACTGCTAGTAAAGTGCGCGTGTTCACTGTGTCGTCTCCTTGCAGGACAGAGCCTCGCGGAGGACGGACGCGTGAACTAGTTCACACAAAGCTCTACTGCTAGTAAAGTGCGCGTGTTCACTGTGTCGTCTCCTTGCAGGACAGAGCCTCGCGGAGGACGGACGCGTGAACTAGTTCACACAAAGCTCTACTGCTAGTAAAGTTCGCGTGTTCACTGTGTCGTCTCCTTGCAGGACAGAGCCTCGCGGAGGACGGACGCGTGAACTAGTTCACACAAAGCTCTACTGCTAGTAAAGTGCGCGTGTTCACTGTGTCGTCTCCTTGCAGGACAGAGCCTCGCGGAGGACGGACGCGTGAACTAGTTCACACAAAGCTCTACTGCTAGTAAAGTTCGCGTGTTCACTGTGTCGTCTCCTTGCAGGACAGAGCCTCGCGGAGGACGGACGCGTGAACTAGTTCACACAAAGCTCTACTGCTAGTAAAGTGCGCGTGTTCACTGTGTCGTCTCCTTGCAGGACAGAGCCTCGCGGAGGACGGACGCGTGAACTAGTTCACACAAAGCTCTACTGCTAGTAAAGTTCGCGTGTTCACTGTGTCGTCTCCTTGCAGGACAGAGCCTCGCGGAGGACGGACGCGTGAACTAGTTCACACAAAGCTCTACTGCTAGTAAAGTTCGCGTGTTCACTGTGTCGTCTCCTTGCAGGACAGAGCCTCGCGGAGGACGGACGCGTGAACTAGTTCACACAAAGCTCTACTGCTAGTAAAGTGCGCGTGTTCACTGTGTCGTCTCATTGCAGGACAGAGCCTCGCGGAAGTCGGATACGTGCACTGGGATGAGGGTTCGCCATCAACAGATGAAGAATTCTTACGTACACTCCACTTCGTGCGCATGCATAGATTAGGCTTTATTCACCTCTGGCCATATGACTTGGACGCCGCGTTCATCTGATAGCAGCACGCGTGATGAATGATGATAAAATTACATAGGTACCCGTGTGTTGTTTAAATGTTGAATATATTAATGTAACTTACCTAATTTGTGACTTCAGTTCATGTTTTTTTTAATAAAATTATTACCTAGACTATGTTTTTTTAGGCTTTTTCATATAGGTACCACAGAACGGCTCAGGCCCCACCTGTATCCCACTAGTCCCAGCTCGCGCATGCTCGTCAGCACATTCATTACCGTCGACGCCTGCGTGTGCCGGAACCCATCTTAGAACAACTGTTCCTTAGTCCCAGAGAGTTCAACTATTTATTTATTTATACAACTAGTACGGCCTGGGCCAGTTACACTAATTTCTAATTAACAAAAGTTTATTTAACAGAATACATGATAAGTACATTAAAGATTGACATAGAGAAAAACATAATCAAAAATAATAATTAAACAATGACACAATCAATAAAAAAAACATATCATACTTAAATAAGTGAAAAAAAGACATAAATTTATAAATCAAAATCAAATTAATGTAAAAATAAAAAATAATAATAATAAAACCTAAACAATAACAATAAAAGCAAGAAATATATATTGTCAAAATGTCAGACATCCCTCTCACACATTCTCCTCGCATAACCCCAAGCACTCCGACAGGATCACCTTCCATCCGCCGACACATCACAATCACGATTTGCGTCCAGGAGGGCATTGAGCGCAGTGAGTGTACGCGGGATCGGAGAATGGGATGGGTGATTCATACACGCCTAACCTAACATACCTACTGTTGCCGATCTCTGAGATAATCCGCAATAAACCTGAGAAGAGCCGGAGCAAAACCCAAGATACTTAATTTTAACAGAAGTTTGTCTTTATTGATCCTATCGAAAGCTTTGCGGAAATCATAGTAGAGAACATCTTCCTGACGCCCATGGTCCAACCCTTCGACGAAAGCTTTGCGGAAATCAAAGTAGAGAACATCTTCCTGACGCCCATGGTCCAACCCTTCGACGAAAGCTTTGCGGAAATCAAAGTAGAGAACATCTTCCTGACGCCCATGGTCCAACCCTTCGACGAAAGCTTTGCGGAAATCAAAGTAGAGAACATCTTCCTGACGCCCATGGTCCAACCCTTCGACGAAAGCTTTGCGGAAATCAAAGTAGAGAACATCTTCCTGACGCCCATGGTCCAACCCTTCGACGAAAGCTTTGGTCGAAGGTCCAACCTATGTTCAATTTAACCCGGACTTATTTGTAAGATTCGTTGGTACCTATAAGATTTGTCCTGGCTGCTGGCTTATATTATTACTGGAAGAAAGCGTTAGCAGAGTCAATCGTGGAAAGCGATGGCGGCGATAAGCTCACTACTTGTCACGTCTTTTTCCCACGATGGTGTAACCCACGGTAAAAAGAGGCACATTTGAGGCTCCTGTCTACCATTTCGGGGAAAAAAAGTGTGTGTCTATGTATGTATGTATGTAATCGGCTCATTTTACTACTAAATCAAATTTCAATATTCATACATCAGAGGGCCAAGCACAGGTTTGTCTAAGTTTTTCATTTTGTATTCAGACTGTCGAATAATTGCGATATTTGTTTTTGTGTAGTTTTAATGAGTTTCTCGACAAGTCCGCTAGGGGCGCTAAGCATTTTCTGCACAAAAACGACATTTCGACTCGCATTTCAGTTTTCGTTCCAAATCACAAACGTGTACCTACTAGGTTCCCGTAGAGGCAGGTGTTGCATATCGATTTAAAACCTATTTGTAGCTGAACGGCTGGACCCTTGTTGAATAAATGATTATGAAAACGAGGTAACTTAACATAACGCGTGTGCTAACTGTACAGCGTCTCGACCACAGACCACGTATCAAGATACAAGCCGCTAACACGATTTGTTTAAAACTTAGCGTGCCGTTTTGTTTTGTACCTACCTACTGTGCTACGAAATACCTCCACTCGCACGGCTAGCTGATTTCGAAGGATTTTTGCAGTTCACTGGCGCAATTAGACATCTTTCTATTAACATCCGACGTGCTATCGCAAAGACCGCCCAGAGCGAACCCGGGGGCTACCCTTGACAACAGTTTCAATCCCAATCCCAACCCAGTTTGCACAAAATTTAGAACTCATGATCAAAATCGAGATTAAAATTTGAATCGTGTACGCGACCGACTTCGTGTGATGACTCTTGAAAGAACAACACGACGTAGGTGTGGCTACACACAACGCAATAAAACTTACATTTGAAACTAACTTGCATAATCCTTATTATTTCACTTAATTATTATTTATTTTCCCAAATATCTTGGATTCGAGTATAGTCGATATCGTTTAGTTCCTTAAAATTCCACCAGGTTCGCATCCAATGTTGTGGTAGACACATTTTTTTATCATGGGTATCGTAGCTAAACTGATGATATTTATGAGATACTATCAATTAAAACATGTGTGTTAAGTCTCCTAGTTCTCGCGAACTCAACTTTCGTTATCTGAAGAAGTGTCGATGAGCTGTAATGAGCGAAAAAACACCGTGTTAGTTACACCACTTATAACTCAAGAACGGGTGAACCGATTTGGGTGAAAATTGGTGGGGAGGTAGCTTAGAACCAGGATATTGACATAGGGGGGAGGAGTAGGAGGGGGGGTTCACCGGGGCTAGCCGTGCGAAGCGGGGGCGAGTCTCTAGTTATTGATAAAACTTTGTGTAACAATGACTTTTTTATTGATATGTTTGTAGTAGGTACGCTAGGGCCACGGCAGCTGCACTTGCGTGACGTCGAGCGCCAGTATGTCTGCGCGCGCGCCGAGCGCGTCGCGCAGCGAGGGCGCCGTGCGGCCGAGCTCGCCGTGCACCCACTCCTTCACGTACGTGCCCGCCTCCGTCTGCACGCGCACCACGAACAGCGCCGCGTGCTCTGCGGGGACAGAGAGAGAGCCAGCTTGTACTAGGAGAGCAGACGTTCAAAGGAGATGCATAACAGAAACACAATAGACTGCCAATCTCATACAAGAAAACGTGCATCGATGAATGATTGCCTACAATGACGCTAGATGTCGCTGTTTTGAATCTGCTATAAACGATTGAAATTATTTTTACATGTATTTCGAATAGATCGATAAAACATGTTTTGCGACCATAGTTTCATAATTCAAAAATAAATTAGAAATTTAAATGTTTATTTTTAAAGAGATTAGGTAATTGGTTTAATGCTGATTGAATGATTCCCAGGCTATTTGCCAGTGCTTTCTAGAATTAGCCTGGAATTTGTCCTTTTTTGAGTCACTTTTTCTTGTATGAGATTGGCAGTCTATTGTGTTTACTTAGTCTATGATAACAGACAACAGTCACATACATAGTGCTGATCCCACACTAGGATTCCGTGTCGTGTATCAGGAACTGAGTACCATGGTACCGGAACACCCAGACCCGGAACAAATATTTGCAGAACATACAAACATTTGTGTCGCAGCGGGATCGAGCCCGCCGCGCCACAGAGCTTGTCAGCGCGGTCATATCTGGCACAGTCTGCGCGTGTAGCGCCCTGCGGTCCACGATGTGCGCGCGCGCACGAGGTGTCATACCTGGCACGGCCTGCGCGTGCAGCGCGAGGAGCTTCCTGGGGCGCGCGAGGAGTGCCCGGCGGTGCAGCACGCGCACGCAGCAGCGTGCGCTGCACAATGTGTGCGCGCGCACGAAGTGTCATACCTGGCACGGCCTGCGCGTGCAGCGCGAGGAGCTTCCTGGGGTACGCGACAGCGCCCGGCGGTGCAGCACGCGCAGCGGCGTGCGCTGCACGATGTGTGCGCGCGCACGAAGTGTCATACCTGGCACGGCCTGCACGTGCAGCGCGAGGAGCTTCCTGGGGCGCGCGAGGAGTGCCCGGCGGTGCAGCACGCGCAGCGGCGTGCGCTGCACGATGTGTGCGCGTGCACGAGGTGTCATACCTGGCACGGCCTGCGCGTGCAGCGCGAGGAGCTTCCTGGGGCGCGCGAGGAGTGCCCGGCGGTGCAGCACGCGCAGCGGCGTGCGCTGCACGATGTGTGCGCGCGCACGAAGTGTCATACCTGGCACGGCCTGCGCGTGCAGCGCGAGGAGCTTCCTGGGGCGCGCGAGGAGTGCCCGGCGGTGCAGCACGCGCAGCGGCGTGCGCTGCACGATGTGTGCGCATGCACGAGGTGTCATACCTGGCACGGCCTGCGCGTGCAGCGCGAGGAGCTTCCTGGGGCGCGCGAGGAGTGCCCTGCGGTGCAGCACGCGCAGCGGCGTGCGCTGCACGATGTCGCCGTGCGCGCTGCTCCAGCTGTTCAGCCGCGCTATGTCGCGCGCGTGCACGCTCACCGGCGCGCCTGCGTCAGCGCCCTCGCTCTGGAACAGTACATTACGGTACAAGTGAGCTGAGTTGCAGTCCGAGCCACAGGCGAGGGCGTTCTAGAGCCGAGACCTGTATGACCGACGCTCACGAGTTTCATACGACGTTTTTCAACACATGCTCACACATCATTCACATCACATTCACACATTTGTTTCACATCATGCTCTACCGGTCCATATATGGGCTCTGGTTCAATAAATTTGATGAGTGACTTGGGAGACAGAACAATCGACAAAAGCTACGAAAGAAAATAGAATTCAAAAAAAAAACACACTTGCGAGAAAAATGGTAATTCTAGAGATAGATATTTGGCGGGAAAATCCCTTCTCGACCCTCGGGAGTCTCGATGACCCGAGAGGACACACACACACCACCACTCACATGCTTACAGGTGAACTTGAAGATTCCGGTGTCCACACCATCATCAGATCAGCTCACTGTCACCATAATATTAGTTATAGGAACATCAGACATCGGGACGAGTCTGAGTCAACTCAATTTGATGCCGGACAAGACAGGCAAACAGACGAACAAAAAGAGTGTGGCAAGGGTCTTCTTTTTTTTATCTTTGATAGACCTTTGTTTGAGCACGGTCTCACCTGTTGGTAAGTGACGATGTGGCCGAAGATGGAGCACAAAGGTCTAGAAGGCACCTATTCACTCTAGCCTTGAAGAGAAAAGATTATAGTTTTTAGGAAAGACAGACGACGGTAGTGTATTCCACTCCTTCGCAGTTCGCATTATAAAGGTAGAACTGAATGGTTTAGTGCGAATAGAGGGTATACTAATGAGGTAAGGATGCTACTGAGCCGTACGCCTGCTCGTCCTATGATGAAAAGGAGATGGTGAGATCAGATCGTGCAGTTCCTGGGAGCATTCCCGAAATGTAACCTATAGCAGAGGTCTACTCACGATGTCCTCTGCGGTGTGAGAAAGCTTGATGCAGAGCGCTTCGTAAGTCTTGTATTTACTCTCCTCGCCTTTCTTCAGCTCAGCCAGTTTCTCTCTGCGGACATTTTAACACTATGAATGAGTTTCTCTCAAGATATTTTTATCTCTGGGCAGATAAAAAACGAGGGCCTAAGAAATAAAAAAAAAAACTTTTTAAGCGCAGTTTTTGTCAAAGGTGTCTCGTATTTTTAACAGACTTCAAAAAAAGGAGAAGGTTAGGTTTTAATATACAAAAAAAACTAAACCTATATTGTCCCACTGTTGGGCAAAGGTCTCATACAAATTATTTCACTTGTCCCTGTCCTAAAATTTTAGTTTAAAAATTCAAAAGAAAAACCCCAACGTAATATACAGTGGTGGCCATATAATTAAGAACGCTGATATAAAGGGAAGATTTTTTCCAACTAAGATGCAAAACTAATTGTATGCATTTGTTTTTATTTCTCTCGGTATCGTAAAACATTTCCATATTACCACTGTATTCATTGATACACATGATTGGCTAAAAATCAATAGGCAAACTTTTTACACTACTTTTAAACAAAGTATTCCTTATTACTGGCTGGTCACGTAATTAAGAACGCTAAGTAGTTTATACCTTTATTCAAATTTAAATAGAAAACACTCAGTCGATTTGTTACTGTTTGTATAATTTTGGCGCCATTACGTGCTGTAAAAGATTAAAGGTGATTGCTTCTTTAGAAAAAACAATGGGAAAAAATAAAAAATGTGATAAATCTACAAGGGAAGTAACAATAAAACTTCGCCGGAAGAATTGGTCTTATAAAAAGATAGCCGACCATGTGCAATGATCAAAAACGATGGTTTTCCATGCTGTAAAGCATTTTGCTACGTATCAAACTACTTCGAATGTTCCACGTGTACCTAAACAGAGAAAAACAACTCCTCGAGATGACCGAAACATCGTTCGTATGGCAAAACAAAATCATTTTAAAGGGTCCAATGAGCTTAGAAAAGAATATTTTGGTGAAAACAACCCTTCAGCAATCTCAGCACGCACTATTCGAAGAAGTCTGGTAGAAGAAAAATTGCACGGTAGGATAGCAAGAAAGGTACCCATGTTAAAACTTTGCCACAGGCAAGCCCGGCTTGCATTTGCGAGAAAGTATGAAAACTGGACTGTGCAACAGGGGAAAAATTTTCTTTTTTCTGACGAGACGAAAATAAACAGAGTATGTTCTGATGGAAAACGATATGTACGACGTCCCCCGAATACAGCATTCGACCCAAAGTACACGAAAGTTACATTAAAGCACGGTGGTGGAAATGTGAAAATTTGGGGTTGCTTTTCTGGACATGGTGTAGGACCTGTAAAGTTGATAGAAGGTAACATGGATCAGTTCCAATACAAAATATACTGGAAGAAACAATGTTACCATACGCTGAAGACGTTCTACCGGTCATTTTGACATTCCAGCATGACAATGATCCAAAGCACACTGCACGCACCGTAAAGGAATTTCTTACAGCGCAATTAGTTTCTGTCGTAGACTGGCCTGCTAACAGTCCAGATCTAAACCCAATAGAGAATCTGTGGTTTGAAGTAAAGAAAAAGGTTTCAAATACAAAGTGTGGAAATTTAAGAGAGCTGTATGACGTTCTTTTAGAACAATGGAACTCTATTTCTCTTGCGAAATGTCAAAAATTAATAGAGTCAATGCCTCGCCAAGTAAAGCTGTAATTAAAAGCCGTGGATATGCTATTAACTATTAATTTTAGTTAAATATTTATTACATTTATTTTTATGTTTCCTGTGCTACATGATATTGTGATTTTTTAAATCTAAGTGTCATACAAAACAATTCCCGAGCAGTTAAATAAATCGTTCTTAATTATTTGTCCAGTTTCAGTACTATTTGAATGTGTTACTTTGATAAAATCAATAAAATGTGCAAAAAATAGTTAGCGATTTCATACTTTATTCTTAAGTCAGGTTGCTCTATTAATGTGACTATTATATAACATAACTAGTTGCTTCTCAGAAGGTACACATCTCTGTGTATGATACGATTTAAATAAAAAACTTCTAGAACTTCAAATCGTTCTTAATTATATGACCACAACTGTATATATATAATCGTTTATTTCAGACCAGAGATCCATATTGGGTTAGTAACACAAAAATAACTTAAATTATGTTGGTACAATAAATAACCTACAAATAAATCACTATAAACAAAATTTAAGTATCAAACCATACATTTTTTTTTCCTTGAAAACTGTAAGAACTCTTGTCAAAAACTAGAAAATTTCTAGAGCTCATTATAGACATGCTGTGATCCTATTGCACCTTAAAACCTACTTGCACACTAATTTAGAGATCGGCCCAAGCACCTCCATCCAGTGTCTCAGTGATACACGTCTTCAGCAACAACGGTCAGAAGGCTGTTGGAGCTCCCGCGCATGCGGCTCATCAGGGATGCAGTTCTTCTACGCATAATTGCAAAGAAGTCATCAGTGCGCGCGTCTGCAAACATCCCTGATGCAACGAGGCAGCCTCAACAACATCCTGAAACCGTTGTTGTACTGAATTCGCAGGGCATTGTAGGATTTCTGTGTATATTTAGCCCACAAACTGCACGTATAAAATGAGGTACAATACGCTTTAAATAATGTTATTTTTACTGGCGCTGTACAACGTGCAAATCTGCGAGCCAACATACCCTCACAGACTTTACCCTACGTTCTCTCTCCATATCCATATCATCTGACATGTCCTCGGTTACCCAGTTGCCCAAGTACTTAAAATGTTTGACCCAATTAAGAGGAGTCAAGCTTAACTGGCAAAACAGAGTAGCTTTTATTGCCAGCTTTAAAGAGTAAAAGTTCACTCTTTTTAACATTATACCTGAGCCCATGGGTCGCCGCATATGCCTCACAAATCCTCAGTAACAGTCTGAGAGCGTTGATTGATGGACTCAGCAGAAACATATCGTCTGCGTAGCTGATGTTATTAACGCTTACACCATGAATCGAGCATCCGACTTGGGATCCACTGAGTTCAACAATCAACCTATTGACGTACAGGTTAAAGAGCTTCGGCGAAGTTATCCCCCCCTGCCTCACCCCACAATTCAACCTGTGTTCATCTGAGTACGAGCCCGCCCATCTCACAGCATTACATCTGAGTACGAGCCCGCCCATCTCACAGCATTACATCTGAGTACGAGCCCGCCCATCTCACAGCATTACATCTGAGTACGAGCCCGCCCATCTCACAGCATTACATCTGAGTACGAGCCCGCCCATCTCACGGCATTACATCTGAGTACGAGCCCGCCCATCTCACAGCATTACATCTGAGTACGAGCCCGCCCATCTCACAGCATTACATCTGAGTACGAGCCCGCCCATCTCACAGCATTACATCTGAGTACGAGCCCGCCCATCTCACAGCATTACATCTGAGTACGAGCCCGCCCATCTCACAGCATTACATATGAGTACGAGCCCGCCCATCTCACAGCATTACATATGAGTACGAGCCCGCCCATCTCACAGCATTACATCTGAGTACGAGCCCGCCCATCTCACAGCATTACATATGAGTACGAGCCCGCCCATCTCACAGCATTACTTTGATGTTCATACCAAAATTTAAACACATAAACTAGTTCCTTTGGTATACTGGTGTCCGTTAAAAGCTTATGCCACAAAATGTCATAAGAAGCCAGGTCAAAAGCCTTTGACAAGTCCAAGAAGCAGGCATAGATCAATGTTTTTCTGCTGATGTAATATTGAACAGCATGTTTCAGACATACGATCGCAGCTTAACAAAGATAGTTTCAAAAGTTCATATGCTTTGTATTGAATTGTTGAGAAAAATCTAGATCCCGCCATCGACTTTTCCAATAAGTCATCTTAAACCTATTGAGATAGCGCTTTAAGGCGATATGTTAAAATACTGAATGGGCGGAGTCTAGCAAGAAAATAATAGTTGCAAGACAGTGACAGCGCTATTGCTCACTTGAATCCAAGAAGAGGTGAGGTATAGATTTCTGCCACTCGGAAGTAACTGACGTAAGCGACAAATAATAAAACTACGTTTTGCTTCTAAAGAAGCAAATATAAAAATAAATTATCTATAATTAATCTACGTAATGTGATTCCCTACTGAATAGTATAAAAAATATGCTTAATATTTTCTCTAGTCGAAGTAGGGACGTAAAATCGGCTTTAGGAGGGCCAATTTCAAACAAAAAAAAATATCGAGAAAAGTTTCACCAATCGTGTTTCTAGTCTATGATTTATTTAGATTACATCTTCAAGTAATTACTGTATTAACATCAAGTTTGTAACCTTTACTGTTACTGAGTGAGCGTGTAACGCAACCACTCCAAAATTCTAACATGGCGTCTTAAAAAGTTGTATTGTCTATTAAAAGACCGCGGATTGAGAAAAACTCTTAACAGAATTGCAGCTTGTTGCTACTCACTTTGTGACAGGTATCAGGCTGTGGACCGCCACCTTCCCGCTTGCTGAGATCTGGTCGCACGCGCGACTCAACTCGGCCGCTGTGAGGGCCCGACGCGGATCTGAAATCTACACACAATTATAATTAACACAGATTATACAGAGTGAGTCCGAAACTGTGAGAGTGAAGCGGTGCTAAAAGTAACAGGCTCCATTTTGAAAATAATAAGTTTTTTTTATACATCTATATATGACGGGACAAGCAGGTGGCCCACCTGATGTTAAGCGGTACCCTCTGTCTAAGAACAGTGCATTACCTCATAGGGCACGTCCACCTAGGACGCCCCCTATGTGGAAAGTCTCAAGTGCCTGAAATTTCACCAGCACCCTTATATACCCTTCAAACCGGAACACAGTAATGCGATCACTACTGCTTTGCGGCAGAAATAGGTATGGTGGTAGTACTTCCCCGGACGAACTGTTTCACAAAAAAGCTCTACCACTAATAAAAGTTCTCAATTTAAAAAATAAAAAAAACATTTCTGGTCGATTCGGCCCGATGAACTAAATATTGGCTAATGACTGAACAAAGCCCGTTTTTGTTTAAGGTGAATGCTAAAAATACCCTCTGGGTTTCTAAAATGTTGATATTTATGAGATAGTATCAGCTCTTCATCTGCCAGGCTGCACTCAAAGTCCTTAAAACAAAGCCAATATTGATCAGTGGTCGCCGAAGGGCTCCCAAATTACCGCTCCCTAAAACCAGAACTGTCTTTGTGCGCCGTTTCACTAAGTACCTTAACCCACGCATATTTAACAAGGTGACCGAATTCTGCGATCTCACTACCTGCAGCCAAAACGAAGCCAAAACAACTATCAGAAAATGGCTCAAATCTCTCACTTATGACGAGACTGAAAGACTGTTCTAACCTACCTTTAAAATGTTTAATGTTTTATTTATATTTTTCTTGCTGAGCTCATTTGTTTCTTTGACTCACGCATTATGTGTATTAGTAACTCAGTTGGTAACGAACGAGCAGCAAAGCTAACACAAACTACCATTATCTCTGACCAGGAAATTCAGGGTCACCAAGATACAGGCCTCGCCTAGTTTGGGACCCACTGTATAATGTCTCAAATTTGCATGTTTTTACTTTCTATTGTTATTTTTTAAAGATCACTGTTTGAAACCTGTGTTTGTTTCGAAATAAATTGATGTTATCTTATCTTATCTTAATTAAAACATGTGTGTTAAGTCTCCTAGCTCTCGCGAAATCAACTTTCGCTACCTGAAGTAGTGTTTTTTGAGCAAAAACCTATTGTTATTGCTGAACTGAACGATGTGCTATCCTCGTCTGTTTTGTATTCTAAAGGCGTATTTATTTTTAAATATATATTACGGAGGTCGTCCGTCCCAGACACCTGACTCACCTCTATCGCGAAGGGTCGTCCGTCCCAGACACCTGACTCACATCTATCGCGAAGGGTCGTCCGTCCCAGACACCTGACTCACCTCTATCGCGAAGGGTCGTCCGTCCCCCAGACACCTGACGTCCACGTCCTCGCGGCCCGCGGAGAGGAACTTCAAACGATGCTCTGCATCTTCAGCACTCAACCTGGAATCACACAACCACCAATCTATACGAGTATAATGATACTAAAACTGGGCCGAATCAGTAAATTCAATATTTTATTTAAATTCTTATTATTATTATTGATTTCAACTCAATAAAGATGCCAAAACCTATTTTTTTTTTCAAGAAAAATCAAAACGCTGATACTACTTGGCAGATGTTAATTAAATTTGGTATAATTATTCTATAAATTACACTAAGCGGGACGATCTTGTTAATTTTGAGGAGGTGGGAGACTGCCAAAGACAGGGACAAGTGGAAGAATTTGGGGAGACCTTTGCCTAGCAGTGGGACAATATAGGTTGAGGAAAAAAAAACATACGACAATAAAGATGAAAAGCACGTGTGCCTGTAATTTCACCGCCATCTATACCCTTCAAACCGGAACACAGCAATACAAGCACTACTGCTTTGCGGCAGAAATAGGAATGGTGTTGGTGGTTGTACTTCCCCGGACAAACTCTTTCACAAAAAAGGTCTACTACTACTAAACACCCCTCACACTGCCGACCTGCCTCATCATTTTGCACTTTCCCAATAATATTTTTGTATTTAAGTGTTTGTTCTGACATACTAACATATTTTTTTATTGCTATTTCCCCCATAGTTTAGTAATGTTCGTGGCTTCACCTAGCTAGGCCCTGCCTGAAAACCAGCGCTGCACTAAACCTAGGTCTGGTGCAGTTTATTCTGAGACAGGGACCTATTTGACCCCACACTACACACATCCATGCCTTCCTATCTACCTAACTACAAGTTTTTTACTGAAACGTTTAGTAGGAATAGAGGGTATACTAATGAATGAGGTAAGGATGGTACCGATCCATGCGTCTGCTCGTCCTATGATGGAAAGGAGATGGTAGGATCAGATCATGCAGTTCCTGGGAGCATTCCCAGAAATGTAACCTATAGAAGAACGAAAGGCATGCGACTTTAAGGCGGTGGTCGAGACTCTGGATCTGCCCGTTTGCACTAAACATAAGGTTAGGCTTGCCCTAGTTAAGATACACCTAAGCCTACCAACAGCCTAGCCTAAGTGGACTAAGGAATGGCTTACAGTTAGTGCAAGCAAATTTATCGTTAGGAGTAGTCTAAACAAGTTAGGAAAGAACTTAGGCGATTCTTATGTTTAGTACAAATGGGTGTTAGTCTCCGCCATATGTTGCTCACCTATAAGCCTGAAAGCTCTACGTTCGATCGAGTCCAGGGCAGCAAGCTGGTGTTTGGCCGAGCCATCCCAAACGTGGCAGCAGTACTCCATACGGACTTGTGCTTTATTAATAAACGAACGTTCTTTGTCCACTCACTCATAGATATCGGCTATAGGCTTGAATATGATCTCCTGTACTGAGGACTCCATCATTCGCTCGCCGTGCAGCACCCACGGGCTCTGAGACAGCTCCCGACTCAGTTTGATGTACCTACGGAACAAGTACAAGTAGTTTATTTAGGCTACTCCCATAGTGTTATCTCATACTGTGGGGGAAGGCAGCAGATATCCAAGCGATATTTCTTTTACAATATCTGTACTTTTTTTTTTTTACATTTATAAACCTTTGTATGACCACGATCTCACCTGTTGGTAAGTGACGATGTGGCCGAAGAAGAAGCACAAAGGTCTAGAAGGCACCTATTCACTCTAGCCTTGAAGAGACCCAGATTATAATTATCAGGAAAGACAGACGACGGTAGTGTATTCCACTCCTTAGCAGTTCGGATTATAAAGGTAGAACTGAAACGTTTTGTGCAAATAGAAGGTATACCAATGAGGTAAGGATGGTACTGAGCCGAAGGCCTGCTCGTCCTATGATGAAAAGGAGATGGTGGGATCAGATCGTGCAGTTCCTGGGAGCATTCCCCGAAATGTAACCTATAGAAGATCGGCGGACCCTTACGGCGGTGCTCGAGACTCTGGATCTTAGTCTCCGCCATATGTTGCTCACCTATAAGCCTGAAAGCTCTACGTTCGATCGAGTCCAAGGCAGCAAGCTGGTGTTTGGCCGAGCCATCCCAAACATGGCAGCAGTACTCCATACCAGCCCGGACTTGTACTTACCAGCGAAAACTTAGAGACTTACAGAAGGCTCCTGCGCCAGTAGAAGACTAGACTGGATAAGATGGATCCTGTTTGAAAGATTCGTTGGTATAAGATTTGTCCTGGCTGCTAGCTTATTATGGAATGTGTTGGTAGAAAGCGTTAGTCGAGTCAGTCGAGGGAAGGGTGCATGCAACCCACTGTGAAGAGGCCCATTTGAGGCTCTGCCTACCTCCCATCGGAGAAAAAGGCGTGTGTACGAAAGGTGTGTGTGTGTGTGTGTGTGTGTGTGTGTGTGTGTGTGTGTGTGTATGTGTGTATATGTATGTATTTCAACTGATATCCTCATGTGTATGCGTGTGCTGACTCACCTCCCGCCGAGGTAGATGGGCGCGTGGCTCGCCTCCACGCTGACGCAGCGCGCCCCGCTCTGCGGCGGCGGTATCCGCGCGCCCCACTTGCAGATCTCGTGGAGCGTCTCCAGCGCGATACCTGTGATATCATAGCACGGTATTCATCATCACCACCAGCCTAAACAACTCAGCCTCGTCCATAGAACGCCATTAAGAACGGCCTCCATCCACCGAATAACACAGTATTACTGTGTATCAATAGTCTCGAGCACCGCCGTAAGGTAGCATGCCTTTCGATCTTCTATAGGTTACATTTCGGGGAATGCTCCCAGGAACTGCATGATCAGATCCCACCATCTCCTTTTCATCATAGGACGAGCAGACGTACGGCTCGGTACCATCCTTACCTCGATAGACTTCAGCTCGGAAGTAACTGACGTAAGCGACTAATGATAAAACGTTGTTTTGCTTTTAAAGTAGCAACTATAAAAATAACAATCTTCAATTAATCTACGTAATGTGATTACCTACTGAATAGTATAAAAAATTACGCTTAATATTATCTCTAATCGAAGGAGGGACCTAAAACGGGTTTTAGGAGGACCAATTTAAAAAAACGCTAAAGAGAAAAGTTTCACCAATCGTGTTTCTAGTCTATGATTTATTTAGATTACAGCCTCAAGTAATTACTGTATTAACATCAAGTTTGTAACCTTTACTGTTACTGAGTGAGCATGTAACGCAACGACTCCAAAATGTTAACATATCCTCTTAAGCTTTTATATAGATATACATAATATTAGATAGATGGGTTTTAGTAGTAGTAGTAGTAGAGCTTTTTTGTGAAAGAGTTCGTCCGGGGAAGTACTACCACCATACCTATTTCTGCCGCAAACCGGTAGTACTCGCATTTAGTGTTTCGGTTTTAAGGGGGTGCCGGTGAAATTACAGGCACATGAGACTTTCGATCCTTGTCTCAGGGTGGCGGGCGCAGTGCAATGCCACATAGGGCACGTCCTAGGTGAACGTGACCTATGAGGTAATGCACTGTTCATAGGCAGAGGTTACCGCTTAACATCAGGTGGGCCATCTGCTTGTTCCGTCATCTAAAGTTGTATAAATAAACCGACTAAGTGCGAGTCGGACTCGCGCACCGAGGGTTCCGTGCAAACCTGTAGGTATATAAGTAAAAGTTATGGTATATTTATTGCAAAATGAAATCATCATGAGGGAAGGGGTCGTAAGTTTAAAATTATTAAAAATATTTTTATATACATAATATGTGGTAACTAAATATTTATGCTTTTCGCAATTTTTCCATTATCTGTGCTATAAGACGTTGCTTTGTACCAAATTTCAAGATTCTGAGTTCACGGGAAGTACCCTGTAGATAGATAGATAGATAGAAAATTATTTATTGCACAGGACAAAGAAGCAGTAAATTGGCGAACTTAATGCTAATTAGCATTTTCTTCCAGCTAACCTTTGTGTAATGTAGAGTGGGTGGTAGTGCAAATAGTTATAGGCGAGATTAAATGATTAACCGACGATTAGTCATTGAATGATTAATGACGACCCCTGTGGCGCGGCGGGCGAAGCTTGGCCTTTGACGCAGGAGGTTGCGGGTTCGATTCCCGCCTCGGAACAAATATTTGTGCGACCGCAGATATTTGTTCAGGGTGTTCTGGGTATTTTCTATGTATAATAAAAAATATCTATCTATGTATAATATTGTATTAAGTATATCAGTTATCTAGTACCCATAACACAAGCTCTGCTTAGCTTGGGGCTAGATAATGTTGAGTGAACTGTCCAGCAATATTTATTTATTTATTTATTAACATTTAAATACCTACTTTTTTTTTATACTACTTGGATGACGGGACAAGCAAGTAGCCCACGTGATGTTAAATGGTACCCTCTGCCTATGAACAGTGCATAACCTCATAGGTCACGTCCACCTAGGACGCACCCTATGTGGCATTGCACTGCGCCCGCCACCCTGAGACATAAAGATGAAAAGTGTCATGTGCCTGTAATTTCACTGACACCCTTACCCTTCAAACCGGAACACAGCAATGCGAGTACTACTGCTTTGCAGCAGAAATAGGTAACTACTCTAAATAACTAGCTATATAAATACCTAACCTACCCTGTAGGTTTTGATTCCGGCCTATAATGGTTCCGTATAACCTTTTGAGGTACGGAACCCTAAAAAGAAAGGAAGATGGTTACCGTCGAGCGCGCGGTCGAGCAGACAGCGCGTGACGGGCACGCCCACGCGCTGACGGCGCTGACGGTGCCGCAGCTGATCAGGCGACGGCGAGAATACTTCGCACTCCTGCAACACGCGACGCAACACAACATAACACCCAACAGTCACACACATATGCATAGTATACAAGCAGCACCCCGCGGTTTCACCCACGTAAGTCTCGATCCCGTGGGAATATCGGGATAAAAATGTGCCTATGTGTTATTCCAGGAGTCCAGTTATCTCCATTCCAAATTTCATCCAAATCCATCCAGTAGTTTTTACGTGAGAGAGTAACAAAGGTACATCCATCCATACAAACTTTCGCGTTTATAATATTAGTAGGAAGGGAAGTAGGATAGTATTATATATAGTAGTGTATAGTATATAGTTTTAGTAGTAGTAGAGCTTTTTTGTGAAGGAATTCGTCCTGGGAAGTACTACCACCATACCTATTTCTGCCGCAAAGTATTAGTGCTCGCATTGCTGTGTTCCGGTTTGAAGGGTAAGGGTGCCGGTGAAATTACAGGCACATGAGACTTTTCATCTTTGTCTCAGGGTGACGGGCGCAGTGCAATGCCAAATAGGGCGCGTCCTAGGTGGATGTGACCTATGAGGTAATGCACTGTTCATAGGCAGAGGTTACCGCTTAACATCATTTGGGCCATCTGCTTCTTCCGTAATACAAGTAGTATAAAAAAAACACATAGTCCTGACCCCACACTAGGATCCCCCGTGTCGTGTGTATCAGGAACTACGAGCACCAAGTACCACAACACAGACACGGAACTTTTCACTTAAGGCGCGATAGGTTGTCAAATGTCTCTAGAATTTTAAAGTTTTTGATAAGATTTTTCATAGTTTTCTATGAAGAAAAAAATATATGATATTCTTGAGCTTTTTATATAGTTAAATCAATATTTCAATACAATATTTGAATTACTTCACTCGATAAAAAAAAATAACAAAGTTACCTCCTTTTTAAAATTGAAATGCTATTTTTCACTCACTTCTCTCACGTTTTAATTTTTGAAACATTTGGTTACATGTTAGTTATTATTTGAGTTAGTGAATTCATCAACAAAATTAAACAAAACTTTGAACGACTTTTTTATATAATTTTTTTATACATAAAAACACGGTATCAGAGCGTGCGCTCGCCTTCTTCGCCTCATACAAAAATGTTCGTTGAACCTATAGCGCCTTAAAACGGGATATTAACCATCATTTTAAATTTTATTTATTCCCGATATTTCGGCACAGTTGCATGCGCCATGATCACGGTAGAACTAACTAAAGTATTTGCGAAAGAGACTTCAGGCGAATGGGACTTCTATGAGATGGAACTGTTTACGAAATTGACTTCTTTTAAAAGACCTTTCTTCTTTTCTTTTTTTCCTTTACTTTTAAGGAAAGGAAAGGGACTTCACTGCCAGTTCACACAACATTATCTAGCCCCAAGCTAAGCAGAGCTTGTGTTTTGGGTACTAGATAACTGATATACTTAATACAATACATTACATAGATAGATATTTTTTATTATACATAGAAAATACCCAGAACACCCTGAACCCCATCTGCAGTTTTTTTGTAAATATACTACTTGGACTGACGGGTCAAGCAGATGGCCCACCTGATGTTAAGTGGTACCATCTGCCTATGAACAGTGCATTACCTCATAGGTCACGGCCACCTAGGACGCGCCCTATGTGGCATTGCACTGCGCCCGCCACCCTGAGACATAAAGATGAAAATTCTCATGTTCCTGTAATTTCACCGGCACCCTTACCCTTCAAACCGGAACACAGCAATGCGAGCATTACTGCTTTGCGGCAGAAATAGGTATGGTGGTTGTACTTCCCCGGACGAACTCTTTCACAAAAAAGCTCTACTACTAGTAAAATCGTACAAATATTTGTTCCGAGGCGGTAATTGAACTCGCAACCTCCTGCATCGCAGGCGAACCTTCGCCCGCCGCGCCACAGAGTTCGTCACATAAGGAACTATATGCGAAAGTGGTGACGACGTGACATTTTGCAAACGGGACCTTCCACGCCTCAACCAATCAGACACCCTCCCTCCTCCTTCACTGTGGCGCGGCGGGCGAAGCTTAGCCTGCGACACAGGAGGTTGCGGGTTCGATTCCCGCCTCGGAACAAATATTTGTGCGACCGCAGATACTTGTTCAGGGTGTTCTGGGTATTGTCTATGCATAATAAAAATATCTATCTATGTAATATATTGTATTAATTATATCAGTTATCTAGTATCCATAACACAAACTCTGCTTAGCTTGGGGCTAGATAATGTTGTGTGAACTATCCAGCATTATTTATGTTTATTTATTTCGACTCCATCGCGTTTCGAACGTAGTTATTGAATCCTCTTTGGTTTTGAACGCAGACTGACGTAGATTGGCAACATAGATAGATAGATAGATGAACACTTTATTGTAACAAGGAAAATATCACAAAATAAACATAAACAATTAGTACACTACAATGGGCGGCCTTATCGCTGAGAGAGATTTCTCCCAGGCAACCTTTGGATGGACAGAAATTAGCTAAGCAGAACAGACCAGATCAGACGATCAATCTGGATCGCCAACATTGATTTCAAAAAATCTAGATATTTTCTGATCCAACATCGCGATCCGTCATCTAACACGACAGTCAATCTGGATCGAGACCACTGATCCCGACCAAGGATCGCGATCTGGATTGAGTGTGTAATGGCTGCCTCACGCCTCAACCAATCAAGTCCACTCACCAGACCATCATCCGCATACTCCATGTTGAGCGTGATCATGAGAGGGGTCACGGCGCCCGAGTCCAGGGTCTGCGAGATGTGCGACGCGAGGCGCGGCCCGAAGGACCACTTCCACGCCTCCTTCAGCGGAGTCACCGAGTCTGGAAGAAGCTCTTGCATGTTTATGAGCTCCTGGTACCTGCTACATATTGTTTATGATCTCCTGGTACCTGCTACATATTGTTTATGATCTCCTGGTACCTGGTACATATCGTCTCGTCCATATACCACAGAGCCTCAAGACGATAGTCTATATCAGTGCGTGTGGCCAGTGATGAGTTACGGCACTGAGATTCGCTAACAATTGGTATTAAAATTAAGGCTGCACTGCAGTGCACGTGTTGAAACTCTATTCAGTGCAGGTTTTCACACCCTAGTCAGTGCACCCAGGTGATCTAACCCAGGTGTTTTTTTTAATCAGAAATGTGGAGTTCATGTAAAACGGGATAGAAATGCCAGGTAAATAAATAAATAATGCTAGACAGTTCACACAACATTATCTAGCCCCAAGCTAAGCATGAGCTTGTGTTATGGTTACTGGATATTTTTATTATACATAGAAAATACCCAGAACACCCTGAACAAATATCTGCAGATCGCACATATATTTGTTCCTAGGCGGGAATCGAACCCGCAACCTCCTGCGTCGCAGGCTAGCTTTCGGCGGCTGCGCCACAGAGGTCGTAATTAAGTCTAATAAACCGTTGTTGCAAGGACGCTTCGCTCGCTCGGTCAACTAATTCGAGATCATGATCGTCGAAAATATGAGCTTACTTAAGGTGGTTGCTCTCGCTTGTTTTTTTAAATTTATTTTTTATTGTACTTGATTGACGGAACAAGCACATGGCCCACCTGATGTTAAGTGGTAACCTCTGCCTATGGACAGTGCATTACCTCATAGGTCACGTCCACCTATGACGCGCCCTATGTGGCATTGCACAGCGCCCGCCACCCTGAGACATAAAAATGAAAAGTCTCATGTGCCTGTAATTTCACCGGCACCCTTACCCTTCAAACCAGAGCCCAGCAATGCGAGCACTACTGCTTTATGACCTAACACACAAGTTTTAATTTATAGTATCACATAAATATCATTAGTTTACGATTGTGCTTGAAACAAAAAAACACTGTAAAAACCATTGAAGCACAATCGTAATGATATTTATGTGATACTATAAATTAAAACTTGTGTGTTAGGTCATATAATTACCGGCAACATAGTTTTCGCTATCTGAAGAAGTGATGATGATCTGTGATGAGCAAAAAACACGAAAAAAATAGAATTTCGCGCCACAAACGAAAATGACTACCTTAAATTTAACTGAAATACATGAACCATCGGGGATGTACCTCCAAACTCACCACTATCAAACAACGGGAACATCGCCGAAGGGGTCCTGAAGCTGTGGTGTGAGGACGAGCCTTCACTTGAGTGGCTACGCAGTGTTATCGCGAAACTACCGGTAGCTACATGTCCGAAGCTGAAGGTGATTAGGCAGAGCGACATCACCAAGAGAGTAAGGGCGGCTCTGTTCATTCCCGACTGCACCAACACGTTGGAGGACACTAGTCTTGTTTTGGCAGAACAGAACAAATGGGCCCAAATCAAAACATGGACGGTGTACAGTCACAGCATGCAGAAGGACGACATCCTCCTCCTGAAGCTTGGGATACCTGAGGGGTTGGTTCCCGAGCTCTTGGCGAGAGAGCGAAGACTGGCCCATAACTTAGGGAGCGTGTACGTCCGCAGAGGACGGGAGTCTGCAGGACGTACCCCCCGAGCCCAAGCAGTCTTTGGAGTCGAGATCAGCAACGGAACCGCAACCACGTCCCAGTGGTGTGCAAGCGCCCGTACTATCGCAAGCAGAGTCATTACACTCGTCGCCCATACCGTCGGGCTCTAAGCCGATGGAGGTGATGTGTGGAGAGTCGGACCTGCTGGATAGTTCGGAGGAAGAGGAGGAGGTGAAGGTTAGCCAATATGATGGTGACCCAAGCTGCCTCCTCTAATAACTATAACATAGTCCAATGCAACCTCTAGCACAGCCTCACTGCAACGGCTAACCTGCGCAGAGTTCTGGAGAAAGACAACATGACCATAGCCTTGATCCAGGAGCCGTGGATCAGGGCAGGGCGTGTGTGTGGTCTTGGCAGCTTAGGGGGTAAGTTACTGTATGATAACACTTGTAGCAATCCACGTGTGTGCATTTATGTACCACGTGCCCTAACAACTGTGCCCCTTACCGAGTTCTGTTTCAGGGATTTGGTAACAGCCAGAATCCGAGGCAGTTTCGGTGGGGAGTTCGAGGACGTCATGGTAGCATCGGCGTACATGCCAGCTGATGAGCCCATCCCATCAAATGATGTCACGGATTTGGTAAGGCATTGCGAATTACAAAACTCTAAACTAATTACTTCAGCAGATACCAACGCACATCACCCTCTTTGGGGGATGCTCGTGTCAAACAGCAGAGGTGATGATCTGGTAAATTACCTATTTACTACATCTCTCTCTATTGCTAACAGGGGTGCTGAGCCAACCTTTGTAACAAGGCGGTTCCGCACCATAATTGATCTCACCATGGTGACAGACGACTGCTCCAGATACATACAGAACTGGAGGGTATCTGCAGAGTCATCCTGCTCGGATCATAGGTGGATCAGGTATGAACTGGAATTGAGCACAGCACAGACAGCACCATCCCGCAACCCACGGAGGACTGATAAGGTAAAGTTTGTTAACTCCTTAGAACAGCGCCTCGGGGACATAGCGGGACAAGTCATGACTAGCACATCCGCAATTGAGACTGCGGTTGTTCACATTACCACAAGCCTGACTAAGAGCTTCGAGGAGGCCTGCCCTCTCACAGGGGCACGTGGAATCGTTAGAGGAAACAAAGGCTGGTCCGAAGACTTAGAAAGACATAAAGGTAAGGTACGAAAATTATTTAACAGAGCAATGAACACGTACGACGACTCGGATTGGGACAAATACAGATCTGCCCGTGCGGAGTACAAGAAACGCATCCGGAGGAATGGTCGTAAAAAATGGCAAAAGTATTGTACAAGCATTGAATCTGATTCCCAAGCGAACAGAGTGAGGAAAATCCTCGCGACTGACTCTAATCGTGAGATAGGTTCTTTAAAAAAGACAGACGAAACTTACACTAAAACGACAACTGAAACGCATGAACTATTACTACAGACTCATTTTCCGGGGTGTCTTTTAGACCAAGAAACTAGTTGGCACGATGCCAGTGGTATAGGGTCGGCATCTGAAACAGACTGGGCAGTCGCACGGTTGATAGTTACCGTAGAAAAAGTAAACTGGGCAATAAACACATTTCAACCGTATAAGTCCCCTGGTATAGACGGAATTTTTCCGGGCCTTCTTCAGTGGGGTAGGCTACATCTCATCGAGACGCTCACAGTCGTCTTCAGGGCTTGTCTTGCCTTTCGCTATGTACCGCTAAGCTGGAGAGAGGTCAGGGTTATATTCATACCTAACCCGGGGAGAAGTGACTATACTGAAGCTAAAGCCTTTAGACCGATTAGCCTCACTTCCTTTCTTCTAAAAACTTTGGAAAGATTGTGCGATCGGTACATAAGGGATTACACTTTAATATCCACACCACTACATCCACAGCAACACGCCTATAGCTCGGGTAAATCAACAGAATCAGCACTACACACTGTGGTTAGCAGAGTGGAAAAAGACATAAAGAACAGAACACTCTGTCTGGCTGCCTTTATTGACATAGAAGGCGCTTTTGACAAGACTAACTTTAGCAGCATCAGCGCAGCGTTACAGAGACATAGGGTAGCTCCGACACTGGCGGATTGGATCGTTGGCATGCTCAAACTTAGGGCGGTACGTGTCGACCTACTGGGTGAGACCAGAGCAGTGGTGGCGAGGGGATGTCCCCAGGGAGGTGTCTTGTCGCCGCTACTGTGGAACATGGTTGCCAATGATCTAATAACCAGACTTAACGCCCAACGTTTCTTCACGGTAGGCTACGCGGACGACCTTGCTATTCTGATATCGGGTCATTTTGCTAGTGTGGCGTGTAATATCTTGAATAGTGCACTTAGGGTCGTCGAGGAGTGGTGCACAGAGTACGGATTGACCGTGAATCCAACTAAAACAGAGCTAGTAATGTTCACTAATAAGCGTAACCTAGGTGCCTATAGGGTGCCTAGTCTCTTTGGTACGCAGTTGCACTTTTCCAATGAGGTTAAATATCTGAGTACTAGCGGCTCGCCCCGGCTTCGCACGGGTAGCTCCCGGTGAAAAACAGCCCGCCCGCGATATTTTATTACTTATAATTTCTCCCGTTTTTTACACATTTACCACTATATCTTTGCTCCTATTGGTCGTAGCGTGATGTTATATAGCCTATAGCCTTCCTCGATAACTGGACTATCCAACACAAAAGGAATTATTCAATTCGAACCAGTAGTTTCGGAGATTAGCGCGTTCAAACAAACAAACAAACAAACAAACAAACTCTTCAGCTTTATAATATTAGTATAGATAACTTTGAATAGTAAACTGAACTGGGCGAAACATCTAGACAACAAAATAAAGAAGGCCACGATATCATTCTGGCAATGTCGCAGAATGGTGGGCAAAACATGGGGTCTTAGCCCAAAGATAACCCTATGGCTTTATAGCACGGTGATTAGACCTTCGGTAACATATGGTGCTCTAGTTTGGTGGCCCAGAACCAAACAGAGTACTATTATTAGTAAATTGCAAAAGTTCCAGAGATTGGCATGTGTGGCGACTACGGGTATTATGAGAACGGCCCCAACGGCTGCCCTTGAAGCCTTAATAGGCCTGACCCCGCTGCATTTACACGTGCAACAGGAGGCAGCAGCCGCTGCCTACAGACTCAGGGCTTTAAATCTACTAATGCATGACACACGGGCCATCCACACTACCATCATAGACGAGTTCGCGGTTGGTTATCCACTGTTACTCTCCATTTATGATAGGGTACCCAAAAAACACATTCTCTAAGAGCTTCACTGTACAATTACACGAAGAGCCCAGTGACAGCTCGAACACTCACGAACTTAGAATATATACAGATGGCTCTAAGATGAAAGCAGGAACCGGAGCGGGTACGTTATGGAAGATCTGAACATTCACTCGTCAGCGGCTTTGGGGGTGTGGAATTCCATCTTCCAAGCGGAATGCGTAGGCATAATCCAGGCTGCTCACGCAGTGCTACGTAGGAAGGTAACTGACTTTAACATCAGGATACTCTCTGACAGCGCTGCGGTACTACGAGCCCTGCAGAAAAGCGAACATACATCAGGGTTGACCATTCAGTGTCATAACCTGCTGGAAGAAGTAAGTAAGTCAAACAACATAACCTTGCAATGGATCAAGGGGCATAGTGGCTCCAGAGGTAACGATGGGGCTGATGAACTGGCCAGGAGAGGCTCGGAATTGCTACCAGCAGGACCGGAGCCCATTTTACCCCTGCCATTTAGCCAGATACGCTCCTGGATCCGTAAACGTACTGTCAATCTACACCAAGAGCTATGGGAAAATTTATCGGATTGTAGGCAGTCAAAGGAGGCGTTTCCGGACCTGAATCCGAAATACTCCCGTAAACTCCTCAATCTGAAGCGTGACAAGCTACGGCTGATTGTCGGGATTGTCACGGGTCACTGTGCTCTTAATAAACATTTATTTACTCTGGGTATTACAGATAGCCCCCTATGTAGAGGCTGTCTAGTAGCTGATGAGACGCCAGCGCATGTACTCCTGGAGTGCAGCAGCGTGGCGTCCCAGAGAAAAGCATACCTCGGGACACCGAGGACGCCCAGGCAGGCCTGCACCAGCATTGGCGAGCTGCTAGCCTTCCTGGAGGACATCGGGTGGCTGGACTAGCAGCCTCCACCCATCACGCAAAAAGGGCCCGTTGGTGGCCTAGTTGCGGAGAAGAGTCTGCTCTAAAAGTACAAGTACAAGTACAACGGGAACATTTCAGTAAGTTTCAGCACCACGGCTTTCTCCCTGATGATGGTAGCCATGGGAGCGGCAGCCCGCACGCAAACGTGTTAGTGTCATACCTGGAATACAAACTCACCACTATCAAACAACGAGAACATTTCAGTCAGTTTCAGCACCACGGCTTTCTCCCTGATGATGGTAGCCATGGGAGCGGACAGCGCGCACGCAAACGTGTTAGTGTCATACCTGGAATACAAACTCACCACTATCAAACAACGGGAACATTTCAGTCAGTTTCAGCACCACGGCTTTCTCCCTGATGATGGTAGCCATGGGAGCGGACAGCGCGCACGCAAACGTGTTAGTGTCATACCTGGAATACAAACTCACCACTATCAAACAACGGGAACATTTCAGTTAGTTTCAGCACCACGGCTTTCTCCCTGATGATGGTAGCCATGGGAGCGGACAGCGCGCACGCAAACGTGTTAGTGTCATACCTGGAATACAAACTCACCACTATCAAACAACGGGAACATTTCAGTCAGTTTCAGCACCACGGCTTTCTCCCTTATGATGGTAGCCATGGGAGCGGACAGCGCGCACGCAAACGTGTTAGTGTCATACCTGGAATACAATGTGACACTCAACAGTCGTTGTATTAACACGACAAATAAAAATAAACTGAATATTCCCAAATTTCGGTCTCTTATGGGGTATTCTGTTAAGGATAAACTTCCAGAAAGTGCTTCTAAATTTTAAATTCGAAGATTTAAATCATAAACAATAATCTACTACTAGTTTTTTTTTACAATGAACCATAAATAATTTTATCAAAATTCAGCCAAAACTTTGATAACACACATGCATAGCAAACTAATTCCTACTATACAGTTAATAATACCGGACAGTTTACACAACATTATCTAGCCCCAAGCTAAGCAGAGCTTGTGTTATGGGTACTAGATAACTGATATACTTAATACATACATACACAGATACATACATATTACATACATAGATATTTTTATCATACACCAGCGATTCGTCTCGGCTTCGCACGGGTAGTTTCAGGATTAAACCGCCCCCCCCTCCAATCCCCTCCCCTGGGAGCCTATGTCACTCAGGGTGCATGTAGCTTACTAGTGGTGAAAGCATTTTTTTAATCAGCACAGTAGTTTTTGAGTTTATTCATTTCAAACATACATACACACAAAAATACAAATCTTTCCTCTTTATAATATTAATGTAGATAGAAAATACCCAGAACACATGAACAAATATCTGCAGATCATACAAATATTTGTTACGAGGAGGGAATCAAACCCACAACCTTCTGCGTTGCAGGTGAACCTTCACTGGCCGCCCCAGAGGTCGTCAAAGTTTGTACTGTACTTACTTTTTCTTATCTACAATCTCTTTGGTCATGGCGAGGCACTCTGGCCAGGTATCTTCCTGCAGGATACCGAGGCAGGTGACACAGACATCACTGGTTTTAGCTCTCTTGGCCGGAGTACCATTGATTTCCACGTCTTCTACAATTTCAGAGTTCTTACATTCTTTAGACTCAGCGGATGTATCTGTTCTAGGGTCCGTGTATGATTCTGTGTTCTGAAATTAACAAAATAAGTATCTAAGTAAGGTTATGTTTACTTTCTTTTTCTGTTCTTCATCTCATTTACAAATAAACCGGTCTGGGGGGGGGGGACCGGAATTATGTGCGACTCGTCGCCTTGAAAAGGGCAGAATACCCACTAAAACCACTCCGGTGTTCCTCTCGCGCCATGTTTGCCAGACTACGGGAACGAAAACTTTATGGTTATGTTTACCTATCTGTTATAATAGGCTAGTTTATTTTTATTTATATGCATGGATTGGAATTAGTCGACGCATACGAATATATTTAAATTATTAACACATTGGATAGAAAGCTATCGATTTATGCAAAAACAACGGTAAACTTACTTCGTCAATGAATTGTCGCGTATTCCCGAAAATTGTTGGCTTTCTTAGTGCACAGTACCGGACGCAACAAGCATCGCAACATCCTATTTCCCTACAAGTCTTAATTATCGCTTTGTGATCCATAATTCAGCGAGATTTTAATTAATATGAAAAGCAAAATCAGGATTTTGATTGTTTACAATGTGCACAAAACAACAAACCACACCACACACAAAAAAAAAAACATATACAGCTCGTTCACCGTAAAATGGCCTGCGTTATACTGTCTGTCTGTGTCCCCTTCTTCCATGCCCCTGCCGTGGAACAAGCATGGACCATGGACTGGACTTAATAAATAAGTCCATGGCATGGACTACTAAGTCCATGGGGAATAGTGCCAATCATAGAAACATAAATACTCGATGGCAGGTGCCATCTAAAGTGAACGGTCTGTACGCCATGGAACGAAAACTACCTGCAGACAGAAAAAACAGTGTGGCAAAAACTAAATAACTATATACAAATTGCTGGAGAGCAGAGCGAGCCGCCAACAACTAAAAGATTAAGGTGCCATGGGCACTAAAAAATAGACAGAATTGACATATGTGGCCAGCGGAGCGAGTCACGAAACATTCAGTATATTGGGCAGTGTCCGGGCGACCGGCAGACAAAAATAATACAAATTACAGGCGGAGTGAGCCACCAAACATTGTGATAGAAAGTTAGGACAAGTGCTTTGAGTCACTCAAGTCAAGTCAAGTAATGATAAGTGATATCTGAGGGGCTACCCTTAATCACAATCCAATCTCAATCACAATCCAGTTTTCTCAAAATTTAGCACCCTTGATCAAAATCGAGAATAAAATTGAAATCGTGTACGCGACCGACTTCTCGTGACGACTCTTGAGAGTGTAGGGAAAATTCTAAGTCTATGCTTGAAAGAACAATATGACGTGGGTGTGGCTACACACAACGCAACAAAACTACCATTCATTACATTTGAAAATAACTAGCAAAAGTATTATTATTTCACCTAATTATTACTTATTTTCCCAAATGTCTTGGATTCGAGTATAGTCGATTTCGTTGAGTTCCATAAAATTTCACCAGGTTCGCATCCAATCTTGTGGTGGGATTGGATTCAAGAGTACCAAATGGGACCATTTGACAGCAATTCGGGAAATAATGCAAAATGTTACTTTTACTCAATAGAAGAGGACAATGAGGGGTTTTCACGGCCGTTTTACATGATGCTTAAACCCTTGAAAAGAGATGGCGCCAGCTCTGTACAAAATAAAGTGAGATGTCAAAGTCAACAACGTAGTAATATATTTTCGTGTTATTTTGATACTATCACACAAAAGCACAGACAATGCATTTGTTAATTTTGGCAACCACATTTGAGTCAACGCCATCTATCGAGCCAAATCGAACAAATTTTTTTTTATTTGAACATGTCACGACCTCATTTACACAGTCGGCAACACTGGCTAACTATCAGTGCAGTCTATATTGTCAGTTTTCTACTTGTCTGTCACAGTCACAGTCAGTGTCAGTGGTCGTCCGTCAGTGCCAAGGTTGGTTATGTTCCCTGTATTGCACTTTGGATGTGTCAAAGTCAATGTGTCAAAGTTTCGGTTTTTGGCCGCTGCAGACTATGGATTCTTGTACGTTGGACCACGTTGACCCATGGTGGCGCTAGCAGTCTCTTTTAACTGATTTTAACCTCATTTCTCCAAACTACATGGTGGGTGCTACTATCACGGATTCGAGAAAAACGCCATTTTGTTTTTATTTGTGAAATGGTGATTTGTTGTGTGATAAAATTACGTTAAAATATTAGCAAATATAAACAAGTCTCCTGTTTTATCTGTATTAAATTAAGTGAAAAAATACACAAAATAAAGAACAGTTGAGCTGAAAGTGCTAAAACAATATAATTAGTGAAGTCCAAAATACAAAAAACCGACCGTGGAAAACTTTATGCTGATGTGAGATGTGGCTCTCATGCAAAAACTACAATTTAAACCGGGCTCTCATGACATGATCGTCTAACCCGCAGTGCCAGTTTAGCCAGCCAGGCTTTACAGTATACTGCGAGAGCCCGGTGACTTGTTCACATACAGGAATATTACCCTCTAATACCAAGGTACTGTAACATGTGTTTTTTCCCTAAGTACATACCTACTTACCACTTGAAAGGCAGGAAAACGTAGAACTCGCACTAAAATACCCTGACCTGTTCGTCTGCTTGAATATTCGCGCCACGATATTTGTATTTTCCTTTCATCGAGATATCAACGGAATCCACAACGGACGGGGGCTCGCTCATCGCGCCTTAGAATCGAGCACTCCGGTACGGAGGCCGCACTGCTCTAATCGCATAGGAAGGAATAATAAGGAATACGGAATCTATGGAATCCGAATCAATGCGTGCGCGCTTCTCGTAGATCGAGAATCAGCACCACAGCACACGGCGTCGCCAACCTACGAGTGTTTGATTGAAAAAAAAAACGGACGACAAGACAGGAGTACACAGACAGACAGACAGATTGATTGACGTGACGGATGCTGAAAGATCTTTCGTAAAGGTGGTTGGTTTATGAAAATATGAAATTAACTTTTTATCTATCGTTATAGGTACACGGATGGATTCCCAGAGTTCTGCCTGCCTACATATCTTGAAAGCGAGTAAATAGTTTCCCCGTTGAGGAGACTGCACGAATACATAGGTAGTATAGGTCACCGGCCTCTATGTAAGTACCTAGCTATTTTGTGAATCAATTTTGCCCATTGATAAGCGATAGAAAAACTTTAGGACCCGACTCAATACTATCCGGGGTTGTCATTTGGACGGTCTTTTTTCCTCAGTGCCCCCTTTATCTACACCCCATCCGAATCTTCCGAAGACGGCGAGTCTGTTGTCTGGCGGTACAAACCGTATATTTACATTCAGGCCAAGCTTTACCTACATTCACTTCGGCTAGGATATTTATCTAGCTTGTTTCTCGCCAGGTAAACAGCTGGCGCTTCTAGGTGTTAATTTGTGAATAAACTTAACCTCGACTATTTTAGGTACAATTATTTTGATTGTTTTATCTTGTGGAAACCTCTAGGATGGGGACGGAAGAGGGTTGCAGTACCTAATAATGTTTAATATTGTATTACCCTATAAGAGCCCACAGTCTACACAGCAGTTAGCAGCAGTCTAGCAGTCAGTCTAAGATATACACGCATCAGCTCCGAGAGCTGCCTGTGTATTATAAATAAATAATAATAATAGTCTCTTTATGCATGCATTTCATCAACCACCGGCAAAAATCATCATTACCCTTAAAATGTTATTGGTACCTACTGAAATGGCATGCCCATAGCCACTTCAGCATACTAATTCTGAGAGCTATGTAAGTCAATTTCAATGAATCACCTAAATCTGTTTAAATTCTAGCATTTGCTTTCAAGACCACGCATTGGAGAAAACGTCTCCGAGCAGATGTACTGGGCTGTTGATGAGTTCACTGGATGCAATCGGGTTTAAGATGGACATCGGTAACTTATCTATCATCATTATCTTAAGCCTCTTTATGTTCCACTATGCTTTGGCAAATCTTTGTGTGATCTGCAAATAATGTTTTTGTGGTCTGGGTGTTATAGTTATACAATTATTAGTGAGTTAAGTAATATTGTGACTCTTAATACAAACCATTTACCATTTATACAAGACTTTTAAATACCTCAACCATACCACAAACTATACAGCTAGTCAACTATGCAGCTATGCAACTAGCTAGCTAGCTATAATCTAGTCTAGTACTCATAGTTCCTTATACCCACGACAGGGAATCCTAGTGTGTGATCATGACCATGTATGTGACTGTTGGGTGTTATGTTATGGTACCACGCTGATCCAATATGGAGTGAATGTGTTTCTATCTACTGCTGAATATAGATAGAAAGAACCGCCCCATAGAAAGCCCATATCTTTATAATGTCATTGTTTGATCAATAGGGTCCTACCTCTGACATGCGTTGTCCGATTCTGTGGTATCTGAGACGAGAATATATGGCGTAGCTTCCCAAAGGCTGCCCATCTGAGTTGGTTTCGTCTGCTGACCTCTGATGAAGTTGGACCTACCTACCTAATTGAATCGCTTGACACAAATAGACATAACTGCTGGTCAACAACTTTTATGATATTGTCCCGATATATGATTATTGTTTTATTATATTATATTCCCTATGCGGCATTCACTGCGCCCGCCACCCTGAGATAAAGATGAAAAGCTTCATGAATTTTAAGGTACTAATATTCAAATATGATTTACAAAAAAAAAACTGAATAAATGAAATGAAATGTGCCATTAATTTCACCCGCAACCATAACCTTTAAACTGGAACACAGCAATGCGAGCACTACTGCTTTGCGCCAGAAATAGGTATGGTGGTACTTTCCCGGACAAAATCTTTTACAAAAAAGTGGCCAAGTGCTAGTCGGACTCGCCCATGAAGGGTTCCGTAGCTGCAAGTAACATAATATAAAAGTTCTTGGATGGATTACGAATAATGACGTATTAAAAAAAAACTACTTACTAGATCTCGTTCAAACCAATTTTGAGTTAAAGTTTACATGGTAATGTACATCATATATTTTTTTTTGTTTTATCATTCTCTTATTTTAGAAGTTATGAGGGGGGGGGGGGACACACACTTTTTTACCACTTTGGAAGTGTCTCTCTCGCAAACTATTGAGTTTAGAAAAAATGACATAAGAAACCTCAAAATCATTTTTGAAGACCTATCCATAGATATACACACGTATAGGTTTAATGAAAAAAAAAAAATTGAGTTTCAGTTCTATGTATGGGGAACCCCAAAAATAATTGTTTTTTTTTTCAATTTTTGTGTATAAATCTTAATGCGGGTCACAGAATACATCTACCTACCAAGTTTCAACAGTATAGCTCTTATAGTTTCTGAAAAAAAAGGCTGTGACATACACGGACAGACAGACAGACAGACATGACGAATCTATAAGGGTTCCTTGTCTTTGACTACGGAACCCTAAAAAGCTCTACTAGTAATTCCCAATAGTTATGAGTTCTGGGAGCTATATGGCCTGCCCATTGCCACCTCAACATGTTAATTCTGAGAGCTATGCCAGTGATCTTCGTCCTTCTTCGGATCGCCTAATTTCGGGTTCTATCATGTACGGAAAATCCGAGCATAGCAGAGTTAGCGACCAGTCAGACAATCAAGTTATTATTGAAAGAGCGAACCGAGTTCTTTGAACTAACTTTGATGTATCCGTTTTTGTTTGCATGAATAATCATTTTTGGAGCTCATGAGTTTAAGTACTGTATTTTTATGTTTTTAAAAATAATGGAAAATGTATTTCAATTTAGTTTATTAATATTAATATTTTGGAAAACTTGGAACATTTCAAGAATTTTCTCATTAAAAATGAGCAAAATTCTTGAAATGTTCCGTACCCAAATGGTCCACACGGAGCCCCATTGAGTAAGTCTCGCTCATCTGTCCGTCTGTCTATCACTCTCTCTGCCACAAGCTAAATTCAATCTAGTCTTAATATTTGCACAGCGCGACAGTTTAATAACTCAACTTATGCTATTTCTAACTTATACATTTGGTACGGAACCCTGTATGCGCAAAATAACTCAACTTATGCTATTTCTAACTTATACATTTGGTACGGAACCCTGTATGCGCAAGGTCTGACGCGCACTTGGCTGGTTATTGTAGATTGACTTGTTGTTGAAAATATTTTCATCAATAAAATCAAATAACTGTGTGTGTCTGTGTTTATGTAGACCCGTAGCTTTTAAACAGTTGAACTTTAATGTGATGGGTGATTTGAATGGGTTTTTTTATTTGAAAACAGGTTTTCTAGTGAAAACAAGTTTTCAAGTTTGAGCTCAAACTTCAAATTAAGATGACAAGACATGTCTTCCTAAAGCAGACTCCAGGGTCCGATGATGACCAGCATAGGATGAACAGGATCTTAGGGTGCTACTGAAGCTGAATCTTCAAGTTTGAGCTCAAACTTCAAATTAAGATGACAAGACATGTCTTCCTAAAGCATACTCCAGGGTCCGATGATGACCAGCATAGGATGAACAGGATCTTAGGGTGCTACTGAAGCTGAATCTTCAAGTTTGAGCTCAAACTTCAAATTAAGATGACAAGACATGTCTTCCTAAAGCAGACTCCAGGGTCCGATGATGACCAGCATAGGATAAACAGGATCTTAGGGTGCTACTGAAGCTGAATGTTCAAGTTTGAGCTCAAACTTCAAATTAAGATGACAAGACATGTCTTCCTAAAGCAGACTCCAGGGTCCGATGATGACCAGCATAGGATGAACAGGATCTTAGGGACTGAAGTTGAATCTTCAAGTTTGAACTCAAACTTCAAATTAAAAAACATCATAAACAAATTAAAAATGACAAACTTTTTTCTTATATTCAAGTTAACACTTATCTTCTCGAAATACATAACTATATTTTTCTTTCAATAAAGCAAAACTTGCATTTATAATCTTGCTAGCTAGGTCTCATCTCTGGTAAAACGCGGTTTTCCGACTTTTCATGCATTTCGAAACACCTAGGTATGCTAGGTCCCCCAGGTACTTTATGTATATGTGACAAACATGTAAAAGAATGGATCAGTATATAAAATTTATATTCTTATCGTATTTTTTTTATGAATTTCACTATCCGGATTTAGCGGACGTCATTATCCGGATTTGAAAATTGGCGGATATCCGGATTGCAAGCCCTAGTCCTAGGTGGACGTTCGTGACATATGTGGCATTGTTACAGGCAGAGGTTACTGCTTAATATATCAGGTGGGCCAATCGCTTGCTCTGTCATTCACGTAGTTAAAAAAAAACCTCTGTCTCCTCTCGTGAATGCCGCAAAAGCCGACTAAGGGATTACACTAAGGGATGGCCAGAAGCATCCACCTGAGTGCTCAAAACATACTGCGATCACCAATCGGCTGCCAAGCGTGGTAATTATGGCAAATGCCCCCATTGCATTATATGAAGGGAGTCGTCCAGCAGTGAACGTCTATAAGCTGCCGATGAATGAAACCTTATTTGAATTGCTGGCCTATATTTCCTTAGTCCTGAGTCATAGCACGATCTTAATTGTTTTAAGATTCGAAGCAAAACGCGCTCTTTCCCAACAATGGTCAGGCGAGTCGCTGACTTGCTGCTGGAGCAACGGCCGCCTGGACTCGCGCGATGGCAACACGGGCCGCGTGCTGCGGAGACTGCAGATGCGATCCAACGCAGCAGCTATGTTACTGGCGGACTACAGGTCTATTGGAGCACCGGATTTGGTTTGCGTCTCCGATCGGGGTGAAGGTAGAGATATTTTGTTGAAAGCCCTTTAGTTACTTATACCATTTTAGCAATAGTTGGTAGTTCGCAAGTAAATTAATTCGAATCATAGACAAAATTAACTAGGTACAAAACAAGTAATTAACTTTGTAAAAAATAAAAATCCCCCAACGCAATGAAACGGCTAAACCGATTTTGATCAAACAAAGCTAAGAACACTCCTGACAAATAAATAAATAAATAAATAAATAAATAATGCTGGACAGTTCACACAACATTATCTAGCCCCAAGCTAAGCAAAGCTTGTGTTATGGGTACTAGATATCTGATATACTTAATACAATATAATTTACATAGATAGATATTTATTATTATACATAGAAAATACCCAGAACACCCTGAACAAATATCTGCGATCGCACAAATATTTGTTCCGAGGCGGGAATCGAACCCGCAACCTCCTGCGTCGCAGGCGAACCTTAGCCCGCCGCGCCACAGAGGTCGTCACCTATACATACACCTTTCAAAAAAAAAAAAAAACGGTTCACCCGTGCGGGAGCTATTACGATGGGACAGACAGACACACACACAGACACGTCAAACTTATAACACCCCTTCGTTTTTCGTCGGGGGTTAAAAAACACTTCTCAGACAACTGAAATCACGATACTGATGAAGTCCCAACACGTTTTGGTACATTTACTAGGTACCTATTTTATTGATTTGAAAGCATGTTTTCTAGCGGTGGTTCGTAGACATGTTTTATCAAAATCGGTTCAGCCATTTCATTGCGTTGGGGGTGTTTGTAATTATTACAAAATTAACTATTCAAAACAAGCTTTGGGTAAACTATAGATAATTAATATAGGATATCACCGTAGAGAGTTGAACAAAATTAACTATTCAAAACAAGCTATGGGTAAACTATAGATAATTAATATAGGATATCACCGTAGAGAGTTGAAAAAAGGGACCTCACCTACCTAGAAATAAAAACCGGCCAAGTGCGAGTCGGGCTCGCGCAAGAAGGGTTCCGTACCATTATCTTTAAAAACGGCAAAAAAACACGTTTGTTGTATGGGAGCCCTCTTAAATATTTATTTTATTTTTAACCCCCGACGCAAAAACTACTGTGTTTGTAAGTTTGACGTGTCTGCGTGTGTGTCTGTCTGTGCCATCGTAGCTCCCGAACGGATGTACCGTTTTTTTTTTTGTTTGAAAGGTGAATTTGTCGGGAGTTTTCTAAGCTATGTTTGATCAAAATTTAGCCGTTCCATTGCGTTTTTTTAAAATGTTTACTGAATGAATCAATACAAGCTTTGGGTAAACTATGAGACACCACCGTAGAGAGTAGGGAATAGGGAGGAAAGGAAGACCCTCCCATATATTTAAAAAAACTAGGAAATATAAAGTTTTCGAGGAACTAATAAAGTAAGTTAAGGTTAAGTATGGAAACCTGCACAGAGCAGCATTTTTTTTAACTATACTGCACGCCAATATACATTTGCCTATATAATATCAGAGTCTCATACTTAAAAATAAGTGCTAGTCCGACATGGATTTAAAACACTAGAGAACTGTGATCATCACGTGAGCTGCGAGTGAGCTGTATTTATATCGCAGTTAAAGCTATTTAAGAAAGGTGGTATGAGAAAAAGAGTTGGTAGCTTAGTTAAAGTTACTGTTTTAACGTTACCTGGCACCTAAGCATTAAACACTTGTAATCTGTGAGTGAAATGGACGGAGCCCAGGTAAAGTCGGTTCCTAGGTAGGTAGACATCATCATAGGGAATTGTTGATCTGTAATAAATAAAGATTACATCTCTTGTGATACTTAAATAATACTGTGAAATAAAATCAAAACAGCTGAGCACTTTTAGCTTAACAGTCCAAGAAAAGGATGCGTCTCCAGCCAGGCATTTCCATTTGGTATTTTTTAGGGTTCCGTACCCAAAGGGTAAAACGGGACCCTATTACTAAGACTCCGCTGTCTGTCCGTCGGTCACCAGGCTATGAACCGTTACCACACAACCACAACACAACCGCTAGTTACACAGTTGTAACTATCATTAATTATGGCTCCCATACAACAAACGTAATTTTTTTGCAGTTTTTATAGATAGTAATAGATAGATAGTAATCAGTATTTATTAAACATCTTTATTCAGTCTTGTTTGTAAGTCGAAGCAAGGTCTTGTTTGTAAGTTGGTATGTATTATGTTTGTCCGATGATAACTTTATAAAATTTGGTAGGTCGAACCGCACTGAATCTCTAAGGTGATAAATTATTTATTTGTGAGACATCCGATTCTTCTTCAGACACCTTCTGCAGACTGTCCCACTATTGTAGAGGTGTTTGTTCGGGAGACATGCCTGCGATGCGCCTCTCCGACGTGTACAACGGATGGCACGGTCAACATCATGATCTAAAAAATAAATTAAATATATAAAGAATAAAAATCTTTAACCATCTCGTCCCTCTCCTCGAACCAAAGATATTATAAAAGTTGCAGGAAGTCTAGATGCGAGATTGTTCATAGTGGTATTCTACGGGGGAGGCCTATGTCTAGCAGTGGACTTCTACTCTATTCATAATAGGCTGGTGATGATGATGATTATGTCACTTATAGGATTAACAACTAAAGACGCGAGGTTATCCGATTGTTAATTTTTAATGATTTGTAATTGTATTGTTTTTTTAGAACGAACTTAGCTGCAAAAATTAAAATTGTAAGTAGATATTTTAAAATTATATGCCGAAAAGAGTGTCGATAAAGGGGCACTGAAGAAAAAATACTTACTGGAGAGAATAGAGTAGGTACTCCTCGCCTGCATGTATCCGGAGTTTTAGTGTCACCTTTCCCAAACAGAATTGAGCCCGTTGGACAACTATGTCCAGACTTTTTTGACCTCCAGATTGCCAAGGGGTCCACTTTTACAAGGTGCTATTCAGCGGGATTGCGCTGTTGTGTTCGTTCAACGATTTTATAATTGCCTTACCGGTGCCATGGCTGTCTGAAAAATGTTAAGTTGGAATCATAACAACGAATTAACACAACTTGGGTCTATAGGTAACATTTCACTTCAATGTGGTTACTTACTTTCCTTGCAAACTATTCCAAACTCTAATTATTTGATAATTCGTATATTTGCTGAAAAGTAAACAAACAACAGTTTACGATACGCAACGCACAAGCAGTGCTGCCACCTCTCTAAGGCCAAACAGCGCTAAAAGTGCTTGAAATTCTTGAAAATAGCGCTAGATTCCGCTAGATTGCATAAACATAAAATAGTGGTAGAATCCGCTAGCTTGCATGAACAAACAAAGGCATAGTAGTAAGAAGTTTTTATTTATTTCAATACAAATATAAAATGGTCTTAATATTATATAAATAATGCTGGACAAGTTCACACAACATTATCTAGCACCAAGCTAAGCCAGAGCTTGTATTATGGGTACTAGATAACTGATATACTTAATATAATACATTACATAGATACGATATTTTTTTATTCTACATAGAAAACACCCAGAACACCCACCCACCCTGAACAAATATCTGCAGAACGCACAAATATTTGTTTCGAGGCGGGAATCGAACCCGCAACCTTCTGCGTCGCAGGCGAGCCATCGCCAGCCGCGCCGCAGACGTCGTCAATAATATGTATAATGACCCTACCCTAAACCTAAGGTACGGAACGGAAGCTAAACGTATTGCGGAGTGGTGTTGCTGCTTACTTCCTACTTTTTGCCGAGATTGCGACGTGATTACTGCTAAGTTTGGTCTGTCATAAAAAAGCGCTATATTTTCCGCTTTTATACTAAAATTTAAGCGCCTAGTGTCCCAGAATTAAAAAGCGCTATATTTTATGCTAAAATTTAAGCGCTAATTGTCCCAGAAAAGCGCTAGATCTAACTCCGAAAGCGCTAAGGTGGCATCACTGTGCACAAAGCACAGAGTAACCTTTTTTTTTTTTGGCTTTTGAACTTTATCCTTTTACCTTGTCCTGATTATGCTAAAAATTTGACAAAATATTTTTACACCACTTTTTAGATGTTAGATAATTTTAGTTTTTCATTACTGTTAATGATGTAAGTGGTGTCGATTCTGTGCAGCATTCTCTAATTTTAAACCGCGTTAAAGTTGTCGCGCGCCCTTTCTAATAGACTGAAATAAAAGAGACCGCGATAATTTTAATGCGGTTTAAAATTAGAGAATGCTGCACTGAATCGACACCAATGTTTAATTTAGTTTGTTTGACTTATTTGGTTAATTCATATTTTATAGTGTCTCCACCGTGTTGAGCACATACTTGTTTAGAGATCCAAATGTATCTTTATTGATTAAAAAGTCTTGTAGGCGTCGGGGAATGTCTGGATTTATGTCCAGTATTTCTGCTGTCGTCAGGAGTCTTTGCAGTGACAAATATTGACAATCCAAGATTGAAGATCTGCATTCAGAGTAAACATATGTTTGTTTATATCTTAGAAAAAAAAAATAGAGTCGTGTTATACGGTTGATTTAAAATGGTTTGTACGTTTATACACGGTTCATAGTATAATCGTACTTTGTAAATTAGTCGGATTTTCCATAATTTTTAAAACTTCTGACTTTGACTTTCAATGCACAGCCTGGGAATTCACAACCACGGAAAACGTAGCCAGGATTGCACAGCCCGGTAATTCATGTACAAATGGGCACAGAATCCATGGTTGTGTATTAGCCGGATTGTAGGTAGCTCGCGATGTCATCCCTAATTGTCACTTCACCCACTCGACCTTCACTACGCTACAGAAGTCGCCGGCTCGCTTCATTCACCACCTCCTACTTCGCTCCACTTGGCGTCGCAGGCTTGCTTCACTCAGGACCTCTCACGCGAGCTACATTTTTTTATGTACTCTAGGTGCGTGCCGCACAAGACCAGCAAGGCCATTTTGAAACGTTCGAAAAGTCTTCCGATCGGATTCGTTAGTTTTTGTCGGAAGAAGTACCGACACCAAATAGGTCTCGGAATGTTTTGAGCTAAAGTTTCGTATTCTAATGTCAAAGTTTTCGGTATCGGATATTTTAGAATCGCGTCTATCGGAATCTCCGTCGGTAACTTCCAAATCCGCTGTCGGAATGATTTTCGAAACGTTTTAAAATAGCCCTGCCGGTGTATTGGGGTGCTCTGTTTCGGATATACACAACATTTGACAATGACATCCATCATGCTACGCTTTCTATTGTGTCATCTTTTAAAAGCTCGTCTGAAGTTTAATTCAAGCCAGTGTGTGTAAACGAAGCATAGGTTATGTATGACGTATCCTTGGCATCCAATTCCCAGGTTGCATATTCCACGGCTGTGAATTATGGGCACGTGTTGGGAATCACACTATATAATATTATAAAGGCGAAAGTTTTTGCGTGTGTGTGTGTGTGTGTGTGTAGTGTGTTTGTTACTTCTTCACGCTGAAATGGCTGGACGGATTTGCATAAAATTTGGAATGGAGATAACTGGACTCAAGGAATAACACATAGGCACATTTTTTATCCCACGGGATCGACACTTACGCGGGTGAAACCGCGGGGCGCTGCTAGTGTACTATATTTTTGTTGTATAACCATGGAAAACGCAACCAAATAATGTAAAACCCGGCAATTGGAAGCCAATTGGATGTACGTAGGAAGTTTTCCAAGGGTGTATGTACAATAATAAGCACAACCCGATAAAACACAGCCCTGGAATTGTCAACCATAGATGTTCCAAGCAACCAATTCCAAGGGTGTGCATTCCTTGGTTGAATTTTCCATGGTTGTGAAATAACAGCACCCGAACATCTGCTTGTTCCGTCTTTCAAGAAGTTAAAAAAACCATGCTGCGAGTGAAGGCAGCTAACACTTCTAGGTCTCGGGATATTGCCCAGATGCCTTTCTGGTGGTCCATCTGTGGCTTTAGTGTAGCACAGAACTTCTCGGGGTACGTTATGCCAGGATCGTCGGATGTCAAGCGGTCGCGTGTGCAATGGTGCTTAGTAATAATAGTGCCGACTACGATTTTTCAATGTCATCGTATGGACATTCTATACATATAGGTCCCTCGACAAGGGAGAGGGTCTAATTGTTTATATGTTTTGTGTATCTGTGTATAGATAGCCGGTAGTCAAAAATATTGAAATCATTGGAAATCACATTTTACCAAAAGCACATTTTAGCGTGTCAGATTCTGTACCTAACTTGAAAATATTTCACAGTTATAAACATGCGTTCCATATTATGCAGTATTGTAAAAAAAAACTAGCTAGGTATTTCTATTAACTAGTGAGCCTAAAATATTTAAAAAATACAGAATATAGGGCTTTACCCTTAGCTTACAGGAAAACCTAACCAAAAATCCTGTCTTTAAATTTCTACAGGAAATAGCGGTTTCTATGGTAGTTTACTTACACGGAACCCTCATCACGCGAGTATGACTCGCACTTGTCCGTTTTTACATTTGAAGGTGAATGCAGTTAATAATTATTTATCAATCTATCTGTGTCTCATTGTAATCTATTAATTCCAGGTCTATGTTAACCAATCAATGAGAGGTCCCTTCCCGGCCACTGTAGAGGACCTGCAATGCTTATGGGACATGGTGTGCCTTCAAAGTACACAACGTGTACGAGTTGTATGAACAAACCGCAGAGTTAAAGCCAATGGCAGGTGGTAAGGATATGTCCGTGTTATGTTCGGCTTTAAGAATAGAATAGACCTCTCTGTCTCCTCACTTGGATGTCGTTAAAACCGACTAAAGGGTTACTCTAGGCCCTAGGGGATGGGCAGTAGCATCCACACACATGGATACTCGATCACAATACTGCGATCAGCAATAGTTATCACGATCATAGCTCTCTCCGTAGCCCGCTGCGCGACTGCATTTTCATGGGTATCGAAGCTATATTTTTGTAATGTAGTATCAATCAACCCGTGACTTTGCTCGCTTGTGACTGGCTAGCTTTTGTGGCATTCCAGTTCATAATTTATCTTTCTATCACAATCGGTTCAGCCGTTGTTGCGTTTCGTCATAGGGCAGCAGGCGCACGGCAAAGTAGGTACCATGATTACTTCCTTCTCAAAATAACCAGTGGCCTTATTGACTCTTCTGATCTTTTAAACCAGATTAACCTAAGTTTTCCTTTTCGACTAACTAGATTCAACAAGCCACTATATGTTCCAATAGTTTCAACCAAATAAAAGCTGAATTCTTATTCTTGCTTTATTCTTGAATTCTTGGGCGAGCAACCAATAACTATAACAGGTCGCATAGACTTGGATTAACTGCTACTGTTATTTTTTAAAGCAGTAAGTGAATTTATTGATATCTAGCAGCGCCCCGCGGTTTTACCCGCATAAGTCTCGATCCCGTGTGAATATTAGGATAGAAATGTGCCTAGGTATGTGTCATTCCGGGAGTCCAGTTATCTCCATTCCAAATTTCTTGCAAATCTGTCTAGCCGTTTCAGCGTGAAGAAGTTATAAATACACTACACACACACAAACTTTTGCCTTTATAATATTAGTGTGATGATGTGATTTTCACCAAATGAATGTTCACTCGGTCTGATCCCGTTGATTACCTACTCAAACAATATTCGTGAGAACCTTTTATTGGCTCTCTATTGTTATCCTACTTTAGTATAACGTTAAAGTAAGCTGTTGGTTCCCCTTAAAATAATAATTGTATACCAGAGTTTCAGTTCCACCTTAATAATGCGAAATCTGCTAAGAAGTGTAACACACTACCGTCGTTGGCGTGGCAGGCAAGTAGCTGGCGGAGATGCGAGACAAATGTTATTATGATCTGCAAATATTTGTTGCTGGTCTGGGTCCTGTGGCAGCATGGTACTCGTGTATTTTTTATATACATATATAAAAAAATACATATGACTCACTCACTGACTAATTATCAACGCACAGCTAAAGTCCGTTGTCCGTCCTAAAGTCCTAGAGACCCGAAATTTGGAGGGTATGTTCCTTTTGGAAAGTAATTACTGGAATTCAACCCTAAAGTTGAAAGTGGGGTGTTGAAGTTTGTCTGAAACACCTACACGTGGATGAAGTCGCGGGCATTCCACTAGTAACCCAACGGAACTCCTCGATGGATAATAGTAGTCTGGACGTGTTGGAATCATTTTAATAAGCTCACGGTTCTGATTTCAATAATTTCTAATATCTGATTTCGGTTGAATTTCATAAAAGGTTGTTTTGAAAAAGATATATTTCAACAAAAACTTGTATTTTCAGATTTTACGGTACGATGGCGACCTGTGGACTCTGACGCTGCTACCTGTATTTACCTGCTCTATCGTCTCATATCATACAGCTTATTTTGTGAACTACTTTACTGTTGAACTGGTTTATTTCAGATTATAATTCGCTATTACCTACAGAAAATAAACTGTTTGTGTTTGTAAAAATAACAAAATCTTATTTTCAAGTCTTTACATTAATTGTATCTCGCCAGCAAGCTGAGTTTCAGTAGCTGATGAAATGGCTCAGTTGGCATATCAGAGCTCATCTTGGTCAAAGTGAACTCAAACTGAGCTGACGTGACGCAAGATACAACACAACATTAATTATTCTGCTTGTATGAGTGAAAATATATTACCTTGTACCTACCTAAATTAAATTTTGTATTTATGAGTGTTATTTAATCGTTAATGTACAATAAAGTGTTAAACTATGTATCGAAATATTACAACTAACAAATTGATAGTACCTACAGTAGTCCTGAACTAACCTCTACTATGCGCTTATAACGTAAATATCTCCTAATACCTATCAAAGTACATTGGTAAAATTAATAAGAGTAATAAATAATATTATTTTAGAGGGCATAGTTGATGTATATTTTCAATTACACAGTGAATTTTTGTTTAAGTACTGTTTTTCGATATTTTCGTTCACTTTACGTTGCGAAGCGCTATTCTGTTACTTTGTAACTTACCTGAAATTAACTGTTGTCCGCCTCTTAGATTAAATGTACTATGTTGTTATTTTGTAACTTGACAATACAAGCTGTTTCTCATCTATTAAGTATATACTTACTACAATATCGTTGCATTTAATAAGAACAGTCGTAAAAAAATAAAAAAATAAACTCATTACGTAGGTACGTAACTACGTGCTTAGATTTCGTATTCGTAAAAGGGTTATTTTGCTGTAGTCTTGTTCAATAAATGACAACAGGGTGTCTATTTAGTTTGTATAATTCTTCTAAGAACCTGTTGTAATTTATTGTCTGTTGCAAATGTACAGTTTTTTATATTTATAACTTTTCCAAGATTTTATTGTTACGAATTGTAAATAATAAACATATCAAAGTAGACGTACAATAGATACTATGCGAATCCGAATAATAGCACTAGTCTTGTCTTTAGATGGTTCGAAAAATGTTTGTTTTCATTCTTTGCTTTGAGTTTTTTGTTTGATTTGTACGTGATAATATCATAAAAAATGTGTATTTTACTTATTTCTTAAGGCTGTAGCTTTGTTGCAATCAATTACAACACGGTGTCTGTGTAATTTTTATAATGTTTCTAAGAATCTATTGTAATTTGTTTATATGCTCCAAATGTAACAGAAAAATGAAAGTAACTTCTTATGTTTTTAGGATATATTTGTAATTTTTTACAGTTCTAAATATACAGAAATATACGTGAAAGCTCTGAAGTTTAATTTATACCCAAAATAATAATTATTATGTAGGCTAAAAATCAAATAAGAAACATAATAGCCCCTGGGTCCTATTACGCAGTCGTGTATGTTAGTTCCACCAAATTCCGTAAAATCCAATTGACCTCTGGGGTCACCACTTGCCATATTATATACAAGTTTATATTATCTGTTGCATTTACAACTAGCAAAGTTTTCAGTTCCTCAGTAAGGCTTCTTTCTATGTATATAGGTAGAGCTGTTCTGTGATATAGGTAGAGCTGTTCTGTGGTCAGTGCAGTGCCGTCATGTTAGTCAGTCAATTGTATAATATTTTTAATTTATGTAATTCAAAATAAAAAATTCGAAATTATTGCCGAAAATTTAAACTAGCATATTTTCGTGTGTTGGTTTTTTTCATACTGTTTCTGAAATGGGTACCGTGCACGCCAAGGTACGTTGATCACTTGTTCTACTAGACTATTTATTTACAGGTTATGTTATGCTTAGTTACTTGTATCTTTGATAAAAATTCAAGAATTTGAAAACGAGCTGTTGCTGAAAGCTGTCTTACTAAGAAACCTAGTAACTACTGATTTCGTAGGTACATGCCTGCACCGTATCTAAAGGTACCATGATAGTGAGTAGGTAATGAAATTCTGTTGGATTTGCTATGTGATTGAGTTAACAAATCTCTTACCTACCTACTGGCTGATTATCCGCGCTGCGCTATGGTGAAACACACAAGGGTAGGTACACACAGGGGTGTGGTAGTCCACACAGATTTATTTATTTATTTTATTTACAAAAAAACACAACTAATACATAAGACACCGAGAAAAAGATATTAAACAATTTAGATTTAGATTAAGACATTTATGGAGTAAATGATATTCTATTCTGTGGCGCACTTTGCTCATCAGAATATAACAAAATAATCTTATTTATTCTGTTTTCACTATCACTCAAACAAGCAACGCCCCGCGGTTTCACCCGCGTAAGTCTCGATCCCGTGGGAATATCGGGATAAAAATGTGCCTATATGTTATTCCGGGAGTACAGTTACTCCATTCCAAATTTCATCCAAATCCATCCAGTAGTTTTTATGTAAAAGAGTAACAAACAAACATCCATCCATACTTACAAACTTTCGCGTTTATAATGTTAGTAGGATTTTATCAATATATAAGTTAGTTAGTGACCCGAGAGCTGGCTCTTATCTGGCTCAACATATTAGTATTGCCATTCAGTGTGGCAATGCAGCCAGCATCTTAGGGACGCTTCCGTCTGGTAGTGATTTGGATCAGTTGTGCTACCTGAAGATCATCATATGTATTTTGTACATACCTTGTATTATTCTTTCTGTAAATAAGTTAGTTAGTTCCTGTTGAGGTACAGAACCCTTGAAATCAACAGTTTTTGTTCATAATATTTATTGTTGTTGTAGAAATGTATCAGTGTTGTTGCCGTTCTTGAAAAAACTGTATAGAATTCATAAATTTGTGTCATCAGTTAGTAGATTACTAATAAAAAAATAAATCAACCCCAAACAGTCATGGACAGTCCTGATCCCACACTAGGATACCCCTGTGTCGTGGGTATTAGGAACTACAAGTGGTACCACAACACACAGACACGGAAATAATAATTACATAATGTAAAAACATTTGTTTTGCAACAGTTTGCGACGGAAATCGAACACGCGCGCCTTGTGTCTCAGCCGGCTACTTACCCGCTGCGCCACAGTGGTCTTAAACAGTTTTTTTATACAATTTTTAATGACTGATCAAGCAGACGGCCCACCTTATGTTATGTGGTACCCTCTGCCTATGAACAGTGCATTACCACATAGGTCACGTCTGCCTAGGACGCGGCCTATGTGGCATGGCACTGCGCCTGCCACCCTGAGACATAAAGATGAAATGTCTCACGTGCCTGTAATTTCACCGGCACCCTTACCCTTCAAACCGGAATACGGCTATGCGAGCACTACTGCTTTGCGGCAGAAATAGGTGTGCTACAAACTGCTACTGGTAAACTGCTTACAATTGGTCTTATTTATTATTATCTCCATCATTTATTCAAAATCTCATAAAAAAAACACTTTAAAGGAATACTATCTACAAAAAACATATAGTATAAAAAACATTATAGTAAAAAATATAAATCAAAAAGAGGAACCACCGAACGCGGAGCGAGGCCCAAACGGTCGGGGGCTAGGGCTGCAGAGAGAGGAACCTCCTGACTATGCGTGCCGAGTCCAGGAGTACCGCCGCGCTGAATCTGACCCTTGGATTAAAATTATAGATGAGCAGCTTTCGCTGATGTGCCTATTTCAAAGTGTTGAAATTAGACATGGAACGAGTAGTGGTTCGCCGAGTACTCGGCCTAAATTCGGTTATTTCTCTTACCCAGAGTAACAGCGCGACATTGCAGCACGACGAATCTGAATAGGTATATTAAACAAAAAGGAGCAAACTAAACCTAAATAGGGCCGAAAAACAGTGTTTTTGCATCACAATCTTCCTTTCTTAAATTTTAAATATTAGTAATAATAATTTCCATTATAGATTCTTATGCACGTTTTCAATATTTCTGCAGTTCCGCATGTTGCTGAAGATTTAATTAAGTATAATAATAATGATAAAAACTGGCTTTTTGTCTATATTTTTCCGTGTAATATTATTGGAGCCAAGTACTCGGTACTCGGCCGTTAACACTCGATGCTCGGTCGAACCCTAAAAGAGGCCGAATCCGCCTAGTACCGAATCCAGACCGAGTACTCGTCCCATGTTTAGTTGAAATGTCTTAGTTTCACTCGCTGCACTGATTACACTTTAATGTCTTTTAATGTTAACTGTTTGTTCAATTTATGTATTAATTTGATTGCAGTCTCTCCACAACAGCATGACTGAAGGGGGCGACCGACTGCTCGATTTCGATGAAGCCATCGAGTTGGAAGATGAACCTATCTCCAAGCCAACCATCCGGCTGAATGGAGTGCGGGTATGTTTTCACTGGTTTTCTAAAAACTTTGTGCGTTTATGGACGACCTCTGTGGCGCGGCGAGCGAAGGTTGGCCTGCGAAGCAGGAGTTTCCGGGTTCGATTCCCGCCTCGAAACAAACATTTGTGCGATCGCAGATATTTGTTCAGGGTGTTCTGGGTATTTTCTATGTATAATTAAAAAAAAAACGATGTTCTGTATTGTATTAAGTATACGAGTTATCAAGTACCCATAACACAAGCTCTGCTTAGCTTGGGACTACATAATGTTGTGTGAACTGTCCAGCATTATTTATTTATTTGTTACTAGTATTTCTTCTTACAATAGTTCATAGTTCATTTATTGATAACAATAATGTTACAGGTCAAAAATAATTATAATAAAAAATAACATAATACTATAATTAATAAAGCTATTAATATAATTGAGTAATAAGCACGGAGTTGTACCAGCTGAGACTCGATCAGTGACTAACGCATACCGCGCTCTGTTTCGGCTTCCGCGCTTCTGCAGCGCGTCAGGTATGTTTGCCGAGGCGCGTACCGACACCTTTGACGCCATCTGGCGCAACAAGACGGCCTCACTGTTGAGCAGGCTTCGCGCGAGCAGCAACACCATCCTAAGCGCGTTCTCGGATCGGTTCGATTGTCCTCTGGTTTGGAAGCTCGTCCAGAGGACTAAATCATTGTTAATTATTAAGTACTAACCTAGTTTTTAAACCCCGACGCAAAAACGACGGGGTGTTATAAGTTTTACGTGTCTCTGTGTGTGTGTGTCTGTCTGTGGCATTGTAGCTCCCGAGCGGATGGACCGATTACGTTTTTTTTATGGTTGAAAGTTGAATTAGTCCGAAGTGTTCTTAGCTTATGTTTGATCAAAATCGGTTCAGACGTTTCATTGCGTTGAGTGTTTTTTTTAATTTTTACTAAAATAATTACTTGTAAGTAGTGTTACTAAAAAGTTGGACTCTTGTCTGAATAAATAAATATTGTATTCCGTGTCGCAGGCGCGCGTGGACCGCGTGCACGTGGATGGGCTCAACCGCACTAACGACGACATCATCCGGAGCACTGTGGACGAGCTGTTCCACGCCACAGACTTCGAAGACGTCATACTGCGCGCGCACAAGGTGCGGACATGACTCGAATTCAATAGTAGATTCATAGCTCATAGAATTAGCAAGCTCAAATGACAATGGGCTGGGCATATATGCCGAAGAACCAACAACCGCTGGTAAAAGTGTTCTAGAGTGGATACCACGTCATGGTAGACGAAGAGTTCGTCCGGGGAAGTACTACCACCATACCTATGTCTGCCGCGAAGCAAGTAGTGCTCGCATTGTTGTGTTCCGGTTTGAAGGGTAAGGGTGCCGGTGAAATTACAGGCACATGTGACTTTTCATCTTTCTCAGGGTGGCGGGCGCAGTGCAATGCCACATAGGGCGCGTCCTAGGTGGACGTGACCTATGAGGTAATGCACTGTTCATAGGCACAGGTTACCGCTTAACATCAGGTGGGCCATCTGCTTGTTCCGTCATTCAAGTAGTATTAAAAAACAAAAGCGGCTAAGTGTGACTCGGACTCGCCCATGAAGGGTTGTTCTTGGATGGATTACGATTAATGACGTATTAAAAAAAAACTACTTTCTAGATCTCGTTCAAACCAATTTTGAGTGAAAGTTTACATGGTAATGTACACATATTTTTTTTTTAGTTTTATCATTCTCTTATTTTAGAAGTTATGGGGGGGGGGGGGGGGCACTTTTTACCACTTTGGAAGTGTCTCTCGCGCAAACTATTCAGTTTAGAAAAAAATGATATGAGAAACCTCAACATCATTTTTGAAGACCTATCCATAGATACCCCACACGTATAGGTTTGATACAACAAAATTGAGTTTCAGTTCTAAGTATGGGGAACCACAAAAATAATTGTTTTTTTTTTAAATTTTTGTTTAAAAATCTTAATGCGGTTCACAGAATACATCTACCTACCAAGTTCCAACAGTATACCTCTTATACCACACACGTATAGGTTTGATAAAAAAAAATTGAGTTTCAGTTCTAAGTATGGGGAACCCTAAAAATAATTGTTTTTTTTTCAATTTTTGTGTAAAAATCTTAATGCGGTTCACAGAATACATCTACCTACCAAGTTTCAACAGTATAGCTCTTATAGTTTCGGAAAAAAAAGGCTGTGACATACACGGACAGACAGACAGACAGACAGACAGACATGACGAATCCATAAGGGTTTCTTGTCTTTGACTACGGAACCCTAAAAACTTAGTGTGGGGCGCCCCCTGGCGAGGTGGAGCATGAGGCGGCTGTAGAAAGTGGATGGGAAGAGCTGGAAATCGGTCTAAATGACGCGCATTGGGAGAGGCCTATGTCCAGCAGTGGACTGATACAGGCTGATGTTGATGATGATGATGAATAGTAGATTATTCATACAATCAATGAATATATTTATTACAGGCTTATAGGCAAATGTACTAACCTAAACCATAAGACAATAGCAACATAAATACCTTAAAAACTAACATACATATAAAATAGTAGATTATGCACTATGGGAATAAAGCAGTGTCTTACGTCACGGGCGGCATATTGAACCCTGAGCGTAACGAGGGACTCTAGTTATATAGAGTCCTGAGTGAAGCGAGGGGTTCAAGCTGCCCAAGACGAAGACAGGCTTTATTCCAGAGTAAACCGGACTTGTTAGTAAGATTTGTTGGTATAAGATTTGTCCTGGCTGCTAGCTTATTATGGAATGTTTTATTACTGGAAGAAAGCGTTAGTTGAGTCAGTCGTGGGAAGCAATGGCGGCGATGAGCTTACCACTTGTCACGTCTATATTCCACGATGGTGCAACCCACTGTGAATAGCGGCCCATTGAGGCTCTGCCTACCCTTTCGGGGAAAAAGGCGTGTGTCTATGTATGTATGTATGTATGTATGTATGAGCATACTCTACTTTTCACACCTTTTGCGAGACAATAAAAATTCACTGAAAATCACACAGCACCAAACACCGTCAGGCTTTATAGCCTGTCTTCGTCTTGGGCAGCTTGAACCCCCCTCGCTTCGCTCAGGACTCTGTATAACTGTAGAGTCCCTCGTTACGCTCAGGATTCAATATGCCGGCCGCGACGTAAGACACTGCTTTATCCCCTCAGTGCATAATCTACTATTAAACCGTTAAACCGTGACACCGCGGTCTCACTTGCCGCTCATCACTTCTTCAGCAATGGAGTGGTTCACAATTGGAACGCGCTATCAGATGACGTCGTTACTGCTACTTCCGTCAATGCATTCAAAAATAAACTCGAAATCTGGCTTCGAACAAATAAATCTGTGCCCAAAAAAAACTACCAAAACTAAGAGACAATATTTCGAAATTTTAAATTTTAATACTGTGACGTGACACATCAGCGAAAGCTGCTCGTCTGTAAATAAATAATGATGTTCTTCTGCAAAAAGCGGTCATTCTAAATACGTGCATACGGAAATTTCTACAAATTGATCCTTCCGCCGGTATTTTACCATCAAATTCAAGATATCAAAAATATGTAGTTTATCAACCGGCGTGCACTTGGTTTAGGCCCGTGCACGTCGGTCATATTTCCAGGTCTCCTGAGCCGAGCTGATCAGATCAAACAAATAGATAATAATAATAATACTTTATTTTATTTGAGGGTTGCAACGTGTTACAGGTCCGGCGAGCGCTGGACTCGATGGGCTGTTTCCGCGACATCGGAGTGTCCATAGACGTGTCGTCCGGCCCCGGAGCCACGCCGGAAGGACTCGAGGTAAGCACTTCCACATGTCACTATCAATAATACATAGACGTGTCGTCCGGCCCCGGAGCCACGCCGGAAGGACTCGAGGTAAGCACTTCCACATGTCACTATCAATAATACATAGACGTGTCGTACGGCCCCGGAGCCACGCCGGAAGGACTCGAGGTAAGCACTTCCACATGTCACTATCAATAATACATAGACGTGTCGTCCGGCCCCGGAGCCACGCCGGAAGGACTCCAGGTAAGCACTTCCACATGCCACTATAATAATACATAGACGTGTCGTCCGGCCCCGGAGCCACGCCGGAAGGACTCGAGGTAAACACTTCCACATGTCACTATCAATAATACATAGACGTGTCGTCCGGCCCCGGAGCCACGCCGGAAGGACTCGAGGTAAATACTTCCACATGTCACTATCAATAATACATAGACGTGTCGTCCGGCCCCGGAGCCACGCCGGAAGGACTCGAGGTAAACACTTCCACATGTCACTATCAATAATACATAGACGTGTCGTCCGGCCCCGGAGCCACGCCGGAAGGACTCGAGGTAAACACTTCCACATGTCACTATCAATAATACATAGACGTGTCGTCCGGCCCCGGAGCCACGCCGGAAGGACTCGAGGTAAACACTTCCACATGTCACTATCAATAATACATAGACGTGTCGTCCGGCCCCGGAGCCACGCCGGAAGGACTCGAGGTAAGCACTTCCACATGTCACTATAATAATACATAGACGTGTCGTCCGGCCCCGAAGCCACGCCGGAAGGACTCGAGGTAAACACTTCCACATGTCACTATCAATAATACATAGACGTGTCGTCCGGCCCCGGAGCCACGCCGGAAGGACTCGAGGTAAACACTTCCACATGTCACTATCAATAATACATAGACGTATCGTCCGGCCCCGGAGCCACGCCGGAAGGACTCGAGGTAAACACTTCCACATGTCACTATCAATAATACATAGACGTGTCGTCCGGCCCCGGAGCCACGCCGGAAGGACTCGAGGTAAACACTTCCACATGTCACTATCAATAATACATAGACGTGTCGTCCGGCCCCGGAGCCACGCCGGAAGGACTCGAGGTAAACACTTCCACATGTCACTATCAATAATACATAGACGTGTCGTCCGGCCCCGGAGCCACGCCGGAAGGAATCGAGGTAAACACTTCCACATGTCACTATCAATAATACATAGACGTGTCGTCCGGCCCCGGAGCCACGCCGGAAGGACTCGAGGTAAGCACTTCCACATGTCACTATAATAATACATAGACGTGTCGTCCGGCCCCGGTGCTACGCCGGAAGGACTCGAGGTAAGCACTTCCACATGTCACTATAGTAATACATAGACGTGTCGTCCGGCCCCGGAGCCACGCCGGAAGGACTCGAGGTAAGCACTTCCACATGTCACTATAATAATACATAGACGTGTCGTCCGGCCCCGGAGCTACGCCGGAAGGACTCGAGGTAAGCACTTCCACATGTCACTATAATAATACATAGACGTGTCGTCCGGCCCCGGAGCCACGCCGGAAGGACTCGAGGTAAGCACTTCCACATGTCACTATAATAATAAATAGACGTGTCGTCCGGCCCCGGAGCTACGCCGGAAGGACTCGAGGTAAGCACTTCCACATGTCACTATAATAATACATAGACGTGTCGTCCGGCCCCGGAGCCACGCCGGAAGGACTCGAGGTAAGCACTTCCACATGTCACTAATAATACATAGACGTGTCGTCCGGCCCCGGAGCCACGCCGGAAGGACTCGAGGTAAGCACTTCCACATGTCACTATCAATAATACATAGACGTGTCGTCCGGCCCCGGAGCCACGCCGGAAGGACTCGAGGTAAGCACTTCCACATGTCACTATCAATAATACATAGACGTGTCGTCCGGCCCCGGAGCCACGCCGGAAGGACTCGAGGTAAGCACTTCCACATGTCACTATAATAATACATAGACGTGTCGTCCGGCCCCGGAGCCACGCCGGAAGGACTCGAGGTAAGAACTTCCACATGTCACTATCAATAATACATATTATTATTATTATTATTAATTTATTTCAGGTTATAAATACACCCATATCACAAAACACAATAGACTTAAAACACACAACCCAATAAATCAGAAATACTACAAAATTCACAAAATTTACAAATTAAAATAAAATTACACAAAATGGACAACACGAAATTAAAATATGAATTAAATTGAATTGTGAATTATAATATGAATTAAATTGAATTGAATTGTGAAAAAACTGAACTGAACTAAACTGATCTGAACTGGTTAAAATTTGATCAGATGGAGCCCATCATTATTAGCATCCACCTGTTTTGGATGGGACAGTCTGCCCGCGCTACAATCATCTTCAGGATGCCGTTGCCGCTGCCTCGCGCACGCTGGAGTAAGGAAGCGACTCTCTTGCGAATAATCGCTTGATAGCCGTCCGTGCGCGCCTCCACGAACATCCCCGATGCGCTGCAAAAGCGAGGCAGCCGCATCAGCATCCTGAAGATATTGTTGTATTGGACTCGCAGTGAGCTGGCAGCCCGCCGGGTGTGGTTTATCCAGAGGCTGCTCGAGTAGAAGGACTGGCAGTAAGCCTTAAACAGAGTGATTTTCACTTCTCTCGAGCAGCGAGCGAAACGGCGTGCAAGCATGTTACCCCGAACTGCCAGCGCTCTGCGCTCCCTTTCAACGTCCTCATTATCTTTTAAATCTTCGGTGACAATGTGCCCCAAATATTTAAAACTTTTGACTACTTTTAGAGCCGCACCATTTAGCATTATAGGGGGAACATGGACCGGTCGAACTCTACCACTCTTAAATACGAGGACTTCGCTCTTTTTAGAGTTATACCTCAGTCCATGTTCAGCCGCATAAGCCTCACATATCTTTACTAGTTTACAAACAGATCCCACCGACGGTCCCAGCAGCACCATGTCATCTGCGTAACTCAGGTTATTTACCGCTACTCCGTCTACAAAACAACCTGTGTGGGTACTGCTGAGCTCGCCGATGAGATCATTAACATAGAGATTGAACAGCAGAGGAGATGTAATACCGCCCTGCCGCACACCGCACTCCATGCCGTATGAGGCAGACAACGCCCCCGCCCATCTCACCTGGTTTCGCTGGCAGTGATACCAGTTTTTCAGTAAGGAGACAATATCAGCTGGCACACCCGTTGCCCCCAGCCTGCACCAAAGCTTATTATACAGAACTGTATCAAAAGCCTTGGACAGGTCGAGGAAGCAGGCGTATACCGGTGTCTTCCTTTCCGTGTAGTACCTGACAGCCTGCTTAAGACACAAGATCGCGCTCTCCGTCGAGAGCCCAGCCCTAAAACCGAACTGAGCATCGTGAAGGTGGACGTGTCGCAGCATTACGTCATTAAGCAAGCTGTCCAGGACCTTTGCCATTATGGTCGCCAGTGAGATGGGCCGATAGTTTTGTCTGACGCATCTCCCGTTTTGCATTTCACAATCGGTACTACAACAGTTTTAGTCAGCTCTTCAGGTAAGTAACCATGACACAAACACAGATTGTAAAACATGGAGAGCACACGCGGCAGATGAACACCCGCATATCTCAGATGCTCAATGCTGAGACTATCATGCCCAGGAGATTTGCCGCGTTGCATAGTTTGAATAGTTTTTCGCACTTGTTTGGCTTTAAAACTTGTAATTCTCTCGTGCATGACAGTCCCAACACCGATCAACCCAGACACGCTAGAGTCCGATAACGGCTTCACTCTAAAGTGATCTTTGAAAAGATCAGCGATCATGCTATGATCACTAACATCATTCACACTCACAGGGAGGCCAGACTTTGCATTCATTTTGTTGGTTTGTTTCCAAAAGTGCTTAAAGTCTTTGGCCGAGTGATGAGAGGCAAGAATGTCCATTCTGATCTGTTCTTGTCTATCTTGACACCACTTAAGTTGTTTTTTAAAGGACTTCCTGCTCTCACACATAGCGTCATAAACTCTACCACTAATTGGCTTACCAGCTTCAATCCAGACCAAAAACTTCAGCCTGGCCTCCCTGTGGAAAGCTGCTACATGTCTATTCCATCCTACAACATAACCACCTCTCCTCCGCGTTCTCCCTCGCTCATAAGAAGATGCTGCGGCTTCTGTTAGGATAGTAACTATTTTTAAATACATATTTTCCAATATATTTCTATGCTCTAAGTCATTACAAAGACCGTCACAACAATGGGAAAACTGTGCTGGAAAATCAACTTCCCTCAGTCGAGAGTTACATAACTTATGGTACTAATCAATCTGACTAGTGTTACGCTCTCCCCATACAACTTTATTAGTAAACGATGTCAAGTTCACATCTATCTTAACATGTAGCTTGCCTAAGTTACATTCCATAAAAAGTGGGAAATGGTCAGACCACTGCACCCCGTACTCTACCCATAAGCGACCGACAGAGGGCAGCGCAGCGCCAGTCACGACACAGTGGTCCAACCACCTCGCACACCCGTGAGCCTCACTAACAAAAGTATAGGTACCCGATTCGGCGCCTAGCATATTCATGTCTGCACATGTCCAATTTTGTTCATTACAAAAATCTAGTAACTCATTACAAAACAGTTCTCTTGGGTGTGCATTAAAATCCCCCAATATGTAGACACATATACATACATACATAGACGTGTCGTCCGGCCCCGGAGCCACGCCGGAAGGACTCGAGGTAAGCACTTCCACATGTCACTATAATAATACATAGACGTGTCGTCCGGCCCCGGAGCCACGCCGGAAGGACTCGAGGTAAACACTTCCACATGTCACTATCAATAATACATAGACGTGTCGTCCGGCCCCGGAGCCACGCCGGAAGGACTCGAGGTAAACACTTCCACATGTCACTATCAATAATACATAGACGTGTCGTCCGGCCCCGGAGCCACGCCGGAAGGACTCGAGGTAAACACTTCCACATGTCACTATCAATAATACATAGACGTGTCGTCCGGCCCCGGAGCCACGCCGGAAGGACTTGAGGTAAACACTTCCACATGTCACTATCAATAATACATAGACGTGTCGTCCGGCCCCGGAGCCACGCCGGAAGGACTCGAGGTAAACAGTTCCACATGTCACTATCAATAATACATAGACGTGTCGTCCGGCCCCGGAGCCACGCCGGAAGGACTCGAGGTAAGCACTTCCACATGTCACTATAATAATACATAGACGTGTCGTCCGGCCCCGGAGCCACGCCGGAAGGACTCGAGGTAAGCACTTCCACATGTCACTATCAATAATACATAGACGTGTCGTCCGGCCCCGGAGCCACGCCGGAAGGACTCGAGGTAAGCACTTCCACATGTCACTATCAATAATACATAGACGTGTCGTCCGGCCCCGGAGCCACGCCGGAAGGACTCGAGGTAAGCACTTCCACATGTCACTATCAATAATACATAGACGTGTCGTCCGGCCCCGGAGCCACGCCGGAAGGACTCGAGGTAAGCACTTCCACATGTCACTATCAATAATACATAGACGTGTCGTCCGGCCCCGGAGCCACGCCGGAAGGACTCGAGGTAAGCACTTCCACATGTCACTATCAATAATACATAGACGTGTCGTCCGGCCCCGGAGCCACGCCGGAAGGACTCGAGGTAAGCACTTCCACATGTCACTATCAATAATACATAGACGTGTCGTCCGGCCCCGGAGCCACGCCGGAAGGACTCGAGGTAAGCACTTCCACATGTCACTATAATAATACATAGACGTGTCGTCCGGCCCCGGAGCCACGCCGGAAGGACTCGAGGTAAGCACTTCCACATGTCACTATAATAATACATAGACGTGTCGTCCGGCCCCGGAGCCACGCCGGAAGGACTCGAGGTAAGCACTTCCACATGTCACTATCAATAATACATAGACGTGTCGTCCGGCCCCGGAGCCACGCCGGAAGGACTCGAGGTAAGCACTTCCACATGTCACTATCAATAATACATAGACGTGTCGTCCGGCCCCGGAGCCACGCCGGAAGGACTCGAGGTAAGCACTTCCACATGTCACTATAAATAATACATAGACGTGTCGTCCGGCCCCGGAGCCACGCCGGAAGGACTCGAGGTAAGCACTTCCACATGTCACTATAATAATACATAGACGTGTCGTCCGGCCCCGGAGCCACGCCGGAAGGACTCGAGGTAAGCACTTCCACATGTCACTATAATAATACATAGACGTGTCGTCCGGCCCCGGAGCCACGCCGGAAGGACTCGAGGTAAGCACTTCCACATGTCACTATAATAATACATAGACGTGTCGTCCGGCCCCGGAGCCACGCCGGAAGGACTCCAGGTAAGCACTTCCACATGTCACTATAATAATACATAGACGTGTCGTTCGGCCCCGGAGCCACGCCGGAAGGACTCGAGGTAAGCACTTCTTCATTTCACTATCAATAATACATAGACGTGTCGTCCGGCCCCGGAGCCACGCCGGAAGGACTCGAGGTAAGCACTTCCACATGTCACTATAATAATACATAGACGTGTCGTCCGGCCCCGGAGCCACGCCGGAAGGACTCGAGGTAAGCACTTCCACATGTCACTATAATAATACATAGACGTGTCGTCCGGCCCCGGAGCCACGCCGGAAGGACTCCAGGTAAGCACTTCCACATGTCACTATAATAATACATAGACGTGTCGTCCGGCCCCGGAGCCACGCCGGAAGGACTCGAGGTAAGCACTTCTTCATTTCACTATCAATAATAAACAAGCAATTGTTTATTTTCAGACATTTTCCGCGGCTTCTCACGCGTTGTGTCGGAATATAAGTTCCGCAGTCACCCTTATAGTTTCGCCATGTTCGTCTCTCTGTGAAAAGCCTTACATGCTTGCTTGTTGCTGAAAATTCCGACATCTCTATATGTGTGCCTATAATAGTTGAGTAGTTCCCTCAATTCCTCATGGATCCCATCATCAGGACCAGATTTTGATGAAAATGTTTTGTTCATAAATGACGGAGATACAAGTGCCTTTTTTTATGAATTACAAGCAGCGCCTGCGGTTTCACCCGCGTTAGTCTCGATCCCGTGGGAATATCGGGATAAAAATGTGCCTTTGTGTATGTGCCTATTCCAGGAGTCCAGTTATCTCCATTCCAAATTTCATCTAAATCCGTCCAGCCGTTTCAGCGTGAAGAGGTAACAAACACACTGACACACAAACTTTCGCTTTTATAATATTACTGTGAAGTGTGATTTATGTTTGGTATTGAGAACCTCTTTTGTGAAGATGGTTAAAACTATAAGATAACTGGTTTTGCTGATTATTTTCAATTATAAGAAACGAATAAAATAAAATAAAAGCTCTACTACTACTACTACTAAAAAAAATACATACATACACAAACACACGCCTTTTTCCACAAAAGAGTAGACAGAGCCTCAAATGGGCCTCTTTCCACTGTGGCTTGCACTATCGTGGGAAATAGACGTGACAAGTGGTGAGCTCATCGCCGCCATTGCTTCCCACGACTGACTCTGTTAACGCTTTCTTCCAGTAATAACTCATTCCTAAATAAGCTAGCAGCCAGGACAAATCTTATACCAACGAATCTTACAAACAAGTCCGGGTAATCCCTTAGTCGGATTTTACGACATCCACGGGAGGAGATGGAGGGATCTATTCTTGGGCCGGACACACCACGGGATTAGAGTAAAATGTGTTGCTTAACTTCTATTAAAGCCCTTTTCCTTTTATATTATTAAAAAAAAAAAAAAAAAACTATTACGACTTTTAATAGATAAGCACCCCTGTGGCGCGGCGGGCGAAGGTTGGCCTGCGACACAGGAGGTTGTGGGTTCGATTCCCGCCTCGTAACAAGTATTTATGCGATCGCAGATATTTGTTCAGGGTGTTCTGGGTATTTTCTATGCATAATAAAAAATATCTATCTATGTAATATATTGTATTAAGTATATCAGTTATCTAGTACCCATAACACAAGCTCTGCTTAGCTTGGGGCTAGATAATGTTGTGTGAACTGTCCAGCATTATTGTTTGATTATATATTTATAGGCAGAATAAATAAATTGCGAGACGCACTGAGAACGCCTGGAGGAGCTATTGGTCGATGAAGGAACTGATGAAGGGTAACCTTCCAATGGTACTAAAACGCAAACTAATGGACATGTGCATCCTTCCCGTCTTGACTTACGGATCACAAACTTGGTCTTTGACAAACATCCAGAAATCCAAACTCAAGGTTTGCCAAAGGGCAATGGAGCGCAGTATTTTAGGCGTTAAACTAACTGACCGCATCCGAAACACAATACTGCGCTCCAAAACCAAAGTCGCCGATGTGGGAGAGAAGGCTGCGCGGCTGAAGTGGGATTGGGCCGGTCACATTTGCCGCATGCCCGACGAACTTTGGGCCAAAATCACCACGGCATGGAGCCCTAATACAGCCAGGTGGCGTCGCGGCAGGCCACGCATGAGGTGGCGGGATGAACTGGACGCCTATGAGAGGGAATGGGAAACGGTTGCACAGGACCGTGGTGACTGGCGGAAGTGGGGGGAGGCCTTTGCCCAACAATGGGACAGTATGGGCCAATAGTAATAGCAATAATAGTATATATTTATATGTTGCAGGTCACGTTTCAAGTGGTGGAATTGTCGCGTATAGTGGGCGGCGTCAACACCACTGTCAGCGAGAATGAGGGCAACCTGGTGCTAGGTGAGTGCACACTCTACTCTCTACTAGTAGTGCGCGGCGTCAACACCACCGTCAGCGAGAATGAGGGCAACCTGGTGCTAGGTGAGTGCACACTCTACTCTCTACTAGTAGTGCGCGGCGTCAACACCACCGTCAGCGAGAATGAGGGCAACCTGGTGCTAGGTGAGTGCACACTCTACTCTCTACTAGTAGTGCGCGGCGTCAACACCACCGTCAGCGAGAATGAGGGCAACCAGAGGGGCAAGTCCGAGTTTACACACACCATCGTAACGATGATCGTGACGGCGAGTGTACGTGTATTGCGTAGTAACTAGCCATTAATCTGTGACGTTTTTGGCACAGATTAATAGCTAGTTATTATGTTATACACGTACGATCGTGTTACGTTCACCGTTACGATGGTGTTTGCAAAACTCAGACTCACCCCTCTGGTGCTAGGTGAGTGCACACTATACTCTCTACTAGTAGTGGGCGGCATCAACACCACCGTCAGCGAGAATGAGGGCAACCTGGTACTAGGTGAGTGCACACTCTATTCTCTACTAGCGACAGTGGTCAGATTGTACATAAGGGACCGAGGCCAGGACCAGTTGCGGCAGGTCCTGCCGCCCATCATGCTTACACACTCCGGGTACTCATGCGAGTTGCTCGTGAACTATACAGAACACTACCATTTATCCAAAATGGTATCGGAGTAATTGTGGTCGCTCACCACCCGCACCCACAAAGATGCTAGCTTCAACCCCAGCTAGGGGCGTTAGAGAGGCTAACTGCCATTTCTCCAGAATGGTACCGGAGCAGATAAAGTGCGCTACCGCGTATAACCGTAAGGTTGGTCGGGCAGCCACTTTAAACACGTATAGCTGATGTGGGTTTGTACATAAGGGACCCTTCACTGAGGAAAAAATACATAGTTTTTTTTAGCCTATCGTTTGTCGTTTCGCTTACCATCAATTAATGTTATAAGCATTTTTTTCATACGACTTACCGTGTTTGAGATATGGCCTCAAAAACGGAATGAACAAGTAAATAATTTTTTAAAAATTAAAAAAACCCTCAACGTAATGAAACTGCTGAACCGATTTTGATCAAACATAGCTAAGAACACCCCGACTAATTCACCTTTCAAACAAAAGATAAATAAATCTGTTCATCCGTTCGTGAGCTACGATGCCACAGACACACACACACATGCACACACACACACACACATGCACACACACACACACACAGACACGTCAAACTTATAACACCCCGTTGTTTTTGCGTCTGGTGTTAAAAATTGAAAATATTACATTTTTCAAGTAGCCGTACGCAAAAATGTCATAAGATACCTAATTATGATGAATAGCAACTCAGCACGATGTGCATATAAATGTCATAAGATACCTAATTATGATGAATAGCAACTCAGCACGATGTGCATATAAATGTCATAAGATACCTAATTATGATGAATAGCAACTCAGCACGATGTGCATATAAATGTCATAAGATACCTAATTATGATGAATAGCAACTCAGCACGATGTGCATATAAATGTCATAAGATACCTAATTATGATGAATAGCAACTCAGCACGATGTGCATATAAATGTCATAAGATACCTAATTATGATGAATAGCAACTCAGCACGATGTGCATATAAATGTCATAAGATACCTAATTATGATGAATAGCAACTCAGCACGATGTGCATATAAATGTCATAAGATACCTAATTATGATGAATAGCAACTCAGCACGATGTGCATATAAATGTCATAAGATACCTAATTATGATGAATAGCAACTCAGCACGATGTGCATATAAATGTCATAAGATACCTAATTATGATGAATAGCAACTCAGCACGATGTGCATATAAATGTCATAAGATACCTAATTATGATGAATAGCAACTCAGCACGATGTGCATATAAATGTCATAAGATACCTAATTATGATGAATAGCAACTCAGCACGATGTGCATATAAATGTCATAAGATACCTAATTATGATGAATAGCAACTCAGCACGATGTGCATATAAATGTCATAAGATACCTAATTATGATGAATAGCAACTCAGCACGATGTGCATATAAATGTCATAAGATACCTAATTATGATGAATAGCAACTCAGCACGATGTGCATATAAATGTCATAAGATACCTAATTATGATGAATAGCAACTCAGCACGATGTGCATATAAATGTCATAAGATATCTAATTATGATGAATAGCAACTCAGCACGATGTGCATATAAATGTCATAAGATACCTAATTATGATGAATAGCAACTCAGCACGATGTGCATATAAATGTCATAAGATACCTAATTATGATGAATAGCAACTCAGCACGATGTGCATATAAATGTCATAAGATACCTAATTATGATGAATAGCAACTCAGCACGATGTGCATATAAATGTCATAAGATACCTAATTATTATGAATAGCAACTCAGCACGATGTGCATATAAATGTCATAAGATACCTAATTATGATGAATAGCAACTCAGCACGATGTGCATATAAATGTCATAAGATACCTAATTATGATGAATAGCAACTCAGCACGATGTGCATATAAATGTCATAAGATACCTAATTATGATGAATAGCAACTCAGCACGATGTGCATATAAATGTCATAAGATACCTAATTATGATGAATAGCAACTCAGCACGATGTGCATATAAATGTCATAAGATACCTAATTATGATGAATAGCAACTCAGCACGATGTGCATATAAATGTCATAAGATACCTAATTATGATGAATAGCAACTCAGCACGATGTGCATATAAATGTCATAAGATACCTAATTATGATGAATAGCAACTCAGCACGATGTGCATATAAATGTCATAAGATACCTAATTATGATGAATAGCAACTCAGCACGATGTGCATATAAATGTCATAAGATACCTAATTATGATGAATAGCAACTCAGCACGATGTGCATATAAATGTCATAAGATACCTAATTATGATGAATAGCAACTCAGCACGATGTGCATATAAATGTCATAAGATACCTAATTATGATGAATAGCAACTCAGCACGATGTGCATATAAAAATAAGTTTTTTTTGTCGGTCAGTCCTGCGCCCCCATTTGTTTTAGGGAAAAAAGAAATAGATTTGTCAAAAAAAATAATTTTTGCTTGTCGTGTAGCTTTTCTCTTAGCCGTCAATTATTGTTCAAAGCATTTTTAACCCCGTCGAAAAACAAAGGGGTGTTATAAGTTTGACGTCTCTCTCTCTCTGTCTCTGTGTGTGTTTGTGTGTGTGTCTGTCTGTCCCATAGTAGCTCCCGAACGGATGAACCGATTTAATATTTTTCTTCTTTGATAGTTGAATTTGTCGGGAGTTTTCTTAGCTTTGTTTGATCAAAATCGGTTCAGCCGTTTCATTGCGTTAGGGGTTTTTTAATATTTACAAAATTAATTAATTGTTATTATTGAAATCGTATTTACTTACGTTTTGTTTTCTTATTTTCGAACATATAACTGTTACCTACTATTGACTTAAATTCAGAGGCAACAGGTAATTTTAATTCTTGTTTTTCATTCAATTCAAATTTGGGGACAGACGGGAATTTGTTTTTGTTTGTCCCCGAATGGGGACAAACAGGAATTAAAAATTCCACTCACATTAATATCAAAGTTTTCTGATTTTACACAAAGCGTCGCATCGAGCTTCACTGGGGGCGTATAGGAGGTGGTCGTTCAATTCAATTCAATTCAATTCATTTATTTCCAGAAATATAAAAAAACATTGTGTCGGAAAGTTCACATATAAAGTAGGAAAGTAGGTAGTAATTATTATCATTCATAAAATCATAATGTCAATAATAATTAATAATTAAATAAAAAATAAAAAATAAAAAATAAAAAATAAAAAATAACAAAACCCAAAAAAACAAACACATTTAAAATTATATAAATCAAATAAAAACAATACAATACAAGATGTGGAGTGATGGACATGTGTGGCTCATTATAATTACGTCAGAACATGGTGATGGTATTATTATTCAAATACATAGTTAAAGATAAATTATAAGTCAAGTTCAGCGAGCGTATATGGACACTTTTCCAATAAGAAAGCATGTAATCTATTTTTGATAACTATTTTCCTATGGAGCTCCCCTTTGATATCCAAAGGCAAGCTGTTAAAAAATTTCACAGCTTGATATCTAGCGCAGTGTTTCATGACGTTAAGTCTAGGAGTTATTTTGTTTTGAATATTTCTGGTTCTACTCCTGATTCGTTCTTCCCATTCCTGTTCCGTTTCATACTCATGCCTGTATTTAGCCAAAAATCCTAAAAGTACCTGTACATAAAGGGCCGGAACAGTCAATATACCCAAGTCTTTGAAATGATTCTTGCAGGAGTCCCTGTGAGAGATACGATCGATTGTTTGGATGCTTCTCTTTTGCAAGATGAAAGCCCTCTCTATATTATATTTGTAGCTGTTACCCCAAAAAAGAATGCTATATCTAAGCTTGGATTCAACTAGTGCATAGTATACCATTTTCAATCGTTCAATACTGATCTCATCACGTAGTGGGAATAAACATTGGTACATTTATACAGTTAGTAAAAGTTTACAAAACAATTCAAAATGATCCTTGGGGCTTCTGTGAATAAAGTGCATTTGAGTGAGTTTGATGTGTCTCCAGGTGTGAAGCTGCCGAACGTGTTGGGGAGGGGAGAGAAAGTGCAAGCGGAGTACAGTCTAGGACACCGCAGCTCATCCAACTTCAGTCTGCACGCGACCAAGCCCTTCCCGCACAAACACGCTGTGCCCGTGTACGTACTCACTCACAAAACCCACTCACCCACTCGAACGTGCTGGGGAGGGGAGAGACAGTGCAGGAGGAGTACAGTCTAGGACATCGCAGCTCCTCCAACTTCAGTCTGCACGCGACCAAGCCCTTCCCGCACAAACACGCTGTGCCCGTGTACGTACTCACTCACACCCACCCACTCACCCACTCGAACGTGCTGGGGAGGGGAGAGACAGTGCAGGCGGAGTACAGTCTAGGACACCGCAGCTCCTCCAACTTCAGTCTGCACGCGACCAAGCCCTTCTCGCACAAACACGCTGTGCCCGTGTACGTACTCACTCACACTAATACACCCACTCAAACTCACTGACAGACTCAACTCACTGTCACAGTCACTGACTGATAAACGACCTCACACACTTATACTCTAACCTTGGCCCTTCTCCCATACGATACGCACTGACGATCCAAGTATCCTGCAAGTCTCGGAGACTAGTCGCCGCCAAGTATCTCACATACATTTGAATGCAGGCTAGTGTGCGAGCCTACATTGTATGTGAGATACTTGGCGGCGACTAGTCTCCGAGACTTGCAGGATACCTTCAGGATACTTGAATCGCCTGTGCATATCGTAATGGGAGAAGGGATTTAGACTTACTCACTCACCTACCGACTCCCCCAACCCAACCACCCACCCAGGCGAACTCTCCAACGAACTTACTTTTTCACTGTTAGAATAACAGACTTATGAATTCACTGTAAATTCAATTCAATTCAATTCATTTATTTATTTCAGGCAACAGTGAAAAATGTACATTGTACCTAGGCAAAGGCCCATAGTAATATATACCTTACAGCTAACAAAACGCATTTTTTTTTTTTTTTAATTTTTTATTTTATTCTCTTAGGAAAACTATCAGCTAGTTACTTAAAAAACAGAGTTATAAGGTATCGAAGGCCAATTAAAAGTTTTCACAAATATAATCATTCATTGAATATACACTCACTGACACATCCAGCAGTTATCTCACACACTTATATACGACCTCTGTGGCGCGGCGGGCGAAGGTTCGCCTGCGACGCAGGAGGTTGCGGGCTCGATTTCCTCATCGGAACAAATATTTGCGATCTGTAGATATTTGTTCAGGGTGTTCTGGGTATTTTCTATGTATTATAAAAAAAAAACTATGTTATATATTGTATTAAGTATATAAGTTGTCTAGTACCCATAACACAAGCTCTGCTTAGCTTGGGGTTAGATAATGTTGTGTGAACTGTCCAGCAATATTTATATTTATTTATTTATTTATATACTGGCTCACTGAGTGCCCACTCATACTTTGTCTTATTCCACTCACTAACGCATTACAAACTGTGCACGACGGCGAACCCCGCAGACCAACCACGCAGCTAATAGTGTTAGTTAATGAGAGAAATAAAGACATAAGCATTAGCATAAGTTAGAATAACAAGAAAAATTGTAGTAGGTAGTTAGGGCGTTCATTATTTTACCTAAACACAACAAGCCTAGATAGGAGCGTCTTAAAAATAAGCATTTAAAATAAATAGAACTATAGGTAGTATAACAGATAAGAGCCGCTTTCTCAACGGTAACGCTGCCACATAGTTAAGAAAATGTATAGAGAAATTGAGGCCCTGTGATTGGTTAAAAGTCCGGCCTTGCCATTGGTTGACCAATGACAAGCGGTTTTTAATCCTAGCAATTTTAGTATATATATTTGGCGAATCTGCGCATTCAGTCAGTCAGCAAGTTCCTTCGTATAAGTCAAGAAAGAATAAACAGAAGAAGTCTGCAAGAAATGGTGTTTTCCTCTTCCCAGTGGTAGGCAAGCACCCCTCCCGACACCCCTCCCCGCACCCCGCTCAGCACCCCGCGCCGCAGCACGTCGAGACGTCGGAGCAACCAGCAGCAGGCAGCAGCGCGTGCCCCCGAGCAGCACCTGCGACGCACCGAGCAGCCAGGCCAGCAAGCCGCGCCCCACCACGTCCCAGCCCGTAGCACCACCAGCGACCGCAGCACGACCAGCAACAGCACGGCGCCATCGTACCTACTCACACCTACCCATACCTACTTCCTAGCAACATCGTCGCTGAGTATCCATCCTGAACACCCCATCCTATCTACAGTCCACTTCATCAGCACCCTGAACATTGGTCCTCCGCAAGCCGGATCTCTGAACCAGGAACCAGGAACAGGATACATCAGCACAGTGAAGAATGCCGGTTACTAGGAGTAAGCAGGGCAAGGATGATGCAAGAGGTGCGGCTGCTACCTCGACGGAAGAGAGCAGCTCGGACCCGTCTGCCACCACGACATCGGGTACCGTTACGACGGGAACGGACACCGCTACCGACGCGACGGAGGTAGTGAAGGCAAAGTCTACGCGAGCGCCATCAAGGAAATCTGGAGCTGCGAAGAAGAGGACGGTGCTGGCGGCGCGGGAGAAGCTTGCTGCGCTGCGTGTCGCCGAAGCGGAGGCGCTGGCAGCAGCGGCCAAGGCGGCTTCAGAACTCGCGGAGGCAAGACTGAAGAGCATAGAAGAGGACTCATCCGACGAAGAGGATGATGACGAACAGAAGGAACAAGATGACCTGGCTTCAGTACGAATCACGAAGTGGCTGCATCGACACCCAGAAGAACCACCACAACCTGGTACTAGCAAGGAGACCCTCGAGGAAGCGTTTCCCAAGGAAGTCCATGAAGCACGGCAGGACCGGATCGAGAACCGACCCGGGCGGGCGACGGAGCAGCCCACCGCGCAAGGACCCATCGTTGACCTGTCGGCGTTAACGATGGCGCTATCGCAGATCGCGACAAGGAGGGAATCACCGAAGTACCTACTGGATCTACCGATCTTCAATGGACAGGTCAGTGGATGGTTGGCGTACAGAGCAGCATTCAGAGACAGTGAATCGTCGTTTTCGAAGCCAGAGAACATCGCAAGACTCAGAAAAAGCCTGAAGGGTACTGCGTACGAAGCCGTCAGCAGTCTCCTGGTCAGCCAACCCGAACCCGGAGCCGTGATCGAGGCTCTTGAGAGGCGGTTCGGGCGGCCGGAGGCGCTGGTGCTGGCCGAGATGGAGAAGCTACGGCACCTAACCAAAGTGACCGACAGTGCACGCGATCTGTGCATTTTTGCGGGACGAGTGGCCAACGCCGTAGCTACAGTGGAAACCCTAGGAAGAGAAGCGTACCTACACAGCCCAGAGATGGTCAGGAGTATACTGGAGAAACTCACACCCATACTGCGCAGCAAGTGGTACGACTACGCGTCTATGAAGAAAGAAGACGCACCGGAAATGAAGAAAATCGCCGCATTCCTGAACGAAGAAGCGGACAAGTGCGGGGCGTACGCCCTGCCCGAAATAATCGCCGAAGAGGGGCAACGATTCAAGAAGCGAGGAGTGGAGAAGTCCTACGCTGCAGTCGCATCAAAACCAGAAGGATGTCCACACTGCAAGAAGACACACAAACTCGTCGATTGCTACGAATTTGCCAAGGCGGACGTATCTACTAGATGGGAGATAGCAAGAAAGAATCGCATCTGCTTCCTGTGCCTACGAGAAACGCATCGCCGCAACAAATGTCAAGCGAAGCCATGCGCTAAAGACGGCTGCGAGAAAAGTCACCACAGACTGCTACACAGTGACCCGCCCGTGACACAGCCGGAACCTGCGAAACGCCAGACCGAAGTCGCCGCATGCGCCACGGAGCTGGAAGAGTCGCACCGCAGCGGACCCCGCCACGCCTACCTCAAGATAGTGCCAATAGAACTGATCGGGCCTAAAGCGACGATAAGCACCTACGCCCTGCTCGATGACGGAAGCACGTGCACCTTCGTAGAAGAGGCCATCGCGGAATTGTTAGGCGTGGACGGGCCAAAGGACACGCTGTGGATAAGAGATGCGAACGGCGGTGAAGTCAAACACAGGGACAGCAAGTTGGTAAATCTGCGCGTGAGAGGCCGCAACGAAAAAGATGTACATATCCTCAGAGACACGCAGACTGTCAAGACATTGAACTTCACTTCACAGGCGGTCTCGAGAAAAGAGATAGAAGACTGTGCGCATCTCTACGCCATAGAAGAATGCCTCATCTACGATCGAGCCTATCCGAAAGTGATCATTGGACAAAATAACTGGGACTTCATAATATCGCAAGAAGTGCGAGAGGGACGGAGCGATCAACCGGTCGCCTCACTCACGCTATTAGGATGGGTGCTCCACGGCTGTCGCTATGGTAAAAAGGACTCAGAAGGAGACTTTTGCGGCTATATAAACTCAACGAGACGATCCGATGACTTGGAAGAAATGATGAAGAACTTCTTCAAGTTGGAATCACTGGGTATTGAAGAAAAAAAGCCTGCGAGCGATCCCGAACAGCGAGCCCTCCGGATACTGGAAGAAAAGAGCAAACGCTTACCGGACGGGAGATTTGAAACGGCGCTTCTATGGCGCGACGATACGGCGTTATTGAACAACAACTACAACGGAGCGCTCAAGCGGCTTGAGAACTTGGAACGGAAGCTCGACCGCGACGCTGACTTGAAAACGAAGTACACAGAACGGATCGAACACCTGCTCGCCTCAAACTACGCCGAACGAGCAGTGGCGCCACCTATCGACGGGAAGACGTGGTACCTACCACATTTCGCTGTTATCAACCCAGCTAAGCCGAAGATAAGGCTAGTTCATGACGCCGCCGCGAAGACAAACGGCAAGAGTTTGAACGACATGTTGCTAGCAGGCCCGGATCTACTTCAGTCACTACCAGGAGTGGTCATGCGGTTCAGACAGCATCCGTACGCCGTATCAGCTGATGTCAAAGAAATGTTCATGCAAGTGAGGATCCGCCCGGAAGACAGAGACGCACTGAGATTTCTCTGGAGGGGCAACACGCGGAGGGGGGAAGGCGCCTGCGCGGGGGGAAATGCACCGGTCGAGTACAGAATGACTTCGGTTATCTTCGGAGCGTCATCATCACCGTGCACAGCTCTCTATATCAAGAATAGAAACGCGCAGGACTTCGCAGAAGAGTACCCAGCAGCCGCCGCTGCTATTATAAAAAATCACTATATGGATGATTATCTTTGCAGTTTTCCCACGGTCGAAGAAGCAGAGAGAGTGAACAGAGAAGTAGACTTCGTGCAGAGGCAGGCCTGCTTCGAGCTGAGGGGGTGGACCTCGAACGACGAGAGGACGATCCACACACTCACCGCGCGCTCTGAAGACCCCACAGTCTCCATCGGCGGGAGCAGCGTCGAGAAGGCGCTAGGCCTCCTATGGAACGTGCAAGAAGACTACATCGGTTTCGAAGTGAACACTCGGAAGACATCACCAACTCTTCTCAAAGAAGGCAAGACACGACCAAGAGGGAAGCCCTGAGCGTCATCATGTCACTCTTCGACCCGCTCGGGCTCATCTCACCTGTCACCACGCCGGCCAAGAGACTGATGCAAGACACATGGCGCTACGGGACCGGCTGGGACGAACTGCTCCCGGACAAACTTCAGTCAAGATGGCAACAGTGGGCGGAGTCTCTGAGCAACCTAGGGAGCCTGAAGATACCTAGGTGCTACGACTACGAGCCAGCGAGCACTCGACAGCTTCACACGTTCGTGGACGCCAGCGAGGAAGCCTACGCCGCCGCTGTGTACTGGCGGACGACGCGCGCCAACGGCAGCGTGCACCTCGCCCTGGCGGCCGCTAAGAGCAGAGTGACCCCGCTCAAACCGATCTCCATTCCCCGACTGGAACTTCAAGCGGCGCTATTGGGAGCGCGCCTAGCAGAAACGGTCGTAAACGAACACGACTTCGAGATAGAAAAAAGGGTTTTCTGGAGCGACTCACGGACGGCCCTAGCTTGGATAAGGGCGGAGCCACGCAGCTTCAAAACCTTCGTAGCTCACCGGTTGGCCGAGATCGAAGACACCACGAAGAAGAAGGAATGGCGGTGGATACCATCTAGCGAGAACGTAGCAGACGACGCCACACGCGCCACTCCCGAGGGCTTCAATCAACACCACCGATGGTTCAAGGGACCGGAGTTCCTAAAGGCCGCAGAAGAGGCGTGGCCAACGGAGTCGCATACGCCCACCGAAGTCACCGGTGAAGAAAAAGAAAAATGCTTCGCGATGACAGAAGTGAAACTCGACGACGCGGATCACCTGCCCGACATAAGACGCTTCTCAAAATGGTTGCGTCTCATCAGAGCGACGGCACGAGTCCTACAGTTCATCGAGCGACGCAGTGCGAAGAGGCACGAGACAGTGGCCGCACTGCGAAAACGAACAATGAAAAACAATTCACGACCGCTCACTCACGTGGCTGTGACGCCAGAGGCGCCAGAGGCGCTCACACCGAACCATCTGCTGTTGGGGGGCAACAGCCATGTCCCCGCCCCGGGGGCATTCGCCGAAGACGACGAGCATGCGCGCCAACACTGGCGGCGCGCGCAGTACCTGGCCGACGAGTTCTGGCGCCGCTGGCTGCACGAGTACCTACCTCTACTCCAGCAGCGGCGGGAGCCCCACACGACCGGCGAGCCTCCGAGGATCGGAGACCTCGTACTCATCTGCGACAACAACTTACCCCGGAACACATGGCCCCGGGGAAAGGTCAGCGCCCTACATCCCGGAGCAGACGGCACGGTACGAGTCGTCGACATCACTACAAGCAGCGGGAACGTGCTACGACGGCCTACCAAGAAGATCGTCGTGCTTCCGGTGGAGTCGCGCGACGGCGGCGACGGCGGGAGAATGTGCACGACGGCGAACCCCGCAGACCAACCACGCAGCTAATAGTGTTAGTTAATGAGAGAAATAAAGACATAAGCATTAGCATAAGTTAGAATAACAAGAAAAATTGTAGTAGGTAGTTAGGGCGTTCATTATTTTACCTAAACACAACAAGCCTAGATAGGAGCGTCTTAAAAATAAGCATTTAAAATAAATAGAACTATAGGTAGTATAACAGATAAGAGCCGCTTTCTCAACGGTAACGCTGCCACATAGTTAAGAAAATGTATAGAGAAATTGAGGCCCTGTGATTGGTTAAAAGTCCGGCCTTGCCATTGGTTGACCAATGACAAGCGGTTTTTAATCCTAGCAATTTTAGTATATATATTTGGCGAATCTGCGCATTCAGTCAGTCAGCAAGTTCCTTCGTATAAGTCAAGAAAGAATAAACAGAAGAAGTCTGCAAGAAATGGTGTTTTCCTCTTCCCAGTGGTAGGCAAGCACCCCTCCCGACACCCCTCCCCGCACCCCGCTCAGCACCCCGCGCCGCAGCACGTCGAGACGTCGGAGCAACCAGCAGCAGGCAGCAGCGCGTGCCCCCGAGCAGCACCTGCGACGCACCGAGCAGCCAGGCCAGCAAGCCGCGCCCCACCACGTCCCAGCCCGTAGCACCACCAGCGACCGCAGCACGACCAGCAACAGCACGGCGCCATCGTACCTACTCACACCTACCCATACCTACTTCCTAGCAACATCGTCGCTGAGTATCCATCCTGAACACCCCATCCTATCTACAGTCCACTTCATCAGCACCCTGAACACAAACTGTCTCCGGAGACTCACTCACTGACTCAGTCTCCAACTCACTGATCGAGTACCGACTCACTGACTGGTTTATTGGCAGGTTGTCTGCGTCGGTATACCAACAGAACCAGGAGTTCCCCTGGTCCGGCTACCGTCTCCTGGACCGAGGGTTGTTGCTGGACATCGCTTTTAGGACTTCGCCTAAGGTACAGTCTAGCGCTTAAGAACGGCTTGTGTTTAAACACCGCCCAAAAAAGTACTAAACGGTGACCAAAATGGATAAATGGTCACCAAATTACGTTTCCTAAAATATTATGAAATAAATCCTTTTTTTCGTATTATTGACTGCCATAAAAATATATGGACGCCTTTAAAATACACTTTAGACTAAATATTATATATTTAACCTACCCAAACTTTTTTTTTGTGATGAGGTCAAAATCTGCTAACAGATTACCTCACCACATATTTTTTTTTCTTTTTTTTTTCTTTTTTTTTTTTGTCGAGGTGAAATCTGCATACAGATACCGTATTGCATTGAGGGTGCAACCTAACCTAACCCAACAGAATTTCGTGACCGTTAATCCATCGTAATTTGGTGACCGTTTATCCATTTTGGTAACCGTTTAGTACTTTTTTGGGCGGTGTTTATTTTATTTGGTGCCTAGGCTCAGAGTCTTAAAAATATTTTTGGTGACCGTCTAAATTATACCCGTTAAGAACCCCATGTAGTACTATTTCTATCCAGAATACAACTAGATGTCAGGTCGGCGCAAAAAATATGTCTTTAAAATACTAAATTAATAATACTAAATTAAATGAATAACAGCTCAAATAGTGTAATTTTTTTTGTTGACATTTGAAAATGAGCCTAAACACGGCCAGTCTACTATTATCCATCGAGGAGTTTCGTTGTCCACCTTCTGTCTCCATCATCAGATCAGCTCGCTGTCACCATCATATTGCATTGTCATCGGAACTTGACATGTATGCCAAATATCATCTCAATCTGTTGAGGATAACTGCTTTAAAATTCAGTTGCAAGATTCCACATTGCAAGTTAAATAAAAGCTTGTAAAATCAAAACAGCTGAGCTCTTTTCGCTATAGCAGTATAAGAAAAGGATACGTGTCCAGCCGGGCATTTCCGTTAGGTATTTATTAAATTAATTCGAGCGAGTCCAGAGGGGCCGTGGTGAGAAGGGCCGCGGCTAAAAAAAATATGTCCTTAATTACAAGCTTTATATTAACTTGCAATGTTTGTCCGGATGGAATCTTGCAACTGAATTTTAAAGCAGTTATTCTCAACCGATTGAGATTAAATTTTGCATACCTGTCAAGTTCCGATGACAATACAATATGATGGTGTCAGTGAGCTGATCTGATGATGGAGACGGAAGGTGGACAACGGAACTCCACGATGGATAATAGTAGACTGGCCGTGTTTAGGCTCATTTTGATCACCACACGGTTACGATTACTAATTTAAAAAAAACTTGTATCGAAAAATATATTTCTCACAAAAAAACTTATTTTATATCAGAAAATTACGTTATGTGAGACCGATACATTTTCAGACGACTCACAACCTACAATGGGAAGGCATGGTGCGCGACACAGCGGTACTAAGCAAGAACACCAGCTTCAAAGTACGCGAGAGCAGCGGTGAGGCACCATTCATCATTCACTCTATCAACCATTCAGTCATTCATTCAATGATCAGACGACTCACAACCTACAATGGGAAGGCATGGTGCGCGACACAGCGGTACTAAGCAAGAACACCAGCTTCAAAGTACGCGAGAGCAGCGGTGAGGCACCATTCATCATTCACTCTATCAACCATTCAGTCATTCATTCAATGATCAGACGACTCACAACCTACAATGGGAAGGCATGGTGCGCGACACAGCGGTACTAAGCAAGAACACCAGCTTCAAAGTACGCGAGAGCAGCGGTGAGGCACCATTCATCATTCACTCTATCAACCATTCAGTCATTCATTCAATGATCAGACGACTCACAACCTACAATGGGAAGGCATGGTGCGCGACACAGCGGTACTAAGCAAGAACACCAGCTTCAAAGTACGCGAGAGCAGCGGTGAGGCACCATTCGTCATTCACTCTATCAACCATTCAGTCATTCATTCAATGATCAGACGACTCACAACCTACAATGGGAAGGCATGGTGCGCGACACAGCGGTACTAAGCAAGAACACCAGCTTCAAAGTATGCGAGAGCAGCGGTGAGGCACCATTCGTCATTCACTCTATCAACCATTCAGTCATTCATTCAATGATCAGACGACTCACAACCTGCAATGGGAAGGCATGGTGCGCGACACAGCGGTACTCAGCAAGAACACCAGCTTCAAAGTACGCGAGAGCAGCGGTGAGACACCATTCATCATTCACTCACTCAACCATTCAGTCATTCATTCAATGATCAGACGACTCACAACCTGCAATGGGAAAGCATGGTGCGCGACACAGCGGTACGAAGCAAGAACACCAGCTTCAAAGTACGCGAGAGCAGCGGTGAGGCACCATTCATCATTCACTCACTCAACCATTCAGTCATTCATTCAATGACCAGACGACTCACAACCTGCAATGGGAAGGCATGGTGCGCGACACAGCGGTACTCGGCAAGAACACCAGCTTCAAAGTACGCGAGACCAGCGGTGAGGCACCATTCATCATTCACTCACTCAACCATTCAGTCATTCATTCAATGATCAGACGACTCACAACCTGCAATGGGAAGGCATGGTGCGCGACAGCGGACTCAGCAAGAACACCAGCTTCAAAGTACGCGAGAGCAGCGGTGAGACACCATTCATCATTCGCTCACTAAATCATTCAGTCATTCATTCATTCATCTATAGACAGGTGACCTAAGTCTCGATTGCCGGTCGCTCTCGTTGATTGTCGAGGTCGCCAGGGTCAAAAGGCTACCCTTTAATGTTAATTTTAAGGTTAAGGGTAATTCGTTTTTAACCCCCGACGCAAAAACGACGGGGTGCTATAAGTTTTACGTGCCTGTGTGTGTGTGTGTGTGTGTGCGTGTGTGTATGTCTGTGGCATCGTAGCTCCCGAACAGATGAACCGATTTAGTTTTTTTTGCGTCGAAAGCTGAATTTTTCGGGAGTGTTCTTAGCTATGTTTGATCAAAATCGGTTCCGCCGTTTCATTGCGTTGAGGTTTTTTTTAATTTTTACAAAATTAATTATTTGTTATAATTGTAATTTATTAGATATATATACTGTTTGTTTTCCGAATAAAATAAAATAAAATAAATTTAGAACCAAGAGTCGCAGTACATGATTGTTTTGATGCAGGTCCTCAGATGAAGTCTGTGGTCCGACACAGCGTCTCCGTGGACCACCGCGACGAGCCCATCTTCCCCACGCGCGGGGCTTACGTGCAGTTCTCCAGCGAGGTATGCCACTCACTAGCGACCTCTGACGACCTTGATTTGACGATCAGGCGGGTTCGATTCCCGCCTCGGGACAAATATTTGTGCGATCTGCAGATATTTGTTCAGGGTGTTCTGGGTATACATACATACATACATACATAGACACATGTCTCTTTCCCCGAAGGGGTAGGCAGAGCCTTAATGAGCCTCTTTACACAGTGGGGTGCACTATCGTGGGATATAGACGTGACAAGTGGTGAACTCATCGCCGCCATTGCTTCCCACGATGTTCTGTGTATTTTTTATGTGCAATAAAAAATATCCATCTATGTAATATATACATACATACATACATAGACACACGCCTCTTTCCCCGAAGGGGTAGGCAGAGCCACAATGGGCCTTTTTTCACTGTGGGTTGCACCGTCGTGGGATATAGACGTGACAAGTGGTGAGCTCATCGCCGCCATTGCTTCCCACGACTGAAACAAAAACACGCGTCAACCCAGCTCACTGAGTCAAATCAGGGACTCACTTTAAGACTAAAACACAAGCTAATCGAGTTAAATCAGTGACTACTGATTGTTCGCTCACTAGCTCACTGACTCACTGATTGATTGCAGGAGAGACTACTGATTGTTCGCTCACTAGCTCACTGACTCACTGATTGATTGCAGGAGAGACTGCTGATTATTCGCTCACTAGCTCACTGACTCACTGATTGATTGCAGGAGAGACTACTGATTGTTCGCTCACTAGCTCACTGACTCACTGATTGATTGCAGGTGTGCGGACTGGGAGGCGGCGTCGCTCACTTGAAGAATGAGCTGAAGGCGCAACAAAACCTCTCACTCACTGAGCATATTGTAAGTCGCATTCAGAACCTGCATTACTATATATCTTCTTTTATTTTACAGCCTTGGTAATAATCTTAAAAATAAATATGTATGTTAGAAAACATATTTTCAAATTAAGGTGTTTTTTTATACTACTTGAATGACGGATCAAGCTGATCGCCCACCTGATGTTAAGCGGTAACCTCTGCCTATGAACAGTGCATTACCACATAGGTCACGTCCACCTAGGACGCGCCCTATGTGGCATTGCACTGCGTCCGCCACCCTGAGACAAAGATGAAAAGTCTCATATGCCTGTAAATTCACCGGCACCCACACCCTTCAAACCGGAACACAGCAATGCGAGCACTACTGCTTTGCGGCAGAAATAGGTATGGTGGTAGTACTTCTCCGGACGAACTCTTTCACAAAAAAGCTATACTACTACTACATCCTCAAGTAATGACTGTATTAACATCAAGTTTGTAACCTTTACTGTTACTGAGTGAGCGTGTAACGCAACAACTCCAACATTTTAACACGGCGTCTTAAATTAATGTATGTTTACTTCAGGTTCTCCAGCTGTCTGGCGCTTGCGGCGTGCTGCACGACGTGTTCGGGACTGAAATACCCGAGCACTTGTTCCTGGGGGGCCCCACGACGATGAGGGGCTTCCAGCAGCGTGGCGTGGGGCCTCACTCCGACGGACTGGCCACGGGGGGCAAGGTATGAGATACTGCATGACGACGGACTGGACACGGGGGGCAAGGTATGAGATACTACACGCCGATGGACTGGCCACGGGGGGCAAGGTATGAGATACTACACGACGATGGACTGGCCACGGGGGGCAAGGTATGAGATACTACACGACGATGGACTGGCCACGGGGGGCAAGGTATGAGATACTACACGACGATGGACTGGCCACGGGGGGCAAGGTATGAGATACTACACGACGATGGACTGGCCACGGGGGGCAAGGTATGAGATACTACACGCCGATGGACTGGCCACGGGGGGCAAGGTATGAGATGCTACACGACGATGGACTGGCCATGGGGGGCAAGGTATGAGATACTACACACCGATGGACTGGCCACGGGGGGCAAGGTATGAGATACTACACGACGATGGACTAGCCACGGGGGGCAAGGTATGAGATACTACACGACTATGGACTGGCCACGGGGGCCAAGGTATGAGATACTACACGACGATGGACTGACCACGGGGGGCAAGGTATGAGATACTACACGACGATGGACTGGCCACGGGGGGCAAGGTATGAGATACTACACGACGATGGACTGGCCACGGGGGGAAAGGTATGAGATACTACACGACGATGGACTGGCCACGGGGGGCAAGGTATTAGATACTACACGACGATGGACTGGCCACGGGGGGCAAGGTATGTGAATAGTATGTATGATGTAGTATGTATCATATGTAGTATGTACAGTGGTGGCCATATAATTAAGAACGCTGATATAAAGGGAAGATTTTTTCCAACTAAGATGCAAAACTAATTGTATGCATTTGTTTTTATTTCTCTCGGTATCGTAAAACATTTCCATATTACCACTGTATTCATTGATACACATAATTGGCTAAAAATCAATAGGCAAACTTTTTACACTACTTTTAAACAAAGTATTCCTTATTACTGGCTGGTCACGTAATTAAGAACGCTAAGTAGTTTATACCTTTATTCAAATTTAAATAGAGAACACTCAGTCGATTTGTTACTGTTTGTATAATTTTGGCACCATTACGTGCTGTAAAAGATTAAAGGTGATTGCTTCTTTAGAAAAAACAATGGGAAAAAATAAAAGTTGTGATAAATCTACAAGGGAAGTAATAATAAAACTTCGCCGGAAGAATTGGTCTTATAAAAAGATAGCCGACCATCTGCAATGTTCAAAAACGATGGTTTTCCACGCTGTAAAGCATTTTGCTACGTATCAAACTACTTCGAATGTTCCACGTGTACCTAAACAGAGAAAAACAACTCCTCGAGATGACCGAAACATCGTTCGTATGGCAAAACAAAATCCTTTTAAAGGGTCCAATGAGCTTAGAAAAGAATATTTTGGTGAAAACAACCCTTCAGCAATCTCAGCACGCACTATTCGAAGACGTTTGGTAGAAGAAAAATTGCACGGTAGGATAGCAAGAAAGGTACCCATGTTAAAACTTTGCCACAGGCAAGCCCGGCTTGCATTTGCGAGAAAGTATGAAAACTGGGCTGTGCAACAGTGGAAAAATGTACTTTTTTCTGACGAGACGAAAATAAACAGAGTATGTTCTGATGGAAAACGATATGTACGACGTCCCCCGAATACAGCATTCGACCCAAAGTACACGAAAGTTACATTAAAGCACGGTGGTGGAAATGTGCAAATTTGGGGTTGCTTTTCTGGACATGGTGTAGGACCTGTAAAGTTGATAGAAGGTAACATGGACCAGTTCCAATACAAAAATATACTGGAAGAAACAATGTTACCATACGCTGAAGACGTTCTACCGATCATTTGGACATTCCAGCATGACAATGATCCAAAGCACACTGCACGCACCGTAAAGGAATTTCTTACAGCGCAATTAGTTTCTGTCTTAGACTGGCCTGCTAACAGTCCAGATCTAAACACAATAGAGAATCTGTGGTTTGAAGTAAAGAAAAAGGTTTCAAATACAAAGTGTGGAAATTTAAGAGAGCTGTATGACGTTTTTTAGAAGAATGGAACTCTATTTCTCTTGCGAAATGTCAAAAATTTATAGAGTCAATGCCTCGCCGGTGTAAAGCTGTAATTAAAAGCCGTGGATATGCTATTAACTATTAATTTTAGTCAAATATTTATTAAATTTATTTTTATGTTTCCTGTGCTACATAATATTGTGATTTTTTAAATCTAAGTGTCATACAAAACAATTCCCGAGCAGTAAAATAAATCGTTCTTAATTATTTGTCCAGTTTCAGTACTATTTGAATGTGTTACTTTGATAAAATCAATAAAATGTGCAAAAAATAGTTAGCAATTTCATACTTTATTCTTAAGTCAGGTTGCTCTATTAATGTGACTATTATATAACATAACTAGTTGCTTCTCAGAAGGTACACATCTCTGTGTATGATACGATTCAAATAAAAAACTTCTAGAACTTCAAATCGTTCTTAATTATATGACCACAACTGTATGTGGTACGTTAATAGTATCAAAAACAAGCAAGTGTCAATTTTAATAAACTAAGTAAGCAAGCGGACTTTGGCCTCTGTCACTAGTGTGTGCCTCATCTCTTCCCGGGTTCAAGTGAGCAATAGCGCTGTCACTTTCTTGCAGCTATTGTGTTCTTGCTAGACTCCGCCCATTCGGTATTTTAATGAGCAATAGCGCTGTCACTTTCTTGCAGCTATTGTTTTCTTGCTAGACTCCGCCCATTCGGTATTTTAATGAGCAATAGCTCTTTCACTTTCTTGCAGCTATTATTTTCTTGCTAGACTCCGCCCATTCGGTATTTTAACATATCGCCTTAAGTACGTATGTATGTTTGTTTCAGATGTACTGGGCGGGGGGAGTGCACGTATACTCCCCCCTCCCCTTCCAGGCGGGGAGGGGAGGGCTCGGGGAGCTGTTCCGGTCGCACGTGTTCCTCAACGCAGGCTGTCTCGCCATGCCCGGTCAGTACTCAGTCGAGTTATGTTCGTCGGGCTATAACACTGTCGTGGGGTTTCTAAGGCAAAAACCGCTTCCATGAAGTTGGGTATCCTGAATAAGGTAAAGCGTTACTTCACACCAGGACAGCTTCTAAGTCTGTACAAAGCACAAGTCCGGGCTGGTATGGAGTACTGCTGCCATATTTGGGATGGTTCGGCCAAACACCAGCTTGCTGCCTTGGACTCGATCGAACATAGAGCTTTCAGGCTTATAGGTGAGCAACATATGGCGGAGACTAAGATCCAGAGTCTCGAGCAGCGCCGTAAGGTCGCGTGCCTTTCGATCTTCTATAGGTTACATTTCGGGGAATGCTCCCAGGAACTGCACGATCTGATCCCACCATCTCGTTTTCATCATAGCACGAGCAGACGCACGGCTCGGTACCATCCTTACCTCATTAGTATACCCTCTATTCGCACTAAACGTTTCAGTTCTATCTTTGTAATGTGAACTGCTAAGGAGTGGAATACACTACCGTCGGCTGTCTTTCCTGAAAACTATAATCTGGGTCTCTTCAAGGCTAGAGTGAATAGGTGCCTTCTAGACCTTTGTGCTCCATCTTCGGCCACATCGTCACTTACCAACAGATGAGATCGTGCTCAAACAAAGGTATATCAATGTTAAAAAAAAAGAGTTGCTGGCCCGAAACGAAACCAGAACCCTTCACCTTATTTCGTACGTCTGGAGTGAGGTGTCCTAGCGTGTACCTGAGCTTAGATAGAAAATACCTTTCAACACACACGCTTATAACATACATACATACATAGACACACGCCTTTTTCCGCGAAGGGGTAGGCAGAGCCTCAATGGACCTCTTTTCACAGTGGGTTACACCATCGTGGAATATAGACGTGACGAAGTGAGCTCATCGCCGCCATTGCTTACCACGACTGACTCGGCTAACGCTTTCTTCCAGTATTATCTATCACATTCCATAAATAAGCTAGCAGCCAGGACAAATCTTATACCAACGAAGCTTACAAACAAGTCCGGGTAATAAAATGGCTTTAATTTCACATAATGACACCTGTAATAAAACAGTGACTTTTTCATTGCCATTATTCACAAGTGAGTTATAGAAACAGTTGAACATTTACGCAGAGTGTGTATTTCTGTTTTACACCTGTAATGAAACTGTGACTTTTTCATTGCTATTATTCCCAAGTGAGTTATAGAAACAGTTGAACATTTACACAGAGTGTGTATTTCTGTTTTACACCTGTAATCAAACTGTTACTTTTTCATTGCTATTAGTCACTAGTGAGTTAAAGAAACAGTTGAACATTTACGCAGAGTGTGTATTTCTGTTTTACACCTGTAATCAAACTGTGACTTTTTCATTGCTATTATTCCCAAGTGAGTTATAGAGACAGTTGAACATTTACACAGAGTGTATATTTCTGTTTTACACCTGTAATCAAACTGTGACTTTTTATTGCTATTATTCCCTAGTGAGTTATAGAGTCTGTCTTATTATTATTATTTTCTTCACTAGTGTGTTGAAAAACTTCGTATGATACACGTGTGTATTGATGATTACCGTCCTCGGCTCTCTTAAGACCCTCACCTAACGGCTCGGGTCTCAATGGCGCCTCAGCGGTAATTATTATTATTATTGTATTACTTTATTATCAGGAGAACCAACAGCCTACTTTTACATAATAATACAGTAGAATAACAATAGAGAGCCAATAAAAGGTTCTCACGAATAGCGTTTGAGTAGGTTCTCAACAAGGTGTGAACATTCATTTAGTGATAATCAACAAATAATTCGCTTACTATCTATTCAGCCGGTTACACCCACTGCTTAGTAAAGGCCTCTTCTCTTTAACGCCACTCCTGGCGATATTGTGCCAGCTGGATCCACTGCTCTCCTACTGCCTGCACAATATCGTCTGACCATAGGGCAAGTGGTCTGCCTCGAGGCCGCCGCATATCTCTCGGCCTCCATTCGGTGACTGCTTTGGTCCATCGGTAATCCTCTCGCCTTGCCAAGTGTCCCGCCCATCTCCACTTGAGCTTAATTCGCTTACTGCTTAAAGAAAATATATAACAGTAGCAGTAGTTATACGTAACTATTGAAAAACTAAATAACGCAGATATATAAGATTTAGCGTTTACAAACAGTGTGTTATGAGAAGAAGTCTCTGCTCAGTCGCCGCCGCGCCGAGCTGACGCTGGTGCAGAATAGATCCAAGTCAAAGCGGCTACTCAACCTGTTATAGTTATTGTTTGCTCGCCACAAGTAAGAGTTCTGCCTATAATTGGTTGAAACTATTGGAACATGTAGTGGCTTGTTGAACCTAGTTGATCGAGAAGGAACACTTAGGTTTATCTGGTTTAAAAGATCAGGACAGTCAATAAGGCCACTGGTTATTTTGACAAGGGAGGTAATGTCAACAATTTCCCGTCTTTTGGAGAGAGGGAGGAAATGTTTCTTTTTGCAAAGATTATTGTAATCTTAGGATACATAGGGAACTCTTAGACGATAACACAGATATTTCAAAAACTTAGCCTGAATCCGCTCTATTCGTGAGATGTATTTGTCATAGCGTGGGTTCCTGATTTGTGACGTGTATTCAGATTACTCCGGACAAACGCGCAGTATAGAATTTTAAATGTCTTGGCTCTCTTGAAGTCGCTTGAAGATCGCTTAATGAAACCCAGAGCCCTTGAGGCTTTAGATACAATCGACTCAATGTGGTCGTCAAATAGTAGTTTGCAGTCGTGTAGTACCCCAAGGTCTCTCACTACTTTGCTCGTCTCAAGTAGCTGACATTTTAATGTGTACGCTGATGGAATTATAAGTTTTTGCGGGTGAAGGTAACTACAGAGCATTTGGAGGGATTCAACTCTAGTTTATTGGAACGACAGTAATCATCCAAACGTGTCAGGTCTGCTTGAAGCTTTTCAATATCACCGGATGAATTGATTTTACTAAATATTTTCATGTCATCAGCAAAATAAAGCAGTTGACTACTACAAAAATACTCCGAGATGTCGTTTTTGAATACCAGAAACAGCAAAGGTCCTAGTAAGGAGCCTTGAGGAACCCCACTAGGTATGCGTACCCACCCAGAAATATAGTTATTAATTACCACTGTTTGGGTTCTGTTAACGACATATGAAGAAAACCATTTATAAAGGTCTCCTCTTATCCCAATAAGTTGTAGCTTAGATAGAAGAAGCTTATGATCAATTCTGTCAAAGGCCAAGGCCTTACTATAGATGTATAGATCACATCAACCTGGTTTCCCGTATCCATAGCCTTCGTTATGTATTCATCAAATAAGATCAGGTTGGAAACCGTAGAGCGGCCCTTGAGAAACCCGTGTTCAGATAGGTTAAATAAGCTACGAAGCGCTGAGAAAACCTGGTCATAAATTATTCTTTCGAAGACTAGCAATAATACATAATTTAAAGATCGGCCCATAATTACTAACCTCAGTTCTAGAGCCTTTTTTATGGATAGGTGTAACAAAGGCCGATTTCCAGATGTCAGGAATGGTGTTAGATGACAAGACTTTGCCAACAATGCCTATCTCGAGATAAGTCTTTGGATTATTGAATCCGTATGTAGCGCTACCCGCCTTCGCTCCCTGCTTACCGCGCAGGAGATACGCCAGTTAAACTAGTAGTTAAGGAACATGTTTATAACAGTGGTAGGTTGATGGTGATGTTGTTTATACGTGTGTCAGAGGAGGGCGGCATTGCGGCGCTCGAGCGCCTGCGCGAGGTGCGCGTGGCGGGCGGGCTCGGCGTCGCGCTGCGCCTCGGGCGCGCCGCGCGCCTCGAGCTCAACTACTGCGTGCCGCTGCGCGCGCTGCGCGGGGACAGGGCGCACGCGGGCCTGCAGTTCGGACTGGGCGCACACTTCCTGTAGCACAGGTGAGTGTACACTCGTGTGCGCCTCGAGCTCAACTACTGCGTGCCGCTGCGTGGGGACAGGGTGCACGTGGGCCTGCAGTTCAGACTGGGCGCACACTTCCTGTAGCACAGGTGAGTGTACACTCGTGTGCGCCTCGAGCTCAACTACTGCGTGCCGCTGCGCGGGGACAGGGCGCACGCGGGCCTGCAGTTCGGACTGGGCGCACACTTCCTGTAGCACAGGTGAGTGTACACTCGTGTGCGCCTCGAGCTCAACTACTGCGTGCCGCGGCGCGCGCAGCGCGGGGACAGGGCGCACGTGGGCCTGCAGTTCGGACTGGGCGCACACTTCCTGTAGCACAGGTGAGTGTACACTCGTGTGCGCTTGACGTCGCGCTGCGTCTCGGGCGCGCCGCGCGCCTCGAGTTTAACTACTGCGTGCCGCTGCGCGGGGACAGGGCGCACGCGGGCCTGCAGTTCGGACTGGGCGCACACTTCCTGTAGCACAGGTGAGTGTACACTCGTGTGCGCTCGGCGTCGCGCTGCGCCTCGGGCGCGCCGTGCGCCTTGAGCTCAACTACTGCGTGCCGCTGCGCGGGGACAGGGCGCACGCGGGCCTGCAGTTCGGACTGGGCGCACACTTCCTGTAGCACAGGTGAGTGTACACTCGTGTGCGCCTCGAGCTAAACTACTGCGTGCCGCTGCGCGGGGACAGCGCGCACGCGGGTATGCGGTTCGGACTGGGCGCGCACTTCCTGTAGCACAGGTGAGTGTACACTCGTGTGCGCCTCGAGCTAAACTACTGCGTGCCGCTGCGCGGGGACAGCGCGCACGCGGGTATGCGGTTCGGACTGGGCGCACACTTCCTGTAGCACAGGTGAGTATACACTCGTGTGCGCCTCGAGCTCAACTACTGCGTGCCGCTGCGCGGGGACAGCGCGCACGCGGGTATGCAATTCGGACTGGGCGCACACTTCCTGTAGCACAGGTGAGTATACACTCGTGTGCGCCTCGAGCTCAACTACTGCGTGCCGCTGCGCGCGCTGCGCGGGGACAGGGCGCACGCGGGCCTGCAGTTCGGACAGTCAGAAGCCTCTTCATCACGAGCACCGCCCGCGACCGCGTTCGACGGTGGACCAGCGAATACGTCAGAACTCAGTCTCGAAACGTCAGCAAATTGACGAATAATAGTGGTGATTAGCCGTTTATCTTTTAATATGATTCCCAACCACGATAGTTTCAATTCTACGCTATCGTACGTTTCGTTTGGTTAATGTACGAACTCCCACAGCTACAATCAATTTTATACACCCCTGGTTTTTCAAGGAAAAACTGTCTTTTGGTGAACGCAAGTGCGCAAGAGGGAAGGTGGTCTTTACGGAAAACTTAATGTAAAATTGTGTCGGAATATAGCAGCATAGGTATAGATACAAAATAATTAGATACAATTGCGTTAGATAAGTTTCCATCGCTCTGTGCTTCGGAGGGCACGTTAAGCTGTCGGTCCCGGCTTTTCTTGATTAATAGCAGTCGATAAGCCATGTCAGAGGCCCTCGGGCGGCTTGACAAACTCTGACACCAGAGGCCAGCACTACCTCATACGAAACGACGACGAGTACGAGATTAAAGATGCCAATATAATAAAATACAACATCAGAGACAATTATAAGTTATACCTGCAGCACGTTCACCGTAAGATGGCACCTGTAAATACTCTATGGCAGGTGCCAACTTATGGTGAACGGTCCGGCTCACACGAGGGGTCGAAGGGCACGGGGCATAGAGCGCACACGGAGGAGAGCGCACGGGGGGATGGCGCACGGGGGATAGAGTACACGCAGGGGATGGCGCACTGGGGGTAGATCTTATTATATTAGTATATTAGCTTATTTATATTTGCGTAAGCTTCATGCCCAAAACAACACATCATCCGTGAAGATTGCAACAAGCTTCCTCATGCAGCTGCCGGGATATATCCCTGTCACAGAATACAAACAGACAGACGGCGTATACTTAGTAATACGTACGTACGGTATGGGAACCTAAAAATAACTTAATCTTTTTCTATTTTCAGAGTACTATGATCCCGAAACCGGCTGACTCGACGGAATAAAAAAAAACAGTCTTTTAAATATTCTACCCAACGGTGCACGTCATAAATGATATATTCGTTTGACTCTTGTATATAACGAATATGCTACATATTAGTTTGACTTTGTATTTAACGAATATGCTACATATTCGTTTGACTCTTGTATTTAACGAATATGCTACATATTAGCTTCACTCTTGTATTTAACGAATATACTACATACAAGTTTGACTCTTGTATTTAACGAATATGCTACATATTCGTTTGACTCTTGTATTTAACGAATATGCTACATATTAGCTTCACTCTTGTATTTAACGAATATGCTACATATTAGTTTGACGCTTGTATTTAACGAATATGCTACATATTAGTTTGTCTCTTGTATTTAACGAATATGCTACATATTAGTTTGACTCTTGTATTTAACGAATATGCTACATATTAGTTTGACTCTTGTATTTAACGAATATGCTACATATTAGTTTGACTCTTGTATTTAACGAATATGCTACATATTAGTTTGACTCTTGTATTTAACGAATATGCTACATATTAGTTTGACTCTTGTATTTAACGAATATGCTACATATTAGTTTGACGCTTGTATTTAACGAATATGCTACATATTAGTTTGACTCTTGTATTTAACGAATATGCTACATATTAGTTTGACTCTTGTATTTAACGAATATGCTACATATTAGTTTGACTCTTGTATTTAACGAATATGCTACATATTAGTTTGACTCTTGTATTTAACGAATATGCTACATATTAGTTTGACTCTTGTATTTAACGAATATGCTACATATTAGTTTGACTCTTGTATTTAACGAATATGCTACATATTAGTTTGACTCTTGTATTTAACGAATATGCTACATATTAGTTTGACTCTTGTATTTAACGAATATGCTACATATTAGTTTGACTCTTGTATTTAACGAATATGCTACATATTAGTTTGACTCTTGTATTTAACGAATATGCTACATATTAGTTTGACTCTTGTATTTAACGAATATGCTACATATTAGTTTGACTCTTGTATTTACCGAATATGCTACATATTAGTTTGACTCTTGTATTTTCAAAGCAAAATACACCTGATCAATGTAGCCAGTGTGACGTTTGTGTTGTCTCGAGCCGGACTCCGGATGAAATAAACACACTTTACTCCGGTTCATACAAACTTACACTTCACACTTCAAAACAATAATTAATTCTTCTCTGCGACTTTACTTCACCAACACTGTTCACTAATTATCACTTATTGATTCCAATACTGCTCTTTGAGCGAGCTCCACTTATATACCTAAGCCTTGATCCCTAGAATGTTCTAATAAAATCGGCCAGTAGGGCTATGGGAGATTCAAGGCCCACCTACCTCTAGGTACCTAGATATTCCAGAAGGTTCGAGATTTTTGTGGAATATTCTGAAACGCCGTAAATTATTCCAGCTTCCGAGAATCAAGCAGAACATTCTCGAACTATTCATAGACAGCTCAGGTGTATATGCGTCCTACTCTAATACAGAGTGCATCTACTTGACACTAGATGGCGTTAGTAATTTTACATTTCCTATAGCGCTTCTACTCGTCAGCAGATGACGCTGAGGCTGTAAGGCCCAAGTTCACGAACAAATAATTCTGTGGTTACCGTAACCAATCGTCAGTGACAGATAACGTATGAAAACATCTGTCAAAAAGAGTGATTTAGCTAAACAGTCGTTTAAACGTCCGTTAATGTGTTGGTGAACAGTGGCCTGAATGCTTTTACGCCTATCGATCGGGCGTAACAGTATTATTTATTTTCCTAGATTTTATTTTAAACAGGAACATTTTTTTTTCCAACGAAGTATTGTTGATAAAATATTAACGGTAAATTATCTTTCGGTGTTAGAAAATAATTATAAACAGACATTCTTCTTCTGAAATTATATGCTTTTGTATATTAATATTCAATATTTGAGTAGTTGCAAAATAAATAATAAATTATGTTTTCTGTAAATTTGTAGTAAATAATGTTAATTATATTTAAATGTAAAATAGTAAAGTTGTTTATTGTTGAAAATAAATTGTTGTCAATTTGATATGACTTTTGAACTCCATAGCGATAACATACATACATACATAGACACATGCCTCTTTCCCCGATGGGGTAGGCAGAGCTTCAATGGGCCTCTTTTCACAGTGGGTTGCACCATCGTGGAATATTGACGTGACGTGTGATGAGCTCATCGCCGCCATTGGTTCCCACGATTGACTCTGCTAACACTCCCGGGCCCAATTCTATTTTTTTTAAAGAAAAACCGTTATTGTACTATGCAATTACAATTCAATTACAATTCTCATTAAAAATGGTAGCCTGCTAAATTTATTATTATACGAATTATTACGTAGAAAGATTTTATGATTGTTTCTAAATGGTCACAATGGGGAGACACACTGATTATTTATCACGCTAGGTGGCGCATAATCGCTGGTGTCGTTTCGTAGCAAAACAAAGGTCTATCAATGTTAAAAAAAAACTGTCAAAAGTATCAAATATCAATGGATAGTTTTAGTAAATAAACATTAAATAATAGTCTGGTATAAAACATGCCTCTGTGTAGTGCATTTCAGTGTACACATAAAGGTACACACCGTTTCCCTTCTGATGAGAAAAATACAAGACCACTAAACGACAAGCCCATGCGATGGTGGCGCCATCTGAGATTAGTTTTGCCTGTGGCTCCCCATTATAATGCAATTGAAAAACCATTGATGTTAGTAGAATACCAAAAGTGTCAAAAGTGACAGGTATGAGACAATTCATTAAGGGGCCCCATTTCGATTTGAACTAAAATCTTGTAGGTTCGTACAATTCAATTTTTGAAAGAGAGGCACTGTGTAAAATGAGGGCTAGTGCCAGATCCTATGGTTGGAATTCGGAAAATTCCGCTACTTACTTGCGAAACGGCAATAAACGCGCAAAATATTCTAAAACTTGTTCCAGCACGTACGTTTTTTTGAGAAAGTCTTACAAGTTTGTGAATAAAATGCTTGTAATTTAGATTCTAGACAACATGGGCGAGATACCTGATAAGCCTTTTTTTTTTACTTTTACAGTTTATAAGTACACTAGCTGACCTGCTCGCGACTTTGTCGACGCGTAGGCTTTCATACAAACTTTAACACCCTTTTTCAACTCCATAGGGTCGCGAATTTTCAAAAATCGTTTCTTAGTGCGCGCCTACACCCCTTAATAAATGCTTGTGCCAAATTTCAGACCTCTCGGCCCAGTAGTTTCCGAGCTTTCGTGATGAGTGGTCAGTGAGTGAGTGATGAGTGTGTGGACTTCTCTTTTATATATATATATATATATATATAGATTATGAAAATCCAAAGTTCAGGTAAAATTGTGCAAATAAGCAGATTTTTGAAGGCTTGTAAAGAATTTAGAGGTAAAAAAAAAAAAAAAAAAAACATCATGTACGTAGATATATTCTTCAAGATACATATTTGTACAAAACATCTGACGAAAAAATTGTTACAACTTCATAATCACGTACGAGCTGAGCACCAGCGTTTTTATCGAAAGTACTGGAATTGACGGCTCTTAACAATTATAATACAATTGGTTTAGTAGAATTGGGCCCCAGTAATAACACATTCTAAATAAGCTAGCAGCCAGGACAAATCTTATACCAACGAATCTTACTAACAGTCCGGGTAGTCCTTTAGTCGACTTTAACGACATCCACGGGAGGAGACGGAGGGGTCTATTCTTAGGCCGGACACACCACGGCACCATAGCGGTAAGATATGTGTAATGTAGACTGTTATGTTGCACTGTATACTCTTCAACGTGACTACATTTTATTGGATCAATAGGAAGCGATCCAACGTGACGCGTAGCTGCAGGTATGGACATGGCGTTCTAGGATACGCGTAACCGACTACGCGTACATTGGAATGCGCAGTCCGTACGCGGCTTCAGAGCCCTACTTCATTATCAAAATCGTCGTCAGTCATTGAGCACCTTCCGTCAGTTGTTACTGAACATGTACGTAGCTCTCCGTAGCACAGTTACGGCGTAGAGCCCGCGTAGAGCCCACGTAGAGCCTCCGTAGACACGTAGCACTAATTAAAGCTAACTACAAATAGGACTATTTCAATAAGGACAGCGTAGTTTGTATGAGAAGATACTTTATTTATCAACTGTTATTATGTATTTAAATAAAAATACAATTACAAATACAAATATATTTATTTTGCCAATGACACAAAAACTTACAACTAAAACATCCAATTAATTAAATTAGCAAAAAATGGTCGTCACTCAGCGTATGCTGCGACAGCGCAAACGCTGTGCAGCGCTGGTTTTACGTGACGCCAGTGTGTCGGGCAGCACTGCGACACACGTGTTACGTGACGCCAGCGTGTCGGGCAGCACTGCGACACACTTTTTACACAGAAAAGAAAAGATGAAATATTATTAAATGCAATCGTGGTAGAGCTATGATTCTATAAGTATTATATTATATAAAATGTACATAGATCACGCGCAGAGCCTTCTTCGTAGTGTGTGTACGAATAACACACCTCGTAGTGTGTGTACTGATAACACACCTCGTAGTGTGTGTACTGACAACACACCTCGTAGTGTGTGTACTGACAACACACCTCGTAGTGTGTGTACTGACAACACACCTCGTAGTGTGTGTACTGACAACACACCTCGTAGTGTGTGTACTGACAACACACCTCGTAGTGTGTGTACTGATAACACACCTCGTAGTGTGTGTACTGACAACACACCTCGTAGTGTGTGTACTGATAACACACCTCGTAGTGTGTGTACTGATAACACACCTCGCAGTGTGTGTACTGATAACACACCTCGCAGTGTGTGTACTGATAACACACCTCGCAGTGTGTGTACTGATAACACACCTCGCAGTGTGTGTACTGATAACACACCTCGTAGTGTGTGTACTGACAACACACCTCGTAGTGTGTGTACTGATAACACACCTCGTAGTGTGTGTGTGTATGCTATATATGTGCCGTAGCGCGGGAGATGGAATTAGAACTAGAAATATTTATTTCAAAAATACAGTAAGATTTGATTTTTGTTCATTTGTACACAGTATCAGTTTTATGAGTAAATTATCTAATTATTTAATACTAAGATTTTTATAATATCCCATTAACTTATTTTAGTATTTCTAATAAGTCACATATCACTTTAAAAACAAATAACCATTAATTATTTTATGTTACATCAGTTACAAAAATAAATTACATCAAAAGTAAAAACAAACAATAAACACTTCTTACATTATTGTTAGCAAATATAAATGTATTCAATGAAGCTTCTAGAGACATGAGCTATGTGCAGACACGCAGACACAGTGTACTCGCTAGCGAGAGTGTCACGTGGTGCAGCTCAGCATACTGGGCATAGCGCCACGTAACTGTGCGGCTGTGAATATAGCGACAGGAGGAGTGACGATGTATTCAATGAAGCTTCTAGAGACATGAGCTATGTGCAGACACGCAGACACAGTGTACTCGCTAGCGAGAGTGTCACGTGGTGCAGCTCAGCATACTGGGCATAGCGCCACGTAACTGTGCGGCTCTGAATATAGCGACAGGAGGAGTGACGATATATTCAATGAAGCTTCTAGAGACATGAGCTATGTGCAGACACGCAGACACAGTGTACTCGCTAGCGAGAGTGTCACGTGGTGCAGCTCAGCATACTGGGCATAGCGCCACGTAACTGTGCGGCTTTGAATATAGCGACAGGAGGAGTGACGATGTATTCAATGAAGCTTCTAGAGACATGAGCTATGTGCAGACACGCAGACACAGTGTACTCGCTAGCGAGAGTGTCACGTGGTGCAGCTCAGCATACTGGGCATAGCGCCACGTAACTGTGCGGCTTTGAATATAGCGACAGGAGGAGTGACGATGTATTCAATGAAGCTTCTAGAGACATGAGCTATGTGCAGACACGCAGACACAGTGTACTCGCTAGCGAGAGTGTCACGTGGTGCAGCTCAGCATACTGGGCATAGCGCCACGTAACTGTGCGGCTCTGAATATAGCGACAGGAGGAGTGACGATGTATTCAATGAAGCTTCTAGAGACATGAGCTATGTGCAGACACGCAGACACAGTGTACTCGCTAGCGATAGTGTCACGTGGTGCAGCTCAGCATACTGGGCATAGCGCCACGTTACTGTGCGTCTGTGAATATAGTGACAGGAGGAGTGACGATCTGGCGAGTACTACCTACGCTTCCTTATGTACAAGGACACATAACTATTCTGTGCGCGAGTTGAGAAGCCATAGGAACCTGTTATAAGTCACTATATGCTCATGTTCAACAACCAATACATATTTACGGAGCACTTACCACATGTCAGGTGTCCCGTAAGCGGTCAGTTTAATTGAGCATTCAAACAATTTCAAATTCATCGTGTTGTCAGCTGTAACCGTCTGTTGATGCAAGACACAAGTTCACCAACATATAAACACCCGGCTACTGTAACCATCTGGCACTGAGACAGATTAATTAATTAAATATATTTCACAAACAGTTGGTTAAAGGCTAAACAGTCATCAGCCTCCCGTCTGTGTGTTGGTGAACTTTGATCAAAAGGTCATTTACAAAATAATTTACTATTAAACAAGCAATAGTTGTATATTGTATCAATAAAATATATATTTTGTGATCTCGTAAACCACTCTAACAATGTGGATGAAATTTCCTATATGGGGGTTTTTGGGGGTGAAAACCAGATCTAGCAAGATCTAGCTAGATCACATCTCTGGGAAAATAAGATATTCCGCCCAGTTTATCAATTATTATTCACTAATCTGTGTCAGATACAGAATATTGAATAGTTAGCTATTACTCGCAGAGCGCCCGACTTTGAATTTTGAACAGGCTTATTCAAAATTCAAATAGACCATACTGGCTGACGAGGAACATTAGAGAGTGTTAGGGTAGCGGTACACTTAGTATACACGATAAGGGTAGCGATACACTTAGTAAACATGAAACTACAAAAAAATAACATACCTACAATAGTAGATTGTATCATAAGGGAGCAACATAATATTTTTACGGCGAGGGCGCTTTTTTGAATCCAGAGCGAAGTGAGGGATTCTAGAGTAGAATCCCGAGCGTAGCGAGGGATTCTTTAGTAGAATCCTGAACGTAGCGAGGGATTCAAAGTACGTCGCCCGAGCCAAAAATATATGTTGCGCCCGTGTGATACACTCTGCTTTTCATCACCCACTATGAGAAAATAAAAGGCGCCTCATATGTTATTGTAATATTATTATTTAATAAAACAAATGGTTGTTTTTTTGTGTTTTTTTTGGGTGTTTTTTTGTGTTTTGTGTTTTGTGCTTTTTTGTGTTTTTTTTGTGTTTTGTGTTTTTTGTGTGTATTGTGCTTTTTTTGTGTTTTTTTTGTATTGTGTTTTTTGTGTTGTGTTTTTTTGTGTGTTTTATGTTATTTGTGTTTTGTGTTTAATGTGTGTTTTGTATTTTTTTTTGTGTTTTTGTGTTTTTTTTGTGTTTTTTTTGTGTTTTTTGTGTTTTGTGCTTTTTTTTGCGTTTTTGTGTTTTTTTGTGTTTTTGTGTTTTTTTTTGTGTTTTGGGTTTTTTGTGTGTTTTGTGTTTTGTTGTGTTTTGTGTTTTTTGTGTGTATTGTGCTTTTTTTGTGTTTTTTTTGTATTGTGTTTTTTGTGTTGTGTTTTTTTGTGTGTTTTATGTTATTTGTGTTTTTTTTGTGTTTTTTTTTTTGTGTTTTGTGTTTAATGTGTGTTTTGTATTTTTTGTGTTTTTTTTTGTGTTTTTGTGTTTTTTTTGTGTTTTTTGTGTGTTTTGTGCTTTTTTTTGTGTTTTTGGTGTTTTTTTTGGGTGTTTTTTTGTGTTTTGTGTTTTGCGCTTTTTTGTGTTTTTTTTGTGTTTTGTGTTTTTTGTGTGTATTGTGCTTTTTTTGGGATTTTTTTGTATTGTGTTTTTTGTGTTGTGTTTTTTTGTGTGTTTATGTTATTTGTGTTTTTTTTGTGTTTTTTTTTGTTGTGTTTTGTGTTTAATGTGTGTTTTGTATTTTTTGTGTTTTTGTGTTTTTTTGTGTTTTTTGTGTGTTTTGTGCTTTTTTTTGTGTTTTTGTGTTTTTTGTGTTGTTTTTTGTGTTTTGGGTTTTTTGTGTGTTTTGGGTTTTTTTGTGTTTTTTTTGTGTTTTTGTGTTTTTTTGTGTTTTTTGTGTGTTTTGTGCTTTTTTTTTGTGTTTTTGTGTTTTTTTGTGTTTTTGTGTTTTTTTTTGTGTTTTGGGTTTTTTGTGTGTTTTGGGTTTTTTTTTTTGGGTTTTGGGCCGTCGTTCCAGCCAGTATTTATTCAAACAATATTTGCGTTCGAATTATTTGGCGCTGGTTCCAAATTCAATAAGTGCGCCGCAATTATCTTTGCCGCGCACTTTTTGAATTAGGAACTAAATAAGTGCGCCGGAAAACTCATTACTGCCCGCTAAAAGTTTCTCATAGAAAACACCACCGTTGGGTGCACTTAAAGGCGAACCCAGTCGTCCTTTTCGAATAGATGGGATGAAAAAATTAATCAACGAGAATATTCAACTTCCATTCTTACAGCGTATTTAAGAACTTTACTCGTCTATTTGTTGGCTCTCTTACTCCTAGTAGACACGATAGTTCTTTATCTTATATTCATTTTCACCAACCAGCACTGACCTCAAAGTAAATAGAATTCGGGTCAGCGCTCAAACAGTGTCCGAACCAAAAGAGAAACAAAACGCATATAAATGAACTATTGTTTGGCTTTCTGCGCGCGTTGGTGTATACTGTAAGTGCAGTAAGCAGTTGAATTTAAATAAAATAAAATAAAAATAAAATAAAAATTCTGTTCAGTTTTATCCGTCCATTGCTGCTTGATTATTGAACACATTTGAAGGACCAGAGTGTGAACCGGCAGTGTATCAAAATTGTTTGTCATTGTCCGAATTTACAAAGGTGACATATTTTGGCGTTGATAGTGTATGGGATACCAAGTCCATCATAGAGTTATTAGAAAGTCTTTGCTTACCAATACATAAGCCGAGTTGAAAGGTTCTTATAAAACTAAACTATCAAAGACATGCTGTTCCGTACGCTACTAGATGTCGCGTTATTGGTTTTTGTAAATGATTATAATAGGTACCTACGTATGTTTCTAGAATACGACAGCATGTCTACAGATATCTAACAACGCCTCGTGTCTACTAACAACATAGGGGATACCTAAGGTGCGGGTCAGACAGAAAAGACGTAAGACGCATACGGGGCGCAGACATTTGTCTCTTCCGCGTCCCTTTTATACAAAATATATAGATGCGTCGCGACGCAAAACATACAGAATAGACAGGGCGCGGAAACAACGCTTTTACGTCCACGCCTTTTGTTCAAAACACACAGGAGAGACGGGCCGTGGTCGCAGCGGGGGCGAGGAGGGGGCGCGGGGTGGCATGACTGCCGGGCGGGTCTCGCTCGCTCGCGCAGTCAAAGTGTACCGTCGCGTCCGCGCCCCTCGTCTCTTGCAAAGAATTTTAAAAGTCACGTCGGTGTCTCGTCTCCATCCTGTCCGCGACGCGTCCTCGCCTTACGTCTCTTCTATCTGGCTTGCGCCTAACATTACAGTGTGCTTACAGTCAGGGGTTCCTTACAAGCGTCGTCCGTCATATGACGACCGTAATACAGCGGAGATGTGCATCACGTACATTATCTGTGTGTTCTTAGATTGATGATTGCGGGCGCAGCTATATAGCGGTCGTTATATGACGGACAACTAATCTTCCGAACCATGAATTAGTAAAATGTACTAGTAATTGACAAAATAATTTGGATCAGTCGAGATACCTAATAAAATAAAATAAAAATAAATAAAAAAATAAAAACCTTTTTATTCCAAAGCTCTAAAAAAGTAATACATTGTTTGTTAGTCATTTTACTTATCTCTAGTTGTTATTACCCTATTTAGTAATAAGCTAATTTGATAGATTTGTTATGAGAAATGGATCCCTTCTTGGGTAAAGGTCTCCTCCATCTTTTTCCAATTACTGAGATGCATCATACTTGAAATTTCAACTGAATTAGGGCTACTGGTTTCGCTAGCATAATTAATGCATCATTTCTGTTATTTTTCGTACGTAATTGTGGCTTATTCAATGCACATATCCTATCCCGCTCACACCCTAACAGCGTTCTACGTCTACGTGTGAGACAGAAGGATCTCGCTGCTAATCAAAGCGAAGTTGTGAAGACGCCATTGAAAAACAGCAAGTTTCTGACTGACTGTCATCGTGAGAGCCTCGCATAACCTACAAACTATATAAAAACTATTGGATTTGTGATAAATATTACTTTTATACGTTATTCGTCATGACAGTGGTGTCGTGAGTTGGTGAATTTAGTGTGTAAACAACAGGACAACATCCAGATACGAACTGCCGCGCCGGCATAGCCGCGTGGCGTACCTAGTCGTATCTCTGGACTCCAGGCGCCTCGGAGAACGAACATCGAACAGCCAGTCTCAAGGTAGGACGCTGTATCTAATCCCGAATCCCATCCTGATTGTGTCATTTTGAACTGCCAATTTGCGACAAAGCTACAATCCAAAAACCGCGTTCCTTATAGCGAATTCTGTTGGAACCCCGCATCCAGCTTCTAGAAGCTGGACAGGAGCTGATTCACAGCTCGTGCTTTATTGTCATCCCCGCTCAAATGAACGCACAGAAAGACTTCCTCTGAGGCACTTGGCGCGTTCATTTTGTGGTCCTTCGCAGCCTGATTGGTATTTAAACCAAGGCTCTCATCCCTGCTATCAGTCAAGCTTCATTTCTATCCCTAGGGATCACCCGCTCGCTGGGCTGAATTCGTTCAGTTCATACATTTCGCTTAACATTCCATACCGCCCTTACAGGAGCTGCCTACCTTCACAGTGCTATTTAAATTTGCTAATTTCCGCACTCATGCAATTAGGCCCCCCTATAAGTGTAATTACATTCGTGTGATTAAATCTTCATAAGTAAGTATTTAAATTCGTTTAAATACCTACTTACATACTTTCGCATTTTAAAATAAGTCTTATCTAAGCTTATTAGCTTTGCTACAATAGCATTCTAAAATACTACGCTGCTTTAGCTAAGCAATTCATTATTATTTCGCTCCGTACCTAATCGGTTGGAGCCTAGGTATATCACGCTAGCTAGGTATACTTAGTTATATAGGTTGTTGACAGGTGCGTGCGCGTACGCCTGTAGCTACCTACACGCATACCGATCTACTATCTGCTTATTTGTTTACGTATTTCGTTTAATATTGCAACATGTCTGAAAAGGCAAAAGAGACCGAGCAATTAAAGATGGACTTAGAAATAATTCTTGTAGAACAGAAACGAAATACCCTTTTCGAATATATTCAAATCGTGTATAATAATTCGCAAAAGGCGCACACTGACGTTGAATCTTTGGAGAATTTCTTATGTTCCGTCGCAACTATTGATGAGACTCGAGCTGAATTTAGGGACCTTGTAAACGAGCATAATAAGCTACTTTTGAAAAGTAATCCCGCCGCGGTACCTAACTTTCAGACATTGATTTCATTTGATGATCTCTTCAGTCGTATAAAACGTGTATTGAAGCGGGTTGAGCCCGTACCTTCGAGGGAAAATGATCACGTTGATCAGTATGATCAAAAGGTCATTAGGACAAAACGCCCAACTTTGGCGCCAATTGAAATTGTGTCATTCGACGGTGACATTCGGAATTGGCCCTTATTTTATGAAAGCTATAAGTCCACGATACACGAAAATCCGACGCTAACGGACGCTGAGAGGTTATATTATTTGATAGGGAAGCTGTCCACTAAAGCGCAGGCAGTGTTCTCAGGCATCACGCCATGTCCTGCGAACTATAAATTAATTATGAAATGTCTCGTTGATAGGTATCAAGACAAACGTGTCCTCGCATCTACGTATCTAGATCAGATGATAAATCTAAAAATAAACGGTCCCGCTTCTTCATCTAACTTCCAGTCATTTATGGATCAATATGTCACAGCCGCAAATGCGATTAAAAACCTTGAAATCGAGGATTTGACCGATTTTATAATTTTGCATATCGCATTAAAGAAGTTAGACGGAGAAACGATCCGAGCATTCGAGTCACAATATCGTGACATAGGGCTACCTTCCTTTAGTCAGCTGACGAGCTTCATTAGGAGCCAACATAGAATTTATCAAAACACGCAGCCTAGCACAACTGGAAATTCTACACGAAGTTCTGTTAAATCCCGCAGTCATGTACCTAACCCGCAAAGTTATGTAGCTGTCACAGCTGCTAACAAAAAATGTCTATGTGACAATGTTGTGCATGACCACTATTTTAAATGTCAAAAGTTCAATGACATGACTCCATCTGCACGCTTCAAATGCGTCAAAGATAATAGTGCATGTATTAACTGTTTAGGTCTTAGACATAAAACTCGTGATTGTAATTCAACCCTCAAATGTCGTACTTGTCATCAAAGACATCATACCTTGTTGCATTTCAATAAGGTCGAAAATCAAAACGCAACGCAATCCCACGATAGTGGATTGACGCAGACGTCAGGTGTTCACGCAATGCAGGCGCGTGCGGCTCGGCCTGCAGTCTCGGATGTAATGAGTGCGGCTCAGCCATCGCCTGCCGCGATAAGCGAGCCATCGGTATCGTCACTTCACACATCCATTGCTGCACCGTCGCAGGTTAGCGCAAGCTCTGACGACCGCGCCGCGCAATGCATGCGGCCCACGACGATATTGCTGTCGACCGCTCAAGTGTTTTTATATGATAGTGATGGAAGGAGGCATACAGTTAAATGTCTATTAGACTCCGGTTCGCAATGCAATTTTATAAGTGCAGAATGTTGTTTACGTTTGGGTTTGAATTGCAACCAAAATACAAAAATGATTGTTCGAGGTTTCGGTGGCTCTGAAAAAGCTATTAAGGGTTCCACTGACTTCAGAATATTTTCGCGGTTTAATAAAACCATTTATTATGATGTAGCGGGTCTTGTCGTCGATCGCATAACGGATGACCTACCTACGGTCCCCGTGAACGCGGCTGCGTTTACGCACATCAAAACGCTACAGCTTGCGGACAGTACGTTCGCCACCCCCGCTTCTGTGGATATCCTACTTGGAGCATCCATATTCCCACACTTGTTGATGCCTGGTAAGGTTTATAGCAACGTGCATGGAATTCCGCCCGCCATACAAACAGTGCTAGGATATATTTTAATGGGTGCAGCACCCGCGCTGCTCCCTCCTGGATCTACTTCTGCCTGTTGTGCCACTGTCCAAGATTCTTTGGACACCATTCTCAAAAGGTTTTGGGAACTTGAGGAAGTTTCCTCACCGGTTGCTCACAGTCAAGACGATCTTGAGTGTGAGACACATTTCCGCACTACCACCACGCGTGACGCTAGTGGTAGGTACACCGTCGCGCTTCCGTTTCGTGACGATGTTTATAAATTAGGAGACTCATTCTCCACCGCACAAAGACGCTTCCTGTGCTTAGAAAAGAAGTTGGAATCATCAAGTTTTCTGCGCGCCGCCTACGACGATATCATTCGTGAATACGTCGATAAAGGTTATGTAACCGAAATAGGACCTATTGATAATAATATTTCCGCTAAATCCGCATCCCATTTCATTCCGCACCATTGTGTGCAGCGCCTTGATAAGACCTCCACTAAGGTCCGCATGGTTTTAGACGCTAGTTGTAAAACCAGCACAGGTTTGTCTTTGAATGATGTTCTTCATTCCGGCCCAAATTTACAGGGCGATTTGAACAACATCCTGTTGAACTTTAGGCTGTTCAAAATAGCTATTTCTGCCGATTGTCGTCAAATGTTCCTTCAATTGTGCATGAACCAACGAGACCGAAAATATCAGAGATTTATTTTTAGGTTTCGACCAGAAGATAAACTCTCCATTTTTGAACTAGCTCGCGTCGCTTTCGGTATAAAGTCGTCCGTTTTTCACGCAATCCGCGTCGTTCATCAGCTGATCGCTGATGAAGGTCATAAGTTTCCAGCTGCAGCTGCTATAGCAGCTTCTTCGACCTACATGGACGACGTTTGCTATAGCATAATGGCAGATGATGTAGAGCAGAAAGACGAGCTCGTCGCGATCGATTCCTGTACCGAACTTATCAATTTATTTAAGTGCGGTCAATTTGACCTGGTAAAATGGACGAGTAATTCGGACACTGTTCTCCGCGCTATACCCGCCTCGCACAGAGCTTCGTCAGATCTCGAAATTGATAAGGACGTACCTCATAAAATTCTAGGTACGCATTGGGACAGGACAGATGACGTCTTCAAGTTCAAGGTCTCTGAACCTGATGCAGGCTGTACCAAACGCTGTATCCTGTCTGTCGTCGCACGCTTATGGGACAATTTAGGCCTAGTGGCTCCCGTCATACTCTATGCCAAGCTCCTTATTCAGGAATTATGGTTATTAAAGTGTGACTGGGACGAGGCCCCCCCACAACGCATCACGAGTCTATGGAGACAGTTCTGTAGCGAACTCCCCTCACTCAACGAGATACGCATGCAGCGGCATCTCGGGGTAGTGCAAGGTTGTGTAGCTAACCTCATTGGATTCGCGGATGCAAGTGAGCGTGCTTACGGCAGCGTAATATACTTGCAGGTCAGCAGCCACACCAATAATACGACCGTTAGGTTGGTGTGTTCAAAATCTAAGGTCGCACCGCTTAAAACGATATCGATTGCGCGCTTAGAGCTGTGTGCCACGGTTCTATTGTCTAAGCTAATGCGTAAAGTGCTTGACAATTTTGAGCCGAAATATAAAATTTCGAATGTCTTCGCATTTACTGACTCCAAAGTCGTACTTTGCTGGATTAATTCCTCTCCGCACCGCTGGCAAACTTTCGTAGCAAATCGCGTTGTGAAAGTTGTGGAAAATATTCCTGCCAGCTGTTTCCATCACGTAGCAGGCATTGAAAACCCTGCCGATTGCTTATCGCGTGGCTTATCGCCCGCGCTGCTTAACAAGCACCCTCTGTGGTTCACTGGACCCCCATGGGCATCTAGGCATCCTTCTGAGTGGCCTATATCGGAATTTGATCGCGAAAACGTCAGTGACATGCCGGAGCTAAAACCGCTTGCACACGCTGTAACTGAAAACACCGAGAAACCGCTTATCTATGAGCTCACTCAACGCATTTCTTCTTGGTCGAAGTTACTACGCATAATTGTATATGTGTATCGCTTTTTGAAGCTATTACCGCTAAAACCTAACATAACGAAGTCTGATTTAGAATTTGCCGAAGATAAAGTTCTCTTCGCGTTACAATACGTCTACTTCAGAGACGATATAAATAAATTAAAAAACAATGAAAATTGCTCTCCCGCTCTACAAAAACTTAAGCCGTTTTTAGATGAAAACGGCCTTATCCGCGTCGGTGGTCGGCTTACCCACGCAGCGCTCGAGTATGCGCAAAAGCACCCATGTGTGCTACCGCGACATGATCACGTGGTCGATATACTAATCGATTACTATCATCGAAAACACTTACACGCTGGCCCTGAACTGTTGATGTCCTTACTCAGGAATCAATATTGGATACTGGCAGCGCGACGAGTTATTCGTCACCGTATCCATAAGTGCAACACGTGTTTCAGAGCGAAACCGCGTCCATCCTTTCCAATGATGGCAGACCTGCCTGTATTTCGCGTCACTCAAGTAGACAAGCCATTCACGCATACAGGTTGCGATTATGCTGGCCCTCTACAATATACACCGGTTCGTGGTAGAGGTGTCAAAAGTCGTAAGGCCTGGCTATGTATATTTACGTGTCTGACAACACGATGTTTGCACATTGAAATCGCTACGGAGTTGAGTACAGTCAACTTCCTCGCTGCTCTTAAACGATTTCTAGCACGCCGAGGTCCCGTGCAGTGTATATACACTGACAATGGAACGAATTTCGTTGGATGTAGTTCCTACCTCCGTGATCTTTATAAGTTCCTCGATCAACATCGCCCGCATCTTGAACATGAGCTTTCAGAAAGCCGTATCTCTATGAAACGCATAACGCCTCTAGCTCCGCATATGGGAGGCTGTTGGGAGAGCATGGTAAAGGTGGTAAAGTCTCATTTGTTCAAGGTCATCGGCCAGCAAATTCTTTCCTACGAAGAGCTGTTAACGGTGCTAACGCAGATCGAGGCACTTGTAAACTCACGTCCGCTCACTGCTATGAGCAGCGACCCGGCAGAGCCATCGGCTCTTACTCCTGCTCATTTTCTTAATACCGCTCCGCTCGGGTCTCTACCTACTTCCCACGTAGAGCGCGTAAGTCTTCAAGAAAGGCATTCTATTTTAGACAAAATGGTGCAGTCATTCTGGCAGCGATGGCGTACAGAATACTTGCATCAATTGCAATCTAGAGCCAAGTGGAACATATCATCTACTCCGATTCCCCTGGGATCGGTTGTCGTGATTATTGTTGATAATGCTCCAGTATTTTCATGGCCTTTAGGTGTAGTAGAAGCTGTACATGCCTCGAAGGACGGAACAACGCGCTCTCTTACCGTTAGGACGTGTAGAGGCCTCTTTGTCAGGCCAGTCGTCCGAGTGTGCCTTTTACCGAGTCAATGAGTAGAGTAACTTTTAGTAGAGTAGTAGTAGAGTAGCTGCTACCTACTTATCTTAGGCTAGTTTAGAGATAATTATTATAACAATTCATGTCTTATGCTCTGACTCTTATATAGAGCAGACATTCTCGTATATAAGTTGTCGTCTGACTCTACATAGAGCAGACTCTACCGCATATAATTTCTTATATTCCTTATCCCTTTATGTTTTGCTTTCTAAAGGCAACCCTTTAAGGTCGGGGGTATGGTTTCGCTAGCATAATTAATGCATCATTTCTGTTATTTTTCGTACGTAATTGTGGCTTATTCAATGCACATATCCTATCCCGCTCACACCCTAACAGCGTTCTACGTCTACGTGTGAGACAGAAGGATCTCGCTGCTAATCAAAGCGAAGTTGTGAAGACGCCATTGAAAAACAGCAAGTTTCTGACTGACTGTCATCGTGAGAGCCTCGCATAACCTACAAACTATATAAAAACTATTGGATTTGTGATAAATATTACTTTTATACGTTATTCGTCATGACAGTGGTGTCGTGAGTTGGTGAATTTAGTGTGTAAACAACAGGACAACATCCAGATACGAACTGCCGCGCCGGCATAGCCGCGTGGCGTACCTAGTCGTATCTCTGGACTCCAGGCGCCTCGGAGAACGAACATCGAACAGCCAGTCTCAAGGTAGGACGCTGTATCTAATCCCGAATCCCATCCTGATTGTGTCATTTTGAACTGCCAATTTGCGACAAAGCTACAATCCAAAAACCGCGTTCCTTATAGCGAATTCTGTTGGAACCCCGCATCCAGCTTCTAGAAGCTGGACAGGAGCTGATTCACAGCTCGTGCTTTATTGTCATCCCCGCTCAAATGAACGCACAGAAAGACTTCCTCTGAGGCACTTGGCGCGTTCAGCTACTTTTTGTGATATTCCAGTTAAGTTAGTTATTTTACCTATTAATGTCTTCTTGATTAAGAAACCCACTCCATGTAATCCTTTATTGTCCAATGTAGCATAGTATGTTAATCTTGATATTCTTCAATATTTCTTCTCCGCACTTCTGACAGTCCTATTATGTCACAGTTTATGCTTTCAAGAGCGTTTACCAGTTCGAAGTATCTCTCAGTTGACAACAATGACCTCACGTTATAAGTGCATATTTTCAATGTGTTGATTTTATTAGTGACATTAGATAGTTTGTAGTTGTTTGTAGGTGGAGGGTGGTGGTCTAATTTCCCACGAGGACCAGTCGGCTTGGGAAATGTCTAGTTTTCAATATTCTGTTTTACATTCACTTGCGTTTTTTCCGGTGGCTGATGGCGTTATCCTATTTGCTGTGTCCTGGAGTTGCAGATGATGAGAGGGAATTGCTCCTCGCTCTCATTGCATCAAATGCGTTGATTCTATTTGTTTTTGATGTGGCATGTTGTTTACGAGGCTGATGGCTGGCTGTGGATTCCGGTGATAGTCGCGATGCGTCTCTTTTCCGATTTTCTTTCCCAGACATCCCTTCTGTTACAATCAATTTGTCGTATTTGATGACAGCATAATTGCCCTTTTTTCTCTCTTCAATAAGTTTTGTTTGCAGTTCCTTCCTTTTGTCTAAGACTTCTCTGGGGTAATCTTCGGAGGCATAAACATCTTTGAATTTGTTTCTATTTTTCATTATTTCGATTTTCTTCCATCCGTTAACAAATGAAATCAGTATTGGTCTGTCTTTTTCGTTCTTACTATCCTTCTTCCCAACGCGATAAATCGTGTTTATATCCTTATCGTCGAGAGAGATTTTCAAGTCATTTCTAATTTTTCCTTTGGTTGATGCCATGAGCTCTGTTGGAGAATGTTCCGTCTCTTTAATTCCAAAAATAATTATATTATTAAATCTTTTACTCTTCTCTATGCCTGCAATTTTATCTTTCAATTTTTGATTTTCTGACTTTAATTCTTCTATTTCACGTATGAATGGCGCTAGCTTTTCATCCATTTGTGAAATAATTTCTGTTGTCTGTTTACTCATTTCAATTTTCATCATGCCAAAAAATTCCTCGAAATTGTTCATATTTGTTGTCTATCTTTCTTTTGCGTAGAAAGGGACGTACTTTGCTCGGATGCAGCTTTCACGATTTCAAGTCAAGCTTCTATCACTGACACAACACCTTATTAGCGTTGAACGGAACGTAATTTGCGTGAACTCAGCTTACGGGTTGTCAAGCTAGTACCACTGACAGTTGACTGACACCTATCTTGCACAAAATGTTGTTTTGACAAATAACCTCGAAATTAGTAATAATTTTCGGTCGAGAAATCACAGTTTGTAGCTTGTAAATCACTGAGTCTATTATTTTAGTTTGCACTTTGTGTTGTTAGCTGCTTGGTTTAAATGTTTTTGCACTGAATACAGTTGATTTGCCACAGTTTCGCGATGTTTGTCGGAGCACAACAATGGTACGTGTTGACGTTCTGAGTACCGGGACCGGAAAAAACGAGATACCTTATAGATCGTTAACAGCGGTCTTCAGGTAGCACAACTGTTTCATATGTATTTTTTTTATTTTTCTAATTACCTACTTGTACTAATAATAAGATATTCTGTTTGTATTATGGATGTGTGATGAAAGTTCCTATGTTACTCAATCATCTAGAATATATTTCTATGTTACTCAATCATCTAGAAAATCTTTCTATGTTACTCAATCATCTAGAAGATCTTTCTATGTTACTCAATCATCTAGAAGATCTTTCTTTGTTACTCAATCATCTAGAAGATCTTTCTATGTTACTCAATCATCTAGAATATCTTTCTATGTTAGTCAATCATCTAGAAGATTTTTCTATGTTACGCAATCATCTAGAATATCTTTCTATGTTACTCAATCATCTAGAGGATCTTTCTATGTTACTCAATCATCTAGAAGATCTTTCTATTTTACTCAATCATCTAGAAGATCTTTCTATGTTACGCAATCATCTAGAACATCTTTCTATGTTACTCAATCATCTAGAATATCTTTCTATGTTACTCAATCATCTAGAAGATCTTTCTATGTTACGCAATCGTCTAGAACATCTTTCTATGTTACTCAATCATCTAGAATATCTTTCTATGTTACTCAATCATCTAGAAGATCTTTCTATGTTACTCAATCATCTAGAAGATCTATCTATGTTACTCAATCATCTAGAAGATCTTTCTATGTTACTCAATCATCTAGAAGATCTTTCTATGTTACTCAATCATCTAGAATATCTTTCTATGTTACTCAACCATCTAGAAGATTTTTCTATGTTACGCAATCATCTAGAATATTTTTCTATGTTACTCAATCATCTAGAGGATCTTTCTATGTTACTCAATCATCTAGAATATCTTTGTATGTTACTCAATCATCTAGAAGATCTTTCTATGTTACTCAATCATCTAGAAGATCTTTCTATGTTACTCAATCATCTAGAATATCTTTCTATGTTACTCAATCATCTAGAAGATCTTTCTATTTTACTCAATCATCTAGAAGATCTTTCTATGTTACTCAATCATCTAGAATATCTTTCTATGTTACTCAATCATCTAGAGGATCTTTCTTTGTTACTCAATCATCTAGAAGATTTTTCTATGTTACGCAATCATCTAGAATATCTTTCTATGTTTGTCAATCATCTAGAAGATCTTTCTATGTTACTCAATCATCTAGCAGATCTTTCTATGCTACTCAATCATCTAGAAGATCTTTCGATGTTACTCAATCATCTAGAAGATCTTTCTATGTTACTCAATCATCATGAAGATCTTTTTATGTTACTCAATCATCTAGAATATCTTTGTATGTTACTCAATCATCTAGAAGATTTTTCTATGATACGCAATCATCTAGAAAATCTTTCTATGTTACTCAATCATCTAGAATATCTTTCTATGTTACTCAATCATCTAGAAGATTTTTCTATGATACGCAATCAGCTAGAATATCTTTCTATGTTACGCAATCATCTCGAAGATTTTTCTATGTTACGCAATCATCTAGAATATCTTTATATGTCACTCAATCGTCTATAATATCTTTCTATGTTACGCAATCATCTAGAATATCTTTATATGTCACTCAATCGTCTATAATATCTTTCTATGTTACTCAATCATCTAGAAGATCTATGTAGTATCTATGTATATTTACAACATGTGTTTTATCTATGGTTATTTTCAATGTATAATAAAAAAATATCTATCTATGTATTATATTGTATTAGGTATATCAGTTATCTAGTACCCATAACATAAGCTCTGCTTAGCTTGGGGCTAGATAATGTTCTGTGAACAGTCCAGCATTATTTATTTATTTATTTATTTATTTATCTTTCTATATTACTCAATCATCTAGAGGATCTTTCTATGTTACTCAATCATCAGTTCATAACGGCTGAACCAATTTCTATGAAATTCACGCCATAGATACACACTAGGATAGGGACATATTTTACCGCGCGACCAACCGAGCGAGGCCACGCGCGGACACTAGTATGTTATAACTATGGCTGTTTGTATCATTTAAGGTGACGTCACACGATGAGCGAATACATATAACAAAATGCTAGAATAAGTATTATTTCCATATTAAAAGTCCACTGCTGGACATAGTCCTTCCTCACAGAATGTCATGTCGATAGTCTAGAGCGACCTCCATCCACCGACTTCCTGCGACCTATATCTATTGATAATAAATATGTTAGCTCAATGTGCGATGTACTACAGCTGCGTGTGACGTCACCGTTATAGCTGACACGCTGCGCAGTGAGCACACGCGCTGTTAGCTCGATTACATCTCGCAGATGAACGCGTACTTGAAGGAACCAGACCAGTTGACGAGTATGCCGTCTCTGTACATGACCCCGTAGGGGTAGCTGTCCTCGTCCAATGGCTGACCCGGGTACCAGTGCGCGCGTCCGGCCTGCGCGAGGGTCTGACCTGCAAGGAGACGACACAGTGAACACAAGCACTCTACCACTAGTACATACATACATACATACATACATACATACATACATACATACATACATACATACATACATACATACATACATACATACATACATACATACATACATACAAACATACATACATACATACATACATACATACATACATACAGAGACATACGCCTTTTTACCCGAAGGGGTAGACAGAGCCTCAATGGGCCTCTTTTCACAGTGGGTTGCACCATCGTTGAATATTGACGTGACGAGTGGTGAGCTCATCACTGCCATTGTTTCCCACGACTGACTCGGCTAACGCTTTCCTCCAGTAATAACCCATTCCATAAGCTAGCAGCCAGGACAAATCTTCTAACGAATCTTATCAACAAGTCCGGTTATTCCCGTAGTCAGTTTTTACGACATCCACGGGAGGAGACGGATGGGTCTATTCTAAGGCTGGACACACCACGGTTAGCAGTAGTAGAGCTTTTTTTTAAAGAGTTCGAATTACTACCACCGTAAGTAATTCTGCCATAAAGCAGTAGTGCTCGCATTGTTACGTTCCAGTTTTAAGGGTATGAGTGCCGGTGAAATAACACCGTAGTTAGTTATGTCTCTGGGTGGCGGGCGCAGTGCAATGCCACATAGGGCACATCCTAGGTGATGTGACCTATGTGGTAATGGATAGTTAAGGTGGTTGCTTTTCCATACTAATACTATTTACCAAATATGGGCAACCAGAGTATAATTTTACACTAAAATTGACTTTTGTTGGCTTTTTCAGTGGTCCTTATTTGCGGCAAATCTTATTTTGTTGAAGAAAACACTGAATTAATAGCAAAAATGACATCGAAATGTCTTGTATGGACTAATATGTCTTAGTTATTGTTGCTATTTAAAGCATCCACCTTAAGGGCAGAGGTTACCGCTTAACATCAGGTGGGCAACCTCCTTGTTCCATCATACCCGCAGATAAAAAAAACATTTTAAAAAAAATGCGACGAGAGCCCCCGGCATAGTGCACACCCACCCCGCCTGCCGGCTCACGAGTCGCGGGTTCGAGTGCCTGTGGTGGCCGTGCCACGTGTGAATATCTTCCTACTGTGACGAAGAACATCTTAAAGATATACTAGCAGCCCGCTCGCGACTTCGCTCACGTGGTCCCGGTGCAACGCCACCTACCGGGTCCAGTTGTGAATCTAAACCATCCATCCAGAGACCCACTCAAACAAAGACAAAACATTTCATCAAAATCGGTCCAGCCGTTTAGGAGGAATTCAGTGACATACACACGTACAAATAATTATATGAAGACCCCTGTGGCGCAGTAGGCGAAGGTTCGCCTGCGACGCAGGAGGTTGCGGGTTCGATTCCCGCCTCGGAACAAATATTTGTACGATCTGCAGGTATAGTGTTCTGGTTATTTTCTATGTATAATAAAAAATATCTATCTATGTAATGTATCGAATAAAGTATATCAGTTATCTAGTACCAGTAACACAAGCTCTGCTTAGCTTGGGGCTAGATAATGTTATGTGAACTGTCAAGGTTTATTTATTTACGCCCTAGTATTACATAGAAAGATATTTTTTATAATACATAGAAAATACCCAGGACACCCTAACAAATACCTGCATATCTAACAAATATATTTTGTTCCGAGGCGGGAATCGAACCCGCGACCTGCTGCATCGCAGGCGAACCTTCACCCGCCGCGCCACTGAGGTCGTCAGATTATGGATATGCAAGATTATAATGGCTGCAGCATATAGGTAGCTCTACTTAGCTTCAGGTAAATTATAAGCACAGATTATATTATAGTTAATTATAAGTTCCATTACATGACTTGGTGAGAGAGGGCCAATGTATGAAAAATCTACCAAGTATGAGCTAACAGGCACCTTGCAGCGCTCGGTGAGAGAGGCCCCGCACACAACTCACCATCGACAGTCCGCCATACACCGTCCTGATAGTAGATGCCGACATGCACACAGAACGGGCTCCAGGCGTCGTGTATCGCTGCACGAGGATATCGCGCAAACAGCTCCATGAGGACCCTCTCCTCGTCCTCACTGTTGGCGACGGCGAGTCGCGCGCCCTCCGTCACACAGGTTCTGTTCGCGTCCCACCAGCTCGCTCCCTGCGTGTGTAGCTTGTAGCAGTGCTGTGTGCGGTCGGAGAACTCGTATCCTGCGCACGTGAGTATTGGTTTACTGACAGCACGGACACGCTAACAACTCAATTTTGACAGTAGCGATTTTATGCTATTTTGTAAACAAATAAAAATTTTATGACACTAAAACTAACATACAACCAATTTAATCTATTTGCGAAAGAAAGTATGTTCTACAGGATCTGTTATCTCTTTTATCTTAAATTTATTGCTATATTGAACCTGTCAAAAAGGTATTGCTCGCGTGTCGATAGTGTAGGTAATTAGAACATCCTGTCGACAGGCAGCAGTATAGTAATGACGATCCACTTATTGTACAGTCAGCGACATATGTTATGATGTTGACCTTCGTGGCGCGGCGATAAGTAGCCAGCTGAGACGCGAGAGGCGCGGGTTCGATTCCTACAGCGAGACAAAACTTTGCATATTCTACAAATACTTGTTCGTGGTCTGTGTGTAGTAGTGACATGGTACTCGTAGTTCCTGATACACATGACGAAGGGAATATTATAACCATTTTCACCAACCAATACATATTATTTTGCGGGGCACTGAAAGTTTTTCTTATTGACAGGTTTCTCTGAAAACTATATTTGACATGAGTTAAGTATCTCGTTAGCGTTAGGGGCCCCTAGTCGGTCGGTGAAAGTGAGATTTAGTACTGGATCGGCACTAAGTGATGGTTTGGTTGTTGGTTCTCGAGTGGCGACCACACACCGGACGACGCCGAAGAGGAATGCGCCCCCCAACCCTCTCGATGGAGCAAAGACATAATTGAGGTCGTAGGAAGGCGGTGGATGGAGGCGACTCAAGAAAATTCATCGTGTCATTCTACGGGGGGCCAATGTAAGGCTGATGATGATGATGATGATGATCGTTGGGTGATGAAAATTTTATCATCAACCCCGTGACCTAGGTATGCAGTAACTATTCATTAATCTGCGCCCCGTGTCCTTGGACCGCGCGGCGCGACCTAGGTATGCAGTAACTATTCATTAATCTGCGCCCCGTGTCCTTGTACCGCGCGGCGCGACCTAGGTATGCAGTAACTATTCATTAATCTGCGCTCCGTGTCCTTGTACCGCGCGGCGCGACCTAGGTATGCAGTAACTATTCATTAATCTGCGCTCCGAGTCCTTGGACCGCGCGGTGCGACCGCACGCCGTGACCTAGGTATGCAGTAACTATTCATTATTCTGCGCTTCGTGTCCTTGGACAACGCGGTGCGACCGCACGCCGTGACCTAGGTATGCAGTAACTATTCATTAATCTGCGCTCCGTGTCCTTGGACCACGCGGCGCGATCGCACGCCGTGACCTAGGTATGCAGTAACTATTCATTAATCTGCGCTCCGTGTCCTTGGACCGCGCGGTGCGACCACACGCCGTGACCTATGTATATAGTAACTATTTATTAATCTGCGCTCCGTGTCCTTGGACCGCGCGGTGCGACCACACGCCGTGACCTAGTTATATAGTAACTATTCATTAATCTGCGCTCCGTGTCCTTGGACCGCGCGGTGCGACTACACGCCGTGACCTAGGTATGTAGTAACTATTCATTAATCTGCGCGCCGTGTCCTTGGACCGCGCGGTGCGACTACACGCCGTGACCTAGGTATGTAGTAACTATTCATTAATCTGCGCCCCGTGTCCTTGGACCGCGCGGTGCGACTACACGCCGTGACCTAAAGAAGAAAGAAAGAAAATAAATTTATTAACCAAAAAAAAAAATAATTACATACAAAGTACAATCATATAAAAGTAAAAATGAGAAAATACAGAATAAAATAAAATAGGTTGTTTGGTGAAAAGGCAACGACTCAGCTTTTTGTGCCTAGTCCGAAAACCAGACGCTGTTTTTCAGTCTTGCCAAGGGAGGGGGGGGGATTTCAAAATAATACAAAAATATAAATGTGATGATAGTGTATACGTACATATTAATATAAACAAAAACAAAAACAAAAAAGTTAATAATGTAAATATTATGAGTGTGGGTTTGTGGGTAGGTGTAGGTGTGTTGTATGTATGTGTGAGTGTGTGGGTGTGTATGTGTGAGTGTGTGTGTGTGTGTGTGGCTCACTTGCTACTACCAGTCTCTTAAGAGCCTGATATAGCAGGAGAAGCCATCGTGTGTAGGTGTGTGTGAATGTGTGTGTATGGTGTATGTGAATGCCAGAATGTATCTTCGTGGGTCCGTAAACTCGTTTTTTTTTATTTTATAGAAGTTAGTTTAGCCACTACCATGTTGTTCATCCAAGAGAATTATTTTATATTTTTGTTTAAAAGTGCTCTTAGATAGTGGATTTCTCAGTGGAGGTGGCAGATTGTTCCAGCACTTAGTGGCATGATAGCGGAAACTTCCTTCAAAAGCTCGCGTTTTATGAAATGGAGTAACTAACTTAAATTGATTGACTCGTCTGGGATCATTTCTTCTGTGGTTATGGCGCCAGCTTAGTTTGTCATATAGATAATTGGGGTGCTTATACCTGACAAGGGTATGCATCAGGCCAGCTAAATGAAGATTTCTTCGAGATGCCATGTTAAGTAGTTTTGCTCGATTAATATACGGGGTAATATGACACCTAGGCGGGATTCTGTAGCAGTAACGAATACACGCATTCTGAACACGCTGAATAACCTTTTTGGTTTTAGACAGTAGGCACGGGCCAGTAACAATGTCTCCATAGTTGAGTTTGGATAGAATTAAAGCTTCGCACAACTTAAGCCTCACCTCTTCGCTAAACAAATGTCGAACTTTGTACATAATTCTAAGGCGATAAAAACAACTTTTTGACACGTTAAGAATATGGTTTGCAAACTGCAATCTATTATCCATGAGTATGCCTAAATTACGAACTTCAGTGACATACTCAACAGGGTCTCCGAGAACATAAATTTTAGGATTACGTGATAAAGTAGAATCTATTTGTTTCTTTGAGCCCAGTACCATAAATTTAGATTTGGTCGGGTTTAACGTAAGACAGTTATTATGCGACCAGAGCGCAATTCTATCTAGGTCTGAATTTAATTTTAAAATGGCAGAATTGACTTCGGCTGGTTTGGTATGCACATAAATTTGTACGTCATCCGCATATAAGTGATAACTAGAGTCATGGATCTGCTCAACGATATCAGCTGTATACAAAATAAATAGAAGAGGACCGAGTATGGAACCCTGTGGCACTCCTCTCTCAACATTACACGTAGCTGACAAATTCGAACTACCATCACTCTTTCGCACTTGCACTATTTGATTTCTTCCTTTCAAGTAACTGTTAAACCAGGAAACAGCGGACATATCAAACCCATAGAAAGACATCTTAGAGAGAAGCAATGGGATACTTATGCAGTCAAACGCACGGGAGAAGTTAAGAAGGGCCAACACTGTGCTTTTTCCAGAATCTTGAGCAGAAAGGACATTATCAACGACATCGAGAAGTGCAGTTGCCGTACTTACACCCTTTCTAAAACCAGATTGCATTGAGGGTAAAATGTGGTTGTCTTCAATGTATTTCGAAACTTGGTTAAACACTATGCGTTCAAGTACCTTAGATAAGCAGGGTAAAATACTTATAGGTCTAAGGTCCTTAAATTGCGTAGGGTTAGATATTTTCGGGATAGGCGTTATAAGACTAGTTTTCCAGAGAAAGGGGAAAGTAGAGGAGACCAATGATTTATTCACTATACAAGTTATAAAAGGCAGTGTATGTGGTAAGGTAAGTAGAATCATGTCCATGTTGGTGTTATCAATGCCTTCCGCATTAGAAGAGATTGATAGTAATGCTTTTGATACATCAAGTTCAGTAACAGGAGTAAGTTTAAATATTTTATTACAAAATTTGTGGTGTTCAAAGTAGCTTAGCGTGGATATCGGGATAATAGCAGATCCAGGAATATTAAGAAAGTGTTGATTTATCAAATTAGGATTGTTAAGAGAGTGCGGCAATGGTTCATTTAACTTAGTGTCGTCGGTTACATGTTTTTTCAAATTTTTCCACAAAATTTTAGGATCATGAGCATGACAGTTAATTTCAGAGTTGAAAAATGCTTGCCTTTCAGTAAAAAGTGCCTGTTCCACTAGTTTTTTGAGAGACTTGAAGTATTCCTTATGACTGTCTAGTCCAGTAGTACGACATCGTTTTAGGGCATTATCTTTAAGTTCAAGCATCAATTTCACTGTGTCAGTAACCCAGGGTGTAGGTTTCTGTTTGACTAGACAAGTTTTAATCGGTGCATAACAGTTAAATATTTCATTGAGTAACTTGTTAAAGGTATGGACCATATCATCGACATTACTCATATATTTGATACTTTCCCAATCGAGTGAGACGAGAGTACTATCAAAAATTTCAAAATTAATGTTCTTGATGGGCCTGTAACTAATATATCGTGGCATAGGCTTTTGTTTCTTTATATTAAATACAACGTTTACCATTGCATGCCCATGTACACCAGTGATATTAACCACTTCCACCGAGTTCACTTTTATATCCGTACACACAAGATCAATGATAGTGGCGCTACTTTCAGTGAAATTAGTGGGTTCATTAACGAATTGTTTAAGACTAAGGCACTGTAAGAAATAATCGAGTTTTTCTTGATCAGATTTTTTTGTAATGTTAAAGTCGCCAACAAGAATTATTTTGTCGATATTGTTGAAAGAGGTAATAGTTTCCATAAGAGCATCCAAAAAAACTTCGACTGACTGCCATTGTGGGCGATAAGCAGTACCAACTACAATCCGATGACCATTGGCGTTTATTGATAACCACCACTGCTCAACTGTCGAGAGTGGATTGTTCAGATAGCGAACACGGATACCGCTGCGAATATAAAAGGCTAAACCTCCACCTCGTCCAAGGAGAACATCACTCAGGCGTGGTTTCATCTTGAAACGATATCCAGGTATCTTAGGAGCAAGTGCTTCTCGTCCTTCCTTTAACCAGGATTCATTAATCGCTAGTATGTCGGGTGAGAACCGCTCAACCTTCAGAACAAACTCACTACCCGACGTATTAAGTGAGCCTGCATTATATAAGGCCACTTTGAGTAATTTACTTATGGGAGCCATCATAATGAATGTGAGAAACGCAGTCAAAATAATAATAGCAAACTATGTAAAAAGATGACGAGTCATAATTAATGTAAACTCCAATATGGAAACGCAAGAAAGCAACAATGATGTTTACGTTATTGTATTTTATGTGTGTTTGTGAGTGTGTGTTATGATTGTATATGTAAATAGATAAAGTAGAGTTATGTCTTTTGTGTGTTTTTTGTGTAAATACAAATAAGGTGTTTGGTATATTATGTACGCTATTAGATAAATAATAATAACAATTAGGACAGTCTATATGAGTAGTTACGTATAGGTAACTATACTTAGAAATTATACGGGTCTTACAAACTAGTCAGTGAGAAGATTTCAATACCACGAGCTGATTTTCGTCCTTAACGTGGATCTGTGCCACATCGTCTGACCTCCTGAGGAAAATCCTACCATTAGCACTCCAGCAGTGCCTATATTTATTGTTCTTAGCGAAATCACGAGCCAAGGTGAAAAGTCTTCTTGTATTAGTGGTAAGACTCTCAGACAAATAGATAGGCACAGAAGGCCCTTGTAAGCCAAGAGCCGCAGTGCTCAGCTTGTTCGCTGGATTCCGCTTGTTGAAGGCTTTCACCTGCTGAATCATGGTATTCTTCATCGCGACGGTACAGAACTCCGTCACAACCGTATTGTTGCCAGACTTATTATTAATGCAATAGGTATTCCTTATATCAGATGGCTGAACTTCAACTTCAAGAATTTTGCAGGTTTTTTGGATGATCGACGAGACGTCTTGTTTTGTCTCTGTCATATTTTTCGGGACATTTCTTATTTCTATAGTAGAAATTTTTAGGTGTCTTTGCAGTTCCTCATTTTTAAATTCTAGAGTTTCAGCGTACTTGGCCGCTTCCTTCCTTTCAGATTCTAATGAGCACAGTCTAGTTTCAAGCTCCTCATACTTGGACGATAGGTATTCAATAGACTTTTCAATGGCAGCATTGCTCTCTTGGATTTTAGCGTTCTGTAGTTTTACCACAGTCACATCATCACTGAGCTTTTTAAAAATCTTCTCTTGTTGCACTTTCCAGAGAGTTTGCTCGTCATTCCATTTGGACAACATCGTCATAATTTCTTCCCGGATTTTATTAGCCCAACTCTCACCTTGGACGTCCGAAACCTCCGGGGACCCAATATGTAGGCGAGTCTGTTTCCTAGTCATAACTTTATTAGACAGTCCGTCTTCACCAGATTGCGAACACGCGTCAGATTCCGAGGCAACTAAAGTATTTATCGTCTTCTGTTTAGGAGGAGTTCTAGGAAGACTCATTTTATTAAAGACTAGACCACACTAGTTCTTAGGCCAAGCGCTAATTGAAGGAGTCTTATTTATCAATACGCGTAGCGTCCAAATTATGGCTGCACAAAAGCTGCACAAACAGATCGCTTGCCTGTCATGCAAGCGGTACGGTACGGTGCAGTGTAGCGAAACACAAAGGTGCGCGCACTATTCTCTTCACGTACCTGTATGCAAGTGTGCGTGCGCAATCAGCGGTAGGCGGTAGTGCAGTGTCACGCGGCGCGGCTATGCCAATGCCATGAATGACTAGGTGCGTCCTTATCTTACAAGCAGAGTGGCTGGGAAACGGGTATGTCACACACCTCGTAAGATCACAAACTTGATATTTTGCGGTAATAAATCTGTCCACTACTATCAACTAGTTGCGCGCATTTAACTTTTCTAATTATTTTAAAATAAGCAAAATGAATTAGTGTACGTGCACACGTCTAAACTCAACGAGATCCGGGGGAGCGACCGCACGCCGTGACCTAGGTATGTAGTAACTATTCATTAATCTGCGCCCCGTGTCCTTGGACCGCGCGGCACAGAATGACTATGCCCCATGTTATCTCGTCCTCGATGATGAGGTACAGACTCTGAAGGCCGGCCCCTTGTACCGGCCAAGGGCGAGACGCACCGCACACGGAGGGTTCCGCACCATCGTACAGCATTTAGTACTATGTTCTTTTTGGGGTTCCGCACACAAAGGGTAAAACGGGACCCTATTACTAAGGCTCCGCTGTCCGTCCGTATGTCCGTCTCTCACCAGTTTGTATCTAATGAACAGTGATATTTAGACCGTTGAAATTTTCACAGATAATGTATTTATGTTGCCGCTTTAACAACAAGTACTAAAAAACAGGATTAAATAAATATTTAAGGGGCTCCCATACAACAAACTACTTGGCGTTTTTATAGATAATGGTACGGAACTCTTCGCGTACGAGTCTGACTCGCACTTCGCCAGTTTTTTTTATTATTAGGACACCCTTAAATTATTTACTTTATTTAACTTTTATTATTGGCTGTTTTAGAGAATAGTGTTTCTTACTTTTTGAATATTTGAAGTACTTTAATCTAACGGCTCAAGAGACACAGCGATGTTAAGGTCGTCAAAAAAACTGACGTTTACTTTAATACAACAGTCATCATCAACATTAACAGCCTGCAGAAGTTCACTGCTAGACATGTATGTAACTGTTGGGTGTTATGTTTTGTTATGATAAAGGCCTCCCCCATAATATGATGACACGAAGAACAGTCTTGGCCCGCCTGCATCTACCAGAAATTTAAATGTGAATTGAGGTGTAGTAAAAGATTATCCCTGCTATAAGAATTTAGGGTTTATTCCACATGACAGTGACACACGATACATCAAGAAGGCTAGACATAAGAAGGTTATAAAACATACATCATTCTTCCCTCCTTAAGGTTCGTAGTCTTAAAGATGAGCTGATGGACGTTGAATTCGTTCTGAACGCCAAGGAGATCCTGGCGGAGAAGACGGTAGCGTTAAAGCCTCCGTATCATGGAATTCCTCGAAATCAGAGTCTTAAATTGCACCACATCTCACGTCTGCGCCTCCACCTCTTGCCGCTAAGTGTCTGTTAGACACCAGACTTTCACGTCCATTTGAGAGCCGTACCCTAGTGCTTAGTGGAGAGGGTTCAATCATATATATTTCCTCTAAAAGTGGATCGTACTTAATTCGAACATGTTTTTTTAGAAGAAGTTTTTCATCTCTGAACCAAGATGGCAGCGATTGTCCCGTGGATGATCGTCTGGGGTGAACAAACATTCGATCATGTGGAGTCATATTGGTTGTGCTGTGCAAAGCAGTGACCGAATGCCGTGGAAGGCCTGCGTTAAAACATTCTCCCACATTTCTATAGGCATGTTCTTTGTTTTCAATGCAAGTCGTACTGTTTGCCATAATTTTCCATTCAAACGCTCCACTTGGTCATAACACTGAGGATTATAGCGCGCCGAACGACTGGTCGCGATTCCTTTTGAATTCAGAAAATCTTCTAGTTCTCTGGTCATAAAGGCAGTTCCTTAATCAGTGTATATCATGCATGGCATACCAAACATTGAAAATAGTTCCGTTAAACTTTTGATTACACTATCGGTGCTCGTGTCTTTGCAGGCGTATGCGAATGGGAACCTTGAGTATTCGTCGATTACTGTGAGAATATATTTGTTCGCAGTAGAGGATGGTATTGGTCCTTTAAAATCTAGAGACAGCCTCTCGAAAGGTGAAGTTGCTTTTATCAGATTACCTGATATATTTCCTTTAAATCTCAGTTTTTCTTCTGCACATACTCCACAAGACGCCACTGTGCGTTTCACATCTTCTGCCGAATATGGGAGATTCTTGCATCTTACCCAATGTATAAGACGTGTGACTCCGGGATGACACAGAGATTCATGTAATCTCATAAGACTGTCTTCATGCATGCTAGCACATGTTGCTTTAGTACGTGACAGAGCATCAGCCACAATATTTTCATTGCCACTCCTATGTTTAATGTCGTATCTAAAGTTAGCAAGTTCCTTACGCCATCTTTGATTTGTTTCATTCTTTACCTTACTAGCATGTCCTTGTATCATAAACGCAACAGATTTTTCATCAGCTATCAGATAAAACTGCCGCCCAATTAAGAAGTGTCTCCATTTCTTAAGACTTTACATGATAGCACATGCTTCTTTTTCATTAGATGGATATTTCCGTTCACTTCCATTAAGCGTTCGTGAGAAAAATGCGACAGGTCTTCCGTTTTGCGTTAGTGATGCCCCTATAGAGTGTTCAAATGCGTCTGTTTCAACAGTGAACGCTTCCTTGGGGTCAATTGTGGAAAGCGATGCTTTTGATATAATTTGTTTGATATTCTGAAATGCGACTATCTGTTTATCGTTTAGTGGATAATTTTCTACATCGATAAGTGGTCTTAGTTTATTCGAAAAATCAGGTATCCACTTCGAATAATGAGAAAAAAGACCAATAGTACGTCTGAGTGAAGCTGAATCTTGGGGCATAGGCATTTCGAGTAGAGGTGCTAAACGGTCTTTGTCTGGTTTAATCACTCCATCATTAACATTGTATCCCAGGATGCTTAGGTTATTTATCACAAATTCACTCTTTTCTTTGTTGATAGTTAGATTATATTTCTCAGCTACCTCTATGAATTTCACTAACTTCTGGTCATGGTCCATCTGATCCGATCCACAAACTGTAATATCATCAATAGGTCTACAGTCAGCGGATAAGCTTGAAAATAATTTCTCTGCTTGTATGTTGGCTTGTCTTAATGCACACAGCTTGAGCTGCGGTTGAGATCCTCCAAATTCTATTATCATGTCAGAATGCTGCTCAAGAATGTCGTAACCCAATATGACTTGTGTACATAAATTCTTCATTACCCGCAATGGAACATCAGTTATGTTATGGTCGTTTATTTTAACAGTAGCATAGCAGACTTCTCTTGTTTCTGTTCTTAAAACCGATGACGCCATTGTAACGTTTTGGTGCCATGGTTTAGTATTTAATGCAAACTGTCGGATGACTTCTTTATCAATGAAACTAGCAGTGCTTCCAGTGTCTACCAGTGCTTTTACTGATACCCCATTCACATAAATAGGTATCGTACACTTCTGAAGGCCAGTTGATGCCAATTTAATGCATGAATTTGTATCAATTTCTTTTTGAGTCGTTACTGCTGATGTACTCCTAGGTTGACCTTTGCAAACTTTTGCAAAATGTCCATTCTTGCCACATTTGAGGCATGTTGCGTTGGCAGCTGGACAAAAACGACGAGGATGTCGAGATTTACCACAAAAAAAGCATTCGTTCTGGTTATAAGTTGAGCTACTTAGAGCAGCCACTTGATGAAATTAGAATTTTAATAAATTAGGTACCTATTAAGAATTTTAAAATTTGCATGCCGATGTTTTTGGTGAAACATGTGAACATAAATTACTTGTAAGAACTTTTTTAACCATGTTTGAAGCGAATATTTCATTTCATTTCATTTCAGCAAAGGATGCATCCGTTGACTGTGATGCGTAACCTGCTGTCTGTATTTTTGCTGATTCAAGAGCTCTCGCCTGATTGCACGCTTCTTCCAAGCTCAGCGTTTTGTTTTCTAGTAGTTTTTGCCGTATATCCGCAGATGTTATCCCGGTAATAAATGCGTCTCTGATGAACTCCTTCTCATTTTCTATAGCCTTGCTGTCCTTAAATTGGCAGTCTTTGCTCAGAAAATGTAGAGCCTGAATATACTGGTCAACGCTTTCACTTTGTTGCTGTTTCCTCGTTGATAATTGATATCGGGCGAAGATTTCACTTATTGGCTTTACAAATAATGTATCTACTGTTTCGATGGCTTCTTTGTATTTTTCGCAGTGTTCTATGTATTTGAATGTACTCGGTGATATATAATTTACTAACAGTAGTAGTGAAGATGTGTCTGAAGGCTTTTTTTCATTCGATTCGAGAAAATTCTCGAACGTCTTTTTCCAATGTCTCCACTGCGACGAAAGTTCTTGTAGTTGCCCCGATGTGGGGTCTCCATCAAATCGCTCTGGGCGAAGATACTTTTCCATGATTTTTCGCAATGTTTTTCAGAGCAATTGATTCGTATTACATGTGGAATAAATTGTAGTAAAAGATTATCCGTGCTATTAGAATTTAGGGTTTATTCTACATGACAGTGACACACGATACATCAAGAAAGCTAGACATAAGAAGGTTATAAAACATACATCATGAGGTAAACACAAACTCAAATAGTACCTATCTATGTTTTTTTTTTAATTTCTGTCTCTCTGCCTGTATCTATCTTTGAAAAATCATCACGTTGAAACTACTTGACGGATTTTAATGATTCTTGGTATAGTTATACCATATATGAAGTTAATACCTAAAATATTTAAGAAAAAACGAAAAAGAGTTCTTGATGTAGATAGATAGTGTTGTCTGTAGCGGAAAACTCCGGTACTCCGGAACTACCGACACAATTCCAAAAGTTATTTCACTTACAGGAAGCTATATTATCGCCAAGTGCTACATTTCAGTAGCTTCCATCTGCGGCTGCGCTCGCATTATGGGTAGTTCTACTCAAATCCGTGTTTTAAGCATACCTTATAGTATGGTATGATATTTGAATGTTATAATCTATTCTCAGAATTGGAAAAACCGGCCACAATTATTTTTTTGTTTTCAAAATCGTTATCTGAAGTTTCCTGTCATAACTGAACAAGAATCTGCTGTCAGAAATGAAAAAAAAAACTATTTTGAACTTTTTGTTTATTCCCATCCAAATGCTTTCAAAATCGATATCTGGAGGCCCCTGGAGTAAGAGAACACAAAGATGTAGTCAGAATTAAAAATCTGTGTTTGATATATTAATCAGGCTCCAGGATCTGATGTTGACGAACCAGCATCCTAATGAACAGGTTCTTTGATACTTCTAAAGCGGAATCATCAAATTTTGAGTTCAAACTTTACATTAAGACTGACATGACAATGCAGATTCCAAGGTCTGATAATGATCAGAACAGTATGAATATAATCTAGGGTGAATGCAACGATGCATAAATTCCATAAGTGTTCCGTATGTTGAAATCCCAAGGTACGGTTTTTTTTATTTTGGATTGAATGCTTTGAAAATCGATATCTGAGTTACCTGGGTTAACTTATCTCACTTACTTTTGAAATACCCCTACCGGTAGTTCATGGGGCCCTCTTTCAACGGCTTTCTGTGAATGACAATGACTACATGGAAAATTACAACCAGCCCCCCGATTCCCTATCTTTTTCGTCTTCAGTGACTAACTGATGATAGTTGTTCACTCGCCCTAGTGGGTAACCGAAGATTGTTATTAATCGCGATTACGTAAGGGAAAGCTGCATTGTTGCACCAAGCTCTAGATCAGTGACTATCAATGTCTATCGATATTATTTTGGCAACTCTAGTTACTTTCAAAATAGAACTCTTGTGTGGTCTTTAAGCAGATAATGATCATAAATCATTTATTGCTTATGAATCTAGGTAAAATACAATTGCATTATATGTTAGGTTGTTAGGTATAGGTAAGATCGCTAAGATTCTGCTTTTCAGCGTACAAACATTAGACAGGTAAGTAGTTTTTTTTTTTATGAAATAAATAGGCAAACTAGCATACGGCCCACCTGATGTGAAGTGGTCACTGTCGCTTATAGACACCGGCAACACCCAAGGTATTGTCGATGCCCTGCCTACCCTGAAGGAATTTATGAACATTTTTCTTGAAGCGACACATGTCGTAACCAAGCGGGAAAACCTCAGATTGAAGCTCTTTCCATCGTTTGTAGGTATGGGGAAGAAATCATCTCGAGAAACGAGTCGTACGAGAAACCCAGGGATCTATGATGTGCGGATGAGCCTTGTCATTAGTAATAATGTTACTCTAAAACGCGGGTTATCATCTTAATTGTTACACGCACAGTATATTTAGTACAGTTACACTGTGTAGCGTCTTTTGCATCAGCAAGCAGTTAAAAATTCTATAAAAAAGACAAAACTCGGTGTAAGTAACTATACTAAGGTAATTTTTAATTTATAGGAACATGCTCAGAAATGGTCAAATGGACGGAAACCATTGTCTTGAGATCTCAAATCACTAGGTAGATAGGTACTAAATAAATAAATATTACTAAGATTACTAAGACTCCGCTGTCCGTCCGTCTGTCTGCCTGTCTGTCTGTCAGGCTGTCACCAAGCTGTATCTCATGAACCGTGATAGTTAGACTGTTGAAATTTTCACAGATGATGTAGGTATTTCGGTTGTCACTATAAAAATATATACGAAAAAACAGAATGAAATAAATATTTAAAGGGGCTCCCATATAAAAAACACGAGACTTATTTGTTCGTTTTTGCTTGATATTGATAATGCGAGTCCGACTCGCACTTGGCCGGTTTTTATGAACTGTGTTTTTTTTGGGTCTTAGAGGTGGAACTGTAAAAAAACCGTTGGACTTTTAGTACCTAAAGTCAAATTTTTGTTGGTGAATTTAAGTGAATTAAGTAAGTACATTAAGTAGTAAGTAAATTATTTATTTATTTAGTACCTATCTACCTAGTGATTTGAGATCTCAAGACAATGGTTTCCGTCCATTTGACCATTTCTGAGCATGTTCCTATAAATTAAAAATTACCTTAGTATAGTTACTTACACCGAGTTTTGTCTTTTTTATAGAATTTTTAACTGCTTGCTGATGCAAAAGACGCTACACAGTGTAACTGTACTAAATATACTGTGCGTGTAACAATTAAGATGATAACCCGCGTTTTAGAGTAACATTATTACTAATGACAAGGCTCATCCGCACATCATAGATCCCTGGGTTTCTCGTACGACTCGTTTCTCGAGATGATTTCTTCCCCATACCTACAAACTATGGAAAGAGCTTCAATCTGAGGTTTTCCCGCTTGGTTACGACATGTGTCGCTTCAAGAAAAATGTTCATAAATTCCTTCAGGGTAGGCAGCGCATCGACAATACCCTGGGTGTTGCCGGTCTCTATAAGAGACGGTGACCACTTCACATCAGGTGGGCCGTATGCTAGTTTGCCTATTTATTTCATAAAAAAAAATAAAAAAAACTTTTTTCCTCAGTGTCCCCCTACATACACTCTGACCTTAAAGTGAGTTATTACCCATTATTTGACGACCTCTGTGGCGAGCCGGGCGAACGTTCGCCTGCGACGCCGGAGGTTGCGGGTTAGATTCCCGCCTCGGAACAAATATTTGTGCGACCGCAAATATTTGTTCAGGGTGTTCTGGGTATTTTCTATGTATAATAAAAAAATATCTATCTTTGTAATATATTGTATTAAGTATATCAGTTATCTAGTACCCATAACACAAGCTCTGCTTAGCTTGGGGCTAGATAATGTTGTGTGAACTGTCCAGCATTATTTATTTATTTATTTATTTATTATATGTTATACTACTTAGTCTAAGCCATGATTATTATAATTAGGTAGGTACCTGGCAAGTCTAGGTTCGGTAAATTTATTTAGTAACTTTGTAGGTACGTACTAAAAACTTGACAACAAACAAAGGAGATCGGATTTGCTCAAAAAATGGTTTCGTACTTTTATTAAAGTGATAATATTTTGAAAAAGTTACAAGATTTTCATCGTTCTCAAATAAAACTTTACCAAACATGAAAACTTGCTTTTACTCTACCTACCTATTTACTATACAAGCGAGTATCATTAAGTCCCGACTTACCTACATGTCTCCAGTTTCATGCATGTATATTTTCCTACATCTTTTGTAGGAGCCTTAAATTGTTTTGTCGAGTATAAATAAAAATGTTGATATTTGTACAAAATATGTCCATATTTATGGATAATTATATTTTCGATAAAAATATATTATTGGATTAAGATTCTGAACCTTTTAGAAAAGAAGTGACCAGTATAAGAAAAAAATCTAGATATTCATCGTTCTCATGTTAAATCTTAAAATATTCAAAACATGTTTTTATCAAGTATATTTTCTTGTCTCATTTCTGTGGATACTCATACTAAATAAACACATGTGTCCCGACTTACCTACATGGCATGCAGTCTGATGCATGTATATTTTCCTACATCTTTTGTAGGAGCCTGAAATTGTTTTGTCGAGTATAAATAAAAATGTTGCTATTTGTAAAAAATATGGCTATATTTATGGATAATTATATTTACGATTCAAATATATGATTGGATATAGATTCCTAGGTGGACGTGACCTAGGAGGCCTTCCTCAATACAAAGGGATTCCATTCTCTGAATACATTAATGTAAGAAGTAAAAGACCTAAGTACCTACCTACCTATGCGTACCTATTCTTCTTCTAGCTTATACTTATTATAATAAATTGTGTTTATATGCACAGGCACACATCAATAAGTGTGTTTTCAGTTTTTGTAAATAGCCGCCGCTTGATATTGGGCGCTAATTGATATTGTTATTGTTGTTGTTATTTGTCGATATTGTTGACATGTTTGTATTATATTAAGTAAGTAGGACACAGCTTGTTAACATTTTGAAATTCGTGCTTGCTCTTCTTATAAACTTGCCGATCTGTTTTATAAATTGGCCAATCTACTTACCTGTCTAATGTTTGTACGCTGAAAAGCAGAATCTTAGCGATCTTACCTATACCTAACAACCTAACATATAATGCAATTGTATTTTACCTAGATTCATAAGCAATAAATGATTTATGATCATTATCTGCTTAAAGACCACACAAGAGTTCTATTTTGAAAGTAACTAGAGTTGCCAAAATAATATCGATAGACATTGATAGTCACTGATCTAGAGCTTGGTGCAACAATGCAGCTTTCCCTTACGTAATCGCGATTAATAACAATCTTCGGTTACCCACTAGGGCGAGTGAACAACTATCATCAGTTAGTCACTGAAGACGAAAAAGATAGGGAATCGGGGGGCTGGTTGTAATCTTTCATGTAGTCATTGTCATTCACAGAAAGCCGTTGAAAGAGGGCCCCATGAACTACCGGTAGGGGTATTTCAAAAGTAAGTGAGATAAGTTAACCCAGGTAACTCAGATATCGATTTTCAAAGCATTCAATCCAAAATAAAAAAAACCGTACCTTGGGATTTCAACATACGGAACACTTATGGAATTTATGCATCGTTGCATTCACCCTAGATTATATTCATACTGTTCTGATCATTATCAGACCTTGGAATCTGCAGGAGAAAGACACATTGTCATGTCAGTCTTAATGTAAAGTTAGAACTCAAAATTTGATGATTCCGCTTTAGAAGTATCCTAGAACCTGTTCATTAGGATGCTGGTTCGTCAACATCAGATCCTGGAGCCTGATTAATATATCAAACACAGATTTTTAATTCTGACTACATCTTTGTGTTCTCTTACTCCAGGGACCTCCAGATATCGATTTTGAAAGCATTTGGATGGGAATAAACAAAAAGTTCAAAATAGTTTTTTTTTCATTTCTGACAGCAGATTCTTGTTCAGTTATGACAGGAAACTTCAGATAACGATTTTGAAAACAAAAAAATAATCGTGGCCGGTTTTTCCAATTCTGACAATAGATTATAACATTCAAATATCATAGCACACTATAAGGTATGCTTAAAACACGGATTTGAGTAGAACTACCCATAATGCGAGCGCAGCCGCAGATGGAAGCTACTGAAATGTAGCACTTGGCGATAATAGTAGTAGTAGAGCTTTTTTGTGAAAGAGTTCGTCCGGGGAAGTACTACCACCATACCTATTTCTGCCGCAAAGCAGTAGTGCTCGCATTGCTGTGTTCCGGTTTGAAGGGTAAGGGTGCCGGTGAAATTACAGGCACATGAGACTTTTCATCTTTATGTCTCAGGGTGGCGGGCGCAGTGCAATGCCACATAGGTTGCGTCGTAGGTGGACGTGATCTATGAGGTAATGCACTGTTCATAGGCAGAGGTTACCGCTTAACATCAGGTGGGCCTCTTGCTTGATCCGTCATCCAAGTAGTATAAAAAAAAAAAAAAAAAAAAAAAAAATAGCTTCCTGTAAATGAAATAACTTTTGGAATTGTGTCGGTAGTTACGGAGTACCGGAGTTTTCCGCTACAGACAACACTATCTATTCTACATCAAGAACTCTTTCGTTTTTTCTTAAATATTTTAGGTATTAACTTCATATATGGTATAACTATACCAAGAATCATTAAAATCCGTCAAGTAGTTTCAGCGTGATGATTTTTCAAAGATAGATACAGGCAGAGAGACAGAAATTAAAAAAAAAAACATAGATAGGTACTATTTGAGTTTGTGTTTACCTCATGATGTATGTTTTATAACCTTCTTCTTCTTCTTAGCTTAGTTAATGGCTTCTGTGCATTATTTGCAACAATTTAGCCAATGTCAAGTGATATATTTATTATAGTTTTATAGTCTTATGTCTAGCTTTCTTGATGTATCGTGTGTCACTGTCATGTGGAATAAACCATAAATTCTAATAGCACGGATAATCTTTTACTACAATTTATTCCACATGTAATACGAATCAATTGCTCTGAAAAACATTGCGAAAAAATCATGGAAAAGTATCTTCGCCCAGAGCGATTTGATGGAGACCCCACATCGGGGCAACTACAAGAACTTTCGTCGCAGTGGAGACATTGGAAAAAGACGTTCGAGAATTTTCTCGAATCGAATGAAAAAAAGCCTTCAGACACATCTTCACTACAACTGTTAGTAAATTATATATCACCGAGTACATTCAAATACATAGAACACTGCAAAAAATACAAAGAAGCCATCGAAACACTAGATACATTATTTGTAAAGCCAATAAGTGAAATCTTCGCCAGATATCAATTATCAACGAGGAAACAGCAACAAAGTGAAAGCGTTGACCAGTATATTCAGGCTCTACATTTTCTGAGCAAAGACTGCCAATTTAAGGACAGCAAGGCTATAGAAAATGAGAAGGAGTTCATCAGAGACGCATTTATTACCGGGATAACATCTGCGGATATACGGCAAAAACTACTAGAAAACAAAACGCTGAGCTTGGAAGAAGCGTGCAATCAGGCGAGAGCTCTTGAATCAGCAAAAATACAGACAGCAGGTTACGCATCACAGTCAACGGATGCATCCTTTGCTGAAATGAAATGAAATGAAATGAAATGGTTTATTCGCTTCAAACATGGTTAAAAAAGTTCTTACAAGTAATTTATGTTCACATGTTTCACCAAAAACATCGGCATGCAAATTTTAAAATTCTTAATAGGTACCTAATTTTTTAAAATTCTAATTTCATCAAGTAGCTGCTCTGAGTAGCTCAACTTATAACCAGAACGAATGCTTTTTTTGTGGTAAATCTCGACATCCTCGTCGTTTTTGTCCAGCTGCCAACGCAACATGCCTCAAATGTGGCAAGAATGGATATTTTGCAAAAGTTTGCAAAGGTCAACCTAGGAGTACATCAGCAGTAACGACTCAAAAAGAAATTGATACAAATTCATGCATTAAATTGGCATCAACTGGCCTTCAGAAGTGTACGATACCTATTTATGTGAATGGGGTATCAGTAAAAGCACTGGTAGACACTGGAAGCACTGCTAGTTTTATTGATAAAGAAGTCATCCGACAGTTTGCATTAAATACTAAACCATGGCACCAAAACGTTACAATGGCGTCATCGGTTTTAAGAACAGAAACAAGAGAAGTCTGCTATGCTACTGTTAAAATAAACGACCATAACATAACTGATGTTCCATTGCGGGTAATGAAGAATTTATGTACACAAGTCATATTGGGTTACGACATTCTTGAGCAGCATTCTGACATGATAATAGAATTTGGAGGATCTCAACCGCAACTCAAGCTGTGTGCATTAAGACAAGCCAACATACAAGCAGAGAAATTATTTTCAAGCTTATCCGCTGACTGTAGACCTATTGATGATATTACAGTTTGTGACCATGTCAGATGGACCATGACCAGAAGTTAGTGAAATTCATAGAGGTAGCTGAGAAATATAATCTAACTATCAACAAAGAAAAGAGTGAATTTGTGATAAATAACCTAAGCATCCTGGGATACAATGTTAATGATGGAGTGATTAAACCAGACAAAGACCGTTTAGCACCTCTACTCGAAATGCCTATGCCCCAAGATTCAGCTTCACTCAGACGTACTATTGGTCTTTTTTCTCATTATTCGAAGTGGATACCTGATTTTTCGAATAAACTAAGACCACTTATCGATGTAGAAAATTATCCACTAAACGATAAACAGATAGTCGCATTTCAGAATATCAAACAAATTATATCAAAAGCATCGCTTTCCACAATTGACCCCAAGGAACCATTCACTGTTGAAACAGATGCAATTGAACACTCTATAGGGGCATCACTAACGCAAAACGGAAGACCTATCGCATTTTTCTCACGAACGCTTAATGGAAGTGAACGGAAATATCCATTTAATGAAAAAGAAGCATGTGCTATCATGGAAAGTCTTAAGAAATGGAGACACTTCTTAATTGGGCGGCAGTTTTATCTGATAGCTGATGAAAAATCTGTTGCGTTTATGATACAAGGACATGCTAGTAAGGTAAAGAATTAAACAAATCAAAGATGGCGTAAGGAACTTGCTAACTTTAGATACGACATTAAACATAGGAGTGGCAATGAAAATATTGTGGCTGATGCTCTGTCACGTACTAAAGCAACATGTGCTAGCATGCATGAAGACAGTCTTATGAGATTACATGAATCTCTGTGTCATCCCGGAGTCACACGTCTTATACATTGGGTAAGATGCAAGAATCTCCCATATTCGGCAGAAGATGTGAAACGCACAGTGGCGTCTTGTGGAGTATGTGCAGAAGAAAAACTGAGATTTAAAGGAAATATATCAGGTAATCTGATAAAAGCAACTTCACCTTTCGAGAGGCTGTCTCTAGATTTTAAAGGACCAATACCATCCTCTACTGCGAACAAATATATTCTCACAGTAATCGACGAATACTCAAGGTTCCCATTCGCATACGCCTACAAAGACACGAGCACCGATAGTGTAATCAAAAGTTTAACGGAACTATTTTCAATGTTTGGTATGCCATGCATGATATACACTGATCAAGGAACTGCTTTTATGACCAGAGAACTAGAAGATTTTCTGAATTCAAAAGGAATCGCGACCAGTCGTTCGGCGCGCTTTAATCCTCAGTGTTATGACCAAGTGGAGCGTTTGAATGGAAAATTATGGCAAACAGTACGACTTGCATTGAAAACAAAGAACATGCCTATAGAAATGTGGGAGAATGTTTTAACGCAGGCCTTGCACAGCATTCGGTCACTGCTTTGCACAGCAACCAATATGACTCCACATGAGCGAATGTTTGTTCACCCCAGACGATCATCCACGGGACAATCACTGCCATCTTGGTTCAGAGATGAAAAACTTCTTCTAAAAAAACATGTTCGAATTAAGTACGATCCACTTTTAGAGGAAATAGATATGATTGAACCCTCTCCACTAAGCACTAGGGTACGGTTCTCAAATGGACGTGAAAGTCTGGTGTCTAACAGACACTTAGCGGCAAGAGGTGGAGGCGCAGACGTGAGATGTGGTGCAATTTCAGACTCTGATTTCGAGGAATTCCATGATACGGAGGCTTTAACGCTACCGTCTTCTCCGCCAGGATCTCCTTGGCGTTCAGAACGAATTCAACGTCCATCAGCTCATCTTTAAGACTACGAACCTTAAGAAGGGAAGAATGATGTATGTGTTATAACCTTCTTATGTCTAGCCTTCTTGATGTATCGTGTGTCACTGTCATGTGGAATAAACCCTAAATTCTAATAGCAGGGATAATCTTTTACTACACCTCAATTCACATTTAGATTTCTGGTAGATGCAGGCGGGCCAATTCTTCGTGTCATCATATTATGGGGGAGGCTTTTATCATAACAAAACATAACACCCAACAGTTACATACATGTCTAGCAGTGAACTTCTGCAGGCTGATAATGTTGATGATGACTGTTGTATTAAAGTAAACGAGCCTTTATTTTCTGTTCAATTACCTGCCGACCAATGAAATGCGTCGCGGGATGTAGAGAAAAGAATGTTGTCATGTCAGTTACCGTATTGGCGCGGCAGTGAGGGCAGCGAAAACCGATGCAATGAAGCCAATAATCTCAGAAAGAATATCAAATATCTTCTGTTCTGTTGCAGCCTCGTAGCTGAGGTTTTGCTGGTCTAAGGCAATAATTAAGCACTATTTTTTGAGATATAAAGCTAAGTCGAACGTGCTGTGGTTGCTGAGTTACAGGTGGGGGTCGCTATCGTGACGTCAAGCTGGCGACCCCCCATTCTTTAGCTTATAACTTCTTAAGTATTGAGGCACTAGTTATTTAACTAAAGGCACTATTTGGCACTATTTATGCACTATTTATTGACCAGGAAGAAAACCCTGAATTCGATTTGGGGGTCGCTAGCTTGACGCACACGACTTTAACGCCCTCTCTAGACTTTCTTTAACGCCCTCTCTAGACTTTCTTTTCCTATAATTTTGAAGAAAAAAAAACAGTCTTACTCTACATAATCATGGACCTTATAACATCTACGAAAGATGATTTAAGCAGCGTCAGTTAGGCATTTGCGTTCCTGACTAAATAGGCCTATCCGAGAGCGGCAGCCACGGCCGCACTTTTGACCTGCGCGCGCTTAATAAAACGCCCTAAAAAATAATTCGCTGCATTTCACGCCCCCTCTTTGACATTACCCTTTGATTTAAATTTAATTTAATTTATATTTCTTGTTGTTATAGCGGCAATGGAGATTCATCTGTGTATATTTACGCGGTCTACCTGTTACGGCTCATGAGACACAGCGCGCTGACGGACGGACCGCGGAGGGTTAGTAATAGGGTACCGTTGTCACACTTTGGGACCCTAAAAAGATATTACTCGTATAACGGCCGGTTTCAAAAGAAGGCTAGTATAGGGAAGAAAACGGAGTGGAAAATGGGGGGGCGGGGGTGGAGAGGCAGAGAAGGGAAAAGGGCAACAGGAGGGAAAGGAGTGGGGTTGGAGGTTTAGCATAGCCACTTTAAAGCTCGATCTAAAACATCGTTTAGAAATGAGATCCCCTACAAAAACATTTTCAATGTTAAAACGATGCCGATGTTGTCTGATGCCTACCGCAACAGTTCTGAAAATTATGTTCTAATTATTTAATCTGTGGTTGTACCACGTCGGGCATTCTCAAAGATCCTTCCATATTTAAACATCTTGAATGAACAAAACCATATCACTTCTTAAAACATGGCTATGAAAAGGAAGCATTTCATTAAAAAAAAAATATCATCACAGACATGCTGCGTGATAGCAAAGTACAAATAGTAGATTATGCACTAAGGGAATAATGGAGTGTCTTACGTCGCGGGCGGCATATTTATAAGCTGCCCAAGACGAAGACAGGCTTTATTCCAGAGGAGCATACTCTACTTATATAGAGTCCTGAGTGAAGCGAGGGGTTCAAGCTGCCCAAGACGAAGACAGGCTTTATTCCAGAGGAGCATACTCTACTTATATAGAGTCCTGAGTGAAGCTAGGGGTTCAAGCTGCCCAAGACGAAGACAGGCTTTATTACAGAGGAGCATACTCTACTTATATAGAGTCCTGAGTGAAGCGAGGGGTTTCAAGCTGCCCAAGACGAAGACAGGCTTTATTCCAGAGGAGCATACTCTACTTATATAGAGTCCTGAGTGAAGCTAGGGGTTCAAGCTGCCCAAGACGAAGACAGGCTTTATTACAGAGGAGCATACTCTACTTATATAGAGTCCTGAGTGAAGCGAGGGGTTCAAGCTGCCCAAGACGAAGACAGGCTTTATTCCAGAGCAGCATACTCTACTTATATAGAGTCCTGAGTGAAGCGAGGGGTTCAAGCTGCCCAAGACGGAGACAGGCTTTATTCCAGAGGAGCATACTAGCATACTTGTCACAACTTCTGCGAGACAATAAAAATTCACTGAAAAGGTACAGCAAAAACACCGTCTTTTGTTTCATATTCTGTGTAGTACTCTTGGTCTGTGTTCTCTGTAAACATACCTTTTTCATTTTGTCGTTGGCCAGTTCGATTTTCAAACACACCTCTTTACAATGCCATATGGGCATTTTTTTACTCAGTGTTTTCCACAAGTTTCCACACGAATTTGAGGTTCCAAATTCAAACACTTTATTTCGTAGGGAGTTTCGTACAACATTATATACCTAGAGAGATAAAGCTTTACTTTACGTAGAGGTTGCATGATATGTATTTGGACATTGTCGAGCAGGTGGTGTGAAGAGTTTATAATAATAATACCGACTCTTCGACAGTTTGTTGTATAGATAGAAGATTCAGTACAAACATTTTGATGAATTCGTAGGTAGTTGTAGGTAGTACAACAACCTGGTGATGTTTTACCTGATATGATTATGATGGAGAGAAGGCAGGGAAGTATTTGCCCAGCAGTGGGACACCGCGGGCTCTTAATTAATAGAATAATAACTTACCTGATACGTTGCCGGGTGTGAGGGAGCCGCCGCAGATCGCTGTGGAATAAAAACAGCTTATACATTGTAATATTGAATAAGATCGAGTCAGTCATTCATAGTATCACCGGACATACGGAGCGACACGATGGATAACTAGCTGCGCCCCGCGGTGTTACCCGCATAAGTCTCGAACCCGTGGGAATATCGGGATAAAAATAGCCAAACATCTAAATCCATCCGTATATAATATACACATACATAACATCATACATGTCAAAGTTACGATGTTCGATGCTACTATTATCCTGGTCAAACGCGGGCGAAGCCGCGCGCGGACCCTAGTAGTTATGAATGCATAGTCAGTCATGACGCATGCGCAAGTGTGCGCGGAGAGCGCCTCACACAGAACAGATACTCACAGACGCATCTCGGCACGCTCCCCGTCCACACGCCGTGGGAGCAGCTGAACTCTCTCGAGGTAGATCCTTGCGCGGCGTATCCTCGCTCACAGGTTATGTTTGAGAGCGAGACGCGCTCGTAGACCTGCCCGGGCTCCGCCCCCGCAATGTCGGTGGCGTATGCGCCATGTTCGGGGTACGGCGGTAGAATACATGAGACGGATTCTGGTCTAGAAATAAGTACAGTATATTAGAATTCTAAGAAAAGTTAAATTATTTTAATTACTCGTAGATTACCTACCTATTGACTTACCTATTGGTGGGGATCTCTCCACACAGTGGAGCTGCTTCGTCAGAGTTATCTGCACAGTCCCGCACCTGCATATTACTTTTATTAAATATTTATTTTGCTTAATATACTTTTATAAGTAATAAGGAAAGAGGGCAGGTTAAACGATCCGTACCTCAGAATAAAAAACAAGGCTTACAATTTTCAAGAGATCAATGGTTTTTATTTTGTCAGCGACCTTAAACTGATAACAGGCTTTTCCAAACTTATTTTGTATACTGCCCACTTTGAGAATAAATTATTTGTTATTGCCCCTATTTTTTCACTTACTTAAAAACCACTATAACTTCAAATTAAATTAATTATTGTGAGCTATATTAGCGGAGATTAAACATGCACAAATCGGGTTATTTAACAAAAACATGTTAAAACATGATTGCCCGCGGTCTATTATCTACGAAAATGACCTATCTAGGAATATTAATAACTATTAAAATGTGAAAGTGTGTCTGATTTGACGCCCCCATTTTTATTCTGGGTCTCTTACCGTGGGCATTATCGCCCACTTTGGGAACCCTTGACTTATAAGAAGCTCATTATACATAGAGAAATGAAAAAAGTAGAACAAAATATGCAAGAAAAGAATACCGATTTAAGACTACAAGAAGACAAAAATAGAAAGAAATACTAGAAGGAAACATAAATAGATCCTACCTAAGCGAGACACAAAATATGGAGTTATATTACCATAAAATCAAAACAGGAATTTTAGACAGCCTAAACCAAATGCAGAAGTATATTTGCGTAAATAATAAGTTCAGGAGTAGTTTTCGAAATACTACCTAACAGATACTATAATACGACGAAACTACGAGAGAACTATAATGGTTCCGTCACCCTATATAACAAGGTGTCGCTGACGTACCCCGTTGCACTTGGCGCCTCGGTCGACGCACGCGCCGTACGCGCACCGGAACAGGTACTCCGCGCAGGTCTGCGTGGAGCACGCGCCCTCCGTCTCGTCGGAGCCATCCGCGCAGTCTCTGGCGCCGTCGCAGTAGCGTGTCGCTGTTATAGAACCACCATCTTCACAGCGGTATTCCCCTCTGCAGGAAGTTATTAAACTAATAAGCGCCTGACTGTAAATCTAGCCTCTCTACAAATGAAATAACCAGGTAAGTGCCAACAACACTACCACCTCTGCTTATAATAAGGATAGTATGGCGACTGTGTCTTGCGACTATAAGTACCTCCCTACTTAGGTTTATGTTTTTAGAACCAACCAAACAAATGGTTTACAGTTATTTAATAACCTGTACCTACATAAAGTGGTGCTCTGTACCTAAAGTGTTATCTATCTATCTACACAGACAGCTGGACACAGTTTTAAGGTATTAATAGACTAGACAAGCGCAGCTCCTCTTGAACAAGGGTTCCGAAGTTTACTGAAGTCGTCATTAATATCAATCAAATTAATAATTTAATGTCGCCTCTAGTAGATTAGAACTCCTTATTTATTCCTTATTTATTCATTACTTACATACTCTTTGTACGGGACTCGCTTTGTTTTCGCTGTGGATGTGGTTTTTTGCATTTTTATTATTTGCACATGAGTGGCGTGAGCGCATAGCTCAGCACTTTAGCCATAGCTTTCAACATAGTCCTGTGAACTACTACTAAGGCGCATCTGTACTAATTTCTCCGTTGATTAATATACCTACACGTAACATCAACATGAAGATATATTATTTCACGCACCCAACAATTCATACAGAAGACCTTGCCTTTTGTATTATCCTGTCCATCCAAAGGTTGTCTGGAAGAGATCGCTTTTAGCGATAAGACCGCCCATTGTACATTACTGTTATTGTTTTGGTTATTTTATCTTTTTTATTTTTATATTTGGTGTGCAATAAAGTGTTATCTATCTATCTATCTTGCCTGACATGGCGCTCCTGCCAAGATCAAACTACTTCATTCATGCCCAAACAATACATAAATCAACTAAAAACAAGTGAAAATGTCAACTGGCCAGTTAGCAAAAGCGCAGGAGTACCTGCAGCTGCTGAGAATCGTGTGGCAGAATCCAGACAGATAGACAGAATATGAACGGACAGACGGATGGCGTAGGTTTTGTAATAGCATGTCATTTGACATACTATGGATGCGAAACCCTAAAAATAACGTTTATGGTGCAATTAATGTCATGACTAGTGCCCGTTCTGGCACAATAAATGTTATCAAAAGGTTTCCATTACGATTCGATCAAGAACTGCTTGATGAATTGTTCATGTTTCGACAGCTTCGTGAAGCTGGTGTAGGCGGCAGTGGTGCAGGCGTCGTCACTGGCCGGCGCGGTCGACACGACGCCGCGCAGGTAGTGTCGCTCCACGCCCATCGGCGATGAGGAATATACGAGTCCGCCTCCACTGTCGCCTTTACAGAGCGCTGTGTTAGCTGAGGAACAAAAAAATAAATATTGGGTTAAATTTCTAGTTTTACTAATGCCGTGGTGTGTCCGGCTTGAGAATAGAACTAAGGTTCCCAACCATTCCCACATTCCATTTCATTCTGGGGTTCTAACCAGATGCTTTATTTGGTTTTTACGATATCGTAGACGTACGCGTCTCCTCCAGTGGAGCGCAGGCACGCTTGTGACGCGCGGGGTGAATGGACGTGACAAGAGGCGGACCGCCTCTCTGGAATGGTGGTCGAGTGAGATTTGAGGAGCCAAGGGACCTGTCCTCCCCCAACCAGTGTCCTTGGGGACAGCCACTAGTTACATAATCAGCAACCAATCGATCTACATTTTCCAAGGTTTATCTTACGTTGTTGAGTGCCGGCGCAGATCTTATCGCTGGTGATGTACTCGCGGAATGCAGGCGGAGAGTTGTTTATACAAGTGCGTATGTCCACGTAAGGCAGGTCCACTACTTGCAGCACTGACGATGGCTTGCCGTTTGCAGCCGTCAGTCCCCAGCCGGCTACCTGCAGCAAACAATGAGCTCAGAAATGGTGCTTACAATTTAACAAGGAAATTAAATAAATAATTGAATGGTTGGTAGAGTGATTGAAAATCTGGAGAATTTGCCAGCTGAGATGTGAGAGGTGAGGATAAGGTTTCGTTTGCGGTACAAATTTTGGAATGTACGTAATAGTTTTGTTTCATCTAGACACTATCCTATATTCACAAATAATGCTTCAGAATAATTCAGGATATACATTTTAAAGATAAGGTTTACCCTCATAAGGAGGGCCTGGATTTAGGATACCTAGTGTGCAAGTGTCCTGCAAGTTTCATCCATGTATAGTAAATGACTTACCTTTCCCTGATTCCCAGGATACAGCTGCTGTACCTCGAACTGAAAGTCGAAGTTGAGGCACACCGGCCGGACGTAGGTGTTGAACTGGAAGTCGCGCGTGGCGACCAGCACGGCTATGTCGTCTTGATCATGCGCGTCGGCACCTTGGTACCGCGCGGGGACATGTATCAATTTCACCTGAAAAAAATAACAATTATTGAACGAGCGAAACGAGTTCACTGAATCAACTTGAACGAATCGGCTTTTTATGTATGTAAGTACGTTTTGCGTGTTGGTCCAAGGATAAACGAACCCTTAAGGTTCGAGCACATTATGCCGGGCCGCAGCGGAGTGGAGCGGGCCGCAGCGCAGCGTTAAATGCTTACCTAGCATATTAGTGACTGGCCGGGTCGCAGTGCATTGACGGATTTTGAGTACAGTGTACTGCCAGTTTTTTTTTTTTTTTATACTACTTGGTTGACGGGACAAGAAAGAGGCCCACCTGCGTGCAACTGTACGTTATGGCATAATCCAATCTGCTTGCTATAGCTCACTGTTGACGGGGCGCAGCGGGGCGGGGCGGGCCGCATCGCACGGTCAAAAATCCACCTCGCAATAATATATACCTATGATATACCTTCGCCGGTGTTGATGTCACTTGTCGCGAACTGTGAGAAAGAGAAGCTAGAACTCGTAATCTGCACCGACATCAACGCGCACCACACCCTGTGGGGCAGCGACAAGTCTAATGCCCGAGGAGAGAAACTGGTAAATTACTTGTTTACCACTAATCTTACTTTACTTAACAAGGGCTCGGAGCCGACATTTGTCTGCTCCCGAGCCCAATCTATAATTGATCTTACACTTTCGACAGACGAGGTGACGCGATCCATCACAGACTGGCGTGTCTCCGACGAGGCTCGTGCTCGGACCACAGGTGGATACGCTTCAACCTCAACATGACCCTACCAATACCACAACCTAGGCGAGCTCCGCGTAAGACAGATAGGTCTAAATTTGTGAAAATAGTCCGTTCAGCTCTTGAAACCCCGTCTGCGCCTCCAAACAACGTAAAAGTCGAGGACGTCGAAAAATACGTTAATAAACTCACTTGTATTCTAACCAACAGCTACGAACAGTCCTTCCCTCTCGTATCGCCCAAAGTTGGGCCTAAACGACACTGTTGGGGCCCTGAACTGCAGCGACTACGTCGCAAAGTAAGGAAACTGTTCAACCGAGCAATAAACACCCGGAAACTCAAGGATTGGGAAAACTACCAAACCACAAAAAAACAACTACAAGAAGCGGTTACGGCTCAGGAAACTGGAATGTTGGAGTAGTCAAGATTGGACCGAAGCCCAAAACCTAATCAATCGTGAAAAGGTACTATGGGCCATAAACAACTTCCTTCCCTTCAAATCAGCAGGGCTTGACGGGATATTTCCGGGCCTGTTAAGATGGGGTGGCGATGTACTAGCTGACTATCTAGTAAACATCTTTAGAGCCCGTGTCGCCCATGGTTATATACCTCGGAGGGCAGTGAAGGTAGTATTCATACCGAAACCAGGCAGGAGCGACTACATTTTGGCGAAATCATTCCGAAAACGGAACTCATCATGTTTACACACAAGAGAAACCTAGGGAATCTGAGACTCCCGAAGCTTTTCAACACTGAAATTAAATTAACTAACGAAGTCAAGTATCTAGGGGTCATACTGGATAACAAGCTGCTTTGGAATAAGCATCTTGACTATAAACTATTATTATTATTATTATTATTTATTATTAAACTACAACAAGCATGTGCAACTTTCTTTCAATGTAGCAGAATGCTCGGTAAAACTTGGGGGCTTTCTCCAAAAATAACACTGTGGCTATACACCGCCATAATAAGGCCAGCGCTTACATACGGAGCAATTGTATGGTGGACCAGAACTGAACTCAATACCGTAACAAAAGTCAAGTCAAAAGTCAAAAGTATTTTATTCATTGAAATCACAAGGATCATTTTGAATCGTCTTAAAAAATAAATTTACAGTTACTCCTGTTCCAACGCAACCAGACCTAGAAGAATCAGGCAACAAACACGGTCTGTTTTTCTTTTGATGATCCTTCTTACTACTAGGTGCAGAGCGCCTGTGTGGTGCCTCGAGAACAAGTTGAAGCTGATTCAAGGAAAAAAGGAAAACCAAATTAAAAGCCTTACTTAGGTAGGCAGTAAAAAGTAAGATGATAGAGAGAATCAGCAAAAGTTCATAAGGCAGCACACACTACGCTTGATATACACATAAATAACACATCAGTAATAAATTATATGCAGGTACAGACATTGCAAATTGACAAATTAGGTGTCGAGGGGCAGAGCGACATCAGGCCACGCGGCTTTATCATTAACATAGTCATGTAGTGTGTAATACGCTTTCTTAATTAAATTATTCTTTATGTAAGATTTAAATCTTCGAATCGAAAGTTTAGAAGCACTTTCTGGAAGTTTATTATAGAACCGAACAGAATTCCCCATAAAAGACCCACTTACTTTTTTTAATCTAAATTTGGGAATACTCAGTTTATTTTTATTTCTCGTGTTAAAACAATGCACGTCACTTTTTTTCATAAATCTATCTAAGTGTTTATGTGTATATAATAAGGTTTCGTAGATGTATTGCGATATTACGGTGAGAATGTTAATTTCCTTAAAACGCTCCCTCAAGGAGTCACGTGGCTTCATTTTATAAATGGCACGTATTGCCCGTTTTTGTAAAACAAATATTGCTTGGATGTCTGCTGCTTTCCCCCACAGAATGATGCCATATGACATAACACTATGGAAGTAGCCAAAATAAACTAGCCTAGCTGTAGCTTCATCAGTAAGCTGCCTTATCGTACGAACTGCATATGCAGCGGAACTAAGTCTACCCGCAAGTGCCTCAATTTGTGGTCCCCACTGCAAACTTGCATCAATATTAAGTCCTAAGAAAACAGTAGAGTTTACAAGATTGAGTGTCTCGCCATTTACTTTAATATTAGTTGGGTAATGTTTTACATTTGGCAAAGTGAATTTAATGCATTTAGTTTTTTTAGCATTAAGCAACAGATTATTTACTGTGAACCAATCAAGAACTCGCGATAGTGATTTATTTAGATCATCGTAATTAGCTTTTGACCTATCAACTTTGAAAATTAAAGACGTATCGTCAGCAAATAAAACTATATCACATATGTCTTTTACATAAAAAGGGAGATCGTTAATGTATACTAAAAATAGAAATGGGCCTAGTATTGAACCCTGGGGCACTCCCATAACAATAGACGATCCTGAAGACCTTTCACCACCAACGTCAACTTTTTGTACTCTATTGGATAAGTAAGAATTTACAAGGTTAATTGCCTGATTTTGGATGCCATAATGTTTTAACTTCAAAATTAGAGTAGCATGACTCACGCAGTCGAATGCTTTGGATAGGTCGCAGAATACTCCGATCGCGTCTTGCGAGTTTTCCCATGCTTGAAATATGTGTTCCAAAAGCATGGTACCAGCATCAGCTGTTGATCGACCCTTGGTAAATCCAAATTGATGACTATGAAGTAGTCTGTGGAAGTTAAAGTGTGACAATAATTGAGTAAGAATAAGTTTTTCAAAGATTTTACTTAACGCGGGCAATATAGAAATCGGCCTATAATTAGCTGGATCTTTTGCATTTCCAGACTTGAACAAAGGAATTAATTTACTATGTTTCATAAGATCTGGAAAGATTCCGTCGTCAACACATCTATTAAAAATGTAGGCTAAGCATGGAGCAATATCAATAATTATAATACCTAACACCTTTGTGGATATTCCCCAAAGATCTTCAGTATTTTTAATATTAAGTGACATAAATGTCTTAACAATACTATCGGCATTTACGTATCTAAAGCTAAACGCGATCTCACATTTAGCAACACTTAGTTCCAATAAAGTAGATGCTCCAGAGGCAGCTGATTGTAATGACTGGGTTACAATAACTGGTATATTAGAGAAAAAATTGTCAAAGGCATTCGCGACATCAATCTTTTTTGTCAATATTGTATTGTTTATGTTTAATTTGATCTGCTTATTGCGTGGCTTAGATTTACCTGTTTCATTATTAATTAATTTCCAAGTTGCCTTAATTTTATTCGATGATTTTTCTATTTTTTTTCTCAAATGTAATGATTTAGCTGCACGACAAACTTTTTTAAAAGTATTTGAATAGTTCTTTATATACAAAATAAACTTTGGGTCATGCAACATTGATTCCCTAGCCGTATAGAGATCATATAATTTATTCCTACTTCTATAGATACCGGGTGTCGCCCAATCAGCTAACCCGACATTAGATTTAGCTATACATGTTTTTAACTGAAATATCTCAGTATGTTGCTCATTTATCAAATTAGACAAGGAGGTAAAAAGGTCATTTGGATCATCTACGCATGGTAAAAGGGGTATTTTAAGTTCAATACTGCTCTGAAACTTCATAATTCGAGTTCCTGTGATAGGCCGATAAGTGAATTCCTTAGGTTCATCTACCAAATTACAAGTAAATATAGCACTGTGACCGTAATGATCCGAGGTGAAATGTTTAATTACTGCTTTATCAATTGGAACACTACTGCAATATATATTATCCAAACAGGTGGCTGATGTAAGTGTCACCCTTGTAGGTTCTTCGAAAAGGTGACGTAAATTGAAACATTTAAATAAGTTAAGAATTCTCTCAGATAGAGGATTCACAGGAATATCTATATTGAAATCTCCGCAGACTATTAACATTTTACTACGTCCAAAAGTTTTAAGCAGTACTTCTTCCATAGTGGATTCAAATAACGCGAAGTCCGCGTCAGGGGGACGGTAAACACTCACAATGATATGCCGCTCAAGCTCAACACACGACAGCTCAATAGTCCTCTCAATAGTGAGATTTGCAACATCTTTACGTTCTTTGCATTTTAAATTATTTCGAGCAACAATTAAGGAACCGCCACGTATGGCGTTCTTGCGTTTGAATGAACTTACAATATTATAATTCTCATAATAAGGGAGTAAATCAAATTGTAATAACCAGTGTTCAGTAACACACATGATATCTACATTAAACATGTTTAAAAATAATTCTAATTCTAATATTTTGCTGGGAAGGCCTTGCACATTTTGATGTACTACATGTAATGTGCCAGGCTTTCTCATTGTCGGACTCGTCAGTTTAAACAAATATTGTCAACTGACCCTCCTGCTTGTGTGCCCCCATTAGTAAAACTACTAACTACAGGCATGTCTATTAACTGCGTTATAGTACTTATAACGGGATCAAAAATATTAAATGCTAACAATTTAGCAATTATCAGTTTACTATGTCTACTAAGAAGCACAGTATCTCTGGTCAAAATAAAATTACTAATAAAATTATTAGTATCAAAAAACAAAACGTCTCTATGACGACAAGTCAAATTATACAATATTAAATTAAGATTCCAAATTGCTTGATTGTCTTTGGAACTCAAAGATTTTGAGTACGGGAATGCACATAAAATTAATTTTCCCAAACCTGAATCTAGCTTATGTAGCAAAGTCTCAACTAGCTTAATTATATCTAGTCGCATGACACCACTACTCTCACCTAATTGAACTATCAGAGTGGTGTCATTGTCAAAGCGATCTTCGCTCTTTATACAATCTATAAACTTATGAATGGGGGCATTTTCAAAGCAATTATTAGTGACAACTTGCCCTAACTGATCACTTAGTAGCAAACCCATGCCAACGCCTATCTTATCAGAATACACCACAGTCTTCCGGGTCTGCCGACAGGATTTTCCCTGTCTAACCGGAGACTGCGCACCAGGTGTATGAATTACTTCAGCCTGTAAAGTAGATGTAGCTTGACTCTGTGATGTAAGTGGTGCCATCTGTATCAAAGAATCCAAAGATGATATGGAAACCAACTGGTCTGACACGGGATGGTCAGTCTGTGAGCTACTATTACATACTTGTACATATATGCTATCATTATTCACTATCTCTACAATATTGTTCATTTTCTGAACATTGTCAGCTGCAAATTGTTCAGCTTTTTTATATTTATGTGTTACATCAAGAAGTGATGTTTCTAAACACTTAATTTCTTCTGACATATCATCTAATTCCTTTGAATTACGTCCAATTAAATTATAGCAGGAATTAAGTTCCTCATTTAAATTACATTTCTGCTTAATATGCTTTGCATAATTAAATACATTTTTATGCTTCTTTAGCTTTTTCTCAGACTTTTTTATGAAATTACTAAGTTTTACATATTTTTTTATTCTGTTACTCCCTTTCATTTGTTGAGATTTACTTTTACAACTTGGTGTACTAAGATCAATCAATGAAAAGTTAGACCCACTGTTCATGAGTTCCGTCTGTAGATCTAGACTCCTATAATTATTCACTGAGGGCACATGTATTGATTCTGATAGTTCAAATTGTTCAAGTTTATATCTACACTCAGATAGCTCCTGTTGCAAGTCCTTATTATGCTGAAGCATCTCCTCGTAGGTTTCATGGCAGCTGTCCACGGAAAGCAACATTGACTGTAAACGGTCCATCTGCTCGAGTACCTCTTCATACCGAGTGTGAAGTTCGGCAAGTTGTTTCTTGAGGGCTGTATTCTTGCCAAGAATCACCAACATTTCAGCCTCACTCTCATCACGTTCTAGTAGAAGCTGCCTTCGAATCTCATTGGATTCTTTGAGCTCCGCGGCAGCCACCTTGTACTGGGCTTCCAAGTCACATGCCCTCCGAGTCATCATGGCTGTTGTAGATGGTATTCTGAAACACAACAAGGCAAGTGAGTTGGTATCTATAAAAGGATAGTGACAGGTGAGTGTAGAATACAAGGTAGAAAATTGAATTGAATAGAAAAAAAAAATAGAGTACAGATGAGTCGTAGAAAGTAATTAGAATCAAGGGAACGAAAATAAATTGGAAAATAAAAAGAACACTTGCTTTAGCTTTAACATTAATAACAGTTCAATTTACAAATTGCTTGATGCAATTTCTCACTAAAGTTCATGAAAACAAATCAAGCAACAAGAAACATTTAAAAATAAAAAATAAAAAGTAGGATTACCTACTCTGGGAACTACAAATTAGTTCAATACACAACCAAGTTCATGTATTTATATTAAATACTACTTTTTATGCATTTATATATAGTTATATTGTAGAAAAGTGCAACAGAATTTACATTTACTGTGTGACGTTTCTGTGTAAACATGAAATAAGGAACAAAATTAGTAATAGGAATTTGTCGTGTTTTTGTAGTTATATCTGTGTGAGGCAAACTGTGTAATAACTACAACTCCGCTTCCACTATAAATAAGTCAAGCAGAGAGAGTTAAAACTAGGCCTATTCGTATTGTGATATGACGTGAGTCACCAATAACGGTGACTGGAATTCAATGTGTAAGCAAAATGTGTGTGCGGTTAGAAATGTTGTTGGGTATTAGAACAGAATTAACTCCCCTGGTTTATATGAACTCCAATCGGCAGTTTGGTGTTGAATTCACTGGATCAGCTTCAACAAACTCAACCGGTTCGCTTTAGTACTTAGTGATCACCGCGCCATCCATTGTTCAAGTCCAAAAAAAATACACTGTACACTGTTTTTAGATAAGAAAAAACACTCATACGTGTGAATTACACTAACTTGAATTTAATCACACGTAATCTTAATGCAAAACACCAATAAAACTCAATTTTCATTTTTAACCACTAAACTACAGCGATTCCAGAGACTCGCATGCTCTGCAATAACGGGCTGCATGACATCAACACCAACAGCTGCCCTTGAGATCACTCTGGGCTTACCTCCGCTCGACTGCTTCATACAACAGGAAGCGACAATGGCCGCTATTAGGCTAAAACACCTGGGTCTGTGGGAAAACACTAAGAGCTTGCATGCATTTAGTAGTAGTAGAGCTTTTTTGTGAAAGAGTTCGTCCGGGGAAGTACTACCACCGTACCTATTTCTGCCGCAAAGCAGTAGTGCTCGCATTGCTGTGTTCCGGTTTGAAGGGTAAGGGTGCCGGTGAAATTACAGGCACATGAGACTTTCTATCTTTATGTCTCAGGGTGGCGGGCGCAGTGCAATGCCACATAGGGTGCGTCCTAGGTGGACGTGACCTATGAGGTAATGCACTGTCTATAGGCAGAGGTTACCGCTTAACATCAGGTGGGCCATCTGCTTGTTCCGTCATTAAAGTAGTAATAAAAAAAAAAAAAAAAAAAAAAAAAAAAAATGCATCCATCCTGGATCGAGCGGTAACCTACGAACCACTACTAGCCGCACCGTGTGATAAAATCCCTAAATAATACATATTCCAAAAACACTACCACATACAACTATGTGAGGACCAAAGAGATCAATCAGGAAACGGCGAGGTCCGGGTCTACACTGATGGCTCTAAAAATAAACAGGGAACACGCGCTGGTATTCACTCGCTGGATCTCAAGATTAACATATCAATGACACTAGGCATACACAGTTACATTTTTCAATGTGAATGCGTGGCCATCACTGAAGCCGCTACCGCAATAATCAGGAGAGGGATCACAGACTACAACATAATGATTCTCTCCGAAAGCTAAGCAATACTCAGAGCTCTGGAGAGCCACAGCTGCAGCTCCAAGCTCGTTTACGAATTTCACCTAGACCTGGAGAGAATCGCCTTGGGAAACAAGGTGACTCTACAATGGATAAAGGGGCATAGTGGATCACTGGGTAACGACGCCGCAAATGAGCTAGCTAGAAGAGGGTCAGGAACAAACACAGAGAGCCCATCTCAATTCCTCCCTCTGCCCTTCTCTCAGCTACGCACATGGATGCGGCTCCGCACCATTAACCAACACAATGAACGCTGAGCACGGATTACGGACTGCAGACAGTCAAGAGCAGCCCTACCGGCTGCCTTACCACGACTGACACGTCGCCTGCTCAACCTTCCAAGAAAAGACCTTCGCACCATCGTGGCGACACTCACAGGACACTGTCTCCTAAACAAACACCTCTTCAACATCGGAGCCACAGACAGCCCACTCTGCAGATGGTTTCTGACCGAAGAAGAATTGGCTGCCCACGTAGTCCTGGAATGTGTGGGAGTAGCAGCTCAATGTAAACAAATCCTCAACAACCCGAGGTCACTCCGCCAAGCCTGCGAAGACCCCAGGAAACTTCTGTGCTTGTGGACGGAGTTAAGCTGGCTGACTACCTAGTCAGACAACTCTCACGCATAATGATCATAACAGAATTGATCATAAGCTTCTTCTATCTAAGCTACAACTCATTGGCATAAGAGGAGACCTGTATAGATGGTTTTCTTCATATTAACATGTTAACATGTCTATTAACTTCGTTAACAGAACCCAAGCAGTGGTAATAAGTAACGTTATTTCTGGGTGGGTACGCATACCTAGTGGGGTTCCTCAAGGCGCTTCAAGGGTCCAAGGGACCTTTGCTGTTTCTGGTATTCTTAAATGACATCTCGGAGTGTTTTTGTAGTAGTCAACTGCTTTGTTTTGCAGATGACATGAAAATATTTAGTAAAATCAATTCATCTAGTGATATTGAAAAGCTTCAAGCGGACCTGACACGGTTGGATGATTACTGTCGTTCCAATAAACTAGAGTTGAATCCCTCCAAATGCTCTGTAGTTACCTTCACACGCAAAAAACTTATAATTCCGTCAGCGTATACATTAAGATGTCAGCCACTAGAAAGGAGCAAAGTAGTGAGAGACCTTGGGGTACTACACGACTCCAAACTACTATTTGATGACCATATCGAGTCAATTGTATCTAAAGCTTCAAGAGCTCTTGGTTTCATTAAGCGATCTTCAAGCGACTTCAAGAGAGCCAAGACATTTAAAATACTGTACTGCACGTTTGTCCGGAGTAATCTTGAATACTGTTTGATCTTATGACCAATATACTGCTGGGCTCCAAACCGCTGTGGAATTATCGACGCTAATGCTGGGGTGAAAAGATTGGAGAATAGAATATATGTATAGTGATAGCTAATCTCACCCAAATTGTTCCAACTGGCCGCAACTCTTATTATAACTGCACAGACGACTTGGAATGTCTGCCACACTTCACAATATTGTCGGTTACACCATCGTTTTTAAAAGTTCATTTTTTACAGGGCCGGCCTCTGAATTTTCTTGGTTTCATCACATTTTTCCGCATGTTATTTTTCATACCACAAACAAGTTCATTCCTCTTCTCTGTCGCTCACACAGTTTCTCCTCATTTCCGAGTCGCGGCGCGACGATCGAAGCGTAGTATGTTCTTTTCTTCCCGCGCAGTTCGTGGCTATTGTTCTATGATGTCACCCCATTCCCCCAGACGAAATATATATATCCTACAGACTAAAAATATAAGAAGAACGTGTATTGTTACCGCAAGGTCACCTGACTTTCCTATATATATTAAACATCCCCCCGCCCGAGAAAGGCTGAAAAGCCTTTATCAACCTTGAAAGAAACTAAAATCTATACACATTTAATCTAATAAATCCGTTGAGATTAACCATATTACTAAATAGCTAAACTGAAATACTAAACTAAATCAAAACAGGTCCGTAGTAACAGGACCTACTCCAGCGGCAACCTACAAATTTTTACCACCGGTCTGAGGAAAGAACCTGAAAGAGTCTTCAGCCTAACAGATCTAATAACTCCGTCTTTTCCAGGCAGAAGTTCTGTTACTCTACCGCGTTTCCATTTGAGACATGGAACGTTTTCTTCCTTAATAAGAACGAGGTCCCCTTCTTTAGGTGGATCCGTCGGTGTTGTCCACTTATTACGGTTTTGAAGACAATGCAGGTACCGGTCACTCCATTGTCTCCAAAATCTTTGAGATATAGCCTGAACTAATTTAAACCGACCAAACCGCGTGTCGGGTACATCTACCAGATTATATTCTGGTACCGAAAGTAGTGGCTTGCCTACTAGGAAATGTGCCGGCGTCAACACTTCGAGGTCTTGAGGATCCTGAGATAACGGACAAAGTGGTCGAGAGTTGAGCACCGCTTCAACTCTGGTGAACACCGTTGCCAGTTCCTCAAAGGTCAAAATCTGCTCCCCGATCATCCGCTTCAATAGACCTTTTGCAGATTTGACAGCCGCTTCAAAAAGACCTCCGAAGTGAGGCGCTCCTGGTACGTTAAACAGCCAAGTTATCCCAGTTTTGGCTGCAACGTCCCCCAGAGTACTTTCAACATCCTTTCTTAGCAAGTATTTATGCACCTCGTTGAGGTGCCTGTTCGTCCCTACATAATTGGTGCCATTATCGGACCGAATCACACTCGGGAGTCCGCGCCGAGCTGTGAACCGCGATAACGCTGCCGTAAATGCCTCCGTCGATAGGTCACTAACAACCTCTAAATGAACCGCTTTCGACGAAGAGCAAATGAAAACGCATAAGTATGCCTTCAATATTTTGGCATTCCGAAGGCGCGAGGCTTTTATAGAGAACGGTCCTGCAAAATCCGTTTGCACCGTATGGAAAACCCCAGTCGCGTTGACCCTGTCTCTAGGTAGCGCAGACATCATAGGTTCAACAGGCCTCGCTTTAGTTCTAAAACACGCAATGCATTTAAAAATGCGACTTCTAATGGCTTGCCGAGCCGATAAGATCCAAAAATCCTTTTGTAAAATCGCTTGAAGGGCTGTTGGACCGACATGACAATGAACCCGATGTGCATTATCAATAATTAAGTTAGTCAGTGGATGATCCTTGGGTAAAACAACCGGATGTTTAACCTGGAATGGAAGACTCGAATGTTCCAAACGTCCCCCTACTCGTAATAGATCCTCATTATCCACAAAAGGAAACAATCTCCGCAACCGAGTGGAGGATTGTTTGTTTCGCTTCAAGCAGCCTAAGTCCGCAGCAAATTCCGTTTGCTGGACCAATTTAACGAGTCTATCAAGGGCAGACTTACGTTCCTGAACCGTCAGAACACCTACAATTTTCTTGGATGGATTCCTTACATTATGCGCAAACCTAATGCAGTAAGCTACGACCGACTGCAGCATTACTAGCGAGCTAAACCGATTAAACATGGGGTCTGGTTCTGCAGTACCCACATGAACCTGTACCGAGGTCTTCCGTATCCCTGGTAGGTCCTTCTCTTGCTTAACCCTTTCTACTGGCCACGTCACCGCTTCATCGCGTAGCCATCGAGGTTCCCACCACAGGGTGTGTTCGAGCAGTTCTGATGCCCGACAACCCCGACTCGCGACGTCCGCAGGATTCATTTCTGAGGGTACGTGCCGCCACTTCAAATCTAAGCCGCAATTAGTGATTTGGGAGACCCGGTTCCCCTCAAATGTTTGTAAAGTGTGAGGAGGCATCCGCAACCATGAGAGAACAATAGTGCTATCCGACCAACAAACTATCTGTCTTACCTCCACTTTATCCCGAATTGAGTCGACCACGTACTTCATGAGTCGTGCCAATAAAGCCGCACCTAATAATTCCAGTTTGGGAATTGTTGCCTTAATCTTAGATGGCGCCACGCGCGATTTTCCCATCATAAGAGAGATCTTGATTCCGCCGCATTTGTCCATGGTTCTCAGGTAAATAACTGCGCTGTACCCGCTTTCAGATGCATCTGAGAATCCATGTAAGGAGCAAGTCTTATTATTATTACCGCCCAAAGCAAAACGCCTCATTTGAATTTCTTCAATTTGAGGTAAACCTGCCATGATATCACTCCATTCCGCTACCACATCCTGTGGTGGAGTTTCATCCCATGATAAGTTCAACCTCCAAAGCCGCTGCATGAGAACTTTGCCCTGGAATAGCACCAGTGCTATCCAACCTAGGGGGTCAAAGGTTCTTGCCAAAGTTGAGAGTATGATCCGCTTAGTACAACTAGTGTTGTCCTTTATCTTACAATGATACGAAAAGCTATCGTTGTTGGGGTCCCATTCTACCCCCAAAATTTTAAAGAAGCCAGGACCGTCCACCTTGTCAAAGGTCCTTGGTTGTTCTAGGTCCTCCGCAGGAATGTCTTCTAATAATTGCTGACTATTTGAGACCCACTTACTCAACTCAAAACCTCCAGAGCGAAGCAAGCTCGTTAGGTCCTCTTTCAACTGTTTGGCTTCTGCCTCTGAATCAGCACCTCCCAGGATATCATCCATAAATACTGACGAGCGCAGAAGGTCAGCTGCAACTGGAAACTCCACCTCACCATCATCAGCAAGCTGTCGCAGAGTCCTAATCGCAAGGTAGGGACTGGACTTCATTCCGTAAGTCACAGTGTTTAGCGCGTACAGGAGTAAAGGCTGATCCGCTGCCTCCCTCCAAAAGATAAGCTGATACCGCCGATCATCTTCATGAGTTAAAATTTGACGGAACATCATTTTTATGTCAGTGGTGAAGACGTATTCTGACATCCGGAACCGATTGATGATTTCCATTACATCCCGCTGTAATTTCGGGCCCGCGTGTAAGGTATCATTGAGTGAAAACCCTGTGGTCGTCCCGCAACTAGCGTCGAATACCACACGAATTTTCTGGGAGTCCGCCTTAAAAATCCCATGGTGGGGTATAACATACCCCTTACCGCATGCATAGTCGGCCGGGTCCCGGTCACAGACCGACATATGCCCCATTTGTTCATAATCCCGCATGAACTTATTGTATTTTTCCCGTAGTACCTCATTTGAGGTAAGCCGCCTTTCCATTGCCAAAAACCGCTTTTTGGCTAGGAACACCGAATCTCCTAGTTCAGGTTTATTGCCTAAAAAAGGTAAACGGACCACATACCTTCCCGTTTCATCGCGGTGATATGTTTTCTGAAAAAACCTTTCACACTCCTCATCTTTCGGGTTTATTATTACCGCATCCGGTATATCTTCTACCTCCCAGAACCTCTCCAGGAGCTGGTCAGTAGTCACATGGGCCGAAAAAACTGTTTGTGAATAATGTGCATTATATTCACTTTGTGGAACCGCATAGGTCACCGGACCCATAAGTACATGCCCGAACACAGTGTTCATCGCGCATGGCAAGTACTCATTTACTTTTACAACGCCTCCTATCATTATATCACCCATTAAATCCGCCCCGATTATATATATATGTCAATAGGCCTACTAACATAAAATCGTTCATCTGCCAGGTATATACCCCTATACCATTCGGCTATGTTTGGTGATAAATTCGCGCTAGGTAGGTTGTGAGTAATGCTACTCAAGATCGTGGCGGTAGTAACAAGCCGAGGATGGTCCGCATACCTAGGGCTAATTGTCAAATTTACCCCTCCCCTGCAGTCTCTAACTGGCAACCCCCCAAGTCCCGTGACTGTAACAAACTCTGACCTTAGCCGCCTTAAACCTAGCCTACTAGCACAGTCCTCCGTGACAAAGGTGCTCTGACTTCCCCCATCTAGGAGTGCGCGCACTTCCTGATATTCACCGCAACTATCCATAACACGCACTACGGCAGTCGCAAGCAACACTGTTGTCCGTTGGTATGCATTCTGATCCTCCATTCGATGATAGGACGTTAAAGCTGCCCCACCGTCCACTACTGACGCGTTCATCCTACTTGGGCCAGCACTGGGAACCCCTACCCTATTTGAGGTTTGGGTTGGCGCATTTACCCTATCCGATCCGGGTGCGCTCGATCGACCTGAGTCCGCATTGGGGGTACGAGGGTCAGCCCCCGCGGGTGTTCCCCCTGAAACCGCCCCTGTCGCCGCCGCCGCAGCCGCCGCCGGCTGTGGCAAATCGAAGTGGATGAGGTTGTGGTGTTTTGTTGATTTACATTTGTAGCATGACCACCCTGATGTGCACTGAGTGAAGCTATGCTCTCCTAAACACCTAAAGCACAGCCGGAACTCCCTAACGCGCTCCTTCCGCTGGCGCGGCTTCAGTGCTAAAAATTGTTCGCACTTTGCTAACATATGGTTACCCCTTTTACATAATTTACAACCACTTGTCCCACCCTGAGATGTTACATGGTGCGTCCGTGATGTAGAAGTGCCAACCCTACCGCTGCTGTGGCTATCCCCACTTGATTCTAAAATCCTAATCTCATTTTCTAAGAACCTGATTAGGTCAGAAAAACCAGGCAACTCTTTATCCGCCATCTTGTCCTCAAACTGCTTCTTCAGACCGCTCTCTAATTTTTGAAAATTTATGAAGAAGAGCAGATATGACCACTCTGCCGCCGGAAATTGCATTTTTTCTAGAGCCTTGGTGCTCTCTAGCAGTGTGTTTAAGAATGGCTTCAACGAGGTCAAATTTTTGTTAACATGGGCCGTCCCTAATAAGTTGTGTAATAACTTGTCCGCAAGTAACCGCTTATTGTTATATCTATTTTTTAATAACTCCAAAGTTATTGAGTAGTTGTCTCCGGTGACTGACAAATGTTGGGTGAGCACTTTAGGTTCACCGGACAAAGAACCTAAAAGGTAATACAGTTTTTCTGTATTGGTCAGCGCTGAGTCCTGCCCTACTAGAGACTCAAATAACTCCATGAAGGACACAAACTCTTCTATTTTACCCGAGAAAGTGGGTAACTGCACTCGTGTTAAAAACACCCACTTGTTTTTACTACTCCCTTCTGATGAGCAGGCAGTACCATACTCGGATGATTGGCCGCTGACCCCAGGAAACAATTCTAAATACTTCCGCTTTATATCATAATATTTTTTATTATACACTACATATTTTTTCTTGAAACAATCTAATTCTTCATCATTCTCAAGGCATGCCTGCAGTTCAAAATGAGCCGATGTGAACTCTGCATATGTGGTTTCCACATCCCCGTACCGAAGCTTAAATTCATTCCTTTCATGTTCAGATTTTAAAGTTGACTGTGACAGGTCAAACAGTAAATCTAAGTTCAGCATGGCCATATCATGCCGCACCTTGAGAAGTTGTGCCTGACTTTTGGGAGGCATTTTGAATTATGACTGATTTTGAAAACTCAAACAAAAGTAGATTTCCCAACAGAAAACTCTTTCAGGCATAAAATATCTACAGAAAACACAGTTGATAATGAATAAGTCACACAGTAAAATAAAAGCAAAATTCTAACCAAAATACTCAAAATTCAAAATCCCCCGAGGGACTTGAACGGGTATTGGTATTCTCTAAACACTCAAACCAAACCATTGAGACCTACCGGCCGGCCGTCGGCTTGTTGAGACAAATGAAATTAGGTGCCGCCTTTGTAGGCCCTACACCTCAAATCTATTTTTAGTATACAACTAAATTTTGCAAAGTGTGCAACCGCTACACAAATTACATCAATTTAGATACAATAGAACCGCTAATTAGTTAGTACTTCTTTATCCAGATCCGCTGAATAAAGAGCAAACTGTTTTGATTGCAATGAACAACAAAAAAATCCCCCAATCAAATGACCTTGGATGTGTATGTTTATAGGTAGATACCTAATTTAAGGGGCACTACCCATAAATATGTGTAGCCCTACCGCAATACCATACAATTTGAGTTTCTCTGTGCAGTGTAAACTTGGTAGGCACCTCACCGCTTGGTGCCACCAACCACATAAAACCGAATGATTGACTGAAAATACTATTTAATTAATTATAATTCATTTATTCAGACAACATGATCCAATTTATAATTAATAAACAATACTTAAAACTAAATACCCACATACATATATTAATTATTAATAATTAATATTATTATTGTATAATATATTATATTCTAGTATATTGTATTAATTATTTATATATTAACTAATTAATACAATATACCTGCCCAGAGTTGGGGTTTATAAGGGCTGACACCCAGTACCTCTGCAGAGGACTGTCGTACCTGCCTGCCAGTGCCCCGAGTATACTGTTGGGGCTACCCAGCATTCTGCTTTTGACCGACGCAATCTTGTTGCGCATTACAGCGTGAAAGTCATTGACATGAGCATCAGCGAACATGCCAGACATACACATTTAGCCCGCATAGTATTTCAGTCTCCGCAAGTTTAGAGTTGGAAACGATTCAGTGCCGAAGACACTCGTAGACCGCCAGAGTGCTTAGACACGGAACCGACCGCGTGTAACGTGTCCCAACAAGTCACGACGGTAAAAACACAGGGCTTTGGATAATTATCCGCGCTCGATGGACCAAATGTTTGATCTTATGACCAATATACTGCTGGGCTCCAAACCGCTGTGGAATTATCGACGCTAATGCTGGGGTGAAAAGATTGGAGAATAGAATATATGTATAGTGATAGCTAATCTCACCCAAATTGTTCCAACTGGCCGCAACTCTTATTATAACTGCACAGACGACTAGGAATGTCTGCCACACTTCACAATATTGTCGGTTACACCATCGTTTTTAAAAGTTCATTTTTTACAGGGCCGGCCTCTGAATTTTCTTGGTTTCATCACATTTTTCCGCATGTTATTTTTCATACCACAAACAAGTTCATTCCTCTTCTCTGTCGCTCACACAGTTTCTCCTCATTTCCGAGTCGCGGCGCGACGATCGAAGCGTAGTATGTTCTTTTCTTCCCTCGCAGTTCGTGGCTATTGTTCTATGATGTCACCCCATTCCCCCAGACGAAATATATATATCCTACAGACTAAAAATATAAGAAGAACGTGTATTGTTACCGCAAGGTCACCTGACTTTCCTATATATATTAAACAAATACGCATCGCAAATCTGGAGCCCACGCTATGACAAATACATCTCACGAATCGAGCGGATTCAGGCTAAGTTTTTGAAATATCTGTGTTATCGTCTAAGAGTTCCCTATATATCAAACGATTACGTTAATCTTTGCAAAAAAGTTCATTTCCTCCCTCTCTCCAAAAGACGGGAAATTGCTGACATTACCTTCCTTCTCAAAATAACCAGTGGCCTTATTGATTGTCCTGATCTTTTAAACCAGATAAACCTAAGTGTTCCTTCTCGACCGACTAGATTTAATAAGCCGCTACATGTTCGAATAGTTTCAACCAATTATAGGCAGAATTCTTACTTATGGCGAGCAAGCAATAACTATAACAGGTTAAGTAGGCACTTTGACTTGGATCTATTCTGCACCAGCTATAGCTCGGCGCGGCAGCGACTGAGCAGAGACTTCTTCTCATAGCATACTGTTTGTAAATGCAAAATCTTATATACATATATATATATATCTTTTCTTTAGTTCTTTAGTTTTTCAATAGTTAGGTATAACTGCTACTGTTATCTTTTTTTCTTTCTAAGCAGTAAGCGAAGTAATTGTTGTTAATTTTCTTCAAATTAATGTTTGCACCCTGTTCATTACCTACTCTAACTCTATTCGTGAGAACCTTTTATTGGCTCTCTATTGTTATCCTACTGTATTATTATGTTTAAGTAAGCTGTTGGTTCTCCTGATAATAAAATAATAATAATAATAATAATAATGGACCGCCCATAGAGTTCGAATGCGGAAAAGGGAGTTCTTTAACATTAACATTAACATTAACACCTTGCAATAATGCGAGCCGCTGCGGCCCGACACAGTGTGCGATAGTTCATCCAATTTGTAATCAAGCTATTTAAGCGGATTTTTGCGCTCTGCCCCGACACGCTTCGGCCCGGCATAATGTGCTCAAACATTAAATCCGATCTTCTTGAAATTTTGGTAGTTTTTTTTTATTTTATTTTTTAACATTGATAGACCTAGGTGTGTAGATAGTACTGGTACAATTTGTAGGTAAGGTTATGAGCTTAGTCGGTCAAATCATTGTTGAGATATTGGGGATCAAGAGAGGGACAGACAAATAAAAGTGAGACATTCAGGTCAAGTGGGATGTCATATGAAAGCGCTCTAATAGGATATTTTTAAACGGTTGTAATGTTATTATAAGCTTTGCAGTTTTTAAGAAACAGATGAAATTTAAAAAATAAAAACATCTTTGGTACTTCTGGTAATCCAGCAATGCTGAAATTTGTCATGCTAGTAGCTGTTCTTAGACAACTACAAGGGAATAGTAAAAAAAGAAGAATTTCGCTCGTCACCTATGTGCCTACTCTCAGGTACGTAGCTATGTATTATTCTCGCTCCGTACGTTGGTTGGTCCTATTCAAATGGTTCTTGCGCTGCTGTAGGGAGTGGTCTCCCCTCCACTCCCCGCACTGCTCTGGTTTCCCTTCACTCCTACTATGGTTGCTTACATCTGACTTCTGAGCTTCGTCCACTGGATTGTCCCACGGCCTGTACAGCTTGCCGACGGCTACAGCAAACCGCGAGGCTGGCAGCTGCTTTTCCAGGTTAGTCCAGAAGCAATGGGCAGCTGGAATTACAAACAACACATGTGCCAGTAAAAACCACACCCAGGTATGTACATGGTCATACTATACTATGAAGCTAGAACACGCGCGAGGCTCCGCCCGCGTGGTACCTGGGTAAGAAATGGCTGCTAATTGGACTCCTAGTAAAAGTGTAAGCTACTAACTTCATTAGAAACATTTGTATTTTCATAAATTGCGTTTGGTAGGTTGTTTATTTTTCGATATAAAAATTAGAAGAAAAAATTTTAAGGTGGTTATTTTTAACTTTTAATATTATATATAACTCTTTTTACTAAATAATTATAATAAATTGTTTTATGTTAGTTATTTTAATTGTGTTTTATTTTTCGTTACTGCATTACCCTCTCCACTCGTTTCCAGCTGAGAATCAGCGTTAGGACCGCCCAACAATAATGTACAATAAATACCTGTACCTTGATAGATAGATAGATAGATTAACTCTTTATTGTACACAAATAACACACAGAAATACAAAACATAACTCAATAACAAAAAAATAACAGAAATGTACAATGGGCGGTCTTATCGCTTATAGCGATTTCTTCCAGACAACCTTAGGATGGAGAGGACTATATGGAAGAATGGGACAGTGGTGTTATCACCTTGACAAATACACATATCATTAAATAAATACAAACCTACATTATAATACATAAAAATAAATACATAATAATATAAACACAACATAAAAACAGACAAGAACAATGGAACTCAACAGGACGAAGAAGACGATTGGAGATAAAACAGTAATGAATACCTGTTCCTTGATGTATTGTGTGTCACCGGACACACCCAACAGTTATGTACAATAAATACCTCTGCCTTGATGTATTGTGTGTCACCGGACACACCCAACAGTTATGTACAATAAATACCTGTACCTTGATGTATTGTGTGTCACCGGACACACCCAACAGTAATGTATAATGAATACCTGTTCCTTGATGTATTGTGTGTCACCGGACACACCCAACATTAATGTACAATGAATACCTGTACCTTGATATATTATGTGTCACCGGACACACCCAACATTAATGTACAATGAATACCTGTACCTTGATGTATTGTGTGTCACCGTACACACCCAACAGTAATGTACAATGAATACCTGTACCTTGATGTATTGTGTGTCACCGGACACACGCAACATTAATGTACAATGAATACCTGTACCTTGATGTATTGTGCGTCACCGGACACACCCAAAATTAATGCACAATAAATACCTGTACCTTGTTGTATTGTGTGTCACCGGACACACCCAGCATTAATGCCTTACATTAATATACATTGAAACTTTTCCTTCATGTAAAGTCGGTTAAAATTGATGAACCAAAGATACGATAGTTCAGAGACAAGCTTGATACAAGATACAAGATACAAGATTTATTTGTAAAAAACTATTTTACACGTCACATAATTATAACTTATATACACTTTTATATAGTCAAGAGTGAATAGGTGCCTTCTAGACCTTTGTGCTTCATCTTCGGCCACATCGTCACTTACCAACAGGTGAGATCGTGGTCAAACAAAGGTCTATAAATGTAAAAAAAAAAAAAAAAAAAAAAAAACTTTGGTATATAAGCTAACTACAAAGTTTGGTAACAATTTAAATTAATAAAGTTACATTATTATTATATCACATTATTATTATATTACATTAATATTATTATTATCAATCAAATTTATAAATATAATATAATTTGAGGTAAGGTGTTCCTAGTGCCCTAGTTTCCTAGTGCCCTATTGTCCTAGTTCCCTAGTATCCTAGTTCCCTAGTGTCCTAGAGCCCTAGTTCCCTAGTGCCCTAGTGACCTATTGCCCTAGTGCCCTTGTGCTATAGTGACCTATTGCCCTAGTGCCCTTGTGCCCTAGTGACCTATTGTCCTAGTGCCCTTGTGCCCTAGTGACCTATTGTCCTAGTGCCCTTGTGCCTTAGTGACCTATCGCCCTAGTTCCCTATTGCCGTAGTACCCTAAGAACCAGTGTGGTGATAGGACTCAGCGCGCCTCGCAGAGGATCCCTACATGCACATGTCACATGTCTTCCAATTGTTGGATCTGGAACATGTCGGCTTTTCTTTTTCAATTGTTAAATCCATTGGTGCACGACCGGGATATGAACCTAGGACCCTAGGGTCGAAAGTCAGGCTCCCTCCCCCTAGACCATCAGTGGTCTCTAAATGAACCGATTACAATTAAACAAGATTACTTTAAAACAAGTGAATTCCTCCTAACTTGATTGAACACGTAGTCAGTCAATGTGCGCACGCGCAGGCCTCTCACACATTCACATACTACATGTTGTATCGAACACGTAGTCAGTCAATGTGCGCACGCGCAGGCCTCTCACACATTCACATACTACTTGTTGTATTGAACACGTAGTCAGTCAATGTGCGCACGCGCAGGCCTCTCACACATTCACATACTACATGTTGTATCGAACACGTAGTCAGTCAATGTGCGCACGCGCAGGCCTCTCACACATTCACATACTACATGTTGTATTGAACACGTAGTCAGTAGTCAGTCAATGTGCGCACGCGCAGGCCTCTCACACATTCACATACCACATGTTGTATTGAACACGTAGTCAGTAGTCAGTCAATGTGCGCACGCGCAGGCCTCTCACACATTCACATACTACATGTTGTATCGAACACGTAGTCAGTCAATGTGCGCACGCGCAGGCCTCTCACACATTCACATACTACATGTTGTATCGAACACGTAGTCAGTCAATGTGCGCACGCGCAGGCCTCTCACACATTCACATACTACTTTTTGTATTGAACACGTAGTCAGTCAATGTGCGCACGCGCAGGCCTCTCACACATTCACATACTACATAATGTATCGAACACGTAGTCAGTCAATGTGCGCACGCGCAGGCCTCTCACACATTCACATGCTACATGTTGTATCGAACACGTAGTCAGTCAATGTGCGCACGCGCAGGCCTCTCACAAATTCACATACTACATGTTGTATCGAACACGTAGTCAGTAGTCAGTCAATTTGCGCACGCGCAGGCCTCTCACACATTCACATACTACATGTTGTATCGAACACGTAGTCAGTAGTCAGTCAATGTGCGCACACGCAGGCCTCTCACACATTCACATGCTACATGTTGTATCGAACACGTAGTCAGTCAATGTGCGCACGCGCAGGCCTCTCACACATTCACATACTACATGTTGTATCGAACACGTAGTCAGTAGTCAGTCAATGTGCGCACGCGCAGGCCTCTCACACATTCACATGCTACATGTTGTATCGAACACGTAGTCAGTCAATGTGCGCACGCGCAGGCCTCTCACACATTCACATACCACATGTTGTATTGAACACGTAGTCAGTAGTCAGTCAATGTGCGCACGCGCAGGCCTCTCACACATTCACTTACCACATGTTGTATTGAACACGTAGTCAGTAGTCAGTCAATGTGCGCACGCGCAGGCCTCTCACACATTCGCATGCTACATGTTGTATTGAACACGTAGTCAGTCAATGTGCGCACGCGCAGGCCTCTCACACATTCACATACCACATGTTGTATTTTGTATCTTATTATTCATTATTTTTAACCTTAGAATGTCAGAACAAGTCATCAACATTTTATCACCTAGGAATGATTGTGTACTAACAAACTATGTAAGTTTTTGTTTAAACCCTTAAAGACATTTAAGGCTGCATTTAACGTTATCTACGTATGGCACTCAATCCGCGATTTTTGAAAATAGAATTAGTCATTTTATTTATTTTTATTTAATTATGTATTTTCAACTTACATCGTGTAATTCCGAGAAGTTGCTGATGGATCCCTTGGCTATGATCCTGTGCACTTTGATCTTCTAGTTTAATCCTTTAAAATTTTCAGGCAACTTTCAAATTCCTTATTATAGCATTTAAACCAGTTAGTTATAGAGTACATGTGTAATGTAGTTAACTTTAAGTGTTTATGTGTTTTTTCAAGTGGTCCACAGAAAATTTATTTATTTCTGCCACCGATTTAAACTAGGTTAAGGCGACACCTTGACTTAATTTTACTACAATGGCGAAATTGAAGTAGACCTTCCTCAGATGCCATTACTAAGCAAAGTTAGGAAGTAGAAGAAGAAGAAGATCTATGTGTATATGTATGTAAATAACGTAGATCCAAGGTTGGTATGACAATTTTATTGTACAGTACGTTTAGAATGTGCGTTGTACCTGATATCACGATATTCGCGCTGACCAGCGTGCCGCCGCAGATCTGCTCGTACGGTCTTGTGGTCTTCCTGTAGACCCCCGCGTGCCACGGGAGCTGCCCTTTCCTCACGCGCTGACCTCCGACCACCAGCTCCATGCTGTCTGCAGTCACTCTTCCGCAATCTGAAGACGGACAAAGAGATCTGAAGAATCTAGTAATCATTTATTAGTAGTAAATCTATGCAACAGCTGTGGTTGGCTCGATCCTACGGGAACATTCAGGTAGGTTCACCACAAGTTACACTCACAAAGTTTAAGTCTCAGTAAGCAAGCGCAGTAGCAAGATAGTTTCGTCTAGGTTGGACAGAATAGAGATACAAATGTTTGGAGTACAATAAGTTTAACACAATAACAACAATAGATAATTGTTGATAATCTGGCTCTTATCTGGCTCAACGCATTAGTATTGTCATTCAGCGTGGCAATGCAGCCAGCATCTTAGGGACGCTTCCGTCTGGTAGTGATTTGGATCAGTTGAGCTACCTTTAGATCGCTTGTAGCGGTCTTCAGGTAGCACAACTGTTTCATGTGTATTTTGTACATACCTTGTATTATTCTTTCTGTAAATAAATGTATTATTAATCCTACAATAGATAATTGGATAAGTAATTTCCCAATAAGAGCAACCGGCACAGCGCGGGAACATCAGTTCCTCCGTCTGAAGGTGGGTGCAGGCGCATGTGTGAGCGCGCCTACGTTCGGAGTATATATTCTGTGGTTCGGAGCGAACCGTGAATGCGCGAGACCCACGTTTCGATTATTTAGTCATCTGTGGATTTTTTGTTCCAATAAATTTTGTAGACTACATCGATAAACCTATATATGTTTTGAAGTCATCTCCAAATGAAGCCAGTTCTAGGCACGAAGTCCCTGACAAGGACCTTGTGATGACGAAAAGATTATTTCCCACTTTTTACTCATTCCCCTTTTGGTAAAGTACAAATCGTGTACCGTAAGATGTCCCCTGCCTTGTATGGCGTGCCAACCAAGGCAGGGGACATCTTACGGTGAACGGTTTATAGAATGTAAAATGAAGATAGGCAAAGATTTGAAGCCAATTTTAAAATATATGAAGGTTTTACATTTACGAAGACTTTTTTTGAAGGCGTTTCTTTTTTCTTTATGTATTAAAAACTTTTTTGCTGTTTTGTTGTTACATTTAGCCTCCGGTTCAGAGACGGCATTGCTCTAAGCATTTACACAGTACAGTTCTGGTTAAAATTACACTGTTCCGTGCATTTTGTACCTCCTTATACACTTGTAGCCTCTGGAACAGATATAGGAAAACATCAATGAGCGCCCTACGGGTTCAATTCAACAACGCGTTCAGGGCGCTGTTGTGGCTGCCGCGCTGGTGCAGTGCGTCGGGCATGTTCGCTGACGCACACATAGACAGCTTCTCGGCGATCCTGCGCGTGCGCGCTGCCGCCGCGCTGCGCAGAGTGCGCGCCAGCCACAACAGCCTCCTGGCTGTGGTAGCCGGTAGGCCAGATTCCCACCTCAATCAGCACTGGACCAGGATGCATTCAGTTATGGCCAATTATACATATTACTGAGTGCATTTTGGCCAAGTTTTTAGAATAAAACATTTACTGTGTTACTGTAGGTATTCATAATATTTTCTTAAGTGCTGTATTTTGTGTACTAACCAAATTATGGATCTGTGAGTCTGAAATAAACTATTTTTTTTTTTTTTTTTTTATTTTGCTCTTATTTGTATTTGTGTGAATAGGTGCGTCTAACCTCGTGTAAGCGTGGCACTAGGAGGCATGTATGGAGGAGGTGACACTCAAGAAAGCATTCAGGCGTACGGAGACTATCTTTGACCATTGGGCGATGTTCTGCACAGTATATATTTTTTATTATTTATAATTGAATATGTAGGATTAAATATTTATATTCGAATTATGTATAATTATGTATAATCCTCAATGGAAACTCAAAACTTAAATTAACTTATCCTTCGACAGAGCTTACTTCTTTGAGCCTTTCGGAGTCGAGACTCTGGGTCCGTGAGAGGGTACCGGGGCCCTTCGCGTTTTCAAAATCTGGTCACGTCTGGTCGAAGCGACGCGTGACCCAAGAGCTGGCTCTTATATGGCTCAACGCATTAGTATTGCCAGTTAGCGTGGTAATGCAGCAAGCATCTTAGGGACGCTTCCGTCTGGTAATATTTTGGATCAGTTGAGCTACCTTTAGATCGTTAGCAGCGGTCTTCAGGTAGCACATTTGTTTCATATAATATTTTATTTTATATGTAACTACTTGAATTAGTTGTATTATTCTTTTTAAAAAATAAAAGCGTTATTATACCTACTTAACTTAAACTTATTTAACTTTTCAAAATGTCGCTCATAATTTGAACCAAATTACGACAACTAAGTGATAGGAAATTGACCTTCGCCCCGGTCAGTAGAAGGTCATGCTACACTACTGCGTGGTCCCGTTTAACGGAGTGTACTTACTGATATGTACTTGTTATCACAAACCTGGTGCGCATTTAGCGATGTAATTCCAGTTGCCGTGCAGGCATTGCATGTTGGTGAGAGGGACCGGGGAGTAGTAGCTGGTGCGACAGAGAGGGTCGACGATGGTGCGAGCAGGCTCGAGAGCGCCGCACTCTCTCGAGCCTGCGGTGGAGCCGGGAATGATGCAGCGGTACTCCACTGAAGGGTGCGGATTGAGACGACACTGCCCTGTTTAGTTAGTTATGTATACGTTATTGCTTTCTGTAGGCAATTACTTTAAATTGTACATGATGATATTCAGGTTATAAGATGTCACAATTTTTTTAATTTTGATGAATGGAAATATCAAAGGAAGACTTCAAAATGTAGGCAACCAGTGCACAGAGCAGAGGCGGATAGTACAGGTAGGTACCTACACTGGATGGGCAAGAGAGGGAAATATAAACCTAAAAAGAGATAGAGAAACATTGTAAGGAAAAATAGCGTTGTAATCAGATAAAAACATTGTTTTCAAAGAAAACCTTATACCCGAGTTAGGTAATAATTCGTTTATAAAGAGTACTGTTATAGTAAGGGAAGTGTTCAACTCACCTTTCAAAACTGGATCGGCGCCAACACTCACAGCGAAAATAAACAAAAAAAATAACTTCATCTTTCAATAAAACCCGTCAGCTAAAAAAACAAACAGTTTTAAATAATGCAGAGACAATTTATAATTCACAACTTAAGTGGCTAAATAATCTTGTCCGAGATGTGTTGCTTGAATGAGCCTGTCGCCGCGTCGCGAGCGAGCGTGTTCACTACTCCTAGATGATAACCTCACGATAGCCTCGCGTCACCGTCCACATTATCTAAATATATTAAGCTATAAAAAAATAGCATATTAACAGTTTAACGGACTTCAGTTGAACATAAAAGAACATAATCCTAGTCCCAAACTAAGATTACCTGTGTCTAAGGAACTACGACTACCATGGTAGGTACTATATCACCCAGACCAAGAGGAAATATTTTCAGATCACAAGGCGGGACAATCGAACCCAAAACCTCTCAGCAGCTCCTCGCCTGCCGCGCCACAGAGCTCATACAAATATCAGATGTAAAAAGCGCACTGTTGGATCAGACCTTACCATTTAAAATGTGGGGGGGTTTGCCACTATCAGCACGCTTAGAGGTGGATTGTTGATGATTACTCAGGTGATGCGGCCCATCCACTGGTGTTATTTAATCTTGATGGTGTCTGTTTTTATTACATCAACGGGAGGAGACGAACCCACCTCGCAACGAACAACTATTAATGAAAGTTAGCCACAATGCGATGCATTTGGGAAATTTCCAATCAAAATTCACGTAGACCTCCGTAGCATGGCTACGGCGTAGAGCCACACGTAGCACTAATCGAAATCTTGTACTTATTACAAGCTCTGTCTATTGGGGAGGAACCTTGAAACTGAATTTTGAACCATTTCTACGTAAACGATCGAGCTGAAATTTTGCATACCTGTCAAGTTCCGATTACAATATAATTTCAATTTAATTTTAACAGCGAGCTGTGATCGAAGGTGGACTACTATCACCTGCCTGTGCCTGCACTCGCGTGGTGCCCAGGGGGGGGGGGGGTCTCCATTCGATAAACTTTACTCGGATAAAGAGTAGCCTATTAGTCAAGGCTAGAACCCCTGTCCCTTCCACAATTAAAATCGGTTCAGCCGTCAAAGCAAAAACAGAACAAATACCAAACCTTCGCATAATATAAAAGCTCACCTGATGATGGAGACAGAAGGTGGATAATGGAGGCTCTTCGACGGATATAATTAGATCCATCGTATTTGGGCTCATTTTGTTCAACTCACAGGTTTTTATTACTATTTTTATCATCATTGTCATTAGTAGTAATACATTTCATAAAAGCTTTACTAAAATACAGTTGGTGGATATTCATCCATTAGTTACCAACAAATGCAGTTGTAACGGCCAATCCTCTTCCTTTCTCCTTTCCGCATGCACGCACGCATATAGCCGTCTCAGTTTGACGGCCGAGACACACCGCATCACACCGAAGACATCTTCGGGCCCCGCCATTTCAAAATCAGAAGCAAATTGACTCTCGTGTGAATCGGATCGTGCGAGCGAACTTCCAAATTATCAACGCTATTTTGTGTACCTTTCTCTAATACGTGTGTGACCCAAGAAGAGACTAGACCAGGTGTTAGTGTCATCATCAAATTGAACATTATTCTGTACGTGGTGCCAGGTCAACGCCTGATCTTGGCGCGGAGTGTTCCCCAGGACCTTCGGAGACAACAGGTACGTCGTGCATGCTCCTTCCTTTGTAGCTGCTGTACTTACGTCCTATGCCTTACCACCTGCAGCAGTGAGTTCTCCCTACCGAAGACCTGTGCAACTGCATAGGTATTCAAACCGCAAACCTATTCTACAGTCCATTAAATCGAATAAAAGAACCATCTAGTATTTCCCACCATAAAGTGGTCCTTCGAGCCGGATTTTCTAAAAAATATTGCATTTCTACTTAGTTATCCGTAGGTATAGTTCATCGCTAATACCTATTTACCGCTGGGCATTTGAGCTTCATCTCTGTCCGTTTAATGACACTAGCCTATATCTACTTATATTCACTATTTCTTTATCCCCGCTAATATAATACGTCAAATCCTGCTGATAAATTGAATAAGTTGTTTCAATTCTTTTGTTATTTCGCAACAATCAGTATAGGAACTGCGTAAACTTGCCGCATACCGCTATCACACGTTTTACAAACTTACGCATCTATTTATAACCGCACCGCTAATAGGTAATTCATTTTACCATAATACGAGTCAAATTATCGAAGTATTCATTCGCCGTATATTCGACTACCCGCTATTCTTCATTATTTGAACATTCTCCGCTCGCTCGATTCGTATTCTGTTTTCGCTAGGCCACACGCCGTACTAACTATTACTACCTGTGACTAACGCAGAATAATCATAGTTTCTATTCAACCGCAAAACTCACGACTACTAGTTGCTAATCTGTGTCACTGTCAGTCAACAGAATAGTTAATTGTTTGTACAGTCTCAGTTGGTTCATAGTAACTACTTTGCGGCCGCTGCTATTCTGTGGTAGGCTTTTAATAACTTACTCGACACCGCACCGCTACGAAGATAGGTTTTGATTTTATCTAACTTTGTTCAATAGTTAGGGAAGTTTTTTCTTTTTGCATTCGCTTCTATTTTTACTACTGTTTATAATTAATTCACAATGAGTAAAAAGCAGGAAGATGATTTGGATGAAAGTTATGATGAGGAGAAAGGTCAGCAAGCCATGTTCGAATCTAAACGCGAAATGATATTTGCGCGTATGCAAGGAATTTATGACCTCGCTAAAAAGGTGGAAGCCGATTCTACCAAATTTAAGTCTTTGCAACACAGCGCGTTTAATATCGACAACTTGCACAAAGACTTCGAAAGGGTATTAGATTCATATAACGCTATTTCGCTAAAACTAGACCCTAAGCACACCATAAGGTACCAAGAATGGATGAATTTTGATATCATGTACTGTTTAATTAAGCAGGTAATTCAGACACATTCGCCATCTAATAAACATGAATCGCCCCCGCAACAAGAAACATCGAAACCTAAACTTCCCCGCATAGAACTGATGTCCTTTAATGGTGATGTTCGTTCGTGGCCGCTATTTTACCAACAGTTTAGGTGCACTGTTCACGAAAATACATCTCTGTCAAATAGTGACAAGGTGTATTATTTGGTTGGTAAGCTGTCTGGTACCGCTGCGTCCGTTTGCGCGCGCCTGCCCCCCACCGCTGAGAATTATCCTATTATTTGGGAGGCACTAGTGCAAAAATATGACGACCCCAGACTACTCGCTAGCTCATACCTTAATCAGTTGTTAAGTTTTAAACCGCTAACCGCTAATAGTGCAACTGGTCTTGAATCATTTTTAAATAATTTCGATACGTCTGTAGAAGCCCTTAGACAACTGAGTCTTGGCGACTTGACTGATTTCATGCTGCTACATCTCGCTCTCCAGAGGCTAGACTCTGAGACTGTCAAGTTATTTGAAATTACGCATCGCAAAGATAAAATACCTACTTACTCAAATCTAATTGAATTTGTAAATGAACAGAGTAAAGTGTTATCGAGATCAGCTGTCCCGATCATCAGTGCACAAGCGCAGCACAAAGCTCGCGGCGCGCGCGCACCCGCGCCCAGCACTCGGCCCGCGCAGACCAAGTCATTTGTAAACACGGACCGGGCGTGTGGTGCAAGCGATCAGAACAAATGCGTTTTGTGTCATCGCGATCAACACGATCATCTGTATCGCTGTTCTCATTTTATGAAAATGACGCCATCTGATAGATATAAATTCATAAAAAATAATTTATATTGCAACAACTGTTTAAGTGTGAGACATAAAACGATGGATTGTATTTCCAAGCACACATGTTCTCATTGTTCGGCCAGACATCATTCACTACTCCATTTTAATCCGCCCGCTAATAACAACAAAAATGTTGAAATAAAACCCGCTCATAAATATTCGCCCGCTAACGCGCCCGCTACCGCTGAAGACCCACGCCACACTGCGCATGGGCATCCATATAATTCTGAGTCTCATACTCGTTCGCCCGCTAAAGACCTTGCGCCCCATTCGAATAAGGTCGAATCTTCTTTAGTCGCTCCCGCTATTGATCCGAATAGTAACGCATCAGTCTGTACTGTTTCATATGATCACGATTCGCACACGATAACAACTGCGTTATTGGCCACCGCTAAAATAAAGGTTCTTGATGCCTTAAACCGCCCCCACTTTGTGAGATGCCTGATTGATCCCGGCTCCCAAAGTGAGTATATCTCCGCTGCGTGTAGTAAGCGCCTATCGCTTCCTATTTCAACTCAGAGCCGCTATTCTAAAGTCCAAGGTATAGGAGGGGCCTCTCAGAAAATTCTGGGAGTGACCTCACTTAGGTTCACTTCCCGCTTCGAGGACGGTCATGAGTACCACATCCAGCCCATGGTAGTAGAGAGTATTACGTCACAACTACCTGACTTGCGCGTCGACGTCAGCGCTCTTCGACACATACGCAACCTACCCATGGCTGACGATGAGTTTTCTGAGCCCGGACCTATTGATCTCCTGCTAGGGGTGAATTTGTATTGCCAAATTCTCCTATCCACTAAGATTGCCGCTAATAATAATTTACCCGCTGCCTTGGAAACTACTTTAGGTTACATCGTTATGGGAAATGCGCCCATTATATCGCCGCGCTCATTGTCGCATACCTTTTGTGCTTTCACTAATGACCCGCTACACCAACTCGTGGAAAAGTTCTGGTCCATTGAGGAACCACCTTCCCAGTTGTTTTTAAGTCCTGACGTCATCACTAGGGACGTATATATGGATGACCTGGCGTCTTCTGCTTCTTCTGTAGATCAAGCAGTCAAGACTGCACAGGAATTGATTCAGATGTTAAAGGCTGGTGGGTTTGACTTAGTCAAATGGACTAGCAACTCTTCCGAGCTGCTGGAACACATACCCGTTTCGCATAGGCAGTCTGAATCAATTTCATTCGATGACGATGACACGTTCAAGATATTAGGGCTACGCTGGCTCCCCGCATCCGATAATTTTACATTTTTAACTTCAGTCCCGCCATCCGCTGTTACTAAACGCTCTATCTTATCCATGACCGCTCGTCTGTACGATGTCTTAGGACTAGTCGGACCCGTCATTCTATACGCAAAACTGATAATCAGGGAACTGTGGCTTTTGCACATCAATTGGGATGACCAGCTACCCTGTGATATCACCAACTTATGGCAAAGATATCTATCTGAGCTACCGCTAATTTCGCAACTCAAGTTTTCTCGTCATGTGGGTATTGAGGAAAACGATTCAAATATCTCGTTAATCGCATTTTCGGACGCAAGCGAAAAGGCATATGGCTGTGTTATTTACCTACACGTGTCTAATGGTGACCAGCCACCTTTAATATCGCTCCTATGCTCCAAGTCCCGCGTCGCATCAGCTAAACCAACCATCACGTTGGCTCGGCTTGAGTTAAACGGCCTAGTGCTTCTCGCTAAGCTAGTGCGCGCCGTTTATGATTCGCTAACCGGACGCTGTCACATTGATAACGTTTTCATATTTTCTGACTCGACCGTAGCCCTATGTTGGGTAACTTCTTCTCCGCATAAGTTTCATACTTACGTCGCAAACCGCATATCAGACTTTCAGTCTACGTCGACATCGCAAAACGTATATCACGTCGCAGGAGTTGAGAACCCTGCTGACTTAGTATCCCGCGGGTTATTGCCCTCACAGATATTAAATAATAAATTGTGGCTCCAGGGACCCCCTTGGATGTCCTCGCCGCTGGTAGATTGGCCAGTTGAGATGTTCTCTCCCTCTCAAAATCTATTACCTGAAGAGAAAACTGTGTCTCATGTCACGGTGGTGAAGGAACAGAATCTACTACTAACTTTAGGTTCCAAGTTTTCATCTTGGCTAAAGTTTCAAAGATCCACAGTTTTCGTACTTCGCTTTTTGAAAGTGCTTCCTCGCAATGACGTTATCACTGCTGAGGATCTAGACACCGCTGAGACCAAAATTATTCAAGCTGTTCAGCAAAGTCATTTCGCTAGTGACATACGGAATATTCAGAAGAACAAGCCGTGTTCTACCGCTTTAAGGAAGCTATCTCCATTCATCTCCAATGAAATCGCACGAGTCGGAGGGCGACTCTCATACTCTAGTCTGGATTATAATCAGAAACACCCCGCTCTAATGCCTAAAAACGGGCACATCGCTGAACTAATTGTAGATTGGTACCACCGTGAAAATAGTCACGCTGGCCCGCAATTACTAATGTCAATATTGCGCCAAAAATATTGGTTCCTATCTGCTAGGCGCCTAGTGCGCAACCGCATTCACAAATGCGTTCGTTGTTTTAGGCTCAACCCTAAACCTACGTTCCCCGCTATGTCAGATTTACCCCGCTGTCGCGTAGAACCTTGCAAAGCTTTTACACACACAGGTGTCGATTACGCTGGCCCGCTATATATCACAACGACTAGAAAGCGAGGTGTACGTAGCCAAAAGGCTTATCTCTGTGTCTTTGTGTGTCTAGTTACCAAAGCTGTTCACATAGAACTAGCATCGGATCTCAGTTCCGCTACCTTCTTGGACGCGTTCAAACGCTTCTTATCTAGGCGTGGTCCATGCTACTTTGTATACAGCGACAACGGCACCAATTTTATCGCATCGCAATCTTACTTAAAGGAATTATTTGAATTCTTAAAATCTGACGAATACTATCAAACGTTTAATAACGAACTCGCTAAACACGAGATCACCTGGAAGAGATCGCCACCCCTAGGAAGTCACTTCGGCGGAATTTGGGAAGCAAACATAAAGAGTATCAAGTCTCTTCTCTTCCGCGTGATCGGAAAGCAGATCCTCACCTATGAGGAGATGCTTACGGTGCTTAACCAGATCGAAGCTGTACTGAACAGCCGACCTCTGTACGTTCTGAGCTCTGACCCTTCGGAGCCGAGCGCCTTGACACCGTCGCACTTTCTTTCAGCTAAACCGCTACCTTTCTTACCCTCAGCTGATGTGAGTGGAGAACGATCAAATCTTTTATCTCGTCATTCTTTGATGGACTCTCTAGTCCAAACATTCTGGAAGCGATTCAAGAATGAATACCTCCATAATTTGCAAATGCGTGAAATGTGGAACACCGCTAGTAATCCACTCACAGTAGGCACTATCGTTCTTTTGAACAACGAAAACGCACCTCCACTGTCTTGGAAAATCGGGAAAATTTCCGAGGTTTTCCCCGGTAAAGATGGTAGAGTTCGTTGTGCGCGAGTAGAAACCTGTGATAGTTCGTATGTCAGGCCGACGACAAAGTTGTCGCCTCTCCCTATACAGTAGGGTGACCATACCGCTATGTATTTTTCGGATATTTTTATCCAACTCCGCTATTTTTTATTTTTCCGCAATATTACTTGTTTATCATTCGCTAACCGCTATTATTATTAATTTTAACCGCTATGATATTCTTATTCCTTTCGCTTTGAAGGAGTACTTCAAGGGGGGGAAGATGGTGGATATTCATCCATTAGTTACCAACAAATGCAGTTGTAACGGCCAATCCTCTTCCTTTCTCCTTTCCGCATGCACGCACGCATATAGCCGTCTCAGTTTGACGGCCGAGACACACCGCATCACACCGAAGACATCTTCGGGCCCCGCCATTTCAAAATCAGAAGCAAATTGACTCTCGTGTGAATCGGATCGTGCGAGCGAACTTCCAAATTATCAACGCTATTTTGTGTACCTTTCTCTAATACGTGTGTGACCCAAGAAGAGACTAGACCAGGTGTTAGTGTCATCATCAAATTGAACATTATTCTGTACGTGGTGCCAGGTCAACGCCTGATCTTGGCGCGGAGTGTTCCCCAGGACCTTCGGAGACAACAGGTACGTCGTGCATGCTCCTTCCTTTGTAGCTGCTGTACTTACGTCCTATGCCTTACCACCTGCAGCAGTGAGTTCTCCCTACCGAAGACCTGTGCAACTGCATAGGTATTCAAACCGCAAACCTATTCTACAGTCCATTAAATCGAATAAAAGAACCATCTAGTATTTCCCACCAACAGTTTTCAACAAATAACTATATATTTTTACCAGTTTTTGTACCTATATCAAGATAATAGAAAATATAGATCCGTGAAAGTTCTACCTACCCCTACCGAGAAATAGCGTGAGTTTATTGTTGGTACGCTACATATTGTTCGCCGTCGTGTTTTTGTATTACAATGATGTAAATTGTTTACAACGAATATTATCAGTTCAAATGATTTATAAGAAAAAATAATTGGTTATTACAATTATTTACTGTTTTGATCTGTTTGTTATTTACTAAATATAATCTAAAGTCAACATTCTTGAAGGTCACGAAGTAGGCGCATGCTCTGAGAAATAGCTGAGAGACTATTATTTGTGAAGGATGTCCTTACTGAGTGCAATCCCTTTTGAGTAGCGCAGGTCGCAGGAAGTCAATGGATGGAGGCGGCACAAAATCGTTCGTCATGCCACTATAAGGGGAGACAGAACTTTAATAGGCTGATGATGCTGATGATGAAGGTAACGTAATGGCGCTAAATACACATTATAAAGGAAGATTAACAAATTCTAAGAGACGCAAATATCCCTAATACAATTTGTAAAAGTGTGATTCCGAAGAGCAGATTTTGATTACAATTATAGGCAGTTGTTACAATTTAATGAATCTTTACTATACTTGGGATCTCTGGGCTCGGCTGCATGTCCTCTTAGCACACTGGTTGGTTAGCTGCATGTTACTGTCAAATAGCTTTGAGCTAATCAGCCATTTAACAGCCTGTTATGTGTTGGTGAAATTTTGTCATTTTTTATCATATAATTGGTTCTTTCCTGGTCACCTTACTTCAGGTTGTATCACACAAAATGTAGGTAATTGAAAGTAATTAGATATGCTCTGATGTTACAATGCACGTCACAATATCTCCTGGCACAGCGCGAGGCTCTGGAAACCGTCCCCTCGTGAAGTATTGCTTCACCGTTTGAGAGCATGTAGTATTGCGCACGTTAATTTATCGAGTGCGAAAATGCATTGGCACACAACATAGATTCAAACCTGGGACCTTGGGATCGGAAGTCATGCTCAATTTGCACTACACACTGTTCTTAGCACAAAATTATATTAAACGTGAAGACCCCTTACCTAATCTCCTGCGCAATTCATCTTTATATCTCGCGGCCTTCGACCAAAGTAAAATAAATGGACTGGCCTTATCCATACAAAACGTCCGTGAAAAATAAGACAATTCGGATTTAGGGTACGGTCAACAAATAAACTATCTATCTATCTATCTATCTATCCAGCCACTGCTGAGTAAAGGCCTCTTCTCTATAGCGCCACTCCTGGCGGTCTTGTAAATAAACTAGGTGAAATTAAATTATTGAACTTCTTAAAAACTGTATTTTTTTAATACTTAATACTTTAACAGATGCAATGTGTTTACTAAAGTTATTTCAGTAGGTTTATAGTACAAAAAAACGCCGAAAAAAATGCAATTATTGAATGAAACTTTTACAAAAATACATGGTTCCCTTCTGTTTTATGTAGTTACGTATCTATTTTTCAGCTCTCAAACATACACGATATAAATCAATAGAAAAGCAAGTCCACCTAAGGTCTTCAGCTCAATCAATTTGTGAAAAATATATTTTTCATCACTCAATAAACTAAGAAAATATCATAAAAATCGTACGGAAACATAAATGTATAAAAATTCCAGTATTTAAGAAACTGCAGAGTGCAGTTTTAAGAATTTTGCACAATGAGTTTTTTATACTACTTGGAATGACAGATCAAGAAGATGGCCCACCTGATGTACCCTCTGCCTATGAACAGTGCATTACCTCAGGTCACGTCCACCTAGGACGCGCCCTATGTGACATTCCACTGCGCCCGCCACCCTGAAACATAAAGATGAAAAGTCCCATGTGGCCATAATTTCATCGGCACCCTTACCCTTCAAACCGGAACACAGCAATGCGAGCACTACTGCTTTGCGGCAGAAACAGGTATGGTGGTAGTACTTCCCCGGACCAACTCTTTTACAAAAAAGCTCTACTACTACTAACCGTTTTTTGGCGTATAGAATTCATTGTGTAGAAAATGATCAGAGCAAATACGGGAAAATGTATTCCACTTCCAAAAGTCGTCGGTTCTTGCTCGTCTTATGACTTCTATCCATTTTTGTTTACCTTAGATTTTTTTTGGAAAGCTATAAGGTTAATTAACATGCCATTACATATTATATGCAATTACCTAAAGCGACGTGCTTAGCAATGTTTTGACGTAAATAATGCAAATTACAATTCTAAATCAATTCGATACCCCTTAGGCATCAGATTTTTTTGCAGTCTGTACCGGACCATCCGTCATGCGTGAAGTCTTGTCAAATATTTCGACGCTGTAGTTGGAAAACTAAATAAGTAATAACAACAACAAAACCAACATCGCGAGAAAAACGCGATTTACTGTTTTATTGCGTCAAAAATGGCAATAGCTTTTTTATCGTAACTAATTTTTCAGTCCGTGTTTTGATATGTTATAGATTGGTACTGTATCTATTTTCGAATTTAATGATAATACATTTTAGTTCTTTTGATTAAGAGAAAAAAATAAAAAAACGACTATGTATTTTTCCCTCGCCAAAGTTTTGAATAATTGAAATGATCTATTATTTACTTATTTGAATATGACAATCCTATCCATGGGTATAGATTTATATAATATTAAAATACATTTTAAAATAAAACCAACTTATAATCATTTCTTTTTATCAAGACTGAATATTAGAAAACTACTGAAACACCTACATTATTTTAGCAGACTTATAAATTCAAAGTAAGTGACATAACAAACTTATCATACGACTAATGCTTATAAAATCAACAAAATGAAAAAAAAATTGTGGAACACAATAATTCTAAGTATCAAAAAGAAAAAGGTATGTCGACTAAAATTAAAACTATCTACGAGTATAAACTTGTGTCTGTTAACTTTCATTCAGAGTGGGGAACATTGAGATAATGTCCTGGGGCGTAGTCCTCCTTGTCGCTCGTCCTCTAGTGCAAGACGTGTCCATCGACATGTATGGGCCATCATAACCATGCAATAAAGTCGATTTCGCAAAATGTGTTACTTATGTAGTTTTCCTACCACACGACGATTTATAAGTTTTTTATCAATTGATGAAAATTATATTACAAAACCTTTACTTACGAATGAAATGCGATGCCTGAAGCTTTATTTGTATTTCTTGTGTTGTTTGCACTTGCAGAAAAGCACAGGAAGGCATTGTATTACCAAGGTATCTAATTTTGGTATTTTTCAGCATAGTTGTCACTCGTTGCCGTGACAAAGACTGACTGAAGCGAAGTATACTAGCTAGGTCTGTTTAGAAGCTTCAAAACTATCGTTCCCTAAGGCCCGTCCATTCATTTTATTTACGTCGATGCTCGCGGCCGTATTCAAGATTCTTATATAATTATTGTTGTCTCTTTTTCTTTCTCCTGGTCATGTCTTACAGGAGAGAGACTCACAATAAGCGTGCTCCAAAGTGCTGCCGTGATGTGTCCAGTCTAAGATTAGACCCCTCCATCTCCTCCCGTGGATGTCGTTAATACCAACTAAGAGGTAACACCAGGTGATGGGCAGTAGCATCCGCCTGAGTTCTCATCCCCATACTGCGATCACCAATCCGCCTGTTGAGTGTGTTGGTGATGGCAAATCCCCGCATTGTGTGTGACAGCAGTGACCGTGTCCTGAGACCTGATGCCTTCACATGAGACTGAGTCAGGGTCTCCTTACAAGCGTGCTCATGCGCGTATTACAGTCGTCATGTGTCGACCGCATGTATTTACATTTCAAAGAGTTGAAGCTCGCGTACATCGCTATATGACGGCCGTATATGACGCAAGAAGGTTTTAAAATACTATTACTATTATTACTATGAGATACGGCGCTTTGAGCCGATACCATCCCAAACTGCGTGGAGCGGACCGGTGGTGTAGCGGTGAGCACGTTCTAGCGGGTTCGATCCCTGCTCACTCGGTTATTATTGGGATATGAAATAAAACATGTTTGTTTCGCTGTAAAAACAATTATTTATTTTTAAGGTTATATTGTACAATTTGAATTATACCAACACACAAAATCTTACATTGTAGGTCACGAGTGGCATGTGGTGCAGTTCAGCATACTGGGTAACAGTACTCTTCACGTAACTGTGCGGCTGTGAATATAGCGACAGAATGAGTTGCAGTGACGACATAGTAGTGTCGCGACGCGGGGCGCGAGGGGCGAGGTGTTTGCAGCTAATGTCGCGCGGCCGCATAGTTACGTGGCGAGTACTACCCGCGCCTACCTCCTTATCTACAAGGACACAACTATTCTGTGTGCGAGTTGAGAAAGCCATAAGAACCTGTTATAAGTCACTATGCTCATGTTCAACAACCAATACATATGTACGGGACACTTACCGCATGTCAGGTGTCCCGTAAGCGGTCAGTTTAATTGAGCATTCCAACAATTACAAATTCATCGTGTTGTTAGCTGTAACCGTCTGTTGATGCAAGACACAAGTTCACCAACATATAAACACCCGGCTACTGTAACCGTCGGGCACTGAGACAGATTTATTAATTAAATATATTTCACAAACAGTTGGTTAAAGGCTAAACAGTCATTAGCCTCCCGTCTGTGTGTTGGTGAACTTTGATCAAAAGGTCATTTACAAAATAATTTACTATTAAACAAGCAATAGTTGTATATTGTATCAATAAAATATATATTTTGTGATCTCGTAAACCACTCTAACAATGTGGATGAAATTTCCTATATGGGGGTTTTTGGGGGTGAAAACCAGATCTAGCAAGATCTAGCTAGATCACATCTCTGGGAAAATAAGATATTCCGCCCAGTTTATCAATTATTATTCACTAATCTGTGTCAGATACAGAATATTGAATAGTTAGCTATTACTCGCAGAGCGCCCGACTTTGAATTTTGAACAGGCTTATTCAAAATTCAAATAGACCATACTGGCTGACGAGGAACATTAGAGAGTGTTAGGTAGCGGTACACTTAGTATACACGATAAGGGTAGCGATACACTTAGTAAACATGAAACTACAAAAAAATAACATACCTACGAAAATTAATCAACGAGAATATTCAACTTCCATTCTTACAGCGTATTTAAGAACTTTACTCGTCTATTTGTTGGCTCTCTTACTCCTAGTTCATAAATGAGAGAGAACACGATAGTTCTTTATCTTATATTCATTTTCACCAACCAGCACTGACCTCAAAGTAAATAGAATTCGGGTCAGCGCTCAAACAGTGTCCGAACCAAAAGAGAAACAAAACGCATATAAATGAACAATTCTGTTCAGTTTTATCCGTCCATTGCTGCTTGATTATTGAACACATTTGAAGGACCAGAGTGTGAACCGGCAGTGTATCAAAATTGTTTGTCATTGTCCGAATTTACAAAGGTGACATATTTTGGCGTTGATAGTGTATGGGATACTAAGTCCATCATAGAGTTATTAGAAAGTCTTTGCTTACCAATAAATAAGCCGAGTTGAAAGGTTCTTATAAAACTAAACTATCAAAGACATGCTGTTCCGTACGCTACTAGATGTCGCGTTATTGGTTTTTGTAAATGATTATAATAGGTACCTACGTATGTTTCTAGAATACGACAGCATGTCTACACATATCTAACAACGCCTCGTGTCTACTAACAACATAGGGGATACCTAAGGTGCGGGTCAGACAGAAAAGACGTAAGACGCATACGGGGCGCAGACATTTGTCTCTTCCGCGTCCCTTTTATACAAAATGTATAGATGCGTCGCGACGCAAAACATACAGAATAGACAGGGCGCGGAAACAACGCTTTTACGTCCACATCTTTTGTTCAAAACACACAGGAGAGACGGGCCGTGGTCGCAGCGGGGGCGAGGAGGGGGCGCGGGGTGGCATGACTGCCGGGCGGGTCTCGCTCGCTCGCGCAGTCAAAGTGTACCGTCGCGTCCCCTCGTCTCTTGCAAAGAATTTTAAAAGTCACGTCGGTGTCTCGTCTCCATCCTGTCCGCGACGCGTCTTCGCCTTACGTCTCTTCTATCTGGCTTGCGCCTAACATTACAGTGTGCTTACAGTCAGGGGTTCCTTACAAGCGTCGTCCGTCATATGACGACCGTAATACAGCGGCGATGTGCATCACGTACATTATCTGTGTGTTCTTAGATTGATGATTGCGGGCGCAGCTATATAGCGGTCGTTATATGACGGACAACTAATCTTCCGAACCATGAATTAGTAAAATGTACTAGTAATTGACAAAATAATTTGGATCAGTCGAGATACCTATAGATCGTTAACAGCGGTCTTCAGGTAGCACAACTGTTTCATATGTATTTTTTTTATTTTTCTAATTACCTACTTGTACTAATAATAAGATATTCTGTTTGTATTATGGATGTGTGATGAAAGTTCCTATGTAACTCAATCATCTAGAATATCTTTCTATGTTACTCAATCATCTAGAAAATCTTTCTATGTTACTCAATCATCTAGAAGATCTTTCTATGTTACTCAATCATCTAGAAGATCTTTCTTTGTTACTCAATCATCTAGAAGATCTTTCTATGTTACTCAATCATCTAGAATATCTTTCTATGTTAGTCAATCATCTCGAAGATCTTTCTATGTTACGCAATCATCTAGAACATCTTTCTATGTTACTCAATCATCTAGAATATCTTTCTATGCTACTCAATCATCTAGAAGATCTTTCTATGTTACTCAATCATCTAGAAGATCTATCTATGTTACTCAATCATCTAGAAGATCTTTCTATGTTACTCAATCATCTAGAAGATCTTTCTATGTTACTCAATCATCTAGAATATCTTTCTATGTTACTCAACAATCTAGAAGATTTTTCTATGTTACGCAATCATCTAGAATATTTTTCTATGTTACTCAATCATCTAGAGGATCTTTCTATGTTACTCAATCATCTAGAATATCTTTGTATGTTACTCAATCATCTAGAAGATCTTTCTATGTTACTCAAACATCTAGAAGATCTTTCTATGTTACTCAATCATCTAGAATATCTTTCTATGTTACTCAATCATCTAGAAGATCTTTCTATTTTATTCAATCATCTAGAAGATCTTTCTATGTTACTCAATCATCTAGAATATCTTTCTATGTTACTCAATCATCTAGAGGATCTTTCTTTGTTACTCAATCATCTAGAAGATCTTTCTATGTTACTCAATCATCTAGAATATCTTTCTATGTTACTCAATCATCTAGAGGATCTTTCTTTGTTACTCAATCATCTAGAAGATTTTTCTATGTTACGCAATCATCTAGAATATCTTTCTATGTTTGTCAATCATCTAGAAGATCTTTCTATGTTACTCAATCATCTAGCAGATCTTTCTATGTTACTCAATCATCTAGAAGATCTTTCGATGTTACTCAATCATCTAGAAGATCTTTCTATGTTACTCAATCATCATGAAGATCTTTTTATGTTACTCAATCATCTAGAATATCTTTGTATGTTACTCAATCATCTAGAAGATTTTTCTATGGTACGCAATCATCTAGAAAATCTTTTTATGTTACTCAATCATCTAGAATATCTTTCTATGTTACTCAATCATCTAGAAGATCTATGTAGTATCTATGTATATTTACAACATGTGTTTTATCTATGGTTATTTTCAATGTATAATAAAAAAATATCTATCTATGTATTATATTGTATTAGGTATATCAGTTATCTAGTACCCATAACATAAGCTCTGCTTAGCTTGGGGCTAGATAATGTTCTGTGAACAGTCCAGCATTATTTATTTATTTATTTATTTATTTATCTTTCTATGTTACTCAATCATCAGTTCATAACGGCTGAACCAATTTCTATGAAATTCACGCCATAGATACACACTAGGATAGGGACATATTTTACCGCGCGACCAACCGAGCGAGGCCACGCGCGGACACTAGTATGTTATAACTATGGCTGTTTGTATCATTTAAGATGACGTCACACGATGAGCGAATACATAAACCAAAATGCTAGAATAAGTATTATTTCCATATTAAAAGTCCACTGCTGGACATAGTCCTTCCTCATAGAATGTCATGTCGATAGTCTAGAGCCACCTCCATCCACCGACTTCCTGCGACCTATATCTATTGATAATAAATATGTTAGATCAATGTGCGATGTACTACAGCTGCGTGTGACGTCACCGTTATAGCTGACACGCTGCGCAGTGAGCACACGCGCTGTTAGCTCGATTACATCTCGCAGATGAACGCGAGCTTGACGGAACCAGACAGGTTGACGAGTCTGCCGTCTCTGTGCATGAGCCCGTAGGGGTAGCTGTCCTCGTATTTTGGCTTACCCGGGTACCAGTGCGCGCGTCCGGCCTGCGCGAGGGTCTGACCTGCAAGGAGACGACACAGTGAACACAAGCACTCTAGCACTAGTACATACATACATACATACATACATACATACATACATACATACATACATACATACATACATACATACATACATACATACATACATACAGAGACATACGCCTTTTTACCCGAAGGGGTAGACAGAGCCTCAATGGGCCTCTTTTCACAGTGGGTTGCACCATCGTTGAATATTGACGTGACGAGTGGTGAGCTCATCACTGCCATTGTTTCCCACGACTGACTCGGCTAACGCTTTCCTCCAGTAATAACCCATTCCATAAGCTAGCAGCCAGAACAAATCTTATAACGAATCTTATCAACAAGTCCGGTTATTCCCGTAGTCAGTTTTTACGACATCCACGGGAGGAGACGGATGGGTCTATTCTAAGGCTGGACACACCACGGTTAGCAGTAGTAGAGCTTTTTTTTAAAGAGTTCGAATTACTACCACCGTAAGTAATTCTGCCACAAAGCAGTAGTGCTCGCATTGTTACGTTCCAGTTTTAAGGGTATGAGTGCTGGTGAAATTACACCGTAGTTAGTTATGTCTCTGGGTGGCGGGCGCAGTGCAATGCCACATAGGGCACATCGTAGGTGATGTGACCTATGTGGTAATGGATAGTTAAGGCGGTTGCTTTTTCATACTAATGTTATTTACCAAATATGGGCAACAAGAGTATAATTTTACACTAAAATTGACTTTTGTTGGCTTTTTCAGTGGTCCTTATTTGCGGCAAATCTTATTTGGTTGAAGAAAACACTGAATTAATAGCAAAAATGACATCGAAATGTTTTGTATGGACTAAAATTTATTAGTTATTTTTTCTATTTAAAGCAACCACCTTAAGGGCAGAGGTCACCGCTTAACATAAGGTGGGCAACCTCCTAGTTCCATCATACCCGCAGTTAAAATAAAAAATAAAAACAATGCGACTTGTGCCCCCGGCATAGTGCACACCCACCCCGCCTGCCGGCTCACGAGTCGCGGGTTCGAGTCCCTGTGGTGGCCGTGCCTACATTAATATCTTCCTACTGTGACGAATAACAACTTAAAGATATACTAGCAGCCCGCTCGCGCAGGAGGTTGCGGGTTCGATTCCCGCCTCGGAACAAATATTTGTACGATCTGCAGATATAGTGTTCTGGTTATTTTCTATGTATAGTAAAAAATATCTATATATGTAATGTATCGAATAAAGTATATCAGTTATCTAGTACCAGTAACACAAGCTCTGCTTAGCTTGGGGCTAGATAATGTTGTGTGAACTGTCAAGCTTTATTTATTTACGCCCTAGTATTACATAGAAAGATATTTTTTTACTATACATAGAAAATAGCCAGGACACCCTATACAAATACCTGCATATCTAACAAATATTTGTTCCGAGGCGGGAATCGAACCCCCGACCTCCTGCGTCGCAGGCGAACCTTCACCCGCCGCGCCATAGAGGTCGACAGACTATGGATATGCCAGATTATATAGGTAATAGTTGCAGCATATAGGTAGCTCTACTGAGCTTCAGGTAAATTATAGGCACAGATTATATAATAGTTCCTACATTAATATAAGTCCCATTACATGACTTGGTGAGAAAGGGCCACTGTATGAAAATTCTACCTAGGATAAGCTAACAGGCACTTTTCAGCGCTCGGTGAGAGAGGCCCCGCACACAACTCACCATCGACAGTCCGCCATGCACCGTCCTGATAGTAGATGCCGACATTCACATAGTACGGGCCCGAGGCGCCGAGTATCGCTGCATGAGGATATCGCGCAAACAGCTCCACGAGGACCCTCTCCTCGTCCTCACTGTTGGGGACGGCGAGTCGCGCGCCCTCCGCCACACAGGTTCTGTTCGCGTCCGGCCAGTCCGCTGCCTGCGTGTGTAGCTTGTAGCAGTGCTGTGTGCGGTCGGAGAACTCGTATCCTGCGCACGAGAGTATTGGTTTACTGACAGTAGGGACACGCTAAAAACTCAATTTTGACAGTAGCGTTTATATGCTATTTTGTAAACAAATTAAAGTTTTATGACACTTAACCTAACACACAACCAATTTAATCTATTTGCGAAAGAAAGTATGTTCTGAAGGATATGATAGCTATTATAACTTAAATTTATTGCTATATTGAACCTGTCAAAAAGGTATTGCTCGCGTGTCCATAGTGTAGGTAATTAGAACATCCTGTCGACAGGCAGCAGTATAGAAATGAAGATCCACTTATTGTACAGTCAGTGACGTGCAATAAGGTGTTGACTTCCATGGCGCGGCGGTAAGTAGCCAGCTGAGACCTGAGAGGTGCGGGTTTGATTCCCACAGCGCAGCAAAAGCTTGCATAATTTAAAAATACTTCTTCGTGGTTTGGTGTGGTGGTGACATGGTACTTGTAGTTCCTGATACACATGACATAGAGAATATTATGACCATTTTCACCAACCCATACATATCATTTTGCTAAACGCTAAACGTTTGTCATATTGACAGGTTTCTCTGAAAACTATATTTGACATGAGTTAAGTATCTCGTTAGCGTTAGGGGCCCCTAGTCGGTCGGTGAAAGTGAGCTTTAGTACTGGATCGGCACTAAGAGATGGTTTGGTTGTTGGTTCTCGAGTGGCGACCACACACCGGACGACGCCGAAGAGGAATGCGCCTCCCACCCCTCTCGATGGAAAAAGTTATTATAGTGGTTGTAGGAAGGCGGTGGATGGAGGCGGCTCAAGAGCATTAATTGTGGCATTCTACGGGGGAGGCATATGTAAGAATGATGATGATGTGGATGATCGTTGGGTGATGAACAGTTTATCATCAACCCCGTGACCTAGGTATGCAGTAACTATTAATTAATCTGCGCCCCGTGTCCTTGGACCGCGCGGCGTGACGTAGGTATGCAGTAACTATTCATTAATCTGCGCCCCGTGTCCTTGGACCAAGCGGCGCGACCTAGGTGTGCAGTAACTATTCATTAATCTGCGCTCCGTGTCCTTGGACAGCGCGGTGCGACCGCACGCCGTGACCTAGGTATGCAGTAACTATTCATTAATCTGCGCTCCGTGTCCTTGGACCGTGTGTTGTGACCGCACGCCGTGACCTAGGTATGCAGTAACTATTCATAAATCTGCGCTCCGTGTCCTTGGACCGCGCGGTGCGACCGCACGCCGTGACCTAGGTAAGCAGTAACTATTCATTAATCTGCACTCTGTGTCCTTGGACCGCGCGGTGCGACCGCAGGCCGTGACCTAGTTATGCAGTAACTATTCATTAATCTGCGCTCCGTGTCCTTGGAACCCGCGGCGAGACTGCACCCCGTGACCTAGGTATGCAGTAACTATTCATTAATCTGCGCTCCGTGTCCTTGGAACCCGCGGCGAGACTGCACCCCGTGACCTAGGTATGCAGTAACTATTCATTAATCTGCGCTCCGTGTCCTTGGAACCCGCGGCGAGACTGCACCCCGTGACCTAGGTATGCAGCAACTATTCATTAATCTGCGCTCCGTGTCCTTGGAACCCGCGGCGAGACTGCACCCCGTGACCTAGGTATGCAGTAACTATTCATTAATCTGCGCTCCGTGTCCTTGGAACCCGCGGCGAGACTGCATTCCGTGACCTAGGTATGCAGTAACTATTCATTAATCTGCGCTCCGTGTCCTTGGAACCCGCGGCGAGACTGCACCCCGTGACCTAGTTATGCAGTAAATATTCATTAATCTGCGCTCCGTGTCCTTGGAACCCGCGGCGAGACTGCACCCCGTGACCTAGGTATGCAGTAACTATTCATTAATCTGCGCTCCGTGTCCTTGGAACCCGCGGCGAGACTGCACCCCGTGACCTAGGTATGCAGTAACTATTCATTAATCTGCGCTCCGTGTCCTTGGACAGCGCGGTGCGACCGCACGCCGTGACCTAGGTATGCAGTAACTATTCATTAATCTGCGCTCCGTGTCCTAGGACCCTTTGGCGCGACTGCACGCCGTGACCTAGGTATGCAGTAACAATTCATTAATCTGCGCTCCGTGTCCTTGGACTGTGCGGTGCGACTGCACGCCGTGACCTAGGTATGCAGTTACTATTTATTAATCTTTGCTACGTGTCCATGGACCGCGCGGCGCGACCCCACGCCGTGACCTAGGTATGCAGTAACTATTCATTAATCTGCGCTCCGTGTCCTTGGACCACGTGGCGCGACCGCACGCCGTGACCTAGGTATGCAGTAACTATTCATTAATCTGCGCTCCGTGTCCTTGGACCACGCGGCGCGACCGCACGCCGTGACCTAGGTATGCAGTAACTATTCATTAATCTGCGCTCCGTGTCCTTGGACCACGCGGTGCGACCACACGCCGTGACCTAGGTATGCAGTAACTATTCATTAATCTGTGCTACGTGTCCTTGGACCACGCGGTGCGACCGCACGCCGTCACCTAGGTATGCAGTAACTATTCATTAATCTGTTCTCCGTGTCCTTGAACCGCGCGGCACAACCGCACGCCGTGACCTAGGTATGCAGTAACTATTCATTAATCTGTGCTACGTGTCCTTGGACCACGCGGTGCGACCGCACGCCGTGACCTAGGTATGCAGTAACTATTCATTGATCTGTGCTCCGTGTCCTTGGCCCGCGCGGCGCGACCGCATGCCGTGATCTAGGTATGCAGTAACTATTCATTAATCTGTGCTCCGTGTCCTTGAACCGCGCGTACAACCGCACGCCGTGACCTAGGTACGCAGTATCTATTCATTGATCTGTGCTCCGTGTCCTTGGCCCGCGCGGCGCGACCGCATGCCGTGACCTAGGTATGCAGTAACTATTCATTAATCTGTTCTCCGTGTCCTTGAACCGCGCGGCACAACCGCACGCCGTGACCTAGGTACGCAGTAACTATTCATTAATCTGCGCTCTGTGTCTAAGTACCGCGCGGCGTGACCGCACGCCGTGACCTAGGTACGCAGTAACTATTCATTAATCTGCGCTCTGTGTCTAAGTACCGCGCGGCGTGACCGCACGCCGTGACCTAGGTACGCAGTAACTATTCATTAATCAGCGCTCTGTGTCTAAGGACCGCGCGGCGTGACCGCACGCCGTGACCTAGGTACGCAGTAACTATTCATTAATCTGCGCTCTGTGTCTAAGTACCGCGCGGCGTGACCGCACGCCGTGACCTAGGTACGCAGTAACTATTCATTAATCTGCGCTCCGTGTCCTTGGAACCCGCGGCGAGACTGCACCCCGTGACCTAGGTATGCAGTAACTATTCATTAATCTGACTATATTTATTGACTATGCATTTTAGATATTTGAAAAAAAACAATTTAACTCTATTTCTATTCTAATCTAATTCTGGACGCCCTCTGTAGCGCGGCCGGCGAAGGTTAGCCTGCGACGCAGGAGGTTGCGGGTTCGATTCCCGCCTCGGATCAAATATTTATCGCAGATATATTTGTTCAGGTTGTTCTGGGTATTTACTATGTATAATAAAAAATATCATGTGTAATATATTGTATTTAGTATATTAGTTATTTAGTACCCATAACTTATTATTTATTTATTATTTATTTAATTTATTTATTTATTTTATTACTTAATACGCCTACAAAATAATACCGCGCATGTTGACGCCCCCCTTTACATTACTCATTAGTTTTTATTTTATTTCATATCTTATTTGTTGTTATAGCGGCAATGGAGATTCATACTCTGTGTATATTTACGCGGTCTACCTGTTACGGCTCATGAGACACAGCGCGCTGACGGACGGACCGCGGCGGGTTAGTAATAGGGTTCCTTTGGCACCCTTTGGGACCCTACAAGAATATGATAACGGCCGGGTTCGGAATAAGGCTAGTGTGGGGAGAGGTACGGGGAGGGAAGGCTGAGTGAGAGAAATGGGAAGATGCAGTGGGGGAGCAAGAGGGGGGAAGGAGTGAGGGTTGTGGAGGCTTAGCATATTTAATTTAAGGTTCGAACTAAAACATACATTAGAAATGAGATCCCAGCAAAAACATTTTCAATGTAAAATGAAGCCAAGTCACGCTACTAACTACCGCGCCATGAGTTTTGATATGTTGTACTTATTTCATTTGTGGTTGTACCAAGTCGGACATTCTCAAAGATCCTTCCATATTTAATCATCTTGAATGAATTAAACCATATCGCCTCTTAAAACCTGGCTGGGAGAAGGATTGTTTTTTTTTTAATTGCCTATTATCACAGCCATCCTGCGTGATAGCAAAGTAGCAAAGTAATAAAGTTTTTTTTCTTTATAATTGGCGTCACACAGCTTGTGCATTTGCGATTTTCAATTATAAATTATTATTGTATTTTCAATACTTTTTCAATCAAATTTGCAACGCTACATTCCTTCAGTCGTCAAAGTTACAGTCAAGGCATGTTTTAGTAAAACGGTGGCCGATTTACAAAAACTTTGGTCACTCAATACGCCGACGCCGGCATACGCCTGCTTTTTGGATCTCTCCAAAGCCTTTGATACGGTTCTATATAACAGGCTGTGGGTCAAATTGAGAGCTGCGGGTTTACTTGCTGAAATTATCTCTATTCTGAGCCATTGGTATCGTTGCCAGCGAAACCAGGTGCGTTGGGCGGGGGCTTTGTCCGATGCATATGGTATGGAGTGCGGGGTGTGGCAGGGCGGAATAATATCTCCTTTTTTATTTAACTTGTATGTTAATGACCTCATTGGTGAGCTCAGCAGTACTCATTCGGGTTGTTTTGAGGATGGAGTTTACGCCAACAACATCAGTTATGCGGACGATATGGTGCTGTTGGAGACGTCAGTGGGTGCAGTCCGCAAACTAGTCTCAATTTGTGAGGTATACGCGGCGGAATATGGACTGAGCTATAACTCAAAAAAGCGGCCAAGTGCGAGTCGGACTCACCCATGAAGGGTTCCGTAGCAGCAATTAACATAATATAAAAGTTCTTGGATGGATTACGATTTATGACGTATTAAAAAAAAACTACTTACTAGATCTCGTTCAAACCAATTTTCGTTGGAAGTTTACATGGTAATCATATTTCACATACATCATATTTTTTTTTTAGTTTTATCATTCTCTTATTTTAGAAGTTATGGTGGGGGGGGGGGGACACTTTTTACCACTTTGGAAGTGTCTCACGCGCAAACTATTCAGTTTAGAAAAAATATATTTCAGAAACATTGAAGACCTATCCATAGATACCCCACACGTATGGGTTTGATGTTTTTTTTTTTTGAGTTTCAGTTCTATGTATGGGGAACCCCAAAAATAAAAAAACTATTTACTAGATCACGTTCAAACCAATTTTAGTTGGAAGTTTACATGGTAATGTACATCATGTTTTTTTTTAGTTTTATCATTCTCTTATTTTAGAAGTTATGGGGAACACACACTTTTTACCACTTTGGAAGTGTCTCTCGCGCAAACTATTCAGTTTAGAAAAAAATGATATTAAAAACCTCGATATCATTTTTGACGACCCATCCATATGATATCCCCAAACGTATAGGTTTTTTTTTTTTTATTTTTTTTTTTTTTTTTTGAGTTTCAGTTCTAAGTATGGGGAACCCCAAAAATTTTTTTTTTTTTTAATCGTGAAATTCTTAATGCGGTTCACAGAATACATCTACTTACCAAGTTTCAACAGCCTAGCTCTTATAGTTTCTGTAAAAAGTGGCTGTGACATACACGGACAGACAGACAGACATGACGAATCTATAAGGGTTCCGTAATTTTTTGGTTACGGAATTCTAAAAAGAGTGAGGTGCTTGTTTTTAAAAGTAAAGATATGAAACCTCTGTATGTTCCGCCTGCTTTACAGGTGGTTAGTAGTTTTAAATATTTGGGACATATTGTTACAGAGGAACTTAATGACGACGCTGATATAAAGAGGGACCGCAGGGCGCTGGCAGTCCGGGGAAATATGGTCAAAAGACGGTTTGCGCGCTGCTCGAGAGAATTGATTGTCACCCTTTTTAAGGCTTACTGTCAATCATGCTACTCGAGCAGCCTGTGGGTCAACCACACTCGCCGGGCTGCCAACACTCTGCGTATCCAGTAAAACAATATCTTCAGGATGATGATGCGTCTGCCTCGCTTTTACAGTGCATCTGGGATGTTTGCGGAGGCGCGCGTGGACGGCTTTCATGCGAATGTTCGCAAGAAAGTCGCTTCCTTACTACAGCGTACGCGAGGCAGCAGCAACAGCATCCTGCAGATGCTTGTCTCACGTTTAGATTGCCCAATATTAAATAGATGGATAAATATGATAGGTTCTTGTGTAATGTAAATGACGTGTTTTTTTTTGTATTTAAGTTATTTTATTAGTAGGTATTATTGACATTAATTATTATTATTACTATTATCTCTGTAGTTTTATGATGACTTGTATTTTTATTATGTTATAATTTGTAATTTAATTTGTAAAATATGGATTTGTATTACTTATTTGAAATAAATGATTAATTATTTAATACACATCCATTTCATTTTACTACATTTGTGCTCTATAGACGAGCTACATCGGTTAAAATGCCACCAAAATTACACAAAATAACTCAAAAAAACACAAGGAAATGAAATAAAATTAAAGAACGTCTCTTTTCAATAATGGCGGGAAGAGTCCAATGTAATAAAGTTTATATTTATTATTCTAATTGATTCAAAATATATAGAATTTTAAGGTTCTTTGTGAATGCCCGACTTGGTAATATCAACTATGAATATACATGAAAAAATAAACAAGTTCAGGTATCAGAGCTTATGAGCTTAGTGCGGCAGGTAGCAGTGGGACTCATTGTTACATTCTTTTTAACCTGAGATAAGAGAAGTGTTCCTGTAACTGAAGACACCCCTCAGTACCTACGGGTGCTTATACTAATGTTGTGTATAGTACGGTAATGATCTTGTGGGCGCGCACGAGATCAATGTGGACTCATCGGCAGACCTGAGGGGTTCTGCATGAAAGCCCTCACTCGCTACTCTCACTCACACATACACGTGGTGATTATAGCGTTACCCCCCCCGCCCCCCCCCCCCCCCAAAGCTTCTGGTGAGGATGGAGTTTATGTTGAGATGCTGCAAGCAGGAGGTCTCTCAGTACGTAAACCACTCGCATATCTCTTTAATAAGGTACTGACCGAAAGTGTTACACCTGATGCATGGAAAAATGCAATCGTCTCGATATTGCACAAGAAAGGCGATAAAACCTACCTACAGAACTTCAGACCCATAAGCCTTCTCTCCCAGGTCTACGAGTTGTTTGAAAAAGTTCTTTGCAATCGATTAATACTCGATTGGTACTCGATGAATACCAACCAATCGAGCAGGCTGGCCTCCGAAGTGGTTACTCGACCATAGATCATATACACGCTGTCAAGCAGTTGATGGAGAGAAGTAGAGCGTACAACCGCCCGTTGTGTTTTGCCTTTGTTGATTATGAAAAGGCATTCGACAGCGTCGAACACTCTCTCCATCGTTGTAATATTGACAAGCGCTACGTTAACATTCTTCGGGAGCTATATAAATCAGCCACAATGCAAGTACGCCTGCATAAGCTGTCCAACCTCATACCCATCAGTCGTGGGGTGCGACAAGGGGACACCATCTCGCCCAAATTCTTTACATGCCTATTGGAGGATATACTGAAAACTTTAGATTGGGACGAGAAAGGCATCAATATCAATGGCTGTTACATGTCTCACTTACGTTTTGCCGATGACCTTATTCTAGTAGCTGAGACCACCGCAGACCTCCATAGCATGCTGGTTGAACTGCATGAAGCCTCAGTGAGCGTCGGACTTAAGATGAACATGTCCAAGACAAAGGTAATGACAAACCATCTGTCTCGCATACCCAACATCACTGTAAACGATCACAGGATAGATGCAGTTGATGAGTATGTTTACGTTGGCCATCGTTTATCTTTTGGCCGGGGCTCACAGATGAGGGAAATCACGAGGCGTGTACAACTAGGGTTGTTTTTGGTAAGTTGGAAGATGTTTTTAAATCGAAAATCCCTCAATGTCTTAAGACCAGGACATTCAACCAATGTGTTCTGCCCATTCTCACTTATGGAGCCGAAACATTGCCACTCACAAATGAGCACGTATATACTATAAGAGTTGCTCAAAGAGCCATGGACCGGGCCATGCTAGGTATCCACCTCGTGGACCGTATACCAAACGTCGAGATTCGACGCCGGACTAAGGTCGAGGATGTAGGTATACGGATTGCAAGGCTCAAGAGGAGATGGGCGGGACACTTGGCAAGGCAAGAGGATTACCGATGGACCAAAGCAGTCACCGAATGGAGGCCGAGAGATATGCGGCGGCCTCGAGGCAGACCACCTGCCCAATGGTCAGACGATATTGTGCAGGCAGTAGGAGAGCAGTGGATCCGGCTGGCACAAGATCGCCAGGAGTGGCGTTCTAGAGAAGTGGCCTTTACTCAGCAGTAGGTGTTACTGGCTGAATAGATAGATAGATAGAAGAATTTAAGATTTGTACGCAAAAGAACTGAGGCAGTATATGAGGTCTATTTTTGAATGTACGTACTATTTTTAGCACATTCAGGACAAATAAACATCTTTTGTGATGAACCAGCTTGTAGTTTGATGGCGGTGACAAGGGCCTCGTGAACGATGTGATGAACCAGCTTGTAGTGGAATGGCGGTGACAAGGGCCTCGTGAACGTTGTGATGAACCAGCTTGTAGTGTGATGGCGGTGACAAGGGCCTCGTGAACGTTGTGATGTTTCAGTTACTAAGTGTAGTGATTCTATTCATGCACAACTGAGACTTACCGGGACTCCTCTGCTCACAACTATGTTTTGGCGCAGGTGTCGGTGCAGGTGTCGGTGCAGGTGTGGGCGCAGGTGTGGATGCAGGTGTGGGTGCAGGTGTTGGTGCAGGTGTGGGTGCTGGTGTTGGCGCAGGTGTGGGTGCAGGTCCAAGTGTCGGTGCATGCTCCCGTGCAGTTGCCGGTGCGTAGCAGACGAAGGGTAGTTCCTCCGTGCAAGCGACATCGCCCGTGGTGCCGTTCGCATAGAACACGCCGCACCGCTCCGGCTGCGCCAGCTCACTAGGGTCTAGCGATATAGCCGGCTCTCCTGCAACAATTATACATCATCATCTTCATTACATACGCTTGTAGAAATCTGTTGCTGTACATAGGCCTCCGCCATTGATTGCCAAGACGTACGTCCTTAAGCCGCCCCTATCCACTGACTTTCGTTCACGTGCACCTCTCTAACATTCGAGGACTGCACTCCAATCTCGATCCGGTCCACCACCACCTAGAGACCGCCAAGCCACAATTATTATTCCTCACGGAGACACAGATTCAATGTCCTCCCGATACAGCATACCTCACATACCCAGGCTATGCTCTGGAGCACAACTTTAAATCCAAAGCTGGTATCTGTTTATTTGTCCGGGAGGACATTTGTTGTCTGCGTCTTCGTGACCTTGAAGATCCCGATTTCTCCGTTCTATGGACTTTGGTGGACTCCGGCATGGATAAAATCATCTATGCTGGTTTATATAGATCGCACTCCGGAGACCACGAGACAACCAGGTTGTTCAATTACATCTGTGAAGCGGCGGATGTGGCCCAACAACGTTATCCTGATGCCCAACTGGTGATTTTAGGGGACTTTAACGCCCACCACCAAAAGTGGCTGTTCCCTTACCAGTTGTCTGACCATGCTGGGAGAGAGGCGTGCAAACTTGCACTCACGCTAAATCTCACTCAGCTGGTCAATGAGGCAACCAGAATTCCGGACGTTGAGGACCACACAGCCAACTGCCTGGAGCTTCTGCTGACAAACGAGCCGGATCGCCACTCGGTATCAGTGATGCCCCCTTTGGGTTCATCTGATCACTGTGTGGTGAGGTCTGTATCTTCATACTCGCCACCCGATCCCTCACCCAGAGGTAGTAGGCGAGTGTGGCGTTACAAGTCGGCAGATTGGGATGTGATGCGACACTTCTTCGCTTCTTATCCTTGGCGGCAAACCTGCTTTTCTTCTTGTGACCCGACGGTCTGTGCGAATGCCGTTACGGAGGTGATCAAAAGAGCAATGGAGTATTTTATTCCATTCTCTGATGCTTCACCTTCAAGCAATGCTCGCCCATGGTTCAGTCCTGCGTGTGCTAGCGCGGAAGCGCAAAAACATGCGGCATACCTAGCCTGGGTTGACGCAAGAAACGGTAAAACCTCGGATGCACGGATTAAGAAGAAAGCCTTTAACAAAGCCGCCAAGTCCTGCAAGAAGGTGATACGGAAGGCTCGCTTCAATCGGATTGGCCGTCTGGGGGCTAAGCTTGCCGCATACCCTGCGGGAAGTAAAGCTTTCTGGTCTCTGGCTAAGTCGGTGGAAGCGAACTTCTGCCGCCCTTCACTCCCCCCACTACTGAAACCAGACGGGTCCCTAGCTCACGCTGCGATTGAGAAAGCAAATTTATTTGCCAATCAATTTGCGGAGGCTTCGCGTCTTGACACCTCTGGCGAAATTCCACCCAGCCTTCCTCGGTGCGGGGCTTCTATGCAAGAAATTCGCATCCAGCAAAAGGAAGTGCTCAAAACGCTACGTAGTCTCGACGTGAATAAAGCTAGCGGTCCGGATGGTATCTCGGCCGTAGTGTTAAAAACCTGTGCCCCTGAGTTGTCTCCAATATTAACGCGACTTTTCCGCCTCTCTTTGAAAACTGGTGATGTTCCCAAGTCTTGGAAGCTCGCTAACGTGCAGCCAGTGCCCAAGAAAGGCAGTCGTGCTGACCCTTCGAACTACCGCCCTATCTCGGTCACCTCCCTGCTTTGTAAATGTATGGAGCGTGTGCTGAATAGGAAACTCCTTGCATACCTCGAAGGTAACGACCTCCTCAGTGATCGCCAATACGGATTTCACCGAAATCTGTCTACTGGGGACCTTCTTGTGTATGCCACGCACATTTGGAGTGAGGCCATCGAGAAGCATGGTGAAGCACTGGCTGTTTCACTTGACGTCTCGAAGGCCTTTGACAGGGTTTGGCATGCTAGCCTTATTGGCAAGCTTCCTGCTTACGGACTGCCAGTTCAATTCTGCTCCTGGCTCGCAGACTTTCTGAGGGAAAGATCCATTCGAGTAGTTGTTGACGGCTGCTCGTCGGATCAAATGGCTATAAATGCCGGGGTACCTCAGGGGTCAGTGCTATCTGCCACACTGTTTCTGCTGCATATTAATGATCTGCTAATGCCCAGTATCATTGGGTATGCAGACGACAGCACAGTTGTGGAGAGATACGTTTCCACTGCGCGTGCTAGGCAGAATGAAATTCTGGAGTTAAGAGATGAGATGCTGCAGCGTCTGAATTTGACTCTCAAGGCTGTATCCGATTGGGGCGATGCCAATCTAGTCAAGTTCAACGCCTCTAAAACGCAGGCTTGTCTCTTCTCGGCGAAAAAAAGTCCATTTCTCCAAGTTCCTGTCTTCCGAGATGTACCTGTAGCTATAGGTGATCACCTCGAGCTCTTAGGCGTTTCACTCACGCCTACTCTCAACTTTGGCTCCTACATCGAGTCTAAGGCAAAAACTGCTTCCATGAAGCTGGGTATCCTGAATAAGGTAAAGCGTTACTTCACACCAGGACAGCTTCTAAGTCTGTACAAAGCACAAGTCCGGGCTGGTATGGAGTATTGCTGCCATGTTTGGGATGGCTCGGCCAAACACCAGCTTGCTGCCTTGGACTCGATTGAACGCAGAGCTTTTAGGCTAATAGGTGAGCAACATATGGCGGAGACTAAGATCCAGAGTCTCGAGCACCGCCGTAAGGTCGCATGCCTTTCGATCTTCTATAGGTTACATTTCGGGGAATGCTCCCAGGAACTTCATGATCTGATCCCACCATCTCCTTTTCATCATAGGACGAGCAGGCGCACGGCTCGGTACCACCCTTACCTGATTAGTATACCCGCTATTCGTACTAAACGTTTCAGTTCCACCTTTATAATGCGAACTGCTAAGGAGTGGAATACACTACCGTCGTCTGTCTTTCCTGAAAACTATAATCTGGGTCTCTTCAAGGCTAGAGTGAATAGGTGCCTTCTAGACCTTTGTGCTCCATCTTCGGCCACATCGTCACTTTCCAACAGGTGAGATCGTGGTCAAACAAAGGTCTATCAAAGTTAAAAAAAAAAAAAAAAAAAAAAAAAACTTTTTGTAACCTTCAACGTGTTGTCAGTCCGTTTGTCCCCCGCACTACGTCGTCTGGTTCGTGGTACAATATCTATATCTAAATGACGGGAGGTCTGTCAGGACAGACTCGTCACCTATGGGGTACTCTTTCCATTCTCAGTATCTTTATTATTTTCGGCATCATTATTAATGCCCAAACTAGTCTGTTTTCATAGCATCAATATTCTCTAATGAACCAGTACTTATCCACCTCCGGGTTAAGTAGCATTTTCTATTTCGTCACAATCCCAGTTGTTCCTAATTCCCAAATCAAAATAAACCAAACCAAATTTTTATTTCACTTAATAGGTACATCACTCATCATAGGTACAGAGTCACTCTTACAAGGGGATAGTGAGATTGACCGGGACGTAACGCATCGGATCAACTAAGGGTGGACGAAATGACGACAGGTCACAGCAACAACATGTGTTCCACGGATGCCACTCAAGTTGAAGGGTAACATTTACAAATCCGTGATAAGACCTGTCATTATGTATGGATCGGAATGCTGGGCCATGAAGAAGAAGGACGAAAGAAGATTGCATGCAGCAGAGAAGAGAATGTTGAGATGGATGTGTGGAGTAACAAGAATGGATAAAATAATTGTAGTAATATAATGAGCATAAAGAGGAAGTTTGAAAATTGCACCAGTGACAGAAAAGTTGGAAGGAAATCGTTTAGCATGGTATGGGTATGTAATGAGGAGGGATGAACCGCATGTAACTAAGAAAGTTATGAATATGAATGTTAGTAGATGGAAAGGAAGAGGAAGACCTAAGAAAAGATGGATGGATTGCGTGAGAGATGATATGAATGAGAAGGGAGTGAATGATGAGGTGACGGAGGACAGGGGAGAGTAGAAGAAAAAGACGTCCTGTGCCAACCACAAATAATTTGGGAATAGGGCAAGACAATGATGAGGTACATTACTGTATTAACTAGCCCTACCAACCAAAACTTGCGTCTTGGCTAATCAAGACTTTCCCAGACTTTTGACTTTACTTTTTTGACCAGAACTTTACTTTTTTTTACATCGAAATATGTACATGCTCATGTGTAGGTATAATTAAAAACAAAATAAAAAAATTAGAAATGCAAATATAACAGAAATTAAAATAACTCTAAGTAATTGCAAAAAAAATATAAAATTAGATATCAACAAGATTGGAATTAAATAGTTGAGGTGCTGCCTATAGAGTACCTTTCAAAGTATCTACATTGCATTGAATGTCTGGGCATGTGGATAAGTATCTGTACTTATTGATAATACAACATTATGTAGAAATGTATTCAGGCTAAATACACATCAAATAAACAATATACAAATCTTAATACACATGCAGAACCAACAACCATATAACATTAAATAATTGAAATTACCGTGGCTTGGTATTACTATAGAAAAAATACGACGAACGTCAGCAGGAAAATAGTAAAGTACGTGGTGTAGAGTCGTTACTTTTCTAGAATACACAACTGGTCCCTTGTAGCCTTGGCTAGGGCTATGGAATATTCCAGACGTTATAACCTATCTCGAGCAGAAGAGAATGAGAACCATTGGGACCATTTGTGTATTCTAGAAAAATTATGAATGTACACCACGTAATTGTTTTATAAAAACGGGAAATTTTCACGTACACCACGTACTTTACTATTTTCCTTATTTTCCTTTTACTTTTTTCTACGAAGTCTTTCACAAAAAAGCTCTACTACAACGTTCAATCTAACCTTTGACATAGGTAATCATTCCTTCAGCGAACGTCGTGATGATATAAACTCCGGAGTACAGCGCCGGGATCGAGTCCTCAGTGGCTGGTCCGTCATCAGAAGATTGCAGCTTGCGTATTGCCGCCGAGAACTCAGCACTCCATGGAGTCGCCAAGAACGCACCTGCACACAGAGGGCGCTGTCAGAGACACGCTACACATAACAGAACGAACCTGCACACAGAGGGCACTGTCTGAAACACGCTACACGCAACAGTACGCACCTGCATATAGAGGGCGCTGTCTGAGACACGCTATACACAACTGAACGCACCCGCACGCAGAGGGCGCTGTCTGAGACACGCTACACACAACAGAATGTACCTGCACACAGAGGGCGCTGTCTGAGACACGCTACACATAACAGAATGCACATGCACATAGAGGACGCTGTCTCAGACACATTACACACAACAGAACGCACCTGCATATAGAGGGCGCTGTCTGAGACACGCTACACATAACAGAACGCTCCTGCACACAGAGGGCGCTGTCTGAAACACACTACACGCAACAGTTCGCACCTGCATATAGAGTGCGCTGTCTGAGACATGCTACACATAACAGAACGCACCTGCACACAGAGGGCGCTGTCTGAAACACGCTACACACAACAGAACGCACCAGCACACAGAGGGCACTGTCTGAGACACGCTACACACAACAGAACGCATCTCCACACAGAGGGCGCTGTCTGAGATACGCTACACACAACAGAACGCATCTGCACATAGAGGATGCTGTCTTAGACACGCTACACACAACAGAACGCACCTGCACACAGAGGGCGCTGTCTGAGACACGCTACACAAAACAAAACAAACCTGCACACAGAGAGCGCTGTCTGAGACACGCTACACAAAACAGAACGCATCTGCACACAGAGGGCACTGTCTAAGACACGCTACACACAACAGAACGCACCTGCACACAGAGGGCGCTGTCTGAGAAAAGCTTCACACAACAGAACACACCTGCACACAGAAGGCGCTGTCTGAGAAACGCTAAACACAACAGAACACACCTGCATATAGAGGGCGCTGTCTGAGACACGCTACACAAAACAGAACGCACCTGCACACAGTGAGCGCTGTCTGAGACACGCTACACAAAACAGCAAGCATCTGCACACAGAGAGCACTGTCTAAGACACGCTACACGCAACAGAACGCACCTGCACACAGAGGGCGCTGTCTGAGACACGCTACACACAACAGAACACACCTGCACACAGAAGGCGCTGTCTGAGACACGCTACACACAACAGAACACACCTGCACACAGAAGGCGCTGTCTGAGACACGCTACACACAACAGAACGCACCTGCATATAGAGGGCGCTGTCTGAGACACGCTACACATAACAGAACGCACCTGCACACATAGGGCGCTGTCTGAAACACGCTACACGTAACAGTTCGCACCTGCATATAGAGGGTGCTGTCTGAGACACGCTATACACAACAGAACACACCTGCACACAGAGGGCGCTGTCTGAGACACGCTACACATAACAGAACGCACCTGCACACAGAGGGCGCTCTCTGAGACACACTACGCACAACAGTTCAATCTCGAATGAGGCAAGTTGACCAAGAGTTTTTGTTTAGGATATATGTCGTTAGAGTTATACGAGATGCAATTAAGCTCGCTGGTGCAAGTGGGGCAAATAATCCTAGTAATATTATAAATGCGAAAGTTTGTAAGGATCTATCACGTTAAAACTCCAGGATGGATTTGCATGAAATTTGGAATGGAGATAACTGGACTCCCGGAATAATTCATAGGCATATTTTTATCCCTATATTCCCACGGGATCGCGACTTACGCGGGTGAAACCACGGGGCGCTGCTTGTTAAAAATAAAATAAAGCGAAAACTACTATTTATACGATGCTTTATCATAAATCTCTGTTGTTAGAACTGATGCCTGTCTGTTTTAACACACCTAGAACTGATGCCTGTCTGTTTAAACACACTTAGAACTGATGCCTGTCTGTTTAAACACACTTAGAACTGATGCCTGTCTGTTTAAACACTCTTAGAATGAATGCTTGTCTGTGTAAACACACGAAAAATGCTCAAATTTATTCATTCTCAATTATTAAAAAATTAATGAAAAATTCTCACTATAGATACAGACATCATTTCTACAAACGTCTGAAAGTTTGTCTCGACAAGTCTCTACAACCGTTTATAAACGGCTCAACAGATTTTTATGTTTTTTTTTGGGACTAAAAAGGAATTTCTAACAAAATTATCGTGTAACGATGCAGGTTCATTTAATGTGTTATTTTTTATGTGGTGTGCAATAAAGTGTTATCTATCTATTTATCCATAGAGACATGTTAGTTAGCTCCTTTAAACGTCCCTAGCTGAGATTGAAGCTAGCTCCCTCCCCGGGGTGCAGCTACCATGACGGCTCCGATACCATGTGGTTCAAGACTCAACATATTTATTTGCATAAATAAGTGTAACAATTTGGTCTTATATGCGCTATGAAATTGAATATAAATATTAAAAATGAACTACGTTTTTAGTAACACAAATATTAGTTTTATTTTAAACTAGCTGTTACCCGCGACTTCGTACGCTTAATATTATTTTATCCATAATAAATAATAATAATAATAACTATAACTGGTTTTCTGCTTGACTTGAGTGTATGTTATCTTGGTAGAAAATAGCACTGCGCGCACCGCTAAGGTAAACTCGGTTCTGACACTATTACTTAATCTGTGGTTGTATGTAATTTATTCTCCCGCGCACAGTTTTTACTCGCAAATCTCACAATCTGTAATATTATAAAGAGGAAAGATTTGATTTATTTCACTGTTGGATAGCTACACTATCGCCGGGTACCATAGGCTATATTATATTTCCACCAAATTTGGGATTCTTACTAAAACTCTAATAATGTAACCCAAAGCGTAAAATAATTTTGTTTGTATTGGATAAATTAAAAAACTTTTTAACCGATTTTAAAAATTCTTTCACCTTTACAAAGCTACATTATCAGCAAGTAACATAGGCTATGGTTTATTAACTTTCACCTGCGGCTTCACTCGCGTATTTATTTGTTTGTTTGATTGGCTTTTTTATTGATTTGGCTTAGTATGATCTAAATGAGCATTATATACTTTTTTGAAGATTTTTCTATCAAAATCGTGGATAAAAGAGTTTCACCATATTTCACATATATCCACGCCTTAATACTTAAAATAAAATCATAATATACCTTTTAATAGTAATAGGTGTGACGTCATACCTGATGTCCTCCTACATTTTCCATCTATTGTGTTTGTTATCAACAATGTTTGTTGTTTTGCTCAAAGTAGCTTCAATATATTTATGGAAAATTATTAGGTGATTGCGTCATGATATTTATTAGTTTATTTTATATTTAAGGCATTAATATAAGTATATATTGTTATTATTATTATCGTTTGATAATTTTCTTGTAAATTTTCACTATTTTCCTTCTTGTGCGCTACCGATACATCTAACGGATTCGCAATACACTAAGATTATCTGGAAGAGAATGCTTTCAAGCATTAAGTTCGCCTTTGTACCTCTTTTTTATGTTTTATTTTTGTTTAATTATTCATCTTAAAAATTTATACAAATTGATTCTTATTCAAATACCATAAAACCCTGCAAGGTTTGTCTTGGTACTTGATTCACTAGAGCTATTACGCACTGTCATATAAATAAAAATAAAAATAAAAATAAAAATAAAAATAAAACAAGCTTGATTCTAAGTAAACATGGGTAGTATACACTAGCGTAGTAACTAATATATAATCTGCGACACTAGTACATCTTTTAGTAATAGATCAGTTACGTAATACACCCCATTACACACCTACTCATCTGGTAAACAAGTGATAACATAACATGACGTTGTGCAATAAAGAATTGTCTATTTATCTATTTATCATCATCATCATCAGCCTATAGAAGTCTACAAAACAATTACTTATTCATTGTTTCTTTATATATCTCTCATGTATCGGGGCCCTTCGCACTTTCAAAATTCTTTCAGGGTGTCTGGTCGAAGCGACCTAGGAGCTCTTATCTCGTTCAACGCATTGGTATTGCCATTCAGCGTGGCAATGCAGCCAGCAACTTAGGGACGCTTCCGTCTGATATTGATTTGGATCAGTTGATCTGTCTTTAGATCGTTAGCAGCGGTCTTCAGATAGCATAACGGTTTCAATTGTATTTTTGAAATTTTGTGCATATCTACATGTATTAGTTGTATTATTATTTCTGTAAAAAAATGTATTTTATGTTTTGGCACAATATTCATATAATTCATAGACACATCAGGTACAAATAGTTTTACAAGTTAGGTTCGGAATAATTTAGTTAGATAATCACGAGAAAGGTTTATGTTTTTACTTCTTACTAAGGATAGTTTTCTTATATGTAAAAAGACTTTTTTAATACAAAAGATGTAAAATATGTGTTTCTACTGTAAACATACCTAAATTGTTTAATTGTGCAAAACATCGAGTACGGAGGCCTGCAATGCTCTAAGATGCAAAATGACTAACACTCTTCTTCGTCCCTTCTTATAATGAAAGAAGTGAGTGCTCCAACCAATTTCGCCAATGTCAAGTTTGTATAGTCAAGTCGTCGAAAGTGTATTGCGTGTCTTTTGGAATTGGTGGATTTTTCCCCGTAAAAACTCAGTTTTTCTGCCACTATTTAAACTGGGTTATGACTTGTCACTTGACATTGGCTAAATTGTTGCAAATTGCAAGGCGGGAATAGAACCCGCAACCTCCTGAGTCGCAGGTGAAAAGTCAAAGTCAAAAGTATTTGAGACGACTTCTGCGGCGCGGCGGGCGAAGGTTCACCTGCGACTCAGGAGGTTGCGGGTTCTATTCCCGCCTTGGAACAAATACTTATACGATCTGCAGATATTTGTTCAGGGTGTTCTGGGTATTTTCTATACATAACAAAAATATATATCTATTTAATGTACCTAAGTATATCAGCTATCTAGTATCCATAAGACAAGCTCCGCTTAGCTTGGGGCTAAATAATGTTGTGTCAACTATCCAGCATTATTTAATTATTTATTCATTGAAATCACAAGGATCATTTGAAATCGTCTTATAAAATAAATTGACTCCTGTTCCCACACGACTAAACCTAGAAGAATCAGGCAACACACACGGATTAGCTTTTTTTGATGATTCCTCTCACTACTAGGGGGGGGGGGGGGGGGGGGGGGGGAATGTGTGGTGCCGAGTGAACTAGGAGAAGATGATTCAAAGAAAAAAGGCAAACTAACAAGTAGGTAGGCAGTCAAAAGTAAGATGTAGAGAGAATCAGCACAGGTACATAAGACTTGCCGTCAAAGTTTAGTTATGTTAATGGTTTAATTAAGTGTCTGCCTTTATTTTGTTTTTATAATTATTGATTTTTGATCACTTTGATATTATGTAAAGGAAAAGGGTAAAAACATACTATCCTGTTCATTTTGTAATGTTGTTTGTAATTATTGTAATTACCATGTGCTGACGGTATTAGTAAGTTCTTTCTCATAGCACAACATTTATCGCTCAAATATTTGTTCCGAGGCGGGAATCGAACCCGCAACCTCCTGCGTTGCAGGCAAACCTATGCCCGCCGGATAGAGTCATTACTTAAAATAGGTACTCATATCAAAACCATTTATAAAAGAATATTTCAACCGTACATGTGGCGTTAGATTAGATGACATATAGTACATGTGGCGTTAGATTAGATGACATATAGTACATGTGGCGTTAGATTAGATGACATATAGTACATGAGGCGTTAGATTAGATGACATATAGTACATGTGGCGTTAGATAAGATGACATATAGTACATGAGGCGTTAGATTAGATGACTTATAGGTACATACAATTCATTACTACAACATACTTGTATCCCATATCCACGCGAGTGAAGTCGCGGGCGGACACTTAGTAATGAATATAGTCAGTTTGAGTTGAACCCTTTGGTGGCTTTACATGACGAGCAATGACGAGACCTAATTACTAAATCTATCTATACCTATAGAAGAGCTTAACCTGACTGACTGACTGACTGCATGACTGACTGACAGACTGACTGACTGACTTATTGATTCATCATCGCCAAGCCGAAACTGCTGAAACTAGAGAGCTGAAACTTGGAGTGCAGGTATATTTCATAGCAGAGAATCATCCAATAAGAAGGAATTTTTGTAAATTCAATCTCTAAGGGGGTGAAAAGGGGTGAAAACCATTGTATGAAAAACCGTATTTCTTGAACTTTCAAACTTGAAATTTTGCATAAGTATGCTCCAACACAAATCATAAAAGGCATACGTATTTTTATTTTTAGTAGTGGTAGAGCTTTTTTGTGAACGAGTTCGTCCGGTTAAGTACTACCACCATACCTATTTCTGCCAAAAAGCAGTAGTGCTCGCATTGCTGTGTTCCGGTTTGAAGGATATGGGTGCCGGTCAAATAACAGGCACATGAGACTTTTCATCTTTATGTCTCAGGGTGGCGGGCGAAGGGAAATACCACATAGGGTGCGTCCTAGGTGGACGTGACCTATGAGATAATGTACTGTTCATAGGCAGAGGTTACCGCTTACCATCAGGTGGGCCTTCTACTTGTTCCGTCATTCAGAAGTACAAAAAAAAATGTCTTATCATTTACATACTTGATTATTTTCAGATGTTCACTGACTTCATAAAAGGAGGTCATCAATTAATTAGCCGGCTATGTACCTAGAGGTGGTCCTTTGAAATTTTGATCTAAATATTTTTTGAAGTCAGGTGTAAATGTAAAACAGGTGACCTACATGGTGTGTATTTGCGAGTTTTAGTTCAAGGCGAATCGCTAGTAGTAAGGTGGTATAAGTAATAGGTAAAGCCGCGTGGATTGCATAGTTGTCGTGATCGCAGAATGAGGCCGTTGGGATTCCCAGTCGGTAGGTACCAAAATATTTGGCTAAAATTATATTTTCCTCCAGATTAAAAACACGAAAACAATATGACATCATTTAGTCATTGCCATTTTAATTAGTAGGCAGCTATGATATTATTAGACTTAGAAGAACAATGTAGGTAATAATCTTAAATTTTTAAGTTTATTTATTTCATTGGTTTGTATGATAAGACAAATAATTTTTCATGGACCTAATCCTAGTTTTGTTCTAAGAAAACCTATATTATGCAATTAAAATTCAATTACATTTGCTTCGTATTCTTGCTTCATTCCCAAACCTGCAATATGCGCTCCTCCGTTACTGTTAGAGGAGAGCTCAGCGAGCTGTCAACTGGTTTAACATCACAACATCAGCAGTCTGTAGATACCACCTCTGGATAGGCTTCTTTCAATAGAACCATCTTAAACCACCTCCAAATACCTGCGACCTCTAACATGGCGTCGAACCAACGAGAGGCCTTTCTATAGATAAGATACCAACTTACATCTTGGTATCTAATTTATGTAACACATTTAGTACTTTTGTTTTGTTTGTTTTTGTTTGTTTTGTGTTTTTAAGGCAAAAACAGCTACCATGAAGCTAGGCATCCTGAATAAGGTAAAGCGTTACTTCTCACCAGGACAGCTTCTCAGTTTATATAAAGCACAAGTCTGGGCTGGTATGGAGTACTGCTGCCATGTTTGGGATGGTTCGGCCAAATACAACCTTGCTGCCTTGGACTTGATCGAACGTAAAGCTTTCAGGCTTATAGGTGAGCAACATATGGCGAAGTCATCCAGAGTCTCGAGCACTGCCGTAAGGTTGCTTGCCTTGCGATCTTCTATAGGTTACATTTCGGGGAATGCTCCCAGGAACTGCACGATCTGATCCCACCATCTCATTTTCACCATAGGACGAGCAGGCGTACGGCTCAGTATCATCCATACCTCATTAGTATACCCTCTATTCGTACTAAACGTTTCAGTTCTACCTTAATAATGAGAACTGCTAGGGAGTGGAATACACTGCCATCGTCTGTTTTTCCCGAAAACTATAATCTGGGTATCTTCAAGGCTAGAGTGAATAGGTGCCTTCTAGACCTTTGTGCTCCATCTTCGGCCACATCGTCACTTACCAACAGTTGAGATCGTGGCCAAACAAAGGTCTATTAATGTAAAAAAAAAAAGATGTCTTTAAAACTTAGACACCTACGAGTTTTCCAATTTATCTAGACATACCAGAAAGTAGTGCCTATATCATATCGTACCAATTTACTAGAATCTTAGTTGCACCGAGACGCTAAATTCATTTGTTATTTTGATAATCGTAAGCTTGGTCCACACGATACGCTCGGCCTAGTGCGAGGGCCGTTACAATAAGCAGTTTTTAGGGTTCCGTACACAAAGTCATCCTTTTACTAAGACTCGGCTGTCCGTCTGTCTCTCTGTCTGTCGGTCCGTCTGTCACCAGGCTGTATCTCATGAACCGTGATAGCTAGACAGTTGAAATTTTTACAGATGATGTATTTCTGTCGCCGCTATAACAACAAATACAAAAAAAACTAAATTTTTGTAATTGTAGGTTAAGCCATGATCTGCGAGGTCAGTTTTTGGATGGGTGACCCCTTTTTGAGTGCATTTTTTATTATTACAAACTTTTTATTTTTGCCGTTTTTATAGATAATGTTACGGAACCCTTCGTGCGCCCTTGGCCAGTTTTTTCAGATTATTTGGAACTTGTTAATAAATATAATAGCTAAGTTTATATGTAACCGATTTTGTTAATCTTGTAAATAAAAATAAATAAATAATAAATCTTTCTTTTGCACACTGCGTCGTTCGGTTTGTGACGCCAATCGAGGACCTGTACTCCCGACGGTTGTTGGTTCTGAGAGCTATGGCGCCCTGCCAGCTGGTATATAATAACCGCTAGACGGCGCTCTCCGGCTGTGTACAAAAGAATGCGTTCAATGAAAGCTGCGTTCATATCATAGGAATTAATATTCTAACACTCAATACAAGATCATTTATTTATGTAAAACAAAGAGAAAAAAATCTTGTAGTAGAATTTTATGCAATTAAAAAAAGAACTTCCCATAATTGGTTATCAGATATTCCCCTTAATTAGTAACCAATTTTTCAGTGATCTAGAAAACCCTGATTGATTTATAAATATACTAGCTGACCCGCTCGCGACTTTGTCCGCGCGTTGATGAGGTAGTACCTACGTACTCGTACTATGCATTCTGTAAATAGTAATGTTACCAGAATAAATAATGTTCTGCGGGCTGTATGATCTGCCCATTGCGACTTCAACTTGCTAATTTTGAGGGCCTCAGTGGTCCCGATTCATCTACGCATCTCTTCGTTTCAGATTCAGGTACATGTACGGAATCACAGAGCACATAGCTCTCTGCATAGCCCGCTGCACGATTTTGAGCTTTTATCATGCTTATAGTATCATGATAATCACATCTCACTACCGTAAGTTATCACTGGTAACAAGCACCGATAAGAGACTTTCATCTTGAGGCTCTCCAGTGTCTATGATGTGAATATATAGCGTAGTTTCCTGAAAGCTGCTCAACTGAGTTGGATTCATCAGTCAACCTCATCATAAAAGGTCCAACACCTTCCTAGTTGAATCGTTTACCCAAGTAGACAAAGTAGTCTAAAGCATCATAGCAGAATCCCAAATGAACATTGGCAAGATACTAACAAACCCCCAGAAACAGACACATATACAGATCCTCAAAAATAAACTAATTATTCCCCCTCAAAACTTTCACAACCTTAAAAGCCTTACAACCCCATAAAAACACAGGGTTACACACCCTACCCTAACTCCTTAGATTTCATACAATGCCTTAAACTCTGAGAAACCCTTAAGACCTCGTACACACCCATACAACTCCATTACGATGGACCTTCCTCAGGAGTCTTGCTTGGGAGTCGGGATTTTTACTAGCTGAGGCAGGAACCAAGATAGAAAGTTTTCGTGAGACTCCTAATTTTTTTTACAACACCTACAAACCCTTGAAACCCTCACAAACCCATACGACCCCATTTGAGACGTTATAGAACACAGGACTTTTCTCATGATATCAGATTTTTATTTTTCCTAGTGTTTGACTTAATTTGAAAGGTTTTCTCGGCATTGAAGCTGCCTATCCTACCCTATCCTATTTTGTCAAAATTGTAAGAGCTATAAAAATTTCGAGATAATTTGTACAGACAGAGAGTTAAAAAAAACAAATAAATTACATGAGCAGGTACAAAACTTGCTCAAACGCATTGAACTTTTTCAAAAAACTTAGTTAATAAAATAAAAAAATCGAATAAAATAATATTCTAATTTCGATATAAAATATGCAAGTCCTTCTAACAGCACGCCTGGTTTACCTTCTCCGTCAGGTTTATCAATATATCACCAACCGATCAAAATTTTCAGAACTCTCGTTACTTACTAAATAAAGTTAAGTATAGGTAAGTAAAGAAGCGGAGGTATTAGCGGAAATGTATTTTCGAAAAAAGGATTGGCAGGCGCAAGGAGATCACCTGGCGCCACAAGAAGTACGCCTCATTAGAAAACAGGCCCACGATGTTGCCCTACAGCATTGGGCTGAAGAATTGGAGTCTGCCCAGTTTGGTCGGTGGACTATTGACGCTGTACTTCCGGTGTTAGATGAGTGGGTACACCGGAAGCACGGCGTCCTAACTTACAGACTTGTGCAGATGCTATCCGGACATGGATGTTTTGGACGGTATCTGCACAAAATAGCTCGCAGGGAGGTAAGCCCAATCTGCCATCACTGCAGTGACGTTGAGGATACGGCGCATCACACACTTGAAGTGTGCAGCGCCTGGGCGTCGCAGCGGCAATTGCTGGAAGCAGTGATAGGCCAGGATCTCTCGCTCTCGAGCGTGGTTAAATCCATGCTTGACAGTGATAGATCCTGGGAGGCTATGGTCTCCTTCTGCGAGGAGGTCATGTCGCTGAAGGAGGCTGCGGAGCGGGTCAGGGAGGAGGAACCTCAATCTGACATACTCCGCCGTAAGAGGACCGGAAGAAGGCGGCGGCAATTCAACCGCCTTCTTCTGCTCGATGGTGGCCAGCCAGTTTCGGGTGCGGGGAGCCCCAATCTGGCATTGCACAGGTCTCCTACACCGGGGAATGTCCTTCGTATTCCAGGATATTCCCCTCCCCCACATGGGGGGGACCGAGGGGTTCGCTTTATGCGAACAATCACCGACAGGGCCGCGGTAGAATCCAACCGGGACCCCGTGACCCTGTCAAGTGTTAGTGCATCTCTAAACCACTTGTCAGATGATGAGTGGTTTGATGATGCACTAGCATTAAAGTGAAGGAAGGAATATCGATGGGTTTTTAGTCGGTATGCCGTTGGGTGCTAGCCAACGGAGAGCCCGACAGACCCCCTCAGCTCTCCCCGAGCTGATGGACATGCGTAATGCATTTTCCAATCGTAAAAAAAAAAAAAAAAAAAAGGTAAGTAAGTAAAGTTAGTTATAGTTATTAGGATTGTCGACGCACCCAAAGTGACCAGGGATCTAGAGCCGTTGAGCGTGCGCCGAGATATTGGCTCGCTTAGCGTCTTTTATAAGATTTTTGACAAGGATGTTCTGAGGAGCTGTTTGAATTTATCCCAGCTTCGCACTTTTATATCCGCACATCCCGCTATCGTCAGCGAGCTCACCCGCACATTTTGGATGCGTGGAGATCTCGTACAGTGCGTCTCACGCGCTCGTTTCTCCCGCGCACCTGCAGGGCGTGGAATGAGCTCCCGTTGGATGTCTTCCCACAGGTCTACAATATGGGTAAATTCAAGAGAAATATCAATAGGGCTCTTAATGGTAGGCAGCGAGTTTGGAATAGCGTGGGTGTTGCAGGTGTCTGTACGCGGCGGTGACTGCTTTACATCAGGAGGGCCGTCTGCTTGTTTGTCACACCATAAAATAAAATAAAAGTTTACAATATAACTATTTGAAATATATTGAGATGTTTGCATGTCAAAATAACTATGGAACAGTTTGTATATGGTATTTATTGGCAATTAAGACACTCAGAAGCCATCATATGAAAAGAAAAAGAAGAGCATTGCGTGTCTTTTCGATACGATGGATTAAAACTCGGTTTCTCTGCCACCATTTAATGCACTAAGCCATTATTTGAAGAAGAAGAAGAAGAAGAACGGTACATTGACGGAATTGTTTGGATCACTCCCCAGAAGCCAATATAAGAAGAGAAGAAAAAGTACGTGAATCCTGAACGCTTGACATGTTTGTATGTCAAAATGGCGTAACTATGGAATTGTTTGCATGTCAAAATGTCGTAACTATGGAAAAAAAAAAAAAAGAATTGTAGTTTTAAGTATTTTCCTCGCAATTTTCCCATATTTTTTCACCTTTACAACCTTCCCTGAAATTCCACAAATATTTCAAAACCAAAATTAGCCAAATCGGTCCGGCCATTCTCGAGTTTTAGCGTGACCAGGAAAAATAGGGGTTGATTTTTATATATATAGTTTTTAAAAACCCCGTGGGTGAAACCTCCGTTTTATTGTATTGATCTTAATTATCCAACTTTTGACCCAATAATCTTTACCATATTGACAAACAATCGAATCTAGCCAAAAGTTAGAGGTAACGTTGTGTTTTTTTTTAATCGAGAACATTTTATCTTGTCGTGTTTCTGTCGGGGTGATCCCTCGGTATTATAATGTAGTTATCCATGCATATTTTTAATTTAAATATTGTACTTGATTTAGTCAGTTAAAAATCTGTGATTGGTAATTTTGCGTTAAACCCCACCATACAGAGTAGGTAGTAGAGCTTTTTTGTGAAAGAGTTCGTCCTGGGAAGTACTACCACCATACCTATTTCTGTCGCAAAGCAATAGTGGTCGCATTGCTGTGTTCCGGTTTGAAGGGTGAAATTACAGGCACATGAGACTTTTCACCTCTATGTCTCAGGGTGGCGGGTGCAAATCAATGCCAAATAGGGCGCGTCCTAGGTGGATGTGAACTATGTTGTAATGCACTGTTCATAGGCAGAGGTTACTGCTTAACATCAGGTGGGCCACTTGTTTGTTCCGTCATTCCAGAAGTATAAAAAATAAAAGCGTCCCTAAGTCGCTGCTGGTTGTATTTCGACGAAGCAAGTGGAATGATGGATGTCTGCCTTATCTTGAGCTATGTGTGTGACGTCACGCGCGTAGCTGACACGCCTACCGGAAGTGCTACAGACGAGACAACAGATAACAGACAGACGGACACAAACACATACATTGTATTGTTATTTCTTTGAAATATGCGACTGTTTGTAATGCTTACGCGCTAATTCATAACCTACCTACGCATTAGTATTGCCATTCAGCGTGGCAATGCAGCCAGCATCTTAGGGACGCTTCCGTCTGCTAGTGATTTGGATCAGTTGAGCTACCTTTAGATCGCTAGCAGCGGTCTACAGGTAGCTCAACTGTTTAATATGTATTTTGTACATATCTTGCATTATAAATATTATTCTTTCTGTAAATAAATATATACCTACCTAACTACACCTGAGGTGGATAGTCTCGCTTGCGGCGCGAAATGCATTTTTTTTTGGTGTTTTTTGCTTATTACTGCTTATGAACACTTCTTCAGGTAGCGAAAGTTGATTTCGCGAGAACTAGGAGACTTAACACAGATGTTTTAATTGATAGTATCTCATAAATATCATCAGTTTAGTTACGATCAACCTAAACACATTTTTACAGTGTTTTTTTTTTTAGGGGTGCCGTAGCTAAACTGATGATATTTATGAGATACTATAAATTAAAGAGTTCGTCCGGGGAAGTACTACCACCATATTTATTTCTGCTGCAAAGTAGTAGTGCTCGCATTGCTGTGTTCTGGTTTGAAGGGTATGGGTGCCGTTGAAATTACAGGCACATGAGTCTTTTCATCTTTATATCTCAGGGTGGCGGGCGCAGTGCAATGCCACATAGGGCACGTCCTAGGTGCACGTGACCAATGAGGTAATGCACTGTTCATAGGCAGAGGGTACCGCTTAACATCAGGTGGGCCATCTGCTTTTCTGTCATTTAAGTAGTATATAAGAAAAAAAACTGTGTGTTTAGTCTCCTGTTCTCGCGAAATCAACTTTCGCTAAATGAAGAAGTGTTTATGAGCTGTAAGGAGCAAAAAACACCAAACTAAAAACACGCCATTAGTGAGAGCATCCTCCGAATGCGGTGGGGCACGCAGAAAATTTCCTAATTGTAGATTTATGATTTTTAGGGTACCGTAGTCAAAGACAAGGAACCCTTATGGATTCGTCATGTCTGTCTGTCTGTCTGTCCGTGTATGTCACAGCCTTTTTTTTCCGAAACTATAAGAGCTATACTGTTGAAACTTGGTAGGTAGATGTATTCTGTAAACCACATTAAGATTTTGACACAAAAATAAAAAAAAAAAATATTTTTGGGGTTCCCCATACTTAGAACTGAATCTCAAAAAATTTTTTTTCATTAAACCTATACTATGGATAGGTCTTAAAAATTATAATAAAGTTTTTAGTATAATTTTTTTCTAAACTGAATAGTTTGCGCGAGAGACACTTCCAAAGTGGTAAAAAGTGTGTGTCCCCCCCCCCCCCCCCCCCCGTAACTTCTAAAATAAGAGAATGATAAAATGTATATTACCATATAAACTTTCACTCAAAATTGGTTTGAACGAGATGTAGTAAGTAGTTTTTTATTTTTGGGGTTCCCCATACTTAGAACTAAAACTAAAAAGAAATTTTTCATGAAACCTATATTTGTGCGGTATCTATGGATAGGTCTTTAAAAATGATATCGGGGTTTCAAATATCATTTTTTTCTAAACTGAATAGTTTGCGCGATAGACACTTCCAAAGTGGTAAAAAGTGTCCCCCCCCATAACTTCTAAAATAAGAGAATGATAACACTAAAAATTATATATAATTTACATTACCATGTAAAATTTCACTCAAAATTGGTTTGAACGAGATCTAGTAAGTAGTTTTTTTTAAATACTTCATTAATCGTAATCCATCCAAGAACTTTTATATTATGTTACTTGCTGCTACGGAACCCTTCATGGGCGAGTCCGACACGCACTTGGCCGCTTTCTAACTGACTAAATCAAGTACAATATTCAAATTATAAACATGCATGGACCCTACATTATAATTCCGAGGGATCACCCAGACAGAAACAAGATAGGACAATATTTTCTCTATAGAAACAAAACCCAAATTTCCCTCTAACTTTTTTGGCTAGATTCGATTGTTTATTAAAATGGAGCATATTAATGTGTAAAAAATTAGACAAATAAAATCAATACAACAAAGCCGAGGGGTTTCGTGTAATTATCTATATTTTACGAGATATTCAATAAAATCGGCATTTTCGAGAGGAGCGAGGGTTTTTTTGGATGTATTTTTTATATGTAGGTATTGGTATTTGAAGGTTGAATTTAACATCTGGTCGTGTTCTTAATATATTTATTTTTTGCTTTTATTATGCTTATTTTTTTTAAGCTTCAGATAGCACAACTGTTTTACAGGTGTTTTTTTGTATTTTGTTCACTTACCTACATGTATTAGTTTTATTATTCTGTAAATAAATATTGTAGTCTCTAGGCTTTTGAATTCAAACTGACTGAAAAATACGTTTGAGTATTTTTAACAAAATTAGGATTTTTATTCTGACCATAAACATAAATCAACTAATTGAATTAATTTAATGTAAAATTAAATTAATTTAAAATTGATTATTGTATCAAATTACTTAATAATTCAATAAAATTATAAATCTTAACTAAATATGTTTTCGGATTACGCAAGAAAACACTTCCACTAGCTAATACAAGTTTTAAATTGTTTTAACTATTACGTTTCAGGTTTTATCTAGAATGGTGAAGAACAACACCAGCTAATCATCACTCCACGTTCCAGGCTGTATCCAGAATGGTGAAGAACAACACCGGTTCATTATCACTCCATCTATCAAGAATTCTGAACTTACAGGTAAAAAAATCTATCTTACTTCAGGTACATTTGATGTTACCACAATTCATTATGCGATGTATTGATAAACTACTATTTCTTATACGATTTCTTATTAGGTCGTATACGTTTTTTTTTATTTCAATTAAAACCATAATTCATTTTAAGAATTCTACTACAATGTGGACGTAGTGTGTGTTTGGACGAATCTACCTAGAAAATTTATAGGCTTAAATCGGTCCCGGTTGCCTGTAACATGTGAATCTCTGTTTTAAAAGAGGTTTCTTTGATATATTTTTTGTCTGTTATAAAAGTTAACCAATCGTGTAATGCTACTACAAAATACAGGTCAGTGATATGAAGGATCAGGTCACATGTTATAGCTGAGAAAAATCTAGATCCCTTTAATTATATATCCAGCCAGACAATTTTTTTAAATTCTCTAAGCTAGATCCTTAACCACCAACAATTCGTCTCTTTAATAATCTTATTTAACATTAATATTTTATTTTATTTTAAATTTTACTTATATTTTAATAAAAGGTTATTATTTTTCAAGCGTAACCCACACTTTACGGATAACATTAAATTTAAATGTAACCCAAAAATTCCGTTCCAGCGGGACTCGAAACCGCATTCTCGCCTGTGATCGGTGATGCCTTTACTTATTCGGCCATAGAACGAGCTATGACGCAGAAGACGAAAGTGGGTACTATCAACTCGGCTATAGCGCCGATGGGCGCCATCTACAGGTGTTTCATTAGAAACCTTCTGTTCAATGTCCAAAATTAGTTCGAACCATTGACAAGAGATGACACCACTGCTATTTCATCAAAGTTTATTATTTTTCAAGTGTAAACCACACTCATATTTAAATATGTTAATTATTTGATACCGTATTAAGATTGTCTTGCGTGTCCGCAAAGGCTTCCCCTAGAGTTGTTTTTTTTTTATTATTTTATTATACTAATTTAATGACGGAACAAGCAGATGGCCCATTTGATGTTAAGCGGTACCCTATGCCTATGAACAGTGCATTACCTCATAGGTCACGTCCACCTAGGACGCGCCCTATGTGGCATTGCACTGCGCCCGCCACCCTGAGACATAAAGATGAAAAGTCTCATGTGCCTGTAATTTCACCGACACCCTTCAAACCGGAACACAGCAATCCGAGCACGACTGCTTTGCGGCAGAAATAGGTATGGTGGTAGTACTTCCCCGGACGAACCCTTTCACAAAAAAGCTCTACTACTACTACTAAAGCTACTAAGCCTGCCACCCTTTTCGATCATGGCATCCCCCTCCAAGTATCACCAGCCATTTTCTGAATATTGTACTCCCATCTAAGACGCTGTCTAACTGATAACAGCATATTAATTTAGCAAGTGTTATTATAATTATAATCGTTTTGAAAACATCCCAAAACAGTCAGGTAAGGGGGTATCTGGCGGTCGTCTAGACGTGGGTGGGGGGGTGTCTAGACAGTCTCTATGTAAGAGGCTCACCGACTCTCGGTACTGTGAGATAATTATTGATTCATCTAATTGTATTATGTCAGAGAATGCGCGGGTTACGGACACTAGGTGCAGGGTCTGTAATGCACGGGTTACGGACACTAGGTGCAGGGTCTGTAATGCGCGGGTTACGGACACTAGGTGCAGGGTCTGTAATGCGCGGGTTACGGACACTAGGTGCAGGGTCTGTAATGCGCGGGTTACGGACACTAGGTGCAGGGTCTGTAATGCGCGGGTTACGGACACTAGGTGCAGGGTCTGTAATGCGCGGGTTACGGACACTAGGTGCAGGGTCTGTAATGCGCGGGTTACGGACACTAGGTGCAGGGTCTGTATTGCGCGGGTTACGGACACTAGGTGCAGGGTCTGTAATGCGCGGGTTACGGACACTAGGTGCAGGGTCTGTAATGCGCGGGTTACGGACACTAGGTGCAGGGTCTGTAATGCGCGGGTTACGGACACTAGGTGCAGGGTCTGTAATGCGCGGGTTACGAACACTAGGTGCAGGGTCTGTAATGCGCGGGTTACGGACACTAGGTGCAGGGTCTGTAATGCGCGGGTTACGGACACTAGGTGCAGGGTCTGTAATGCGCGGGTTACGGACACTAGGTGCAGGGTCTGTAATGCGCGGGTTACGGACACTAGGTGCAGGGTCTGTAATGCGCGGGTTACGGACACTAGGTGCAGGGTCTGTAATGCGCGGGTTACGGACACTAGGTGCAGGGTCTGTAATGCGCGGGTTACGGACACTAGGTGCAGGGTCTGTAATGCGCGGGTTACGGACACTAGGTGCAGGGTCTGTAATGCGCGGGTTACGGACACTAGGGGCAGGGTCTGTAATGCGCGGGTTACGGACACTAGGGGCAGGGTCTGTAATGCGCGGGTTACGGACACTAGGTGCAGGGTCTGTAATGGCACACACAAGAAGGAATACAAGTGCATTTTATAACAAGTAGTTCGCCCCGAAATATAAATAATAAGTTTTATGTGAAAAATATATTTTTCAATACAAGCTTTTATAAAATTAGTGCATCGTAACCGTGTGCTGATCAAAATGAGCCTAAACACGGCCACTCTTTTATTATCCATCGAGGAGTTCCGTTGTCCACCTTCCGTCTCCATCATCAGATCAGCTCGCTGTCACCATCATCTTGTATTGTCATCGGAACTTGACAGGTAATATGTCAAATTTCAGCTCAATCGGTTGAGGATTCAACCCGGATTCCATCCAGACAAACAAACATAGGTACTATATACATTGCAAGTTAAATAAAAGCTTGTAATAAAAATGGTGTGTGACAAATGCTGGCTTTATGTGACTGACCTGTGTGTGATTACCTGTGTGTGATTACCTGTGTGTGATTACCTGTGTGTGATTACCTGTGTGTGATTACCTGTGTGTGATTATAGGATACACAACACACATCAATGCCTTCTACTTACCTATCAATTTACCAAATTGTATAATACAAACGACGGGGTGTTATAAGTTTAACGTGTCTGTGTGTGTGTGTGTGTGTGTGTGTGTGTGTCTATCTGTGGCATCGTAGCTCCCGAACGGATGAACAGTTTTTTTTTTGTTTGTAATGTGAATTTGTCGTGAATGTATTTAGATATGTTTGATCAAAATCGGTTCATCCGTTTCATTGCGTTGGTGTTCCGCTTTTTAAGAATGAGGGAGAATTCGCGCTATTTATCGCACGTGAAAAAAAACACAGCATCTTGTTAATCAATCAGTTAACAGACTGCACGAAACAAGAGAGCGTTAAATAAGTTTTTTTGTAAAAAAAAAAAAACAAACAAGCTTTTTTTAAATTAGTGATCGTAACCTTGTGCTGATCAAAATGAACCTAATCACGGTCAGTCTACTATTATATACCGAGGAGTTCCGTTGTCCACCTTACGTCTCCATCATCAAATCAGCTCGTTGTCACCATCATATTGTGTTGTCATCGGAAATTGAAAGTTATGCTCAATTTTAGCTCAATCGGTTGAGGATAATGCCTGCGGCCGTTTTTGTTTCGATGTTCCATAACATTTAGAGCTCATATCACACCGTTTTTGAATCGACATTTCATCTTGAAAATGAAGCACCGTCGCAAATTGCACCTTGCGTGTCTTGTGTTTGGTGTTATGAAATATAAATCTCCGTCTTATCTCTACGAGAAGTTGTCATGGATATCCAGCTCCAGATATTGTGGCTCTCGCCAGTGTTCGAAGCAGCTCGAGACACAGCGGCACAGCTCTGCCTGCTTCAGAGGCAGCTTTCGCTATGCAGCCTCTAAGTGCTGGAACAATATCCCGCCACCGATAAGGGACCTGCAAAGTTTATATTTTTTTAGATCTAAATTAAATAATTTTTTGTTTGACCATCAAATGGATCAGGAAAGTCTAAGACACGACACAAGTGTTCTGTGAGCGTTAATGGTGTGTAAATTTACGGTACATTCTAAAATAGCACCTTTTCGGAAAATTCATTTTTGTCGTTGGTATTTTTTTTTTTTTCTTTCTTTCATTTATTAAAGTTGTGTCAAGTAGGTTTTTGAAATTTGAGCATTCCTTACTTTTAGTATTATTCTTATTATTAGTTTTCTTTATGTTAGTGTGTTGTTGTAAGGTCATTGTGAGTGGTTAGCCGTAACGCCAACAAGTGGTTCTGCTGGAAGACCACGGAACCCGGAACAATGTGGACATCAATGCTGGCGTCCCGCAAGGCTCTGTGCTGTCCCCAACGCTGTTTTTGCTGCATATCAATGATATGCTGTCCATTGACGACGTTCATTGCTATGCAGACGACAGTACTGGTGACACTTTTAACACGGGCCGTGCCAACACCCCTCGTCAAATTGTAGTGGAAAGCCGAAGGCAACTTGTGTCTGACATTGAGGGTATATTAACCAGAGTCTCCGATTGGGGAGGGCAAAACCTGATTCAGTTTAACCCTACAAAGACAAAAGTTTGCGCGTTCACTGCTAAAAAAAACATTTACTGTGGCTCTACAATTCCAGGACATTCCCCTCACCATCTCTAAGAGCATTGGGATTCTAGACATCGACGTCCAGTACCGTAGTCACTTAGAAAATAAGGTGCAGCTGGCTGCCAAAAAGCTTGGTGTACTTAACAGAGCGAAGCTGTACTTCACTGCAGGGCAAAGGCTGCTTCTCTATAAGTCGCAAGTCCGGCCCCACATGGAGTACTGCTGTCACCTCTGGGCAGGAGCACCTGGCTACCAGCTTGGACCTTTTGACTCGGTTCAAAGGCGTGCAATGAGAATTGTCGAGAATCCCAAGCTCACGAACGGTATTGAGCCCTTAAGTCTATGGGCTCTATTGTTTCGGGAGCCTATCTTGAGTCCGAGGAGGTTGGCTCGTGGAGTGCAGAGTGAAAACCAGATGTGTCTTGTCCAAAGCGTTTAATGGGATACATACACTGGTTAGATTATATTGTATCAACCTTAAATTAGTTAAAAGCAATCTAGAACCTTCGTCCATCGAGTAGAACAGCACAGAGAGTAATATCATATATTGAACAACCACAGATAATAATTCCCACAGGTAATAAACAATAATGTGGTATACGCCACATCACCCCCCTACGGAGAAAAATAAGCCGGAGTTCAAAAACAAATAAACTAAAAATTACTTAGTATATAGGTGACATAACTGTCTCATAGATCTAGGATGTCACGGAATCTAACTTTTCGACCTGTGCGTGTAACAACTGGAGGGACAGGTTGTCCAGATGGGGCGGACAGTGCGGGAGCCGGAGGTGGGACAGCGGTTGGAGGTGTGATAACAGGAGCTGGAGTGAACGGAACTGTGTTTGATGTTTGTGGGGCTTGCTCGACTTCCATGTGTGCCGGTTTCACGCGATCGACGCTGACCTCGTGATTCCGGCCTGCGACGTCCAAGGATATAGTCTTGGGGCTCCTAGCCAAGATCTTGTAGGGCCCAGTGTACGGTGGTTGAAGTGAGCGCCTCACAGTGTCGTCTCGCAAGAACGCATGTGTAGCCGTCGGCAGGTCTTTGAAGACAAATGTCGACGTTTGTGCGTGTCGTGATGCGGGGATGGGACGTAGGCTGGCCATCTTGGAGCGAAGTCGGGCTATGAAGTCCTCTGTGTTGTTGTTGTGGTTATCCGCTGCCGGTACGAGGAGCTCTCCGGGTAACCGCAGAGGTTCACCGTACAGGAGTTCTGCAGAAGAACATTGTAAGTCTTCTTTCAGTGCTGAGCGGATGCCAAGCAACACGAGCGGTAGAGCCTTGCTCCATGAGCTGCCGTGGCACATAAGTGATGCCTTTAGTTGACGATGTAATCTCTCTACCATACCGTTCGCTTGAGGATGGTAACTCGTCGTTCTGATCCTTTTAGTCGCACAGATCTTTAATAGCTGAGCGAAAAGGGCGGATTCGAACTGACGTCCCTGGTCCGTTGTGATGACAAGCGGAACGCCAAATCGTGAGATCCATCCGGAGACGAATGTATCGGCTGTCTCCTCTGCAGTGATGCTTGTCATCGGCCACACTTCCGGCCATCTACTAAACCTATCGACGGCTGTCAGGCAGTAAGTGTAACCGCCAGAGTGGGGAAGTGCGCCAATGATGTCCAGGTGCACATGTTGAAAACGGGCTGATGTATTAGAGAAATTACCTAGCGGCGACGTTATGTGGCGAGAGACTTTGCAGCGTTGGCATGCGACGCAAGAGCGCGCCCAGGCCATGCAGTCTTTTTGCATGCGGGGCCACACATATCGATCAGACACCAGGCGTGCGCTTGCGCGCGCGCTGGGGTGACTGAGGTTGTGGAGCCTCTGGAACGTCGGGCGACGAAGTGACGCAGGTAGATAAGGTCTCGGCTTGCCCGTGGAAGTGTCGCACGTGATCTGGATGTCCGTTCCTGGAACGTGGAGCAATTCCAATTTTAAAGAAGAGTTTGTACGTAATTGTTCCATCTCTTCGTCAACAGATTGGGCTTGAGCGAGTGCAGCGTGATCATCTGTCAGAGAAACAGCTTCTATACGAGACATGGTGTCCGCTACAACATTGTCTTCCCCCTTGATGTGTACTATGTCCGTTGAAAACTGGCTTATGAAACTGAGCTGGTTGAGTTGAGCCGGTGGAAGTTTTTCTCGCCGTTGTTGAAAGGCATACACAAGCGGTTTGTGATCGGTGTATATAGTCACGTGCTGAGCTTCCAAAATATGTCTGAAATGCTGCACGCTTTCATACACGGCGAGGAGCTCCCGATAGTAGGTAGGCCACTCTGTTTGCTTCATAGTTAATTTCTTGCTGAAGTAAGCCAGAGGTTGCCAGCTTTCAGTTTCTTTTCGGCGCTGTTGAAGACAGGAGCCGATATGCGTACCTGACGCGTCAGTGAACAGTCCAAGTTGCGCTTGGTGGTCAGGGTGTGACAACATGGTAGTCGCAGACAAGCTTTGTTTGCAAGCCTCGAAATCTCTTTGCAGATCGGGTGTCCAGGGGAAAGGTTTTGCACCTTTGCTCCCTGTGGCGGCTACGGCGTCGATGAGCGGCGCCTGGTATTTCGCTGCGTTGGGTAGGTACCTGCGATAAAAATTTATCATTCCAAGGAACCTACGCATACCTTGCACGGTTTTGGGTGGTGGAAAATCGCGCAATGCTTGGATGCGGTCTTCGGGTGGGTGAGTACCTTGTGCGTTAATACGGTATCCAAGAAAAGACACTTCAGCTGCCCCGAAGACGCATTTTGCCGGGTTGATTATCACCCCATACTGTTGTAGGCGTTGGAAAAGAATTTTGAGGTGTTGTGTGTGCTGTAAGCTGTCGGTAGAATGCACCAGGATGTCATCCACATACGCAAAACAAAAGTCGAGGCCGCGCACCACTTCGTCGATAAATCTTTGAAAGGTTTGGCCAGCGTTCCGGAGGCCATAACTCATGTACGGAAAATCATATAAGCCGAACGGCGTGATTATAGCTGTTTTACAAATGTCAGAGCTATTTACCGGGATCTGTTGGTATGCTTTTACTAAGTCTAATGTAGAGAAAATAGTCGAGCCTGTTAGATGCTGTGAAAAATCCCCTATGTAACGTACCGGGTATCGGTCCGGAATGGTGCGGGCATTGAGTGCTCTGTAGTCGCCGCATGGACGCCATGTCGTGTCTTTCTTAGGGGCGAGGTGCAGGGGCGACGACCACGAGCTGCTGGAAGGTCGTGCGGTACCGGAGCCGACCATCGCGTCGAATTCCTGCTGCGCGATGCGAAGTTTGTCCGCGGCGAGGCGGCGGGGACGACAGGTTACCGGCGGGCCATCAGTGGTATTGATGTGATGGACGGTGGAGTGTTTGACGTCTCTGTCTATTCCAGGAGGACGCGTGATGTCGGGGAACTCAGCGAGCAGCTGCTCGAATGGTGAGTTCCCACATGTCACAGCTTTGACACTATCTTGGGAGGTCTGCGCTGTAGAAGCTGGTGTCCACAACTTGGTGGTGCCGTCGATCACCCGTTCATGCCTACAATCCGGTAAGAGGTTGTAAAAACTCAAAAAGTCTGAGCCAATAATAGGGGTGCTGACATCGGCTATGATGATTCATATTTCCATTGGAAGGCACGGCGTAGGCCTAGATTTAAATTTAGAGAAATACTGCCATATGTCTTGATGGAAGTGCCATTCGCTGCGCTGAGGTCATACCCACTGTTGTTGAAACGGCCTCTAGTGAGTCGTCGTGGAAAACAACAGATATCGGAACCGGTGTCAATCAAATATTTATGATTGGTGCATCGGTCCTGTACGAAGAGGCGACGGCTTGTAAGTGGGCGGTCGGTACTCGCCACTACCGACCGCTGGACGTGTTTCCCGAATCGCTGCTGTTGTTCCAGGCGCATGGCTGTGTGCACTTTTTAGCTTTCTTGTCGAATCGTTCATGGTACCAGCACAGGTCGGTGTTATGTGGGCGTGAGCGGCTGCGGCTTCGCGAGCGGTTCGCGCTACCACCACGCGATCGCGATCTATTACCAGACTGTCTACCAGTAGCCGTGAGAGAGGCCACGGAAAGCGCTAGTTCGGCTACTTGTTTTTGCAGAGCGACAAGAGCATTTTGTTCTGGTGATGGTAAATTAAATTGTGATGTTGTACATACTTCTGGTGCTTGTGATTGAATATCCATGAGAGTATCAGCCAGGTCTGCTAGTTCGCTGAGTTGCTCTAGGCGTTGAGCAGCCAACACGATCTGTAACTGCCTGGGTAGTCGATTTGACCAGATGGACTTAAGCAGGTTGTCCGGGAATGCAGGTCCTGCAAGTGACCGGAGATGGCGGAGAAAGGAAGATGGCTTTCGGTCCCCCATCTGTTCCTTTTCAAGAAGCCGTCGAATTTTTTCTTCATATGAATCAGAAAAACGGGAAATTATTGCAGACTTTAGTGTGGTATAAGGATTGGTTCGGGGAGGAGAAATTATGATATCCTCAACCTCGCAAGCACAATTTGTGTCCAATAATGAGATTGCATAGCTGAACTTGGTTGCTTCTACTGTTATTTGGTTGATAGTAAACTGTGCTTCTAAACTTGCAAACCACAGTGCAGGACGGTCTTTGCAGAAGGGAGGGGTACGGATGGTAACACGGTGCACCTGAAGAGGTGGATCTGCAGCTTTATCGAGATCCTTTTTGTCCTCATCAGCCATTTTTTATAAAATTCTATGAAAAAGACTTGAATTTATCTCCGTATGGGGTTAGATTAGTGGCCTGTAACTAGCACCCTAAAACTAATATTTGTGCAAAATAGAGCTTTACAACACAAACAATAACTTATGCACTAACACAAATATAAGTAAGTATGCATAAAAAACTACCAATTAAAAATAACAATTTAAACTGCATAAACACATGTGCATACCTACTACATACACATTCAGTTGAAAACTAAGTAGTACTAGGTAAACAACCTCAGCCGTTGAAGGGTAAACTTATGGTAGGGTAACGGTTCAAGTATTAGGTAATTTCAACTCGAGGCTATGAACTTTTCTTCTGAACACCTAGATAGTCTTATATTTTTGCTTACTTAGCACACAATGTCACTTTACACAATCCTACAGAGTTCACTTAGTCATTTGATTTGAAGAAAAGTATAATATTGATTGTAGTAGTGTTCGTTGTATCGTTGGTGGGTAGAGTATGTGACTAGGCCACAAGGGAAAAATTCTCAATAAGATGGTATGGAACGCACTGACCGTTGTTGATTATTGAGACCTGCTGTGGGTTTGCCACTTTGTTGCCGCCGGACGGAAGCTGACTCGTTGTTACTCAGCGGTGTCCGTCGCACGGCGACTGCTTGGCTGCTTCAGTGATTAGTGGAGGGTTTCACATTGTATTCCATGGAACCTGTCGTGTTGAGTTGATGAGTCGCCTTTCGTCCCACGAAGATGGCAAATGAACTTGATAACCAGGAGAAGGGCTCCGTTTGACGAGGTAGGTGCGTCGTATGTAGATATGTGATGCGACTCTCGGCACTTTAGCAGGTTGATCACTCGAACTTTCAGCACTATGCGTGTTTTTCGGGGTCACCAATATGGGCTCTATTGTTTCGGGAGCCTATCTTGAGTCCGAGGAGGTTGGCTCGTGGAGTGCAGAGTGAAAACCAGATGTGTCTTGTCCAAAGCGTTTAATGGGATACATACACTGGTTAGATTATATTGTATCAACCGTAAATTAGTTAAAAGCAATCTAGAACCTTCGTCCATCGAGTAGAACAGCACAGAGAGTAATATCATATATTGAACAACCACAGATAATAATTCCCACAGGTAATAAACAATAATGTGGTATACGCCACAAGTCTGAGGAGAGACTTTGCCTCTCTCTGCGTGTTCTACCGTTTGTATAATGGGGTTTGTTCCAAGGAATTGTTTGAAATGATGCCTACAGCAACCTTTTTTCACCGCACCGCTCGCCATCGGCAGAGGATTCATTCGCACACCTTAGAGCCAGGGTGTTCCCGGACTGTGCGGTTTCAGAGAAACTTCCTCCTGCGAACGCTCAGGTTGTGGAATGATCTCCCTGCTGAGGTTTTCCCGAGCGACTACAGTATGGGGTTCTTCAAAAGGAGTATTTGGAAATTTTTAAAGGGTCGGCAACGCGCGTATGATGCCTCTGGTATTGCAGGCGTTCATAGGCTACGGTAACCGCTTACCAACAGATGGGACGTAAGCTTGTTTGCTACCTTGGTAGTATAAAAAAGAAAGAAAAAAAAGACCAGCTTTGGTTGCTAGCTTGCTGTCAACCAACTCATGCTGAGGCAGAGCCATTTTGTTACTTGAGTTACACCTCGTACCTTCATTTCTGTTTCTTCTTAGTTTAAAACGTGTTTCTGTGTAGCTCATGTATACAAATAATTAAATATTATTTCTTTATTTCTTTTTTAAAATTCAGTTGCAAGTTTCCACCCGGATTCCACCCCTTTGATTTTGGCGCCAGACAATTTTTTTAAATTCTCTTAGTTCCACCCGGACTAACATACATACATTGCAAGTTAAATAAAAGCTTGTAAAATGTATTTATTTGTTAACGACAGTTCAACAGATGACCCACCACCTGATGTTAAGTGGGAACTTCTGCCTTTAACAATGCATTACCTCGTAGGTCACGTCTACCTAGGACGCACCCTATGTGGCATTGCACTGCGCCCGCCACCCTGAGACATAAAGATGAAAGTCTCATGTACCTGTAATTTCACTGGCACCCATACCCTACAAACCGGAACACAGCAATGCGAGCACTACTGCTTTGCAACAGAAGTAATGATGATACTTCTCCTTACACGAACTCTTTCACAAAAACCTCTATTACTACAAAAAATACTACATTATGTACCTTATAATTGTGATGCGCTTAACAACGAACATCATTTTATTTATTAGTTTATTTATTACTCAACGCATTAGTATTGCCATTCAGCGTGGCAATGCAGCCGGCATCATAGGGACGCTTCCGTCTGCTAGTGATTTGGATCAGTTGAGCTACCTTTAGATCACTAGCAGCGGTCTTCAGGTAGCACAACTGTTTCATATGTATTTTGTACATACCTTGTATTAGTTGTATTATTTTTTCTGTTAATAAAACACAACCACGACCACTGTGGCGGGGCGGGCGAACGTTCGCCTGCGACGCCGGAGGTTGCGGGTTCGATTCCCGCCTCGGAACAAATATTTGTGCGATATGCAGATATTTGTTCAGGGAGTTCTGGGTATTTTCTATGTATAATAAAAAATATCTATCTATGTTATATATTGTGTATTAAGTATATCAGTTATCTAGTACCCATAACTCAAGCTCTGCTTAGCTTGGGGCTAGATAATGTTGTGTTAACTGTCCAGCATTTTTATTTTTTATTTTTTTATTTATATTGCTTTATATAGATATTAATAAGTTATCTTGCACGTTTCAGGTTGGAGGCAGACTATGGCAGAGACGAGCAGAAGATCTACGCTCTCGTTCTGCCCACTCTTTACAAGCAGAAGTTTGCTCTTTATTTGGATATTAAATAACTCAAGTCTATAAAATTTGTAAGACACATTCTAGAGACTTATATTTAGCTAGACCTGTGGAAGTCAGTTTTTTTTTAAATTATTATTTATTTTAGGCGTCGCACGGCTTGTGCATTTACCATTTTCAAGTATAATGTAATGTATTTTCAATATAATTTGCAACGTTACAATCCTTCTCATCAAAGTCACAATCAAGTTATGTTTTAGTAAAACAGTGGCCGTTTTACAAAAACTTTGGTTTCCATCAATTTGAAAAGTCACACTATACAAATCCATTTCATTTTCCTAAACTTGTGCACTATAGACGAGCTACATTGGTTTAAATGCCACCAAAATTACACAGGAGGTTGCGGGTTCGATTCCCACCTCTGAACACATATTTGTACGATCTGCAGATATTTGTTCAGGGTGTTCTGGGTACTTTCTATGTATAAAAACAAAATATCTATCTATGTAAAGTATTGTATTAAGTATATCAGTTATCTAGTACCCGTAACACAAGCTCTGCTTAGCTTGGGGCTAGATAATGTTGTGTGAACTGTCAAGCATTTTAATTTATTTTTTTAATTAAAAAAGTATCGGATCAAACTGGCAGGGTTATAATATTCCATACAAATCTTTAAGTTGGGATAATTTGGACACCAAGTAATTTTGTAGGAACAGACAAACCACGGGTCTAGATGTTAGTGCAGTGAACATGGTGTACAACATTTTATGGAGTTTTATTAGATAATATCTAAAATAGGAGCAAATTTCGTATGTATAGAGTGGGCTCAAACACCGAAGCAGTACACTCACGCCTGTTTCCCGGAGGGGTAGGCAGAGACCACGGATTTCCACTTGCTACGATCCTGACACACCTCTTTTGCTTCATTCACTCTCTTCACATTCTTCATACATGCTCGTCGGTTAAGGACACTCTTGAGCTGGCCTTTTTCCAGAACGTCTCCGATCTGGTCTGAATACGTTTGTCGAGGTCTTCCCCCTCCCACTGTCCCATTCACGCTCGTCTTATGCACCCGTTTCGTCAATCTACTATCGTCCATCCTTTCTAAATGGCCAAACCATCTAAGCATACTTTTCTCAATCCTAGTCACTATGTCTTCTTTAATTTCTCAACGCTCTCCTATCACACTATTCCTTCACTCAAAGTCACACCACACATACTTCTCAAAGCTCTCATCTCCACTGCATTTATTCTACTTTCATGTTTCTTCTGCCGTACCCAACTTTAACTACCATACATTAGTGTGTCGGTACTAACACCCCTCTATGCACGGCCAGTCGTGCCTTTTTGGACACGTTCCGACTGCTCATAAAGGCGTGAAGTGCACCATTCACTTGGTTTCCAGCATTCGCAGGCTTGTCTCTTCTCGGCGAAAAAAAGTCCGTTTCTCCAAGTTCCTGTATTCCGCGATGTACCTGTAGCTATAGGAGATCACCTCGAGCTCTTAGGTGTTTCGCTCACGCCTACTCTCAACTTTGGCTCTTACATCGAGACTAAGGCAAAAACAGCTGCCATGAAGCTAGGCATCCTGAATAAGGTAAAGCGTTACTTCACACCAGGACAGCTTCTCAGTTTGTATAAAGCACAAGTCCGGGCTGGTATGGAGTACTGCTGCCATGTTTGGGATGGTTCGGCCAAATACCAGCTTGCTGCCTTGGACTCGATCGAACGTAGAGCTTTCAGGCTTATAGGTGAGCAACATATGGCGGAGACTAAGATCCAGAGTCTCGAGCACCGCCGTAAGGTTGCATGCCTTTCAATCTTCTATAGGTTACATTTCGGGGAATGCTCCCAGGAACTGCACGATCTGATCCCACCATCTCCTTTTCATCATAGGACGAGCAGGCGTACGGCTCAGTACCATCCTTACCTCATTAGTATACCTTCTATTCGCACAAAACGTTTCGGTTCTACCTTTATAATGCGAACTGCTAAGGAGTGGAATACACTGCCGTCGTCTGTCTTTCCTGAAAACTATAATCTGGGTCTCTTCAAGTCTAGAGTGAATAGGTGCCTTCTAGACCTTTGTGCTCCATCTTCGGCCACATCGTCACTTACCAACAGGTGAGATCGTGGTCAAACAAAGGTCCATCAATGTTAAAAAAAAAAAAAAAAAAAAAAAAAATTCACTCTCCTTTCAATATCATCTTCATGCTTGCCGTCTCTTGTAAACAAAGTCCCCAAATATACAAACTTTTCTACTTGTTCCACTCTTTCTCCACCAATCAAAACATCACATATCGTCGTTAGTTCATCTCTTTCAAAAACCATTACTTTCGTCTTACTAACGTTTACTTTCATTCCTTTCCTCTCAAAACATTCATACGCAATTGTTACCATCTCTTGTAACTCATCCGCGGACGGCGCAAGTATTACTTGTTACCCTTGTAACTCATCCGCGGACGGCGCAAGTATTACTTGTTACCATCTCTTGTAACTCATCCGCGGACGGCGCAAGTATTACTTGTTACCATCTCTTGTAACTCATCCGCGGACGGCGCAAGTATTACTTGTTACCCTTGTAACTCATCCGCGGACGGCGCAAGTATTACTTGTTACCATCTCTTGTAACTCATCCGCGGACGGCGCAAGTATTACTTGTTACCATCTCTTGTAACTCATCCGCGGACGGCGCAAGTATTACTTGTTACCATCTCTTGTAACTCATCCGCGGACGGCGCAAGTATTACTTGTTACCATCTCTTGTAACTCATCCGCGGACGGCGCAAGTATTACTTGGTCGTCGGCGTAGAGAAGACATTTATCAAAGCTCTCATCTCCACTGCAAGTGACTGCAATCCAGTACACTCGTCCAGCCAGATACAAGCTGTCTCGTATCACGTCACTGGGTCCTTCGTAGTCCTTCGTGCACTTACTAATTTGATAAGTATGGGCATTTTTTCACTAGCTGGCACGGCAATGGCAACGACACGGCAGCGGCACGGCAGCGGTACGGCTGCTCGGGAAGCAATATGTATGAATACCGTGCAGTCACTGTCGCCGATCTGTGAAAACAGAGGTAATTTCATACATTTTTGTATCCATGGCTGACGTTGACGTTTTCACTACCGTTGCCGTTGCCGTTGCCGTTGGTGCTCTCGTTGCCGTTGTCGTTGCTGTTGCCGTGCCGGCTAGTGGGAAAACGGTCTAATACTGCGTCCCCAGGGCAAACTGTTCGCCGCCGACTGAGTTAGCGCGTATCGGTTTAGTACGCCCTTCCATATATTTGAAATGACAGTTCACAGTTTGCTAGTTTGGCGCTCACTCTACGCAGTTTGCAGCGTCGCGCGCGTCTTCTGTCGCAGTACGGCTCACTCAGTCGGCGGCGAACAGTTTGCCTACTGCGGAAGTTGACAAAACTCGACTTATGGATATATAAACAGATAACATGTGTATGATCGCATATTTGTAGGGATCTGCTTGCAAATCACAGTTTATACTGCGTAACTCTAAAAATTTTGATCCGAGGTTTGATCCGTCTGTCTGTATATCTCTGCGACGGACGGACAGCGGCAGAATTAGTAATGGGAATTAAAAAAAAAATATTTACGTGGAGTCTCAGACTACATTCGAATAATCTTGTCACAAAAACCAAGAACTAAAAAACACTGACTGACAACACTGAAAGTAATGGGGTAAAAACAAATTTGATACTTTAGTTAAAATAACCACTATAAATATAGTGTATAAATTAAAAATAATTCTTTTTTCAGGACCAATTTCTCAATTTTCTTCCTGGGGGTTATCACGCCTGGTACCTATTTTAATTCACAGCTCTGTATCACCTAAATCATAGTATTGTTTTATCTGTGCCTATATATAGTAAGTCTACAAATTTTTATTATGATAACGAATCAATATAAATTATTTATTTAGTCGTATGGCCTTGTACAATCGCACAAGAGACTATAATTCAAAAAATAAATTATGAAAAATAATAATCAAATCTTAATTACCCCAAAATAAAAATAAAACAGACTTGGCTATAATTTTTTATGAGCCACTACTAAGTATCTTTTTTAGTTTCCAATACTTTTTTAGTTGTTTCCAATTTCAGTCGAAATAGTAGCTATCTATAAATACGTATATCATTATATTCGCTAACCTTCATTAACTTTGATTTGTGTTTTGGGCCTTATTCTCAGATAAATCTTGTCCACGAGATGACGTCACGTCTCATATGACACCCATACAAAACTATGGCGGTTTCATGGCAACATGAGATTCTTCTATCACCCCTTGAGGCTCGAATCTTATTTACCGACCAACTAGATGACAGTGCTGTGAACACCATACGAATTTTATTATGGAACATTGTCCCTGGCGGACATATTGAGAACCTAATTTTCCTAATTTTTCATAAAAAACCCGTGTAGTACCTACACCACACGCCCGTGTAGTTGTAGTACCTACACCACACGCCCGTGTAGTTGTAGTACCTACACCACACTCGTGTAGTTGTAGTACCTACACCACACGCCCGTGTAGTTGTAGTACCTACACCACACGCCCGTGTAGTTGTAGTACCTACACCACACTCGTGTAGTTGCTTACATTTATAGACTAGGCTCGCAGTATTTCGAACATTAGTAGTAGTAGAGCTTTTTTGTGAAAGAGTTCGTCCGGGGATTACTACCACCATACCTATTTCTGCCGCAGTATTACTCACAATGATGTGTTCCAATTTGGTGTGGGTGCCGGTGTAATAACAGGTACATGAGAAATACAGAAACACAATTTATTCGTAAAACCGATTTACATTCTAATAAAATAAAAATCACAATTATGAAACATAAAATAATTTAAAGTCAAGGTACATTGATACATTGACTAACATTGACTACAGTTTCACCTTTATGTCTCAGGGTGGCGGGCGCAAAGCAATGCCACTTAGGGCGCGCCCTAAGTGGTCGTGACCTATGTGGTAATGCATTGTTAAAGGCAGTGCTTAACATCATATGGGCCATCTGTTTGTTCCGTCTTACAAACATTTAAAAAGAAAATAGTGTCATCTTACCAATTAAATAGTGTCAAATTGACATCACTTATATTTTTGTTGTATATTTTGTTTATATTTTAGTTATTTTAGTGTCTAGTAGTCTGTACGAAAAGACAATGGTTTTGATGTGAAACGGAACGATTTCATTTTTACATATTTTCAACCTAAGATTTATATTTCAATTGGGCATTTTGTATTACACATAATATATTCATATTCATAATATTCTTTATTACAACAATGATGGCACATACCAGCAGGTCTTATTATAATTATACTGGAATAAAAGTGTCACACTTTTAATCCAATTTGGACATGCAATATTATTTTATTACAAGCTTTATATTAACTTGCCATGTATGTCCGTCCGGGTGGAATCTTGCAACTGAATTTTGAAGCAGTTATTCTCAACCGATTGTCATGATATTTTGCATACCTGCCAAGTTCCAATAACAATGCAATTATGATGACAGTGAGCTGATCTGATGATGGAGACGGAAGGTGGATAACAGAACTCCTCGATGGATAATAGTACACTGACCGTGTTTAGGCTCATTTTTATCAGCACACGGTTACGATCACAAATTTTATAAAAGCTTGTATTTAAAAATATATTTTCACACAAAATTTATTTATTACAATAATATTCTTATTCTTTATTGTTACAATGATGGCACATACCAGCAGGTCTTATTATAATTATACTAGAATATAAGTGTCACACAATGCATCCATTTTGGACATGCAATAGTATTTTCATTATAAAATCGATACCTATTTTAGTAAGATGTCAATAGAATTTCAATAAACCTGTAAATGTATTTATGTATTAGGCCTTCAATTCAAAATATTCATTAATATTATAAAAATATATATAAAATATAAAATATCAAGATCTCTTAGTTGAACTATGCTGACGGTGTTGCTTCTCTCTCTCTTTCTGTCTCTCTCATTTCTGAAGACTATTCTCTTTCCGTACGAACTCTATCTCCAACGTTTTTAATTGTTTTTATAGTATTTTTGTGTTATGTTTTTTAGCTTCCCCGCTGGAACTGAAACCCGTAGATCCGAACTTGTGCGCATGAGTCGTTGGGGACTACGACAGCGGCTTTTAGTCGCGTCCGGTGGCGACTTTTAGTCGCGCTATGTTTTTTACTTTAGAAGACAATCTGCATAACACCAGAATTTTAATGATAAAACAGATTATTTAGGCTACACTTGTTGAAAAATAAACTCTGTTACTAAAAAAAACTCTAATAATGAAGAGGCCCTAAAAAAATATACCCGACTTTGAAATTTTGTGCAAATAACCGGTGTGGTGAAAGTACGCATAGTGAATTTCATGCAGAGGCCTAGAGTGTAGAAGAGCTTTTCTACGAGACTTGGGCGTACATATTCGTAACTGTTACGTCAGTTGATAAAATGTCGCCAGCCGGTCGCGCGACTTCTTCTCGCGTCCCCCACACAAGTTTGGTGATACGCGGGCCTAGTTCTAGTGGAAATTCTACGTGATTTTTCGACGTTCTTCCATTTTATGTTATATTTTATTTTATCATATCTGTGCACCATTTTCTAAAAGCGTTTGTAATTTTTAATAATGTCTTTATAAAAAAGGAGGCAGTATGATGAATGAAAAAACGTTTTTGGCAACCTTGAGTATATTAATATAGCTTAAGGTGGATGCGCACGCTTGAAGTGCAAATGAACTTTGCACTTCAAGCGTGATCGTGGTGTTTTTTGCCCATTGCAGCTGGTCAACACTTTTTCAGATAGCAAAAGTTGATTTCGCGAGAACAAGGAGAGTTAACACACATGTGTTGATTTGTAGTATCTCATATACTGTAAAAATGTGTTTAGGGGGTATCGTAGCTAAACTGATGATATTTATGAGATAATGGTAGCGATTTGAAGTTGCATTATCTAAAGCTAAAGCTAGCTAAACGTATCGCCATCCTTTTCTTTTGTATATAAAAAGCAAAGGACAGGGAGACTATTTTTAGTTTTAACTTAGGAGAATACAATCTCAAATCGCTCCTACTGTCAATTAAAATAAGTGTGGTAAGTATCCTAGATCTCGCGAAATCAACTTTCGCTATCTGAAGAAGAGTTGATGAGCTGTAATGGGCAAAAAACATCAAAAACACTTTGAACTTCGCGCCACAAGCGTGAGCATCCATCTTAATTTATTTATTTAGGAATTTACTTAATCCAAAGTTTTCAAACATTGAGGCGCTATAGGTTCCCGTAAAATGAGCTCTATAACTTGTAAGCCTTGATAAGAGTTCTTATATTGGCCAAGATGAAAAACAATGGCCTTTTTATATAGTGAAATCATTAATTCAAAACACTATTTGGATTACTACAATTGAGAAAAAAAAAATTACTCCACTTCTTACTCGTTCTAGTTTTTGAAACATTTGGTAACTTATTAATTACCTAAAGTGAATTAGTAAATTCATCAACAAAATTTAAAAAAACTTTAGAGGACATTTTTAAATGGCTTTTATGTATTTTTAATGTTTTTGGGTGTGGAATGAGAATACATAATGTATTTGTTATAGGTAATACCTATTTGTATTTAGTAAGGAGTGTGTATGTGTGCCTACTTTTTGACGATTGTGAGTACCTAGTCAAACCTTTGGAGGCTTATAAGGTACAATATTATAATTAACTTTATATCGAGTAAAATAAAAATAAAACTCGGTACTAAAACACTGTATTATCAGAGAGTGCGCTCGCCTTTGTCGCCATATACAAAACTTTTAATTGAACCTATAGCGCTGGTAATAATTAATCTATTTCATGACCCATTTTTAGGTTTAGTTTTTATTTCAATGTGTTTTTTAGATGTTTCTGTGTTTATTTATTTTGTAATTATTCTATAGGCTTATTCACTGCAGGTTCCTTTGAACCTACAGATAATAAGCCTGAATTTTTCGCGGCTTAATCCACATCATTTGCGGGTACTGTACAGGTGGGGTGAAACAGGAACTTAATTACAACGATAATTCAGTCAGGAGAGCACCAGCAGGTGGATGCTCACGCTTGAGGCACGAAATTCATTTTTTTTGTGTTATTTTTTTCATTTCAACTCATCAGCACTTCTTCAGATAGCGAAAGTTGATTTCGCGAGAACAAGGAGACTTAACACAATATATTTTAATTCAATTCAATATTCAATTCAATTCATTTATTTCCAGAAATACAAAAAAACATTGTGTCGGAAAGTTCACATATAAAGTAGGAAAGTAGGTAGTAATTATTATTATAATTCATAAAATCATAATGTCAATAATAATTAATAATTAAATAAAAAATGTCAAAACTTAAAAAAATAAACACATTTACAATTATATAAATCAAATAAAAACAATACAATACAAGATGCGGAGTGATGGACATGTGTGGCTCATTATAATTAAGTCAGACCATGGTGATGGTATTATTATTCAAATACATAGTTAAAGATAAATTATAAGTCAAGTTCAGCGAGCGTATATGGACACTTTTCCAATAAGAAAGCCTTTAATCTATTTTTGAAAACTATTTTCCTATGGAGCTCCCCTTCGATATCCAAAGGCAAGCTGTTAAAAAAATTCACAGCTTGATATCTAGCGCAGTGTTTCATGATGTTAAGTCTAGGAGTTATTTTGTTTTGAATATTTTTCGTTCTACTCCTGATTCGTTCTTCCCATTCCTGTTCCGTTTCATACTCATGCCTGTATTTACCCAAAAATCCTAAAAGTACCTGTACATAAAGGGCCGGAACAGTCAATATACCCAAGTCTTTGAAATGATTCCTGCAGGAGTCCCTTTGAGAGATACGAACGATTGTTCGGATACTTCTCTTTTGCAAGATGAAAGCCCTCTCTATATTATATTTGTAGCTGTTACCCCAAAAAAGAATGCTATACCTAAGCCTGGATTCAACTAGTGCATAGTATACCATTTTCATTCGTTCAGTACTGATCTCATCACGTAGTGTCCTCAACGCATAGCAGGCTGAAGCAATAGAGCTTTCTATGCCTTCCAGTTCATTTTTCCAATTAAATAATGAATCTATATGCACTCCTAAGAATTTTACCGAGTTAACGTTTTGCACATATTGCTGATCTAGTAGCGGTTCCAAAATATCTTTACTGTTTGCAGTAGATTGAAAAAGCATAGCGTTTGTCTTAGTTACATTGATAATGAGTTCATTAGCTGAGAACCAGTATTGGAAACTAACCAAGGATTCGTTTACTCTTGCATTAAGCGCTGGCATGTCATCTGCACTTACAATAGCATTAGTATCGTCTGCATAGACTACGATATCAATGTCCGGTTTTTTATTAGTTATGTAGTTAATCATGTCATTTGTGAAAATTATGAATAAAATTGGTCCCAAAATTGAGCCCTGAGGTACTCCCGTCACTATATTTACCAATTTTGATTTATGGACCTTCTCCTCTCCATCATACCCTCGAGTCTTTATTTCTACAAACATCTTACGATTGCTCAAATATGACTTCAGCAACGCAAGAGCATTTCCTCTTACGCCGTAATGTTCAAGTTTGGCAATAAGTATATTATGATCTACTGTATCAAAAGCAGAACTTAAATCAAGGAAAATCCCAGCTACTATTTTCTTATTATTTAATTGATAGTATTACATTAATATCATAATTTTAGCTACGATACCCCTCTCTAAACAAAAAAAAGCATCGTTAAAATGTATTTAGGGGGATCGTAGCTAAACTGATGATACTTTTGAGATACTATCAATTAAAACCTTAAACATGTGTCTCCTAGTTCTCGCGAAATCAACTATCGCTATCTGAAGAAGTTTTGATGAGCTGTAATGGGCAAAACACCCAAAATAAATGAATTTCGCGCCATAAGCGTAATCCACCTTAAGCATTATTAAATAAAATACGAATAATATGATGTGGGATTAGGTTACTCTTTAATTCTGTAGGATAGGTATGTGTAATTATTTCAGTCCAAGACAAAGCTGGAAAACCACCTTCCCATACATACATTTCTAATTATAGACCGCGAAAATGTTTTGAATAGTTTTTGAACAATACATTTATTTTTACAAGCTTTTATTTAACTTACTATTTGTTAAATTAGGTAAAGTTTCTGAAAAGTATATAATGAAAAGCGTTTGCATACGTAAGTCAAGCCTGTGTTTATACTATTAAATCAATGTGTACTAAACGATAGTTTTTAGTGAAACATCGAATAAATTCAAGAAGAGAACGGAATAGAAGATTACAGAAGATAACTCCGTGGGTGTGGTGAGGTAGTAGGTTGTATAGTACTGTATTACACCACTTGAGGAGACACTGTATAGCCTGCTAACTTCCCATACTCGCGGACAAGCAACGGAGAACAACGGAAGAAGGCGATACAGAAGACTTACCTATAATTAATGTGCAGTATATTTAAATAATGAATGAGCAGAATATTTATATAATTAATGTGCAGTATATTTATGTAACGAATGGGCAGTATATTTATGTAAAAAATAAAAATTCAAATTTTATTTATTCGACCAACATAGGATCATTAGGATTAGGTACACAATTAGGAAATACAAACAAGTTACACGAAACGAAGTAACGAATTTGCAGTATATTTATATAATGAATGTGCAGAATATTTATATAATGAATGTGCAGTATATTTATAGAATTAATGTGCAGTATATTTATATTATGAATGTGCAGTATATTTATATAATTAATGTGCAGTATATTTATATAATGAATGTGCAGAATATTTATATAATGAATGTGCAGTATATTTATACAACTAATGTGCAGAATATTTATATAATGAATGTGCAGAATATTTATATAATGGATGTGCAGAATATTTATATAATGAATGTGCAGTATATTTATATAATGAATGTGTAGTATATTTATGTAATGAATGTGCAGTATATTTATATAATGAATGTGCAGAATATTTATAACATAAATATGCAGAATATTTATTATAATGAATGTGTAGTATATTTAAATAATGAATGTGCAGTATATTTATATAATGAATGTGCAGTATTTTATTTATATAACGAATGTGCAGAATATTTATATAATGAATGTGCAGTATATTTATATAATAAATGTGCAGAATATTTATATAATGAATAATCAGTAAATTTATCTAATGAATGTGTAATATATTTATATAATGAATGTGCAATATATTTACATTATGAATGTTCAGTATATTTATATAATGAATGTGTAATATATTTATATAATGAATGTGGAGTATATTTATGTAATGAATGTGCAGTATATTTATATTATGAATGTGCAGTATATTTATATAATGAATGTGCAGAATGTTTATATCATGAATGTGCAGAATATTTATTATAAGGAATGTGTAGTATATTTATATAATGAATGTGCAGTATTTTATTTATATACCTAATGTGCAGAATATTTTTATAACGAATGTGCATAATATTTATATAATGAATGTGCAGTATATTTATACAATGAATGTGCAGAATATTTATATAATGAATAATCAGTATAATAGACGACCTCTGTGGCGCGGCTGGCGATGGTTCGCCTGCGACGCAGGAGTTTGTGGGTTCAATTCCCGCCTCTTAACAAATATTTGTGCGTTCTGCAGATATTTGTTCAGGGTGTTCTAGGTGTTTTCTATGTGTAATAAAAAATAACTATCTATTCTAGGTGTTTTCTATGTGTAATAAAAAATAACTATCTATGTATGATCTTCTCAACACGGTCGCTTACCTGAAGAATTGAAGATGAAGAAGATGTGCCAGTATTTTCCTACGTTCATGACAACTGTCGAGTGCATACTGCCAGGGTAGTCTCAAATTGGTTTGATCTGCATAATGATGAAGTTACTTTGATTCCATGGCCGAGTAGATCCCCAGACCTCAACCCAATAGAAAATTTGTGGGGTTTGTAGTCCAAATGTGGGATAACAGAAACGAGAGAACAAAGGAAGCAATTGAGCAACATTGTAACGAAATTTGGGATTACTTGAGAGACAGCGACATTTGCAGTCGTCTAATAGGGTCAATGCGTGACCGATTACAAGCCGTTATCGATAACGATGGTACACACACTAGGTTTTAGATACTGAATCTTATAATTTAATTTAGTTCTGTTAAAGATTAAATAAAGTTTTTTTTCATTTCACAAATTGTATTACTCTTTTTACTTATATAGCTTGAAAGACCAACAATGGCATGTTTCTGTCCTTAAAATACTTGAATAACGTGATTGAAACCTGTTAATGAATTAATCTAAAGTTTATGCTGGCACTTCACTTGGCCGTATTTGTCCAAACATGACTGCATTATTTTTGATTTTATATTCTAGAGAAATAAATGCGATTAATAGTTGAGCAAATTTAATACGGCCAAGTGAAGTGGCACCATTACGTTCGTAGAAAACTTCCTATACTTACCTACGTAATACAGATAAAGACAGTAACATCATCTCTTCTTTTTCATATACGAGCTTAGTCGATACTGTCCGATTTATTTAACAGTGCACTCAGTAAATGTCAGTGTCTAATCAAATGATAACAAGTTACTTACCAAGGAAATAAATCTTCAAGCTAATTTCGACCTACTTGCATTTAAGGGGTTTAACAAAATAAGCTTATGGTGGGTTATGATTCAAATGGTTCGATGGTACAATAGATTATAAATTAGTTTAATTAACAATTTAAAATTCAAAAGAAAATTTAATATATTACTAGTATGCGAGTCGAGTGTGTATGTATGCAAGTGTGTGAGTATGGGAGTGTAGGTGTGTGTTTGTGTGTGTGTGTGCGAGAGAGAATGCGTGTGTATGTCTGTGTTTGGAAGAACGAATAAGTGTAATGAGTATGTTACGTGTGTGTAAAGTAAAACATATTATATTACTACTTGACAACCCTTAGGAGATCTTCCGTATCTTCATAATTTAGGGATGTAAGCCACTCAAGACATTTGAATTTACATTTGTTGTGTGGAAGAGGATAAATATTAATCAGCCTGTTAACTCTGTTATACAAACTGGAGTTTATATGCGAGAAATGACGACTCGCTACTGCAGTGCGGCGCCCCCGCTGCTGTCTGCATCTGCACCCTTACGGAAGGCGACGGTGCCATCGCGCCTTGCGGTGTGCCGCTGCTGTAGATTGCTATCTGTTTCCGCAACCATCGTTTTATTCTGTTCTTGAATTGTTTCCACACAAAGCACATTATGATGCCGGCCAGGAGAATGATGATTACTATCATCATCGTGCTCTGCTGTGACACTTCTATATTATTGCCGCTTTGGGCAATAATTATCTCTTCCTTCTCGTCTTTGCTTTATCCTTTTCCCATAGCTTCCGAAATTAAATGCGGTAATGACATGATTTAATTGATTTGATGGGCATTTATACCTAATGAACTTCGGTCATAAATGCCGATTGCAAAAATCTATGTGTGTGTGCGCTAGTACGTTAGTCGTCTAAAGTTACAACATAATATTAGTTACATTACACTGCATTGGTGCAACTAAGTACTTACACGTTTCATTTGCTCTTGTCTAACACTTTATGGAATGAAAGTTATTAAACTTGACACCGTAAAGTACATAACACAGTGTAACAAATACATAGTAGTGATATAATGAAAAATTTTTTTTTTACTTGTACTAACTTAAGCTTCTCTGATAGTGCAATCAAAACTTTGTAAAAAAAAAAAAATTTATTTGAACAAAAAGTGTACATGATACATAGTAGACATAGTAGACATGACCTACTCAAAATGTACAAAACGTTTCGGTTTTTTTACAATGCGACCAGATTTGGTTATTTTGGGCTCATCCGTATCAGTACCTACTGTACCATAATCCCGTGGTACATGGTTCGATGAACCTCTCTGCGGTACGATAGTATTGGATGGGTTGATCCGTTCGTCTGTGCCTTGATCCTGTGGCACAGTGCACGAGGTGCTTCTCTGTAGTACGGAATCATCATCCCCATTAAACAAATAGGCCGGTTTTAGACGATCTACTGAAATAGTTGCCTGCCTATCGTTTATCTTTATAACATAAACCTTATCTCCCTTTTTAAATAACATATACCTACTGTTCGGTTTCTGCTGTTAACTTGAGGGTAGTTTATAAATCTCCACTGACCGATACGACACAGCAGAGCCGCGTCGACCAGAGAAAGCTTTTGTACGCCAAGATAAACAGACGTTCTGTGTTATCAGCGATTCTTGACCGTGTCAAGCAAATAGGCATTTTACTTGGTGTGTGGGCCCTGCATCTTCTTCATCATCATCTCCTGGACTCTGTGGCGTGCCGTGCATGCCTGTACCAACCTGCTGGCCCCAGTCGAAAGGTAGGTGGAGTTAATTACCTTCTGGGAGATTGTAGAAGCCGTGTGTCCACCCACCAAACCAACTTTTCTCACATTCAAAAAACCTGCCAGTATTAATTCAAATATATAAAAAAAAGAGTCTGTTAAAACTGAACAGTCAAAATGGTCCTTCGTTCACCGGATAGGTTTTTTTGAACCCTAGAACTCGTAGTTCTAGTCTAGCCGTGCTAGATATTTCCCCTACCTAACTCGTAGTTAGTGTAGGTACCTATTCATACAGACGTTCTGTATTGCTTCTGACCGTGTCAGATACCTACTCATTTCTTCGATAACTAGCTCGTAGCTCGTTATTACTAAGTAAAGACGTTCTTTACTTCCCCTGTTTTAACAAATAAATCAGTGTAAAATCATTTTTAATATACCACGTCATAGACATTTCATTTTCACTCGTAATTCATTTATAGCTTTCGCTGGCAGGTTCACTACATGTTATTTACACATTATACACACATATATTTGTCGTACATATTATATTTAGTGTATTTGTGATTGATTTGCTTAGAAACATTCGTTAATTTTGTTAATCGTTAATAATTCCTTTGTCCACGCACTGCGTAGGTAGTTAAACAAAATGCCGCGTTCCGGCAAAACTAAAGTAAATTCAAGCGACGATGACGAGTACCAAAATCATGAGTTAACCGTGTTAATTCATAGAAAACAACGAATGTTCGAACAAATTCAAAATGCCTATGATCTGTCGAAAGATATATCGGATCCTGAGTCGAAGGAATTATTTCTGATGCATACGTATGAGATTGATAAATTACGTAGTTCATTCGAAAGTTTAATGTTCAAAATCTTTCAAAAAGAACTTGAAGATGACCCGAAATCATCTCTTCGTAGTCATGAATTAAAAAGTTTTGATGATTTGTATTTTCGCATAAAAGTATGTGCATCAAAATGTGAGCCTAATGCCCACTGCGTTAAGGCCGAAACTAGTTCGCGCTCAGTAGAATCTCGACCACGTCTTCCAAAGTTAGAACTTTTTTCGTTTGATGGAAACATTGAAAATTTCAATACTTTTTTCGAGACATTCTGTTCCCTGGTTCATAATCAGACGAGTATTCCGAAGATAGATAAATTCCACTATTTACTATCGTGCACAAAAGGTTCCGCGCTAAATATTGTGAAGAGCGTACCTATTTCTGCGAATAACTATGAACTCGTTTGGAAAAGTCTCCTAGATAAATATCAAGACAACAGATTGTTAGTCGGTAGGTATTTAGATAAAATGCTTACTTTTTCGCCCCTGCAAAAAGAATCATCTGATAATTTGAACACGTTCATAGAAAACTTTGACCATTCAAACAAAGCTATAGAAGCATTACACATTGAAAATCTAAGTAGTTATATGATGTGCCACATTGCTTTGAGGGCCTTAGATCCCTACACACGTAAATGCTTCGAACAAAAATTGGATCAAAAAACAATTCCAACTTTTGATGATTTAATAACTTTTGTTCAAAATCACATCAAAGTTCTAGATCATTCTACGTCATATTCTACTAGTTCAAGTCCACTGCAGATCAATCAACGCAAACAACCTGTACCTAGGCAGGCTAAAAATAACTATTCGCATGCAACTTCTTACACAAAAATGTCGTGCTCGCATTGTGGAGAAAATCACATGATTTTCCGTTGTAATCAGTTTCGTAATCTGACCAACGTTCAACGCATTAGCCGTGCTAATGAATTAAAGCTATGCCATAACTGCCTAAAAACTAATCATGCATCGAAAGAATGCAAAAGTGAATTTAAATGTTACGTTTGTAAACAGTCGCATCATGTACTGCTGCACCGAGAGTCTAGCGACATGGTACCTAAACCGGTTAGCTGTTCGGCGCTCATTGCGCCCGAGCGCGCGCCGAACGAAACGCAGCCCGCTGCTGCTATAAGTACTAACCACATAGCATCTACGCATAACTATGCAGTTATACTCGGGACAGCTGTTATTCACATATTAGTTTCGTTTAACAACTACCAAACTTGCCGCGTTTTAATTGATTCTGGCGCGCAGTCTAATTTTATAACTCTTGACTGCTTTCAACGATTAGGTCTATCTGCTAATAAGTGCCCGTACAATATTTACGGCCTAGGTGGCGAACATGTAAAGAACAATGGGATGGTGTCGTGCACCATTAAGCCGCGTCACTGCGCGACTCCCTGTTTTAATATAAATGCAGTAATATTATCTCACTTGACTTCAGACTTACCTACCGTTCAAATACCTAACAATGTGGTCACGATATGATATAAGGATCTACAGTTAGCTGATCCGTGGTTTTATAGAAAGTCGCCGATTGATATAATTGTAGCCGGTGACATTTTTCCTTATATTTATGATGGGAAAAAATTGATAATTAACCCTGACGTACCAGTCGCGTTAAGTAGCGTGTTTGGGTATGTCGTAACGGGAAGACTAGAGACGCAATCCTCTAGCAATTGCCATGTTGTAGCGTCTACAACATCGTTAGTGTCGTACACTGTCGAAGAAAATTCTTTGAATGAAACTCTCAAACTTTTTTGGGAAGTGGAAGCTTCGCCGTGCGAAGTTCCTATTAATCCGTTAGTAGAATTAGCGGAAACAATTTATACAGAAAAACATTATCGTGATGAAATCGGCCGGTACGTTGCCCCGATTTTATTGAACCCTGAGCATAAACCACTTGGTGATTCGTATGACACTGCATTAAAGCGACTCAATCAGGTCGAGCGCCGTCTCGCTCGATCTCCAGACCTTCGTAAGGCTTACGTCGACTTTATGACAGAGTATGAGTCCCTTGGACACATGGAACCATACAAAGGTACGGAACCCTCAGGTTATATTATTCCACACCACTGTGTGCTACGTCCGTCAAGTACTACGACACCCTTGCGCGTAGTTTACGATGGATCCGCCAAAACGAGCTCTGGTGCTTCACTCAATGATGCACTTTTGACCGGCAGAAAGCTACATCAGGACATACTTAAAATAATAATTAATTTTCGACTTTACGATGTCTGCTTTACGGCAGATGTGTCCAAAATGTATAGAGCCGTCATCATTGATCCAGCTGATAGGAAGTACCAGCACATACTCTGGCGTGAGAGTCCTACGGAACCAGTACGTATTTTCGAGTTAACACGAAATACCTATGGTCTTCGCAGTGCACCATTCGTCGCAGTTCGTACTTTGCACCAGTTGGCGTCGGATGAGCTAGCTCGCATTGAGCAGCTGAAAAGTACTTTGCCCCAGCTAGCCTCGGATGAGCTGGTTCACGCTGAACAGCCGAGAACCAAGGCAGCAGAGGTACTTAAGATAGGGTTCTACGTTGATGACGTATTATGGTCTTGTCAGACTCAAGAAGAACCTTGCACGTTGCAAGATGACTTAACCTCCCTACTTAAAAGTGGTGGTTTTGATTTAAGAAAGTGGGCTAGTAACTGTCCAGAGTTGCTAACGAGAATGCAATCGGACCAGGTTACTGCCATCAATTTTCAAGACGATACGTTATCGTCATCTCTCAAGGTTTTAGGTTTGACATGGTTACCCTCGTGTGACGCATTCTCTTATAATTACAATTTGACAGACACAAAACAAACTAAGCGCTCCGTTCTAAAACTGCTCGCAAGTATATTTGATCCGGTAGGTTTTATCTCGCCATGTACTTTCGTCGCAAAATGCATCATGCAAGATCTATGGAAACTCTGCCTAGGCTGGGATGATCAGTTGCCATCTGAGCTGACCTCTCACTGGAACAGGTTTGTTACCGAGTTATCGGCGTTAGGTAATTTGCGAATTGAGCGACATGTTTTAATTTCCAACTTCATTGAAGTACAGTTGATAGCTTTCTGCGATGCGTCATCGCGTGGCTATGCAGCGTGTGTCTACCTACGTAGCGTAGATAGGGATGGTCATGTTAAGGTTAGGTTGTTGACGAGTAAATCAAAAGTCGCACCTCTAAATCCAATTTTGTCAATACCTAGACTTGAACTTGAGGCAGCCGTGCTCCTCTCTAAACTTGTTAGTTTTGTCGTACAAAACTTAAATGATTTTAAAGTTTCGATCATCGCGTTGAGTGATTCAAACAACGTTTTAGCGTGGCTTCAAACGCCACCTTATAAATTAAAAACTTTTGTGGCTAACCGTGTTAGTCAGGTGACCGCCGTGGTCCCGCCTAATTGTTGGTTCCACGTGAACAGCGAGAATAACGCTGCCGATATATGCTCGCGCGGTGCGATGCCGGCTCGCTTCGTGGAAGCTGCCGCGGAGTGGGTTAACGGTCCAGTGTGGCTGTATGAAGACCAACAAAAATGGCCAATTAAAGCATTTTACGTAAAGGACGATTTTAAAATTCCTGACATAAAATCAAACTGTGATACGTTTGTTTTAAGTTCGTGTGACGATACAAATATTATTTTAAAAAATGACTTAGAAGAAACATATAATAAATTCTCATCTTTTAATAGATTGCAACGCGTTATGGCTTGGTGCCATAGGTTTATCAATAACCTAAAGCCAAACAAATCTGCGAGGTTAGATGGACCTCTTAAGTCTTCAGAGCTGAAGAAAGCTCATGATACCATTATTCAGGTGGTACAATTAAATCATTTTCATGATGAAATTGCATCATTACAAAAACAAAAATATGTAAATTCATTGCGTAAGCTGTCACCCTTTGTAGATTCTCACGAATGCCTCAGGGTGGGGGGTAGGCTCGTGCAGTCCGACCTACCTTATAACACGAAGCACCCCGTGCTTCTACCTAAATGTCACACGATCAATTTAATTATTGAATATTTCCACAGGTTATATTTACATGTAGGGCCTCGTACGTTACAAGGCATATTATGTAAAAGTTATTGGATTATAAATGCTCGTAGCATTATCCGATCGGTTCTATCTAAGTGTAAGATCTGTTTTCGATGCCAGCCAACCTCAATTCAGCCTGCGATGGGTACGTTACCCGCGCCTAGGCTAAAACGTGATAAAGTTTTCAACCACGTTGGTTGTGATTTGGGTGGGCCTTTCATAGTGAAAGAAAGTTTAAGGCGTAACGCGAAGGTTTACAAGTCGTACTTGTGCCTATTCATTTGTTTCTCAACAAAAGCAGTGCACTTAGAAGTACTTACAGATTTAAGTTGTGAATGTTTTTTAGCTGCATTCGACCGCTTTGTTGCTCGCCGTGGACTTTGCAGTTGTCTTTATTCTGATTGCGGCACCAATTTTATAGCGGCAGCTAAACATCTAAAAGAAGTTGCGAACTTCTTAAATAATAGGGAAAATCAAGACAAGATTACCAACGGACTGACGTCACGTCACGTGGCGTGGCGTAATAATCCACCAAATGCGGCAAGCATGGGGGGTCTCTGGGAGGCAGGAATAAAGTCTGCAAAACATCACCTCTACCGTGTAGTAGGTGACCGAACTCTCACTTTTGAAGAGTTAAGTACTGTTTTCAGCAGAGTTGAGGCTGTTTTAAATTCACGCCCTTTGTGCTGTTTATCAGACAATCCAAACGAGTTTGAAGTATTAACCGCAGGTCATTTCCTAATAGGTCAGAGTTTACTAGCTGTTCCGGAATATGACTTTGAGGACGTTCCTCAGAACAGATTGTCACGTTGGCAATCCATTCAGAAGGTTTCGCAGTCGTTTTGGAGGCGTTGGTCAGATGACTACCTTCACACTCTCCAGCAGAGAGCGAAGTGGTTTTCGTCTCCACCCAACTTGAATGTTGGAGACTTAGTCCTGCTGAAGTCGAATCTGACTAAACCTCTCCATTGGAACTTAGCTCGGATCGAGAAAGTACATAGTGGTGTAGACAAAGTGAATCGTGTTTTGACTCTATGAACTAAACATGGATTAATCCAGAGGCCGACGAATAAAGTCTGCCCGTTGCCCTATGCAAATTAATCACTTTACTCTAAATACTTTAGTTTAGTAAGTTTATTTTATACTGTACCGTGTACACTCTACTTAGAAAACTCTCTACAAATAGGCTTCGTAAGTTTATTTTGTTTATATATTATATAATTTTATATATTTTGCATACCCTACACTATACATTCATTTAGGGAAATCAATCATATTGATTTCGGTGGGGGGTATGTTCGGTTTCTGCTGTTAACTTGAGGGTAGTTTATAAATCTCCACTGACCGATACGACACAGCAGAGCCGCGTCGACCAGAGAAAGCTTTTGTACGCCAAGATAAACAGACGTTCTGTGTTATCAGCGATTCTTGACCGTGTCAAGCAAATAGGCATTTTACTTGGTGTGTGGGCCCTGCATCTTCTTCATCATCATCTCCTGGACTCTGTGGCGTGCCGTGCATGCCTGGACCAACCTGCTGCCCCCAGTCGAAAGGTAGGTGGAGTTAATTACCTTCTGGGAGATTGTAGAAGCCGTGTGTCCACCCACCAAACCAACTTTTCTCACATTCAAAAAACCTGCCAGTATTAATTCAAATATATAAAAAAAAGAGTCTGTTAAAACTGAACTCCTACACTGGATCGGAACATGATCCGAACTTTATTTTGATTATATTTTATAAACTAAGATTTTTTGGAAAAGACTACAGCCGGCCTAGCCAAATCGCATTCGCTTCGAAGCGATTCCATTTCTACAGTCGCAATACAATACAATAGACCACGTGACATTTCGATAACTTACGTAAATCTCATACATTGTTGGCTTTTCTACTAACGACATCGCTAATAGAATGCTACTTTGTCTACGGCCTCAGGTACTTGTACCTACTAATATTTTATTCTGTGGTTCAGGTTTAGCGCTTAACTGTGTCAGTCCCTGAGGTATGAGAAGGGGTACGGGAGGGGTGTTTTCGCTACGCCAAAATGAAGAGTGGCTTCATGTCATTACGGGGCTTAGTGCGAGAGTTTGATAGTATTCTAAACTATATGAAGTTTCGTTTCTTTCAATACATTTACTGATAGCGCCCTTAGTTTCTCCTCGTTGTCGCTAGGGGCGCTGCAAGTAAATGTATGGAAGGAAACAAAACTTCATAATAGTTTCGAAAACTATCCAAACTCGTAGTAAGCCCTCTGATAATTTGAGAGACGAAAACACCCCTCCCGTACCGCTCCCATAGCTCAGGGCAGGGACTGACACAGTATAGTGCTAGACCTGTAGTAGGGTAGGTACCTTCAGGCGCGATTGTTTTTGGTAGGTATTCCTACTTGCTATAACTAGTAGCATTTAGAAAGTAAAAAACACTGAACGAAATCCTTTATGATTTAGCAAAACATAAAGTTAAGATTGTAACATTTAATCACTATCAGTAGTGGTAGTTTTGTTTAGAGCTTTTTTGTGAAAGAGTTTTTCCAGGGAAGTGCTACCATCATACCTATTTCTGCCGCAAAACATTAGTGCGCGCATTTCTGTGTTCTGGTTTGGGAAAGGGTATGGTTGCCGGTGAAATTACAGGCATACGAGACATTTCATATTTATGTCTCAGGGTGGCGGGCGCAGTGCTGTGGCATATTATGGGGTGCGTCCTAGGTGGACGTAACCTATGAGGTAATGCATTGGTACAGGCAGAGGTTACTGCTTAACATCAAAGGGGCAACCTGCATGTTCCTTCGATCAAAGAAAAAAAAAATGCTAGTTGGCTATGAACAATCAACGCAACCTATTTTAGTGCTATGTCGCCGTTTTCAGCAGGTTTTAACAGCGCCATCTGTCGTTAACCAGTTAAACTGTTACGTTGCTAGTTTATTTAGATGGCGTTGTAATTTATCTACAAGGTTTTACTACTCAACAATAGATGGCGCATAACCAATATCCTGTTAAGGCATTTTACATTTATTGTAGTATTTGATAGAAAGATAATGAAACACTAGTGTCTTGTGTCTTGCCCAATGCTGTATACTACTATGTGGATAATGGAGTGGGCTACAATATTGTTATATTTGTGTTACCTAATTAACTTTTTCATATCTAACGAAGGATTTGGACCCACAGGGTTTTTTAAAACAGTGACGTCATCCTAACTATTATCACACATTGAAAATAACGAAACATTTAATTTATAAGCACACCTTTATTTATAAACTTAAACAGATTTAGCTGAGCTTATTGGATCTAGGCTTAATCTAGGTACAGAATTAGATGTAGATACAGGATTTTACACGACCAGCCTTCAACCGAGGCCTGGACAAGAGTCCGATCCAATCGACGCTCCGTCAGTGTTGCCGTTTTATCAATCGGGTATTTAGCTAAATTCATGAAAAAAGTTGCCAGTTTGGGGCAAAATTCAATGTCGCAATTCGGCCAGAAGTGGCTAAACTTTTTCGGTACCAAAATTCCTGATTTATATAGAACGGTTATATGTAATTAATTTGTGATGAAAATAAAGCAATATCTAAACATTTTATATCAACATTTATTTTTGTGCAGGTGACATTACCACATACTTATAAGTTTTGTAATAAAATAAGTTTAAATACAAACAAACTGTTGAGGATCAATGTCCGCTCATCTAGATAAACCTTTAAAACTTACTTTTTTGTTTTTTAACTACACTTTTTCTTCAAAGGTACGTCCATAATTAAAAGCAATCGCAAAACTTAAAATAATAATTTCTGTAGCACTGCTCGAACAAGAAGAACACTGAATGAAATGAGTGAATAGGAGTGACTGAATAGTCTTTTGTTTGTGTGAGAGGAATAAAATCCAAACTAAATTGTATGGCTGTAGAATAAAGCACATTTTGATAAAATCATTATACCATTTAAACATTACAGGGGATTCATACTTTATTGTTAAGGATTTAAATACAGAGTCAACGCGAAACATAAGTTGTCATGCTGCGCATACAAAAGTAGTTAGAAGTGGCTAGATTAATTTTGGTGGCTAAAATAGTTTTATTTGTTGCTAAGACTATAGAAAATCCGCTAGATCTAGCCACAAAGTGGCTAAAACGGCAACACTGCGCTCCGTCTGCCATCTATCCGAAGTAATCCGAACGAGAGCGGCTTTACACGAATCTCAATGACAGCGGGGTGCGTTGCCAAGTCAATACACTTATTAATTACAACATTTTAAACTATGCAGAGTTACCAATTTTAAAGATTAATTTAAAGCATAAATTTATAAAGTTATTTTCAACCTTAGTAATATAACTTGTTTTGGCTAAAACATTCCTCAAACATAGCAATGAAGTTCACAACATTGCAATGACGATCGTACCTTTCCGCTTTCGTAAAACGATGTTCAGTCGTAAATTGTAAGTAGTTTAGCAAAACAGCAAAACAAACACTAGACAACCCCTTGTTCGTCATTTAAAAATCAAGATTTAAATTAAGAACTAACTTTACAAGCTTGAAAAAATGATGATGGGCTTGGCCGCCCATTGTATCACCGTGAACTAGTTGTAAGTTAATATAAGTAGGTATGCTGTTATTTTATTTTTAAGGTGATTACAATAAAGAGTTTTCTATCTATCAATTAATTAAATATCTTACAAAAACAGTTGGTTGTTAAACAGTCATTAGCCGCCTGTCTTTGTGTTGGTCAACTTTGGTACGTATTTACAAAATCTTATACTATTAAACGAGCAATATTAATTATCAATATTATTTATTGTATTTTGTACTTAAAATTTATATTTTGTGATGACTAAATTTAAAATTTGCAATAATGGACAATTTTTGTGTCGAAAAATCGATCTAGTTAGGTCTCATCTCTCGGAAAACGTGATATTCCTCACTAGTTATTTCGCTATTCGCTAATCTGTGTCGGTCACAGAATATTGAATAGTTTGCTATTCTTCCCTGAGCGCCCGAATTTGAATTTCGAACAGGCTTATTCTGAATTCAAATAGACAAAACTGGCTGGAGAGGAACATTAAAGGGTAGCGATACACTTAGTAAACATGATATTCAATAAAAACTAGCTAAAATTAACAAACCTGTCAACTTGCTTAATTATCGGTTGGCAAAGACTTTTTAATAACTCATGACGGACTCAGCATTCCATACACTATCAACGACAAAATGTAGCGCCTTTGGATGTTCATTCAACTTCCTTCCTTACAGCCGTATCTAAGAACCTCACTTGGCTACTTGTTGTCTCTCTTACTCCTAGTTCATGTGTACAGGAGAGAGACGACAATAGGTATTTATTAAATATGCATTTTCTCCAACCAGCACTGACCTCAGAGTAAATAGACTTCGGGTCAGCGCTCAAACAGTGTCCGAAATAAAAGAGAAACAAAACGCATAAAAATATACAATTCTATTCAGTTTTATCCGTCCATTGCTGCTTGATTATTGAGCACATTTGAAGGACCAGAGTGTGAACCGGCAGTGTATCGAACTTAGGTATTTGTCATCTTTCGAATTTTCAAAGGTGCCATATTTTTGTGTTGATATTGAATGCTAAGTCCATCATAAAGTTATAAGAAAGACTTTGGCCAACAATAATAAGACAAGTCGACAGGTTCTTATAGTACCTTATCATACCTATTTCTGCCGCAAAGCAGTAGTGCTCGCATTGCTGTGTTCCGGTTTGAAGGGTAAGGGTGCCGGTGAAATTACAGGCACATGAGACTTTTCATCTATGTCTCAGGGTGGCGGGCGAAGTGCAATGCCATTTAGGGTGCGTCCTAGGTGGACGTGACCTAAGAGGTAATACACTGTTCATAGGCAGAGGTTACCGCTTAACATCAGGTGGGCCTCTTGCTTGTTCCGTCATTCAAGTAGTATAAAAAATAAATAAAAAAAAACTCTTAAAGTACGCTACTAGATGTCGCGTTATTGGTTCTTGTAAATGATTATAATAGGTACCTACGTATGTTTCTAGAATACGACAGCATGTCTACAGATATCTAACAACGCCTCGTGTCTTACTAACAACATAGGGGATACCTAACATTACAGTGTGCTTACAGTCAGGAGTTCCTTACAAGCTTCGACCGTCATATGACGACCGTAATACAGCGGAGATGTGCATCACGTACATTATCTGTGTGTTCTTAGATTGATGATAGCGGGCGCCGCTATATAGCGGCCGTTATATGGCGGACAACTGATCTTACGAACCATGAATTAGTAAAATGTACTAGTAATTGACAAAATAATTTGGATCAGTCCAGATACCTTTAGATCGTTAGCAGCGGTCTCCAGGTAGCACAACTTTTTCATATGTTTTTTTTTTTAATTTTTGTAGCTACCTACTTGTACTAATAATAAGATATTCTGTTTGTATTATGGATGTGTGATGAAAGTTCCTATGTTACTCAATCATCTAGAAGATCTTTCTATGTTACTCAATCATCTAGAATATCTTTATGTGTTACTCAATCATCTAGAAGATCTTTCTATGTTACTCAATCATCTAGAATATCTTTCTATGTTACTCAATCATCTAGAAGATCTTTCTATGTTACTCAATCATCTAGAATATCTTTATGTGTTACTCAATCATCTAGAAGATCTTTCTATGTTACTCAATCATCTAGAATATCTTTCTATGTTACTCAATCATCTAGAAGATCTTTCTATGTTACTCAATCATCTAGAAGATCTTTCTATGTTACTCAATCATCTAGAATATCTTTCTATGTTACTCAATCATCTAGAATATCTATATATGTGACTCAATCATCTAGAATATCTTTCTATGTTAATCATCTAGAATATCTTTCTATGTTACTCAATCATCTAGAATATCTTTCTATGTTACTCAATCATCTAGAATATCTTTCTATGTTACTCAATCATCTAGAATATCTTTCTATGTTACTCAATCATCTAGAATATCTTTCTATGTTACTCAATCATCTAGAATATCTTTCTATGTTACTCAATCATCTAGAAGATCTTTCTATGTTACTCAATCATCTAGAATATCTTTCTATGATACTCAATCATCTAAAAGATCTTTCTATGTTACTCAATCATCTAGAATATCTTTCTATGTTAATTAATCATCTAGAAGATTTTTCTATGTTACGCAATCATCTAGAAGATCTTTCTATGTTACTCAATCATCTAGAAGATCTTTCTATGTTACTCAATCATTTGGAAGATCTTTCTATGTTACTCAATCATCTAGAAGATCTTTCTATGTTACTCAATCATCTGGAAGATCTTTCTATGTTACTCAATCATCTGGAAGATCTTTCTATGTTACTCAATCATCTAGAATATCTTTCTATGTTACTCAATCATCTAGAATATCTTTCTATGTTACTCAATCATCTAGAAGATCTATGTATTATCTATGTATATTTACAACATGTATTTTATCTATGGGTATTTTCTATGTATAATACAAAAAAAAAACTATGTATTATATTGTATTAAGTATATCAGTTATCTAGTACCCATAACACAAGCTCTGCTTAGCTTGGGGCTAGATAATGTTGTGTGAACTTTCCAGCATTATTAATTTATTTATTTATTTATCTCTCTATGTTACTTAATCATCAGTTCATAGCGGCTGAACCGATTTCGATGAAATTCACACCATAGATACACACTAGGATAGGGACATTTACCGCGCGACCAACCGTGCGAGGCCACGCGCGGACACTAGTATGTTATAACTATGGCTGTTTGTATCATTTAAGGTGACGCCACACGATGAGCGAATACATAAACCAAAATGCTAGAATAAGTATTATTTCCATATTAAAAGTCCACTGCTGGACATAGTCCTTCCTCACAGAATGTCATGTCGATAGTCTAGAGCCACCTCCATCCACCGACTTCCTGCGACCTATATCTATTGATAATAAATATGTAAGATCAATGTGCGATGTACTACAGCTGCGTGTGACGTCACCGTTATAGCTGACACGCTGCGCAGTGAGCACACGCGCTGTTAGCTCGATTACATCTCGCAGATGAACGCGTACTTGTCGGAACCAGACAGGTTGACGAGTCTGCCGTCTCTGTGCATGAGCCCGTAGGGGTAGCTGTCCTCGACTGATGGCTCATCCGGGTACCAGTGCGCGCGTCCGGCCTGCGCGAGGGTCTGACCTGCAAGGAGACGACACAGTGAACACAAGCACTCTACCACTAGTACATACATACATACATACATACATACATACATACATACATACATACATACATACATACATACATACATACATACATACATACATACATACATACATACATACATACATACATACATACATACATACATACATACATACATACATACATACATACATACATACATACATAGTCACACGCCTTTTTACCCGAAGGGGTAGGCAGAGCCTCAATGGGCCTCTTTTCATTTTGAATGGTGACGTGACGAGTGGTGAGCTCATCACCGCGATTGTTTCCCACGACTGACTCGGCTAACGCTTTCCTCCAGTAATAACCCATTCCATAAGCTAGCAGCCAGGACAAATCTTATAACGAATCTCAACAAGTCCGGTTATTCCCGTAGTCAGCTTTTACTACACATCCACGGGAGGAGACGGATGGGTCTATTCTTAGGCCGGACACACCATGGTTAGCAGTAGTAGAGCTTTTTTTTAAAGAAATCGTACGAGGAGTTATTACCACCGTAAGTAAATCTGCCACAAAGCAGTAGTGCTCGCATTGTTACTTTCCAGTTTTAAGGGTATGAGTGCCGGTGAAATTACACCGTAGTTAGTTTTGTCTCTGGGTGGCGGGCGCAGTGCAATGCCACTTAGGGCACATCCTAGGTGATGTGACCTATGTGGTAATGGATAGTTAAGGTGGTTGCTTTTCCATACTAATGTTATTTACCAAATATGGGCAACCAGAGTATAATTTTACACTAAAATTGACTTTTGTTGGCTTTTTCAGTGGTCCTTATTTGCGGCAAATCTTATTTGGTTGAAGAAAACACAGAATTAATAGCAAAAATGACATCGAAATGTCTTGTATGGACTAAAATTTTATAGTTATTGACTACCTTAAGGGCAGAGGTTACCGCTTAACATCAGGTGGGCAACCTCCTTGTTCCATCATACCCGCAGTTAAAATAATAAACATTAAAAAAAACAATGCGACGAGAGCCCCCGGCATAGTGCACACCCACCGAGTCACGGGTTCGAGTGCCTGTGGTGGCCGTGCCTACATTAATATCTTACTACTGTGACGAAGGACATCTTAAAGATATACTAGCAGCCCGCTCCCGACTTCGTTCACGTGGTCCCGGTGCAACGCCACCCAAACACAGACAAAACATTTCATCAAAATCGGTCCAGCCGTTTAGGAGAAATTCAGTGACATACACACGTACAAATAATTATATCAAGACCCCTGTGGCGCAGTGGGCGAAGGTTCGCCTGCGACGAAGGAGGTTGCGGGTTCGATTCCCGCCTCGGAACAAATATTTGTACGATCTGCAGATATAGTGTTCTGGTTATTTTCTTTGTATTATAAAAAATATCTATCTATGTAATGTATCGAATAAAGTATATCAGTTATCTAGTACCAGTAACACAAGCTCTGCTTAGCTTGGGGCGTTGCGTGAACTGTCGAGCTTTATTTATTTACGCCCTAGTATTAAATAGTTTTTTTTTTTATTATGCATAGAAAATACACAGAACACCCTATACAAATACCTGCATATCTAACAAATATTTGTTCCGAGGCGGGAATCGAACCCGCGACCTCCTGCGTCGCAGGCGAACCTTCACCCGCCGCGCCACAGAGGTCGACAGACTATGGATATGCCAGATTATATATATAGGTAATAGTTGCAGCATATAGGTAGCTCTACTGAGCTTCAGGTAAATTATAAGCACAGATTATATAATAGTCACTACATTAATATAAGTCCCATTACATGACTTGGTGAGAAAGGGCCAATGTATGAAAAATCTACCTAGGATAAGCTAACAGGCACTTTGCAGCGCTCGGTGAGAGAGGCCCCGCACACAACTCACCATCGACAGTCCGCCATACACCGTCCTGCAGGTAGATGCCGACATACACCGCCCGTCTGTCGCTGGCGTCGTGTATCGCTGCATGATATCGCTGATACAGCTCCACGAGGACCCTCTCCTCGTCCTCACTGTTGGGGACGGCGAGTCGCGCGCCCTCCGTCACACAGGTTCTGTTCGCGTCTTCCCACCTCACTGCCTGCGTGTGGAACTTGTAGCAGTGCTGTGTGCGGTCGGAGAACTCGTATCCTGCGCACGAGAGTATTGGTTTACTGACAGCACGGACACGCTAACAACTCAATTTTGACAGTAGCGATTATATGCTATTTTGTAAACAAATAAAAATTTTATGACACTAAAACTAACACACAACCAATTTAATCTATTTGCGAAAGAAAGTATGTTCTACAGGATCTGTTATCTATTTTAACTTAAATTTATTGCTATATTGAACCTGTCAAAAAGGTATTGCTCGCGTGTCCATAGTGTAGGTAATTAGAACATCCTGTCGACAGGCAGCAGTATAGTAATGGAGATCCATTTATTGTACAGTCAGCGACGTGCAATAAGGTGTTGACCTCCGTGGCGCGGCGGTAAAGTAGCCAGCAAGGACGCGAGAGGTGCGGGTTCGATTCCTACAGCGAGACAAAACTTTGCATTTTCTACAAATACTTGTTCGTGGTCTGTGTGTAGTGGTGACATAGTACTCGTAGTTCCTGATACACATGACATAGAGAATATTATGACCATTTTCACCAACCCGTACATATATTTTGCGGGACACTGTATACGTTTGTCATATGGACAGGTTTCTCTGAAAACTATATTTGACATGAGTTAAGTATCTCGTTAGCGTTAGGGGCCCCTAGTCGGTCGGTGAAAGTGAGCTTTAGTACTGGATCGGCACTAAGTGATGGTTTGGTTGTTGGTTCTCGAGTGGCGACCACACACCTGACGACGCCGAAGAGGAATGCGCCCCCCAACCCTCTCGATGGAGCAAAGACATTATAGAGGTCGCAGGAAGGCGGTGGATGGAGGCGGCTCAAGAGCATTAATTGTGGCATTCTACGGGAGAAGCCTATATAAGAATGATGATGATGTGGATGATCGTTGGGTGATGAACAGTTTATCATCAACCCCGTGACCTAGGTATGCAGTAACTATTCATTAATCTGCGCCCCGTGTCCTTGGACCGTGCGGTGCAACCACACGCCGTGACCTAGGTATGCAGTAACTATTCATTAATCTGCGCCCCGTATCCTTGGACCGCGTGACCTAGGTATGCAGTAACTATTCATTAATCTGTGCTCCGTGTCCTTTGACCACGCAACGCGACCGCACGCCGTGACCTAGGTATGCGGTAATTATTCAATAATCTGTGCTCCGTGTCCTTGGACCACGCAACGCGACTGCACGCCGTGACCTAGGTATGCAGTAACTATTCATTAATCTGTGCTCCGTGTCCTTGGATCACGCAACGCGACCGCACGCCGTGACCTAGGTATGCAGTATTTATTCATTAATCTGCGCCCCGTGTCCTCGGACCGCGAGACCTAGGTATGCAGTAACTATTCATTAATCTGCGTTCCGTGTCCTTGGACCGCGCGGCGCGACCATACGCCGTGACCTAGGTATGCAGTAACTATTCATTAATCTGCGCTCCGTGTCCTTGGACCGCGCGGTGCGACCGCACGCCGTGACCTAGGTATGCAGTAACTATTCATTAATCTGTGCTCCGTGTCCTTGGATCACGCAACGCGACCGCACGCCGTGACCTAGGTATGCAGTATTTATTCATTAATCTGCGCCCCGTGTCCTCGGACCGCGAGACCTAGGTATGCAGTAACTATTCATTAATCTGCGTTCCGTGTCCTTGGACCGCGCGGCGCGACCATACGCCGTGACCTAGGTATGCAGTAACTATTCATTAATCTGCGCTCCGTGTCCTTGGACCGCGCGGTGCGACCGCACGCCGTGACCTAGGTATATAGTAACTATTCATTAATCTGCGCTCCGTGTCCTTGGACCGCGCGGTGCGACCACACGCCGTGACCTAGGTATGCAGTAACTATTCATTAATCTGTGCTCCGTGTCCTTGGACCGCGCGGTGCGACTACACGCCGTGACCTATGTATGCAGTAACTATTAATTAATCTGCGCTCCGTGTCCTTGGACCGCGCGGTGCGACCACACGCCGTGACCTAGGTATATAGTAACTTTTCATTAATCTGTGCTCCGTGTCCTTGGACCGCGCGGTGCGACTACACGCCGTGACCTAGGTATGCAGTAACTATTCATTAATCTGCGCTCCGTGTCCTTGGACCGCGCGGTGCGACCACACGCCGTGACCTAGGTATGCAGTAACTATTCATTAATCTGTGCTCCGTGTCCTTGGACCGCGCGGTGCGACTACACGCCGTGACCTAGGTATGCAGTAACTATTCATTAATCTGCGCTCCGTGTCCTTGGACCGCGCGGTGCGACCACACGCCGTGACCTAGGTATGCAGTAACTATTCATTAATCTGTGCTCCGTGTCCTTGGACCGCGCGGTGCGACTACACGCCGTGACCTAGGTATGCAGTAACTATTCATTAATCTGTGCTCCGTGTCCTTGGACCGCGCGGTGCGACTACACGCCGTGACCTAGGTATGCAGTAACTATTCATTAATCTGCGCTCCGTGTCCTTGGACCGCGCGGTGCGAGCACACGCCGTGACCTAGGTATATAGTAACTTTTCATTAATCTGCGCCCTGTGTCCTTGGACCGCGTGGTACAGAATGACTATGCTCCATGTTGTCTCGTCCTCGATGATGAGGTACAGACTCTGAAGGGCGGCCCTTTGTACCAGCCAAGAGCGAGACGCACCGCACACGGAGGGTTCCGCACCATCGTACAGCATTTAGCACTATGTTCTTTTTAGGGTTCCGCACACAAAGGGTAAAACGGGACCCTATTACTAAGGCTCCGCTGTCCGTCCGTATGTCCGTCTCTCACCAGTTTGTATCTCATGAACCGTGATAGTTAGACCGTTGAAATTTTCACAGATAATGTATTTCTGTTGCCGCTATAACAGCAAGTACTAAAAAACAGGATTAAATAAATATTTTAGGGGCTCCCATACAACAAACTACTTGGCGTTTTTATAGATAATGTTACGGAACTCTTCGCGTGCGAGTCTGACTCGCACTTCGATGGTTTTTTTATTATTAGGACACCCTTAAATTATTTATTTTATTTTACTTTTATTATTGGCTGTTTTAGAGACTAGTGTTTCTAACTTTTTGAATATTTGAAGTACTTTAATCTAACGGCTCAAGAGACACAGCGATGTTAAGGTCGTCAAAAAAACTGACTTTAACGCCCTCTCTAGACTTTCTTTAACGCCCTCTCTAGACTTTCTTTTCCTATAATTTTGAAAAAAGAAACAGTCTTATTCTACATAATCATGGACCTTATAACATCTACGAAAGATGATTTAAGCAGCGTCAGTTAGCCATGTGCGTTCCTGACTAAATAGGCCTATCCGGGAGCGGCAGCCACGGCCGCACTTTTGACATGCGCGCGCTTAATAAAACGCCCTAAAAAATAATTCGCTGCATTTCACGCCCCCTCTTTGACATTACCCTTTGATTTAAATTTAATTTAATTTATATTTCTTTTTTTTTTACATTTATTTACAGAAAGAATAATACAAGGTATGTACAAAATACATATGAAACAGTTGTGCTACCTGAAGACCCGCTACAAGCGATCTAAAGGTAGCTCAACTGATCCAAATCACTACCAGACGGAAACGTCCCTAAGATGCTGGCTGCATTGCCACGCTGAATGGCAATACTAATGCGTTGAGCCAGATAAGAGCCAGCTCTCGGGTCACGCGTCGCTTCGACCAGATGCCCTGAAAGAATTCTGAAAACGCGATGGGCCCCGGGACCCCACGGACCCAGAGTCTCGACCCCGAAAGGCTCAAATAAGTAAGCTCTGTCGAGTCTGTATTTATATTTCTTGTTGTTATAGCGGCAATGGAGATTCATAGTCTGTGTATATTTACGCGGTCTACCTGTTACGCCTCATAAGACACAGCGCGCTGACGGACGGACCGCGGAGGGTTAGTAATAGCACAGAGTAAGGAATAATACTAACGTAATAGGGTACCGTTGTCACACTTTGGGACCCTAAAAAGATATTACTCGTATAACGGCCGGTTTCAAAAGAAGGCTAGTATAGGGAAGAAAACGGAGTGGAAAATGGGGGGGGGGGGTGGAGAGGCAGAGAAGGGAAAAGGGCAACAGGAGGGAAAGGAGTGGGGTTGGAGGTTTAGCATAGCCACTTTAAAGCTCGATCTAAAACATCGTTTAGAAATGAGATCCCCCACAAAAACATTTTCAATGTTAAAACGATGCCGATGTTGTCTGATGCCTACCGCAACAGTTCTGATAATTATGTTCTAATTATTTCATCTGTGGTTGTACCACGTCGGGCATTCTCAAAGATCCTTCCATATTTAAACATCTTGAATGAACAAAACCATATCACTTCTTAAAACATGGCTATGAAAAGGAAGCATTTCATTAAAAAAAAAATATCATCACAGACATGCTGCGTGATAGCAAAGTACAAATAGTAGATTATGCACTAAGGGAATAATGGAGTGTCTTACGTCGCGGGCGGCATAAGACGAAGACAGGCTTTATTCCAGAGGAGCATACTCTACTTATATAGAGTCCTGAGTGAAGCGAGGGGTCAAGCTGCCCAAGACGAAGACAGGCTTTATTCCAGAGGAGCATACTCTACTTATATAGAGTCCTGAGTGAAGCGAGGGGTCAAGCTGCCCAAGACGAAGACAGGCTTTATTCCAGAGGAGCATACTCTACTTATATAGAGTCCTGAGTGAAGCGAGGGGTTCAAGCTGCCCAAGACGAAGACAGGCTTTATTCCAGAGGAGCATACTCTACTTATATAGAGTCCTGAGTGAAGCGAGGGGTTCAAGCTGCCCAAGACGGAGACAGGCTTTATTCCAGAGGAGCATACTAGCATACTTGTCACAACTTCTGCAAGACAATAAAAAATCACTGAAAAGGTACAGCAAAAACACCGTCTTTTGTTTCATATTCTGTGTAGTACTCTTGGTCTGTGTTCTCTGTAAACATACCTTTTTCATTTTGTCGTTGGCCAGTTCGATTTTCGAACACACCTCTTTACAATGCCATATGGGCATTTTTTTACTCAGTGTTTTCCACAAGTTTCCACACGAATTTGAGGTTCCAAATTCAAATCACTTTATTTCGTAGGGAGTTTCGTACAACATTATATACCTAGAGAGATAAAGCTTTACTTTACGTAGAGGTTGCATGATATGTATTTGGACATTGTCGAGCAGGTGGTGTGAAGAGTTTATAATAATAATACCGACTCTTCGACAGTTTGTTGTATAGATAGAAGATTCAGTACAAACATTTTGATGAATTCGTAGGTAGTTGTAGGTAGTACAACAACCTGGTGATGTTTTACCTGATATGATTATGATGGAGAGAAGGCAGGGAGGTATTTGCCCAGCAGCGGGACACCGCGGGCTCTTAATTAATAGAATAATAACTTACCTGATACGTTGCCGGGTGTGAGGGAGCCGCCGCAGATCGCTGTGGAATAAAAACAGCTTATACATTGTAATATTGAATAAGATCGAGTCAGTCGTTCATAGTATCACCGGACATACGGAGCGACACGATGGATAACTAGCTGCGCCCCGCGGTGTTACCCGCATAAGTCTCGAACCCGTGGGAATATCGGGATAAAAATAGCCAAACATCTAAATCCATCCGTATATAATATACACATACATAACATCATACATGTCAAAGTTACGATGTTCGATGCTCCTAGTAGTTATGAATGCATAGTCAGTCATGACGCATGCGCAAGTGTGCGCGGAGAGCGCCTCACACAGAACAGATACTCACAGACGCATCTCGGCACGCTCCCCGTCCACACGCCGTGGGAGCAGCTGAACTCTCTCGAGGTAGATCCTTGCGCGGCGTATCCTCGCTCACAGGTTATGTTTGAGAGCGAGACGCGCTCGTAGACCTGCCCGGGCTCCGCCCCCGCAATGTCGGTGGCGTATGCGCCATGTTCGGGGTACGGCGGTAGAATACATGAGACGGATTCTGGTCTAGAAATAAGTAGGTACAGTATATTAGAATTCTAAGAAAAGTTAAATTATTTTAATTACTCGTAGATGATAGACTTACCTATTGGTGGGGATCTCTCCACACAGTGGAGCTGCTTCGTCAGAGTTATCTGCACAGTCCCGCACCTGCATATTACTTTTATTAAATATTTATTTTGCTTAATATACTCTTATAAGTAATAAGGAAAGAGGGCAGGTTAAAAGATCCGTACCTCAGAAAAAAAACAAGGCTTACAATTTTCAAGAGATCAATGGTTTATATTTTGTCAGCGACCTTAAACTTAGGCGTTCTTAAACTTATTTTGTATACTGCCTATTTTGAGAATAAATTATTTTTTAGCGCCCCCATTTTTTCACTTACTTAAAAACCACTATAACTTCAAATTAAATTAATTATTGTGAGCTATATTAGCGGAGATTAAACATGCACAAATCGGGTTATTTAACAAAAACATGTTAAAACATGATTGCCCGCGGTCTATTATCTATGAAAATGGCCTATCTAGGAATACTAATAACTATTAAAATGCGAAAGTGTGTCTGATTTGACGCCCCCATTTTTATTCTGGGTCTCTTACCGTGGGCCTTATCGCCCTCTTTGGGAACCCCTGACTTATAAGAAGCTCATTAAACATAGAGAAATAAAAAAAGTGGAATAAAATATGCAAGAAAAGAATACCGATTTAAGACTATACAAGAAGCCAAAAAACGAAAGAAATACTACAAGGAAACATAAATAGATCCTACCTAAGCGAGACACAAATACTACAAGGAAACATAAATAGATCCTACCTAAGCGAGACACAAATACTACAAGGAAACATAAATAGATCCTACCTAAGCGAGACACAAAATGTGGAGTTATATTACCATAAAATCAAAACAGGAATTTTAGACGGCCTAAACCAAATGCAAAAGTATATTTGCGTAAATAATAAGTTCAGGAATAGTTTTCGAAATACTACCTAACAGATACTATAATACGACGAAACTACGAGAGAACTATAATGGTTCCGTCACCCTATATAACAAGGTGTCGCTGACGTACCCCGTTGCACTTGGCACCTCGGTCGACGCACGCGCCGTACGCGCACCGGAACAGGTACTCCGCGCAGGTCTGCGTGGAGCACGCGTCCTCCGTCTCGTCGGAGCCATCCGCGCAGTCTCTGGCGCCGTCGCAGTAGCGTGTCGCTGTTATAGAACTACCATCTTCACAGCGGCTGCAGGAAGTTATTAAACTAATAAGCGCCTGACTGTAAATCTAGCCTCTCTACAAATGAAATAACCAGGTAAGTGCCAACAACACTACCACCTCTGCTTATAATAAGGATAGTATGGCGACTGTGTCTTGCGACTGTACCTCCCTACTTAGGTTTATGTTTTTAGAACCAACCAAACAAATGGTTTACAGTTATTTAATAACCTGTACCTACATAAAGTGGTGCTCTGTACCTAAAGTGTTATCTATCTATCTACACAGACAGCTGGACACAGTTTTAAGGTATTAATAGACTAGACAAGCGCAGCTCCTCTTGAACAAGGGTTCCGAAGTTTACTGAAGTCGTCATTAATATCAATCAAATTAATAATTTAATGTCGCCTCTAGTAGATTAGAACTCCTTATTTATTCCTTATTTATTCATTACTTACATACTCTTTGTACGGGACTCGCTTTGTTTTCGCTGTGGATGTGGTTTTTTGCATTTTTATTATTTGCACATGAGTGGCGTGAGCGCATAGCTCAGCACTTTAGCCATAGCTTTCAACATAGTACTGTGAACTACTACTAAGGCGCATCTGTACTAATTTCTCCGTTGATTAATATACCTACACGTAACATCAACATGAAGATATATTATTTCACGCACCCAACAATTCATACAGAAGAGCCCACATTACGCGGCGGCCTTGCCTTTTGTATTATCCTGTCCATCCAAAGGTTGTCTGGAAGAGATCGCTTTTAGCGATAAGACCGCCCATTGTACATTACTGTTATTGTTTTGGTTATTTTATCTTTTTTATTTTTTATATTTGGTGTGCAATAAAGTGTTAATCTATCTATCTATCTATCTTGCCTGACATGGCGCTCCTGCCAAGATCAAACTACTTCATTCATGCCCAAACAATACATAAATCAACTAAAAACAAGTGAAAATGTCAACTGGCCAGTTAGCAAAAGCGCAGGAGTACCTGCGGCTGCTGAGATTCGTGTGGCAGAATCCAGACAGATAGACAGAATATGAACGGACAGACGGATGGCGTAGGTTTTGTAATAGCATGTCATTTGACATACTATGGATGCGAAACCCTAAAAATAACGTTTATGGTGCAATTAATGTCATGACTAGTGCCCGTTCTGGCACAATAAATGTTATCAAAAGGTTTCCATTACGATTCGATCAAGAACTGCTTGATGAATTGTTCATGTTTCGACAGCTTCGTGAAGCTGGTGTAGGCGGCAGTGGTGCAGGCGTCGTCACTGGCCGGCGCGGTCGACACGACGCCGCGCAGGTAGTGTCGCTCCACGCCCATCGGCGATGAGGAATATACGAGTCCGCCTCCACTGTCGCCTTTACAGAGCGCTGTGTTAGCTGAGGAACAAAAAAATAAATATTGTGTTAAATTTCTAGTTTTACTAATGCCGTGGTGTGTCCGGCTTGAGAAAAGAACTAAGGTTCCCAACCATTCCCACATTCCATTTCATTCTGGGGTTCTAACCAGATGCTTTATTTGGTTTTTACGATATCGTAGACGTACGCGTCTCCTCCAGTGGAGCGCAGGCACGCTTGTGACGCGCGGGGTGAATGGACGTGACAAGAGGCGGACCGCCTCTCTGGAATGGTGGTCGAGTGAGATTTGAGGAGCCAAGGGACCTGTCCTCCCCCAACCAGTGTCCTTGGGGACAGCCACTAGTTACATAATCAGCAACCAATCGATCTACATTTTCCAAGGTTTATCTTACGTTGTTGAGTGCCGGCGCAGATCTTATCGCTGGTGATGTACTCGCGGAATGCAGGCGGAGAGTTGTTTATACAAGTGCGTATGTCCACGTAAGGCAGGTCCACTACTTGCAGCACTGACGATGGCTTGCCGTTTGCAGCCGTCAGTCCCCAGCCGGCTACCTGCAGCAAACAATGAGCTCAGAAATGGTGCTTACAATTTAACAAGGAAATTAAATAAATAATTGAATGGTTGGTAGAGTGATTGAAAATCTGGAGAATTTGCCAGCTGAGATGTGAGAGGTGAGGATAAGGTTTCGTTTGCGGTACAAATTTTGGAATGTACGTAATAGTTTTGTTTCATCTAGACACTATCCTATATTCACAAATAATGCTTCAGAATAATTCAGGATATACATAAAAAAGATAAGGTTTACCCTCATAAGGAGGGCCTGGATTTAGGATACCTAGTGTGCAAGTGTCCTGCAAGTTTCATCCATGTATAGTAAATGACTTACCTTTCCCTGATTCCCAGGATACAGCTGCTGTACCTCGAACTGAAAGTCGAAGTTGAGGCACACCGGCCGGACGTAGGTGTTGAACTGGAAGTCGCGCGTGGCGACCAGCACGGCTATGTCGTCTTGATCATGCGCGTCGGCACCTTGGTACCGCGCGGGGACATGTATCAATTTCACCTGAAAAAAATAACAATTATTGAACGAGCGAAACGAGTTCACTGAATCAACTTGAACGAATCGGCTTTTTATGTATGTAAGTACGTTTTGCGTGTTGGTCCAAGGATAAACGAACCCTTAAGGTTCGAGCACATTATGCCGGGCCGCAGCGGAGTGGAGCGGGCCGCAGCGCAGCGTTAAATGCTTACCTAGCATATTAGTGACTGGCCGGGTCGCAGTGCATTGACGGATTTTGAGTACAGTGTACTGCCAGTTTTTTTTTTTTTTTTTTATACTACTTGGTTGACGGGACAAGAAAGAGGCCCACCTGCGTGCAACTGTACGTTATGGCATAATCCAATCTGCTTGCTATAGCTCACTGTTGACGGGGCGCAGCGGGGCGGGGCGGGCCGCATCGCACGGTCAAAAATCCACCTCGCAATAATATATACCTATGATATACCTTCGCCGGTGTTGATGTCACTTATCGCGAACTGTGAGAAAGAGAAGCTAGAACTCGTAATCTGCACCGACATCAACGCGCACCACACCCTGTGGGGCAGCGACAAGTCTAATGCCCGAGGAGAGAAACTGGTAAATTACTTGTTTACCACTAATCTTACTTTACTTAACAAGGGCTCGGAGCCGACATTTGTCTGCTCCCGAGCCCAATCTATAATTGATCTTACACTTTCGACAGACGAGGTGACGCGATCCATCACAGACTGGCGTGTCTCCGACGAGGCTCGTGCTCGGACCACAGGTGGATACGCTTCAACCTCAACATGACCCTACCAATACCACAACCTAGGCGAGCTCCGCGTAAGACAGATAGGTCTAAATTTGTGAAAATAGTCCGTTCAGCTCTTGAAACCCCGTCTGCGCCTCTAAACAACGTAAAAGTCGAGGACGTCGAAAAATACGTTAATAAACTCACTTGTATTCTAACCAACAGCTACGAACAGTCCTTCCCTCTCGTATCGCCCAAAGTTGGGCCTAAACGACACTGTTGGGGCCCTGAACTGCAGCGACTACGTCGCAAAGTAAGGAAACTGTTCAACCGAGCAATAAACACCCGGAAACTCAAGGATTGGGAAAACTACCAAACCACAAAAAACAACTACAAGAAGCGGTTACGGCTCAGGAAACTGGAATGTTGGAGTAGTCAAGATTGGACCGAAGCCCAAAACCTAATCAATCGTGAAAAGGTACTATGGGCCATAAACAACTTCCTTCCCTTCAAATCAGCAGGGCTTGACGGGATATTTCCGGGCCTGTTAAGATGGGGTGGCGATGTACTAGCTGACTATCTAGTAAACATCTTTAGAGCCCGTGTCGCCCATGGTTATATACCTCGGAGGGCAGTGAAGGTAGTATTCATACCGAAACCAGGCAGGAGCGACTACATTTTGGCGAAATGATTCCGAAAACGGAACTCATCATGTTTACACACAAGAGAAACCTAGGGAATCTGAGACTCCCGAAGCTTTTCAACACTGAAATTAAATTAACTAACGAAGTCAAGTATCTAGGGGTCATACTGGATAACAAGCTGCTTTGGAATAAGCATCTTGACTATAAACTATTATTATTATTATTATTATTTATTATTAAACTACAACAAGCATGTGCAACTTTCTTTCAATGTAGCAGAATGCTCGGTAAAACTTGGGGGCTTTCTCCAAAAATAACACTGTGGCTATACACCGCCATAATAAGGCCAGCGCTTACATACGGAGCAATTGTATGGTGGACCAGAACTGAACTCAATACCGTAACCACTAAACTACAGCGATTCCAGAGACTCGCATGCTCTGCAATAACGGGCTGCATGACATCAACACCAACAGCTGCCCTTGAGATCACTCTGGGCTTACCTCCGCTCGACTGCTTCATACAACAGGAAGCGACAATGGCCGCTATTAGGCTAAAACACCTGGGTCTGTGGGAAAACACTAAGAGCTTGCATGCATTTAGTAGTAGTAGAGCTTTTTTGTGAAAGAGTTCGTCCGGGGAAGTACTACCACCATACCTATTTCTGCCGCAAAGCAGTAGTGCTCGCATTGCTGTGTTCCGGTTTGAAGGGTAAGGGTGCCGGTGAAATTACAGGCACATGAGACTTTCCATCTTTATGTCTCAGGGTGGCGGGCGCAGTGCAATGCCACATAGGGTGCGTCCTAGGTGGACGTGACCTATGAGGTAATGCACTGTCTATAGGCAGAGGTTACCGCTTAACATCAGGTGGGCCATCTGCTTGTTCCGTCATTAAAGTAGTAATAAAAAATAAAAAAAAAAAAAAAAAAAAAAATGCATCCATCCTGGATCGAGCGGTAACCTACGAACCACTACTAGCCGCACCGTGTGATAAAATCCCTAAATAATACATATTCCAAAAACACTACCACATACAACTATGTGAGGACCAAAGAGATCAATCAGGAAACGGCGAGGTCCGGGTCTACACTGATGGCTCTAAAAATAAACAGGGAACACGCGCTGGTATACACTCGCTGGATCTCAAGATTAACATATCAATGACACTAGGCATACACAGTTCCATTTTTCAATGTGAATGCGTGGCCATCACTGAAGCCGCTACCGCAATAATCAGGAGAGGGATCACAGACTACAACATAATGATTCTCTCCGAAAGCTAAGCAATACTCAGAGCTCTGGAGAGCCACAGCTGCAGCTCCAAGCTCGTTTACGAATGTCACCTAGACCTGGAGAGAATCGCCTTGGGAAACAAGGTGACTCTACAATGGATAAAGGGGCATAGTGGATCACTGGGTAACGACGCCGCAAATGAGCTAGCTAGAAGAGGGTCAGGAACAAACACAGAGAGCCCATCTCAATTCCTCCCTCTGCCCTTCTCTCAGCTACGCACATGGATGCGGCTCCGCACCATTAACCAACACAATGAACGCTGAGCACGGATTACGGACTGCAGACAGTCAAGAGCAGCCCTACCGGCTGCCTTACAACGACTGACACGTCGCCTGCTCAACCTTCCAAGAAAAGACCTTCGCACCATCGTGGCGACACTCACAGGACACTGTCTCCTAAACAAACACCTCTTCAACATCGGAGCCACAGACAGCCCACTCTGCAGATGGTTTCTGACCGAAGAAGAATTGGCTGCCCACGTAGTCCTGGAATGTGTGGGAGTAGCAGCTCAATGTAAACAAATCCTCAACAACCCGAGGTCACTCCGCCAAGCCTGCGAAGACCCCAGGAAACTTCTGTGCTTGTGGACGGAGTTAAGCTGGCTGACTACCTAGTCAGACAACTCTCACGCATAATGATCATAACAGAATTGATCATAAGCTTCTTCTATCTAAGCTACAACTCATTGGCATAAGAGGAGACCTGTATAGATGGTTTTCTTCATATTAACATGTTAACATGTCTATTAACTTCGTTAACAGAACCCAAGCAGTGGTAATAAGTAACTTTATTTCTGGGTGGGTACGCATACCTAGTGGGGTTCCTCAAGGCGCCTCAAGGGTCCAAGGGACCTTTGCTGTTTCTGGTATTCTTAAATGACATCTCGGAGTGTTTTTGTAGTAGTCAACTGCTTTGTTTTGCAGATGACATGAAAATATTTAGTAAAATCAATTCATCTAGTGATATTGAAAAGCTTCAAGCGGACCTGACACGGTTGGATGATTACTGTCGTTCCAATAAACTAGAGTTGAATCCCTCCAAATGCTCTGTAGTTACCTTCACACGCAAAAAACTTATAATTCCGTCAGCGTATACATTAAGATGTCAGCCACTAGAAAGGAGCAAAGTAGTGAGAGACCTTGGGGTACTACACGACTCCAAACTACTATTTGATGACCATATCGAGTCAATTGTATCTAAAGCTTCAAGAGCTCTTGGTTTCATTAAGCGATCTTCAAGCGACTTCAAGAGAGCCAAGACATTTAAAATACTGTACTGCACGTTTGTCCGGAGTAATCTTGAATACTGTTTGATCTTATGACCAATATACTGCTGGGCTCCAAACCGCTGTGGAATTATCGACGCTAATGCTGGGGTGAAAAGATTGGAGAATAGAATATATGTATAGTGATAGCTAATCTCACCCAAATTGTTCCAACTGGCCGCAACTCTTATTATAACTGCACAGACGACTTGGAATGTCTGCCACACTTCACAATATTGTCGGTTACACCATCGTTTTTAAAAGTTCATTTTTTACAGGGCCGGCCTCTGAATTTTCTTGGTTTCATCACATTTTTCCGCATGTTATTTTTCATACCACAAACAAGTTCATTCCTCTTCTCTGTCGCTCACACAGTTTCTCCTCATTTCCGAGTCGCGGCGCGACGATCGAAGCGTAGTATGTTCTTTTCTTCCCGCGCAGTTCGTGGCTATTGTTCTATGATGTCACCCCATTCCCCCAGACGAAATATATATATCCTACAGACTAAAAATATAAGAAGAACGTGTATTGTTACCGCAAGGTCACCTGACTTTCCTATATATATTAAACATCCCCCCGCCCGAGAAAGGCTGAAAAGCCTTTATCAACCTTGAAAGAAACTAAAATCTATACACATTTAATCTAATAAATCCGTTGAGATTAACCATATTACTAAATAGCTAAACTGAAATACTAAACTAAATCAAAACAGGTCCGTAGTAACAGGACCTACTCCAGCGGCAACCTACAAATTTTTACCACCGGTCTGAGGAAAGAACCTGAAAGAGTCTTCAGCCTAACAGATCTAATAACTCCGTCTTTTCCAGGCAGAAGTTCTGTTACTTTACCGCGTTTCCATTTGAGACATGGAACGTTTTCTTCCTTAATAAGAACGAGGTCCCCTTCTTTAGGTGGATCCGTCGGTGTTGTCCACTTATTACGGTTTTGAAGACAATGCAGGTACCGGTCACTCCATTGTCTCCAAAATCTTTGAGATATAGCCTGAACTAATTTAAACCGACCAAACCGCGTGTCGGGTACATCTACCAGATTATATTCTGGTACCGAAAGTAGTGGCTTGCCTACTAGGAAATGTGCCGGCGTCAACACTTCGAGGTCTTGAGGATCCTGAGATAACGGACAAAGTGGTCGAGAGTTGAGCACCGCTTCAACTCTGGTGAACACCGTTGCCAGTTCCTCAAAGGTCAAAATCTGCTCCCCGATCATCCGCTTCAATAGACCTTTTGCAGATTTGACAGCCGCTTCAAAAAGACCTCCGAAGTGAGGCGCTCCTGGTACGTTAAACAGCCAAGTTATCCCAGTTTTGGCTGCAACGTCCCCCAGAGTACTTTCAACATCCTTTCTTAGCAAGTATTTATGCACCTCGTTGAGGTGCCTGTTCGTCCCTACATAATTGGTGCCATTATCGGACCGAATCACACTCGGGAGTCCGCGCCGAGCTGTGAACCGCGATAACGCTGCCGTAAATGCCTCCGTCGATAGGTCACTAACAACCTCTAAATGAACCGCTTTCGACGAAGAGCAAATGAAAACGCATAAGTATGCCTTCAATATTTTGGCATTCCGAAGGCGCGAGGCTTTTATAGAGAACGGTCCTGCAAAATCCGTTTGCACCGTATGGAAAACCCCAGTCGCGTTGACCCTGTCTCTAGGTAGCGCAGACATCATAGGTTCAACAGGCCTCGCTTTAGTTCTAAAACACGCAATGCATTTAAAAATGCGACTTCTAATGGCTTGCCGAGCCGATAAGATCCAAAAATCCTTTTGTAAAATCGCTTGAAGGGCTGTTGGACCGACATGACAATGAACCCGATGTGCATTATCAATAATTAAGTTAGTCAGTGGATGATCCTTGGGTAAAACAACCGGATGTTTAACCTGGAATGGAAGACTCGAATGTTCCAAACGTCCCCCTACTCGTAATAGATCCTCATTATCCACAAAAGGAAACATACTCCGCAACCGAGTGGAGGATTGTTTGTTTCGCTTCAAGCAGCCTAAGTCCGCAGCAAATTCCGTTTGCTGGACCAATTTAACGAGTCTATCAAGGGCAGACTTACGTTCCTGAACCGTCAGAACACCTACAATTTTCTTGGATGGATTCCTTACATTATGCGCAAACCTAATGCAGTAAGCTACGACCGACTGCAGCATTACTAGCGAGCTAAACCGATTAAACATGGGGTCTGGTTCTGCAGTACCCACATGAACCTGTACCGAGGTCTTCCGTATCCCTGGTAGGTCCTTCTCTTGCTTAACCCTTTCTACTGGCCACGTCACCGCTTCATCGCGTAGCCATCGAGGTTCCCACCACAGGGTGTGTTCGAGCAGTTCTGATGCCCGACAACCCCGACTCGCGACGTCCGCAGGATTCATTTCTGAGGGTACGTGCCGCCACTTCAAATCTAAGCCGCAATTAGTGATTTGGGAGACCCGGTTCCCCTCAAATGTTTGTAAAGTGTGAGGAGGCATCCGCAACCATGAGAGAACAATAGTGCTATCCGACCAACAAACTATCTCTCTTACCTCCACTTTATCCCGAATTGAGTCGACCACGTACTTCATGAGTCGTGCCAATAAAGCCGCACCTAATAATTCCAGTTTGGGAATTGTTGCCTTAATCTTAGATGGCGCCACGCGCGATTTTCCCATCATAAGAGAGATCTTGATTCCGCCGTATTTGTCCATGGTTCTCAGGTAAATAACTGCGCTGTACCCGCTTTCAGATGCATCTGAGAATCCATGTAAGGAGCAAGTCTTATTATTATTACCGCCCAAAGCAAAACGCCTCATTTGAATTTCTTCAATTTGAGGTAAACCTGCCATGATATCACTCCATTCCGCTACCACATCCTGTGGTGGAGTTTCATCCCATGATAAGTTCAACCTCCAAAGCCGCTGCATGAGAACTTTGCCCTGGAATAGCACCGGTGCTATCCAACCTAGGGGGTCAAAGGTTCTTGCCAAAGTTGAGAGTATGATCCGCTTAGTACAACTAGTGTTGTCCTTTATCTTACAATGATACGAAAAGCTATCGTTGTTGGGGTCCCATTCTACCCCCAAAATTTTAAAGAAGCCAGGACCGTCCAGAGTCGTCCAGGATTGATGATTTCCATTACATCCCGCTGTAATTTCGGGCCCGCGTGTAAGGTATCATTGAGTGAAAACCCTGTGGTCGTCCCGCAACTAGCGTCGAATACCACACGAATTTTCTGGGAGTCCGCCTTAAAAATCCCATGGTGGGGTATAACATACCCCTTACCGCATGCATAGTCGGCCGGGTCCCGGTCACAGACCGACATATGCCCCATTTGTTCATAATCCCGCATGAACTTATTGTATTTTTCCCGTAGTACCTCATTTGAGGTAAGCCGCCTTTCCATTGCCAAAAACTGCTTTTTGGCTAGGAACACCGAATCTCCTAGTTCAGGTTTATTGCCTAAAAAAGGTAAACGGACCACATACCTTCCCGTTTCATCGCGGTGATATGTTTTCTGAAAAAACCTTTCACACTCCTCATCTTTCGGGTTTATTATTACCGCATCCGGTATATCTTCTACCTCCCAGAACCTCTCCAGGAGCTGGTCGGTAGTCACATGGGCCGAAAAAACTGTTTGTGAATAATGTACATTATATTCACTTTGTGGAACCGCATAGGTCACCGGACCCATAAGTACATGCCCGAACACAGTGTTCATCGCGCATGGCAAGTACTCATTTACTTTTACAACGCCTCCTATCATTATATCACCCATTAAATCCGCCCCGATTAATATGTCAATAGGCCTACTAACATAAAATCGTTCATCTGCCAGGTATATACCCCTATACCATTCGGCTATGTTTGGTGATAAATTCGCGCTAGGTAGGTTGTGAGTAATGCTACTCAAGATCGTGGCGGTAGTAACAAGCCGAGGATGGTCCGCATACCTAGGGCTAATTGTCAAATTTACCCCTCCCCTGCAGTCTCTAACTGGCAACCCCCCAAGTCCCGTGACTGTAACAAACTCTGACCTTAGCCGCCTTAAACCTAGCCTACTAGCACAGTCCTCCGTGACAAAGGTGCTCTGACTTCCCCCATCTAGGAGTGCGCGCACTTCCTGATATTCACCGCATCTATCCATAACACGCACTACGGCAGTCGCAAGCAACACTGTTGTCCGTTGGTATGCATTCTGATCCTCCATTCGATGATAGGACGTTAAAGCTGCCCCACCGTCCACTACTGCCGCGTTCATCCTACTTGGGCCAGCACTGGGAACCCCTACCCTATTTGAGGTTTGGGTTGGCGCATTTACCCTATCCGATCCGGGTGCGCTCGATCGACCTGAGTCCGCATTGGGGGTACGAGGGTCAGCCCCCGCGGGTGTTCCCCCTGAAACCGCCCCTGTCGCCGCCGCCGCAGCCGCCGCCGGCTGTGGCAAATCGAAGTGGATGAGGTTGTGGTGTTTTGTTGATTTACATTTGTAGCATGACCACCCTGATGTGCACTGAGTGAAGCTATGCTCTCCTAAACACCTAAAGCACAGCCGGAACTCCCTAACGCGCTCCTTCCGCTGGCGCGGCTTCAGTGCTAAAAATTGTTCGCACTTTGCTAACATATGGTTACCCCTTTTACATAATTTACAACCACTTGTCCCACCCTGAGATGTTACATGGTGCGTCCGTGATGTAGAAGTGCCAACCCTACCGCTGCTGTGGCTATCCCCACTTGATTCTAAAATCCTAATCTCATTTTCTAAGAACCTGATTAGGTCAGAAAAACCAGGCAACTCTTTATCCGCCATCTTGTCCTCAAACTGCTTCTTCAGACCGCTCTCTAATTTTTGAAAATTTATGAAGAAGAGCAGATATGACCACTCTGCCACCGGAAATTGAATTTTTTCTAGAGCCTTGGTGCTCTCTAGCAGTGTGTTTAAGAATGGCTTCAACGAGCTCAAATTTTTGTTAACATGGGCCGTCCCTAATAAGTTGTGTAATAACTTGTCCGCAAGTAACCGCTTATTGTTATATCTATTTTTTAATAACTCCAAAGTTATTGAGTAGTTGTCTCCGGTGACTGACAAATGTTGGGTGAGCACTTTAGGTTCACCGGACAAAGAACCTAAAAGGTAATACAGTTTTTCTGTATTGGTCAGCGCTGAGTCCTGCCCTACTAGAGACTCAAATAACTCCATGAAGGACACAAACTCTTCTATTTTACCCGAGAAAGTGGGTAACTGCACTCGTGTTAAAAACACCCGCTTGTTTTTACTACTCCCTTCTGATGAGCAGGCAGTACCATACTCGGATGATTGGCCGCTGACCCCAGGAAACAATTCTAAATACTTCCGCTTTATATCATAATAATTTTTATTATACACTACATATTTTTTCTTGAAACAATCTAATTCTTCATCATTCTCAAGGCATGCCTGCAGTTCAAAATGAGCCGATGTGAACTCTGCATATGTGGTTTCCACATCCCCGTACCGAAGCTTAAATTCATTCCTTTCATGTTCAGATTTTAAAGTTGACTGTGACAGGTCAAACAGTAAATCTAAGTTCAGCATGGCCATATCATGCCGCACCTTGAGAAGTTGTGCCTGACTTTTGGGAGGCATTTTGAATTATGACTGATTTTGAAAACTCAAACAAAAGTAGATTTCCCAACAGAAAACTCTTTCAGGCATAAAATATCTACAGAAAACACAGTTGATAATGAATAAGTCACACAGTAAAATAAAAGCAAAATTCTAACCAAAATACTCAAAATTCAAAATCCCCCGAGGGACTTGAACGGGTATTGGTATTCTCTAAATACTCAAACCAAACCATTGAGACCTACCGGCCGGCCGTCGGCTTGTTGAGACAAATGAAATTAGGTGCCGCCTTTGTAGGCCCTACACCTCAAATCTATTTTTAGTATACAACTAAATTTTGCAAAGTGTGCAACCGCTACACAAATTACATCAATTTAGATACAATAGAACCGCTAATTAGTTAGTACTTCTTTATCCAGATCCGCTGAATAAAGAGCAAACTGTTTTGAGTGCAATGAACAACAAAAAAATCCCCCAATCAAATGACCTTGGATGTGTATGTTTATAGGTAGATACCTAATTTAAGGGGCACTACCCATAAATATGTGTAGCCCTACCGCAATACCATACAATTTGAGTTTCTCTGTGCAGTGTAAACTTGGTAGGCACCTCACCGCTTGGTGCCACCAACCACATAAAACCGAATGATTGACTGAAAATACTATTTAATTAATTATAATTCATTTATTCAGACAACATGATCCAATTTATAATTAATAAACAATACTTAAAACTAAATACCCACATACATATATTAATTATTAATAATTAATATTATTATTGTATAATATATTATATTCTAGTATATTGTATTAATTATTTATATATTAACTAATTAATACAATATACCTGTTCAGAGTTGGGGTTTATAAGGGCTGACACCCAGTACCTCTGCAGAGGACTGTCGTACCTGCCTGCCAGTGCCCCGAGTATACTGTTGGGGCTACCCAGCATTCTGCTTTTGACCGACGCAATCTTGTTGCGCATTACAGCGTGAAAGTCATTGACATGAGCATCAGCGAACATGCCAGACATACACATTTAGCCCGCATAGTATTTCAGTCTCCGCAAGTTTAGAGTTGGAAACGATTCAGTGCCGAAGACACTCGTAGACAGCCAGAGTGCTTAGACACGGAACCGACCGCGTGTAACGTGTCCCAACAAGTCACGACGGTAAAAACACAGGGCTTTGGATAATTATCCGCGCTCGATGGACCAAATGTTTGATCTTATGACCAATATACTGCTGGGCTCCAAACCGCTGTGGAATTATCGACGCTAATGCTGGGGTGAAAAGATTGGAGAATAGAATATATGTATAGTGATAGCTAATCTCACCCAAATTGTTCCAACTGGCCGCAACTCTTATTATAACTGCACAGACGACTAGGAATGTCTGCCACACTTCACAATATTGTCGGTTACACCATCGTTTTTAAAAGTTCATTTTTTACAGGGCCGGCCTCTGAATTTTCTTGGTTTCATCACATTTTTCCGCATGTTATTTTTCATACCACAAACAAGTTCATTCCTCTTCTCTGTCGCTCACACAGTTTCTCCTCATTTCCGAGTCGCGGCGCGACGATCGAAGCGTAGTATGTTCTTTTCTTCCCTCGCAGTTCGTGGCTATTGTTCTATGATGTCACCCCATTCCCCCAGACGAAATATATATATCCTACAGACTAAAAATATAAGAAGAACGTGTATTGTTACCGCAAGGTCACCTGACTTTCCTATATATATTAAACAAATACGCATCGCAAATCTGGAGCCCACGCTATGACAAATACATCTCACGAATCGAGCGGATTCAGGCTAAGTTTTTGAAATATCTGTGTTATCGTCTAAGAGTTCCCTATATATCAAACGATTACGTTAATCTTTGCAAAAAAGTTCATTTCCTCCCTCTCTCCAAAAGACGGGAAACTGCTGACATTACCTTCCTTCTCAAAATAACCAGTGGCCTTATTGATTGTCCTGATCTTTTAAACCAGATAAACCTAAGTGTTCCTTCTCGACCGACTAGATTTAACAAGCCGCTACATGTTCGAATAGTTTCAACCAATTATAGGCAGAATTCTTACTTATGGCGAGCAAGCAATAACTATAACAGGTTAAGTAGGCACTTTGACTTGGATCTATTCTGCACCAGCTATAGCTCGGCGCGGCAGCGACTGAGCAGAGACTTCTTCTCATAGCATACTGTTTGTAAATGCAAAATCTTATATACATATATATATATATCTTTTCTTTAGTTCTTTAGTTTTTCAATAGTTAGGTATAACTGCTACTGTTATCTTTTTTTCTTTCTAAGCAGTAAGCGAAGTAATTGTTGTTAATTTTCTTCAAATTAATGTTTGCACCCTGTTCATTACCTACTCTAACTCTATTCGTGAGAACCTTTTATTGGCTCTCTATTGTTATCCTACTGTATTATTATGTTTAAGTAAGCTGTTGGTTCTCCTGATAATAAAATAATAATAATAATAATAATAATGGACCGCCCATAGAGTTCGAATGCGGAAAAGGGAGTTCTTTAACATTAACATTAACATTAACACCTTGCAATAATGCGAGCCGCTGCGGCCCGACACAGTGTGCGATAGTTCATCCAATTTGTAATCAAGCTATTTAAGCGGATTTTTGCGCTCTGCCCCGACACGCTTCGGCCCGGCATAATGTGCTCGAACATTAAATCCGATCTTCTTGAAATTTTGGTAGTTTTTTTTAATTTTATTTTTTAACATTGATAGACCTAGGTGTGTAGATAGTACTGGTACAATTTGTAGGTAAGGTTATGAGCTTAGTCGGTCAAATCATTGTTGAGATATTGGGGATCAAGAGAGGGACAGACAAATAAAAGTGAGACATTCAGGTCAAGTGGGATGTCATATGAAAGCGCTCTAATAGGATATTTTTAAACGGTTGTAATGTTATTATAAGCTTTGCAGTTTTTAAGAAACAGATGAAATTTAATAAATAAAAACATCTTTGGTACTTCTGGTAATCCAGCAATGCTGAAATTTGTCATGCTAGTAGCTGTTCTTAGACAACTACAAGGGAATAGTAAAAAAAATAAGAATTTCGCTCGTCAGCTATGTGCCTACTCTCAGGTACGTAGCTATGTATTATTCTCGCTCCGTACGTTGGTTAGTCCTATTCAAATGGTTCTTGCGCTGCTGTAGGGAGTGGTCTCCCCTCCACTCCCCGCATCATCTACTGCTCTGGTTTCCCTTCACTCCTACTATGGTTGCTTACATCTGACTTCTGAGCTTCGTCCACTGGATTGTCCCACGGCCTGTACAGCTTGCCGACGGCTACAGCAAACCGCGAGGCTGGCAGCTGCTTTTCCAGGTTAGTCCAGAAGCAATGGGCAGCTGGAATTACAAACAACACATGTGCTACTACCCAGGTATGTACATGGTCATACTATACTATGAAGCTAGAACACGCGCGAGGCTCCGCCCGCGTGGTACCTGGGTAAGAAATGGCTGCTAATTGGACTCCTAGTAAAAGTGTAAGCTACTAACTTCATTAGAAACATTTGTATTTTCATAAATTGCGTTTGGTAGGTTGTTTATTTTTCGATATAAAAATTAGAAGAAAATATTTTAAGGTGGTTATTTTTAACTTTTAATATTAAATATAACTCTTTTTACTAAATAATTATAATAAATTGTTTTATGTTAGTTATTTTAATTGTGTTTTATTTTTCGTTACTGCATTACCCTCTCCACTCGTGTTCCAGCTGATAATCAGCGTTAGGACCGCCCAACAATAATGTACAATAAATACCTGTACCTTGATGTATTGTGTGTCACCGGACACACCCAACAGTTATGTACAATAAATACCTCTGCCTTGATGTATTGTGTGTCACCGGACACACCCAACAGTTATGTACAATAAATACCTGTACCTTGATGTATTGTGTGTCACCGGACACACCCAACAGTAATGTATAATGAATACCTGTTCCTTGATGTATTGTGTGTCACCGGACACACCCAACATTAATGTACAATGAATACCTGTACCTTGATATATTATGTGTCACCGGACACACCCAACATTAATGTACAATGAATACCTGTACCTTGATGTATTGTGTGTCACCGTACACACCCAACAGTAATGTACAATGAATACCTGTACCTTGATGTATTGTGTGTCACCGGACACACGCAACATTAATGTACAATGAATACCTGTACCTTGATGTATTGTGCGTCACCGGACACACCCAAAATTAATGCACAATAAATACCTGTACCTTGTTGTATTGTGTGTCACCGGACACACCCAGCATTGATGCCTTACATTAATATACATTGAAACTTTTCCTTCATGTAAAGTCGGTTAAAATTGATGAACCAAAGATACGATAGTTCAGAGACAAGCTTGATACAAGATACAAGATACAAGATTTATTTGTAAAAACTATTTTACACGTCACATAATTATAACTTATATACACTTTTATATAGTCAAGAGTGAATAGGTGCCTTCTAGACCTTTGTGCTTCATCTTCGGCCACATCGTCACTTACCAACAGGTGAGATCGTGGTCAAACAAAGGTCTATAAATGTAAAAAAAAAAAAAAAAACTTTGGTATATAAGCTAACTACAAAGTTTGGTAACAATTTAAATTAATAAAGTTACATTATTATTATATCACATTATTATTATATTACATTAATATTATTATTATCAATCAAATTTATAAATATAATATAATTTGAGGTAAGGTGTTCCTAGTGCCCTAGTTTCCTAGTGCCCTATTGTCCTAGTTCCCTAGTGTCCTAGTTCCCTAGTGTCCTAGAGCCCTAGTTCCCTAGTGCCCTAGTGACCTATTGCCCTAGTGCCCTTGTGCTATAGTGTCCTATTGCCCTAGTGCCCTTGTGCCCTAGTGACCTATTGTCCTAGTGCCCTTGTGCCCTAGTGACCTATTGTCCTAGTGCCCTTGTGCCTTAGTGACCTATCGCCCTAGTTCCCTATTGCCGTAGTACCCTAAGAACCAGTGTGGTGATAGGACTCAGCGCGCCTCGCAGAGGATCCCTACATGCACATGTCACATGTCTTCCAATTGTTGGATCTGGAACATGTCGGCTTTTCTTTTTCAATTGTTAAATCCATTGGTGCACGACCGGGATATGAACCTAGGACCCTAGGGTCGAAAGTCAGGCTCCCTCCCCCTAGACCATCAGTGGTCTCTAAATCAACCGATTACAATTAAACAAGATTACTTTAAAACAAGTGAATTCCTCCTAACTTGATTGAACACGTAGTCAGTCAATGTGCGCACGCGCAGGCCTCTCACACATTCACATACTACTTGTTGTATCGAACACGTAGTCAGTCAATGTGCGCACGCGCAGGCCTCTCACACATTCACATACTACTTGTTGTATTGAACACGTAGTCAGTCAATGTGCGCACGCGCAGGCCTCTCACACATTCACATACTACATGTTGTATCGAACACGTAGTCAGTCAATGTGCGCACGCGCAGGCCTCTCACACATTCACATACTACATGTTGTATCGAACACGTAGTCAGTCAATGTGCGCACGCGCAGGCCTCCCACACATTCACATACTACATGTTGTATCGAACACGTAGTCAGTCAATGTGCGCACGCGCAGGCCTCTCACACATTCACATACTACATGTTGTATTGAACACGTAGTCAGTCAATGTGCACACGCGCAGGCCTCTCACACATTCACATACTACATGTTGTATTGAACACGTAGTCAGTCAATGTGCGCACGCGCAGGCCTCTCACACATTCACATACTACATGTTGTATTGAACACGTAGTCAGTCAATGTGCGCACGCGCAGGCCTCTCACACATTCAAATACTACATGTTGTATTGAACACGTATTCAGTCAATGTGCGCACGCGCAGGCCTCTCACACATTCACATACTACTTGTTGTATTGAACACGTAGTCAGTCAATGTGCGCACGCGCAGGCCTCTCACACATTCACATACTACATGTTGTATTGAACACGTAGTCAGTAGTCAGTCAATGTGCGCACGCGCAGGCCTCTCACACATTCACATACCACATGTTGTATTGAACACGTAGTCAGTAGTCAGTCAATGTGCGCACGCGCAGGCCTCTCACACATTCACATACTACATGTTGTATCGAACACGTAGTCAGTCAATGTGCGCACGCGCAGGCCTCTCACATATTCACATACTACATGTTGTATCGAACACGTAGTCAGTCAATGTGCGCACGCGCAGGCCTCTCACACATTCACATACTACTTTTTGTATTGAACACGTAGTCAGTCAATGTGCGCACGCGCAGGCCTCTCACACATTCACATACTACATGTTGTATCGAACACGTAGTCAGTCAATGTGCGCACGCGCAGGCCTCTCACACATTCACATGCTACATGTTGTATCGAACACGTAGTCAGTCAATGTCCGCACGCGCAGGCCTCTCACACATTCACATACTACATGTTGTATCGAACACGTAGTCAGTAGTCAGTCAATTTGCGCACGCGCAGGCCTCTCACACATTCACATACTACATGTTGTATCGAACACGTAGTCAGTAGTCAGTCAATGTGCGCACACGCAGGCCTCTCACACATTCACATGCTAGATGTTGTATCGAACACGTAGTCAGTCAATGTGCGCACGCGCAGGCCTCTCACACATTCACATACTACATGTTGTATCGAACACGTAGTCAGTAGTCAGTCAATGTGCGCACGCGCAGGCCTCTCACACATTCACATGCTACATGTTGTATCGAACACGTAGTCAGTCAATGTGCGCACGCGCAGGCCTCTCACACATTCACATACTACATGTTGTATTGAACACGTAGTCAGTAGTCAGTCAATGTGCGCACGCGCAGGCCTCTCACACATTCACATACCACATGTTGTATTGAACACGTAGTCAGTAGTCAGTCAATGTGCGCACGCGCAGGCCTCTCACACATTCACATACCACATGTTGTATTGAACACGTAGTCAGTAGTCAGTCAATGTGCGCACGCGCAGGCCTCTCACACATTCACATACTACATGTTGTATCGAACACGTAGTCAGTCAATGTGCGCACGCGCAGGCCTCTCACACATTCACATACTACATGTTGTATCGAACACGTAGTCAGTCAATGTGCGCACGCGCAGGCCTCTCACACATTCACATACTACTTTTTGTATTGAACACGTAGTCAGTCAATGTGCGCACGCGCAGGCCTCTCACACATTCACATACTACATGTTGTATCGAACACGTAGTCAGTCAATGTGCGCACGCGCAGGCCTCTCACACATTCACATGCTACATGTTGTATCGAACACGTAGTCAGTCAATGTCCGCACGCGCAGGCCTCTCACACATTCACATACTACATGTTGTATCGAACACGTAGTCAGTAGTCAGTCAATTTGCGCACGCGCAGGCCTCTCATACATTTACATACTACATGTTGTATCGAACACGTAGTCAGTAGTCAGTCAATGTGCGCACACGCAGGCCTCTCACACATTCACATGCTAGATGTTGTATCGAACACGTAGTCAGTCAATGTGCGCACGCGCAGGCCTCTCACACATTCACATACTACATGTTGTATCGAACACGTAGTCAGTAGTCAGTCAATGTGCGCACGCGCAGGCCTCTCACACATTCACATGCTACATGTTGTATCGAACACGTAGTCAGTCAATGTGCGCACGCGCAGGCCTCTCACACATTCACATACTACATGTTGTATTGAACACGTAGTCAGTAGTCAGTCAATGTGCGCACGCGCAGGCCTCTCACACATTCACATACCACATGTTGTATTGAACACGTAGTCAGTAGTCAGTCAATGTGCGCACGCGCAGGCCTCTCACACATTCACATACCACATGTTGTATTGAACACGTAGTCAGTAGTCAGTCAATGTGCGCACGCGCAGGCCTCTCACACATTCGCATGCTACATGTTGTATTGAACACGTAGTCAGTCAATGTGCGCACGCGCAGGCCTCTCACACATTCACATACCACATGTTGTATTTTGTATCTTATTATTCATTATTTTTAACCTTAGAATGTCAGAACAAGTCATCAACATTTTATCACCTAGGAATGATTGTGTACTAACAAACTATGTAAGTTTTTGTTTAAACCCTTAAAGACATTTAAGGCTGCATTTAACGTTATCTACGTATGGCACTCAATCCGCGATTTTTGAAAATAGAATTAGTCATTTTATTTATTTTTATTTAATTATGTATTTTCAACTTACATCGTGTAATTCCGAGAAGTTGCTGATGGATCCCTTGGCTATGATCCTGTGCACTTTGATCTTCTAGTTTAATCCTTTAAAATTTTCAGGCAACTTTCAAATTCCTTATTATAGCATTTAAACCAGTTAGTTATAGAGTACATGTGTAATGTAGTTAACTTTAAATGTTTATGTGTTTTTTCAAGTGGTCCACAGAAAATTTATTTATTTCTGCCACCGATTTAAACTAGGTTAAGGCGACACCTTGACTTAATTTTACTACAATGGCGAAATTGAAGTAGACCTTCCTCAGATGCCATTACTAAGCAAAGTTAGGAAGTAGAAGAAGAAGAAGATCTATGTGTATGTGTATGTAAATAACATAGATCCAAGGTTGGTATGACAATTTCATTGTACAGTACGTTTAGAATGTGCGTTGTACCTGATATCACGATATTCGCGCTGACCAGCGTGCCGCCGCATATCTGCTCGTACGGTCTTGTGGTCTTCCTGTAGACCCCCGCGTGCCACGGGAGCTGCCCTTTCCTCACGCGCTGACCTCCGACCACCAGCTCCATGCTGTCTGCAGTCACTCTTCCGCAATCTGAAGACGGACAAAGAGATCTGAAGAATCTAGTAATCATTTATTAGTAGTAAATCTATGCAACAGCTGTGGTTGGCTCGATCCTACGGGAACATTCAGGTAGGTTCACCACAAGTTACACTCACAAAGTTTAAGTCTCAGGAAGCAAGCGCAGTAGCAAGATAGTTTCGTCTAGGTTGGACAGAATGGAGATACAAATGTTTGGAGTACAATAAGTTTAACACAATAACAACAATAGATAATTGTTGATAATCTGGCTCTTATCTGGCTCAACGCATTAGTATTGTCATTCAGCGTGGCAATGCAGCCAGCATCTTAGGGACGCTTCCGTCTGGTAGTGATTTGGATCAGTTGAGCTACCTTTAGATCGCTTGTAGCGGTCTTCAGGTAGCACAACTGTTTCATGTGTATTTTGTACATACCTTGTATTATTCTTTCTGTAAATAAATGTATTATTAATCCTACAATAGATAATTGGATAAGTAATTTCCCAATAAGAGCAACCGGCACAGCGCGGGAACATCAGCTCCTCCGTCTGAAGGTGGGTGCAGGCGCATGCGTGAGCGCGCCTACGTTCGGAGTATATATTCTGTGGTTCGGAGCGAACCGTGAATGCGCGAGACCCACGTTTCGATTATTTAGTCATCTGTGGATTTTTTGTTCCAATAAATTTTGTAGACTACATCGATAAACCTATATATGTTTTGAAGTCATCTCCAAATGAAGCCAGTTCTAGGCACGAAGTCCCTGACAAGGACCTTGTGATGACGAAAAGATTATTTCCCACTTTTTACTCATTCCCCTTTTGGTAAAGTACAAATCGTGTACCGTAAGATGTCCCCTGCCTTGTATGGCGTGCCAACCAAGGCAGGGGACATCTTACGGTGAACGGTTTATAGAATGTAAAATGAAGGTAGGCAAAGATTTGAAGCCAATTTTAAAATATATGAAGGTTTTACATTTACGAAGACTTTTTTTGAAGGCGTTTCTTTTTTCTTTATGTATTAAAAACTTTTTTGCTGTTTTGTTGTTACATTTAGCCTCCGGTTCAGAGACGGCATTGCTCTAAGCATTTACACAGTACAGTTCTGGTTAAAATTACACTGTTCCGTGCATTTTGTACCTCCTTATACACTTGTAGCCTCTGGAACAGATATAGGAAAACATCAATGAGCGCCCTACGGGTTCAATTCAACAACGCGTTCAGGGCGCTGTTGTGGCTGCCGCGCTGGTGCAGTGCGTCGGGCATGTTCGCTGACGCACACATAGACAGCTTCTCGGCGATCCTGCGCGTGCGCGCTGCCGCCGCGCTGCGCAGAGTGCGCGCCAGCCACAACAGCCTCCTGGCTGTGGTAGCCGGTAGGCCAGATTCCCACCTCAATCAGCACTGGACCAGGATGCATTCAGTTATGGCCAATTATACATATTACTGAGTGCATTTTGGCCAAGTTTTTAGAATAAAACATTTACTGTGTTACTGTAGGTATTCATAATATTTTCTTAAGTGCTGTATTTTGTGTACTAACCAAATTATGGATCTGTGAGTCTGAAATAAACTATTTTTTTTATTTTTTTTTTATTTTGCTCTTATTTGTATTTGTGTGAATAGGTGCGTCTAACCTCGTGTAAGCGTGGCACTAGGAGGCATGTATGGAGGAGGTGACACTCAAGAAAGCATTCAGGCGTACGGAGACTATCTTTGACCATTGGGCGATGTTCTGCACAGTATATATTTTTTATTATTTATAATTGAATATGTAGGATTAAATATTTATATTCGAATTATGTATAATTATGTATAATCCTCAATGGAAACTCAAAACTTAAATTAACTTATCCTTCGACAGAGCTTACTTCTTTGAGCCTTTCGGAGTCGAGACTCTGGGTCCGTGAGAGGGTACCGGGGCCCTTCGCGTTTTCAAAATCTGGTCACGTCTGGTCGAAGCGACGCGTGACCCAAGAGCTGGCTCTTATATGGCTCAACGCATTAGTATTGCCAGTTAGCGTGGTAATGCAGCAAGCATCTTAGGGACGCTTCCGTCTGGTAATATTTTGGATCAGTTGAGCTACCTTTAGATCGTTAGCAGCGGTCTTCAGGTAGCACATTTGTTTCATATAATATTTTATTTTATATGTAACTACTTGAATTAGTTGAATTATTCTTTTTAAAAAATAAAAGCGTTATTATACCTACTTAACTTAAACTTATTTAACTTTTCAAAATGTCTCTCATAATTTGAACCAAATTACGACAACTAAGTGATAGGAAATTGACCTTCGCCCCGGTCAGTAGAAGGTCATGCTACACTACTGCGTGGTCCCGTTTAACGGAGTGTACTTACTGATATGTACTTGTTATCACAAACCTGGTGCGCATTTAGCGATGTAATCCCAGTTGCCGTGCAGGCATTGCATGTAGGTGAGAGGGACCGGGGAGTAGTAGCTGGTGCGACAGAGAGGGTTGACGATGGTGCGAGCAGGCTCGAGAGCGTCGCACACTCTCGAGAATTCGGTGGAGCCGGGAATGATGCAGCGGTACTCCACTGAAGGGTGCGGATTGAGACGACACTGCCCTGTTTAGTTAGTTATGTATACGTTATTGCTTTCTGTAGGCAATTACTTTAAATTGTACATGATGATATTCAGGTTATAAGATGTCACAATTTTTTTAATTTTGATGAATGGAAATATCAAAGGAAGACTTCAAAATGTAGGCAACCAGTGCACAGAGCAGAGGCGGATAGTACAGGTAGGTACCTACACTGGATGGGCAAGAGAGGGAAATATAAACCTAAAAAGAGATAGAGAAACATTGGAAAAATAGCGTTGTAATCAGATAAAAATATTGTTTTCAAAGAAAACCTTATACACGAGTTAGGTAGTAATTAGTTTATAAAGAGTACTGTTGTCATTAGTAAGGGAAGTGTTCAACTCACCTTTCAAAACTCGATCGGCGCCAACACTCACAGCGAAAATAAACAAAAAAATTAACTTCATTTTTAAATAAAACCCGTTAGCTAAGAAAACAAACAGTTTTAAATTTATAATTCACAACTTAATTGGCTAAATAATCTTGTCCGAGATGTGTTGCTTGAATGAGCCTGTCGCCGCGTCGCGAGCGAGCGTGTTCACAACTCCTAGATGATAACCTCATGATAGCCTCGCGTCACCGTCCACATTATCTAAATATATTAAGCGATAAATAAATAGCATAGTAACAGTTTAACGGACTTCAGTTGAACATCAAAAAACCTAATCCTTGTCCCAAACTAAGATTTTCTGAGTCTAAGGAACTACGAGTACCATGGTAGGTACTATATCACCCAGACCAAGAGGAAATATTTTCAGATCACAAGGCGGGACAATCGAACCCAAAACCTCTCAGCAGCTCCTCGCCTGCCGCGCCACAGAGCTCATACAAATATCAGATATAAAAAGCGCACTGTTGGATCAGACCTTACCATTTAAAATGTGGGGGGGTTTGCCACTATCAGCACGCTTAGAGGTGGATTGTTGATGATTACTCAGGTGATGCGGCCCATCCACTGGTGTTATTTAATCTTGATGGTGTCTGTTTTTATTACATCAACGGGAGGAGACGAACCCACCTCGCAACGAACAACTATTAATTAAAGTTAGCCACAATGCGATGCATTTGGGAAATTTCCAATCAAAATTCACGTAGACCTCCGTAGCATGGCTACGGCGTAGAGCCACACGTAGCACTAATCGAAATCTTGTACTTATTACAAGCTCTGTCTATTGGGGAGGAACCTTGAAACTGAATTTTGAACCATTTCTACGTAAACGATCGAGCTGAAATTTTGCATACCTGTCAAGTTCCGATTACAATATAATTTCAATTTAATTTTAACAGCGAGCTGTGATCGAAGGTGGACTACTATCACCTGCCTGTGCCTGCACTCGCGTGGTGCCCAGGGGGGGGGGGGGGGGGGGGGTCTCCATTCGATAAACTTTACTCGGATAAAGAGTAGCCTATTAGTCAAGGCTAGAACCCCTGTCCCTTCCACAATTAAAATCGGTTCAGCCGTCAAAGCAAAAACAGAACAAATACCAAACCTTCGCATAATATAAAAGCTCACCTGATGATGGAGACAGAAGGTGGATAATGGAGGCTCTTCGACGGATATAATTAGATCCATCGTATTTGGGCTCATTTTGTTCAACTCACAGGTTTTTATTACTATTTTTATCATCATTGTCATTAGTAGTAATACATTTCATAAAAGCTTTACTAAAATACAGTTTTCAACAAATAACTATATATTTTTACCAGTTTTTGTACCTATATCAAGATAATAGAAAATATAGATCCGTGAAAGTTCTACCTACCCCTACCGAGAAATAGCGTGAGTTTATTGTTGGTACGCTACATATTGTTCGCCGTCGTGTTTTTGTATTACAATGATGTAAATTGTTTACAACGAATATTATCAGTTCAAATGATTTATAAGAAAAAATAATTGGTTATTACAATTATTTACTGTTTTGATCTGTTTGTTATTTACTAAATATAATCTTAAAGTCAACATTCTTGAAGGTCACGAAGTAGGCGCATGCTCTGAGAAATAGCTGAGAGACTATTATTTGTGAAGGATGTCCTTACTGAGTGCAATCCCTTTTGAGTAGCGCAGGTCGCAGGAAGTCAATGGATGGAGGCGGCACAAAATCGTTCGTCATGCCACTATAAGGGGAGACAAAACTTTAATAGGCTGATGATGCTGATGATGAAGGTAACGTAATGGCGCTAAATGCACATTTTAAAGGAAGATTAACAAATTCTAAGAGACGCAAATATCCCTAATACAATTTGTAAAAGTGTAATTGGTGATTCCGAAGAGCAGATTTTGATTACAATTATAGGCAGTTGTTACAATTTAATGAATCTTTACTATACTTGGGATCTCTGGGCTCGGCTGCATGTCCTCTCAGCACACTGGTTGGTTAGCTGCATGTTACTGTCAAATAGCTTTGAGCTAATCAGCCATTTAACAGCCTGTTATGTGTTGGTGAAATTTTGTCATTTTTTATCATATAATTGGTTCTTTCCTGGTCACCTTACTTCAGGTTGTATCACACAAAATGTAGGTAATTGAAAATAATTAGATATGCTCTGATGTTACAATGCACGTCACAATATCTCCTGGCACAGCGCGAGGCTCTGGAAACCGTCCCCTCGTGAAGTATTGCTTCACCGTTTGAGAGCATGTAGTATTGCGCACGTTAATTTATCGAGTGCGAAAATGCATTGGCACACAACATAGATTCAAACCTGGGACCTTGGGATCGGAAGTCATGCTCAATTTGCACTACACACTGTTCTTAGCACAAAATTATATTAAACGTGAAGACCCCTTACCTAATCTCCTGCGCAATTCATCTTTATATCTCGCGGCCGTATTCAAGATTCTTATATAATTATTGTTGTCTCTTTTTCTTTCTCCTGGTCATGTCTTACAGGAGAGAGACTCACAATAAGCGTGCTCCAAAGTGCTGCCGTGATGTGTCCAGTCTAAGATTAGACCCCTCCATCTCCTCCCGTGGATGTCGTTAATACCAACTAAGAGGTAACACCAGGTGATGGGCAGTAGCATCCGCCTGAGTTCTCATCCCCATACTGCGATCACCAATCCGCCTGTTGAGTGTGTTGGTGATGGCAAATCCCCGCATTGTGTGTGACAGCAGTGACCGTGTCCTGAGACCTGATGCCTTCACATGAGACTGAGTCAGGGTCTCCTTACAAGCGTGCTCATGCGCGTATTAAGGGCGTCATATGTCGACCGCATGTATTTACATTTCAAAGAGTTGAAGCTCGCGTACATCGCTATATGACGGCCTCTGTGGCGCGGCGGGCGAAGCTTGGCCTGTGACGCAGGAGGTTGCGGGTTCGATTCCTGCCTCGGAACAAATATTTGTGCGATCGCAGATATTTGTTCAGGGTGTTCTGGGTATTTTCTATGTATAATAAAAAATATCTATCTATGTTATATATTGTATTAAGTATATCAGTTATCTAGTACCCATAACATAAGCTCTGCTTAGCTTGGGGCTAGATAATGTTGTGTAAACTGTCCAGCATTATTTATTTATTTATATGACGCAAGAAGGTTTTAAAATACTATTACTATTATTACTATTAGATACTGCGCTTTGAGCCGATACCATCCCAAACTGCGTGGAGCGGACCGGTGGTGTAGCGGTGAGCGCGTTCTAGCGGGTTCGATCCCTGCTCACTCGGTTATTATTGGGATATGAAATAAAACATGTTTGTTTCGCTGTAAAAACAATTATTTATTTTTAAGGTTATATTGTACAATTTGAATTATACCAACACACAAAATCTTACATTGTAGGTCACGAGTGGCATGTGGTGCAGTTCAGCATACTGGGTAACAGTACTCTCCACGTAACTGTGCGGCTGTGAATATAGCGACAGAATGAGTTGCAGTGACGACATAGTAGTGTCGCGACGCGGGGCGCGAGGGGTGAGGTGTTTGCAGCTAATGTCGCGCGGCTGCATAGTTACGGGGCGAGTACTACCCGCGCCTACCTCCTTATTTACAAGGACACAACTATTCTGTGCGCGAGTTGAGAAAGCCATAAGAACCTGTTATAAGTCACTATGCTCATGTTCAACAACCAATACATATGTACGGGACACTTACCGCATGTCAGGTGTCCCGTAAGCGGTCAGTTTAATTGAGCATTCCAACAATTACAAATTCATCGTGTTGTTAGCTGTAACCGTCTGTTGATGCAAGACACAAGTTCACCAACATATAAACACCCGGCTACTGTAACCGTCGGGCACTGAGACAGATTAATTAATTAAATATATTTCACAAACAGTTGGTTAAAGGCTAAACAGTCATTAGCCTCCAGTCTGTGTGTTGGTGAACTTTGATCAAAAGGTCATTTACAAAATATTTTACAATTAAACAAGCAATAGTTGTATATTGTATCAATAAAATATATATTTTGTGATCTCGTAAACCACTCTAACAATGTGGATGAAATTTCCTATATGGGGGTTTTTGGGGTGAAAAACAAATCTAGCTAGATCACATCTTTGGAGAAATAAGATATTCCGCCCATTTTATTAATTATTTTTCGCTAATCTGTGTCAGATACAGAATATTGAATAGTTAGCTATTACTCGCAGAGCGCCCGACTTCGAATTTCGAACAGGCTTATTCAAAATTCAAATAGACCATACTGGCTGAAGAGGAACATAATAGAGTGTTAGGGTAGCGGTACACTTAGTATACACGATAAGGGTAGTGATACACTTACTAAACATGAAACTACAAAAAAATAACGTACCTACGAAAATTCATCAACGAGAATATACAACTTCTATTCTTACAGCGTATTTAAGAACTTTACTCGTCTATTTGTTGTCTCTCTTACTCCTAGTTCATAAATGAGAGAGAACACGATAGTTATTTACCTTATATTTATTTTCACCAACCAGCACTGACCACAAAGTAAATAAGACTTCGGGTCAGCGCTCAAACAGTGTCCGAACCAAAAGAGAAACAAAACGCATAAAAATATACCATTCTGTTCAGTTTTATCCGTCCATTGCTGCTTGATTATTGAACACATTTGAAGGACCAGAGTGTGAACCGGCAGTGTATCAAAACTGTTTGTAATTGTCCGAATTTACAAAGGTGTCATATTTTGGCGTTGATAGTGTATGGGATACTAAGTCCATCATAGAGTTATTAGAAAGTCTTTGGCAACCAATAAATAAGTCAACTTGAAAGGTTCTTATAAAACTAAACTATCAGGACATGCGTTAAGTGTTCCGTACGCTACCTGTATATATTCTGTGACGCTTCTAGATGTCGCGTTATTGGTTTTTGTAAATGATTATAACAGGTACCTACGTATGTTTCTAGAATACGACAGCATGTCTACAGATATCTAACAACGCCTCGTGTCTACTAACAACAAAGGGGATACCTAAGGTGCGGGTCAGACAGAAAAGACGTAAGACACATACGGGGCGCAGACATTTGTCTCTTCCGCGTCACTTTTATACAAAATGTACAGATGCGTCGCGACGCAAAACATACAGAATAGACAGGGCGCGGGAACAACACTTTTACGTCCACGCCTTTTGTTCAAAACACACAGGAGAGACGGGCCGCAGTCGCAGCGGGGGTAATCTATGTAACTCAATCATCTAGAAGATCTTTCTATGTTACTCAATCATCTAGAAGATCTTTCTATGTTACTCAATCATCTAGCAGATCTTTCTATTTTACTCAATCATCTAGTAGATCTTTCGATGTTACTCAATCATCTAGAAGATCTTTCTATTATAATCAATCACCATGAAGATCTTTTTATGTTACTCAATCATCTAGAATATCTTTCTATGTTACTCAATCATCTAGCAGAGTTTTCGATGATACGCAATCATCTACAATATCTTTGTATGTTACTCAATCATCTAGAAGATCTTTCTATGTTACTCAATCATCTAGAAGATCTTTCTATGTTACTCAATCATCTAGAAAATCTATCTATGTTACTCAATCATCTAGAAGATCTTTCTATGTTACTCAATCATCTAGAATATCTTTCTATGTTACTCAATCATCTAGAAGATCTTTCTATTTACTCAATCATCTAGAAGATCTTTCTATGTTACTCAATCATCATGAAGATCTTTTTATGTTACTCAATCATCTAGAATATCTTTCTATGTTACTCAATCATCTAGCAGATTTTTCGATAATACGCAATCATCTAGAATATCTTTCTATGTTACTCAATCATCTAGAAGATCTTTCTATGTTACTCAATCATCTAGAATATCTTTGTGTGTTACTCAATCATCTAGAAGATTTTTCTATGATACGCAATCATCTAGAAGATCTTTCTTTGTTACTCAATCATCTAGAAGATCTTTCAATGTTACTCAATCATCTAGAAGATCTTTCTATGTTACTCAATCATCTAGAAGATCTTTCTATGTTACTCAATCATCTAGAAGATCTTTCTATGTTACTCAATCATCTTGAAGATCTTTCTATGTTACTTAATCATCTAGAAGATTTTTCTGTTAAGCAATCATCTTGAAGATTTTTCTATGTTACGCAATCATCTAGAATATCTTTCTAGAAATCATCTAGAAGATCTTTCTATGTTACTCAATCATCTAGAATATCTTTGTATGTTACTCAATCATCTAGAAGATTTTTCTATGATACGCAATCATCTAGAATATCTTTCTATGTTACTCAATCATCTAGAAGATCTTTCTATGTTACTCAATCATCTAGAAAATCTATCTATGTTACTCAATCATCTAGAAGATCTTTCTATGTTACTCAATCATCTAGAATATCTTTCTATGTTACTCAACCATCTAGAAGATCTTTCTATTTACTCAATCATCTAGAAGATCTTTCTATGTTACTCAATCATCATGAAGATCTTTTTATGTTACTCAATCATCTAGAATATCTTTCTATGTTACTCAATCATCTAGCAGATTTTTCTATGATACGCAATCATCTAGAATATCTTTCTATCTTACTCAATCATCTAGAAGATCTTTCTTTGTTACTCAATCATCTAACAGATCTTTCTATGTTACTCAATCATCTAGAAGATCTTTCGATGTTACTCAATCATCTAGAAGATCTTGCTATGTTACGCAATCATCTACAAGATTTTTCTATGTCACGCAATCATCTAGAATATCTTTCTATGTTACTCAATCATCTAGAATATCTTTCTATGTTTCTCAATCATCTAGAAGATCTATGTAGTATCTGTGTATATTTAAAACATGTGTTTTATCTATGGGTATTTTCAATGTTTAATAAAAAAATATCTATCTATGTATTATATTGTATTAAGTATATCAGTTATGTAGCACCCATAACATAAGCTCTGCTTAGCTTGGGGCTAGATAATGTTCTGTGAACTGTCCAGCATTATTTATTTATTTATTTGTTTATCTTTCTATGTTACTCAATCATCTAGAATATCTTTCTATGTTACTCAATCATCTAGAAGATTTTTCTATGTTACGCAATCATCTAGAATATCTTTCTATGTTTCTCAATCATCTAGAAGATCTATTTATGTTACTCAATCATCTAGAAGATCTTTCTATGTTACTCAATCATCTATAATATCCTTCTATGTTACTCAATCATCACGAAGATCTTTCTATGTTACTCAATCATCTTGAAGATCTTTCTATGTTACTCAATCATGTAGAAGATTTTTCTATGTTACGCAATCATCTAGAAGATTTTTCTATGTTACGCAATCATCTAGAATATCTTTCTATGTTACTCAATCATCTAGAAGATTTTTCTATGTTACTCAATCATCTAGAATATCTTTTTATGTTACTCAATCATCTAGAATATCTTTCTATGTTACTCAATCATCTAGCAGATTTTTCGATGATACGCAATCATCTAGAATATCTTTCTATGTTACTCAATCATCTAGAAGATCTTTTTATGTTACTCAATCATCTAGAATATCTTTGTATGTTACTCAATCATCTAGAAGATCTTTCTATGTCACTCAATCAACTAGAAGATTTTTCTATGTTACGAAATCATCTAGAATATCTTTCTATGTTTGTCAATCATCCAGAAGATCTTTCTATGTTACTCAATCATCTAGAATATCTTTCTATGTTACTCAATCATCTAGAAGATTTTTCTATGATACGCAATCATCTAGAAGATCTTTCTTTGTTACTCAATCATCTAGAAGATCTTTCTATGTTACTCAATCATCTAGAAGATCTTTCTATGTTACTCAATCATCTAGAAGATCTTTCTATGTTACTCAATCATCTAGAATATCTTCCTATGTTACTCAATCATCTAGAAGATCTTTCTATGTTACTCAATCATCTTGAAGATCTTTCTATGTTACTCAATCATCTAGAAGATTTTTCTATGTTACGCAATCATCTAGAAGATTTTTCTATGTTACGCAATCATCTAGAATATCTTTCTATGTTACTCAATCATCTAGAAGATTTTTCTATGTTACTCAATCATCTTGAATATCTTTTTATGTTACTCAATCATCTAGAATATGTTTCTATGTTACTCAATCATCTAGCAGATTTTTCGATGATACGCAATCATCTAGAATATCTTTCTATGTTACTCAATCATCTAGAAGATCTTTTTATGTTACTCAATCATCTAGAATATCTTTCTATGTTACTCAATCATCTAGAAGATCTTTCTACGTTACTCAATTATCTAGAAGATCTATCTATGTTACTCAATCAGGTAGAATATCTTTCTATGTTACTCCATCATCTAGAATATATTTCTATGATACTCAATCATGTAGAAGATCTTTCTATGTTACTCAATCATCTAGAATATATTTCTATGATACTCAATCATCTAGAATATATTTCTATGATACTCAATCATGTAGAAGATCTTTCTATGTTACTCAATCATCTAGAATATCTTTCTATGTTACTCAATCATCTAGAAGATTTTTCTATGTTACTCAATCATCTAGAAGATCTTTCTATGTTACTCAATCATCTAGAATATCTTCCTATGTTACTCAATCATCTAGAAGATCTTTCTATGTTACTCAATCATCTTGAAGATCTTTCTATGTTACTCAATCATCTAGAAGATTTTTCTATGTTACGCAATCATCTAGAAGATTTTTCTATGTTACGCAATCATCTAGAATATCTTTCTATGTTACTCAATCATCTAGAAGATTTTTCTATGTTACTCAATCATCTTGAATATCTTTTTATGTTACTCAATCATCTAGAATATGTTTCTATGTTACTCAATCATCTAGCAGATTTTTCGATGATACGCAATCATCTAGAATATCTTTCTATGTTACTCAATCATCTAGAAGATCTTTTTATGTTACTCAATCATCTAGAATATCTTTCTATGTTACTCAATCATCTAGAAGATCTTTCTACGTTACTCAATTATCTAGAAGATCTATCTATGTTACTCAATCAGGTAGAATATCTTTCTATGTTACTCCATCATCTAGAATATATTTCTATGATACTCAATCATGTAGAAGATCTTTCTATGTTACTCAATCATCTAGAATATATTTCTATGATACTCAATCATCTAGAAGATATTTCTATGTTTCTTAATCATCTAGAAGATCTTTCTATGTTACTCAATCATCTAGAAGATTTTTCTATGTTACGCAATCATCTAGAATATCTTTCTATGTTACTCAATCATCTAGAGGATCTTTGTATGTTACTCAATCATCAAGAATATCTTTCTATGTTACTCAATCATCTAGAGGATCTTTCTATGTTACTCAATCATCTAGAAGATTTTTCTATTTTACGCAATCATCTAGAATATCTTTCAATGTTTCTCGATCATCTAGAAGATCTTTCTATGTTACTCAATCATCTAGCAGATCTTTCTATTTTACTCAATCATCTAGTAGATCTTTCGATGTTACGCAATCATCTAGGAGATCTTTCTATGTTAATCAATCACCATGAAGATCTTTTTATGTTTCTCAATCATCTAGAAGATCTATGTATTATCTATGTATATTTACAACATGTGTTTTATCTATGGGTATTTTCAATGTTTAATAAAAAAATATCTATCTATGTATTATATTGTATTAAGTATATCAGTTATCTAGCACCCATATTTTTTATTTATTTATCTTTCTATGTTACTCAATCATCTAGAATATCTTTCTATGTTACTCAATCATCTAGAAGATTTTTCTATGTTACGCATTCATCTAGAATATCTTTCTATGTTACTCAATCATCTAGAAGATCTATCTATGTTACTCAATCATCTAGAAGATCTTTCTATGTTACTCAATCATCTAGAATATCTTCCTATGTTACTCAATCATCTAGAAGATCTTTTTATGTTACTCAATCATCTAGAATATGTTTCTATGTTACTCAATCATCTAGCAGATTTTTCGATGATACGCAATCATCTAGAATATCTTTCTATGTTACTCAATCATCTAGAAGATCTTTTTATGTTACTCAATCATCTAGAATATCTTTCTATGTTACTCAATCATCTAGAAGATCTTTCTACGTTACTCAATTATCTAGAAGATCTATCTATGTTACTCAATCAGGTAGAATATCTTTCTATGTTACTCCATCATCTAGAATATATTTCTATGATACTCAATCATGTAGAAGATCTTTCTATGTTACTCAATCATCTAGAATATATTTCTATGATACTCAATCATCTAGAAGATATTTCTATGTTTCTTAATCATCTAGAAGATCTTTCTATGTTACTCAATCATCTAGAAGATTTTTCTATGTTACGCAATCATCTAGAAGATTTTTCTATGTTACGCAATCATCTAGAATATCTTTCTATGTTACTCAATCATCTAGAGGATCTTTCTATGTTACTCAATCATCTAGAATATCTTTCTATGTTACTCAATCATCTAGAGGATCTTTCTATGTTACTCAATCATCTAGAAGATCTTTCTATGTTAATCAATCACCATGAAGATATTTTTATGTTACTCAATCATCTAGAATATCTTTCTATGTTACTCAATCATCTAGCAGATTTTTCGATGATACGCAATAATCTAGAATATCTTTCTATGTTACTCAATCATCTAGAATATCTTTGTATGTTACTCAATCATTTAGAAGAATTTTCTATGATACGCAATCATCTAGAAGATCTTTCTATGTTACTCAATCATCTAGAATATCTTTGTATGTTACTCAATCATCTAGAAGAATTTTCTATGATACGCAATCATCTAGAATATCTTTCTATGTTACTCAATCATCTAGAATATCTTTCTATGTTACTCAATCATCTAGAGGATCTTTGTATGTTACTCAATCATCAAGAATATCTTTCTATGTTACTCAATCATCTAGAGGATCTTTCTATGTTACTCAATCATCTAGAAGATTTATCTATGTTACGCAATCATCTAGAATATCTTTCAATGTTTCTCGATCATCTAGAAGATCTTTCTATGTTACTCAATCATCTAGCAGATCTTTCTATTTTACTCAATCATCTAGTAGATCTTTCGATGTTACGCAATCATCTAGAAGATCTTTCTATGTTAATCAATCCCCATGAAGATCTTTTTATGTTTCTCAATCATCTAGAAGATCTATGTATTATCTATGTATATTTACAACATGTGTTTTATCTATGGGTATTTTCAATGTTTAATAAAAAAATATCTATCTATGTATTATATTGTATTAAGTATATCAGTTATCTAGCACCCATATTTTTTATTTATTTATCTTTCTATGTTACTCAATCATCTAGAATATCTTTCTATGTTACTCAATCATCTAGAAGATTTTTCTATGTTACGCAATCATCTAGAATATCTTTCTATGTTACTCAATCATCTAGAAGATCTATCTATGTTACTCAATCATCTAGAAGATCTTTCTATGTTACTCAATCATCTAGAATATCTTCCTATGTTACTCAATCATCTAGAAGATCTTTGTATGTTACTCAATCATCTTGAAGATCTTTCTATGTTACTCAATCATCTAGAAGATTTTTCTATGTTTTGCAATCATCTAGAAGATTTTTCTATGTTACGCAATCATCTAGAATATCTTTCTATGTTACTCAATCATCTAGAAGATTTTTCTATGTTACTCAATCATCTTGAATATCTTTTTATGGTACTCAATCATCTAGAATATGTTTCTATGTTACTCAATCATCTAGCAGATTTTTCGATGTTACGCAATCATCTAGAATATCTTTCTATGTTACTCAATCATCTAGAAGATCTTTTTATGTTACTCAATCATCTAGAATATCTTTCTATGTTACTCAATCATCTAGAAGATCTTTCTACGTTACTCAATCATCTAGAAGATCTATCTATGTTACTCAATCAGGTAGAATATCTTTCTATGTTACTCCATCATCTAGAATATATTTCTATGATACTCAATCATGTAGAAGATCTTTCTATGTTACTCAATCATCTAGAATATATTTCTATGATACTCAATCATCTAGAAGATATTTCTATGTTTCTTAATCATCTAGAAGATCTTTCTATGTTACTCAATCATCTAGAAGATTTTTTTATGTTACGCAATCATCTAGAATATCTTTCTATGTTACTCAATCATCTAGAGGATCTTTGTATGTTACTCAATCATCAAGAATATCTTTCTATGTTACTCAATCATCTAGAGGATCTTTCTATGTTACTCAATCATCTAGAAGATTTTTCTATTTTACGCAATCATCTAGAATATCTTTCAATGTTTCTCGATCATCTAGAAGATCTTTCTATGTTACTCAATCATCTAGCAGATCTTTCTATTTTACTCAATCATCTAGTAGATCTTTCGATGTTACGCAATCATCTAGAAGATCTTTCTATGTTAATCAATCACCATGAAGATCTTTTTATGTTTCTCAATCATCTAGAAGATCTATGTATTATCTATGTATATTTACAACATGTGTTTCATCTATGGGTATTTTCAATGTTTAATAAAAAAATATCTATTATTATATTGTATTAAGTATATCAGTTATCTAGCACCCATATTTTTTATTTATTTATCTTTCTATGTTACTCAATCATCTAGAATATCTTTCTATGTTACTCAATCATCTAGAAGATTTTTCTATGTTACGCAATCATCTAGAATATCTTTCTATGTTACTCAATCATCTAGAAGATCTATCTATGTTACTCAATCATCTAGAAGATCTTTCTATGTTACTCAATCATCTAGAATATCTTCCTATGTTACTCAATCATCTAGAAGATCTTTTTATGTTACTCAATCATCTAGAATATGTTTCTATGTTACTCAATCATCTAGCAGATTTTTCGATGATACGCAATCATCTAGAATATCTTTCTATGTTACTCAATCATCTAGAAGATCTATCTATGTTACTCAATCATCTAGAATATATTTCTATGATACTCAATCATCTAGAAGATATTTCTATGTTTCTTAATCATCTAGAAGATCTTTCTATGTTACTCAATCATCTAGAAGATTTTTCTATGTTACGCAATCATCTAGAAGATTTTTCTATGTTACGCAATCATCTAGAATATCTTTCTATGTTACTCAATCATCTAGAGGATCTTTCTATGTTACTCAATCATCTAGAATATCTTTCTATGGTACTCAATCATCTAGAGGATCTTTCTATGTTACTCAATCATCTAGAAGATCTTTCTATGTTAATCAATCACCATGAAGATATTTTTATGTTACTCAATCATCTAGAATATCTTTCTATGTTACTCAATCATCTAGCAGATTTTTCGATGATACGCAATAATCTAGAATATCTTTCTATGTTACTCAATCATCTAGAATATCTTTCTATGTTACTCAATCATCTAGAAGAATTTTCTATGATACGCAATCATCTAGAAGATCTTTCTATGATACTCAATCATCTAGAATATCTTTGTATGTTACTCAATCATCTAGAAGAATTTTCTATGATACGCAATCATCTAGAATATCTTTCTATGTTACTCAATCATCTAGAATATCTTTCTATGTTACTCAATCATCTAGAAGAATTTTCTATGATACGCAATCATCTAGAAGATCTTTCTATGTTACTCAATCATCTAGAATATCTTTGTATGTTACTCAATCATCTAGAAGAATTTTCTATGATACGCAATCATCTAGAATATCTTTCTATGTTACTCAATCATCTAGAAGATCTTTCTTTGTTACTCAATCATCTAGAAGATCTATCTATGTTACTCAATCATCTAGAAGATCTTTCTATGTTACTCAATCATCTAGAAGATCTTTCTTTGTTACTCAATCATCTAGAAGATCTATCTATGTTACTCAATCATCTAGAAGATCTTTCTATGGTACTCAATCATCTAGAATCAATCATCGGTCGCGAGCGGTTACTTAAACTATTTCTAGACGATAACCTGTCGTGACCCCGTCCGCATTATCTGTATAGTAACAAGTCTCACGCAACAATTAAACAATTTTACGGACTTTAATAATAAGTTCTTTGTAATTTAAGAAAGCAAAACAACTATTTCTTGATATTGTCACGCGTATTTAACACGTGTACGAAGCATGTTTTATTAAACTTCTTATTACCTGCTAGTCTAACAAACTGATAAGTGCCTTCAATCTCGATTTTGCAGTACATTGCGCAGCGAGTTTAAAGATCATTTCAAGATTATAAATATTTTCAAAATAAACAGCGCAATGTTATGTATAATCGCCCTACTCTCAAATAACTAACATGTAGTCTCCTGATGCATTGGATTAGTTTGCAATATGTGCATTTCACTAGAACGACGTACCAAAATATTATGACCTTAATGTGACATTTAGCTGTAAACTGAAATTTAAATAACACGTGATTGAACAGCGCGCGCGTCAACTGTTGCACAATCAGGCTGATACGGAGGTCATTGTGCAAAAAAACATTTGCGTGGAATCATTTCAAGTATAAACAAACATCCGGATACAATGACATGCACTATCACGGTATAGGTACGTGTGCAGTCCCGTCGTGATAGATTAGCCAACAGCTCTCAACCAAAATATAGGTAGGTACTAAGCACCTGAGTACTTGTGAGAGGGTATGTCCAGAAAAATACTAGCACCTTAACTACTTCTGCCGCCGACAGTAATGTGAGCGTTGTGTGTTCCGGTTTGAAGGGTATGGGAGCCGGCGCAGGCGCAGGCGCATGAGACTGCATCTGCATGCCTCAGGGCGAGGGCGCAGTGTAGTGCACCTCGCTAGGGCACGCTCTACGTGGACGAGACCTCGGTACTGCAAGTGTCATGAACCGGCGTTACAGCTTCACATAGTGTGGGGCCAACTGCATGTTATATGCACCACTGGCACCGGCCAGTTCCGGCACTAACAAACAAATAATAACTTGGTAGATATAGACAAGTAAGCATACACCTATGCTCTATACTCGCCATATCTTTTTAAAAGCCGGGCACAGATAGTGCTGTCGCTATCTCTCAACAAACCAGGCAGCGTAAGTCTCCGTAGCACGGTTACGGCGTAGAGCCCGCGTAGATCCACCGTAGACTCGTAGCACTAAAACTAACTACAAACAGGACAACATACAATGCAATAAGCACAGCGCGGTTTGTGTGGGAAGATTACACTTTTCTTTAATTTGCTTTTCCTTCTGTTTGTTTGTTTGTTTCCTGGAATCAATCTGACGATCGAAGTTTCAAATAATTGTCTGGTGTGAACATCAATCTGGTCACTGGGAAAAACCCTTCACATTCGGCACACCTGTTTTGTTCCAATGACAATACAATATTACCTTTAACTAGAAAGGGGGAGGGGCGGGAATAAGTCATATTTACTATGATTTTTAAGTTTTAATTGTTTCCGATATTTCGGCACAGTTGCATGCACCATGGTCACGGGAAAAATCATGGTAAATATCTCGTTTCTAGTGAAATGTATGTATGTACATAACCATGATAGATTCAGAAGTTATGTATAATATTTATGTACGATGCGGGATTCAACCCCGCATCCCCGGCGGCGCATACTGCACCACTAAGCTCGTCGCGCTCAGACTGCTCTGATCACCTCCCATCACCGGGTCGTTAGCCCCGTCACTCGATGTATGGCACAAGTTCACCGACATAATGGACAGGCGATAATTGCGACCACAGCTCAATGATGTTCAGGTGGGGTATGACGCAAAATTCCTAATCTTAGATTTGATTTTTAACAGACTAAATCAAATACAATATTCAAATAGTATACATTTATTTACAGAAAGAATAATACAAGGTATGTATAAAATACATATGAAACAGTTGTGCTACCTGAAGACCTCTGCAAGCGATCTAAAGGTAGCTCAACAGATCCAAATCACTAGAGTACGCGTCATGTAAAAAGAACGCTGAAACGTGTGAAGAAGTATGACCGCCAGCGTTCTTTTTACATGACGCGCATTATACCAGACGTAAGCGTCCCTAAGATGCTGGCTGCTTTGCCATTGCATATTCAAATAAAAAATATGCATGGATACTACATTATAATTCCGAGGGATCACTGTACCAGAAACACGATAGGACAATATTTTCTCGATAGAAAAACAAACAAAGTTATGTCAATTTTATGACTAGATTCAATTGTTTATTAAAATGGTGCATATTCCTGCGTAAAAAATTTGATAAATAAAATCAATACAACAAAGCCGAGGGTTTACTGATTTGTAAAATTATGTATATTTTACGAGATATTCAATAAAAAACACTTTTTCGAGCGACGCGATGCGTTTTTTTTTTTGTACTAAGATTTCTGCCTGTTGTTGTTGCCGCATGCTAAAGCTCACGCTTGCGGCGCGAGTTTCATTTTTTTTGGTGTTTTTTGCCCATTACAGCTCATCAACACATCTTCAGAAAGCGAAAGTTGAGTTCGCGAGAACTAGGAGACTTAACACACATGTTTTAATTGATAGTATCTCATAGATATCATCAGTTTAGCTATGATACCCCTAAACAAATGGGTTTAGCTATGATACCCCTAAACAAATGTGTTTAGGGATTATCAAATGTGTTTAGCTATGGGGACTGTGGGATCAGATCGTGAAGTTCCTGGAAGCATTTCCCGAAATTTAACCTATAGAAGATCGAAAGGCATGCGACTTTACGGCGGTGCTCGAGACTCTGGATCTTAGACTTTCATTAGTTTTCAGGCTTATAGGTTGCTCACCTATAAGCCTGAAAACTCTACGTTCGATCGAGTCCAAGGCAGCAAGCTGGTGTTTCTCCGAGCCATCCCAAACGTGGCAACAGTACTCCATACCAGCCCGGACTTATATAGACCTGGCTTATATAGACCGGCTTCTTTGTGCTTTATATAGACTTACAAGCTGTCCTGGTGTGAAGTAACGCTTTACCTTATTCAGGATGCCTAGCTGCATGGAAGCAGACTACTTTTAAGAGAGTACTTTGACTGCTTTTTTTAGTAAGAGTACTTTTGTTTACCTAGATCTCTCTGCCATTTATCAAGTTTATGTAAACTTACCGACAGACTTAAGTGAAGTTATTATGTAGTATCGTACCAATTTACTAGAAACTACATTTATTTACAGAAATAATAATTCAACTAATACAAGGTATGTACAAAATACATATGAAACAGTTGTGCTACCTGAAGACCGCTGCTAGCGATCTAAGGGTAGCTCAACTGATCCAAATCACTACCAGACGGAAGCGTCCCTAAGATGCTGGTTGCTTTGCCACGGTGAATGGCAATACTAATGCGTTCAGCCAGATAAGAGCCAGCTCTCGGGTCACGCGTCGCTTCGACCAGATGCCCTGAAAGAATTTTAAAATCGCGAAGGGCCCCGGTACCCCACGGACCCAGAGTCTCGACCCCGATAGGCTCAAATAAGTAAGCTCTGTCGAGACTTGCATATTTGCGACTTTTGAGGTGCTTAGCGGAATCTGCCGCCGCACCGGCCCTAACTGATGTCCCGGACAGATGAGATGGCGCCAGGGTATCAACGCAAGTAGCGTCCCACACCAAAGGCCCCCCTTCTCCCACGGAACAAGAGTCATGCCGTCAGGCCGCTTACCATCGTCACGTAGCAGACCATTCGGTTCTAGAATGGCTGGAATGCTAACGCTGGTAAGGGCCCGGCGAATGAAAACTAGAAACTTGAGACGCTGAATTGATTTACTATTTTGATAATCGTAAGCTTAGTCTTCACGATAGCCTCGGCCTAGTGTGAGGGCGTCGATAACTTAACTTAAGAATAAGCAGTCAGCTTTAGCATTGTCCAGATTTTTAGAACTATTGTTAATAAATATAACAGCTTAGTTTATACGTACACAATTTTGTTGATGCTGTGATTAAAAAAAAAACTTTATTTTCTTTCTATTTGAGCTAGTAGTACGTTAGAGCTTTTTTGTGAAGGAGTTCGTCCGGGGAAGAACTACCACCATACCTATTTCTACCACAAAGCAGTAGCGCTCACATTGCTGTGTTCTGGTTTAAAGGGTAGGTATGGTTGCCGGTGAAATTACAAGCACTTGATACTTTTCATCTTTAAGTCTCAGGGTGGCGGGCGCAGTTCAATGCCGCATAGGGCGCGCCGTAGGTGGACGTGACCTATGTGATAATGCAATGTTCATAGGCAGAGGGTACCGCTTAACATCAGATGGGCCATAAACAAAATTAGTAACGCGCACAATGTAGGTACAATATATACAAGTAGTAGTCATCATTAGTAACCATATTCCAATGTCAGTAGTCAATCTTGTTTGTAAACAAGCTTGTGTGTTTGTTCGTGTCCAGTGCAATAATACTCGACAGCTAACCCGCGCTATACTAGCACCTGCCCGCGAGTTCGGGCGCGTGTTATCGCGATAGGAAGTAGCCCGGCCAACCCAGGACCTCAATAACGATAATTCTGTATGATAATATTTAGATATTTCCTCGGTATTATAATGTAGTTTCAATGCATATTTTTAATTTGAATATTGTACTTGATTCTGTCAGTTAAAAATCTTATCTAATATTGGTAATTTTGCATTATACCCCACCTTAATATTTTCTATAATCGAAGTTTTTAAGGTATTTATGTTGCTATGGGTTTAGTACAAGACGACCTCGTGGTGCGGTGGCCTGCGACACAGGAGGTTGCGGGTTCGATTCCCGCCTCGGAACAAATGTTTGTGCGATCTGCAGTTATTTGTTCAGGTTGTTCTGGGTATTTTCTATGTACAATAACAAAATAACTATTTAAGTTATGTATTAAGTATATCAGTTATCTATTACCCATAAGCTAAGGCCAAACCAACGCGTTAAGGTGGACGCTCACGATTGAGGCGCGAAATTCAAATTTTTTGGTGTTTTTGGCCCATTACAGCAAATCAACACTTCTTCAGATAGCGGAAGTTGAGTTCGCGAGAACTAAGAGACTTAACACACATGTTTTGATTGATAGTATCCCATAAATATCATCAGTTTAGCTACGATACCTACCCCTTAACAAAAAAATACACTGTAAAAATGTGTTTAGGGGGATCGTAGCTAAACTGGTGATATTTATGAGATACCATCGATTAAAACATGTGTGTTAGGTTTCCTTGTTATCGCGAACTCAACTTTCGCTATATGAAGAAGTGTTGATGAGCTGGACTAATAAATTCAGTTGATCTGGTGATTCATATTGGTAGCCAACTTGTACGGAACGCTCTCCGCGCGAATGCGACTCGTACTTGATCTTTTTTAGGGTTCTGTACACAAAGGTTTTTTTTTTACATTGATAGACCTTTGTTTGTCCACGATCTCACCTGTTGGTAAGTGATGATGTGGCCGAAGATGGAGCACAAAGGTCTAGACGGCACCTATTCACTCTAGCATGAAAAGACCCAGAATATAGTTTTCAGGAAAGACAGACGACGGTAGTTTGTTCCACTCCTTAGCAGTTCGCAGTAAAACTGGTCCCTATTACTATGGCTCGGCTGTCCGTCTGTCTGTCTCTCCGCCTGTCACCAGGCTGTATCTCATGAACCACGATAGTAAGACAGTTAATTTTTTTACAGATGATGTATTTCTGTTGCCGCTAATATAACAACAAATACTAAAAAACAGAATAAGCAATATTTAAGGGAGCTCCCATACAACAAACGTGTATTTTTTGCCGGTTTTTTAGATAGTAGTAGTAGAGCTTTATTGTGAAAGAGTTCGTCCGGGAAAGTACTACCACCATACCTATTTCTGCCACAAAGCAGTAGTGCTCGCATTGCTGTGTTCCGGTTTGAAGGGTAAGGGTGCCGGTGAAATTACAGGCACATGAGACTTTTCAACTTTATGTCTCAGGATGGCGGGCGCAGTGCAATACCACATAGGGCGCGTCCTATGTGGGCGTGACCTATGAGGCAATGCACTGTTCATAGGCAGAGGTTACCGCTTAACATCAGGTGGGCCATCTTCCAAGTTTAAAGCAGAATAAAAAAATTAAAAAAAGGTTCGGATCCCTTCGTGCGCGAGTCCGACTCGCACTTGACCTCTTTTTGTATATGAAGATTTCTGCTTACATTAGGAACAGCCTTCATTCATAACAACTGAGTATTAATAATAAACACGCATACTATATACTACTGAACAACGCGATCACTCGGTCAGTTCCAAGTTATATTTAGCACTGTGTAGTACATTCATAATGTCCGTGTGTCTGTACACAATTATTATTGTTGCACATTACTCTGTTCTCTGTAAAGGTATGTACCGCCGAAGTGGAAACAGCGTCACAAAATACATAGTACAGAAGGTCAGCTTAGAGGGTTTAGTACAGAGGGCCTACCACAGGTTTGTCTAAGTTTTGCATTCGGTATCATGACTATTGAATTCCGAGTCGATATTTGTTTTTATGTTGTTTTTATGCTCATTAAAGAGTTTCTCAACAAGTCCGCTAGGGGTTCTTATCATTTTCATCATACAAAAATGACATTTCGACTCGCAATTCGGAATTGTAACAAATTACAAACCTGCGGTAGGCCCTCAGGTTTGTAATTTGGAACCACTCGGAATAACGACAACCGAATTGCGAGTCAAAATTAAGTTTTATGCAGGAAATGATAGGAGCCCTAGCGGACTTGTTGAGAAACTTAATAAAACCATACATAAAAATAAATATCGAATCGCAATTCGATAGTCGGGATACCGAATGCAAAACTTAGATAAACCTGTACTAGGCACTCTGTATAAAGAGCGATAACAGGCGCACCTACCTATATACGCGTATTCACGACGATCTCGGTGAAACTCGGTCAAACGCGAGTGCCCGCGCTTTGGCGATGGGCGTGATTATTTAGGTACTTTATATTTTGTGTCTTGTGACTTGGGTATTATTGTTGTTTTGTGACTGTGAATTGTACAATGCATTAACGATTGTACTTATTTGAATTGCTCTGCGTTTGGTTGTCTAAATGGTAAATTTACCCTTTGAAGAAAGAAAGAAGAAAATATTTGATAGCTCACACACACACTTAATAGAAATAACAATTAAAAAATAATAGATTGTAAACAAAATAAAAATAAATATATCACACAAAAAATACCCATAGGGTTTTAAACTTAAACATAAAACTAGACCCAACGTGATGGAATGGGTAAAATTGGTCATTCCCAACGTGTGTGGCTAAACAGGTCCAGCCTCAGCTTAATGACGATACCGACCTAGGACGATATCGGCGCTGGTTTTCAGCCTAAACCTAGACTGAGTGACGTCGCGTTACGAGTAACAGTCTACAGGTAAACAAATTAACAATACATAAGAAACAACTGTGTGAGTACTTTGCTAGCCCTAGCGCTACGAAGACACATGAAGACATAGTTAAGTGTTGTAGTAACATTCAAGTCGGGTTTGGACCAGCCCCCCGATTACTGCTCACTTTGTAGAACCGACACCCCGGCTACGGCCGAGCGTAGGTAATTAAAATCAAATTCGGCCGGAACTGACCTTTTGTACTATGTATTTTGTGGCAGGGTTCTATCAAGCCGCGTCGCAGTGCTTACCGGCGATACGTAACTAGGACTTGCATTATCCGTAAACTTTTCGTATCCGTATAATATGGATAACTAGCTGCGCCCCGCGGTGTTACCCGCGCAAAACTCGGCGTATCTATGTTTGTATGTATGTAACCAACCAAGAAACTCTTACACTAAACATAAAAATCACCTAAGTGCTTTCCTAACTTGTTTAGACTACTCCTAACGATAAATTTGCTTGCACTAACCGTAAGCCATTCCTTAGTCCGCTTAGGCTAGGCTGTTCTTAAACTTAAGTGTATCTTAACTAGGGCAAGCCTAACTTATGTTTAGTGCAAACGGGCATTAGATTGTCTGCAGAGGGTGGTAACCTGTATGAATGCACTAGGATGTCAACTTTTTTTTATGCTACTGAATGGCGGAACAAGCAGATGTTCCACCTGATGTTAAGCGGTAACCTCTGCCTATGAACAGTGCATTATCACATAGGTCACGTCCACCTAGGACGCATCCTATGTGGCATTGCACTACGCCCGCCACCCTGAGACATAAAGATGAAAAGTCTCATGTGCCTGTAATTTCACCGGCACCCTTCAAACCGGAACACAGCAATGCGAGCACTACTGCTTTGCGGCAGAAATAGGTATGGTGGTAGTACTTCCCCGGACGAACTCTTTCACAAAAAAGCTCTACTACTACTATAATATATGAATAAATGGCGAGATATCGTGAGGCGAGCAACATCAGCCCCTAACAATACAACATGACGACCATAACCGCTCTGTCAAGAGTGCAACGTCTTAAGAGAAGAAGAACCGGAGAAATGATTTCTGAATCGTACAATATTTTACGTAGTAGGATAACACATAAAAAAAAAACCTTATCCACCTTGCCTAATAACACACTTACACAAATACAAACACAACTATGGACACAATAACATATTCTACCTACATCCTCTGTGACGACCTCTGTGGCGTGGCGGGCGAACGTTCGCCTGCGACGCCGGAGATTGCGGGTTCGATTCCCGCCTCGGAACAAATATTTGTGCGATATGCAGATATTTGTTCAGGGTGTTCTGGGTATTATCTATGTATAATAAAAGATATCTATCTATGTTATATATTGTATTAAGTATATCAGTTATCTAGTACCCATAACACAAGCTCTGCTTAGCTTGGGGCTAGATAATGTTGTGTGAACTGTGCAGCATTATTCATTTATTTATTTTATTTATTTATCCTTTAACTTGCTTTGTATACAATTAATGAATGATTTACCGAATACTGTATGTACAGCACTATTATAATAATATGATTTACCGAACACTGTATGTACATCACTATTATAATAATATGATTTACCGAACACTGTATGTACATGATTTTTGTTATCTGTGATCGCTCTCTTCCAATTAAGTCAATATGAAGTAGTATGAAGTATGGACGTCTTTCTCTACAATAATAATAATTCATTACTACTTGTAAATGTAATAAGCTACATACCTTTTTTAGTTTTAAAGTATATTTGTAAGACCTTCACTTTATGTAAATTGTGCAAATAAATGATTTATAATCTGGTGTTTTTCAGGTCTGGACAGCTGGTCTGAGTATGCGTACTACCCTGAGCTCAAAGGCTCCCTCAAGGTCCACCTGGCGCCCGCGTCCTGGCTTGCTGCGAGGATACAGTGTCACAAGGAAGGTAAATAAAGAATAGAATAGAATAGAATAGAATAGAATAATTCTTATTTGTAACAACACAGATAAAAACAAAATAAAACATGAAAAAACACAAAATTACAGTTTGATTTGCTGTTACAAAAAGGTCTCTAACTCAGCATATGCAGGCTGTAAACAACCTCTGGTCTTCCGTTAGAAAATTTTTCTAACCAAGAGAACAAAAAATAACATACGTGTATCTGAATGATACGAACAATAACAATATATTAATTTAGCAGTAGGTAGAACAAATAATAAATACACAATATAAAAAATAGTACTTATTGGCAAAAATGGTAATGAATAAAAACAAAACTACTGGGATAAGAATTACAAGAAAATTATCAACTAATTATAATTGAAATAAATGTGACACTATTGTGTTCGGATGGAGGACTGTAATGCAGGGGTTGTTCTGGACTTCAGTTTCTTCAAATACCTACTAGTGGTTCGCCCCGAACTGAGACTTCGCGAATACACGCTTTTTAGGGTTCCGTAACCAAAAATTACGGAACCCTTATAGATTCGTCATGTCTGTCTGTCTTTCTGTCCGTGTATGCCACAGCCACTTTTTTCCCAAACTATAAGAGCTAGGCTGTTGAAACTTGGTAGGTAGATGTATTCTGTGAACCGCATTAAGAATTTCACACAAAAATAGAAAAAAAACAGTAAATTTTTGGGGTTCCCCATACTTCGAACTGAAACTCATTTTTTTTCATCAAACCCATACGTGTGGTGTATCTCCATAGATACACCACACGTATTACATAATCTATCCATATAGATCTTCAAAAATTATATTGAGGTTTCTAATATAATTTTTTTCTAAACTGAATAGTTTGCGCGAGAGTCACTTCCAAAGTGGTAAAATGTGTAAAATAATATGTGTGTATAATAATGTGTGTCTAAAATAAGAGAATGACAAAACTAAAAAAAAAATATGATGTACACCATGTAAACTTCCAACGAAAATTGGTTTGAACGAGATCTAGTAAGTAGTTTTTTTTAATACGTCAAATCGTAACCCATCCAAGAACTTTTATATTATGTTACTTGCTGCTACGGAACCCTTCATGGGCGAGTCCGACTCGCACTTGGCCGCTTTTTGTTATACTACTTGGGATGATGGGTCAAGCAGATGGCCCACCTGATGTTAAGTGGTACCGTCTGCCTATGAACAGTGCATTACCTCATAGGTCACGCCCACCTAGGACGCACCCTATGTGGCATTGCTTTGCGCTCGCAACCCTGAGACATAAAGATGAAAGTCTCATGTGCCTGTAATTTCACCGGCACCCTTACCCTTCATACCGGAACACAGCAATGCGAGCACTACTGCTTTGCGACAGAAATAGGTATGGTGGTAGTACTTCCCGGGACGAACTCTTTCACAAAGAAGCTCTACTACTACTAACTACTAATGTAGGTAGGTTACCCACTTTATTATTATTATTATTTAAAATTATAGACTAACAGCTTTTGCTGATAAGCCTATTTCAGAGTGTTGAAATGTCTTAGTTCCACTCGCTGCACTGATTACACTTTAATGTCTTTTAATGTTAAGAGAGTGGTCTGTGAAAATGACACATCGAGTTTTGACACTATTCCATTACCTGTGACCTCCACCTTGCGGTGGGATTTGGAACTAATTAGGTAAACAAACCTCTCAACCGTACAATTGTGTAGAAAACACATTACTTGTTTTGTCAATTACTTCATTGAATTTTTGTTCTGTACGTAATCAGATAAATGTGAAAATAAAATCAATGTATACCACCTATACAATCGTTGCGTGACTGACTGACTCAGTCACTGACTATCAACGCGAAGTCTAAACCCTAGGTCATAGGACCTGAAATTCACATAGGTACATTTCTTTTGTGGTATAGCGGTGCACTAAGAAAGGAATTTCCTAAATACACACCCTAAAGTGGTGCAGCGGGATGTTGAAGTTTGTATAGCAAAAACTGCACGCGGGCGAAGTCCCAGGCGTTCCACTACTGGATACTTGAGAAATCTCTGTGCACATGTTGTGTTTTACATATTATGCTGTGTGCTTCAGGTTTCGTTATATTTTATAACAGTTTTATTCGTTTTATTTTACCCCAAATAGACAAAGTGGTCAACAACTTCAATAACTGTACCAATATGGGTGCAAAGTTAGTATATAAAAACCATCATAACCGAATCGCAAATGAACATGGGCAAGAAATGAACAAACCCACAAAAATAACCAAAAAATACAGGACCAAAAAAAACAAAATTAAATCAAAAACGCCCTAAAAACTCTCACAACCTAAGAAGCCCTACAAACCTTTAAAAAAACCCTTCCAACTCCTAAAAACAGAGGGTTTAGCCTACCCTACCTCCCTAGAGTTCATACAAGTCTTAAACTTTAAGAATCAATTAAAACCTCGTACAAACCCATACAACCCAATTTAAACCGGTATTGAACGACGGACCTTGCTCAGAAAAATATCTTGGGAATCAGGATTTTTCCCAGCAGGGCCCAAATTAGATCATTTTCTCCGCCTCAAAACTCACTATTCTGCCAAACTTCCTGCTGATGTTTTTTTTTCCATTAACTTTCATCCACTAATATACCTACCTTGTTTGTTTATATTAATTTGAATGTGTATGTGCGCCTACTTTTTGGCGATTGTACCTAATCAACCTTTGGAGGTTTTTAAGGTACAATATTATACCTAATTAAATGTGTAAAATATATTGTGTATGAAATAAATAAAAAACAAAAAAAACCTACACGTGTAGGGCTGTTTAAAAAAACGCTCATACAGTGATTTTATTATTTAAAACTATTAATTTAATTCTATTTCGTCAAAATAGTAACAGTTTTTCGAGTTATTTTGTACAGAAAGACGGATAAAGAAACAAATAAATTATATAGGTACATACAAACTATGTTGGAAGAAATTCACGTAATTGAAACATACTGACCACAAGTTGGCATAAAAAAACGGCGCAGCGAGGACGTTGCATTTGACATGACTAGTAAGACATTTTCATACATTTATCGGCTTCTAAATTCTAATTTCCATGTACAACCACAGAATAAATAATAGTACCTACTTCTTGAAACATGCCATGAATTGGTTTGGCGTCTTTATGAAAGGATTATAGGAAATTCAAACCCTAAAATCAATTGTGTTGAAGACCTCTGTAGCGCGGCGGGCGAAGGTTGGCCTGCGACGCAGGAGGTTGCGGGTTCGATTCCCGCCTCGGAACAAATATTTGTGCGATCGCAAATATTTGTTCAGGTGTTCTGGGTATTTTCTGTGTATAATAAAAAATATCTATCTATGTATTATATTGTATTAAGTATATCAATTATCTAGTACCCATAACACAAGCTCTGCTTAGCTTGGGGCTAGATAATGAAATGTCCAACGTTATTATTATTATTTATTATTAATTAGGGTCATAAAGTTTGGAAGTATTGTTTGTTATTCTATTAATATTAAAAATTAAAGCGGGCCCCCATACAAAAAAAGTGATTTTGACAAACGCTGTATCTCTTGATCCGCAATAGTTAGACACAACAAAAAATAAAAAAAGTGAGTTATAAGTAGGTATGTACCTACCTAGGGGAAAACAAACATGTTTATATTTACTTGCCTTATTTTTATTAATTATCATCATCCGCCCAGCTGGAAATATAACATTTCCATAGAATGCCACGACCACTGGTCTTGAGCCGCCTCCGTCCACAGACTTCCCGCGACCTTTATAAAGTTTGGTACATTGGAAGTTCCCCTCCCACACTGCGTCGTCCGGTTGTTGGTCGCCACTCGAGGACTTTATTTCAGTCATCTTCTGAGACGTGATCGCTAACTATCACACACACAAAAGCTCAAAGTATCACAGCGGGCTATGCATGGAGAGAGCTATGCTATTACCATCAGTGTACAAATACGTAGTCTGCGACAACCGTAACTACAAGAAATATTGTTACGAGATATTCGCGCCTAAAGTTTTTTATCTTATATTAGTGATCAATGTCTTTGTAAATATTTATCTGTTATGATTTTGATCTGTACGATCGCTACGATCATTCCCTTTAAAACTGTGTTTATTATATCGTGATAACATTAATGCTTTTTTATTATTTAGTAAATAATAATTGTTTAGTGTAACATTATTTTAGAACGTGCTTTACCTAAGCATGTGCGCCGTATGTAACATAGTTACTGTTCGCATGTCTAGGGATTTTGTTATGGTGTTCAACAAACGGAATATGCTCAAGATTTACTAATCTTATGTGCGGTAACATAACTACTAACTCAGTTATACACTTTATTGAGCTGGGAGAAAAAAAAACTGTAAGTAAGACCACAGAATAAATAATAGCAAGAACAAAAGGCTCACATCGTGAAAAAAAAATAACAAACCTTGCTGGGACGCAACAAAGTGCATTTCAGTTCGCATAAGTGCTTAGTGCCTAGCGCCAAAACCACCTTAACACCCTAAACACCCACCACCCTTATTCACCTAATCATTGGCGCTCTCTTGTAAATGTTTGAATCTTTTTATTTGTGTATTATATTTTTGTTTAGTACTCAATTTATAATTTTACTAGCTGTAACCTGCGACTTCGTCTGCGCAGGATTATTAAGTAGCGGAGTATTATAAAGCTAGTATTATTAGACTTACGCTGGTGAAGTAAGTTTCACCCGCGTAAGTCTCGATCCCGTGGGAATATCGGGATAAAAATGTGCCTGTGTTATTCCGCGAGTCTAGTTATCTTTATTCCAAATTTCATCCAAATCCATCCCGTAGTTTTTACGTGAAAGAGTAATTAGGATAGGATATTCGGTTACCAAATTACTCCTGCATTCTGCTGCTCGCCTGGTACATTGAAAAGAAAGAAAGAAAGAAAGAAAGAAAAACATTTATTTGTGTCACCAACATGGATGTAGTAGTAACAGTCAACAAACAATATTCCACACAAAAATACACACACACACACACACACACACAGAAACAAAGATAAATAAAACATTGGATGAAAAGTATTCGCATTGCTGCTGCGCCCTGCGGTGTTTTCCGCATAGGTCTCGATTCCGTGGGAATATCGGGATAAAAATGTGCCTATATGTTATTCCGGGAGTCCAGTTATCTCCGTTCCAAGATTCATCCAAATCCATCAAGCAATTTTTACGTGAAAGAGTAACAAAGATACATCCATCCATCCATCCATCCTTCCATCCATCCATACTTACAAACTTTCACGTTTATAATATTAGTAAGATACCTTTTTACATTCTTTGTATTTTTGAATTTTAAACACAAATTAAATTTAAATTAAATGACTATTCCAAGTATTTTCGGTACAAATTTAATCTGCGTAGTGTTTTTTTTTCGAATGGAATTAAAAAGATTTAAACTTTTGTTTTCTTGACAAAATCCGAATAAATTTATGGATATAATACTTGTTTTTGACTTTGTACGATGACACGTGACGCGTCGAAATAATAACTTGGTAGCTTTCCATGGCGCATGCACTATTAAATTGTTTTGACCAAATGTTCCCATTTTTAGGGTTCCATACTCAAAGACAAGGAACCCTTATGGATTCCCTTTGGATTTTCATATTGTGTCCTACTAATATTTATACCATCAATTTGTACATATGTTTAAGCAAATAAATTATCTTTATCTTTATCTTTATCTTTTATCTTTCGTCATGTCTGTCTGTCTGTCTGTCTGTCCGTGTATGTCACAGCCTTTTTTTTCCGAAACTATAAGAGCTATACTGTTGAAACTTGGTAGGTAGATGTATTCTGTGAACCGCATTTAGAATTTTACACAAAAATTTAAAAAAAACAATTATTTTTGGGGTTCCCCATACTTAGAACTGAAACTCAAATTTATTTTTTCATCAATGTGGGTTATCTGTGGATAGGTCTTCAAAAATGATGTTGAGGTTTCTAATATAATTTTTTTCTAAACTGAATAGTTTGCGCGAGAGACACTTCCAAAGTGGTAAAAAGTGTGCCCCCCCCCCCCCCCATAACTTCTAAAATAAGAGAATTATAAAACTAAAGAAAATATATGATGTACATTACCATATAAACATTCACTCAAAATTGGTTTGAATGAGATCTAGTAAGTAGTTTTTTTTTAATACGTCATTAATCGTAATCCATCCAAGAACTTTTATATTATGTTACTTGCTGCTACGGAACCCTTCATGGGCGAGTCCGACTCGCACTTGGCCGCTTTTTTTATGGTTATTTTTGGAAATTGTTATTTTGTACCTTTTTTTTGCATAGAGTCAATCTTTATAGAATACTGACTATCCATGTTTTTTTTGTTGTATTTGGAATAGTGGTGTATACCTTATTTTATACCAGTCAGTTAAATCATCCTAACGATGAAGTTATAAGTTGGTAAATATTGCTACAAGTATCTCCTATTTTTTTTTTTTTTTTTTTATACTAATGAAGGACGGAACAAGCAGATAGCCCACCTGATGTTAAGCAGTAACCTCTGCCTATGAACAGTGCATTACCTCATAGGACACGTTCACCTAGGACGCACCCTATGTGGCATTGCAATGCGCCCGCCACCCTGCGACATAAAGATGAAAAGTCTCATGTGCCTGTAATTTCACCGGCACCTTCAAACCGGAACACAGCAATGCGAGCACTACTACTTTGCGGCAGAAATAGGTATGGTGGTAGTACTTCCCCGGACGAACTCTTTCACAAAAAAGCTCTACTACTACTACTTTCTGGTATAAATAGCACTAATTATGATTTCTTCTTTTATTTCTGCAGTTATACATCTTGCCATAACTTTTGGTACGGCTTCTAGAAAACAATGTGTTAAAAAAAACTAGTTAATATATTGTGATTTTAACTCAACACCGTGACTAGTTTATATTTTGGGGTTCTATCCTCCCTATCTACTTTTACAGCAAAATCTCTCTCAGGTACGTTTGATGTAAAAAAACTGGAGCATGTGTGTGATTCGTGATCTCGATAATTATAAAAATCCCATGTTTCCAGAACCTTTACACAGGTATTGTTTGAATTGACACAATTTATAAAATCCTGAAAATCATAGATTTGATTTGCTGATTTTGTTATCTTGTAGGCAACCTGTCCTTTTTTTCAGAATCCCCTTCAGTCTTGTTAGGCCAGTCACCGTAGACACTAAAATCGTGTAAGATCGCAAAAAGTTGCAAGGTTCTGTTTTTTTGGGATGTTGTTAGGATAAATACCAATTGTGTAAAACCAAGTTTGCAACTTCGATAGAGCTGTGCGAACTTTGCAATTTTTTTACGACCTGGAATTTTTAAGATGACTGGCCTATGTGTCGTTTGTAGGTTAACAGCTAATATTTGTAAGGAAAAAGGTTATACACACCTCAGTTTGTTCAAAATTACTAGTTATAACTAAGTAGTTGGAAGAAACTTTTCTTTTGGGTACTTATTTACTTTGTATTAGCCATTTTGCATTTTCTAGAGCGTTCACATGCGTACTTTTCGTCGCGAGTATCGCCTTTGCATAACTCGCCACACACGACCTACCCACTTTTCAGCTTTGGTGAGTCACTGTTTGTTGAGCTCCCACTGACTGACTGGCACCAATCCCCCACTTTTTATCTTCGTGAATGACGTGGAACAATCAGATGGCCCACCTGATCTTGAGCGGTAACGTCTGCCTTTAATAATCCATTACCTCATATGTCACGTCCACCCCTTGTGGCATTGCACTGCATTCACCGGCAACTATACCTTTCATACTAAAACACAGTAATACAAGCACTAGTGCTTTGCGGCAGAAATACTACTGGTAGTAGTTGTGGTTGGTAGTACATTCCCGAACGAACTCTTTCACAAAAAAAAACTCTACTACTACTAAACTACGATATAATGCGATTGTAATGTCTACTATTACTTTTTCGTACAGTTTTCGTTTACTAAGCAAGACGATGACACAGAATAAATAATAGTACAAGCACGACGATAAGAAGCGACGATGATAAGATTCGATTCCTTTGTTTTCAGAAGTAGTTAAGTGCAATAAAGAATATCAACACTAGTCTTAAGCACCGTATATGTAATGTATGATGTTACTATTCATATGTGTAGTATTTAGTACCACATAATAAAAAAAAATTGTTCAGATATCCACCGTATAATATGTTACGGTGATTATATTTAGGATACATTTTTGTTACATGATCAAGCTCATACAAACACGTCAACCTCATACCTCATACCTAACTTACAATAAAATTAATATTGATCAACTGGATTATCTATGAGGAACTAGTATGTCACAGATAACCCAGTTATTATAGTTGTACCTACTACAAATAATATAACGCGTCCAAATTAAGTCGCGGGTGACAGTAGGTACCTATACCTAGCTTGTATTTTATATTATAAATTTCGTCCAAAATTAGTAGGTACCCAAAATCTGAATTCGTTTATTTTTAACCCCTGACGAAAAACGAAGAGGGTGTTATAAGTTTGGCGTGTCTGTGTGTCTGTCCCATCGTAGCTCCCGAAAGGATCAACCGTTTTTTTTTTTTTTAATTGTTTTTGTGGGGTGTTTTCTTAGCTTTGTTTGATCAAAATCAGTCCAGCCGTTCAACGTTGGAGGTTATTTAAATTTTTACAAAATTAATTACTTTGTGCTATACGTTTTTAAATTCCGACGGGAAACGAAAATATTCGTGAAGAGAAAATATGTACAAAATGTGTGGCTACGTTTCACCGAGGACTTATCGAGGACTATACTAAGTTCCATTGGTCTAGTTGTTACTATGTTGACAGAGTTATTTATATGGTAGCATACTTGTACGGAGCACTCTACACGCGAGTCCGACTCGCACTTGACCAGTTTATTCATCTTCCGCCTCCAATAAAGCATGGACTTTAATGGAGATTTTTTGAATAGCAGCATTGTATCAGCAAAGTATCTATCTATGTAATATATTGTATTTAGTATATCAGTTATCTAGTACCCATAACACAAGCTCTGCTTAGCTTGGGGCTAGATAATGTTGTGCGAACTGTCCAGCATTATTTATTTATTTATTGTTTCGATATCAAAATTTGAAGTACCAGTATTATTATTAGTAACAAACAGTCAAACATAGATAAAAATTGAATGATAGTATAAATAAAATAAAAAAAAACATACCGTTTCTCACTAGTAAGTCGGGAAATAAGCAAGTACATTTTTGTAAAAAAACGATAATCACTTAGTATAAAGAGCTAGGCATATTCTAAGGAAAATCGCTAAGCGAAACTCTTTTGGTCACAATATAAACTCCTTCGTGAGTATGCTACCGTAGAATTGCATCGAGCGACTACGGAGGCCTGCAATGTTATAAGTATAGATCCACCAACTTATCTCTAGAACCATTTACCTACATTTTTCTATCAGCTACATACATTTCATTCTGCAGATAAGTTGGTGGATCTCTAGAATTGGTTTGTGTTCACGACTGTATGATTAAACTGTCAAACCATGTCAGTCCGGTAAATTTTCACAAACCTCAAATAAATAAGAATTTGCATTGGTTTCTTATTACCCGAATTACAATTATAACAACGAAAACCAACAATTTTCAGTAAAATAATACAAGTTTTTGTAATGATATATCGAAGTAACCGGTTGTCCGTTTTCACCTGTGAATAAAAAAGTGAACGAGGGCCTTCCTTCCAGCGCCGTGGATAACCACGGAATGACAGAAAATGGCGTAGAAATCGTGTAGATACGGCGAATTGAAAATGTTTTCGTGTTTTTACACATCTTTTATATGAAAAGATTAAAAACCCCAACATACTTTTAAAACTATGTGTATAGACATGATACTAAAGTGTTTTATTTCTCAGAAATAGCTGTAATTCCGTAGATTTAGGCTCATATGTAGATGCTCTATTTTGATCAATTTCGTGAAAATGGGTAGGTAGTTTTTCAATTTACACAAAATCTAGAAATAACTTTAGAAAACCCCAACATATTTTTATTCAGCCTGAAGTGTTCTTTCTTCTGATCTAAATATTGTTAAGAATAAAGCTAAATTTGGAAAGTTCTAGGCTTTTCAAAACACCACTTTTCAAGGGTTTTCACAGACTAGCCCCTTAACAGTTTGTTTGTTCGCAACCAGTTATCCAATTTGTTTTAGAAAGCATTTATTGATGTGGCAGTAACATCTTCTGGTAAATGATTTCAATAATGGACCACTCTGTTACTAAGGCAGTGCTGTGCAGTGTTTGTGTTGGATGGTCCACGGGATACATTGCGACTATGCCCTCTCAACGACATCGAGCTTTCTTATAAAATATAGATTTCATGAAATTCAGGCAAATTGTAAGTGCCAGAGAGGTCAAAGTCAAAGTCAAAAGGTATTTTATTCATTGAAATCACAAGGATCATTTTGAATCGTCTTAAAAAATAAATTTACATTTACTCCTGTTCCAACGCAACCAGACCTAGAAGAATCAGGCAACAAACACGGTCTGTTTTTCTTTTGATGATCCTTCTTACTACTAGGTGGGGAGCGCCTGTGTGCCTCGAGAACAAGTGGAAGCTGATTCAAGGAAAAAAGGAAAACCAAATTAAAAGCCTTCCTTAGGTAGGCAGTCAAAAGTAAGATGATAGAGAGAATCAGCAAAAGTTCATAAGGCAGCACACTCTACGCTTGATATACTCATAAATAACACATCAATAATAAATTATATGTAGGTACAGACATTGCAATTTGACAAATTAGGTGTCGAGGGGCAGAGCGACATTAGGCCACGCGACTTTATCATTAACATAGTCATGTAGTGTGTAATACGCTTTCTTAATTAGGATCTTGAAGGATCTTGAGGATCTTGAAGGTCTCAATGAGGTCGCCACGCAGACGTCTTTCCTCCAGGGTAGTGAGGCGTAATGCACGGAGTCTCCCTTACCTTTATTTAACTTTCTAACCGACTTCTAAAAACATTTTATTGAGACAACCACCTTGAGATAATTTCTTGCACATCATCGAAAGAACCTTTGAATATGACTAAGCAACGGGGGCTGTCAAAATAAGAAGGTACTAGGCTTTCCTCCATCTGCCTCCAGCGAGTCCTTGAATATTTTGGTCATATAGCACGGAAAGGCAGTGACAACTTAGAGAAGCTGATCATCACTGCCAAAATCGAGGGAATGAGGCCACGAGGCCGTAGCCCGTTAAGTTGGTCAGACCAGATCCGCACCACTCTCGGTTCAAAATTCCACGAAGCCGTGCAGCTCGCTGGCAAGCAGATCTCACTGGCACAACATCGTCCGGCAGAAAGTGATCCATGGAGGGGGTCACGACCCTCAGCATTCAGGAATACGACGCGTGGAGGTGTCATATCTATCGAAATTTGTGAACGTGATTTTCACCCACTTCAAAACGTCGGATTAAATTGAAACTTTGCATAGGTAATCATCAAGGACCGATGCCAATACAATATTATGGTGACAGCGAGCTGATCTGATGATGGAGACGGAAGGTGGACAACGAAACTCTGTGGATTATAGTAGACTGGCCGTGTTTGGGCTCAGTTTGGTTATGACTTTACGGAGACTCTTGATGACTTGACTAATTTTATTACAATTAACGCCACTTGGCATTGGCGAAATTGTTTGGAGCACTCCTCAGAAGCCATTATATAAGGAAGAAGAAGAAATACATCTTCTGCGGGCTCCAGACTCCTGTGTGATTCACGGCATGAATTCACGCCATAATTTTGCCGCGAAGTCGGCGCGAAAAGCATGCCCCTCCTATCTCTATCTACACTCGCTATCGTTCACAGTATAGTCCTAATATTTATTCTGTGGTATAGTTCTCACGCTCATCGAGAATGGACGCCGAAATATGCACTGCTATCGCCGTGACGCTGTATGCTCTGGCTCACTACAAATAATTGTAAAAAAAAGAATTTAAAAAAAAATCGAGGGCTTGGTGAACTCTCTTTTTATTAATTTTAATGAATTAAACAAATTAACACAACCTCACGCCATAATATTTATTCTGTGGCGGCACCGAGTCTCGCGCGTTACAGACGCGCGAGTCTGGTGCGTTCGCGTTAACGGGAGGAAGCCTTTGACGCGGGCGCAAATACATATTTATATATTTATATTTATTTATTAGAGTCACCAACATAGTATACACCGAAAAAAGTAAATACACACAAGATAGATAAGTTATACATGCCAAGTGCTACCACAATTATAGTTGACTAACAACATGCTATTAATAATAAAGAGCGAGAACCACCGACACCGAACCCGACACTGAACGGGGTACGAGTCGTGAACAGGCGCGAAAGCCATCCACAATCGCGGTGTATGGCTTTCACGGGTGTTCACGGCGCGAATGAGGAGGCCGCATTCCATGTACCACATCCACTTGGCCAAAGCAAAACTCTCCATACACCGGAATATCCTTCGTGCAAAAGCTGAACTTGTTTTAGAACGTGACATGGGTAAAATTGTCCGCAAGGGCCAAAGGTTCAAGAACTGAACTGAACTGGGCACTCCGGTACGGAGGCCGTGATCCTCTAAGGGCCAAACTCATTGATTATCAAGTTCATCGTCGCTTCCCTTCAGGCAAGATGTCTTGATCTAACCGTTACATATTCACAGGCGCTCTGTTGCTGTCGCCATGGACTGTCGAGTTCACGTCCGCTGTGCGCGAGCTACAAGCGAATGAAAACCAGTCGCTGCCGGTCCTGTTCTCCGGAGTCCAAGTGCTGTACTCCGAAGGAGTGTACAGGAATTATATAGAAGGTAAACTCAGACTTCTTCGTGCGTCTATTTTATTTGGCTTTGTTTCTTTTTTTTTTCTTTTTTTTTTTTTAACATTGGTAGTCCTTTGTTTGACAACGATCTCACCTGTTGGTAAGTGACGATGTGGCCGAAGATGGAGCACAAAGGTCTAGAAGGCACCTATTCACTCTAGACTTGAAGAGACCCAGATTATAGTTTTCAGGAAAGACAGACGACGGTAGTGTATTCCACTCCTTAGCAGTTGCATTCGCAGTTCCATGTGAATTACCTGGTAATTACAAGCTTTTATTTAACTTGCAATGTATGTTTGTCTGGGTGGAAACCGGGTGGAATCTTGCAACTGAATTTTAAAGCAGTTATCCTCAACCGATTGAGCTGAAATTTGGCATACGTGTCAAGTTCCGATGACAATACAATATGATGGTGACAGCGAGCTGATCTGATGATGGAGACGGAAGGTGGACAACGGAACTCCTCGATGGATAATAGTATACTGGCTGTGTTTAGGCTCATTTTGATCAGCACACGGTTACGATCACTAATTTTATAAAAGCTTGCATTGAAAAATATATTTTTTCACAAAAACCTTATAATATAAATATAGCCTGCGTTTTCCCTGGTTTGAAACAAATAGCTTAAAAATTAGGGACTACATTTATAGTCATTTTTATAGTCATTTATTGTCATTTATTCATAACTTATACGTCAAAAATCTATATATATAAAACAAAGTCGTGTTAGTTACACCACTTATAACTCAAGAACGGCTGAACCGATTTGGCTGAAAATTGGTGGGGAGCTTAGAACCAGGATATTGACATAGGGGGGAGGGAAGGAGGGGGGGTTCACCGGGGGCTACCCGTGCGAAGCCGGGGCGAGTCGCTAGTATAATATAAAACAATACAATACCTAGTAGATAAAAGCATTTGTAGGTAAGTAGGTATACCTACGTAAGTGCATAGGTACAAAAAATAGTTACAAATATATACCAATAACACTAAACCCAAATTGAAATATTTTTTAATGGCTGTATGTAGTTATCGTACCTATAGAATTGTTGTCGATAAGCCAGCGGTTCAGTCTGGTTTTGAACACGGTGCAGTTTGGTGAAACTTTGATGGACTCTGGCAGCTTATTTTACACTGCTGGACCCATAATATTCCCGAGAGTCCGCGGCAACGACACGAGTTTGTGCTGGTTACAAGTCTGATGAGCGAAATCTCCGTGAATCGCGTAAGAACTTAGGTTTTTCCTCACTTAGGTAAAGTGCCACTTGTCAGGTGGAAATATAGGGCAGCGTAATAATACCTAGTACATATCGCCCGTACGGCCCTTTTCTGCATCCGGAACGCACGCTCCCAATAGCCGGATCCACACCGGACGATCCAATTGGATCGGCGATCCCGCGATCCGCGATCCAAGATCGTGATGTGTGGATCGTGTTGCCGATCCAGTGTTCACCGGGGGCTACCCGTGCGCAGCCGGGGCGAGTCGCTAGTTCCTTATAAAGCATCATTTTGTTAGCGACTTTGCGAAATTTCCATCGTAAATTGCGCGAATCCTAAACACAATCGTCCACACCGCGCCCTTCCCGTATGTGGGGGCGCTATTGAGGCAGGCCAAAAAACCGTCCATAAACGGATCGAACGCGGCAAGGAGCGCGCGCTCGTCCACACCGACCGCACCATTGGATCGCGCTCCTACCGCGCGCTTTCGGAGTGCGTTGGATCGTTCGGTGTGGACCCGGCTAATCGGCAGCGCGCGACTATAGCTCGGTGCCGTACTGCAGTAGCGAGTGCACCGTGGCTAAGTAACAAGCACGGACCACGTCAACGGATACTTCTCGTCCCACCCGGCTTAGTGCGTAGCACGCACTCCCTAGCCTTCCGCAGAACACATCAATATGTTCGCCCATTGCAGTCCTCTGCCGATCTGGAAGCCGAGGAAGGCGGTGTTCTCGACCTGACCGATAACTTTGCCATCCACGCTCACAGACAGGGGCACTGCACAATCTGTGAGGCGAAAATGGATGAAATGTGTTTACTTTAAGCTTGGAGCGAGGCTATAATTTATTCTAAACTACTCCGAAAGCCGAGACGCCGCATATCATTCGTCTTATCTACAGTGAGTCCTTTTTTCTCTTGGAATATTATATAAGTTAGGATTATGATTTTTCCGCAGGATTACCGGGTATATTGAAGGAGTTGGAGCGTTGCGGAGTGTTCTACCAGAACGGTTCCATGGGCGACGTTAACTGCAAGGAGCATCTACCATACGTTTGCTACATACCCGGATACCCACCTGTACGAACATCTGGACCGATACCAACAATAACACCTGCACCGACACCTAAACCGAAATCTGCAACGACACTGGAACCGAGTACTACACCGAAACCTGCAATGACACCTACAATGAAACCCGTCACCGCACTTAGCTGCGGGGAGAAGAGTCTCGGTAAGTCTCAGTCATCATTTCGGTTCATTATTATGGACATAATGTGGGCTTTAGCTCATTTATAGTGAGGGTCCCTACGGAAGATCTGAAGATCTACTTGAGCCCTGACTTCTGGCCGAAAGGGGTGAAGTTCCGTCGCTTCAAGGGCCGTCTGTCACTTGATTGTTTTGACGACCTCTGTGTCGCGGCGGGCGAAGGTTGGCCTGCGATGCAGGAGGTTGTGAGTTCGATTCCCGCCTCGGAACAAATATTTGTGCGATCGCAGATATTTGTTCAGGGTGTTTTCTATGTATAATAAAAAATATCTATCTATGTATTATATTATATTAATTATTCAGTTATCTAGTACCCGGACGTAACACAAGCTCTGCTTAGCTTGGGGCTAGATAATGTTGTGTGAACAGTGTCCAGCATTATTTATTTATTTATTTTATTTATCCCCCGGGCCGTGACGTGTCGGCGATCACACGTGTGTTAAGCATTGATTACACATAACGAGTACAGTGGCGAGTGGCGAACAGCGGGTACTCGGCCTAGTAAACAGATTGGGATTCTGGACACTGACTCGCCACTGTACTCGTTAGGTGTATTCAATGCTTTAGATTAAGTTATAAATATCTTTATATGTATGTTAGTTGTAAGGTATATATTACTATGGGCATTTGTCTAGGTACAATGTACATTTTTCACTGTTGCCTGAAATAAATGAATTGAATTGAATTGAATAAGAAAACTCTTATAATTCAAATAATACATAAATAATGTAGTTAATTAATTAGTTAAATAGTAACTTATAAACTATACAAAATGCATTCTAATTCTAATAAATATTATGTCATTACCTATGTAGGTACTTACCGAATGGTATCATTATTACCTCGTTTGGGCCCAGTGTTGTCACATCTACCAATTTTTTGGTAGATGTGCCTATTTTACCTTTATTCTACCTATCTTACCTACTTTTATTTAGTAGTAGTAGATTTTTTTTGTGAAAGAGTTCGTCCGGGGAAGTACTACCACCATACCTATTTCTGCCGCAAAGCAGTAGTGCTCGCATTGCTGTGTTCCGGTTTGAAGGGTAAGGGTGCCGGTGAAATTACAGGCACATGAGACTTTTCATCTATGTCTCAGGGTGGCGGGCGCAGTGCAATGCCACATAGGGTGCGTCCTAGGTGGACGTGACCTATGGAGTAATGCACTGTCCATAGGCAGAGGTTACCGCTTAACATCAGGTGGGCCTCTTGCTTGTTCCGTCATTCAAGTAGTATAAAAAAATAAAATAAAATAAAACTACCACTCTCGGCCTCAATCTACCTATTTTTCAAAATATTACGGTTGTAAGCAATTCTCCACGCGTGTAACGAAACGTTGCTTACTTAACAGAACTTGCTATGTGAAATAAGTGAATGATGAGGTATGTAATATAATGAATGTAATAATGAAAATTGTATGTGATAACACTGTTTGGGCCTAAGGAGCCTTTGTTCGCATAAGGACAGATTCTCAAAAAAACTGATTTGCATTAGGACAGATTCTCAAAAAGACAGATATGGTACAGATAAACACAACATTGTTGGGTGGGATCACTGTCGTCAGCGTCACAGAACTTGTCAGTGAAGAACTCATCTATTGAATAGTAGGCACGCTTCACCAGAAGCGATTCATCTATATTAGAGACATGGTAACCTAATGACTAACGCCCAAAATAACAAATGAATAGTTTTCAATCAAACTATTTTCTCTAGTAGGTACTCACGTGATATTTCTCGCTAAAAACACTTTCGAAGTTTGCGGACTGGTGGCGTTTATATTCCCCTAAGGTATTGTAAGCGTCTCCTTACTGTAAGCAACGCATAAACGCATAGATATTAACATCACAAGAATAAAACAAAAATGTCTAAAAACAAGACCTAAAACTATACTATACTTACACATCCCTACACTTGTAACACTCCACACTGCACCCACACCCACACATACATCCACACACCCACGAACATACACATAGATTAATACACACATACATACTCATGCACCCACACACTTTTAACATCGTGATCAATCTGTTTGTAGCCACTAGTAAGTTTTGTTTGATATATCGTACTAAGTAGAATCTTTTGTTAATTTTAAGCTGTGTAGACCTTTTTTGGCCATAATTTTGTAAATGTCAAACATAAATATTTTGCATAAATCGCTGTTGGTTTACCAAAATAAATAAAATAAAATAAAATAAGCCAATACTCTCGTGCGCAGGATACGAGTACTCCGACCGTGCCGGACGATGCTACAAGCTTCACACGCAGCCAGCGCTATGGGACGACGCCAATGCAACCTGCGTGGAGGAGGGCGCGCGGCTTGCCGTTCCCAATAGTGATGAGGAGGAGAAGGTTCTCGTGGAACTCCTTGCGCACTACCTTGCAGGGGCAGTAAACGACACAAACTACACGGGCGCAGTGTCAGTCGGCATCTACTGGGAGACAGGCGAATGGAGGACAGTTGATGGTGAGTTGTGTCCGCTATCTCAACTACACGGGCGCGGTGTCAGTCGGCATCTACTGGGAGACAGGCGAATGGAGGACAGTTGATGGTGAGTTGTGTCCGCTATCTCAAATACACGGGCGCGGTGTCAGTAGGCATCTACTGGGAGACAGGCGAATGGAGGACAGTTGATGGTGAGTTGTGTCCGCTATCTCAACTACACGGGCGCGGTGTCAGTAGGCATCTACTGGGAGACAGGCGAATGGAGGACAGTTGATGGTGAGTTGTGTCCGCTATCTCAACTACACGGGCGCGGTGTCAGTCGGCATCTACAGGGAGACAGGCGAATGGAGGACAGTTGATGGTGAGTTGTGTCCGCTATCTCAACTACACGGGCGCGGTGTCAGTAGGCATCTACTGGGAGACAGGCGAATGGAGGACAGTTGATGGTGAGTTGTGTCCGCTATCACAACTACACGGGCGCGGTGTCAGTCGGCATCTACTGGGAGACAGGCGAATGGAGGACAGTTGATGGTGAGTTGTGTCCGCTATCTCAACTACACGGGCGCGGTGTCAGTCGGCATCTACTGGGAGACAGGCGAATGGAGGACAGTTGATGGTGAGTTGTGTCCGCTATCTCAACTACACGGGCGCGGTGTCAGTAGGCATCTACTGGGAGACAGGCGAATGGAGGACAGTTGATGGTGAGTTGTGTCCGCTATCTCAACTACACGGGCGCGGTGTCAGTAGGCATCTACTGGGAGACAGGCGAATGGAGGACAGTTGATGGTGAGTTGTGTCCGCTATCTCAACTACACGGGCGCGGTGTCAGTCGGCATCTACTGGGAGACAGGCGAATGGAGGACAGTTGATGGTGAGTTGTGTCCGGTATCTCAACTACACGGGCGCGGTGTCAGTCGGCATCTACAGGGAGACAGGCGAATGGAGGACAGTTGATGGTGAGTTGTGTCCGCTATCTCAACTACACGGGCGCGGTGTCAGTCGGCATCTACAGGGAGACAGGCGAATGGAGGACAGTTGATGGTGAGTTGTGTCCGCTATCTCAACTACACGGGCGCGGTGTCAGTCGGCATCTACAGGGAGACAGGCGAATGGAGGACAGTTGATGGTGAGTTGTGTCCGCTATCTCAACTACACGGGCGCGGTGTCAGTAGGTATCTACTGGGAGACAGGCGAATGGAGGACAGTTGATGGTGAGTTGTGTCCGCTATCACAACTACACGGGCGCGGTGTCAGTCGGCATCTACTGGGAGACAGGCGAATGGAGGACAGTTGATGGTGAGTTGTGTACGCTATCTCAACTACACGGGCGCGGTGTCAGTCGGCATCAACTGGGAGACAGGCGAATGGAGGACAGTTGATGGTGAGTTGTGTCCGCTATCTCAACTACACGGGCGTGGTGTCAGTCGGCATCTACAGGGAGACAGGCGAATGGAGGACAGTTGATGGTGAGTTGTGTCCGCTATCTCAACTACACGGGCGCGGTGTCAGTCGGCATCTACTGGGAGACAGGCAAATGGAGGACAGTTGATGGTGAGTGGTGTCCGCTATCTCAACTACACGGGCGCGGTGTCAGTCGGCATCTACTGGGAGACAGGCGAATGGAGGACAGTTGATGGTGAGTTGTGTTCGCTATCTCAACTACACGGGCGCGGTGTCAGTCGGCATCTACTGGGAGACAGGCAAATGGAGGACAGTTGATGGTGAGTGGTGTCCGCTATCTCAACTACACGGGCGCGGTGTCAGTCGGCATCTACTGGGAGACAGGCGAATGGAGGACAGTTGATGGTGAGTTGTGTTCGCTATCTCAACTACACGGGCGCGGTGTCAGTCGGCATCTACTGGGAGACAGGCGAATGGAGGACAGTTGATGGTGAGTTGTGTTCGCTATCTCAACTACACGGGCGCGGTGTCAATCGGCATCTAAGAAAGAAAGAAACGTGAAGAAAGAAAGGGACGTGACCTATGAGGTAATGCACTGTTCATAGGCAGAGGGTACCAATTAACATCTGCTTGAACCGTCATTCCTAGTAGCATAAATAAAAATAATAAAAAAATGCGGTATACTCCTTGCAGGACAGAGCCTCGCGGAGGCTGGACACGCGCACTGGGACACGGGGGAGCCCTCGCAAGAGGATATATACCCGTATGGCGTCATGCGCAGTGACGGCAAGCTCTACAACTGGCATAGCTCTGTCAAGCGGTCATTCGTCTGCGAGAAGGCGTCAAGTCCGCACACGTAACTAGGCGTCTCTCATTAGTGTAGCGCCACACCTGCCGAAGGTACGGCGCCGACACTTCGGCGACTGAATTATCGGTCGTAGTATTCGGTTGGCATGACACACCAAACGCGCCAAACACTCTGAATTACGCGGCGTCTAGTTCGAACTTTCAGTCGCGTAGCGTGTGTGATGTGTCGCTTGCTATGCAAAATACATTGAATGCGTTTTGGCTGAAATAATCGCTCGCAGGGAGGTACGGCGCTACGCTGAACGCGACGTAATTTCGGCTGATGTGTCTTAGGAAACTTGGAAAACACTGCGAGCGTATTGAATCGAACGATCGGCGCTGTACGTTCCGCAGATGTGTCGCGACATTTAGTGAAGGTGGCCTGATAAGGTGGCTATGATATTGAGATTGTATCGCGCCGAGAGCTTATATGGTGTCACAGATGGATGTCAACCTTAAGATGGATCTTAAGGTTGCTTTCGCATGTGGCGCGTAATTCAAATTTGTTCGTGTTGTTTGCTCATCAACACTTCTTCAGATAGCGAAAACCAATTTGCCGGTAATTATATAGATATATAGAAAATTATTTATTGCACAACTTAAAAAGTCTTGTACAGGCGAACTTATTGCAAGATAGCATTCTCTTCCAGCTAACCTTTGTGTAATGTGAAAAACAATAGACCTAACACACAAGTTTTAACTTAGTATCACATAAATATCGTTAGTTTAGCTACGATTGTGCTTCAATGTTATTTACAGTGTTTTTTTTTTGTTTCAAGCACATTCATAACTAATGATATTATTATGTGATACTAAGTATAAATTAAAACTTATGTGTTAGGTCATATAATTACCGGTAACATAGTTTTCGTTATCTGAAGAAGTGTTGATGAGCTGTTATGAGCAAAAAACACGAAAAAAATTGAATTTCGCGCCACAAGCGAAAGCAACTACCTTAAAGGACACGTAGTCATATGTTTAAATTCCTCGGGCACTGGGTAACTTCTGACCTGAAAGATGATGCAGACATGGAGAGGGAGCGCAGAGCGTTGTCTGTAAGGGCGAACATGATAGCCCGCAGGTTTGCTTGTTGTTCCGCTGAAGTAAAAGTTACTTTATTCCGAGCTTATTGCACTAATTTCTACATGAGCAGCCTGTGGGTGAATCGCACTCAAAAGCAGTACAGCGCTCTGCGAGTTCAGTACAATAATGCCTTCAGGGTGTTGTTGGGGCTGCCCCGGTTCTGCAGCGCATCAGGGATGTTCGCTGATGCGCGAGTCAACTGTTTCTATACAATAATGCGAGCGCGCTGCACATCCCTGGTGCGCAGGGTCTGGGTATGGGGGTTTCGTGTTGATGTAGGTACGATTTTGCCGGGTTACCGGCAGTTACCGGGTTACCCGGGTTTTGCTGTTATCACAGCACAGTTTCTCACATGTCACTGCAGGTAGGTAGTTCAAAGAAACACAGAAATGTTTTGTACGCGATGTATTTGTAATCGTAGTTACAGATTGTTATCATATACCTAATTAACGATATCGCGCGCGGAGCGAAATGGGCGTGCGTACGCCGCGAGTATTATATCCTCTAGCTCTAACAACACTCTGAAGATGTTTGCTCCTAGGTTTGATTGTCAGTACCTATCAGAATCATTGCTGTATGTGCATTTATTGACAATCAAATCTAGGTAGGCTTGTATCGTACTGTTGATAAATGTAAGATTGTATTAGGTATATAAGTTATTATTGTGTGTAACCTGTGTGTAAATGTGTAATGTGTAATTCTAAAGACCCCATGTTGGTTGTATAAATAAATTTGAATAATAATAAGCCTGCAATGCTCTCTAAGCGTATAATGGTGTCACGGATTTTTGTCCCTTGAGGCGGGAAATTCAAATTTTACTGTGTTTTTGCTCATCATTCGAATGTCATTCAATTATTTATACAGTTATTTTTATATTACGGCGACCTCTGTGGCGCGGCTGGCGATGGTTCGCCTGCGACGCAGGAGGTTGCGGGTTCGATTCCCGCTTCGGAACAAATATTTGTGCGATCTGCAGATATTTGTTTTGAGTGTTCTGGGTGTTTTCTATGTATAATAAAAAATATCTATCTATGTAATATATTATATCTAATAATATATATAATTATATCTATGTAAGTACCGCTAGCAGCGGTCTTCAGGTAGCACAACTGTTTCAGATGTATTTTGTACATACCTTGTATTATTCTTTCTGTAAATAAATGTATTAGTATTAAGTATATCAGTTATCTAGTACCCATAACACAAGTTCTGGCTTAGCTTGGGGCTAGATAATGTTCTGTGAACTTGTCCAGCATTATTTATTTATTTATGTTCATTGGCATGCGTAGCTAAACTAATGATAATTATGAGACACTTTCAATCAAAATATGCGTGTTAGGTCTCCTAGTTTTCGCAAAATCAGGTTTCACTATCTCAAAATGTGTTGATGAACTGTAATGAGCAAAATTAGTACAGTAAAATTTGCATTTCGCGCCTCTAGCTAGAGGCTGCACCTTAATGATATACTGGATAGAGTCTTAGAGCATTGCAGGCCTCCGTAGGATATATAAGATAAGATAATATAAGATAAGATTATCTATTTGTCCGAAACACAGGTTTACATACAGATGTTATAAAATACAAAAATATCACCATGTTTCGCCCTGTCTAGTGTATTCTTTTATCTGTGGCCCTGTCAAGGCATACAAATAAAAAAAAATACAACTATTAATTTTAACACAATCAGGAAGGAAGTAATTAATTAAATTCATGCAATATCATTATAAAGTAGTATATTAAACATTAATTTGATTAACTTTTGAAACTATCATGGTTATGTACATAATTTTCACTAGAAACGGCCGAAATATCATTTAATATATATTTTCTGTGCCGAAATATCGGGAACATATAAAACTCAAAAATCATGGTAAATATCCCGTTTCTAGTGAAAATTAATTTGATTATATTATTAGAATTTGTCTGTTAAATATTCGTTAGTTTTTTTTGTTTAATTGTTATGTCTTGTTTTTAACTAGTTTGTAAGGTGTACAATAAAGTATTTTCATTCATTCATTCAAATATTCGTTAATCGAGTAATAAGCCTTAGAAGTCAAGAAAAACTTCAATTTATTCTTAAAAATTTGAAAACTCTTATCTAGGCAGCTTATTATATATTATGTGAGCCATACAGAATACACTTTTGTGGAGCAGCGCTGATTTATGGGGTGGTATCTTTATTCTGTTCTCTAAACGTCTACTTTAGAGAACAACATAGAGTATCCAATTTCAAATGTTTTGGTCATGTGATCACTAACAGCCTCACTCCGTCACTAGAACTCATTGAAGTTCAGGTAAGAAAGTGACAGAAGAGTTCTAGCGCCGGTGCCGCCCTGATGTTCGATGTGGCAAGATAATGCGACTCTCAAATATTTTGGTCATGTGATCACTGTTTTTTTTTTTTTATACTACTTGAATGGCGGAACAAGCAGATGGCCCACCTGATGTTAAGCGGTAACCTCTGCCTATGAACAGTGCATTACCACATAGGTCACGTCCACCCAGGATGCGCCCTATGTGGCATTGCCCTACGCCCGCCACTCTGAGACATAAAGATGAAAAGTCTCATGTGCCTGTAATTTCACCGGCACCCTTACCCTTCAAACCGGAACACAGCAATGCAAGCACTACTGCTTTGCGGCAGAAATGATAAAGGCAAAAAAAACACAAAAGGCAAGGCAAACAAAAAAAGGCGCTGAAAACAGCCTAACCCCGTCACTAGAACTCATTGAAGTTACAGAATAGTTCTAGCGAATCTAAAAAAGAATGAAAATCACGAAAAACAGTATTAAAAGAAGTAATCGAATATATAAATAAACTAGGTTCTTAATAATTATTTTGTTCATGTTATTTACACTATCAGCAACAAACGTCCATGACCCTGCTAAGGCACTGGTCCCACTGCCGGCGAGTAAGCGTTGAGCTATCGGCGATTGAAACCGCCGTAAAGTCGCATGCTTTTTGATCTTCTATAGGTTACATTTCGGGGAATGCTCCCAGGAACTGCACGATCTGATCCCACCATCTCCTTTTCATCATAGGACGAGCAGACGTACGGCTCAGTACCATCCTTACCTCATTAGTATACCCTCTATTCGTACTACACGATTCAGTTCTACCTTTATAATGCGAACTGCTAAGGAGTGGAATACACTACCGTCGTCTGTCTTTCCTGAAAACTATAATCTGGGTATCTTCAAGGCTAGAGTGAATAGGTGCCTTCTAGGCCTTTGTGCTTCATCTTCGGCCACATCGTCACTTACCAACAGGTGAGATACTGGTAAAACAAAGGTCTATAATAGTTTTAAAAAAAAACGCTCCCGTTTATATAAAGAGAGGCGACGAGAGATAAGTGTGAGCAGCCAGCGATGAACTATAAATATAATCTCTCTCTCTTTTATTTACACGGGAGCGATTATCTTTTGTTCGTTTCAATCGCCGATACTCCTCGCTTACTCGCCGGCGGTGGGACCAGTGCTTTAGGGTGAATTTGGTGTAAAAAGTGACTATTTTTGGACAACGGCGACTAATCATTCATTTGTAAAAGTCATAAAACAAAGGACTTTCTTAGACAATGGACATCATGTCTCATTGGTCAAAAAGAAAGAACTAAAAAAGGGGCCAAGTTAGTTAACGGTCATCGCTGCAAGCGAAAATGTTTTAAAACTGGGTAGGGACTTTTGTAGCTGATAGTACATACCTACGAGATATTTACGTTATAGGTATATATAGGCGCACTGTTGAGGTTATCGAGCACATGTCCAGGTTGAGGTGTTATTTATAAAAACGGCGGCACAGATAAGATGGCGGCTGTTATCTGTGCTGCCCTGAGGGTATTTTTTTTACGATGTGGCAAGATAATGGGACTCTCAGGGCTATCAAAGTCTCAGGGTTAGTATCCAGTTGCAGTTTTATTAGGTTTTTTCTCGTAACATAAGCTAATTTATGAATTATAATATTATTGAAATACACGTTACTAAAATAGCAAGTTTTTTTTTAAAAAATATTTTTTTTCAGCTTGGCTAATATAGAAAAGGTACTTATCTTACTTACTGAGAGTCCTATTATCTTGCAACAGCCTCTATATTATATACAGGTTTTTGTATTATATTATAACAGTTAACACACCACCTTTTGCAAAGTATTTTTTATGCTAGACTAAACAATAAACTAAGAAAAATCAGGTAATTACTTTTTTACGACCTCTGTGGCGCGGCGGGCGAAGTTTCACCAGTGACGCAGACGCCGGTTCGATTCCCGCCTCGGAACAAATATTTATACGATCTGCATATATTTGTTCAAGGTGTTCTGGGTATTTTCTATGTATAATAAAAAATATCTATCTATGTAATGTATTGTATTAACTATATCAGTTATATAGTACCCATTGTAATGATTCAGCCTTATTAGTCTGACTTACAAGAACCTCTTCGGTTATTTCAGGAATTAAAACACAAGTACTATTTTAGAATAGAGACTTAATTTGAATATTGAAGGAACGGTAGCAAAACAAAAGGTCAGGTTGGCAGTCAGATTTGTAAGCCGGAGGGGAAAGTTTCTCGCGGAAGCGCTGCCGGTCAAGATTGAAAAAGTGATTAAACCAGGAGATAGTGAAACGATTGATTGCGCCTTGGGCAGCTCTCTATCAGGACCAATCGCAAACTTAACTGCTTTGCGTCGCTGACGAAGTCATGGGAATGGTGACATGGCGGACCTCAGAAGATAGAATCGCGTACCTAGATCAGATTGGGCATCCTAGGCTGTAATATGGCTTCCGTTTTAAAGGCCTGCAGTAGCCCACGACTTTGCTTTCGCTGGTGGTTTCGAGAGGATGTAATTCAGCAAGCCCATCGAGTCATCGCGACACTCTTAATTATCTGCCTCTAGTGAAAGCGATATCGTTCCCGGTGGTTCTCGGGTACATGTCATAGGCTCTCCGTCCAGGCCTGACATCCCTGGCCATGGCCTATGGCCATGTCCGCCCTTAGTTTCTCTAGAATAGGTATCTCAGCATTGCACTTCGCTGAGAGACAAACACATTTTCCTTTCACATAAATGTGAGCACGCGCGCTCTAGATTTGCCACTTACACACCCAGAATAGATAGGTATATAAGGTACATTATAGGTCTTCATCAGTATTAGAGCGTTTCTTCGACCAGGATACTGCTTGGCACATCTTATAACCCTAGGGAATAAGCTACTACTCTGACATTCACACAATACAAGCACAAATAACCAAAAAGACAAGCAAATGTAAGCTTGGCAAATAAAAACACTTCTAGCTAGGTCGGAAAATTATCTAGGCTACATTACCGGGCGCGAAACTGCTTTGAATAAAACCAAAAGAATTCAATTTGAGTTTCCAAGTTAGAGCCGAGAGGCTGGTTCAAATTCGGCTATCGCAGGTTTAAACCCATACCAGCCATGCAGAGCAGTGCTGTGGAACCCTCCTGTTGAGATATGCAGGACTTCCTAAAAACTTAGGACCTTGAACCTAAAGGGCGAAAGTCCTAGGGCCTTATGGGAACAGTTTCTTGACTTTATTTGGGAGATTCCCTGCCTTAAATAACAAATAATATATCTTCATAACCTAAATATACTATGAACTGAAATCTTTTATGTTGTACTTTAAACTCGGGAGAAATTCCTGTGAAATCTGGCTCTACGGGCGTCAAATGAGTCTTCAAACCATAGTCGAAAGGCTATTCTAATTCGGCTATCGCAGGTTCAAACCCATACCAGCCATGCAGAGCAGTGCTGTGGAACCCTCCTGTTGAGATATGCAGGACTTCCTAAAAACTTGGGACCTTGAACCTAAAGGGCGAAAGTCCTAGGGCCTTATGGGAACAGTTTCTTGACTTTGTTTGGGAGATTCCCCGCTTTAATTATTCTTTGAGGATTCAGTGCGACGCTTACGAGCGGTAATTTGCAGGATGACCTCCTGATCTTCGAATTAACATTTATTCCTTACTACTTCTCTCCAGTGAGATCAAAGTTCACGTATTTTACAGTATTAGGACATTTTGAGGGTCTTCAGAGATCCTTGGGGAGAACTTAGAAAAGCTTTCCTCTTTTCTCTCTTTGAAGGTAGAGATTTTACGTACAGACTTACTATAGAACTTATTATTAATGTAAATTCCCTTATAATGCAGAGGAGATCTGTCCAAGTATATGTGTTGAGGATCACTGAGAAGCGCGTTGGAGGTGCGCCCACTTTACTGCAAAACCAAATTATTATGTTCCATTTCGAAGATTTTCCATGAAGAACTGAGTTACTGCTAAGATTTCACAACGTAGAGTCCTTCCCATTAAGATGATCAAGCCGGCCAATGCATTTAGTTCATATCACATAGTCTCCCTAGGGAAATACGGTTTTTAAGGGGGGGGTTGTTACACCATAACACTAGCTCTGATTAGCTTGGGGCTAGATAATGTGTGAACTGTCTAGCATTATTTATTTGTTATCTAGTACCCATGTCACAAGCTCTGCTTAGCTTGGGGATAGATAATGTGTGAACTGTCTAGCATTATTTATTTATTTATTATCTAGTACCCATAACACAACCTCTGCTTAGCTTGGGGCTAGATAATGTTGTGTGAACTGTTTCCAGCATTATTTATTTATTTATTTATTTATCGTTACTAAGTTTTTGTTTGTTGATTTGCAAGAAATAAAAAGCTTAATTTATTCAAAAATGTATTTATTAGATTATCATTTGAACCATTTCATTTCTTTTATAATTTTGACAGTGGATATTACATTTTATGTGAAAGCAATAGAGTTTAATATGAGGAGATCAGCATTCCCTTCTCCACTTGATCAGCTTTTTCTTTGCCGGTGAGAAGCTCGATGAGTGATAGACCGAACCAGTAGGCAGTGCCAGGACCCTGGGGTAACGAAGTATAGCATTATCTTAAGGTGGATGGTCACGCTTGAGGCGCGAAATTCAATTTATTTGAGTGATCAGTGAGTGACCAGGATCCCCTAACCGGATAGGGGATCCCAGTGAACTCACCAGTTCACCAGAATCCGCTTGAAACAAAATTTATAAAGATGTTATCACACTAGATGTTCACACTTGAAAAAGGAAACGTATGATTTATTTTTTAAATTAATTGCATCTGAAATACATAACTTTTACACGAAAAAAATAACAATGGATATGGAACAAGCGGCTGATAATGCTGTCAAGCGGAATATTCGTAAAAAGGAAAAAAAACCTATATTTACCTAGAAACAAATATACTAGGAGAGTGGTTATGTTGTGTGGTGCACTGCCATTATTATCTACGGATTCTATTACAGAAGGGTGAAAAAAAACATGTTCAAATTAGTGAATATTATCAAAATTTGCTGAAGTTTGTACACTATATGAAATACTGGCTCAAAAATGACGATACTAGAAAAATTTGGTCGGTTCTCAGCGAAAGACGTCGCACCAATAACTGTTGCTAAAGTTAAGTTAGGGTTTAATCAAAATGATTGGTCGAAAACGCCCCAACATACTACAGTTATTGAATGCATTAAAAAGATATGATGAACAAAAGCGAAGGCAACCGAAAAAAATACGTGAGACAAAACAAATAGCAATTGATAAGTTTATACAAGAAACGCAATTGGAATTATTAAACAATGACATAAGCGTAGATCATTTCTTAGAAATTGTTAAATGTATTTTTTTTAAAACAGTGTGATAACATCTTTAAACTTAATTTTATTTCAAGGGGATTCTGGTGAACCGATGAGTTCACTGGGATACCCTGGGGGATCGGGTTAGGGGATCCTGGTAGCCTCACTCATTTTTTTGGTGTTTTTTGCCCATTTCAGCTCATCAACACCTCTTCAGACAGCGAAAGTTGAGTTCGCGAATACAAGGAGACCTAACACACATGTTTTAATTGATAGTATCTCATAAATATCATTAGTTTAGCTATTATAACATTTATACAGTGTTTTTTTTTTTGTTTAGAGGATCGAAGCTAAACTAATGATATTTATGAGATACTATCAATTAAAACATGTGTGTTAAATCTGCTAGTTCTCGCGAACTCAACTTTCGCTAACTGAAGTGTTGATGAGTTGTATTGGGCAAAAAACACCATAAAAATGAAGAATTTCGCGCCACAAGGGAGAGCATTCACCTTAGGGTATAACAAATAATAATAATAGGCTTGAATTTGTACTGAATACTCAACATCCAGATTTTTTTTATGGTATATTTGGAATAGTGGTGTATAGATAGGAGGGGAAATAAGGTCCTGAGTATTATAGTGGAATACCTAGCCTAGACCGGGATGGGAGCTACATGGCCTCTCTTCTAGTTCCTAGAGGAGAGACCTCGTAGTTCCCATTCCGAGTATTATCGACGTATTAGTAACTGATGACATTCCGAGTGTAATAGTGGAATACCTAGCCTAGACCGGGATGGGAGCTACATGGCCTCTCTTCTAGTTCCTAGAGGAGAGACCTCGTAGTTCCCATTCCGAGTATTATCGACGTATTAGTAACTGATGACATTCCGAGTGTAATAGTGGAATACCTAGCCTAGACCGGGATGGGAGCTACATGGCCTCTCTTCTAGTTCCTAGAGGAGAGACCTCGTAGTTCCCATTCCGAGTATTATCGACGTATTAGTAACTGATGACATTCCGAGTGTAATAGTGGAATACCTAGCCTAGACCGGGATGGGAGCTACATGGCCTCTCTTCTAGTTCCTAGAGGAGAGACCTCGTAGTTCCCATTCCGAGTATTATCGACGTATTAGTAACTGATGACATTCCGAGTGTAATAGTGGAATACCTAGCCTAGACCGGGATGGGAGCTACATGGCCTCTCTTCTAGTTCCTAGAGGAGAGACCTGGTAGTTCCCATTCCGAGTATTATCGAGGTAGTGGTAACTGATGACATTCCGAGTATTATAGTGGAGTACCTAGCCTAGACCGGGATGGGAAGTACAAGTTCTCTCTTCTAGGTCCTAGAGGAGAGACCTTGTAGTTCCCATCCCGAGTATTATCGAGGTAGTGGTAACTGATGACATTCCGAGTGTAATAGAGGAATACCTAGCCTAGACCGGGATGGGAGCTACATGGCCTCTCTTCTAGTTCCTAGAGGAGAGACCTCGTAGTTCCCATTCCGAGTATTATCGACGTATTAGTAACTGATGACATTCCGAGTGTAATAGTGGAATACCTAGCCTAGACCGGGATGGGAGCTACATGGCCTCTCTTCTAGTTCCTAGAGGAGAGACCTCGTAGTTCCCATTCCGAGTATTATCGACGTATTAGTAACTGATGACATTCCGAGTGTAATAGTGGAATACCTAGCCTAGACCGGGATGGGAGCTACATGGCCTCTCTTCTAGTTCCTAGAGGAGAGACCTCGTAGTTCCCATTCCGAGTATTATCGACGTATTAGTAACTGATGACATTCCGAGTGTAATAGTGGAATACCTAGCCTAGACCGGGATGGGAGCTACATGGCCTCTCTTCTAGTTCCTAGAGGAGAGACCTGGTAGTTCCCATTCCGAGTATTATCGAGGTAGTGGTAACTGATGACATTCCGAGTATTATAGTGGAGTACCTAGCCTAGACCGGGATGGGAAGTACAAGTTCTCTCTTCTAGGTCCTAGAGGAGAGACCTTGTAGTTCCCATCCCGAGTATTATCGAGGTAGTGGTAACTGATGACATTCCGAGTGTAATAGAGGAATACCTAGCCTAGACCGGGATGGGAAGTACAAGTTCTCTCTTCTAGGTCCTAGAGGAGAGATCTTGTAGTTCCCATCCCGAGTATTATCGAGGTAGTGGTAACTGATGACATTCCGAGTATTATAGTGGAATACCTAGCCTAGACCGGGATGGGAAGTACAAGTTCTCTCTTCTAGGTCCTAGAGGAGAGACCTCGTAGTTCCCATTCCGAGTATTATCGAGGTAGTAGTAACTGATGACATTCCGAGTATTATAGTGGAATACCTAGCCTAGACCGGGATGGGAAGTACAAGTTCTCTCTTCTATGTCTTACAGGAGAGACCTTGTAGTTCCCATTCCGAGTATTATCGAAGTAGTGGTAACTGTTGACATTCCGAGTATTATAGTGGAATACCTAGCCTAGACCGGGATGGGAGCTACATGGCCTCTCTTCTAAGCCCTAGAGGAGAGACCTTGTAGTTCCCATTCCGAGTATTATCGAGGTAGTGGTAACTGATGGCATTCCGAGTATTATCGAGGTAGTGGTAACTGATGGCATTCCGAGTATTATCGAGGTAGTGGTAACTGATGGCATTCCGAGTATTATCGAGGTAGTGGTAACTGATGGCATTCCGAGTATTATCTAGGTAGTGGTAACTGACGACATTCCGAGTATTATCGAGGTAGTGGTAACTGACGACATTCCGAGTATTATCGAGGTAGTGGTAACTGATGACTTACCCGACTGGTAACGACGTTCCCGTCTATCACGACCCGCTCGCCCTCGACGTAGGTGTAGTCAGGGGTGATCTTGTCCTTCGTGCCAGGGTATGAGGTGATCCGCTTGCCTTTCGCTACTCCGTGCGCGACGAAGGCGGTAGGGGCTGGTGAAATTATAAAAAAAATAAATGAGTAGTAGTAGAGCTTTTTTATGAAAGAGTTCGTCCGGGGAAGTACTACCACCATACCTATTTCTTCCGCAAAGCAGTAGTGCTCGCATTGCTGCGCATTTGAAGGGTAAGGGGTGCCGGTAAAATTACAGGCACATGAGACTTTTCACCTTTATGTCTCAGGGTGGCGGGCGCAGTGCAATTCCACATAGGGCGCGCCCTAGGTGGACGTGACCTATGAGGTAATGCACTGTTCATAGGCAGAGGTTACCGCTTAACATCAGGTGGGCCATCTGCCTGTTCCGTCATTCAAGTAGGATAAAAAAAACATCTAAATTAGGTTACATTGCTATGATAGTCACGTAGTATTATGTTACACGTATTGTTATAATTATATAGAGCTTGTAAATGTGCAATAAATCAATCTATCTTTGGACGTAACTATGTAGTCTTACTGAAGCAGCTCCCGGAGACTACCCTTATTTCATTAATGAATAGTTACTGCATACCTAGGTCACGGCGTGCGGTCGCGCCGCGCGGTCCAAGGACACGGAGCACAGATTAATGTGATAAGGAGGCAGCTCTACGAAGGTTGCTGAATAGGTAAACGTGATAAGTGTGTATCGTTAGAGATCCTCGAGATAGTCACGTAGTATTATAAGACACGTAGTGTTATAGTTATATAGAGCTTGTAAATGTGAAATAAATCAATCTATCGTTGGACGTAACTATGTAGTCCTACTGAAGCAGCAACACGAAACATCCCTTATTACATATGAAACATTTATTACACGTAGTTTAGATCATATTCTTTTATTGGTATCACTGCACTCGACTAATTTGTCGTGCAAATATTTAATTTTAGTTTTAGCATTATAATAATGGGGAGCAACAGGCAAAACTAATCTCAGATGGCGCCACCATCGCTGGTGCTTGTCATTTAGTGGTCTTGTCTTTTTCTCATCAGAGGGTAAACGGTGTGTACCTTTATGTGTACACTGAAATGCACTACACAGAGGCATGTTTTATACCAGACTATTATTTAATGTTTATTTACTAAAATTATCCATTGATATTTGACACGGTTGATAGTTTTATTTTGTAACATTGATAGACCTTTGTTTGGCTACGAAACAACACCAGCGATTATGCGCCACCTAGCGTGATAAATAAGCAGTGTGCCTCCCCATTAATAAATATGTCCTAATATTTCTTATAATCTGTAACTAATTTCATGTATAAATAAAGCTTGTTACTATGTGTATTTTAATTAATTATTTACAAAGAACATTATATAAATAAAGCTTGTTGCTATGTATATTTTTATTATTTACAAAGAACATGGGCAACTCCCCATACATTGTTTGACCCAACTTTTTTGACTAACGTAACGTACAGTTGAGCAAATTTTGGTTGTTTATAGTATATGTTAAGATAATGAATTTAATTTAATTTCTTGAGTACAAGTTGTGGGAAAGTAATTGTTGCGTTTTGTTTCACGCAAATGCAATGAGTTGCTTTATCTAATCTATATATATAAAACAAAGTTACACCACTTATAACTCAAGAACGGGTGAACCGATTTGCCTGAAAATTGGTAGGGAGGTAACTTAGAACCAGGAGATTGACATAGGGGGGAGGGGTAGGGGGGAGGGGTCCACCGGGGGCTACCCGTGCGAAGCCGGGGCGAGTCGCTAGTTATTTGTTGACGACCTCTGTGGCGCGGTGGGCCAAGGTTGGCCTGCGACGCAGGAGGTTGCGGGTTCGATTCCCGCCTCGGAACAAATATTTGTGTGATCGCAGATATTTGTTCAGGGTGTTCTGGGTATTTTCTATGTATAATAAAAAATATCTATCTATGTATTATATTGTATTAAGTATATCAGTTATCTAGTACCCATAACACAAGCTCTGCTTAGCTTGGGGCTAGATAATGTTGTGTAAAACTGTCCAGCATTATTTATTATTTATTATTTTTTATTTTATTTATAAATACAACTTTTGCTTCCCAACTTCTAAAAAGATATTTAGTTAAAGAATAAAGTTAGTTAGTTAATAAAGTAAAAGTTTTTTAGAAGATATGGACAAAAAACATCATTTCGAACCGTACTAATTACTTCCATGAAGGGCCCCTTCATGGAAGTAATTAGTACGGTTCGGTTATGGTTCATTTATTTTTGACCTGGGTCAGCGGTTGCCTGCCTCCTTTACCCTACTTCAATTAAGTACTTGCATTAGTTGTATTATTCTTTCTGTCAATGTAAAAGTAATGGTTAATGTGCAAATAAATTTTTTTTACGAAATTTTGGTTGCTGGATGTTTTTGGTTGCTCCATCGCGTACTCGTATGGGACATACTATTATGGTCAACAAAATAATGATTGAAAAATAAAAAAAACTACTTTATACCTACCTACTTTATATACCTACCTACCTTATATATACCTACTTTTTCTACCTACTTTTTTTTCTACCTACTTTATATATACAGGGTGGAATTTTGTAATGCCACCTGAAGGGAAAGTACATCGTTTTCCTTTCAATTAATTTATCAAGTTTGTAGAGAGATTTTATCCTTATAATAGACCTTAACGATCGATGCAATAAAAGTACAGGGATGTCATTTTTACAGATTTTAGGCGGTTCGATTCCCGGATGTGGCAAGCAAATTTTCAAAAATCTTCGAATTCATTTTTCTTGTTTTCTTTGAGTGAAATTTTCTATCTACTTAAGGCGCTATAGGTTCAACGAACATTTTTGTATGAGGCGAAGAAGGCGAGCGCACGCTCTGATACCGTGTTTTTATGTATAAAAAAATTATATAAAAATGTCGTTCAAAGTTTTGTTTAATTTTGTTGATGAATCAACTAACTCAAATAATAACTAACATGTAACCAAATGTTTCAAAAATTAAAACGTGAGAAAAGTGAGTGAAAAATAGCATTTAAATTTTAAAAAGGAGGTATCTTTGTTATTTTTTTTTATCGAGTGAAGTAATTCAAATATTGTATTGAATTATTGATTTCACTAGATAAAAAGCTCAAGAATATCATATATTTTTTTCTTCCTAGAAAACTATGAAAATTCTTATCAAAAACTTTAAAATTCTAGAGACATTAGAGAACCTATCGCGCCTTAAGAGTACTTTCCCTACAGGTGGCATTACAAAATTCCACCCTGTATATATTATACCTAATTGATGTCTAGACTCAAGGTAGCACCAGCTCAAACCTTTGTAGTTTTTAGGTGCTATTCGATGGCAAACATCATGTAAAAAGATTTTATACGGTATATAAATAAAAAATATATATTCAAAAACATATGTCAGTATGTGGTACGTGAAAATTTCTCGGTTTTTCTATTTAATTGTCAGTATGTTATTTAAAATCTCGTTATTATTATTATTAATTATTGTTTTTTCATAGAAAACTAATTATAGGTATGTAAAGTATATGACATTTAACTATTATCTGTTATGAATAAATGAACTATGAAGTACTATATTGAGTAATTCAATTGTGTGTGTGTGAGACATAGAGAGTGTGTGTGTGTGTGGGTGAGTATGTGTGAGTGCGAGGGTGTGTGTGAGGTTGAGTATATGTGAGTGCGAGAGTGAGTGTGTGGGTGTGTGTGAGTATGTGTAAGTGCGAGGGTGTGTGTGTGGTTGGGTGTGCGTGTGTGGGTGAGTACGTGTGAGTGCGAGGGTGTGTTTAGGTGTGTGTGTGTGTGTGGTTGGGTGTGCGTGTGTGGGTGAGTACGTGTGAGTGCGAGGGTGTGTTTAGGTGTGTGTGTGTGTGTGTGTGTGTGTGTGTGGTTACCTGCGCATATAGCTGCGATGATCTTGCCGGAGCTCTCGTGCTGTTTCAGCACGGCGCCGACCACTTCGGATTTGCAAAACCGCTCCGAGCCTTCCAATCCACCGGGGAGGATAACCTGTCACCCAGAGCATTATATCGTCACTGGTTATTTCTTAGTCACACTGCGTGGCTCTTTTTTTATACTACTTGGTATGACGGATCTAGCAGATGGCCCACCAGATATTAAGCGGTACCCTCTGCCTATGAACAGTGCATTATCAGATAGGTCACCTAGGACGCGCCCTATGTGGCATTGCACTGCGCCCGACACCCTGAGACATAAAGATGAAAAGTCTCATGTGCCTGTAATTTCACCGGCACACAACGCGAACACAGCAATGAGAGCACTACTGCTTTGCGGCAGTAGTAGGTAGTAGTACTTCCCCGGATGAGACCTTTCACAAAAAAGCTCTACTACTACTCTTCTGACGACATCTGTGGCGCGGCGGGCGGAGGTTCGTCTGCGACGCAGGAGGTTGATGGTTCGATTCCCGCCTCGGAACAAATATTTGTACGATCTGCAGATTGTTCAGGGTGTTTTCTATGTATAATAAAAATATCTATTTATGTAATGTATCATATAAAGTATAAATAAATAAATAATAAATAAATAATGCTGGACAGTTCACACAACATTGTCTAGCCCCAAGCTAAGCAGAGCTTGTGTTATGGGTACTAGACAACTGATATACTTAATACAATATATTACATAGATAGATATTTTTTATTATATATATAAAATACCCAGAACACCCGGAACAAATATCTGCAGATCGCACAAATATTTGTTCCGAGGCGGGAATCGAACCCGCAACCTCCTGCGTCGCAGGCGAACGTTCGCCCGCCACACCACAGAGGTCGTCACGTATACGTTATCTAGTACCCATAACACAAGCTCTGCTTAGCTTGGGGCTAGATAATGTTGTGTGAACTATCCAGCATTATTTATTTATTATGTATTTCTTCTGATATCTTCTAAAGCAGGGGTTCCCAAAGTGGGCGATAACGCCCCCTTGTGGGCGCTGCAGGCCTAAAGGGGGGCAAAAGAGACCCACAAAAAAAAGGCGGCGTCAAATCAGACACGCTTTCGCATTTTAATAGTTATTAGTATTCCTAGATAGGTCATTTTCGTAGATAATAGACCGCGGGCAAACATGTTTTAACAAGTTTTTGTTAAATAACCCGATTTGTGCATGTTTAATTTGAAGTTATAGTGGCTTTTAAGTAGGTGGGATAAAAAATGGGGGCGCTAAAATAAAAATAAGGGGCGCTAAAATAAAATTTATTCTCGAAGTGGGTAGTAGACAAAATAAGTTTGGGAACCCCTGTTCTAAAGGGCTCAGTAGCCGATACTTACAGCGTCATACGAGGGCGTCTCCGCCAGCGCGTCAGCTAACGACCGGTCCGGCACCACGTGATGTTCTAAAGGGCTCAGCAGCCGAGACTTACAGCGTCATACGAGGGCGTCTCCGCCAGCGCGTCAGCTAACGACCGGTCCGGCACCACGTGATGTTCTAAAGGGCTCAGCAGCCGAGACTTACAGCGTCATACGAGGGCGTCTCCGCCAGCGCGTCAGCTAACGACCGGTCCGGCACCACGTGATGTTCTAAAGGGCTCAGCAGCCGAGACTTACAGCGTCATACGAGGGCGTCTCCGCCAGCGCGTCAGCTAACGACCGGTCCGGCACCACGTGATGTTCTAAAGGGCTCAGTAGCCGATACTTACAGCGTCATACGAGGGCGTCTCCGCCAGCGCGTCAGCTAACGACCGGTCCGGCACCACGTGATGTTCTAAAGGGCTCAGCAGCCGAGACTTACAGCGTCATACGAGGGCGTCTCCGCCAGCGCGTCAGCTAACGACCGGTCCGGCACCACGTGATGTTCTAAAGGGCTCAGCAGCCGAGACTTACAGCGTCATACGAGGGCGTCTCCGCCAGCGCGTCAGCTAACGACCGGTCCGGCACCACGTGATGTTCTAAAGGGCTCAGCAGCCGAGACTTACAGCGTCATACGAGGGCGTCTCCGCCAGCGCGTCAGCTAACGACCGGTCCGGCACCACGTGATGTTCTAAAGGGCTCAGTAGCCGAGACTTACAGCGTCATACGAGGGCGTCTCCGCCAGCGCGTCAGCTAACGACCGGTCCGGCACCACGTGATGTTCTAAAGGGCTCAGTAGCCGAGACTTACAGCGTCATACGAGGGCGTCTCCGCCAGCGCGTCAGCTAACGACCGGTCCGGCACCACGTGATGTTCTAAAGGGCTCAGTAGCCGAGACTTACAGCGTCATACGAGGGCGTCTCCGCCAGCGCGTCAGCTAACGACCGGTCCGGCACCACGTGATGTTCTAAAGGGCTCAGTAGCCGATACTTACAGCGTCATACGAGGGCGTCTCCGCCAGCGCGTCAGCTAACGACCGGTCCGGCACTACGTGATGTTCTAAAGGGCTCAGTAGCCGAGGCAGACTTACAGCGTCATACGAGGGCGTCTCCGCCAGCGCGTCAGCTAACGACCGGTCCGGCACCACGGTGATGTTCCTCGAACACAGGACCGGCTCCTTGCCGTCCAGACCAGCCAGGGTTACCGTCACCTGTCAACAACTACACACGTGATCCTGGGCGCTTAGCTTTCTATTTTTTAGTGTTTTTTGCCCATTACAGCTCATCAACACTTCTTCTGATAGCGAAAGTTGAGTTCGCGAGAATTAGGAGACTCAACACACATGTTTTAATTGATAGTATCTCATAAATATCATTAGTTTAGCTACGATACCCCTAAACAAAACAAAACAATGTAAAAATGTGTTTAGGAGTAGTTATCATAGCTAAACTGATGATATTTATGAGATACCATCAATTTAAATATGTGTGTTATATGAGGTAGCAAACATTTTGAAAGTGTGCTAGCACCCACCCTAGGAAAACCTGTGTTGTGGCACAGAATATAATAATAGTACAAGTTGTGGGTAGCTAGCCTTTTTTTAGTTTATGAATGACAGAAAAAACATTTTTTTTTTTTAACTTTGTGATAGATGGAAAAACAGTTTTTTTTTTATAATGTATTCACAATCAATTGCTGAACTATAGGCAGACGAGTGGATAGTTTATTGGCGTTTGGGAACAAGCAGATGGCCTGATAGCCTGATGACCTCTGCCTTTAATAATGCATTGCCTCATAGGTCACGTCCACCTAGGACGCGCCCTATGTGGAATTGCACTGCGCCCGCCACCCTGAGACATAAAGATGAAAAGTCTCATGTGCCTGTAATTTCACCCATACCCTTTAAACCAGAACATAGCAATGCGAGCACTACTGCTTTGCTAAAGAAACAGACTCCTTATTCGCTATGACCAAACTTGACATAACGCGGGCTCGTTACGATATTGGAATGGAATCATCATTTAGGTTATATTATGACGTCACAAGTTATTGGCAAGGAATCTCGTATGGACATAGAGAATAAGGAGGCTTGTATGGTGGTAGTACTTCCCCGGACGAACCAACGCACCGACTACACTTATGCAAAAGAGTAATTTTTGTACAGCTACAAAAATCTTTAATAAAGTACCAGAGAGCATAAAAGAGAAAGACACTATACGTTTTAAAAATAAGATAAAGGCACTACTGCTTGAGAAATAAAAAAAAAAAAAAAAAAAAATAATGCTGGACAAGTTCACACAACATTATCTAGCCCCAAGCTAAGCCAGAGCTTGTGTTATGGGTACTAGATAACTGATATACTTAATATAATACATTACATAGATATATATTTTTTATTATACATAGGAAACACCCAGAACACCCTGAACAAATATCTGCAGAACGCACAAATATTTGTTCTGAGGCGGGAATCGAACCCACAACCTCCTGCGTCGCAGGCGAACCATCGCCAGCCGCGCCACAGAGGTCGTCATGTTGTCATGTTGTTGGTGTCAATGTTACTGCACAGTGACAGAGTTTTTAACTGACGACTTGAGCAATGTTTAGTTTCTAGTATACTTTTAAATATTTACCTGTAACAACATATATTTGCATAATTTTCAATAGAAACGGGATATTTACCATGATTTTAAAGTTTGCAATGTTCCCGATATTTCGGCACAGTTGCATGCGCCATGATCACGGGAGAACTAACTAAAGTCTTTGCGAGTAGATGTTATTGGCAGATATATCGATCTACCCTCTTTCTCACTCTTTTATTACGAACGGTACCACTACCATATCGGGAACATTGCAAACTCAAAAATCATGGTAAATATCCCGTTTCTAGTGAAAATTATGTACATAACCATGATAGTTTTAAAAGTTATATATTTGCATGCCTAATAATGGTAAGAATGTAACGGACCTACATCATGTACCTACATTCTGACAAATAAATTACTATGAACTATGAACCGATCCTTCAACGAAGCCTCCGAATAAACTGCATCAACGTAGGCCTTACCCCGCCACGTCGGAGCATATCCACAGTGATGATGGCCTCCATCTCCTCGGAGCCCGGGGCAATGATCATCAGAGCTGACTTTGACATTTTGCACAGACTATACCTGAAAGATTACAACTTACTATTATTATTTGGTAGGAATTTACTTTACCGACCGTCGATTTTGGGGGGGGGGGGGGGGGGGGGGGAGGGTTGGGGGGGGGGGGGGGGTAAAACACCCCCTTTGAAGAAAAAGTTGCGGAACCCCCCACTTTTCGGGAAAAAAAATAAGGAACATTTTGAGGTTAAGTATGGAATTTATACAAAAAAGATCTTGTTATGTAGGAATTGGGGGGGGGGGGGAGTAGTAAAACACCACCTGTGAGTGGGGAGTTGCGAAAACCTCACAAAATACTGTAAAATACTTAAATACTGTAGATATAAATACATAGTTAAAATACTGTAGGCCGTTCAAGTTAAGGTAGATAGGATATTACTAAGGCTATTGGGTATTGGCGTGCAGGTGTCGGTTCTGGTTCGCTGCGAGCGAGCCGAAGGCGAGCGTGGCCCGACCGGGCCACGCTCGCCTTCGGCTCGCTCGCAGCTCACGTGCTGATCATGTTCTAACCTAACCTAAAAACTTTATTTTTTTTCGCTAAAACTATGAGTTTCTACATTTCCCCACCTATAGGGCAGAGGTCTCCCACTGCCTCCCCCAACTCCTTCGGCTCGCTCGCAGCTCACGTGCTGATCATGTTCTAACCTAACCTAAAAACTTTCTTTATTTTTTTTCTCTAAAACTATGAGTTTCTACATTTCCCCACCTATAGGGGAGAGGTCTCCCTCTGCCTCACACTCCTCCCCCAACTCCTTCGGCTCGCTCGCAGCTCACGTTGTGATCCCTTTTTTATAAATTCCATACTTAACCTCAAAAAGTTCTTTATTTTTTTTCTCGAAAAGTGGGGGGTTCCGCAACTTTTCCTTCAAAGGGGATGGTTTACAGCTCCCCCACAACCCTCCCCTACCACTCCCACCACAAAAATCGACGGTCGGTAAAGTAAAACTTAGCCTATTATTTTTCTGTTTTATTATTTCTATTATTTATGGTTAATTTCATCTCGGCTTCAAGAAACCGGTAATAATGAGCACTTATGGGCCTAGGCCAAGTGAGTGTCATGATTATGAGTTGTTTGCTGTCGTTCCTGTTGAGACGTGGCGTAAAGACGTGGCATGTATTTAACACAGCTGCTTTGTGTAGGCTATAGTAGGTAAGTCTTGGAAAGTTTAGGGTTTGAAGAGACTGGTGAAGTTGCTTGGGTAGGACTCCTGTTCTAGACTATTATTTAGCCCTTCAAGATCCTAAACAACCACTACAGTATACCAGATTTATCAAACTATATACCATGAACAATAATATAGGACTCGGAGGACACTCGCTGAAGCTGCAACACGCGCCAAGTACCAGCAATCCGAGGATGCACATATTGACTAATCGCGTCGTGCGCACTTGGAACCGGCTACCAGACTCAGTGATCAGTGCCCCCTCAGTGAATTCTTTATAAAATAGACTTGACTAACATTTAAAGTGCACTGATAAGGACTAAGATAAACACGCATCAGCTCCGAGAGCTGCCTGTGTATTATAAATAAATAAATAAAATTTAAAATTATAGACGAGCAGCTTCTGCTGATGTGAATATTTCAGAGTGTTGAAATGTCTTAGTTTCATTCGCTGCAATGATTACACTTGAATGTCTTTTCAACCTTTTAATATTAAAGTAAATGGCGAGACACTCAATCTTGTAAACTCTACTGTTTTCTTAGGACTTAATATTGATGCAAGTTTGCAGTGGGGACCACAAATTGAGGCACTTGCGGGTAGACTTAGTTCCGCTGCATATGCAGTTCGTACGATAAGGCAGCTTACTGATGAACAGCTAGCTGATGCTACAGCTAGGCTAGTTTATTTTGGCTACTTCCATAGTGTTATGTCATATGGCATCATTCTGTGGGGGAAAGCAGCAGGCATCCAAGCAATATTTGTTTTACGAAAACGGGCAATATGTGCCATTTATAAAATGAAGCCACGTGACTCATTGAGGGAGCGTTTTAAGGAAATTAACATTATCACCGTAATATCGCAATACATCTACGAAACCTTATTATATACACATAAACACTTAGATAGATTTATGAAAAAAAGTGACGTGCATTGTTTTAACACGAGAAATAAAAATAAACTGAGTATTCCCAAATTTAGATTAAAAAAAGTAAGTGGGTCTTTTATGGGGAATTCTGTTCGGTTCTATAATAAACTCCCAGAAAGTGCTTCTAAACTTTTGATTCGAAGATTTAAATCTTACATAAAGAATAATTTAATTAAGAAAGCGTATTACACACTACATGACTATGTTAATGATAAAGCCGCGTGGCCTGATGTCGCTCTGCCCCTCGACACCTAATTTGTCAATTTGCAATGTCTGTACCTGCATATAATTTATTACTGATGTGTTATTTATGAGTATATCAAGCGTAGTGTGTGCTGCCTTATGAACTTTTGCTGATTCTCTCTATCATCTTACTTTTGACTGCCTACCTAAGTAAGGCTTTTAATTTGGTTTTCCTTTTTTCCTTGAATCAGCTTCAACTTGTTCTCGAGGCACCACACAGGCGCTCTCCACCTAGTAGTAAGAAGGATCATCAAAAGAAAAACAGACCGTGTTTGTTGCCTGATTCTTCTAGGTCTGGTTGCGTTGGAACAGGAGTAAATGTAAATTTATTTTTTAAGACGATTCAAAATTATCCTTGTGATTTCAATGAATAAAATACTTTTGACTTTGACTTTGACTTTGACTTTCTGTAGCGCAGCGGGCGTAGGTTCGCCTGCGACGCAGGAGGTTGCGGGTTCGATTCCAGCCTTGGAACAAATATTTGTGCGATCTGCAGATATTTGTTCAGGGTGTTCTGGGTATTTTCTATGTATAATAAAAAATATCTATTTATGTAATGTATTGCATAAAGTATTAGTTATCTAGTACCCATAACACAAGCTCTGCTTAGCGTGGGGCTAGTTAATGTTGTGTGAACTGTCCAGCAATATTTATTTATTTTATTGTTTTTGTTTGTTCGCAACCAGTTGTCCAATTTGTTTTTTAAAGTGTTTATTGATGTGGCAGTAACAACATCTTCAGGTAAATCATTCCAATTATGGACCTGGGACCACTCTGTTACTAAGGAAGAGCTGTGCAGTGTTTGTGTTGGATGGTACACGGTTAAAATTACAATTGTTAAAATTTTGTTATAATTTCTTTTACAAACTTTTATTTAACTTAGCCCTTTCCTGTCTGTCTGTGATGGACAAATCTTGCAACTTAATTCTAAACTAGTTCCACACAACCGATTGAGCCGGTATTTATTGTATTTTTTAGATTGAGCTGAGTGAATTTGCATACATACCTTTCAAGATCTGATATGTATGATACATTTTCACTTACGATGTCTAAACTGGTGTAATGTATGGAAACGGAATTTACCTTGTCTGAAGGAGTATCAAATCTTTATTTAGCACTCGATTAGAACGTACTAAAGGCACTACAACGAATTCTGAAACAGACTTTGTAAGAAAATTCATAAGTTATTTATTGGTTTGTTCAGTGTTGCCAGATGACCGTCTCGCGTTCCCCGTTCCGCGTTGGTATTTTGTTACTATCACGTGCTTTCGTGTGATAGTAACAAAATACCACGAAAATATATCACTACGTTGTAGACTTTGACATCTCACTTTATTTTGACAGTTAAGTACAGAGCTGCTGGCGCCATCTATTTTCAAGGGTTTAAGCATGATGTGAAACGGCCGTGAAAACCCCACATTAACTTCACGTTTTACTTTAGTTTAGCAAAGACCATAATCAAAGAGAATATAAACCACCAAGTTAGAACCATAATGACGATTTTAAACACTTGTCACGAACAGCCTAGGTAGGTACTTATTAAATAAATAAAATTAAAACATAATGCTGGACAGTTCACTCAACATTAACTAACCCCAAGCTAAGCAGAGCTTGTGTTATGAGTACTAGATAACTGATATACATAATACAATACATTACATAGATAGATATTTTTTATTATACATAGAAAATACCCAGAACACCCTGACCAAATATCTGCAGATCGCACAAATATTTGTTCCGAGCCGGGCATCGAACCCACAACCTCCTGCATCGCAGGTGAACCTACGCCCGCCGCGCTACAGAGGTCGACTTAAAACAACTTCGGAGCCACTCGGCTATCATCGTGATTTCATTCGTGTGCTTTTGCAGTTGTTAGCATAAATGAAAGATGAGTATACTTAGGTGTATAGTTAATAGTTTGATCGCTTTCAGTTATTATATTTCTAAAAATAACAGCTTTTTCCAAAATACAGTTTTGTTAATAAAACCCCCAATTCCCCCCAAACCCAATATTTTCCCTACAAATATCCCAGCAAAAATATTTTACCCCCAATTTTTCGCCCATTGCTATAAAAAAGATGGTGGTTTGCATTCAAGACCATTTATATCGATGAATGGCACAGTTACCTATTCTCATGTGAAGAAGTTAGAAGAAGAGTACCGGCTAAAAGATGGATAGTGGGATAAACCTTTCATCATAAAACTATGTTCAGATGAAAAAAGTAGTTGCAGTTATGAAGTGAAGATAGTGAAAGTAAAGATTTCATTATACGACTGCTGGATATAGTCTAAGAAGAACATAATTACGGTAAAAAAACTCATATTCCCTGTATTTTATTGATCAGAGACATTCCATGGTCATAACATCACGCTTATCATCCCAATATTAGAGTAGCAGAGCTTTGAGATACAGCTTAAATGTGTCTTCATCTTATTTATATATTTAACAATAAGTAGGTTTTAAAATTTGGTCAGGTAGACCATAATAATTTGAAATTTATTTATTCATATGATAAGTAGGTTCCAAGTACATGTGATGGCCTGTCTACGGTTCTTAATATTCTGTTTTTCTTTCTCTACTCATGGACGCCATTCCCAGTTTCCACTTCTGTCAGAAGTAGACAAAACTCACCTGATTCACAACATTAATGTATTCCCTAAAAGTAAGGAGATTTTATCAGGTGGTAACCTTAATTCTACTTGTACGCCTGGCAGCCGGCTCCGCTGTCAATGTCATTCAAGTTCTAAAAGTTCTTCTTCTTCTTTTTTTTTGGCGTGTTCTGCGGACAAATGAAGTTGACTGAGACTCTTGACAACTTGACTTTTGTATTCTTCCATGATTTTTAACACTTGGTTTAGAGCACTCCTCAGAAGCTATTATAGGAAGAGAAGAAGAAGAAAAAGTGGAATGATTGTTGATCTTTGAATAGAATATAATATTGGCACAAGTTTTTTTTTTAAATCTCTAATATTCAAATGCTTTGGACTGCGAAGTATTCATCAAAAATTGAATATACTTGACACAGAAGCAATGACTAAAGAATTCTTTGGTTTCATTATTCATTGCACAGAAGCCAATAAGTAAAACTATGTGCTGACTCCAGCAAGCCGTTTGATCGTGTTGACTGACAAAATATAATCTGGGTCTCTTCAAGGCTAGAGTAAATAGGTGCCTTCTAGACCTTTGTGCTCTATCTTCGGCCACATCGTCTCTTACCAACAAGTGAGATCGTGGTCAAACAAAGGTTAAAAAAAAAGAAAAAGAACGTTATGGCAAAGGCACAAGCAGAGCGATGCCAATTATTTAAAACAAAACCTTTGCCATGCTGACGGATTTCCCGTCAGATCTAGCGGATTAGGATAAAATAAATAAATAAATAATGCTGGACACAGTTCACACAACATTATCTAGCCCCAAGCTAAGCAGAGCTTGTGTTATGGGTACTAGACAACTGATATACTTAATACAATATACATTAAATAGATAGATATTTTTTATTATACATAGAAAATACCCAGAACACCTTGAACAAATATCTGCGATCGCACAAATATTTGTTCCGAGGCGGGAATCGAACCCGCAACCTCCTGCGTTGAAATGAAAACGGTAAAATAGTTCTAATGGCTGGCAGGTTTTTTTTTTTTTTTTTTTTTCGATATCCTTTCATGCCTGTTATGTTTTTCCAATTTGATAGTCAGATTTATGAACGCAGAATTAAACGAGGTGAAGATGCAACCGGCAATAATCTAAGAATTATGCGATTTTGCTTACTCAGTTTAGATTTTACCGAACCTATTCATAATGCTGCATAAGCAAGTGTTTTCAGTGTTAAGACTTGAGTAAAACCTGAGAATAAAAAGGAAATATGATTAAAGCTATTTTAAATATCCGCCCACGCACAGAATAAATAACAGTACAAATTTATAGTAAAAAGTACCTACTCTTAGTTAAATCTGTTAGTTGGTACGTTTTGCCTTTAGTCGGTACCTACTTACAATGCAAAGCGTAAAACGTAGTGATTACTTGCTGAGTGCTACAACGGATAAACAGCTTCATAACACAGATGGACAAGTCCGAGTTTACACACACCATCGTAACGATGATCGTAACGACGATTGTACGTGTATTGCGTAGTAACTAGCCATTAATCTGTGACGTTTTTAGCACAGATGAATAGCTAGTTATTATGTTATACACGTACGATCGTCGTTACGATCATCGTTACGATCATCGTTACGATCATCGTTACGATGGTGTTTGCAAAACTCTGTCTAGGGCCTCTGGCCCCTAAAAGTGACGGTGACATCTTGATAAATTATGCAATTAAACAAATAAATATATGATCACTGCTTTAACTATACTCATATAGGTACTAACAAATAATGTAACTATAATGTCTGATTTATTAAATGTATCATGTTATATATTTAACTGCGTTAATAGATAGTTTTAACGAATTACAGCTTTTAACGGGAGGAAACTAATTTAACGGTTTTTTGACGGAATCCTACAACAAACAGCTGAATTGATAATTTCTTGTTGGCAACGCTGACCCCCCTTCCCACAGCCCCTTCCTTTCTTTCGTTTCGCTAGGTCGGATTATTAATTTATTAATCTTTTAATTATATATTATTGTGTTGTGACCAATGAATTTTGAGATATAAACTATGTATTAATTTTTATATTTCAACGTTATGATCGAGTAGTATGCGGCTGTTTATAGCTGAATAATTTTAAAGTTGCTAGGTTAAGTGAGAACGTTATCTCAGAATAAGTGTAGTTAGTGCGTTTACAATGGATTTCGTGAAGAGAGAAGATCAAAATGTTATTGACGAAGAAAATTATAAGGTGTACATGGATAACGTAAGTGCTAGGAAGTAAGAAATATAAAAAAACGTTACCTAGCAATGTTGTTACCTACCCAAAAGTACATACCAGATTTTTTTATTTAACATCTCATGAATCGTCCGGTTTTTCAATCTAAAGTATGTTCCTTGGTAACGTAGTTATAATGTGCCTACTCCGATATGTGAAATTTTTATTCTCCAAAACAATTATCTTGTCTAAAACGCTCAGTGTCGTTAAGGGGGCAATGAGGAAGAAAGAGTTTTTTTATTTTATTTTGTGTATTAAGATGAATGGTAGCTTAATGGATATCCTGGTCAGAGTGGACATACGGGGGCGCTGAGGGAAAAAAAAGACTTAGAATTTTTTTCACAATTTTTTTTTTTTTTTTTTTGCCTATCGTCTAGCATTTCTTTCAGCCGTCAATTAATGTTCAATGCATTTTTTCCATACGACTTACCGTTTTTGAGATATGAACTCTGAAAAGTTTTCAAGTTGCCGTACGGAAAAAAGTCATAAGATACATAATTACGACGAAAAGCAACTCGATATGATGCGCATAAAAAAACAAGTTTTTTTTTTTTTTGCAAAATTTGTCAGAGTCCTGCGCACCCTCATGTAAAATAGCACGGCGAAGAAAGACTTAGAAGATTTGTCAAAAAAAAAATTTTTTTTCTTTTTTTTTTGCCTATCTTTTAGTATTTCTTTCAGTCGTCAATTAATGTTCAATGCATTTTTTCTATACGACTTACCGTTTTTGAGATATGAACTCTGAAATTTTTTCAAGTTGCCGTACGGAAAAAAGTCATAAGTGACATAATTACGACGGAAAGCAACTCTACGCGATGCGCATATAAAAACAAGTTTTTTTTTCCGCACCCTCATGTAAAATAGCACGGCGAAGAAAGACTTAGAAGATTTGTCAAAAAAAAAAATTTTTTTTCTTTTTTTTTTGCCTATCTTTTAGCATTTCTTTCAGTCGTCAATTAATGTTCAATGCATTTTTTCTATACGACTTACCGTTTTTGAGATATGAACTCTGAAATTTTTTCAAGTTGCCGTACGGAAAAAAGTCATAAGTGACATAATTACGACGGAAAGCAACTCTACGCGATGCGCATATAAAAACAAGTTTTTTTTTCCGCACCCTCATGTAAAATAGCACGGCGAAGAAAGACTTAGAAGATTTGTCAAAAAAAAAATTTTTTTTCTTTTTTTTTTGCCTATCTTTTAGCATTTCTTTCAGTCGTCAATTAATGTTCAATGCATTTTTTCTATACGACTTACCGTTTTTGAGATATGAACTCTGAAATTTTTTCAAGTTGCCGTACGGAAAAAAGTCATAAGTGACATAATTACGACGGAAAGCAACTCTACGCGATGCGCATATAAAAACAAGTTTTTTTTTCCGCACCCTCATGTAAAATAGCACGGCGAAGAAAGACTTAGAAGATTTGTCAAAAAAAAAAATTTTTTTCTTTTTTTTTTGCCTATCTTTTAGCATTTCTTTCAGTCGTCAATTAATGTTCAATGCATTTTTTCTATACGACTTACCGTTTTTGAGATATGAACTCTGAAATTTTTTCAAGTTGCCGTACGGAAAAAAGTCATAAGTGACATAATTACGACGGAAAGCAACTCTACGCGATGCGCATATAAAAACAAGTTTTTTTTTTCCGCACCCTCATGTAAAATAGCACGGCGAAGAAAGACTTAGAAGATTTGTCAAAAAAAAAAATTTTTTTTCTTTTTTTTTTGCCTATCTTTTAGCATTTCTTTCAGTCGTCAATTAATGTTCAATGCATTTTTTCTATACGACTTACCGTTTTTGAGATATGAACTCTGAAATTTTTTCAAGTTGCCGTACGGAAAAAAGTCATAAGTGACATAATTACGACGGAAAGCAACTCTACGCGATGCGCATATAAAAACAAGTTTCTTTTTTGCGCCCCTTCATGTAAAATAGCACGGCGAAGAAAGACTTAGAAGATTTGTCAAAATGTCATTTGCATTTGTATTTATATTAGTCTCTTGTTTGCTCTCCTCCTGGCCAATAACATCTATACTTTCTTCGAAAACATCCTCATTGACCATTGAACTATTATTACTAGCATCGACTATGTTCCTGTAGTGTAACTGTAAAGCTTTATCCGGCGGGGTGAAGGCAGAACTGGTTCTCCTATGCTTCTTTCTTTTTCCTGATACTGGTGTTATACACTTTATTTCCGACGAGCCAACCTTTTTGTAGAGGTCGATTATTTTGTGACATTTTTCTAACTCAGATTTTATCCGGATATTCTCAGAATTTAAATTATCAATTTCATGGTTCGCACTTTGCAGTTGGGTTGAGAGACTATGAATTTTTTCATTTAACTCGTTCTTAATGATGCTTTCCTCCAATGATGTGTTGGGAAGACTCATAACGGTGGTGTCAAATAAAGTCGAACTGTCGTTTGATGTTTCAGACAGGGAATTTGATAACTGCTGCGGTTTTCGTATTGTTATGTTATCCGTATCCATTTTTCGGATAGTGAAATTCATCAAGAAATTACGATAAGAATCTAAATTGAACATACTGAGGATCGATTTTTGAGTGTCATTGAGTGACTAATAGTCAACTAAATGACTATTAGTCACCGATTTCCAAAAGCTCGTATTTTTGGAAGTCACCGGTGACTAAAATTGTCATAGTATGATATAAATACGAGTGCCTCTACCCACTCGATTTGAAATCACTTCGTGACTATTTTCGGCACTGACATTTAATCATATTATGAATAGTAGTAGAGCTTTTTTAAGTAGGGGAAGTACTACCACCATACCTATTTCTGCCGCAAAGCAGTAGTGCTCGCATTGCTGTGTTCCGGTTTGAAGGGTATGGATGTTGGTGAAATTACAGGCACATGAGACTTTTCATCTTTATGTCTCAGGGTGGCGGGTGCAGTGAAATGCCACATAGGGCGCGTCCTATGTGGACGTGACCAAAGTCAAAGTCAAAAGTATTTTATTCATTGAAATCACAAGGATCATTTTGAATCGTCTTTAAAAATAAATTTACATTTACTCCTGTTCCAACGCAACCAGCCAGACCTAGAAGAATCAGGCAACAAACACGGTCTGTTTTTTTTGATGATCCTTCTTACTAATAGATTTTCTTACTACTAGACCTATGTAATAATGCACTGTTCATAGGCAGAGGGTACCGCTTATCATCAGGTGAGCTATCTGCTCGTTCCATCATTCTAAGTAGTACAAAAAAAGCCCTATTTTTTAATGAAATAAATAGGCAAACTAGCATACGGCCCACCTGATCTGATGTGGTCACCGTCGCTTATAGACACCGGCAACACCCGGGGTATTGTCGATGCGCTGCCTACCCTGAAGGAATTTATGAACATTTTACTCAATTTTACTCTTTATCTAATGCTTTGGTACACGCACGAATACACGCATTGATCACAAATTCTCAAAGGATCACGTAGTACCTATCAAAATAGTCGAATAGTTGGTAGACAGAGAATGACTCTCAAAAATACGACATTTGGTAAAAAGTGATTTCGAAGTCATGAATGGCTTTTTGTCATTCGTGATTTCTAGTCACTCGGTGAAACTCAAAAATCGATCCCCTGATCCTTTCTTTTACATGTTTTTCACATATTCATAAAGTAGGTACCTAGGGGACCTAGCTTACCTAGTTGTTTGCAAAATGCGTGAAAACTCGGAAAACCACGTTTTACCAGAAATGAGACCTAGCTAGCCAGATTTTAAATGCAAGTTTTGCTTAATTAAAAGAAAAATATAGTTATTTTGAAAAGATAAGTGTTAATTTGAATATAAGAAAAAAGTTTGTCACTTTTATTTTGTTTATGATATTTTTTGATCACGTTATTATTATATATATATATATATATATATATATGTTCTTTATTTCAGGCAAAAAAACCCATAAATTACAAAAAGTTACAGTCAAATTAAAATTAAAATAGGTATACATAAACAAAATAAAATAAAAACGAATACAATAAAAAATACCTATTATTTCCTGTTCCCGCTCTGGTGCACAGAGATCCAAAATCTGTACATGGGGCTATATAAGCCTTCAGCCATACACTGTAGAATGCCGTTTTTGGAACTCCTCAACCCACTCCAGAAGGACGCTATTCGTGATCTTATGATGGAGAAGAAATCCGGAACCCGTGCATCAGCGAACATGCTCGACGCGCTACAGAACGGACGGCTTTTTCATAAGGATGCGATTATGATAGTAGTTTTAATTTTACCTTGTGGTCCTGAAAATATTTTAATCTCTACAACAACACTGTGAAACGACCTTTGAAATGGCACCATACTCATGTTTTTCTTTTTAGGGGTCCCATTTTTAATAGAGGAATCTTCTTCTTACATTTCAACGTTCTACTATTAACGGTTTCCGAATTACAGACCTGTTTTGTTTTACGTTAGAATACTATTTTGAACACCTTAGCATGCGAATTTTCAAAATTCCTTTTCTTAGTACAACCCTACGCATTGAAACGAACACACACACCCTCCAAATTTCAAATCTTTACGACCAGCGGTTTAGGCTGTGCGTTGGACCTCTATGAAATATCAGTACTTCCAAACCTTAGAAAATTTATAGACTAGATAGAGTTTCGTCCTGTAATCACTACATTAGAAAAAGGCACAGATAAAATAATACTATACTAGTACAGATACCTCATGCATGCCATACAAAGAAACGCGACCGCCATAACTCGGGCTATTGTGCGGGTGTATTGTGTAAACACTCAGATAACTGGGCGCTAGATGCCGCTAGCAGCACAAGAGGTTAGCGCTACTGGTTTTTTTTAAATAACGCCATCTATCAAGTCAGTACTACCTGTGGTACTACAAACAAACTGTGTCAAACCTCAACCTAGTTCAAATGATTACCACCAGGAAAAATACATCATTCGATTTTTCTAAAAGAAGAAGAGGCATTTATTTAATTTTCCCGTGTTTTGGGTATTTTTTTATATTAGAAAAAAATTTTTTAGGAGTTAATATAAATTTTTCACATACTTCAATAACAAATCTATACCTGTCACGCCATCTATTCAATTTCAATAGAACAAAATATTTTTTCTTTGGGATGGGACCCCGTGAAACAGGGCAGCCTTAAACGATTACAACCTGTGTGCGTGTTTACCTCATGGACGTAGTTCATATTCTATCTACACACACAAACGTGCGCGCAGCTTTGTCGTACACTCGCGTAGACTCATTATAATTATATCTGTGTGCGTGCGTAAAGATAACAGCTAATGGCAAATTTCCCTAATTCACTGCTTGCGGAGTCGCCAATTAGTCTGTGAAGTGTTTCCTTCGAGTGTGGTCGTGAGTCTAATTGTGAGTATTTTTTGTTTCTGATAAATATAACTTTATTCCTACGACGACGCCAATGGATCCGAGGCAATTGATTTTAGATAGAAATTTCAGGTTTTGGGAGTATGCATCTGTTATTTCTAACGAGGTTAATGCGAAACAGGCTGCTAAAGACTGGTTGCTTGTGCCTAGTAGGACACAGAGGTGTCCGAATTGTAGGAATCTTATGACTCAAGAGTTGAAGCCTAGTTATAAGCTTGGCTTTCGCTGGCGTTGTCGTAGGGGAGCTTGCAATGTCACTTTAAATCCGTTGAAAAAGACTTTTTTCGAACGTAGTCGCGTCGGTTTTTTGGAAACCTTGAAGTTGGTTCTACACTTTTTCCGCAGGGACAAGGTAACACAAGCCGCAATAGACGCAAGAGTTTCCAAAAAAACGGCGATACAGGTGTATCATTTTCTGAGGGAGGTGTGTGAGGTAGCAGAAAGTCATGACCGTGAAATGATCGGCGGTGACAATGACGTCGTAGAAGTTGACGAAACGCATCTCTACACGCGTAAATATCACCGTGGTAGACTTCTACAACGTCAGACATGGTCGTTTGGGTGCATGAGCCGACTGACTAAAAGACTGCACGTTGAGCTAATCCCTGACAAAACTCGCTCCACTTTAGATGGGATTATTGCAGCAAACGTGCGTCGAGACACTTTTATAATGTCGGACATGCACCGGTCATATTTGGGCGTTGATGTACGCCTAGGAATGCGTGGACACAGAACAGTCAATCACAGCCAGAGTTTTGTGGGAGGTACCGTCTCAATCCCGGTTCACCCATCCCTAGGCGTTCCAGTTCCTGGCACTCCTAATGTATCAGTGGTCGTTCACACCAATACAATGGAGCGACAGTGGCTGGAGTTGAAACGTCACTGTCGCACCTGCCGCAGTGACCAAAAATTAAAGTGGTACATGGGTGAATTCATGTATCGCAATAACATTTTGAAAAACTTACCTAGTGATGCCGCTCGTTTTCGTCGCTTTCTCCGGGATATTAGTAGAGTTTATCCCGGATTGGGAAAGCACGGCATCAGACAAACCAATTGCCATTGTCGAAATTGTCAAAGACGCTAAATAATTCACCCATGGATGCCTTTACTTGCTTTTTTGCTTTTTATTAAGGGGGGCCAGGAACGTTCGTCGTGGCATTCTAGGGGAGAGGCCTATGTCTAGCATTGGACTACTGCACACAACACACCTCCCTCAGAAAATTATCATTATGTTTTTAACAGTCTGTGTACCACATGCCAATACTTATCATATTGTTACGTGGTAAATGGTATTCTATAGGGTAGGCCTATGTCCAGCAGTAAACTTCTGTAGACTGATGATGATTATGATTTGATTTTCAAAATTGTTATAAATATTTTGATTGTTTATCGTTGTAAATATTTATTTGATTGTTTATGGTTGTAAATATTTATTTGATTGTTTATCGTTGTAAATGTTTATTTGATTGTTTATCGTTGTATATATTTATTTGATTTTGTAACAGAAATCATCGTACATAGTGATGTTAGCCATAAATCACTGTACATAATGATGATACCACCTTTTTAAATACGCCCAAATTACGACAGTGTGCTAAAATTAAAATAACACAAATATTTTGAAGAAATTTACTTTAAGGAAAACAAATAATTTTGTGTTAATTTTTGAAAATGTTGTCGTAATTTTGACCGTCCTAAGCCGGGTTAAGAGTATGAAGGGAAAGATGGATATATCTCCTGTGTAAACAATTAGTTTTTTTCTAGGTATAGTTGTGTATGAATTTCACACTTCGTTTTCATTCATCGACGATTTGCGTAATAAAATATGTGATGTTCACGATTTCCGTGAATTATACCTTGTAGCTCGAGTTGATGCATCGGCACTATATATATGTAATTCATCACTATTTTAAATTCCACCTTTTTAATACCTTTTACAAATCTTCTAAGTCGACCTTCGCCGTGCTATTTTACATGAAGGGCCGCAAAAAAAAACTTGTTTTTATATGCGCATCGTGTAGAGTTGCTTTTCGTCGTAGTTATGTCACTTATGACTTTTTTCCGTACGGCAACTTGAAAACTTTTCAGAGTTCATATCTCAAAAACGGTAAGTCGTATGGAAAAAATGCATTGAATATTAATTGAAGGCTGAAAGAAATGCTAAACGATAGGCAAAAAAAAAAACAAAAAAAAAAATTTTTTGACAAATCTTCTAAGTCTTTCTTCGCCGTGCTATTTTACATGAAGGGCCGCAAAAAAAAACTTGTTTTTATATGCGCATCGTGTAGAGTTGCTTTTCGTCGTAATTATGTCACTTTTGACTTTTTTCCGTACGGCAACTTGAAAACTTTTCAGAGTTCATATCTCAAAAACGGTAAGTCGTATAGAAAAAATGCATTGAACATTAATTGACGACTGAAAGAAATGCTAAACGATAAGCAAAAAAAAAAAAAAAATTTTTTTTTTTGACAAATCTTCTAAGTATTTCTTCGCCGTGCTATTTTACATGAAGGGGCGCAAAAAAAAAACTTGTTTTTATATGCGCATCGCGTAGAGTTGCTTTTCGTCGTAATTATGTCACTTATGACTTTTTTCCGTACGGCAACTTGAAAAATTTTCAGAGTTCATATCTCAAAAACGGTAAGTCGTATGGAAAAAATGCATTGAATATTAATTGAAGGCTGAAAGAAATGCTAAACGATAGGCAAAAAAAAAACAAAAAAAAAATTTTTTTGACAAATCTTCTAAGTCTTTCTTCGCCGTGCTATTTTACATGAAGGGGCGCAAAAAAAAAACTTGTTTTTATATGCGCATCGCGTAGAGTTGCTTTTCGTCGTAATTATGTCACTTATGACTTTTTTCCGTACGGCAACTTGAAAACTTTTCAGAGTTCATATCTCAAAAACGGTAAGTCGTATGGAAAAAATGCATTGAATATTAATTGAAGACTGAAAGAAATGCTAAACGATAGGCAAAAAAAAAAAAAAAAAAAAAAAAAAATCTTGCTTTGATCTGGCCCCTTATTGTTGCTATGACCATGAGGCGTTAGGGTGTAGATAAGGGGGCAGAAGTCGGAACGGGAATTTTTTCTAAGTCGTTTTTCGATGAAATTTTTCTAAGTCTTTTTTCCTCAGCGCCCCCTTATGTACACTCCAACCGATATCCTCCATGCTGATTACTTGTAGCTCACAACCAGGGTTGGCAATGTTTAAAACACTGGGGGGAAAAGGCATACTTGCTTAAAACATGTTTCGAAACATAAAAAACCTGTCCCTATTTCATGTCATATTTTATTCAGTAAAATATTTATTGTTCTTCCGTCGTTTTGAAGCGCTTTGAAAATCTCGATCAAAGACTCTGTTTCATAGGTACCTACTAACCTACAGGCCTACATCCTAAACATACAGACCAATCTATTATAAGCGTATTCAAAAAAACGGTACTTAAATTGCAAAATGTGTTTAAACAATGTTTAAAAGTTGTAGAAGAGCTTTTTTGTGAAAGAGTTCGTCCGGGGAAGTTTTACCACCATACCTATTTCTGCCGCATTGCTGTGTTCCGGTTTGAAGGGTATGGTTGCCGGTGAAATTACAGGCACATGAGACTTTTCATCTTTATGTCTCAGGGTGGCGGGCGCACATAGGGCGCGTCCTAGGTGGACGTGACCTATGAGGTAATGCACTGTTCATAGGCAGAGGTTACCGCTTAACATCAGGTGGCCCAACTGCTAGATCCGTTTTTTTTTTAAGACGATTCAAAATGTTGCTCACCACTTGTCACGTCTATATTCCACTATGGTGCAACCCACTGAAAAGAGGCCCATTGAAGCTCTGCCTACTCCCTTTGGGGAAAAAGTCGTGTATGCCTCCGTGTAGGCGTGTATGTTTATGTATGTATGTACCTATGTATGAGCATGTATAAAAATTATTTATTTCAGTTGCAGAAATCGCATCAAATCGACACAACGGAGTACCAGCACACTCAGATATCTATGGAACAGCTCCACCAAGCCATGACATCCACGCTGAATGCAGGCACCCTCGTACACAACTTTCAACTGCCTCTCTCCCCCCGACAAATGTCAACACTCATGCTAAAAACCAACCTCCACTCATTCAACGAAATACCCGCCCATTTCAGAAACTTAGAACTCAACTTTGCCCAGAGCTTGTCCGACCAGAATCCTAACGTGCACACGGAAATTTTAAACCACAACTTAAATCGCAACATTGATATATCGTTAGTCAGATCTCTGGGAAACGAGATTGATTTACAAAACGGGCTAACACAGAGTTTCGCTCAGAATTTAACTGAAGATTTACGGTTAAATGACATGCAACTATCTCAGATACGGTCAGATTTACCGCACGATTTAAGCCATGAGATAGACCTGTCTCATCATTTGAACCGGCAGAACATAGAGCAAGAAATATTACAGGATGAGGCTCGGAGAATGGTTATACAGTGTGTACCGGACAGTACCCTGCTTGAGCAGAACTTAGGGCAGAATATTGGGCAGAGGATAGATCAGGTAAGTCCTACTATAAATAAATAAATAATAATTTCTTCAAAAGTTTGTCTAGAAGATTAAAGGTAGTCTGAAAGAGATCGCTCTTAGGCTAAAAAACAGTAACAGTAATTTACAATGGGCGGTCTTATCGCCATTAGTCTTATAAAGTTTTAGCGATAAGACCGCCCATTGTACATTACTGTTACCTACTGTTTTTTGTTCTTTTATTTTCCTATTTGGTGTGCAATAGTGTTTATCTATCTATTAATCTCCGCCCAGCGACGGTACATTCTCGTCTGCATCAGTCTAGCCCCCACACTCTTGATGATAGCATTATGACACAAGTCAACTCTGCACATAAAGGAGGCGACCCTCTTCCTCTGGATGGCATTAAACGAATCTACTCGGGCATCTACTTACATTTGTGAAGCGCTACAATAGCGCTTCAAGCCCATTATGTCTAAAGATGTTGCTATATGCCACCCTAATTCCATCGTGCAACTTCTTAGTATAATCTGTCCAAAGTTAATAGAGACCTGGAGAGGCGTGGAAACCTAATAGAGACCTACATGATCCTAAACAACCACTACAGTATACCAGATTTATCACAGACACTATATACCATGAACAATAATATATAGGACTCAGAGGACACTCACTGAAGCTGCAATGTGGGCCACATACCAGCAATCCGAGGATGCACATATTGCCTAATTGAGTCGTGCGCACTTGGAACCGGCTACCAGACTCAGTGATCAGTGCCCCCTCAGTGAATTCTTTCAAACTTTCACTTGACAAACATTTAAAGTGCACTGATAAGGACTAAGATATACACGCATCAGCTCTTAGAGCTGCCTGTGTATTATAAATAAATAAAAATAAAAAAGAGTTGACACGTGTAAAATGACTGGCAGAAAGATCTCAAAAGTGTAGTCTTCACATCAGGCGATGACTTGTGAAACTTCCTTGCTATCATATTGCCCACAACGCACAGAGCCCTATTTTGTCGCTTAATATCCGCGACATCTCTTAGGCTGGAAGTTACGATGTGCCCAAGGTTTTTTTTTTTAACATTGATAGACCTTTGTTTGAGCACGATCTCCCCTGTTGGTAAGTGACGATGTGGCCGAAGATGGAGCACAAAGGTCTAGAAGGCACCTATTCACTCTAGCCTTGAAGAGACCCTGATTATAGTTTTCAGGAAAGACAGACGACGGTAGTGTATTCCACTCCTTAGCAGTTCGCATTATAAAGGTAGAACTGAAACGTGTAGTGCGAATAGAGGGTATACTAATGAGGCAATGGTGCTACCGAGCCGTGCGCCTGCTCGTCCTATGATGATGTCCTATGAAGAGTTTATCAGATACTACAAGATATTTCTGAGATACTATCAATTAAAACACGTGTGTTAAGTCTCCTAGTTCTCGCGAAATCAACTTTCGCTATCTGGAGAAGTGTTGATGAGCTGTAATGGCCAAAAAACACCAAAAATTTTGAATTCCGCGCTGTATGCGTGAGCATCCACCTTATTTTTTTTATTTTTTTAACATTGATAGACCTTTGAATATTAATATATAGTCATATATATATTTTTTGTATCAATTTATATTTACCTACATATAAGTACAATTTAGTACGTTTATATTATTCATCCTTTCATTGTTATTTATCTACTTAATACTATTTTTAGAGGGCTGGTTTTGTTTTTGTTTGGTTTTGTTTAGTTTTAGTTTTAGTTTTATAGCTTTTAGTTAACTAGGACATAATTTAATATTTTGTATAAGGTGGGAGAAGCCACTGGCTCCTGAAATACAGTTTTGAACTGGTTTGGGAGCCTATGGATTCATTATCATATCTAGAACATCGTATTATGTCAATAAAGTTTTTTGTATTTTTATTGGTATTTTGAATATATTATATGAATATAATTAAACCCTTTTTTCCAGGTTGGGCAACGTTTGGACCAGCGGCTAGTGAATGTAGTGTCAGAGAGACAGCTGGCGCAGCCCGTCATGCCGATGCAGTTCCACATCAAAGCGGAGCAGGAGGACGATACATACTTCTATGAGAGCATCAATAATGTCGGGAACGTCACTGGAATTAACGGTTAGTCACCTTTTACTTTAGTTATCATTTATCAATGTTGTTTATAAGATTTGTCCTAGCTGCTAGCTTATTTAAAAAGATTTTGTATACCTTCAGAGGCCCTCGGGCGGCTTGACAAACTCTGACACCGGAGGCCAGCACTACCTCATACGAAACGACGACGACGAGTATACCTTCTATTCGTACGAAACGTTTCAGTTCTACATAGATTAGAAAATACCCAGAACACCCTGAACAAAATATATCTGCGATCGCACAAATATTTGTTCAGAGGCGGGAATCGAAGCCGCAACCACCTGCGTCGCAGGGGACCTTCGCCCGCCGCGCCACAGAGGTCGTCACATATAAATAGACTAGTAATTATTATTATTATTATATCATTTATTTCGGTTTCACACCATATTATGTTAGTAAAGAGTTGTTAGTAGACACTATCACACAGTATTTCCAAAATTAAATTACTAAAATTAAATTAAATTAAAATTATTTGGCACACCGCATTGAGTGGCATGGCAGCTCATGCGTTTGGGTGACAAATCAACATCGAGCTATGCTGCGCTGTACTATGTTTGGTCAACTCGCTCGTCTAATATTTTAATGAGGATACAAACAAACCATGCTGTGCTGCGCTGTGTGAGGCTACGCTCTGTTTAATAGTAAGTAATTAGTACAGCGCAGCATAGCTCGATGTTGATTTGTCACCCTTTTGGTCCAGTGACTGAGAATAGGACCATCTACCCGCTCGGCCACTGTGCTCAGGAAGCTGTTGGCACTAATGGCAGTAAGGCCCGCGACTTCGTCCGCGTGTACTTTTCCATACAAACTTAAACACCCCGCTGCACCCCTAGACCACAAAAGGAACGTACCCTCCAAATTTCAGGTCGTAATAGTCATAATAGTTTTTTATTCACAATAAAAAATAAATAAAATAAATAAATAATGCTGGACAGTTCACACAACATTACAATACAATACACATAGACACACACACATTAGTACAATATTCATTGCACGTCAATATGGTTGGTAGTTGGTACGATATTGTACCAAGGGATGATAATATTTGAAGCTAAAAAGTTATACAAACATATGATAACTGGCAATGCAGCCAGCATCTTAGGGACGCCTCCGTCTGGTAGTGATTTGGATCAGTTGAGCTACCTTTAGATCGCTTGCAGCGGTCTTCAGGTAGCACAACTGTTTCATATGTATTTTGTACATACCTTGTATTATTCTTTCTGTAAATAAATGTATTTTGATAAATTACATATGATAAATAACGCTATTCATATCTTACATAATAAATAAAAAATAATTCATTAATAACAATGATGACGACCTCTGTGGCGCGGCGGGCAAACGTTCGCCTGCGACGCAGGAGGTTGCGGGCTCGATTCCCGCCTTGGAACAAATATTTGTGCTATCCACAGATATTTGTTCAGGGTGTTCTGGGTATTTTCTATAAATAATAAAAAATATCTATCTATGTAATGTATTGTATTAGGTATATCAGTTATCTAGTACCCATAACACAAGCTCAGCTTAGCTTGGGGCTAGATAATGTTGTGTGAACTGTCCAGCATTATTTATTTATTTATTTTATTTATTTAATGATACAATTATCATATTTCTCTTCTGGTCTCATAAGTCTCTAGGACTTATGGTTTAGCCTGTGCGTTGTCAGTCAGTCAGTCAGTCAGTCAGTCAGTCAGTCAGTCAGTCACGCAACGATTTTATATATTTTGATACATATTTCAGCTGTTTAATATATCGAGTTAATTAACATAAAATAACCTTTAAATGAGAAGAGCCTTGAACTTGAATCATTTATTGAGATACTATTTACGAACTATTACGCCATTCGCCATTTTGTTTTTAGTCTAACGTGTACAGTCACGAACATTAATATGGCTCAGTCGAAAAACGTCCACTTCTCATAATGTACACTCGACTTTTTTCGCAAAACGTATACCGTGCGTTTTCTCAAAATGGCCACTTCGCATAATGTACACTAGATTTTTTTCGCAAAACGTACACCGTGCGTGTTCTCAAAATGGCCACTTCGCATAATGTACACTCGATTTTTTTTCGCAAAACGTACACCGTGCGTGTTCTCAAAATGTTCACTTCGCATAATGTACACTCGATTTTTTCGCAAAACGTATACCGTGCGTTTTCTCAAAATGGCCACTTCGCATAATGTACACTCGTTTTTTTTTCGCAAAACGTACACCGTGCGTGTTCTCAAAATGGCCACTTCGCATAATGTACACTCGATTTTTTTCGCAAAACGTACACCGTGCGTGTTCTCAAAATGGCCACTTCGCATAATGTACACTCGATTTTTTCTCAATTTTTTTCAGTGATTTACACTGGAATTTTCATAAAATTACTTTTTTTTTTACTTTTCTTTCTCTGTTGTTTTTTACTTTTTATCTTTATATAATTTTTCTTTACTATGTGAACCGCCTTTTAAAATTCGACTGGTGACCCGGACTTGTTTGTAAGATTCGTTGGTATAAGATTTGTCCTGGCTGCTAGCTTATTTAAGGTGGATGCTCACGATTGCGGTGCGAAATTCGAATTTGTTGGTGTTTTTTGCCCATTACAGCTCATCAACGCTTCTCCAGAAAGCGAAAGTTGATTTCACGAGAACTAGGAGACTTAACACACATGTTATAGATACGTTACACACATGTTATAGATACGTTACACACATGTTATAGATACGTTACCCCTAAACACTGGTGGTTTAGGGGTATCGTAGCTAAACTGATGATATTTATGATATACTATCAGTTAAAGCATGTGTGTTAAGTCTCCTAGTTCCTAAATATACGTGACAAGTGGTGAGCTCATCGCCGCCATTGCTTCCCACGACTGACTCTGCTAACGCTTTCTTCCAGTAATAACACATTCCTATAAGCTAGCAGCCAGAACAAAACTTAAATATTAATGGGATCTCATCGAACGAAGTGGGGCGGGCGAAGGTTCGCCTGCGACGAAGGAGGTTGCGGGTTCGATTCCCGCCTCGGAACAAATATTTGTACGATTTGCAGATATTTGTTCAGGGTGGTCTGGGTATTTTCTTTTTATAATAAAAAATATATATCTATGTAAGGTATTCTATTAAGTATATCAGTTATCTAGTACCCATAACACAAGCTCTGCTTAGCTTGGGGCTAGATAATGTACTGTGAACTGTCCAGCATTATTTATTTATTTATTATTATTATTATCTTCTTTGTATGTACACCATTATTACAATGTGTATCACTTAGGAGCGATCTCTTCCAGACAACGTTTGGGTGGACAGGACCTATTATAAGTGTGGTCCACAAATAAGACGGTGACTGTACTAATTCAGACGCGCGCGACAAATTCATTGGTGTATTAACCTTTTCTAAATGAATATTTATGTTGCAAATGTAATTCAAAGGTCAAATATTAATAACTGGTCTGACTGTACGATCTGGAGGGCAATTCTCGTGCTTTAGAGATTAAGTCGAATTCGACATTATGTCGAAAAAAGATGGCGAATGTCGAATAAAATCTTAATTTGCTATTCTCGTGATGTCACAAACAGAGATAAGTCGACCAAAATCATTCGATTTGATGGTTATTGTGACATTTTTTGTAGACATTCATGCTTCGACATTATCTCTAATTTAGAGATAATCTCTACAATCCGAGAATTGCCCTCCTGGTCGTTGTTCACAAATCTTCATAGATTTTATCATATTTATATAAAACTAGTGGAATGCCCGCGACTTCGTCCGCGTGCATTTTTCCATAAACTTGGACAGGTTTTTTTTTTTGTACTACTAATAGAATGACGGAACTAGCAGTTGGCCCACCTGATGTTAAGCGATAACCTCTGCCTATGAACAGTGCATTACCTCATAGGTCACGTCCACCTAGGACGCGCCCTTTGTGGCATTGCACTGCGCCCGCCACCCTGAGACATAAAGGTGAAAAGTCTCTTGTGCCTGTAATTTCACCGGCACCCTTACCCTTCAAACCGGAACACAGCAATGCGAGCACTACTGCTTTGCGGCAGAAATAGGTATGGTGGTAGTACGTCAACGGACGAACTCTAAAAAAAAAAAAAAGCTCTACTACTACTTGAATTCCTTTCTTAGTGCACCCCTACACCACAAAAGGAACGTACTCTCCAAATTTAAGGTCTCTAGTACTTACGGTTTAGGCTGTTTGTTGATAGTCAGTCAGTCAGTCAGTCACGCAACGATTTTATATATATATATTGATGATGTGTTATGCAGCGGGAATCGAACCCGCACCCCTCGTATCTTACCCGGCTACTTGCCCGCCGCGACAATGATTTACACAATAAGTAGGTGCAGATATTGCGTTTCGGTTGCTGTGTCCCATCACACCGCTGAGCAAAGGCATCCCAATGTAACATAACACCCAACAATCACATATCATAGTCCTGCCCCCCTATTCTCTAACTGAAAGTCATTCACTGACTAACGTAAGACAAGTAGAATGACCTAAATTTAAAAAATAAATTTCTTTAAGTATTTTTAATTGATGGTAATTTTACTTGTCAAACGTTGGTCACTGAGTGACTTTCAAGATAGGGAATAGGGGGGGGGGCAGATCCCACACTAGGATTCCCTGTGTCATGGGTATCAGAAACTACGAGTACTATGGTACCACAACACCCAGACCCGGAACAAATATTTGCAGATCATATAAACATTTGTCCCGCAGCAGGAATCGAACCCGCATCCTTTCGCGTCTCAGCCGGCTACTCGCCCGACGCGCTACATTGGTCGTCAAATATATTTCAGTCTTGGGCTAAACTGAACCCACGGTCTGCCAAAGCTTAATAAGTAGAAACCATTTTTACAAATAAATATCAAATATATTGGACGACCACTGTGGCGCGGCGGCGTGCGAACGTTCGCCTGCGAACAGGAGGTTGCGGATTCGATTCCCGCCTTGGAACAAATATCTGTGCGATCCGCAGATATTTGTTCAGGGTGTTCTGGGTATTTTCTATGTATGATAAAAAATATCTATCTATGTAATATATTGTATTAAGTATATCAGTTGTCTAGTACCCATAACACAAGCTCTGCTTAGCTTGGGGCTAGATAATGTTGTGTGAACTGTCCAGCAATATTTATTTATTTATTTCTATAGAAAAAAACTTACATACCACTAATTACTAACTTAACCAACTTATTAACTAAACACTGCTTAGTTGCGTCTAAAGTGCCTATTGAAAATAGCTAAAAGTCACTTCGGTAGGTATGCAACAAATCAATTCACTATTAAATGCACTTATCTATTTATAGGCAGGTTTCTAGGTAGAAATATTTGAATAGAACATTATGTTTAGTCTGCACTGCAAAGGTAGCTGTTAGTAGGTAATTGGTGGCAGATTTAGATTCGCCCTACCACTCTCAACTAGTTTTAGACTGTATCTCGGAGTACCCTCCGAGATACCCTCCCTTCTGTATAGTATTCCTCCTCATCGCGCGCAAGGTTTTTATTACCTTGCAGTTTGTATGGTTCATTGTTTGTATAGGTCATATCTTGCTAGCTGATTTAGAACCACTCCTTGACATCCGATTGAGCTGAAATTTTCCATACCTGTCAATTTCCGATGACAATACAATATGATACTGAAATGAAATACAAATTAAATTACAGGAACATGAGACCTTTCATCTTTATGTCTTAGGGTGGCGCGCCGTGCAATGCGCATAGGGTGCGTCCTAGGTGGGCGTGACCTATGAGGTAATGCACTGTTCATAGGCAGAGGGTACCACGTAACATCAGGTGGGCCATCTGCTTGATCCGTCATTCCAAGTAGTATAACAAAATATATGGGACAGCGAGCTGATCTGATGATGGAGACGGAAGTTGGATAACGGAACTCCTCGATGGATAATAGTATACTAGCCGTATCAATAAATTTAGAAAAGATTTTTTGAAACTATCATGGTTATGTACATAATTTTCACTAGAAACAAAAAAAAAAAACAAAAAAAAAAAAAAAAAAAAAAAACATGGTAAATATCCCGTTTCTAGTGAAAATTAGAAAAGATTGTCTTGAAATAACTAAAAAATAATTAAAAATCTTATTCTTTTCAGGCCATATCTCTGAACACGCGCAGGCGCACCCCACGCACACAGACACACAGATGTACTCCATATACCCCCCACAAAACATCCCCGCTCTTAACCCCATAGATTTATACACAAGGCAAAACTACCCTCAGAACTACGTAAGCAGAGAAAATCCACAAAATTTAGTGGTACATCGTCAGTTCGAGAACGCCAGCCCTTACCAAGACGAACTGAAGAAGTTACGGCAAGATGGCGGCGTGTCCAAACACAAAATTGAAGAACCTAAAGAAAATTTAAAACCCAATGACAATAAAATGCTTTACAACTCCGAATTTGCTACAAATACAGAAAAGGAAGAATCTAATGTAAGTAACAAGATTACGGAAGAATTATCAATGAGTATAAAAGGTGAATATATATGTTATAAATGCAACGAAATTTGTCCATCGAAAAGAATTCTCAAACAGCACGCTAAATCTTGTTTGGGGAAAGACGAAAGTGTCGATAAAGTGGGGAAATTCGGCTGCAGTCAATGTGCGTACCGATGCCAATCGCCCGCCATTTTGAAAATACACGAACGCACCCACTCCGGCGAGAAACCGTTCTCCTGCAACTTTTGCGACTACAAATCCGGTCAGAAAAATAATGTCGCGAAACACATACTAGTTCATATGAAGGAAAAACCGTTCCGCTGTCAGTTCTGTGATTACCGTTGTGCTCAAAAAAACAACTTAGTCGTTCATGAACGTACACATACCGGGTACAAACCTTTCGCTTGTCCGTACTGTGAGTACCGGACCGTTCAAAAACCTAATTTAGTGAAACATATGTACTTACACACAGATCAGAAACCGTTCAGCTGTGATATGTGTAGTTATAGATGCGTTCAGAAAACGAATCTCACTAAACACAAGCAGAGGCATTTAAATGAGAATGGGATGGGTATGAAAATGTTAGTCCTGGACAAAGTTAAACCGTACAGACCTCGGCAGAAGAGTCTTAAGTGCACGCAGTGTCACTATAGGTGCGTTCAAAAATCTAGTATGGAAAAACATATGCATTTTAAGCACAACATAGAATTTGTCAATATAGAAAATAGCTCGAACTCACGAGACGAGGAATCTATACAAAATTTGAGTGTTAAAAAGAATTTTGATGAAGACAAAATGTCTTGTGAGGTCATTAGAGATACCCAGTCATAGTTATAATTCATAGTCATAGTTAGAATAAGGTTTGAATTTAGAGAATAGGGTAGTTGACAATTTTTTTTGGGAAACTAAAATGTTATAAACATTTTAAACAAAATCGTACTCCTTGATAAAGTGCATAGAGAAGTAACCTTAACTGTTACTGTAGCATGTAACGCAAAGTCTCCTAAAATGTAACATATCTTCTTAAGATAAATATACCATGCCAACGGGACCCTCTGTCCGTCTGTATATCCTGGCAGCCTTATGAGGTACACAGTTGTTGTTTTTTTTTTTACCCCCAACGAAAAACGAAGGGCTGTTATAAGTTTGACGTGTCTGTGTCTGTGTGTGTGTGTGTGTGTGTGTCTGTCTGTCCCATCGTAGCTCCCGAACGGATGAACTGATTTTTTTTTTTTGTTTGAAAGTTGTATTTGTCGGGTGTGTTCTTAGCTTTGTTTGATCAGAATCGGTTCAGCCGTTCAGGGTAGGGTTTTTTTTTAATTTTTACAAAATTAATTACTTGTACACAGATCATGTGTTGTTGAGGCATGATCCATACGCAAATAATAAAAATATCCTGTGTTAAAAACTTTTAGAGTATTTTTTTTGATTTTATACCACTTTGAATGACGGATCAAGCATTTGGTCCGCCTGCACGTCCACCTAGGACGCGCCCTATGTGGCATTGCACCGCGCCCGCCACCCTGAGATATAAAGATGAATCCGGTACACAGCAATGCGAGCACTACTGCTTTGCGGCAGAAGATAGATAGATAGAGAACACTTTATTGCACAACACAGAAAATAAGCTAGTTAAGAATTAATATTAAACTAAATACGGAAGTACAATGGGCGGTCATATCGCTATAAGCGATCTCTGCCAGACAACCTTGGGATGGACTGGAATTATTATTATTATTATTAAATAGGTATCGTGGTAGTACTTCCCCGGACGAAAACTTTCACAAAAAAACCTCTACTACTACTTAAAACGGAACATCACAAGGAGCCCATTTCTCTAAAATTGACAACTACTCTATTGTAAATTTTGTTAGACTAAGTTTATTTTCACTGTTTGATGGCAGGATATCTAACGCTTAAAGGACACAACGCTGTCACATTGACAGTTCAACATTTAAGTGTCCCGTAGGCTTTAGGTGACAATGAGGACATATAATTAAGATCATGAATTGAATTCTTAGACGTGTCAAAGGATGGATAACAAGTTTATTGTAATCAAATATTGGGGCAAGTTACTGGAGTTATTTTTAATATTATTACTGCATTCAACTTAATTTTAGTGAAGAGGTCCATTTAGGCTCTGCCTACCCCTTCGGAGGTAAAGGCTTGTGTCTATGTATGTATGTATTAGTACTGCAAGTTAAACAGCCGATATTAGGTTCGCTACACCATGTAATACTTGCTTAGTTTTAACGATAATACCTCTAGTTTTATCAAATTTTCAAGCTTTGCTCTAAATTCGTACAAAATTTTTGATTTTGAGTTCTGGTACACCCTGTACACATGTTTTTTTCTTTATAATTGGCGTCGCACGGCTTGTGCATTTGCCATTTTCAAGTTTGTTGTATTTTTAATATAATTTTATTGTATTTTCAATAGGCTTGTGTTTAAACACCGCCCAAAAAAGTACTAAACGGTGACCAAAATGGATAAATGGTCACCAAATTACGTTTTCAAAAATATTATGAATCAAATCCTCTTTTTCGTATTATTGACTGCCATAAAAATATATGGACGCCTTTAAAATACACTTTAGACTAAATATTATATATTTAACCTAACAGAATTTGGTGACCGTTAATCCATCGTAATTGATTGATGTTATTAATTATATTGATAATTTTGTTATGTTATTAATTCTACCTCCATTTGATTATATAAATTGAGTTAATTTTTTTTTTCACATTTTACGTTGAAGATTATTTTAATGGATTGGGTATTTAATTTATAAAGTCTTAATTTAAGTAATTCTATTTTATTCCGAATTAATCACAAACTATAAAAAAATAATTAAATCTTTTTCAAATCACCCGGCGGAGAGTATTGGTACGCCATAACACAGGTAATCCTAGTTTGGGTACCAATGCTGTCAAACTATGAATTACCTACTATAAGATACTTTTAATATAACTTTATGTTTGTATGCTGTTATTTTTGTAATGTTTGTTGATTTAGATAAATTTCAATTTCAATTTTCAATTTTAATTTCAATTTCAATTTCAATCGTAATTTGGTGACCATTTATCCATTTTGGTAACCGTCTAGTACTTTTTTGGGCGGTGTTTATTTTATTTGGTGCCTATAGGCTTAGAGTCATAAAAATATTTTTGGTGACCGTCTAAAATTTAGATAAGATGGTAAATTATACCCTTTTCAATATTATTTTGGTTCCTTTGACATGTCTAAGTAATAATGTGATAAACTTGCTTTTATAATTGTGCTCTCTCAGTAATAATTGTTCCTGACGATATAGGTTAGTTTTAATGTGAAACAGCTTATATTTAGAAATTAAGATTATGTGTAATTTGAGTAAAAAAAAAAATATGAAAAACCACACTTTTCAATCATTCTTTTAAGACGTGGACTGATAATGATGATGTAATTACTTAAGGCGCTGCCTCCACTAAAATTAGCATCACGTATTTTTTTTCTTTTTTGAAATCTATTTATTTAATACATAGACACACGCCTCTTTCCCCGTAGGGGTAGGCTGAGCCCTAATGGGCCCCTTTTCACAGTGGGTTGCACCATTGGTATAAGATTAGTTCTGGCTGCTAGCTTATAGGAATGTGTTATTACTGGAAGAAAGCGTTAGCTGAGTCAGTCGTGGGAAGCAATGGCGGCGATGAGCCCACCACTTGTCACGTCTATATCCCACGATGTGCACCACAATTTATTTAATTTATATTTAAATCTGAATGAGAGCTCGACCGTAGCGATTATACGCAACAAATTTGTTAAATGCATGGTTTTTTTATGAATTATACCATTATACAGCATAAAATGTAACGTGATATTTGTAGACCTCTATGTTGTAATATCTTATTTTAATGGCGGATAATAATAAATAAATAATAAATAAATAAATAAATAATGCTGGACAGTTCACACAACATTATCTAGCCCCAAGCTAAGCCAGAGCTTGTGTTATGGGTACTAGATAACTGATATACTTAATATAATACATTACATAGATAGATATTATATTATGCGTTATATTCCAACAGATTAAGGTGAATGCTCACGATTGCGGCGCGAGATTCAATTTTTTTGGTGTTTTTTGCCCATTACAGCTCATCAACACTTCTTCAGATAGCGAAAGTTGTTTCTTTTTTTTTATATTACTTGAATGACGGAACATGCAGATGGCCCACCTGATGTTAAGCGGTAACCTCTGCCTATGAACAGTGCATTACCTCATAGGTCACGTCCACCTAGGATGCGCCCTATGTGGCATTGCACTGCACCCGCCACCCTGAGACATAAAGATGAAAAGTCTCATGTGCCTGTAATTTCACCGGCACCCTTACCCTTCAAACCGGAACACAGCAATGCGAGCACTACTGCTTTGCGGCAGAAATAGGTATGGTGGTAGTACTTCCCCGGACGAACTCTTTCACAAAAAAGCTCTACTACTACTACTACTAAAAAAATAAAATTTTGCGAGAACTACGAGACTTAACACACATGTTTTAATTGAAAGTATCTCATAAATATCATCAGTTTAGCTACGATACCCCTAAACAAAAAAAAAAACACTGTAAAAATGTGGTAATGGGCAAAAAACACCAAAAAAATTGGATTTCGTGCCGCAAGCGTGAGTGACCTTAAAGGAAATGCTGATAATTGCATTGTATTACAGTGCCATCTAGTCAGCTTGCGGGAACTAACACGGCCTACTACAGTGCGCGATTACGTTACTCTGTAACAGAGTAACGTAATCGCTGTTGCTATCGGTTCCAATCGATTTCAATGATGTTTCTATTTCAAAAGACGTTCTTGCGACTAACTAATTTATGCAGTCTAGTTGCAATCAAGCTCTGTAGGTAAACTGTGTATGTTGCAATCGGTTTGAATCGATTTCAATGATGTTTCTCTTTGACAAGACGTTCTTGCGATTACCTAATTAATGCAGTCTAGTTGCAATCAAGCTCTGTAGGTAAACTGTGTATGTTGCTATCGGTTTCAATTGATTTCAATAATGTTTCTGTTTGAAAAGACGTTCTTCCGACTACCTAATTTATGCAGTCTAGTTGCAATCAAGCTCTGAGTAGGTAAACTGTGTATGTTGCTATCGGTTTCAATCGATTTCAATGATGTTTCTATTTGAAAAGACGTTCTTGCGAGTACCTAATTTATGCAGTCTAGTTGCAATCAAGCTTTGTAGAACTGCGTAAATTGAGTAATCACATTTAACCCGAATATTTAATAATCGCGTTCTTTCGGATAGAAAAAGCATTTAAATTGATTGAAACTGATAGCAACAGTTACGTAATCCGCTAGCAGAACGAAAAATCTTATTGATTTAGTTATTAATTTTGATCTTTGATTTATCATCCCATTGCTAGTAAATGTAAATTTATCTTCGATCACAGATTTTGTCTCAGTATTTTAGATACAAAAATCTTTTTTCTGTTTTTTTTTATACAGAACTAGTAGTTCGGTAGTTCTGTGATCGCAGGAATTTATAAAAACTAAATCACGGATTGTGCGATTCTTCATTATTAATAATTAGCATTAAATTTGATAATAAATTTTCAAATGGCTGAGTAAGATTGTAGAGTATAATGTACATAAATGTCAATTTATTAATAGTTTTGTGATTTATGTATGTGTTGGTAGGTTGTTGTAAAAAATACTTATCAACACATTTGCTCATAAAGTGGCTCTAATGTCACCGCAATTATGCACATAATGACACCTGTAATCAAACTGTGACTTTTTCTTTGCTATTATTCACTAGTGAGTTATAGAGACAGTTGAACATTTACACAGAGTGTGTATTTCTGTTTTACACCTGTAATCAAACTGTGACTTTTTCATTGCTATTATTCACTAGTGAGTTATAGAGACAGTTGAACATTTACACAGAGTGTGTATTTCTGTTTTACACCTGTAATCAAACTGTGTCTTTTTCATTGCTATTATTCACAAGTGAGTTATAGAGACAGTTGAACATTTACACAGTGTGTATTTCTGTTTTACACCTGTAATCAAACTGTGACTTTTTCATTGCTATTATTCACTAGTGAGTTATAGAGACAGTTGAACATTTACACAGAGTGTGTATTTCTGTTTACACCTGTAATCAAACTGTGACTTTTTCATTGCTATTATTCACCAAGTGAGTTATAGAGACAGTTGAACATTTACACAGTGTGTATTTCTGTTTTACACCTGTAATCAAACTGTGACTTTTTCATTGCTATTATTCACTAGTGAGTTATAGAGAAAGTTGAAAATTTACACAGAGTGTGTATTTCTGTTTTACACCTGTAATCAAACTGACTTTTTCATTGCTATTATTCACTAGTGAGTTATAGAGACAGTTGAACATTTACACAGAGTGTGTATTTCTGTTTACACCTGTAATCAAACTGTGACTTTTTCATTGCTATTATTCACAAGTGAGTTATAGAGACAGTTGAACATTTACACAGAGTGTGTATTTCTGTTTTACACCTGTAACCGAACTGTATTTTAAACCAGTTCCACGATAACGATTGAGCTTTAATTTGGCATACCTGTCAAGTTCCGATGACAATACCATACGATGGTGACAGCGAGCTGATCTGATGATGAAGATGGAAGGTGGATAACAGAACTCCTCGATGGATAATAGTAGACTGGCCGTGTTTAGGCTCATTTTGATCAGCACACAGTTACGAACACTAAAAAACAGTTTTTTTTTACCCTTTGTATTTTTAACTTCCGATGCAAAAACGACGGGGTGTTATAAGTTTTAGGTTTGACGTGTGTCAAAAGTAATTAATATGTAAAAATTAAAAAAAACCCTCAACGCAAAGAAACGGCTGAACCGATTTTGATAAAACATGTCTAAGAACCATCGCTAGAAAACCTGGCATTCAAATCGGTTCACCTACAATGCCATAGACAGACACATAGCGGTCAAACTTAGAACCCAGCTCTGTGATTTAAAAATTGCGTTAAAACTCATTTTAACGAGCGAAAAATGTTTACAGCAGCGCCCCCTGGCGAGTTGAGACAATATTACCTATCTAAGAACCATCACCGATGAATCACCGACCCTCTGCATCTCCTTCTTAGCTTAGGTAATGGCTTCTGTGCATTATTTGCAACAATTTAGCCAATGTCAAGTGATATATTTAGTTATATTTTTATAGGCAAGAGTCGCCGCCAAGTCGTAAACCAGTTTAAATAGTGGCAATGAGTTTTACATGGTAAAATCCACCGTTTCGAAAAGACACGCAATAGACTAAATTTAACTACATCACACATGTGCCATTCATCCAAGTTACACCGGTTAAAATGCAACTGAAATAACTCGAAAAACACTTTTTTTTTCTATTTTTTTTCTACATGGAATGACGGTTCAAGCAGATGGCCCACCTGATGTTAAGTGGTACCCTCCAACTGTTTTGGAGATAAATGTCTGTACACACAAACATCCTCTCACCATAAACCATTTACCATTTTAGTAGTAGTAGAGCTTTTTTTGTGAAAGAGTTCGTCCGGGGAAGTAGTACCACCATGCCTATTTCTGCCGCAAAGCAGTAGTGCTCGCATTGCTGTGTTCCGGTTTGTAGGGTATGAGACAAACGAGCAAATGAGACTTTTCATCTTTATGTCTCGGGTAACGGGTGCAGTGCAATGCCACATAGGGCGCGTCCTAGGTGGACGTGACCTATGAGAGAATGCACTGTTCATAGGCAGAGGTTACTGCTTAAGATCAGGTGGGCCATCTGCAAATTCCGTCAATCAAGTAGTAAAAAAAAAAAACATAACATACATCTTCCTTCTCCGTTCCATCTCAGACTATTATCTAGAATTGTTACCAAGAGATTTGTTAGTACCTAAATCGTGACATCACATTTGTAATATTATTGATTAATTAATTAGTGATATTTTTAATTTAAGCAATTGATTTTGTATTATTTTTTATTAAATGCCGCTTACCAAAGTGATTTTATTGTTTTTATGCTAATTAGTACCCGGACTTGTTTGTAATAAGATTCGTTGGTATAAGATTTGTCCTGTATGTGTTATAACTGAAAGAAAGCGTTAGCAGAGTCAGTCGTGGGAAGGAATAGCGGCGATGAGCTCACCACTTGTCAAGTCTATTTCCCACGATGGTGCAAACCACGTGAAAAGAGACCCATTCGAGGCTCTGCCTACCCATTGTAATAAGGTAGTATAGGTTTTTGGTAGGTACTACCTACCGTTTGAGATCGGTGTACCTGATGCGTAGAGGGACTAAGTCGCGTTATGGCACATACATAGACACGCCTTTGCCCCGAAAGGGTGAAGAATGTAGACTTGCCTCTGTCTACCTCCTAGTAGGATATGTATCCTCACGGATCTGAATATCCTCCATGATGGGGATTATAGTGAGCCTAGCAGTTATTGTGTTATTTTTGCAAGAAGCTATGTGTCGCTCTTTTGAAAACAAGACTAATATTATCCTACCTACCTAAAATATGACAGGTAAATCAGTAGGTACACTCTTGGTCTGTGGGTTAATCCTACTTAGAGGTAAGGTCCCTCTTGAAGAAGGACCCTTGTGTTATTTATTTTCCACTGTACCCTCAAGGGGACAACAGCCATGGGTACACAGGAAAACAAGCTTTTTAAAAAGTGGTTATAGTTATCATAGTTCTGGTGTCAGAGTAAAACCAAATTCGTGATCGGGTGCCCATTGAGGGCTTTTCATAATAAAAAGTAGTTCGATTTGTCTCGATAGATGGCGTTGACAACCACTATCAGCCGGACACAACCTTATTCTCGCTCTACTTACGTAGTAACTATTATGTAATCTGTGGCTCTACGCTATCCCTGAATGAAGTAGTACATCTTCCTAGACGCTATCAGCTTTCCTTTTATAAAAAAAACTATGCTATCAGCCCTCTAGTACGAAGTAACTTTTATTTAACCTGTGCTTCTAGTCTGAGAGTTTTTTTTTACAAAAGTAAACCTCTTGCCACCTTTCGATAACTTTAGCTAGTCACCAATAGATGGCGCTTGTGATGAGCGAACCATAGACGTAGAATTTTCGCAAGATCTATGGAGCGAACCGCGGCATGCTGAGGAATAGTCTTGCTTTAGTCCATCTTCCTAGAATAGTCTATTCTATTCTTTGTCTACGATATTAGGTTTTATCTATGGCGCAGAATCTATCTACCTACGTAGTATTTTTTTCTCATTTTTACATTTTACTATATCAAAACATTGATACCGCGATAATCGTCTGATTATAATTGTTTAAATACAAATTATTCATAGAATTATATTCACAAACGATGTCTGGACACAACGTGAACGTCTGTGATATCGGCGACGATGTAAAGGAAGTGCTCAAGAAGTTTCGCTTCCAAAAGCACAGTACTAACTCTGCGCTCATACTCAAGGTAGTTATCAGCTATCTTTGTGGTGTATTCTACTATATCCCCTTTATTTCGTTTATCTATTAAGCTGCATGTACCGGCAAAGGTGTGTTATTATAGGTACTGCATAAAATTACTCGACAAATAATCGTATTTATCAATGGACTCAGAGTATCCACTCCTTAGTGAGTCACTGATGCATATCATCAGTAATAAATACGTATGTGTCATGCGAATCAACTGTATGTTTTTATTTCCTGTGTTCTGTACGTTTTAGAAACATTTTCTATAATTTGTTAATATTTTCCAGGTAAATCGAGAAAAACAGGCCCTTGAAGTAGACGAGGAGCTCGAGAATATTGAGCTGGAGGAATTACAGGACATCCTGCCATCACACCAGCCTAGGTTTATAGTTTACAGGTAAATTACATGCTATTACATGCTTTTATATATCACAGCGGTTAACTAGCAATCAAATCGATTGAACGTAGAGCTTTCAGGCTTATTGGTGACCAACACATGGCGGAGACTAAGATCCAGAGTTTCGAGCACCGCCGTAAGGTTGCATGCCTTTCGATCTTCTATAGGTTACATTTCGGGGAATGCTCCCAGGAACTTCACGATCTGATCCCACCATCTCCTTTTTATCATAGGACGAGCACATCTCGGTACTATCCTTACCTCATTAGTATACCCTCTATTCGTACTAAACGATTCTGTTCTACCTTTTTAATGCGAACTGCTAAGGAGTGGAATACACTACCCTCGTCTGTCTTTCCTGAAAACTATAATCTGGGTTTCTAAGGCTAGAGTGAGTAGGTGCCTTCTAGACCTTTGTGCTCCATCTTCGGCCACATCGTCACTTACCAACAGGTGAGATCGTGGTCAAATAAAGTTCTAATCATAGTATGCAGTTTTTGGCAGCAAAAACAAATAACTTCATTAATTAAATTCTGTTTAACTTCATACAATTTCCAAAAGCATACTAGGTATAGTATAAAACATATTTTTTATTTTAAAAGCAATCATAAACAAACGTTTAAAATGTGCTTCTAACATAACTATCTCTATTAATTTTTATCAATGTACAAATAATATGAATAAATAAATAATGCTGAACTGTTCACACAACATTATCTAGCCCCAAGCTAAGCAGAGCTTGTGTTATGGGTACTAGATAACTGATATACTTAATACAATACATCACATAGGTAGATATTTTTTAATATACATAGAAAATACCCAGAACACCCTGAACAAGTATCTGCAGATCGTATAAATATTAGTTCCGAGGCGGGAATCGAACCCGCAACCTCCTGCGTCGAAGGCGAACCTTCGCCCACCGCGCCACAGAGGTCGTAAATATTATTATAACGTTTATCACAACATCAGTTTTTATTGATGGAGCGATAGAGGTTTTAGAGTCTAATTACAGGATGCGGCTTTTAATTATTAGAGTAGGTAAGCATACACATAGTTTTTGTATTTTGTTATTGTTGACATGTGTATGTTTTCCTAATGTGTGTGTTTAATTAATTAATAATCTTTTAATCAATAATGTGTTTGTAACCCATAAGAATGGTGAAATAGAATGGTGCTGTGTAAAAATGTTTTACGAACCTCTTCAACCCTATTTAGCAAATAAATGATTTGATTTGATTTGATATGTACCTATGTATGTTTGTTTGTAAGTGTGTTTGTGTGTGTGTGTGTGTGTGTGTATCGTCTATAACTGCACCACTGGTGATCCAATCTGGGTGAAACTTGGTAGCATATATGAATAGAATTTTTAAGTTCGAACTTGAACATGGGTTTTTGAGCTTCGGTGCCAAGAGGTCCCTGCAAAATAGGTTTCCATTTTAGCAAATTGACGAAACTAAGTGTTCTCAAGGTCCCAAGGTTTGAAACAAATAAATATGAATAAAATATGAATATTGTGTGTCTACACCTAGAGTGCTACTAGGGCAGTTTGTACACACTGTAGTCGGTGGTCTTCTTCATTGTGTTGTTAGTTCCACCCCATTTGGTGGTAAGCACTGAGAAACAAGTAATTAATTTTTTTTAAATTAAAAAAGCCCTCAACACAATGAAACGGCTGAACCGATTTTGATCAAACATACACTTCCGACAAATTCAACTTTCAAACAAAAAAAAAACTAAATAAGTTCATCCATCGGGAGCTACGATGCGACAGACAAACACACAACGCGCACACGCACACACACACATACACATACACACAAGCAAACGCACACACACACCCACCCACACACACACACGTCAAACTTATAACACCCCGTTGTTTTTGCGACGGGGTTAAAAAATGCTGACAACAAGATGCAGTTTTACAATGTGAGCAGTTTTGTGATTATAGCAAAATGCCCTTTGCTGCTCCAGCAACTTTTTTATTTTGTAACGCAAATATTGTGAACCCCGCAATAAAATGTTGAGGCGTTGGCTACTTTGATAAAATCGTAAGTGGTATGTTAATTATTTATAAAAACGGGAAATTTTCACGTACCGTTAAATTGATGGCGTCCACTCACCTTGAAAAAGACTCTCGAAACGGGTCGAAACTATGTCGGTGCTTACATCGATTTAACGGTACGTGAAAATTTCCCGTTTTTATAAATAATTGATATGATTCACGAAAGTTTTTATGGTATGTTAATGTTAAAGAACTCCCTTTTCCGCACTCGAACTCTATGGGTGGTCCATTATGCGTGAGAGTTATCTGACTAGGTAGTTAGCCTAACTCCGTCCAGAAGCACACAAGTTTCCTGGGCTCTTCGCAGGCTTGGCGGAGTGACCTCGGGTTGTTGAGGATTTGTTATAATAGGTGTCCTATCTAGTTCATGACATGTATTATATGGAAATAAGCACAAGTTTTTACGCTGCTTCGTCACATACGACGTTTTTCAACACACTTGTGCAGAAAATAAAAATAAAACAGAAATACACACTCTGTATAAATGTTCAACTTTCTCTTTAACTCACTTGTGAATAATAGCAGTGAAAAAGTCACAGTTTGATTGCAGGTGTCATAATGAGCCTAATTGCGGTGAAATTAGACCCACTTTATGAGCAAGTGCGTTGAAAAGATAAGTAATAGTAGTAAAGATGACTTATTTGATATTTTCAGTTATAAGTTGGAGCACAGTGACGGTAGAGTGTCATTTCCCATGTGCTTCATATTCTACACGCCAAGAGACGCGCACATGGAATTACAGGTACCTAATTCATAATCTTTATTTCAACAATGATGGTACCGTTGAATATAATTATACTATAATATAGGTGTCACACATTGAACCTATTTTGTACATGCAATAGAATTTGTTAAAAAAATGTCAATAGTCAATAATTATTTTAATTTTTATAGGTTTTAAATTCAAAATATTCATTAATATTATCAAAAACTTTTTCAATTAGCCATTTCTTTAATGACAGTTTAATTTAAACATACTGTCTATTTGTATCTCCTTTATATATTGTGGCAGGCGATTATGCTTATGCTTTTTATATATGTGCTTTTGCCGTAAATCATAGTTTTAACCCTAGGTAGGTACGAGTCATCATACATACTCATTGGAACATTCGTTGAGGAAAATTACTAGTTTGAAGCTAAAACGCTTCATTTAATTACATACATGTAAAAGCAGCTTTTGCGAGGCGCATTTTAATCACATACATGTAAAAGTAGCTTCTGCGAGGCGCATTTTAATTACATACATGTAAAAGCAGCTTCTGCGAGGCGCATTTTAATCACATACATGTAAAAGCAGCTCATGCGAGGCGAATTTTAATCACATACATGTAAAACCAGCTTCTGCGAGGCGCATTTTAATCACATACATGTAAAAGCAGCTTCTGCGAGGCGCATTTCAATCACATACATGTAAATACAGCTTCTGCAAGACGCATTTTAATCACATACATGTAAAAGCAGCTTCTGCGAGGCGCATTTTAATCACATACATGTAAAAGCAGCTTCTGCGAGACGCATTTTAATCACATACATGTAAATACAGCTTCTGCAAGACGCATTTTAATCACATACATATATAAGCAGCTTCTGCAAAGCGCATTTTAATCACATACATGTAAAAGCAGCTTCTGCGAGGCGCATTTTAATCACATAAATTATGGATCTTCTCCAGAGTCTCGAGCACCGCCGTAAAGTCGCTTGCCTTTCAATCTTCTATAGATTACATTTCGGGAATGCTCCCAGGCACTTCAAAGACCTTCACGATCAAAATTAAATTCAAAAGTATTTTATTCATTGAAATCACAAGAATCATTTTGAATCGTCATAATATAAATTTACCCTGATCTGATATCTCCTTTTCATCATAGGACGAGCAAACGCACGGCTCAGTACTATCCTTACCGAGGTTGGTTTTCCTCGTTTAGTACGAATAGAGGGTACACTAACGATGGTTTACCCTCTATTCGTACTAAACGATTCAGTTCTACCTTTATAATGCGAACTGCTAAGGAGTGGAATACACTACCGTCGTCTATCTTTCCTGAAAACTATAATTTGGGTCTCTTCAAGGCTAGAGTGAATAGGTGCCTTCTAGACCTTTGTGCTCCATCTTCGGCCACATCGTCGCTTACCAAACGGTGAGATCGTGTTCAAACAAATGTATATAAATAAATTCAATTATATTGTATTGTTTGTGTTTGTAGGTGATGTATGCGGGCACGCAACGCGCCCTGGCGGCTGAAGTCGGCGCCCCACGGCTTTTGGAGGTGCGCGAGATTGATGAACTCACTAACGAGTGGCTGGTGGAAAAACTCAAGAAGTGATGCTGTGGCGATCCGCTCCAATATGATCTTAAAGCCGAATTTACATTACAAAACTAGTTTCATCCATAACTAAACTAATTTAATGAATTTCATTACAAAACTAGTTTCATCCATAACTAAACTAATTTAAGCTATGCTCACGCTTGTGGCGCGAAATTCATTTTTTTGGTGTTTTTTTGCTTATTACAAGCTCTTGAAAACTTCTTCAGATAGCGAAAGTTGATTTCGCGAGAACTAGGAGACAACACACATGTTTTAGTTTATAGTATCTCAGAAATATCATCAGTCTACGATACCCCTAAACAAAAAAAAAAAACACTGTAAAAATGTGTTTAGGGTATCGTAGCTAAACTGCTGATATTTAAGATTTACTATCAACTAAAAATTGAGTGTTAAGTCTCCTAGTTCTCGCAAAATCAACTATCGCAATCTGAAGAAGTGTTCAAGAGCTGTAAGAAAGCAAACACCAAAAAAAGTTAATTTTGCGCCACAAGCGTGAGCATCCACCTTCATAAATTTCATTACAACTAGTTTCATGCATAACTAAATTAATTTCACGAAACTAGTTGCAATAGTGTATAGGGTAAGTATTAAAGTGTCGTGAGAGATCATAGCCGCTTCAGCGTCAAAGCTATGTTTTAATATGTAATGTACAGTGTACACTGTACAATGCACAGTGTAGTAAAGTAAAGTATTATTTATTGCGTGAAATACATGTGTACAAAGGTGGTTTATATAAGCATGATTCAATGTATTTCTACTGTTACGTGTGCAATGTCTGATTTGCAATGTCATTCATGATGATTTAATTAAAGAAAGTAAGATAACATTGGAATAAATATACAAGGATTTAGATGAGATTATCATTAAAACATTTTGTAAAATATGACTAATAATATTGAAACTTGTATTAAAATTAAAAAAAAAAAAAAAAAAAAAAAAGTACTATGTACAGTTTGCAACATACAATACACAGTGTACTATGTACAGTGTACAACGTACAATGTACAGTGTACGACGTACAGTGGTTTGTAGTCATAACATAAAATAATATAACTTAGAACTAACATTCCATAAGCATGTGTGTGTGACATCGGCCGACTACTCTCGCCTGCCGAGATAGCACTCTGCAGTGAGAATATTATAAGAACGTCAAATTACAAAAACATCAAATCTCTGTAATTTGTACTATTCGTATTTCTTGCGATAATATTACAAGAACATCAAATCTCTCTGTAATCTGTACGATTCGTATTTCTTGCGATAATATTACAAGAACATCAAATCTCTCTTAAACCTGTACGATTCGTATTTATTGCGATAATATTACAAGAACATCAAATCTCTGTAATCTGTACGATTCGTATTTCTTGCGATAATATTACGAGAACATCAAATCTCTCTTAAACCTGTACGATTCGTATTTCTTGCGATAATATTACAAGAACATCAAATCTCTGTAATCTGTACGATTCGTATTTATTGCGATAATATTACAAGAACATCAAATCTCTGTAATCTGTACGATTCGTATTTCTTGCGATAATATTACAAGAACATCAAATCTCTCTGTAATCTGTACTATTCGTATTTCTTGCCATTCCTTGTGTGTTCTATAAAAGACATTGTACAGGATGATTCACAGACTATAGTAGTGAAATAGGGCGGTAAAGACCTTATGACCTACCAAAACCAGCCCCATGTATTTTCTACTACGGATAGATAAGTAAATTGCTAATACATACCGACTTACAAAATTGGAAAGTTTTAATTTAGCTTGTATATTTTTATTACGTTCGCGATACATCTAAATTTTGAATTTTAATCGAGCAAGCGAAGCGAGCGGAACTCTCAAACAATTTGGGTGATTGGGCATTGTATGCATTGTATCCAGCATCTCTAATACCGGCTCATGTGAGCTTGAAGTTCGAAGAAGGGTTGGGATGGACAAGAACGCAATGAGTCAGCTGGGGGGAATATGGAAGGATAGGAAACCTGAAACAGAAACCTGGACTCTCAAAGCGAAAGATCGCAGACGTGTTGACGCTTTCGAGATGTGGTGTTGGAGACGGATGCTGCGTATCCCGTAGGACGAACGTGTCAATACTCAAGGAACTCAAGATAACTACTAGGCTTTCCTCCATCTGCCTCCAGCGAGTCCTTGAGTATTTTGGTCATATAGCACGGTAAGGCAGTGACAACTTAGAGAAACTGATTATTACGGGAACAATTCAGGGGAAAAGGCCACGAGGCCGTAGCCCGTTACGTTGGTCTGACCAGATCCGCACCACTCTCGATTCAAAACTTCACGAAGCCGTGCAGCTCGCTGGCAACAGATCTCACTAGCGCAACATCGTCCGGCAGAAGGTGATCCACGGAGGGAGTCACGACCCTCAGCATTGAGAGAACGCTTCTAGCCACTCAAATATATAGGAATATTTCACTGTATTTTTATAGTTACTCTTTTTTTATTTATCTCGAGTTTACGATAGTTCTTTTAATTATTTTTGGTTATTTTTTAAGTTGACTATATTACTCAGGCTTGTCGTGTGCCAGTTTTTTGATTAAAAGTGTTTATCATATAAATAGAATGAGATGAAATATAATCTTTTTAAGTGGTGAAAATACTGAAAATTAACTTCGCTCTAATTTGATTTTGATTCTGTTTCTCGAAAAAGTAAAACATGACAAGCCTAGATACTCGCTATTAGATTATAGTTACGAAGTTTTTTTTAGATCAGACTTTTGGTTTCCCAAATAACAGTTAACTTCGTTTTGTATCGGAATGTAGTACTACATGGGGTTCTTAAGAGCCCTATTGATATTGATATCTGGAAGTCCCGTTTACTCGTAAATATTAATAAATAAATAAATAAAATAAATAATGCTAGACAAGTTCACACTACATTATCTAGCCCCAAGCTAAGCCAGAGCTTGTGTTATGGGTACTAGTTAACTGATATACTTAATTCAATACATTATATACATATATATATTTTATTATATATAGAAAACACCCAGAACACCCTGAACAAATATCTGCAGATAGCACAAATATTTGTTCCGAGGCGGGAATCGAACCCGCAACCTTCTGCGTCGCAGGCGAGCCATCGCCAGCCGCGCCACAGAGGTCGTCGTTAATAGATGTAACAAACATCTATATCGAGAAAATTTATAAATCTCACAATTATTTAGTTAGCTCTTTGAAGGCAGTTCTTTTTTCTGTTAAAAACCTTTTAATTATTGAGAATAGATCAGGTTTTATACCGTCCACTTCCTAGTTCATCAGTGAATCAGCCTGTATGCAGATTATGGCATAATAATGTTATTTAAGGAGATAGATTGAATTAGATATACTATTATTTATTATAATAATAATTAACGAACCAAAGCTTCTATACAGTGAGTATTATAAGTTTTGTGATCGCTTAACGCCCAAGTTCACCAACATATAAACAGGCTTAAAAAATGTGTAAAAACATATGTCTAAGAAAATTGGTTAACCTTAGCCATTAACCGCCTTTTTTTTACTTTGGTGAACTTTAGTCTAAATGTAATTATTTATAGCTTATTTTACCGTTGCTACTTGACAGATTAACTACTTACCTCGACTCTTCCCGCCATTTTCGAAAAGAGACGTTGTCTACTTTTATTTTATTTATTTTCTTAGTGTTTTCTTGAGTTATTTTGTGTTATTTTGGTGGCATTTTAACTAATGTAGCTCGTTTAAAAAGCACAAGTGTAGTGAAATGAAATGGAAGTGAATTGCGTGACTTTTGAAATTGGTGGAAATTGTCTACCAAAGTTTTAGTAAAATTGGCCACCGTTTTACTAAAATATAACTGGACTGTGACTTTGACGACTTGGAAGGAGTGTAACGTTGCAAAATATATTGAAAATACAATATAGTGAAAATACAGATACTTGAAAATGGCAAATGCACAAGCCGTGGACGCCAATTATAAAGAAAAAAAAAACTACTTACCTCCTTGACGTGTCGACTGAGGGATAATTATTTTGGAAAGAAACGTCATCATTTGTATTAAAGTACATGTAATTTATTATTTCGAGTAATTTTTTGTGGTATTTTATATGGTGTAACTAGGACAAATATCACATTGTGGTGTACTTAAATATAAATGTATTGCATGTCTTTTCGAAATGTTGGATTTTCCCTGTAAAGTCTCGGTTTTTCTGCCACCATTTAAACTGGGTTATGACTTGACGGAGACTCTTGACGACTATAAAAAATATAACTTGACATTGGCGAAATTGTTTGGAGCACTCCTCAGAAGCCATTATAAGAAGAGAAGACAAAAGTTTTATCTGTCAAGTAAAGTTACCTAATGATGGTGAAAAAGGCCCTATGAGTGTAGTCTCCTATATATACATTGAGAAATAGACATCAAAACCCTATGTAAACAAGTAATTAATATCGTAAAAATTTAAAAAAACCCTCAACGCAATGAAACGGTAGTAGTAGTAGGGCTTTTTTGTGTAAGAGGCCATTCGGGGAAGTACTATTTCTGCCGCAAAGCAGTAGTGCTCGCATTGCTGTGTTCCGGTTTGAAGGGTAAGGGTGCCGGTGAAATTACAGGCACATGAGACTTTTCACCTTTATGTCTCAGGGTGGCGGGCGCAGTGCAATGCCACATAGGGCGCGTCCTAGGTGGACTTGACCTATGAGATAATGCACTGTTCATAGGCAGAGGCTACCGCTTAACATCAGGTGGGCCACCTGCTAGATCCGTCAATCTAGTAGAATAAAAAAAAAAAAACGGCTGAACCGATTTTGAAGAAACATAGCTAAGAACACTCACCCGACAAATTCACCTTTCAAACAAAAACCGAAATCGGTTCATCCGTTCGGGAGCTACGATGCCACAGAAAGACAAACACACAAACAGACACGTCAAACTTATAACAACCCGTCCTTTTTGCGTCGGAGGTTAAAACTGTGCTTAAAAGATACGTAACTTGAAGCCAATAACATCTGGGGTCTTATTGTCTAATAGATTGAAGTTTGATTTGAACTAGCAGTTTACTGTTCATTGCGCTGCGTGTTTCAAATATTTTCGCTTTTGTAAAAAAGCTAAAATAAGTGGCGCAATGAACAGCAAAATGGTAATCGACATCGATTAGTTAGACAATAGCCGTGCTGCTGTTCTGTGCCGTTTTTAACCCCCAGTGCAAAAAACGACGGGGTGTTATAAGTTTGACGTGTCTGTCTGTGGCATCGTAGCTCCCGAACGGATGAACCGATTTCGATTATTATTATTTTTGTTTGAAAGGTGAATTTGTCGGGAGTGTTCTTAGCTAATCAAAATCGGTACAGCCGTTTCATTGCGTTGAGGGTTTTTTTAATTTTTACAAAATTAATTACTTGTTTCTAAAGTCGAAGTACGCTACGGATTTATAAAGCTGGGATCCTACGGCACTCTAAGCATAGGCCGCGCCGTTCCTACAACCTGTCGCGTGGGCCGGTTCATCCGAAATCGGGACGTGGATCCCTTTAAAGACAAAAAAGTACGCAGTATATCCCAGGCATAACTCTTTAAAAACACGTACTATTTGCAGAAAAAATTTGTTCGAGTTGGGATCTATTAGCACAAACCATTAAACATACTAGAAATCAAACTACAAAATAGTGAACAAGGGCAACTTACATTATAACTCTTTCTAAGCATTTTACCAAGTAATTTAAGAGTTTTTGAAAGCATTTATTTATTTATATTTATTATTACTAGTGATTGTAATAAAAGACAAATTGTAACAATATAAAATTTATTTAAATGTACTGTTTTTTCATCAAAATATTACTACGCAAATATTCCTTTCCTACTTTGTATATAAGGTCTAAAAATACTATTAGAAAAATAATAAGTACAAAAATACACTATAATTACCATGTTTTAGGAAACTTACCTGTTCATGGTGTAACATGATAAATAATAAATTATTACCGATATTATACCTATCGTAAAAAAGTCACTGGCTCTAACCATCTAGCATTTAATAAGTTACTGGAAGACCTTACCATAAGAATAAACACTATAGAAGAGACACTGGCGGCTGGCGCTAGTGTCGCACACAAAGCACTTGCTCGCGAGCCTGTGCGACGCGGTCGCCGTGATGGCGGTGCACTGTATGCGGCTTGTGCTAATCAAAATGAAGCTTAGTGCCCATGAGCTTAGCGGTGGGAGTCGCGCAGCCGCTCAGGTCGACTCCGCGCGCCGCCATATGTGAGTAGCTGAGCTCTAAAGGCCGCGCACAGCGGGCTGTGCTAATCAAAATGAAACGTAGTGCCCATGAGCTTAGCGGTGGGAGTCGCGCAGCCGGTCAGGTCGACTCCGCCCGACGCCATGTGCGAGTAGCTGAGCTCTAAAGGCCGTGCACAGTGGGTTGTGCTAATCAAAATGAAACTTAGTGCCCATGAGCTTAGCGGTGGGAGTCGCGCAGCCGCTCAGGTCGACTCCGCGCGCCGCCATATGTGAGTAGCTGAGCTCTAAAGGCCGCGCACAGCGGGCTGTGCTAATCAAAATGAAACGTAGTGCCCATGAGCTTAGCGGTGGGAGTCGCGCAGCCGGTCAGGTCGACTCCGCCCGACGCCATGTGCGAGTAGCTGAGCTCTAAAGGCCGTGCACAGTGGGTTGTGCTAATCAAAATGAAACTTAGTGTCCATGAGCTTAGCGGTGGGAGTCGCGCAGCCGCTCAGGTCGACTCCGCGCGCCGCCATGTGCGAGTAGCTGAGCTCTAAAGGCCGCGCACAGCGGGTTGTGCTAATCGAAATTAAACTTAGTGCCCATGAGCTTAGCGGTGGGAGTCGCGCAGCCGCTCAGGTCGACTCCGCGCGCCGCCATGTGCGAGTAGCTGAGCTCGGCGAGCTGCGTATAGCCGCACTTGCTCGCGAGCACCTGCGACGCGGTTGCTGTGAACACGGTGGCGGTGCACTGTAAGCCGAGCGCCGCGCACAACGGTTTCCTGAAATTAAAACAGATTATTTTTTTCATCGTGTCACTAGTTCTTTCTTGGTGGCCCTGCGGGTACCGTTAGGGCGCTTCAGCCCTCTGCATAAAAAAATGAAGTTTGCTCCTATTTTGGCTATTAATAAATTCAAGTCAAGGAAATTTTGAAGATACAATCCTGATACTAACATGACCGGACAAAAAGTATTTCAGCCACTGCAGTGCCAGCCATGATGACGAAATCGAAAAAACTCTCACATCGTCCTTAAAGATGTGGCCACCCCGAAAAGTGTCTCACCCAGAGAACTGCTTAAATAAATCCGTAATCTACAAGACTGTAAATGCCACCTTACTAAAAACTCCCTAAAAGGGACGCCTAGTTACCATCTAAAAATACACACTTAAGTCAAGCATAAAACCAGTTAAAAAAATCCTGCTACCGCTGCGATTGCTATGCACGTTATAAATAGAGACACATAAAGTTAAATTAGAGATACATACAAATTCACGCACTTAAGTCAAGCAAAAAACCAGTTAAAAAAAGCAGCCACCGCAACCACTGCTATGCACGCTATAATATACGCATGTATAAGTTTTCCCAAGCCAATGGAAAACTGCCCAGGTTGTAATGATCCCAAAACTGGGCAAATAACCACACGAAGATTATTAGTATAGGCATAAGTCTACGCCCAATTGCTGGGAAATTGCTTGAAAAAAATATACTAAATAGAATGCGTGAACACCTAGAGGAAATCATTCCTAAGCACCAATTCGGCTTAGGGAAGGACATGAGACGAGTGAAGAAATACATCGCCTAGTCGATACCATGAACAGAGCTCTAGAAAACGACTGAAACAGTGTATATTACCTACTTCATAGGTCTCGTGCACAGGATGCGCTCTATATGCGCCATTGCACTGATTTGCACTGCACCCGCCATCCTGAGACAGGTGAAGATTCTCATTTACCAGGGTTTTGTGATCATCTCTGTGGCGCGGCGGGCGAAGGTTGGCCTGTGACGCAGGAGGTTGCGGGTTCGATTCCCGCCTCTGAACAAATATTTGTGCGATCGCAGATATTTGTTCAGGGTGTTCTGGGTATTTTCTATGTATAATTAAAAAAAAACTATCTATGTTACATATTGTATTAAGTATATCAGTTATCTAGTACCCATAACACAAGCTCTGCTTAGCTTGGGGCTGGATAATGTTGTGTGAACTGTCTTGCATTATTTATTTTTATTTATTTATTTATCTTTGGTACCTAATGTGATACTGTTGATGACCGTGTTAGTCTACCTAGCCTCAAACATCCTGGCGCCAATGTTCTGTCCCCTGTGCCCCGGCAGCACGGCCAGCCCGCTGGACTTCAGGTGTCTGTCCACTCCGTATAGCGTGAATACGTCTAGTCTAGTCTACCTAGCTTCAAACATTCTGGCGCCAATGTTCTGTCCTCTGTGCTCCGGCAGCACGGCCAGCCCGCTGGACGTCAGGTATCTGTCCACTCCGTACAGCGCGAACACGTCCAACTCATTTAACTTGATCAGCGTGAGCAGCATCTTCTTCCAGGACTCTCCTTTCATCTGTAGCAATCAGACAGCTGATAAGTAGGTACCTACCTAGGTACTACACGTACCTATATACACGCACTCACAAAGACAACGCATCCAAACTTAGCTCTACACACCTGTAGCACATCAATAGGTAATATCAATCAATTTCGTCAATTTGCTAATTAATGTATACCTAATAATAGATACCTACATATTATTAGGTATTCATGTATTAGCAAATTGACGAAACTAAGTGTTATCAAGGTCCCTAGGTTTGAAATAAATAAATATGAATAATATATGAATATTTTGTCTAGTCTACCTACCTAGAGTGCTACTAGGGCAGTTTGTACGCACATTCGGTGGTACACCGAGAAAAAAATCCTGACACAAAGCTGCAGTTTTACATTGCGAGCAAATTCTTCCAAATTAACAAATAATTTTGTGATTATAGCAAAATGCCCTATGCTGCTCCAGCAACTTTTATATTGTGAACCCCGCAATAAAATGTTGTGGCGTTACCAACTATCGGGTTACCTACTTTGAATTTGATAAAATCACAAGTGGTATTGCGGGGTTTGCATTTTTAAAGTTTGTTTAGTTCGCAATGTGAGCTCCACATTGACACGTAAAACAAAAATGCTCTGTAGGTATTTCGGAAACCGCTCGTTCGTAGTACCTGTAGGTACCTACCTAACCTTGAAATTTTACAAGAACATTCCTCAAATAAAATTTACAAACACGTGTTTCAGCGATAGGTACTCAAAAATTTCCAAAAAAATGGTCCTTCTAGTGTGTTTTAGGGCTAAGAAAGGAATTTAGAAAATTCGCCTTCTTAGGGGTCCAAAAAGGGATTTTAATGTAGGTACCTAGTACCTACACACTTTGCGTTTTGCACAGCCTAAACCGCTGGACCTAGCTAGATACATGAGGAGTGTGTATTCCTTTTTGGGTGTAGGGGTATACTAAGAAAGGATTTTGGGAAATTCACCTACGCTTTACGCAAAACGGCTTTTAATGTGAAACTAAAATGCTTTGTATTTCGGAAATCGTTGAAAATTCACAGGTATTCCTTATATTATACCTGTGAATTTTCAAGTGTATTTGTAATTTTTATAGGTAGGTATTATAAGAATAGCAAACGTCAGCAGTACCGGAATTTTACTGAAAAAAGGCAAGGGAACGTTTTCTTTGTAACAAATTACCCGTTTTAGACAGATTTCTGGGTATTTAGACGATTTAAAAGTTAGGTGCACGGTGTAGGTAGTCCTTGAGATCATTATATTTAAAAGTTAGGTGCACGGTGTAGGTAGTCCTTGAGATCATTATATTTAAAAGTTAGGTGCACGGTGTAGGTAGTCTTTGAGATCATTATATTTAAAAGTTAGGTGCACGGTGTAGGTAGTCCTTGAGATCATAATACACTCATCAACACGGTCTAGGGATATTTCATACTCAATAAGGAAACTGACCGGCGATACGCTAATTCAATTAAATAACTCGAAAAGTACTGGCCGCATTGGAATCTTTTATACACCGATTTGTTTGTAATTTATCTCAGACTAATTCCAAATTCAATTTTTTTTAAATTCTTTTGTTTCTGTGGCATAAAAATGTCTTGATGTGTAGGAGAGGGAATTTTAATTATTGCGAAATTTAGAAAACAATACGAATTACGTTTAGTTACAGTTTTTTTTTCATTTTTAAACGAAAGATAAAGTTAAAATTGAGGTATTGTACTATTACTGTAAACTGCTATTATTAAAAATAATTTAAATTTAGTCACCGTTTGTTAGGTAAAAAGCATTTATAAGACTAGGTACAATAAAAAAGGTTAATTAACAAGCCTGAAATTGCTACCAATGTGATTTTTCGAGTTTAATTCCATAGTTTATATATATGATTACTTTGTTGATTATTTTATACCGACAATTTAATGAAATAAATAGATGTTCCATAATAACATATTTTTTTGCTGACGTTTACTTCTACTCGTTTTAGATGTAGGTAGGTACTTCTAGGTGGGATAAATACGGACTCTAAAAATGAAATGAATTTTAATGGTATGAATCCGGAATAATTATTATTACTTTTTGTTCGTGGGATGAATTTCTGGGATCAAAACGGATGCACCCAACACAAATGGGGCAAGATTTCCTGCTCATGCACGACAATGCCCGGGCACACACGGCGAGAACGGTAGCAGCTTGGTTACATACACACAATGTTAGGGCCTTAGACTGGCCTGCTCAATCGCCAGATCTAAATCCCATTGAGCATGCGTGGGATATGCTGCAAAGAAGAGCTCTGAAGGAAGTTCCTGAAAATCTGGCTACAGAAGATCAACTTTTTGCGCACCTCAGAAGGACATGGGACAATATTCCGCAGACAATTTGACAACCTTGTTCTGAGCATGCCGAATCGTTGCCGATGTGTTATGAACATCATGGGCGCTTTCTCAGACTACTAACTTCAAGTTTATAAACACAAATTACATGATTTTTCGATTTTTTTCAGTTTTTACTCATGAATTAAAAGTTAATTCATGTACGGTTTCCGTCTATGCTTCATTTTTTTTCCATAAAATCCTGAAATTTTAATCGAACCTTAACCATTATTAAAAAATGGTAGAATATTAATATAACGTATCTTTTAAATATATACATGTCATATAAATAATTAACACATTGATAATAATTCGCTTTTTTAAAAATATCCCTAGACCGTGTATTTTCAGGAACTCGATGTTAAAAAGTGACCCCTAAATTGAAAAACTTGAGTGTGGTGTAATTTTAAAGGTTGTTTCACGGCGCGGTTGATGTTTAAGTTGTTGTCTGCACGCCGCGACAGGGAAGTTTTCTGACTACGCAAGGACGAAGTCTAGAGGGGGTCATTTAGTAAGTATATAGAGCTAGTTTAAGGACTGACTGACTGACTTATTTATTTAATTGCTGAGCCGAAACCGCTGCACCTAGAAAGCTGAAACTTGGAGCGTAGGTTCCTTTTATAACAAAGAAGAGATTTTTATTTTTATTTTTTTTAGAGATACGTAACAAACATTTAGAATTAAAAATTTACAAAATTCAGGTATTTTGATTATAAAATGTAAAACATAGGTACGTGGTGACTGTAAGTTTTCATGATTTTAGAAAGCAGCTAATACCGGGAAAAACAGTTTGGCGCTGCGATTTCTTTGTTTGAAAAATAACGGCGACATCATCGGTGTCCATACCAAACAGTCCGGATAATAATTCTCCTCATGGCCTGCAGAGTATGTGTACGTGGACCCCCAATGTGAAAACTATAGCTTCACCCGCGGTCCTACCTGTCCCAAATCCTCCACCTCATCGTCTCGACTCTTGACCTGCGTGATGTTGAACGCGACCAGCTCGTCCGGCGCGCCGTCCGTCTCCGTGAAGCAGGCCAGGCTCACCCCCTGCGCGATGTCGCGCTCCCATTCTAACTTCGTCGTGGCAATGGAAGCTGGATCGTCTGGTATACCTGGGAGTAAAACATAGCTCAGGTTTACAATATTGACCATTACAATAAGGCTAGATAGGGGGATGGGGGAGGGGGAGAAGAGTTGGAGGGAGAATCCCCCATGAGTTGCGGTAAAAATTAAGAATTAAGAATTGAGGTTAAGTATGGAAACCAGGATTGAACTACAAAGTCAAAATTACGGGGAATTGTGGGGGAAGGGGGGAAAGGAGTGGGAGGCAGGGGAAAACCTCTTCCCTATATAGGTGGGGAAACGTAACAACAATAAAGTTTTGAGGTTAAGTATGGAAACCTGCACTGGAGCTACATTTTTGATTATTTGTCTTTTATTTTAACAATACTGCACGCCTTAGACCATTTCACGCCGTGTTGTTCGATGCTGCACGCCAATATACAATAGCACATGTAATATCGGTGTCTCATACTTCAAAATGAGTGACGGTCCAAACACTAGAGAACAGTGATCACAACATGAGCTACGAGCGAGCCGAAGACGAGCGTGGCCCAGCAGGGCCCGCAGCGAACCAGAACCGACACCTGCACGCCAACACCCAATAGCATTAAACCAATAAACCATAGGTACCTACTTGATCTCAAAATGTTGTGTATTTTTATTTTCTAAAACTTTAAGTTTCTTAGTGTTTTTATTTAAAGGTGTTTTATTTTTATTTTGGTGTCCCCTTCCTCCTCTTTCCTTTCCTCTCCATCTCACCTCTCTACGGTGGTGTATCGTATCTAAAGCCATACTAAACCACAAAAAAAAAACCTTTTTCTCTGAAACTATAGGTTTCCGCGTTTTCTTCCCCACGTCCCTCTTCAGCCCTACCGACTCGCGTGGGGGAGGGGGGGGGGCTACGACCATGTCCCTACTACAGGTCGATATTGGAAACCCCTTCCTAACCATGTTGTAGGCGGCAAGCGGCAAAATATAAATAGATGCTCAGGGTGGGTACCACGTGACTTGCAGTAGCAATATCAATATATATAAAATCGTTGCGTGACTGACTGACTGACTGACTGACTGACTGACTGACTGACTGACTGACTGACTGACTGACTGACTGACTGGCTGACTGACTGACAATCAACGCACAGCCTAAACCGTAAATCCTAGAGATCTGAAATTTGGAGGGTACGTTCCTTTTGTGGTCTTGGGGTGCACTACGAAAGAAATTTTGAAAATTCGCATTCGAAAATGGGCTTTTATTATACAACAAAACAACTGTGTATTTCAGAAACCGTTAGCAGTAAAACCTTGAAATTTTACATGGAGATTCCTCAAATAAAATTAATAAACACGTGTTTCAGCGATTCCTGAATTTTTCTTGAAAAACGGAAAGGGAATGTTTTCTTAGTAAAAAAATAAAAAAACTTTAGTTTTTAAAACGCACAGCCTAAACCGCGTGTCGTAGAGACTTGAAATTTGGAGAGTGTATTCCTTTTAGGGTGTTAAGATGTACTTAAAAAGGTATTTGGAAAATTCGCCCCTTAGGGGTCCAAAAAGTGCTTTTAACGTATAAACTTTGTGTTTTGCAACGCAAAGCCTAGATCTCTGGACCTAGATACATGAAATTTGGAGGATGTATTCCTTTTTGGGTGCAGGAGTGTAATAAGAAAGGATTTTGGAAAATTCACCCTTTAAGGGGTCCAAAACGGCTTTTAATGTAAAAATAAATTGCTTCGTATTTCGGAAACCGTTAGTAGTAGATGCTCGAAAATTTACAGGTAGATTCCTTAAAGAAAAATAGCCAACAAATGTTTCAGCAGTAACTTTAATTTTGCTGAAAAAAGACATGGGAACGTTTTCTTTGTAAATAAATACACTTCAGGTTTTAACCAGATTTCAGCGTATTTCGTCGATTTCAAAGTTAGTTTCACGGTTTGAGATCAAAATATTTTCAGGTAACAATGTGACAACTAAATTAAAAAAAAAATAGTATGGTGTCGTTTCAAAGCTCGTGTCACGGTGTCGTTGTTGAGTATAAAATATTTTCAGGACCTCAAGGTTATAATGTGACCCCTTAATTGAAAAACTTGAGTATGGTGTCGTTTCAAAGGTAGTTTGACGGTGTCGTTGTTGACATTAAAACATTTTCAGGACCTTAAGGTTAAAATGGGACCCCGAAATTAAAAAACTTGAGTATGGTCACAGTATGGTGTCTTTTCGAAAGTCGTGTCACGGTGTCTTTGTTTAGATTAAAATATTTTCAGGACCTCAAGGTTAAAATGGGACCCCTTAATAGAAAAACTTGAGTATGGTGTCGTTTCAAAGGTCGTTTGACGGTGTCATTGTTGAACCCTAAATTGAAAAAATAAGTACGTTGTCGTTTCAAAGGTCGTTTGACGGTGTCGTTGTTGAGATCAAAACATTTTCAGGACCTAAAGATTAAAATGTGAACCATTAATTGAAAAAATTGAGAATGGATTTGTTTCATAAGTCGTTTGACGGTGATGTATACATTTTACGTTTAAAACAATCTAAACTGAAAATTTTAAGTATAGTGTCGTTTCAAAGGTCGTCTCACGGTGTCGTTGTTGAGATTAAAATATTTTCAGGACCTCAAGGTTATAATGTGACCGCTGAATTTAAAAACTTAAGTATGGTGTCGTTTCAAAGGTCGTTTGACGGTGTTGTTGTTGACATTAACACATTTTCAGGACCTTAAGGTTAAAATGGGACCCCTAAATTGAAAAACTTGAGTATGGTGTCGTTTCAAAGGTCGTGTCATGGTGTCGTTGGTGAGATTAAAACATTTTCAGGACCTCATGGTTATAATGTGACGCCTAAATTGAAAAACTTTAGTATGGAGTTGTTTCAAAGGTCACTTGACGATGATGTATAAATTTTACGTTTATAACAATGTAAATTGAATAACTTTAGTATGTTGACGATCTTTATGAGCAGTCGGAATGTGTCCAAAAAGGCACGACTGGCCGTGCCTAGAGGGGTGTTAGTACCTACACTAATGTATGGTAGCGAAAGTTGGGTATGGCAGAAGAAACATGAAAGTAGAATAAATGCAGTGGAGATGAGAGCTTTGAGAAGTATGTGTGGTGTGACTTTGAGAGATAGAATAAGGAATAGTGTGATAAGAGAGCGCTGTGAAATTAAAGAAGACGTAGTGACTAGGATTGAGAAAGGTATGCTTAGATGGTTTGGGCATTTAGAAAGGATGGACGACAGTAGATTGACGAAACGGGTACATAAGACGAGCGTGAATGGGACAGTGGGAAGGGGAAGACCTCGGCGAACATATTCAAACCAGATCGGAGACGTTCTGGAAAAAGGCCAGGTCAAGAGTACCCTTAACTGACGTGACGAGCATGTATGAAGAATGTGATGAGAGTGAATGAAGCAAAAGAGGTGTGTCAGGATCGTAGCAAGTGGAAATCCGTGGTCTCTGCCTACCCCTCCGGGAAACAGGCGTGAGTTTATGTATGTATGTATGTATGTCAAAGGTCGTTTGCCGGTGTTGTACAAAATATAAGAGACACAGTCAAGCAAAAAAAAAACAGTTAAAAAATCCAGCTTGCGCAGCGACTGCTTTGCACGCTATAAATTGTGACACAAAAATTAAATTAGAGACACATAAAAACACACACACTTGAGTCAAGCAAAAAACCAGTTCAAAAAACAGCTACTGCAGCGACTGCTATGCACGCTATAAATAGTGACACATAAAGTTAAATTAGAGACACATAAAAACACACACACTTGAGTCAAGCAAAAAACCAGTTGAAAAAACAGCTACCGCAGCGACTGCTATGCACGCTGTAAGTATTGACCTTCAAAAACATTAGAGATACATGACAACACACACACTTAAGTCAAGCAAAAAACCACTTAAAAAGTCCAGCTTCCGCAGCGACTGCGACTGATATGCACGCTATAAATATTGACGTTTAAAAAGTTGAGAGATCCATAAAAACATAAACACTTAAATCAAGCAACAAACCAGTGAAAAAAACCAGCTACCGCAGCGACAGCTGTGGACGCTTTAAATATTGACGTCCAAAACATTTTGAGACACATTAGAACACACACACTTAAGTCAAGCAAATACCAGTTATACAAATCTAGATACCGCAGCGGCTGCTATGCACAAAAAATTACATTCAGAAAAAATCGAGACACACGAGTAATGCACAACCAGTCAAGCAAAAAATCTTACTAAAAATTCAGCTGCCGCTGCGACTGCTACGTTATGGTGGATTGAGTCCTCAAGTAAATACCTAAACTAGACCATACATTCTACCTAACTACAACAACTAGAACATTCTATTACCACAGTGTAAAAACATAATAAATAATTAATTTTAAGAGCACTACCACCCACTCTACATTACACAAAGGTTAGCTGGAAGAAAATGCTAATTAGCATTAAGTTCGCCTATGTACTGCTTTTTGTCTTGTGCAATAAATAATTTTCTATCTATCTATCTATAATAATAGTCTGTGCTATTACGCAGAGTTATGGATAAAATAATATTACTCGTACGAAGTCGCGGGTTACAGCTAGTCCAATACAAAATCCTTTACTGCCTCAGAAAAATAGAGAAGTTAAGACGGAGCACGGCGTACGATGCAAGTGAAGCCAAAAATAAGCTCATAACCACAGAATTACTAATAGTAGGTCCAACACATACCCACACAGACAACGTATCCAAACTAAGCTCATCAATAGTTAGTATTTGTGAGTGAGTTAGTGAGGGTGTGCGTGCGTATGTTATCTGGGTGTGGGTAACAGTGTGACACGCACACACGCATAAAAAAATGGCTTCAGTTTGCTTGCCCGGCCACCGGGCACGTTATGATGTCGAGTCCTTTCCCCAACGAAGTCACTTTCTCAGACTTTATACCAACTAATACGCGGAGGGCACGATATGACGTCGAGTCCTTTCTCCAACGAAGTCACCTTCTCACACTTTATTAGATAGATAGATAGATAGATAGAAAATTCTTTATTGCACAAGACAAAAAGCAGTACATAGGCGAACTTAATGCTAATTAGCATTTATTGCCTACTAATACGCGGAGGGCACGTTATGACGTCGAGTCCTTTCTCCAACGAAGTCTCTTTCTCTCACTTTATTACCTACTAATACGGGGAGGGCACGTTATGACGTCGAGTCCTTTCTCCAACGAAGTCACCTTCTCTCACTTTATTAGATAGATAGATAGAAAATTCTTTATTGCACAAGACAAAAAGCAGTACATAGGCGAACTTAATGCTAATTAGCATTTATTACCTACTAATACGCGGAGGGCACGTTATGACGTCGAGTCCTTTCTCCAACGAAGTCACCTTCTCTCACTTTATTACCTACTAATACGCGTAGGGCACGTTATGACGTCGAGTCCTTTCTCCAACGAAGTCACTTTCTCTCACTTTATTACCTACTAATACGCGTAGGGCACGTTATGACGTCGAGTCCTTTCTCCAACGAAGTCACCTTCTCTCACTTTATTACCTACTAATACGCGTAGGGCACGTTATGACGTCGAGTCCTTTCTCCAACGAAGTCACTTTCTCTCACTTTATTACCTACTAATACGCGTAGGGCACGTTATGACGTCGAGTCCTTTCTCCAACGAAGTCACCTTCTCTCACTTTATTACCTACTAATACGCGTAGGGCACGTTATGACATCCAGTCCTTTCTCAAACGAAGTCACTTTCTCTCACTTTATTACCTACTAATACGCGTAGGGCACGTTATGACGTCGAGTCCTTTCTCCAACGAAGTCACTTTCTCTCACTTTATTACCTACTAATACGGGGAGGGCACGTTATGACGTCGAGTCCTTTCTCCAACGAAGTCACCTTCTCTCACTTTATTAGATAGATAGATAGATAGACAGATAGAAAAGTCTTTATTGCACAAGACAAAAAGCTGTACATAGGCAAACTTAATGCTAATTAGCATTTATTACCTACTAATACGCGGAGGGCACGTTATGACGTCGAGTCCTTTCTCCAACGAAGTCACCTTCTCTCACTTTATTACCTACTAATACGCGTAGGGCACGTTATGACGTCGAGTCCTTTCTCCAACGAAGTCACTTTCTCATATTATCGGACTCGCTTACGAAGGGTTCCGTACCATTGTCTATAAAAACGGCCAAAAAAAAAACACATTTGTGGTATCAATGGGAGCCCCCTTAAATATTTATTTTATTCTGTTTTTTAGTATTTCTTGTTATAGCAGCAATAGAAATACATCATGTGTGAAAAGTTCAACTGTCTAAGTATCACGGTTCATGAGATACAGCCTGTTGACAGGCAGGCAGACAGACAGACAGACAGACGGACAGCCGAGCCTTAGTAATAGTGTCCCGTTTTACCCTTTGGGTATGGAACCCTTACAAATTGAAGCAAACTTACCTAAAGCTACGCCAAGTGGTTCATCCCTCAAAAATGTTTCTTCCATCAAGTGTAGGCACTTCTGTTTGTACTTGTCGTCCATATCCCTGATCTGATACCTTGAAACAACAACATACTGAGTTGTAGGTACTCATGAATTCATGATCCAAGAACACAAGGTCTGGTACTTGAGACTAACACCTGATGACGTCACTATCCGGTTGCTACTTTATTGCAACATTAACAGAACTACAGAATATATATGTGATATTTCTGCTATAAAAATATCAAAAAAAGAGCCAGCGCAAAAAACACGTACCTATGAGTAGCTAAAACATTTTAAGAAATTAGCTAGTCTAGTTTTATAAAAAACAGAGAAGCGCAAGAGCAAATATCCCGTAGGTGTCGGTGGTGCAAACTAGAGCACTACGAGTATTTACCATGATTTTAGAGTTTCGATTGTTCCCGATATTTCAGCACAGTTGCATGCGCCATGATCACGGGAGAACTAACTAAAGTCTTTGCGAGTAGATGTTATCAGCAGATATATGGATCTAACCCTATTTCTAACTCTTACATTACGAACAATACCAAAAAAAAAAATGTATGTATACATTACCATGATAGCTTAAAAAAAAAAACGGCCAAGTGCGAGTCGGACTCGCCCATGAAGGGTTCCGTAGCAGCAAGTAACATAATATAAAAGTTCTTGGATGAATTACGATTTATGACGTATTCAAAAAAAACTACTCAAACCAATTTTGGTTAGAAGTTTACATGGTAGTAAATAATTTTTTTTTAGTTTTATAATTCTCTTATTTAACAAGTTATGGGGGGGGGGGGACACTTTTTACCACTTTGGAAGTGTCTCTCACGCAAACTATTCAGTTTAGAAAAAAATGATATTAGAAACCTCAATATCATTTTTAAAGACCTATCCATAGATACCCCACACGTAGGGGTTTGATGTTTTTTTTAATTATTAGTTTCAGTTCTAAGCATGGGGAACCCCAAAAATAAAAAACTACTTGCTAGATCTCGTTTAAACCAATTTTCAGGGGAAGTTTACATGGTAATGTACATCATATATTTTTTTTAGTTTTATCATTCTCTTATTTTAGAAGTTACGGGAACACACACACACACTTCTTATCACTTTGGAAGTGTCTTTCGCGCAAACTATTCAGTTTAGAAAAAAATTATATTAGAAACCTCAACATCATTTTTGAAGACCTATCCATAAATACCCCACACGTATAGGTTTGATGTTTTTTTTTTTTTATGGGGAACCCCAAAAATAATTGTTTTTTTTTAAATTTTTGTGTAAAAATCTTAATGCGGTTCACAGAATACATCTACCTACCAAGTTTCAACAGCCTAGCTCATATAGTTTCGGAAAAAAAGGCTGTGACATACACGGACAGACAGACTGACAGACAAACAGACAGACAGACATGACGAATCCATAAGGGTTCCTTGTCTTTGACTACGGAACCCTAAAAATTTAGTAGGTACTAAGTAGGTAGGTAAATAATTACTTACATTTTTGCTGGTTGTCCATCCCTTTCCCTGCCCTTAAACCTGCTCCAGACTTGTCCCACGGGCACGCTGGCTGGTCTTTGCCATGGCATGATTTAGATTCTGTAAAATAAGTTTGTCTGGTAGCGTACCTACAGTACTGCAAATAGGTATTCTGTGTACATATCTCGTGATGATATGTATATGCATTAATATTATTTCAAACGAATATTAATTCTAAAAATATATTCAATAAAAATATAAAAATAAAAAAATATTCTAACTACAAAGCTGTGTCTTGTTCTAGAACTTGTCATAGTTTTATTGTTTTGATGCATTGGAAGATATACTCCTGTTCATGTATAAATATACCTAACTATCACTTGCGTAATAATGTATGGAGAGTTTTGGTTTGTAAGAAATGGATGATAATGGTAAAATGTTAAAGATTTTTTATCAGAATGCCCGGGGGTTGAGGACAAAAACTAATATTTTTTATAGAAATTTGTTACTACTAGAGTATGACTTAGTAGTTATTACTGAGACATGGCTTTGTGACGGAATATTAGATGCTGAGCTCTGTGATAAAAAATATAATGTTATACGTAGAGATCGGGGATCACTGGGAGGAGGTATAATGTTATTATTTAATCCTCAGTTACAAGTCCGTGTAAGGTCTGAATGGGAACGTGATGATCTCGAGAGTCTTTGGGTAACTGTTCCTGCACGATGTCTTGGTTCTTCGCGTGATTTACATATTGCCATTGTTTATATACCTCCTAATTCACTATTATCACCACGTATACAGATATTCTTAGAGGTTCTGTCTGTGGTGTGCAGTTCATCCTGTGGTTCATTCATCATATTAGGTGATTTCAATTTGCCTTGTATTTCCTGGGTTTCAGGTGAACCAAAAGTACTGCGGAAGGGGCTTGTTGAGGTACAGAACTCGGCATCAGATCTCATTGCACAATTTTCTTTTTTAGACCTATTGCAATACAATATGATTCCAAATAAATTTAATAATATTTTGGATTTGGTTGTGTCTGATTTGTCTCTGAATGTATGCAAGTCTACATCATCCTTGGTTAAGGAGGATCCTGCCCATCCTTCCTTACGTATAGTAGCCTCAGATTTTCTGATTCCTCCGCTGAGATCTCGTGCTCGTAATTTATATCAATTTAAGCGTGGGGATTACAGTAATATTCATGATTCCTTTATTAAACATGATTGGTCGTTTATTAAAGATGAGGTTGATATTGAACAAGTAGTTTGTCTGTTTTATGAGGTCTTGTATGAAGTTATTAATAAATTAGTACCTCTGGTCCGTTGTCAGGGTTCATATAGTTACCCAATTTGGTATAGTAGAGCTTTAATCAAAGTTATTAAAGAAAAGTCAAAAAAACATCAGGACTGGAAAAAATACAATAATCCTGTTGATTATGCAGATTTTTCAGAACTCAGGGTGAAACAAAAGGTATTACAGACTGAGTGTTATCAGGCTTATGTAAATTACTCCCAAGAAAAGATTAAGTCACATCCTAAATACTTCTGGTCCTATGTTAAATCTAGGAGGAAAGGTAGCTCTTGCTATCCTCAACAGATGACATTTGTTGACAAAGTAATTAATGAGCAAGTTGATATTTGCTCTGCGTTCAACGAGTTCTTTATGGGTAATTTTAACAAACCTGCAGATCAGTACAATACTGGTTTGTTAGATGAGGATTCTCATCATAGTACAATACATTCAATTTGTATAAATAATACTGATATTTTGAAAGTGATGAAAGACCTTGACGTTGCAAAGGGTGCAGGTAGCGACAATATTCCTCCTTTATTTTTCTATAGATGCGCGGATTCACTTTCTGCTCCAATTGCGTTAATTTTTAATAAATGCCTTCATGTGGGATATTTCCCGAGCATCTGGAAAAAGGCTCACATAGTACCAGTGCATAAGAAGGGTTCAAAGATTCCTATTGAAAATTACCGCCCTATATCATTGCTTAATGTAATTAGTAAAATGTTTGAGCGTGTTGTTCATACTCATGTATATCCCATTATATCAGCCTCTATTCCTGTTGAGCAGCATGGTTTCGTGAAAGGCCGATCGACGGCAACTAATTTGGGCGTGTTCCTGGAGCATGTGTGTGATGGTATGGATGGTGGATCTCAGGTGGATGTAATCTACACGGACTTCGAAAAGGCGTTCGACCGTGTAGATCACGTCATACTTTTGCGTAAACTTTTTGAGCTTGGTATACGTGGCAATTTGTTGAGATGGATGGAATCGTACTTGCGGAATCGATCTCAGGCAGTTGTTGTTGGTGGTTTTTGCTCGGACTTCGTGAGGGTACCGTCTGGTGTTCCACAAGGGTCAATTCTTGGGCCTCTTTTGTATGCATCCTACTTGTATGATGTTGGCAAATGTCTCCTTCATGCTAGATTTCTCATGTATGCTGATGATACCAAGATTTACATGAAAATTAAGAACTCTGCGGATTGTACCATACTTCAAGCTGATCTAGATAGACTTTGTTGCTATTATATTGAAAATCGAATTGGTATAAACACTGGTAAATGTCATTATATGTCCTTTACTCGGAAAAGACTGCCAACGGAGTTTGAGTATGAGATTAATGGAGCTAAGCTGGTTAAAATGACATTAGTGAGGGATTTAGGAGTAATGATGGATGCCAAGTTATTATTTTCAGATCAAGTAGCTAGTATTGTAAGTAAAGCATATAAAAGGTTAGGATTTATCTTAAGAGTAAGTCGCCCTTTCTCCGATGTTGGTTGTCTCAAAATCTTATATTATTCTTATGTCCGAAGTATTCTTGAGTACTGTAGCATTATTTGGTGTCCTCTTTATGCTAAATACGTTCAGAGTATTGAGAGTATACAGCATAAGTTTGTTAAGCACTTAAACTACCGTTGTTACCAAAGTTTTAATGACTATGGGGAATCCTGTTGTTATCATCATCTCGTAACTCTAGAAAATCGTCGCAATCTAACAGATATGTCGTTTCTACATGGCTTATGTATTGGGTTTATTGACTGTCCCGAGTTAATTTCCAAGACCTTATGCTTTTGCTGTCCAAGAACTAGAACAAGACACACTAACTTATTTGCAGTTTCTCAATCTCGCTCTAAATATGCTCAAAATTCACTTGTCTGTAGGATGCATCGTAAGTATAACAAAAACTTTTGCTCTGTCGATATTTTCAACAGTAGCAGGAGGGTATTCAGGCGTGGAATCGGTGAAGTTTTGGATGGATCTGGCTAGCCTTACACGTGCCTACTCGCAGTCATTACGTAAGTTGGATAACATGCAGTGACTGAGTGGATGTGTGTGGGGCTGGATGACTTTATTCCGTTTTCTATTGATTTCATGCTTGGGTTTCTTGCTGCTGTCTGGAATGGTTGATTGATATTTTATGTGTGGGTAGTTATTCAACTTTTTATCGTGTTTATAATATGTATATAGTTATAGTATATGGTTATGGTTATATATATAGGTACCTTATTGTATTTATGATCCAACTCTTTAAATTCTTACGCGTACCTTGTTAACTTTGTATTGGTATTTTTTATTTTCGTACCTTTTTTTTTAAATATATATATTCCCATTATACCTATTGATATCATTTGTAAATTTAACTTTCGTTATTAATATTCAGGTTGTTATATTGTTCTACACCTTTGTCTGTCAAAAATTTAAAAAAAATTAAAATGTAAAACCGTTATTGGCCTTAAGGTTAGTTTGTAAGTATTTTTTGTATTATATTAAGGGCTGTGGTTTTTATTCAATAAATAAATTATTATTATTATTATGAGCCTGTGGTGTCCCACTGCAGGGCAAAGGCCTCCCTTCCTTCCTTCCATTCGTCTCTATTGTTGGCTATTTGGGACCAATCCTTCAAGTAGGAGTCTAGCTCATCCCGCCATCTCCGTCTGGGCCTTCCACGTGGCCGTCGTCCGTTTGGGATCCAATCTGTCGTGGTTTTTGCCCATAGTTCTTCTGACATACGGCACACATGTCCAGCCCAGTCCCATTTAAGTTTAGCAGCTTTTTGAGCGACGTCAGCTATCTGTGTTTGGGAGCGTATTTTCGAGTTCCTTATTCGGTCCGTGAGTTTCACTCCTAGGATACTACGCTCCATAGCTCGTTGGCATACCCCGAGAGAGGACTTTTGAATATTCGTTAGCGACCAGGTTTGCGCACCGTAGGTGAGGATGGGGAGAATGCACATGTCCATGAGTTTCCGCTTTAAAGAGAGTGGAAGCGGTCCCTTCATTAGATCTTTCATGGACCAATAGCTCTTCCAGGCGTTTTCTGTGCGTCGAGCAACCTCTTGTTCTTGTCTCGCCTGGAAAGAGACTAATTGGCCTAAGTATATGTACTCATGGACATATTCAATCTCAACACCCTCAACCTCAATCTTCCTCTCTGTGCCGTTCGTCATCGCCTTCGTTTTATTCATATTCATTGAAAGTCCCACCTCGAGGCTTGCTCTGCTCAGATCTTGGAGCATCATCTCTAGCTCAGCTGCTGTTGAGGAAAATAAGATAATATCATCGGCGAATCGAAGATTAGTTAACCTCTTTTCGCCGACGATAATGCCCTTACTTTCCCAGCTGGCTGCTAAGCTTTGGAAAACTTCTTCGAGAGTGGATGTGAATAGCTTTGGAGACAGCGGGTCGCCCTGCTTGACTCCTTTTTGAATTTGGAAGGATGGCCCGTTATTATGAATGTGGATGGATGCAGTGCTGTTAAGGTAAACTTGTTGCAAAAGATGAATGTATGTAGGTTCTACTTCTTGCTTATGAAGTGATTTAAATATATCAGAGTGTTTGAGATTGTCGAAAGCCTTCGAATAATCTACAAAAGCTAAGTAGAGCGGGGTTTTAAATTCTTGGTGTTTTTCAATCAATTGGTTGAGCGAATGAAGGTGGTCGGTAGTAGAGAGGCCACGACGGAAGCCTGCTTGTTCAGGGGGTTGTTTCATGTCCAGTTGACCGGAAATCCTATTTTCAATTATTTTTATGAAACCTTTGTATAAGTGTGATATAAGACTGATAGGGCGGTAGTTGCTGATATCAGTCTTATCTCCCTTTTTGAATAAAAGAACAATGTTAGAGTGACAGAAGTTACGTGGAAAGGTCCCGGTCTTTAAAATTGTGTTATACAGATTAGTAATGTGTGGTAGTAAAACTTGTTCTCCAATTTTTAGTGCTTCAGTAGTAATTCCGTCGTCACCAGGACTCTTATTGTATTTCATGCTCGCTATTGCTTTATGCGCTTCGTATCCAGTAATCGGTTCTATTGTGTGAGAGCATGAATAATCAAGGGTGGATTTTTGTGGAGAATTTCGAATTTCATTTTCGGAGTATAAGTTTTTATAAAATTGCGTACAGATTTGAAGCAGCTTGTCCCTATCGCCTTGCTTCACGCCGTGAGAATCTTTTAAGCAGGTTATTGTTGACCTTCCAGGTTCTCTACCACGCATGGCTGATTTTAAGGATCGGTTTTTGTCTAGAGCAGATTGGACAAGATAGATGTTGTAGGCTCTGAGGTCTTTTCGAATATTCCTTTTCACCTTTTTATCGAAATCTCTATACTCCACTGAATTACGAGTTAGTTTCTGTCTCTCCTCAATAAGGTTGAGAGAAGCGTTTGTTAGCTTCTGAGTTCTGAATTTGAGTGTTTTGATTTTCCGGCTTGCCTGCTTAATGCATTCTTTGATATGATTATATTGGTTTTCTGTATTATCAGGGTGATCCATGTTTAAAATACTAAAACTATTTTTAAGTTCCAAGTTAAACTTTTCTTTGTTTGCTATAAGAGTTAGTTTGTCTAATTTTCTAATTGTATCTTTGATCATTTTATTTCGGTGAATTTTCATATTGAAGGTTATTGTGGTACGTAATGGTCGATGATCAGAGCTAAATTTGAATCTATTAAGGGTTTCGACATTTTGGATTATTTGTTTGCTTGAGGAAAGGCAGAAATCTATCTCGTTTTTAGTAAATCCATCAGTAGAGAACCAGGTCCAACGGCGATGCTGCTTTTTAGAGAAGAAGCTGTTACTTAGAGTTAAATTTTGGCCAAAAACAAACTCCAGAAGACGAGATCCGCGTTCATTTCTGATTCCTAGTCCGTATGGCCCCATGATGTTAGGATTGTCCAAGGTGTTACGCGAACCAACTTTAGCGTTAAAGTCACCTATGACTAAAGTCCATGTCCCCCTATGTTCATCACAGGCTTTGTTAAGGAGATCGTACATTTCCTCAATTTCTTCGTTGGGATGAGTGGATGTTGGTGCGTAAACCTGTATAACTGTTAGTACTTTATTGTCTCCGATGCGGAATTTAAGAAGTGCAATCCTATCTGTGTACCCAACAAATTCAATGATATTGTCCTTCCATTTCTTTGCAATTAAAAATCCTACTCCATACTGACTTCCATGTCCCTTGTGGTAAAATATGCTATCATTTCTTTCTAATGTATTCTCTCCATCTCGCCGGACTTCAGCGAGGCCAACTATATCCCAATTGACGTGTTTAAGGGCGTTCTCTAATTCAACTAAACGTTCTTCAGTTCTTAAAGTCTTAACATTAAATGTTAAAACATTAAGTTTATCAAAATCCTTTTTACTAGCTTGGGTCGTTTGACAGTTGAGAGACCTCACCCGGTGATTCTTACCACCCCTAGCCCCAGCGTGCGCTTGCCTACTGTCATTGGCAACGCAACTGCCGGAGCTCCCGGGCACTTGGGGCGTGGGTTTGTGTTGTATTGTCAAGTCAATAAATAAATAAATAAAATAAAATGATAGGCTTTGTTAGTACACGCGGCTCAATCGTTGGGCCAGCGTTGGGTGATACCGTTTACACAATGGCCCAACTATTGGGTCAGTTGCTGGTTTGTTGGTTCAACGTCGTCCAAACTTTTGCCAATTTTTAAAAACAAAACAAAAATCTTTTTAGAACAGTATTTTATTAGGGTTCCGAGCCCAAAGGGTAAAACGGGACCGTATTACTAAGGCTCGGCTGTCTGTCTGTCTGTCTGTCCGTTCATCTGTCACCAGGCTGTATCTCATGAACCGTGACAGTTAGACAGTTTAAATTTTCACAGATGATGTATTTCTGTTGCCGCTATAACAAAAAATATAAAAAAAAACAAAAAAAATAATATTTAAGTGGGCTCCCTTACAAAAAAACTTATTTTTTTGCCGTTTTTATAGATAATGGTGTCGCCAGGCTGTATCTCATGAACCGTGATAGTTAGACAGTTGAAATTTTCAAGGATGGTGTATTTGTGTTGCCGCTATAACAAAAAATACAAAAAAATAGAATAAAATAAATATTTAAGGGGGCTCCCATACAACAAACGTGATTGTTTTGCCGTTTTTATAGATGGTACCCTTTCATGCGCGAGTCCGACTCGCACTTGGTCTGGTTTTTTTTCTTTTGGCGTTGCATGGCTTGTGCATTTACCATTTTCAAGTATAGGTAATTACTGTATTTTAAATAATTTATAATTTGCAACGTTACAATCGTTTAAAGTAATCGAAATATGTTTTTTTATGATTTTCTAATGATTACATAGATCGTACAAATATTTATTCCGAGACGGGAATCGATCCCGCAACCTCCTGCGTTGTAAGGCGTACCTACCTTCGCCCGCCGCACCTGAGGTTGCCAAACATACTTATATGCAACTAGCGACATGAGAAAAAAAAAAAAAAAACCTATAAACCTTACGGAGCCCGTGACCTTTCCAACGAATGCAAAACCGTGGAAATCGGTTCGTGCGTTCTGGAGTTATAGCATCAGGAAGGAAAACCCGACTTATTTTTATATATTAGAGAAGAAGAAGAAGATGACAGTTTCAAGTTCCAAACCAGACATTTGTGCGACGCCGAGCCAGCCCGAGTCAACCGGAGCCCAAGTAGGGACTGCTATGTTAGTAGTCCAGGAACTTTAGACGAAAAATCGGCCAAACTTCAGAAAAATTCCAAGCAAGCTAAAAATTTGTGTACACGTACCTTTTAGCTCCCCAAATAAGCTCCGAAAAGTTTCATGGGTCCAGAAGTGTGCATAACTTTTGACGGCTAAAAAACAGTCAAAAAAATAGCCTTTTTTTTCGGGTTTTTGCCAATATCTTCGTTCCTGTTGATCTTACTGCTGTGAAGTATACATATAAAAAGAAAGAATGAAAAAGTCTCTACAAAAACGGTTATATAAAATTTATTGATAACACTAATAGTTTTTTTGTAATCGGGCATTGAAACTCTGATAAAAATAAAATGGATTAGAATTAGGTTCGTTAATATAAGTAACTTTTTACTTATTTTCTTCTTATCCATCTTTGATTTTGTTATTTATTTACCATTTGACTGGTGAGAAACACCAAGATTCTGAATCATCAATAGTGGTTGTTTCTGGATCGTCGATGTCATTTGTTTTTTCGGGGTCATGTTCCTTGTCTGGGGCAGCATTCAGGCAAGATGTCCCACGACAGTTGCTACAAGCTGCTGAAACTTGCAGACCCAGTTTGCGACAAAGCGCCACAGCCTTTCGAACAATTACAAAAAATCATGTTCAGAAGACAATCCGGGGTTGCGAAGTTTTTGTTGGATCCAATAAACCGTTTTTTAATACCCATCCCCAATCTTGTGGGAAAGCACATCTGCTATTGGCGCCGCCACACAGAACGTATCAGGCAATGGCGTAAACCTATAAAACTCAATCCGATGTTTCGCATCTTTTTCCGTGGAAATTACTAATTTTATCGATGAACTTTATTAACCTTTTTTGTAGAGAATTTTCCATTCTTTCTTTTTTATTTATATACCTCATAGCGATAAGATCAACAGGAATGAAGATATTAGCAAAAGACAAAAAAATAAACATGTTTCTCAACGTTTTTTGATCGTCAAAAATTATTCACACCCCTGGACTCGTGGGACTTTTCAGAGGTTATTTAGGAAGCTAAACGGTACGGGTAGACGAATTCTCAGCTTGGTTGGAATTTTTCCGAAGTGAAATGTTCAAGTTCCTGGACTATAGAGCGTCACTCGTCTTCCTTTTTTGAAACTGTCATTGCTTATTTGTCAGATATACTTACTTACCTAGGTACTTATTTTATTATTTGACCCACGGATTTGTGTTGAACCTTGTACTACTATTTATTCTGTGGTTGAACAATAAATCGTTACAACTCTAAGTAGCCACGACTCGCGCAAAACTATGCCAATATGTGATTGGAAATTTTAAACATGCTTATATAAGATCCACGAAAATTAAAGTAAAACAATCGAAAATAACCCATAAAACTACAATGGTACAGTTCAGTGCAAGTGTGTGTTTGTGAGGTATTAAGACTGTAAAAATATTGATTTTGCATCTGTTAGCGTTTCCATTATCACAAGGATATAATATTTTAACGGATGTAGATAGTAGTGCCTAGAGTTTCGAAATAAATTGTAGTTGGACCTGACTACATTACACGAAGAGGGATCATCTAATATATAAAAGGCAATGTCCTGACTGACTGACTGACTGACTGACTGACCGAGGTCCAACGCACAGCCTAAAAAACCGCTGGTCGTAGAGACTTGAAATTTGGAGGGTGTGTTCGTATCAATGCGTAGGGTTGTACTAAGAAAGGAATTTTGAAAATTCGCATGCTAAGGGGTTCAAAATGCGGTTCTAACGTAAAACAAAAATGCTCTGTATTTCGGAAACCGTTAGCAGTAGAACCATGAAACTTTACATGGAGATTCCTCAAAAAAATTAACAAACACGTATTTCAGCAATACCTGAAATTTTCCTGAAAAATGGAAGGGGAACGTTTTCTTTGAAAAAAAAAATAAAAAAACTTTAGTTTTTACAACGCACAGCCTAAACCGCTGGTCGTAGAGACTTGAAATTTGGAGAGTGTAGTCCTTTTAGGCTGTAAAAGTGTACTTAAAAAGGAATTTGGAAAATTCGCTCCCTTAGGGGTCCATAAAGGGCTTTTAATGTATACACTTTGCGTTTTGCAGCGCACAGCCTAAACCGCTGGACCTAGATACATGGAATTTGGAGGATGTACTCATTTTTGAGTGTAGGGGTGTACTAAGAAAGGATTTTGGAAAATTCACCCTGTAAGGGGTCCAAAACGGCTTTTAATGTAAAACTAAAATGCTTCGTATTTCGGAAACCGGTGGTAGTAGATACATTCAAATTCACAAGTAGATTGCTTATATAAAAACAGCAAAAATATGTTTCTGCAGTACCTGAAATTTTGCTGAAAGAAGCCACGGGAACGTTTTGTTTGTAAATAAATACACTTTACGTTTTAGCCAGATTTCAGCGTATTTTGACGATTTAAAAGTTAGTTTCACAGTGTAGTCATTGAGATCAAAATAATTTCAGGACTTCAAGGTTCAAATGGGACCCCTAAATTGAAAAACTTGAGTATGGTGTCGTTTCAAAGGTCGTTTCATGGTGTCGTTGTTGAAATCAAAATATTTTCAGGACCTCAGGGTTCAAATGGGATCCCTAAATTGAAAAACTTGAGTATGGTGTCGTTTTAAAGGGCGTTTCACGGTGTCGTTGTTGAAATCAAAATATTTTCAGGACCTCAGGGTTAAACTGGGACCCCTAAATTGAAAAACTTGAGTATGTTGTCGTTTCAAATGTCGTTTCACGGTGTCGTTGTTGAGATTCAAATATTTTCAGGATCTCAAGGTTAAATGGGACCCCTAAATTGAAAAACTTGAGTTCGGTGTCGTTTCGAAGGTCGTTTCACAGTGTCGTTGTTAAGATTAAAATATTTTCAGGAAATCAAGGGTAAAATGTGACCCCTAAATTGAAAAACTTGAGTGTGGTGTTGTTTCAAAAGTCGTTTCACGGGGTGGTTGTTGATGTTTAAGTTGTTGTCTACACGCCGCGCCGGAGATGTTTTCAAACTACGCGCGGACGAAATCGCGCGCGGGTCATGTTATTGAATAAGCCGCAAAAAAGTCACACAAAGTTTAGCGATAGAAAATGCAAATTTGAGTTATATTCGCCTGCGTTGGTACTTTTTTTTCTATCTATCTATCTATCTATAACAAGGTTTGAATTTTCAAAACAAATACGACATTACTTACCTAAGATTAATCGAAACCGTGAATAGACAGAGGACCAGATCTGAACGGCAGCTCGCTGTCAGGTTTACCCTAAAACTACCACCAGGCAAATACCTTATACTTACTACTAGAATGTGCAGTGGACTATGGCGCAAAAAGGCGAGAGGCGTTCCGCGGTATTGGGCTTCCGTAGGTAGTGTGTCCCTTTCTAATAAGGTGACTATGACCAAACAGACACGGGATAAATTGCTTGTAAAACTGATTGTGTAAGTATATCCTAATATATTGATGCTACGTAACTACGCTCCTTGCATTAACCTACCTAATTTATTGTAAAAAAAAACTACATCTAGGTACATCACGTTTACAAAAAATATCTCGAATTCTGAACCAGGGTTTAAGTATTAGATTAAGAAACAAAAATCAATGTGAGACCAACACCGTTTACCACAGATTACTACAAAATATAAAAGTTAATGAGATGTGGGTAGCTTATTCTAAAATCTCAAGAATCATATTCTTAAATGAGCTAGGACGCGTTACCGAAATACCACTAGAGTCGAAGTTGGTATTATATAAATGAACTAAACGGTATAAAGGCGAACGCTTACCTGCATTAGTGCGGCATCGTGTCAATGCAAACAACTTACATGGCTTTCGGGAGTGCGTTCTAGTGGGGACTCGAAAACATAATTTATTAATCAGTTGTATACAATCATACCTATTGTGACATAGATCGTAAAGTACAATAGCTTCAAGTTGTAAACGTCTTGAGCTAAGTGGTAGGAGTTGATATTTGACAAGGAGTTGATCAATGGCTATGAAAACATTTGTAGTGCATACAACGCAAAAACTTGTTTTAAACTCTTTCAAGTGCAGTAGTATATTTATCATAAAACGGATTCCAGATGGACACAGCATAGTCAAGTTGAGAGCGAACTAAGGATTGTAAAGATATAGGTAAGTGGCGGGTCGTATAAATTTCGCAGATGAGCGCATTACAAAGCCATACATTTTGAACGCCTTACCAATAATATTATCAACATGAAGATCAAAATGTAGTTTACTGTCCAGCCAGTGTAACACCTAGGTCCCTAATGGAATTAACACATTCTAGCTGTTCATTGCATATATTATATGCAAAGTTACTTACGAGCCTTTTGTTTGTGAAAGTTATAGATTTACACTTATTAATACTCAAACTAAGTTCATTATTGATACATTAATTAGAAAAGCGGTTAAGCTCACTTTGGAGCCTTAGGTGATAGTGTGAAATTTTTTGAGGTCATCAGCGTAAAGCAGTAATTCGCCATATTCAAAGCAATCCTTGACGTCATTTATAAACAATATGAATAATAAAGGGCCTTATATTGCTCCGGAGGTTATGGGTTCAAGTTCAGACTCATAACTACTGAGCACAATCTTTTGCGTACGGGTGGAAACATATGATTTAAACCAGCGCCAAAGATTACTTCAAATGCCATTATAATATGCTAGTTTCTCTAACAGTGTCCTGTGATCCACCCTGTCAAAAGCCTTACGAAAGTCCGTATAAACACTGTCTGTTAAGATCTAGGGCCTCAAATAGATAAGTTGTATATATTAAAAGATTAGTAGTAGTGGACCGGCGTTGTACAAAACCATATTGTTGTATAATAATATTATGAAGCTATGGATAGATAGTATTATGAACAAGTCTTTCGAAAAGCTTAGACTGAAATAGGACGATAGTTTTCTACTATAGAGCGGTTTCCTCCCTTGAAAACCGCCACAATTAGAGCAGAATTCTACATGGCAGGAAAAATCCCTTCTTTTAGACATAGGTTGAATAAATAATGTAAAGGATAACAGATTGTGTGTGCTGTGGACTTGAGAAAAACTGGAGCTACATTATCTACACCAGGACCCTTTGAGATATCTAAGTCAAGAAGTCCCTGCAATAAATTATTTTTGGATTTAATATTACTAATAATTAAATCAGATTTTTGATAAGTATCAGGGATTTGATATACATCATAATTCATAGGTACAGTAGATGGTCCAAAAACCGATTTGAAAAATAATGAAAACATATGGGGTATTTCATCTGGAGTTTTCGATGTTAGGCCGTGATAAGTAACAAGATTAGGAATTTCTGGCTGCTTTTTAATATTTTTAATGTACTTCCAAAAGTGTTTAATATTATCACGAATACCAGCTTCAACTGAAGCAATATATTTTTTATAACAGTTATGTAATTCAGTTTTAAACCTGTCCCTGAAGGTACATAGCAAAAGTTTTATAATCGGATTCATTACAGTATATCTTCCATTTCACCCAGGACTTGTTTTTGTTACGAAAAATGTGTGTTAAGGCTGGAGAGAACCATACAGGAAACTTTGTAGTCTTAACGATTTTAGTAAGAACATGTTTTTTAATGATATGATATAATTTTCATAGAAAATAGAAAAAGTCTCTTCTGCCCCATTATTAGAAAACAGTAAATCCCAATTTATATTAAAAATTTCATTATTTATTATACCATAGTCTGATTTTATGAAATTAACTTCTATTCTAGATTTAGTAGGTATAGGTATGAAACTATTTCCAACCGGCAAGAGAGAGAAGAATGGGGGATGGTTCTCATCAGGTTTAACTAAAGGGATAGGTGCAAGTGTGGTAACACTATCTTTTATATTTGTCAAAAAAAGATCAAGAACCCTATTTTTTTTTTTTTTTTTTTTTGTAGATAGTCAAACGAGTTTAATTATTTAACAATAGACTTATTTGACATACAGTAATTACCGTGCATAACCGGTTCTAGGTGGGTATTTCGTCAGACATACATCTGCATTTAATTACAAATATCGTACTCAGTGCTACATAACATCTTATGTTGTAAAATTAATTGATAGCTGCATTGAATTGCTATTGCTTTATAAAATTTTAATTTAATAAACTTTTATTCTGTATGGGCACAATTTTAAAGCAATAATATACCCACATTTTTTTATATTTTTTTCAATAGAATATACATTAGCTCGTAATAAAACCTCTGAAAAAAAATCCCACTAACCTACTTCAAAAGTCATTTTTTTACTGCAATGTATACTATGATACCGACAATTTTGTTCCGAATAAAAATACCAAATCTTGGGTGATGAGCAAAAAACCCGAAAAAAAAAGAATTTCGCACCACAAGCGAAAGCCTTAATGATTCGAATGTCAACGATGAACCGATATTTTGTACTGAATAGTTTATGAACTTCATGTCTAAGAGGTCATGGTACCCATAAAATAAAATACACACCTTACTAGGATTAATACTTTATTAATAGTTTAATTTCTATTTTGACGACAATTTAGGTTCGACATTTTTACCATAATTTAGGCTCTGTAAATTTAAAGTTGGCCGTTACTCTTTTACTAAAGTCGGGTTTCCATCAAACTAAAACGCCATTACTATAATAATGTGGTGAGCGATATCTAGTGTACCACTTTCTCTTGACAAAACTGCAATCTAAATTCAACAGTCCTTATAAATAAAGTAAAGGTTAGTATTTACATATTAATTAACTGTAAGTTTACATGTAGGAATGTAAATTTCACACAAAAGATATTGCAGTACTGAAATTTACCGCACAAGAGACGTCAACGGATTTTTGCAATGTCCTGGGACGAGCGGATGGCGACAACCGGCGAGGTATCCGACTTACGGGTCAGGACGGTTCCATGTTTGACCCAGACGTACTTGAAATCCAGCTTCTTTGCCACCTCCCAGCACTGGCGAAACAACAATGTTCATTGACGTAGAAAGTGGCTGGGGGGCCAGATACGGATAACTTTGTTGAGTCAAGGCCCTCAGTGGCCCGGTAGGTAATTAATGATTAAACGAACAACCCTTGTGATGTTCTATCATAATTATATGGAGGCCTCGTCTGAAGAGATTAGTTAGCCCCGCCCACCCCTGGCAAACTGCCCTAAGTGAAATATTATGATAGCTTTAAACTTAATGAATATTGACAGTTATGGCTGATAGTCTATGGGAGAATAAGTAACCTACTCTAGTTATTTTTTTTCTTTAGACTATTGTGGCATTGAATGGCGAGTCTGTACAATCTAATGATATTTATGTGATACTATAAATTAAAACTTTTGTGTTGGGTCATATAATTACCGGATTAGTTTTCGCTACCTGAAGAAGTGTTGACGAGCTGTGATGAGCAAATAACCCGAAAAAAAAAAGAATTTCGCACCACAAGCGAAAGCCACCATCTTAACGATTCGAATGTCAACGATGAACCGATATTTTGTACTGAATAGTTTAAAATAAAATAAATAAATAAAAAGAGCTTTATTTCTACACAAAATACAAAATAAAAAAAAAAAAAAAAAAAAAATATATACACTTTTTTTTTTTATTTTTTTTTTTAACTAACTTTAGTGTAGACCGCCCTTGGCGGTATAAGCCTCCTCCAAGGCTCGCCAGTCTTCCCTTACTCTTGCTCTTCTCGACCAGAGTTTTCCAGCTACCTGAATGATGTCATCATTCCACCTTGTGTTTGGTCTTCCTCTTTTCCTTTTTATGTTTAGGGGTATCCAGTTAGAAATAATGTAAGGCCATCTATTTTGCTTCATTCTTTGTATGTGTCCTGCCCATTTCCACTTTAGGCACATTACCCTTTTGACTACATCCTTAGTTTTGGTTTTCCGTCGAATAACAGTATTTTTGACTCGGTCTTTGAGCTTGATGCCTAAAAAACTTCTCTCTATACCCCTCTGCAAATTCTGAGCCTCTCTAGCATCTTCTTTGTAGTTGCCCAGGTTTGACATCCATAGGTTAGGCAGGGTATTAAACAGATCTCCATAGCTTTACTTTTCAGTTTTATGGGTAGTTTGCTCTTGAAGATTTCTTTCATGGCCCAGTATTTACCCCATGTTGATTTTATCCGTCTGTTTATTTCTCTTTCGTTACATGTATCAAATGCAATAAGGTGGCCGAGGTATACATATTCTTCAACATATTCCAGAGTAGTTGAGTGGACCATGATTGGTGTTTTGGATTTATTGGTCATCACCTTTGTTTTGTCCTGGTTTAGCTCTAGCCCAGACTTTTTACTTTGCAAATTTAGAGACTCTACCATGTATTGAAGTTCAGTTGGGTTATCAGAAAGAAGCACAATATCGTCTGCAAATCTCAAGTGCGTTAAATATTTTCCATAGATTTTAATTCCCATTCCCGTCCACTCCAGTGATCTGAATATATTTTCTAGGATGGCAATAAAAATATTCGGTGAGAGCGGGTCGCCCTGTTTCACACCTCGTTCAATGCAGAAAGATGGGCCTGCTGTATCAAGTTTTACCTTTGCAGTGCTTTTACTGTAAATCTCTCTGATCAAATTTATATAGTCATTGTTTATGCCTTGTACTTCAAGTGCTTGCCATATAGATGTATGGGATATCGAGTCGAATGCTTTAGAATAGTCGATAAAGCAAATATACAGCGGTTGATCGTACTCTACATACTTTTCTATGACCTGTTTCAAAGTATGAATATGGTCCACTGTGGAGTAGTTTTTTCTAAAACCTGCTTGCTCTACCGGCTGATTCTCTTCTATTGGGTTCGATATTCTTCGGAGCAGCGTTGATGCAAACACTTTATATAAGCACGACATCAAGCTAATGGGTCTATAATTCGTGATTTGTTTTGGGTCTCCCTTTTTGTAGAGCAGTACTATCTCTGAACCTGTCCATTGGTGCGGTATTTTGTTCTCATCCAGAATAAGGTTGAATAACCTAGTAAGAGGTTTAATTAGTATTTGCTTGCCTTTTATTATCATGTCGTTGGTTATTCCGTCTGGACCAGGACATTTTCCTGACTTGAGCCTCTTTATGGAAAGTTCTACTTCACTTTCCAAGAATGGTGGAGCTGGGTCCATATTAATCGACTGGCTTGTATACGTCTCCGTGCTGCCACTGTTTCTGCTGTAGAGTTGTTGGTAGAAATTAGTCGCAATGTTCAGTATGTCTTTCCTGTTAGTTACTGCCTGCCCAGCGGAGTTACAAAGGTGAGTCATTAATTGTTTTATTGTGTTTAGCTTTTTGTATGCTTTTTTCACTCCACCTGTTTTGTCCAAAAAGTCGTGCAAAGTCTGAATTCTGTAGTTTTGTAAGTTTTGTTTCGTTTTCTTGTTTATGGTTCTAAATAGTTTACTAAGTTTCAGTTTTTCTTTCCTTGTTCTGTTTGTTTTGTTTCTAAGTATCTGTCTTAATCTGTACAGCTCTATTATTTCTTCAGTAATAATAAACTCCGATACTTTTGTTTTCTTAATTGAATATGCCTGTTTTAAACACTTTGTAAGGCTATTTTCAATATTGTCATAGAATGCTTGGGTTGTTTTTGATTCTGAGGAAATTGTAAGTTCTTTGTCTAAATTACTGAAGTCTATGTTCTGCATGGGGCGCTTTCCATAGTTAGCCCTTGATAGCTTTTGGGGTTGTACAGTTATGGTCATTCTGACCATTCTATGATCGCTGGAATGTATAAATCTGCTGAGTACGCCAATGTTTTCTACATATTTGGGCTGGTTTGTGGTTATGAAATCGATTTCGTTTTTAGTTAAGCCGTTAGGCGATAGCCATGTCCATCTGAGCTTGTCAGACTTCTGAAATAAGGTGTTTGCGATCTTCAGTTTATGTTGAAGACAAAAATCGATGAATCTTTGGCCTCTTGCGTTACGATTACCATATCCATATCGCCCCATAACCATACTCTCATCGCATTCTGGTTTACCTATTTTAGCATTCATATCGCCCATGACTATTGAATTTCTCGTGCATTTATTCATCGCTTTCTCAAGCTCTTTATAGAAGGATTTAATTTCTACTTTTTTAGCTGTTATAGTGGGGGCATATACTTGTACTATCGAGTATATTGTAGTTTGAATTTTTATTTGCAGTAAGGCGACTCTCTCGGATATTGCTCTGAAATCTTGTACTTCGATATTTCTTTGTTTTCGTACCAAGAAGCCGACTCCTTTCTCTCCTTGTTTTTTCCCATAGTAATAAAGAATGTAGTCCCCTCTGTCTTCAATTTTATATCCTTCTCGTCTTACTTCGGAGATACCAATGATGTCCCATTTTATGTGAGATAGTGCATGTTCAAGTTCTATGACCTTAGTTTCATTCAAAAGTGAACGCACGTTGAACGTTGAAATGTAATATTTATTGGCCCTTGGAGGGTGATAGTCTACTACCCCCGCGGTGACTAGTCGTACTGGGGGAGGGTTTTCAAAAATTTCGTAACTGTTGTTTGTGCTAGGGTTGCTGTTGTGTTGAAGGCGTCGGAGGGGCGAGGTTCGTTGCTATTCCCCATGCTCATCAGAGGAGAGAGCCGTGTTATACGCTGGCGTATCGCTATGATTTTGTAAATACTTTGTCATATGAAGTTGGCCTCTTTGTGTGTGGTTTTTCCTGATTTTGGTTTTTTTGGCCGCTGCTTGATATTTGGGCGAAGGCAGGTCTTTCGATGTGTATTGGCTGCCTATCTGATTAGGTGGGGTCGTTTCTAACTCTCGCTTCTTGGAATTTTTATATATATGTTTGCCCTGATCTTTTTCTATGTTCTCTTGGTTACTCGGCTCCTTAACAATCAACTTGTCATAGCGCAAAAAAGCTACCTTTCCCTCATTTCTCTCTTTTTGTAGCTGAACTTGTAATTTTTTACGGGTTTCTAGGATCTCTTGTGGGAAGTCTTCTTTCACGTAAATAGTTTTCTCTTTTAAATGATGTTTATTTTTCAGAATTGCAATTTTTTTCCCATATGTAGTAAAAGTGGTGACGATAGGTCTTATTTTGTTCTCGGTCTTTTTCCCCATTCTTCGTACCATTTCAAGCTCTCTCTTGTTGAATTCTGTAGCCATTTCGGTCTTAATAATTTGTGTAATTTTACTTTCCAGCTCTTCATAGGATTTTTCTCCTTCCTCTACCGCGAAAAATATTATATTTCTACATCTTATATGTTTCTCTAATTCTCGATTACTCGAAATTATACACCTCAATAGAAACTACAAAACTTGACCCAATGAACTCGGACTACACAATTTTTGAAAATACAATAAAACACCATATTACTAAATGTAAAGTAACGAAGAATAAAATCCTTAATCTCCCCCAAGATGAGTGGATACACAATGAGATTATATCCGAAATAAACGAAAGGAACCAGCTATGGACAGAACTTAAAAAACAACCGGATAATGAAGCTCTAAAGATAGACTTCAAAGAAAAAAGAGACAATACAGCAAAACTTATTCAGACTACAAAAAATACCTTTTACTATAAAGAATTTATAAAATGCACTAAAAAACCTAAAAAAATGTGGAAACTAATTAACAATTTGGCAAATAATAAAGTAAAACAAAGCTGTGCTCCTTCTAAGCTCATAATCGAATCTAACGAAATAACTGTCTCAAAAATAGTATGCAATGAATTTAATAAATATTTTTCTACCACTGGCCCTATTCTTGCTAATCAAATACCGAAAGCTTTTCATGAGAACTGCGTTCCTGCTTTACCACTAACAACCAACCTTAGCGGGCTAATTAAGTTTGACCCATGTACAACTGAAGAAGTTGACAAAATAATTAACAACCTGGATTCTAATTCTAGTGCAGGTCTAGACGGAATTAATACTAAAATTATAAAATCTATAAAACACTTAATTCTAGTAAACTTAACTAACTGTCTGAATCAACTCTTAAATAAAGGTGAATTCCCCAATACACTAAAAATAGCAAAAGTATCTCCCATTTACAAGTCAGGACCAAAAACAGACCCAGGCAACTATCGTCCTATTTCTGTTTTGCCTATCCTATCGAAAATTCTTGAAAAAATTATACAAAAGCGACTCGAAAAATACCTTACTTCTATAACTTTCATTTATGAGCAACGGTATGGATTTCGACCTAAAAGTAATAGATTAGGAACTACAATTGACCTTGTCACTAAATAAAATCTAATATAGATAAGAAAAACGTAGTCCTCGGAATATTTATCGACCTAAAAAAGGCCTTTGACACTGTCAGTCACAAATTGCTATTTAAAAAGCTAGAATGTATTGGTGTCAAAGAAACAGCCCTAAATATGTTTCAATCATACCTACTAAACAGGTTTCAAATAGTACAAATTAATGAAATTCAAAGCGAATCGGCACCTATATCCTGCGGGGTCCCTCAAGGATCAATTCTAGGCCCATTGTTATTCTTAATTTACATAAATAACATGCATCAGTTAGGTCTACATGGAAACATCACGCTGTACGCGGATGATACATGTCTGTTCTACTTTGGAGCCTCCATCCACGATATAATACCACGCGCTCAAGAAGACTTGAACACGCTTTATGACTGGTTCCAATATAATCTCTTAACCATTAATATGTCAAAAACATGTTTCACGATTTTCAAGGCAAAAAACAAACATGTCCCGTCCTATGACCCCCTTAAAATTAACAATGTAGCTTTACAAGAGAAAAACAATGAAAAATACCTAGGCTTGCATTTGGATAGCCATTTGACATGGAACACACATATAGACCATATTAAAACTAAACTTTCATCACGTATTGGATCTCTACGTAACATTGTCCGGTGTGTTCCGCGTCAATTACGCTACACCATTTACAACTCACTCGTAAAACCGCATATATTATACCTAATAGAAATTTGGGGCAACGCCGCTAAAACTAGATTATCTGAACTGCAAATTCTACAAAACAAAATTATCAAATTGCTTTTTAATCATCCATATTTAACATCAACTAAAACAATCTACAAAGAAACTAAAATTATGAACTTAAAACAGCTATTCATTTATAATACATGCATTCTCGTGCGATAAATCCTCAAGAAATCGATCCACACTAATCTAACGTTTACTAAAACAAGGGAAGTGTCAAAGCAAAGTACGCGACGCGCTAGCTTTCTTGTCTTGCCCAAGTGTCGTACGAACTACGGGAAAAAAACGGTAGTTTACGAAGGCGCACAGCTTTACAATAACTTACCCTCAGATATAAAAAAATTAAATACATTTAACGCATTCAAAACTAAACTTTCTCATCATATTATATCAAATGTTTACTAATAATTTTATGCATCATAATGTGTTGATTGAGTTCCTATCTATATTAACTTGAACGACCTAAACTATTTTTACTATGTATAATTGATTCTCATGTAAGTGATAATAATTATCTTTTTGAGAATAAATGATTATTAAACTGAACTTCATGCCTTAGAGGTCATGGTACCCAGAGCTTGCTTGGAATATGCCTCTCAACAAGCTCTGATTGTGATGTGTTTGTGGATGGAGGGAAGGTGATTCTGTCTGAGTGCCTGGGGTTCTGTGAGGAGAATGTGTGATTGTGATATGTTTGTGGATGGAGGGAGGTTGTTCTGTCTGAGTGCCTGGGGTTCTGTGAGGAGAATGTGTGATTGTGATGTGTTTGTGGATGGAGGGAGGTGATTCTGTCTGAGTGCCTGGGTTTCTGTGAGGAGAATGTGTGATTGTGATGTGTTTGTGGATGGAGGGAAGGTGATTCTGTCTGAGTGCCTGGGGTTCTGTGAGGAGAATGTGTGATTGTTTGTGCTTGAATGTTGACATGAAATTCTGTTTACCTATTTGACATCTGTTTTTATTTTTGAATGTGGTTTAATTATTTGTGATATAACTTTGACATACTTATTAATTTTTATTAATACATGTCCTACATAATAATGTATTATTTTGACTGTAATTTAATCATTGTTTATATTTTGAAATTCTTATTGTTAATTTAATATGTTTACCCAATCATTGTTTATATTATTTTTTAAATTGTTATTGTTAATTTAATATGATTATCTACCTATGTTTATGTTTATACCTATGTAAATTGATTAGTGTAATTGGCCTGTGCCCTTCTAGTTGAATAAATAAATACAAATGCCCACTAGCCCTGACTGATCTTGACGTTAAACTGTGGCGCGGCGGGCGAAGCTTGGCCTACGACGCAGGGGGTTGCGGGTTCAATTCCCGCCTCGGAACAAATATTTGTGCGATCGCAGACATTTTCGCAGGGAGTTATGGGTATTATCTATGTACATAATAAAATAAAATAAACTATGTAATATATTGTATTAAGTATATCAGTTATCTTAGTACCTAAAACACAAGCTCAGCTTAGCTTAGGGCTAGATAATGTTGTGTGTACTGTCCAGCATTATTTATTTATTTATTTAATTTATTTATTGTTGATCTGACGATTGTATCTAACCTTTGTATCGATAGATAAATTAATTGAATCAATTATCTGAAATAACTTCCCATTCAATTGATCTCAATCGAAAAATGATTAATAATAGACGTAAAAATAAACGAACAAGTGCGAGTAAGACTCGTGCCCTCGGGATCCCGTACTCTAAAAACTTAGATAGATAGATAGATAGATAGAAAATACTTAAGGTCAGAACTCTTTGAGTTTAAGCAACTTAGGTACAACTTAACTTCACTATCCCATTCGAGAGGTAAAAATAGTCACAACTTCATTTTTTTAAAAACATGTTGTATTTGCAGGCAAAACTATTTCGAGGATCTATTAGCACTAGAAATAGATCTACTACAAAATAGTGAACAAGATAGGCAAGATTAAACTAAAAATAATAAATAATGCTGGACAGTTCACACAACATTGTCTGGCCCCAAGCTAAGCAGAGCTTGTATTATGGGTACTAGACAACTGATATACTTAATACAATATATTACATAGATAGATATTTGCCATACGGTGTTGATGGTAGTAGTAGTGACAGCGATGAGGCACCACAATCCACTGCGCCGACGACGATTACGAAACGAACACTGGCTATATTCCTACCCGCGCGCCCCACTACACGAGCCGAGCGGGCTGCAGCTCGCACTGAGTGGATTAGTGCTAAGCGAGACGCGGGGGGAGTGCGTCGCGTTCACTCACCTTGAAAAAGACTCTCAAAACGGGTCGAAACTATGTCGGTGCTTACATCGATTTAACGGTACGTGAAAATTTCCCGTTTTTATAAAATAATAGATAGATATTTTTTATTATACATTGAAAATTCCCAGAACACACTGAACAAATATCTGCAGATCGCACAAATATTTGTTCCGAGGCGGGAATCGAACCCGCAACCTCCTGCGTCACAGGCGAACGTTCGCCCGCCACGTCACAGAGGTCGTCGTTAAACTATAACTCTTTCATTTATAAAGCATTTAAGTATTTATATTTAATATTACTAGGGATTGTAACAAAAGACAAATCGTAACAATATAAAATTTATTTAAAAATATTGTACTTTCATCAAAATATTCCTACGCTTGGGTACTTTATATAAAAGGTCTGTTGTATAAAAATACTATTAGAAAATTAATAAGTACAAAAAAACACTGTGATTACTATGTTTTAGGAAACTTACCTGCTCATGGTGTAACATGATAAATAATAAATTACTACAGATATGATACCTATGGTATAAAAATCACTGGCTCTAACCATCTAGCATTTAATATGTTACTGGAAGACATTACAATAAGAATAAACACTATAGAAGAGACACTGACGGGTGGCGCTAGTTACGCACACAAAGCACTTGCTCGCGAGCCTGTGCGACGCGGTCGCCGTGATGGCGTTGCTCTAAATGCCGCGCATAGTGGTTTGTGCTAATCAAAATTAAACTTAGTGCCCATGAGCTTAGCGGTGGGAGTCGCGCAGCCGCTCAGGTCAATTCCGCGCGCCGCCATGTGCGAGTAGCTGATCTTGGCGAGCTGCGTGTAGCCGCACTTACTCGCGAGCACCTGAGACGCGGTTGCCGTTAACACGGAGACGGTGCACTGTAAGCCGAGTGCAGCGCACAGCGGTTTCCTGAAATTAAAATTGATTCGTTTGTTCATCGTGTCACTAGTTCTTTCTTGGTAACCCTGCGGGTACCGTTAGGACGCTTCAGCCCTCTGCATGCCAAAAAACGCAGTTTGCTTCTATTTTGGATATTAAAGAATTCAAGACAAGGAAATTTTGAAGATACAATCTTGCTATGGTATTCGGGGTACCGTGAGTTGAGCCAATTCACTTCATATTTTGTGTCGTGAATTACACGCGTTGCGCGATACGCGTTACACGCCGAACTTTACCGAGTGCAGATTTCTTACTGCGCAAATCGTGAATATTCACGTGAGGCTTCACGCGGCCCCTAATACCACGGCTGATACTAACATGACCTGCACAAAAAGTATTTCAGCCACTGCAGTGCCAACCATGATGACAAAATCGAAAAAACTCTTACATCGTCCTTACAGATGTGGCCACCCCGAAAAGTGTCTTACCCAGAGAACTGCTTAAATAAATCCGTAATCTACAAGACTGTAAAGCTCCGGGATCTGACCAAATCGATGCCACTTTACTAAAAACCTCCCTTAAAGGGACTCCTCCTAGTTATCATCTTTAACGCATGTTTAAGTTTTCCCAAGCCAATGGAAAATTGCCCAGGTTGTAATGATACCAAACTGGGCAAATCACCACAAGAAGTTTATTCGTATAGGCCCATAAGCCCACTCCCAATTGCTGGGAAATTGCTTTAAAAAATGATACTGAATAGAATGCGAGAACACCTAGAGGAAATCATTCCTAAGCACCAATTTGGCTTAGGGAAGGACATGGAACGATCGAACAAATACATCGCCTTGTCGATACCATTGACAGAGCTCTAGAAAACAACTGAAACAGTGTATTACCTACTTCATAGGTCTCGTGGACAGGATGCGCTTTATGCGGCATTGCACTGATTTGCACTGCACCCGCCATCCTGAGACAGGTGAAGATTTTCATGTACTTACCTGTAGTTTTACCAGGGTTTTGTACTCATCGTCGGTACCTAATGTGATACTGTTGATGATCGTGTTAGTCTACCTAGCCTCAAACATCCTGGCGCCAATGTTCTGTCCCCTGTGCCCCGGCAGCACGGTCAGCCCGTTGGACGTCAGGTATCTGTCCACTCCGTACAGCGTGAACACGTCGACCTGCTCCTTTAATGTGATCAGCGTGAGCTTCATCTTCTTCCAGGACTCTCCTTTCATCTGTAGCAATCAGACAGCTAAGATGTAGGTACTAAAGATAAGATAATAAGCCATTTATTCCAAACTTGTGGTTTACATGTTTTTAGTAGGTAAGTACCTACTTAATATTAAGAGTTCAAATTAGATTTAGGAAGTCCCGCAGTTCGGTGTGCCTCTTGGCATGGGCCTCCTCTAACGCTTTCCACTGGGCTCTATCCAGTGCTACCCTTTTTCAGTGTTGTCCAGCTGTAAGTTTTAGGTCGTCTTCCCATCTTGATTGTTGACGCCCTTTATTGCGCTTACCATCTCTGGGATACCAATCAGTGAATCTTTTTGCTTTTTTATCTAATATTTAAAAGGCTTTGTCCTGACTGACTGACTGACTGACCGAGGTCCAACGCACAGCCTAAACCGCTGGTGACCCCTGAATTGAAAAACTTGAGTATAGTGTCGTTTAAAAAGGCCGTTTTACGGTGTCGTTGTTGTGATTAAAATGTTTTGAGGACCTCAAAGTTAAAATGGGACCCCTAAATTGAAAAACTTGAGTATGGTGTCGTTTCAAAGGTCGTTTCACGGTATAGAGATCGAAATATTTTCAGAGCCAGAGATTAAAATGAGACCCCTAAACTGAAAAACTTGAGTATGGTGTCGTTTCAAAGGTCGTTTCACGGCGTGGTTGTTGATGTTAAAGTTGTTGTCTGAACGCCCCGGGGCAGTTTTCTGAGTACGCGCGGACGAAGTCGCTCGCGGGTCCTCTAGTCAATATATATAAAATCGTTGCGTGACTGACTGACTCACTGACTGACTGACTGACTGACTGACTGACTGACTGACTGACTGACAATCAACGCACAGCCTAAGTCGTAAGTCCTAGAGATCTGAAATTTGGAGAGTACGTTCCTTTTTTGGTCTAGGCGTGCACTAAGAAAGGAATTTTGAAAATTCGCATGCTAAGGGGTCCAAAATGGGCTTTTAATATACAACAAAAAAGCTCTGTATTTCAGAAACCATTTGCAGTAGAACCTTGAAATTTTACAAGGAGATTCCTCACATAAAATTAATAAACACGTGTTTCTTCGATTCCTGAATTTTACTTTAAAAAACGGAAAGGGAACGTTTTCTATGTAAAAAAATAAAAAACTTTAGTTTTTACAACGCACAGCCTAAACCGCTGGTCGTAGAGACTTAAAATTTGGAGAGTGTATTCCTTTTAGGGTGTAAAGGTGTACTTAGACAGGAATTTGGAAAATTCGCTCTCTTAAGGGGTCCAAAAAGGGCTTTTAACGTATACACTTTGCGTTTTGCAATGCACAGTCTAAACTGCTGGACCTAGGCACATGAAATTTGGAACATGTATTATTTTTTGGGTCTAGGGAAGTACTAAGAAAGGGATTTTAAAAATCACCTGAAGCGGTTCAAAATGGCTTTTAATGTAAAACTAAAATGCTTCGTAATTCGGAAACCGTTGATACATGAAAATTCACAGGTAAATTCCTAAAATAAAAATAGCCAACATTAGTTTCAGCAGTATCTGAAATTTAGCTGAAAAAAGGAATGGGAACATTTTCTTTGTAAATAAATACACCTTAGGTTTTAGCGAGATTTCAGCGTAATTGTACAATTTCAAATTTAGTTTCACGGTAAAGTCCTTAAGATCAAAATATTTTCAGGACCTCAAGGTTAAAATGGGACCCCTAAATTGAAAAACTTGAGTATGGTGTCGTTTCAAAGGTCATGTTACGGTGTCGTTGTTGAGATTAAAAGATTTTCAGAACCTCAAAATTATAATGTGACGCCTAAATTGAAAAACTTAAGTGGTGTCGTTTCAAGGGTCGTTTGACGGTGTCGTTGTTGAGATTAAAACATTTTCAGGATCTCAAAGTTAAAATGGGACCCTAAATTGAAAAACTTGAGTATGGTGTCATTTCAAAGGTCACCTCACGGTGCAGTTGTTGAAACTAAAATATTTTAAGGTCAAAATTAAAAAAAAATATGTACGGTATCGTTTCAAAGGTTGTCTCACGGTGTCGTTGTTGAGATTAAAATAATTAAAACCCTGATTGAAAAAATTGAGTATGGAGTTGTTTCAAAGGTCGATTGACGGTGTTGTACAAAATATAACAGACACAGTCAAGCAAAAAAAAAACAGTTAAAAAAACCAGCTACCGCAGTGACTGATATGCACGCTAAAAAGGTTGACACATAAAGTTAAATTAGAGACGCATCAAAACACATACACTTAAGTCAAGCAAATAACCAGTTAAAAAATCCAGCTACCGCAGCGACTCTATGCACGCTATAAATAGTTACACAAAAAGTTAAATTAGAGACACATAAAAAAACACACACACACTTAAGTCAAGCAAAAAATCAGTTATAAAATCCAGCTTGCGCAGCGACTGATATGCACGCTATAATTATTGACGTTCAAAAAGTTGAGAGACCCATAATAAAAAACACTTAAGTCAAGCAACAAACCAGTTAAAAAATCCAGCTACCGCAGCGACTCTATGCACGCTATAAATAGTTACACAAAAAGTTAAATTAGAGACTCATCAAAACACACACACACTTAAGGCAAGCAAATAACTAGTTCAAAAAATCCAGCTACCGCAGTGACTACTATGCACGTTATAAATATTGACACATAAAGTTAAATTAGAGACACATAATTACACACACACTTAAGTCAAGTAAAAAACCAGTTATAAAACCCAGCTACCGCAGTGACATCCACGCACGCTATAAATATTGACAACAAATTTTGAAATACATAAAAACACACACACAATTTATGTCAAGCAAAAACCATTTATAAAAATACAACTACCGCAGCGGCTGCTATGCACAAAAAATACATACAGAAAAATTCGAGACACACACGTAATGTTTAACCAGTCAAGTATAAAATCATAGAAAAAATTCAGCTACCGCTGTGACTGCTACGCTATGGTAGATTTAGTCCTCAAGTAAAGACCTATAGACTAGACTAAACATTCTACTACTACAACAACTAGAACTTATTATTACCACAGTGTAAAAACATAATATAGTCTGTGCTAATACGCAGAGATATGGATAAAATAATATTACGCGTACGAAGTCGCGGGTAACAGCTAGTCATGTATACGCACATAGGTATACGTACGTACGATCAAGGCCAAATAAAAAGTAAGCAAAGAAATCGCTTAAATTTGGAAAACGATTTAATTCTATGTGTAGCAAATACAGATCCACGATGGGAGAAATTGGTTAATCAAAAATAAGCACAACCTTCGCATTGTAACAACACCCCCTTATAAACCGTATTTCCCTAGGGAGATTATGAGATATGAACTATGAACTAAGTGCATTGGCCGGCGTGATCATCTTTATGGAAAGGACTCTACGTTGTGAAATCTTAGCAGTAACACAGTTCTTCAAGGAAAATCTTCGAAATGGAACATAATAATTTGGTTTTGCAGTAAAGAGGGCGCACCTCCTACGCGCTTCTCAGTGATCCTCAACACATATACTTGGACAGATCTCCTCTGCATTGTAAGGGAATTTACATTAATAATAAGTTCTATAGTAAGTATGTACGTAAAATCTCTACCTTCAAAGAGAGAAAAGAGGAAAGCTGTTCTAAGTTCTCCCCAAGGATCTCTGAAGACCCTCAAAATGTCCTAATACTGTAAAATACGTGAACTTTGATCTCACTGGAGAGAAGTAGTAAAGAATAAATGTTAATTCGAAGAGCAGGAGGTCATCCTGCAAATCCCCGCTCGTAAGCGTCGCACTGAATCCTCAAAGAATAATTAAAGCGGGGAATCTCCCAAACAAAGTCAAGAAACTGTTCCCATAAGGCCCTAGGACTTTCGCCCTTTAGGTTCAAGGTCCCAAGTTTTTAGAAAGTCCTGCATATCTCAACAGGAGGGTTCCACAGCACTGCTCTGCATGGCTGGTATGGGTTTGAACCTGCGATAGCCGAATTAGAACAGCCTTTCGACTATGGTTTGAAGACTCATTTGACGCCCGTAGAGCCAGATTTCACAGGAATTTCTCCCGAGTTTAAAGTACAATATAAAAGATTTCAGTTCTTAGTATATTTAGGTTATGAAGATATATTATTTGTTATTTAAGGCAGGGAATCTCCCAAATAAAGTCAAGAAACTGTTCCCATAAGGCCCTAGGACTTTCGTCCTTTAGGTTCAAGATCCCAAGTTTTAGGAAGACCTGCATATCTCAACAGGAGGGTTCCTCAGCACTGCTCAGCATGGCTGGTATGGGTTTGAACTTACGATAGCCGAATTTGAACCAGCCTCTCGGCTCTAACTTGGAGACTCAAATTGAATTATTTTGGTTTTATTCAAAGCAGTTTCGCGCCCGGTAATGTAGCCTAGCTAATTTTCCTAGCTAGAAGTGTTTTTATTTGCCAAGCTTACATTTGCTTGTCTTTTTAGTTATTAGTGCTTGTATTGTGTGAATGTCAGAGTACTAGCTTATTCCCTAGGGTTATAAGATGTGCCAAGCAGTATCCTGGTCGAAGAAATGCTCTAATACTGATGAAGACCTATAATGTAGCTTATATACCTATCTATTCTGGGTGTGTAAGTGGCAAATCTAGAGCACGCGAGCTCACATTTATGTGAAAGGAAAATGTTTTTGTCTCTCAGCGAAGTGCAATGTTGAGATACCTATTCTAGAGAAACTAGGGGGGACATGGCCATAGGCCATGGCCAGGGATGTCAGGCCTGGACGGAGAGCCTATGACATGTACCCGAGAACCACCGGGAACGATATCGCTTTCACTAGAGGCAGATAATTAAGAGTGTCACAATGACTTGAAGGTCTTCCTGAATTACTTCCTCTCCTCCACCACCAGCGAAAGCAAAGTCGTGGGCTACTGCAGGCCTTTAAAACGGAAGCCATATTACAGCCTAGGATGCCCAATCTGTTCTAGGTACGCGATTCTATCTTCTGAGGTCTGCCATGTCACCATTCCCATGACTTCGTCAGCGACGCAAAGCAGTTAAGTTTGCGATTTCCATTTGAAACAGCTCTCTTGTCCTGATAGAGAGCTGCCCAAGGCGCAATCAATCGTTTCACTATCTCCTGGTTTAATCACTTTTTCAATCTTGTCCGGCAGCGCTTCCGCGTTCCACTCTACTCCGCGAGCTTACAAATCTGACTGCCTCCCTGACCTTTTGTTTTTCAACCCATCCTTCAATATTCAAATTCAAAATAAAGTCTCTATTCTAAAATAGTACTTGTGTTTTAATTCCTGAAACAACCGAAGAGGTTCTTGTAAGTCAGACTAATAAGGCTGAATCATTACAGCATTAACATGAGTTTTAGGATTTTATTTTTTGTTAATTTGTTTGTATTAACATACAAATGTTTATGAATATATCCTTTTGTTAAAATTATCTTACGTAATAAATCAATCTTTTTAATCATTATTATTTTTTTACTAAAAATCTCTCGACCTGTTTTTCAACCACAGGTTGAAAAACACTGTTCTAGACTAATGGCTCTCTGACATCGTTTCAACTTTTCACTGTGATGTTTGGTGAGTGACCAAGTGTCACAACCATAGGTGAAGTACTGAAAGTATACAAGTATCAAAGACTCCTTTTTATTTGCATACTTAACTCCTTTGATTTCAAGACCTCTTTCAAGGACCAGTATCCCTGCCATCTATTTGCAGTTCTTCTATCAATTTCTTTGGTAGTTTGATCTTTGTGAGAGATTGTCTATCCTAAGTAGATTTATTATGTCACATATTCAAGTGGCTGGTTGTCAATAGCCATGGTTAGTGGTTCAGAGTTTGTAAGTAGTTTTCTTTTCTCTTTGTTCATGGAGAGACCTACTTTCGTGCTTTCTTCCATCAGTGATTTTATCATTGTCTTTAAGTTTACTGGGTTTTCTTCAATCAGGACTATGTCATCCGCAAATCTTAGGTGATTCAGTTTTACACCTTGCACGTTGAGGCCGAAGTTGCTCCATTCTAGTTTGCAGAAGATACCTTCCAGAGCGGTTGAAAACAATTTCGGTGATAGAGGATCCCCTTGTCTCACTGCCCTCTCCATTTTGAACTTATTCCCTATAGTTTCCAGTTGGACTCTCGCTTCACTGTTCGAATAGATATTCTTAATAATGTTAGTGTGTGTTGAGGGCACTCCTTGTTGTCCCAGACTCACCCATATTATGGCCTAGTGGCTTAAGCTGTCGAAGGCTTTTGAGTAATCGATAAATGCCATGAAGAGGTTCTTGTTATACCTACTCGTTATACTTTTCCATTATTTGTTTCACCGTAAGTATGTGATCCAGGGTAGAGTATTTTTGTCTAAAGCCAGCTTGCTCTCATGGTTGATTCTCGTCAAGTTTTTTGCTTATTCTTTCCTTATCTCTACACACCAAGTCAATCAATCAATTTCGTCAATTTGCTAATACATGGATACCTAATAATATGTAGATACCTATTATTAGGTATCCATGCAAATTGACGAAACTAAGTGTTATCAAGGTCCCTAGGTTTGAAATAAATAAATATGAATAAAATATGAATATTGTGTCAAGTCTACATGCCTAGAGTGCTACTAGGGCAGTTTGTACGCACATTCGGTGGTAACTACATTGAGAAAAAAATCCTGACACAAATCTGCAGTATTACATTGTGAGCAAATTCTTGCAAAATTAACAAAATAATTTTGTGATTATAGCAACATGCCATATGCTGATCCAGCTATTTTTTTATTGTGAACCCCGCAATAAAATGTTGTGGCCATAGCAATTATCGGGTAGGGGAGAAGGAGGGATATTAGGACACTTTTTACATAATACTCACGCCGGCACAATTAGGGGAACAAAGGCAAAATGTGAAATTTTCAAGAACTTTGTATATTTTTGGGGTTTTTTGGATTTTATTATTAATACACACATCAACACGGTCTAGGGATATTTTAAAAAAAGCGAATTACTATCAATGTGATAATTATTTATGTGACATGTATATATTTAAAAGATACGTTATATTAATATTCTACCATTTTTTAATAATGGTTAAGGTACTTCGATTAAAATTTCAGGATTTTATGGAAAAAAAATGAAGCATATACGGAAACCGTATATGAATTAACTTTTAATTTATGAGTAAAAACTGAAAAAAATAGAAAAATCATTTAATTTGTGTTTATAAACTTGAAGTTAGTAGTCTGAGAAAGCGCCTATGATGTTCATAACATATCGGCAACGATTCGGCATGCTCAGAACAAGGTTGTCAATGTCTTGCTGCGGAATATTGTCCCATGTCCTTCTGGGGTGCGCAAAAAGTTGATCTTCTGTAGCCAGATTTTCAGGAACTTCCTTCAGAGCTCTTCTTTGCAGCATATCCCACGCATGCTCAATGGGATTTAGATCTGGCGATTGAGCAGGCCAGTCTAAGGCCCTAACATTGTGTGTATGTAACCAAGCTGCTACCATTCTCGCCGTGTGTGCCCGGGCATTGTCGTGCATGAGCAGGAAATCTTGCCCCATTTGTGTTCTGTGGGGCAAGATTACGGGCCCCAGCACCTGTTGGACGTATCGTTCTGCCGTCATATTGCCCCGCACCCAAACGAGATCCGTCCGTCCTCCAAGACGAATTCCTGCCCAAACCATAATTGTTCCTCCTTGGTATGGGTGAACTTCCTGAGGGTTCTGAAGACGGCTTGTGAAGTTCACCCCCCCCCCCCCCCCACCCATCAGGCGTCTACAAAAAGCTTCTACAATATTTTAATGTGATGAATTAAATATTACTTTTAGTAGTATGATTCGGTAGATGTTAATGTCTTGGCCTGACAGTTTATTGACTCTGTCCCGTGATCGTCTTAATAATCTGTAGAGAATTAAAGCAGCATTCTGCCTGCGTTTATTTACCTAATTACAGAAAGGAAACGCTGTTCGTAATTCAGAAATCACTTACCCCGTTTCTGCAATTCGCTCTGGATATCGTATATCGTCCTCAGGATCCTGTAATGTTTATGTAAAAATGATGACTTTGTCTCACATCCTAGGTTCCTAAACTAACGTTGTGATTCAGTCAAACATAGGTAATGTGTCGGTATATTAATGGTCGTCATCGAATGTCAGGTAAGTCCTTGTGCAATTAGTGCCACCACCTTATAACTGTGTAAGTTTGTTTGATTGATTGCATTGTTCTAAGCTTTCGTTCTTAAGCCCGTTCGTGCATAGTGTAGTGCAGGTATATGTCTGTTTCTAGTGTCGCCTTGGAATCTGAGAATTGTGGGCCGCTCAAGGGTATCATTCGCCCCCTATGGTATCCCACGTTGTGAGAAATACGAAGAGATCTCATACTCCATCGATGCACAACATTGCTTGTTTGTTCTACGTGACAGCGCGGGTTGTGTGGATGCTTGCCATCCGCCCTAACGATGCGCGGGGGGTGAATCCTATCATATGCTGACCACCCAGACTCCTCAGCGGTGTAGCCCTAATCATATGAGGCTACGTTTCAAAATATAGATACCGTATTTACTTGTACGTCGACTTTAGTGTTCTGTTCTCCAACGTGTCTCAAGTACTAACCAGAAGTACCGTAGGTGGCTTTAGATTAGGTTTTAATTAAGTGGTTGTGGTCGCATTTAGATCCAGCGATGGTCAGTTATAATGACCTCGTAAGTGTTGTAATCCGATTCCAAGCCGGCGCAGGCGATTCCTCTGTGCTGGTGACGAGTCCACTATAATGATAGTGTAATGTATGTGTCTGTAGAAACGCGTGCATTATTCAATTCAGAAAGATTTCCCGCCATTTAAGTTGGCTTTTCCGGTAGCTCACTCTCGAGAGCTTCAGTTGAATATAGTACATACTATAGAATAATTCGCTTAGAGTTGTCGTTGTTCAGCTTCTTGCGTCCAAAAATACCACACCCCAACATCACTTTGCGAGAATACGTATATACTGATATGTCATGTAATTTCCCACCTTGTCACTACACGTGAATACGGGGACGAGAGTGTGTTTGTTTGTGTGTGTGTTTGCGCTAAGCAGTTTACTCTCATGCGACACAGTTATGTTTGATAAAAGCTGTATTATAGTTCCCTCACATGAGACTAATTAAAAAGGCCATATTTATAATATGGACTGTAAGTCGTTCTGTCAATAAATATATAATAGTCAGATCCTAGGTAAACAGTTTATGATCAACAAAATTACACAATAAAGATTAAATATAAAACGTGCGACAGTGTAAAATGTTTATCCAACGTAGGCCACGGCTTCATGGTGCAGACTCTAGCAGTGCTGGTTCTTCCTAAAGACATTTATTAAAGGTGTAAATTCTTTTACATATTCATGTTGAAGTCTAGGTTTATCAAGTTCATGATTCCGCCATCCCTAGATTAAGTATAAAAGGTGCAACAGTGTATTCAGGTTTGTGAGCCAGCCATCTCTATACATAGGTACTTAGGTTTGTGAGCCAGCCATCTCTATACATAGGTACTTAGGTTTGTGAGCCAGCCATCTCCATACATAGGTACTTAGATTTGCATATACACCTAGGTACTTAGATTTGCGACTCAGCCATCTCTATACATAGGTACTTAGATTTGCATATACACCCAGGTACTTAGATTTGCGACTCAGCCATCTCTATACATAGGTACTTAGCTTTTTCAGGGTCTCAGCGGGAGTCAGCAGCCAGCTTTTGTCTCACTCACTAAACGATTTTACTTAAACACGGTGACTGAAGTGAAGTTCTGAAAACTATAATCTGGGTCTCTTCAAGGCTAGAGTGAATAGGTGCCTTCTAGACCTTTGTGCTCCATCTTCGGCCGCATCGTCACTTACCAACAGGTGAGATCGTAGTCAAACAAAGGTCTATCATTGTTAAAAAAAAAAAAAAAAAAGTTTAGCGGTGTTCAAAAAATCACTAAGCCAATCTCGCGATATATCCACAAAAGTTAATTACTAGAGGATCAAATCGATACTTTCGCGTATGCCGGTCAATGTTCAACTGGCAGTCCTTGGCTTGTATCCTTGAATATTAAAATGTGACCTCATTCACGCACAAGATATCCCCGCTATGACTTCATAACAAAAAAAATGGTTGAGGCAAATCATAGCAAAAAATATTAGTAACAAAAATATTTTAAAACCATTAGTGGATTCAGTCCGCGTTAGTTTTTTTACCATATCTTTTGAAATGTCAGAGTCAAGTGCAATTTATTGCCTATATATCGTGGAATTTAATGTTAAACTGTAGGTCGCAAAAAACAAAATTCAGCGTCCTGTCCGTAATGCTTATCCCACAAGCCGTACCCACTTGAAACCAAATATAATGTGCCTATGCTCCGTTTTACCCGACTTCGTAGCGCGTCTGCTTACCCGACCTCTACGAAGCAAGAAAGATGGGTAATGCGTTTAGCATTATATCGTGTGTTAATTTTATCGATTCGCTTACGGGGTAGGGTATTGATCCGTTACAGGCTCCATCGTCCAGGAACTCGCCAAACACGCGTCCTTCGTGAATCTGGATGGAAGCCGAACCTGGATTCATCCGTGAACAGCACATTGGACCATTGCTCACGGCCCCAGTCCACGTGGTTCCGAACCCATTCTAATCGTCGTCCACGATTGCCTCTCCGTAAAGGTGGGACCCGGAGTGGTCTACGAGAGCGTAGATTGCTTTCATGCAGTCGCCTTCTTACAGTTTGGCCACTCACAAGCACTTGGTGTTCCACTCGCAGCCTTTGGACCAATTGAGTCACTGTTGCATTTGGTTGAGCTCGCGCAGTAATTTGCAAAAATCGGTCTTGTCTGGGGGTAGTGATGCGACTTGGCCCCCGGTGCCTCTCCGCTATTTCACCTGTGGCACGATAGCGTGTCCACAATCTTGAAATTACATTTTGGTGTGTCCCTATGGCCTCAGCAACATTACGCTGAACAGACCCAGATTCCAGCATTCCCACAGCTCGTAACATCTGCGCCCTCGTCAAATGTTGGCGTTGCATGGCTACAATACCTCAATTTTAAATTTATCTTTCGTTTAAAAATGAAAAATAACTGTAACTAAACGTAATTCGTATTGTTTTCTAAATTTCGCACAAATGAAAATTCCCTCTCCTACACATCAAGACATTTATATGCCACCGAAACAAAAGAATTTTCAAAAATTTTAATTTGGAATTAGTCTGAGATAAATTACAAACAAATCGGTGTATAAAAGATTCCAATGCGGCCAGTACTTTTCGAGTTATTTAATTGAGTATGAAATATCCCTAGACCGTGTTGATGAGTGTATTATTAATAAGAGGTTAATACAAAATAAGATTACGGTTTTGCAAACTTTAATTTCAGGTGTAGAAAACCCAAAACCAATAAATTAAAAGCTTACAAGTTTTATACAGTTTTTATAAAGTTTGCAGAACAACAACAACTCATTAATAACGCGTATTGCTGCCACGGGCTCTTATGAGAGCCTGGATGCGTTTTCCCATGCTCCCAATGATGCCATCAATCATTTCTTGGGGCAAATTCTCCCACTCTTCGACTAAGGCCAATTTTAACTCTTCAACGTTCCTGGGAGTTGGGATTTTTTGATGTACCCTTTTCCGATGGCGTTCCAAACGTGTTCAATAGAGTTCATGTCAGTGTTCAGAACGTGCTTGCCAATCCATTTGCGTATACAGTAATTGCGCACCACGCGCGCTGTGTGGGGCCGAGCGTTATCGTGCATAAACACAAAATCGTCGCCTATAAAAGGGGCAAAAGGCATTACGTAAGGCTCCAGGATCTCTGAGATGTATCGGAGTGCAGTCAGAGATCCATTTTCAATAACAACCAGCTCCGTACGTGCTCCCAAACATATGCCGCCCCACACCATTACTGAGCCTCCACCATATGCCACTGTTTCGGTAAAGTTCGCTTGCTTGTAGCGTTCCCCTTGATACCTCCACATCCTCTCCCTCCCATCTATGAAATTTACGCAAAAGCGGCTTTCATCTGTGAATAAAACTCGCCTCCACTCTTCTGTCCAATCACGGTGCTGTCGAGCAAACTCTAATCTGGCTACTCGATGACATACCTCGAGTTTCGGTGCCTTGGCTGGTACGTATGACTTGAGACCGACTTCATTTAGTCGTCGTCTCACTGTTCGTTCACATTCACGCACGTTACGCACTTCTTCTAAGACATTTCGGGTCTGAACAGCAGTTTGGCGTCGGTTTCTCAGAGTTTGCACCTTTATAAAACGGTCATCTACGGCGTTTGTTGCCCGGTTTCTGCCTTGTCCCTGTCTTCGCACGTAAGAATGCGTCTGCCCGTATCGTTGCACATTGCGATAGATCACAGATACCGACACATCCAATGCAATACTCACTGTACGGTAGGTGTGACCTTCCTCAATCATTGTAACAGCTCTAGCAACTTCAGTTGCAGATAAATCACTCATTTTGTATGCAGTACAATGTGAACAATCCAGCGCAGCGCAAAGCAAACTTGTAAATGGCTACGAACAAAAATCCTAGAAATGCTCCGGTCTCCTACAGGAGCGTCGTCATCTCAACCCGAGCTGTCTTAAATAATCGGCGACGGTAATGGTCTTGATCTGTGTAAAATAAACTTACGGAACTCACGCAAAAGAAGAGTGCCTGAAGGGGATGAAGCCCTTACAATCATTTCCGAGTGCATGCAAAAAATGCAGTGTTCAATGGACGAGCTTCGCAAGAATATCAATGAAGACGTTAAGTTGGAGCTCAGCAGGCTGGCCGACACTACAGGTAGCATAATATCTGAACTTCATAACCTGCGAGTTGAATACTCTGACATCAAGGAGTCAGTCACATCACTTAGGACTCAGCAGCAAGCTTCTACCGGGATAATTACAGATTTACAAGACTCCGTTGAACACGCTTGCGACCAAGTGGAGGCTACTAAAAAACGAATGGATAAGATTGAAAAACAACTGAGCAGTGAAGATCTTCATTCAGAGTTAGCGTCACTAAAACATTCTCTCAAAAGCCTACAAGTCGATTCAGTGAAACAACAACAACGTGATAGGATGTTCAAAGTCGAAATCACTGGACTTCCTGAGTCAAAATCAGAAGACTTGGAGCACATTCTTATTAGCATCGCCATGTACGCGAGAGTATCTATAACCTGTAACGACATCTCGCACATCAACCGCGTCCAGCCGATGAAATCAGTGCCAGGTCGCCCGCGCGCCATTGTTGCGAAGTTACACAGTCGACTTCATAAGGACAACATCATTGCGGGAGTTCGCAAGCACCGTGGTATTTCCACCAAGGACCTCAGCCTCCCGGGGGAGGCCAGGGCTTTATACGTTAACGAGCACCTAACTCCACACAACAAGGAACTACTAAAGAAGTGCAAGGACGTTGCGAAAACCAAGCAGTATCAATTTGTGTGGGTGAAAAACTGTCAAATCTTCATGAGGAAACACTACAAAGCCCCTCTTGTTACGATAAGAGTGGGGGACGACATCGCGAAGTTGTTATAAGTGCATATCTATTTTCGTTAGTGCATAGTAAGTTCTTTATTTACTGTAAAGGTAAACTTATTTTAGTAATTTTTCTTAGTTTTTTGTGTTTATTTAAATGCAAGCAAACTCTAGCCCAACTCAAATTGCGTATCCCAACCTGGTACAATTTTTTTTTTTGTATTTGTAGTTATAAAGCTTTTATACAGGGTTGTTCTTTGTGCCTAGAATGTCATTCTTATTTACTAGTAAGAATGAAACTTTACAATTATTACTATGAAAGGTACGTAATATTTCACCTATTTTATGTAACTCGTACATTTCCAGTTACCATTTAATTAGTCCAAAGTTATCCAGTAATTTTTACTGCATTTTTAATTATCATCTTTCACGTTTCTAGCTCTTGGGAGGTTTCCTTCTCAACAATGTGCTTTTACAATAACTTACTTTATTTATTATTATCTCTCCCATAAATTCTGATAGGCAATACATGGCTATTCCAATCACAAACTCATGTTCACGTTCATATGGCATTCAAAATAATTGTTGTTGTGTTGGTCATGGTAGTGCAATTCTATATTTACAAATTATTATTATTTGCAAGATAATACTAGATAGTAATTTCCTACCTTCACATAATAATGGTATAATAACGATTACCATAGCACAACTAGTTTCTGCCTGCGGTTCCAGGCATGCACATTTATTTCTTAGTTTGTTTTATAATGTACCGTTACGAGTAGGAGCCTATGCTTAACTGGGTGGAAATAGGTAAATTATTTGTTTTTGATTCTCATCTTCCGACATACAGTATTTCACTTGAGACGTATCAGTGCATCATGAGCCATATACGGATAAACCGACAGACTGAGTTTCATATTCATAAATCAGCAAGAATATTTGTACTATACGAGTATACCCAATTAAATTTATGTGTTTTTGGAAATGCATTTATAGTACAAAACTAGCGAAACAGAGGCCGTAGACAAAGTAACAATCGAATAGCGATGTCGCTTGTAGAAAAGCCAAAAATGTATGAGATTGACGTATGCTATCGAAATGCCACGTGGTCTTTTGTATTGAATTACGACTGTAAAAATGGAATCGCTTCGAAGCGAATGCCACTTGGCTAGGCCGGCAGGTCTTTGGCTGTTACATTGTCACTGATTTAATATTCCCCTTAGAATTTAACACGGTTCGTTTTGAACTTACCACATATTATTTATCTGTATTTGTACATGTATTTATAGTGCAACTGGCGAAACCGGTCTTTAGCTGTTACATTGTCACTGATTTAATATTCCCCTTAGAATTTAACACGGTTCGTTTTGAACTTACCACATATTATTTACTCTATTTTATCTTCTTGGTCTTAATTCAAGGACGACTCACGCTTATCCAATGTCAACATCTTACGATTGGATTCATTAGGACCAAAAGTGTTTGATTTAAAAATATTCTACCAAAATATTCGTGGTATACGTACTAAAACTTATAATTTTTTTTCTAATGTCCTAAGAAATGACTTCGACATCATTGTTATCACAGAGACCTGGCTATATGACGGCATTTTTGACTCTGAGTTCTGTGACGCGCGTTACGATGTATTTCGCTGCGATAGGAATCTTGCACAACCGATGAAAATATCGGAGGCGGAGTGATGATCTGCGTAAAGAAAGTGCTCGCTGCTTATCTAAGTATTGATTGCGTTGCGACTGGGCATGCAGCTCGTTTGAATTAGTCAAAGTGACAATACCAGCTCGAAATATAAGTATAGGATGACAGACTTGCATATTATTTGCACATATATTCCTGGAAGTCCGACCAAACAGCCTAGGAACATAGACTCGTTCATATCACTTGTAAATTCCTCAGTTTCTACCAATACTGATAATCCATTCATCTTATTCGGAGATTTTAATCTCTCCTGCATCTCATGGAGCTCTTCTACACCAAAAATTATAAAAAAAGGTGCTGTGGAAGTTCAAAACGCTGCATATAAACTGCTGAATGATCTTAATGTTTTGGGCTTCACCCAATTTTGTTATTATAAGAATTATGCCGGCAACACGCTGGACCTAGTATTTAGTAACTTTGCTTTGGAAACTTTTCGATCTGATTCTCTCCTGGTTCCATAAGATTGTGCCCATCCATCTTTTACAATTTATCCTACCGATATATTTATAAAACAGCTAGTAAATAAATAAGTCATAAAGTACCGTTATTATAAGGGTAACTAACGACGAATAACGACGAAACCAACGATAATCAATCACCTAAATAAAATAACATGGGATATAACATTAAATGAAGGTACTGTAGACGAAGCAGCTAATCTTTTTTATTTTTATAAAAATAATATTTTTTATAATATTTATAATAATCGTTTTTATTTTTATAAATATCAATACCTTTACTCATGTATTGATCAGTTCATACCAAAACCAATTTCACACAAACCAAATACATATCCAGTCTGGTATGATAAAATACTTGTAAAAATTGTTCGTGACAAATATAAAGCTCACAGACGTTGGAAGTTATACAAAAATATGAATGATTATTATGACTTTTCCACACTCAGGTCCAGAGAACACAAAGTTGAGAAGGAATGCTTTGAAGTCAATGTCAGTAGAATAGTGGAGGATATAAAGCATAACCCTAAGGCTTTCTGGACTTTTGTAAAGTCTAGAAAAGGTACCAGTAACTATCCCCAATGTGTTACTTTCAAAAATCAAAGATTCTCGTCTGGTGAAGAGATTAGTTCGGCATTCAATGTCTTTTTCAAAAGTGTTTTTATTCCGCCTGCAAACAACTACCCATCTATGAATCTGCCACCCCCTCCAAGTGGTATAACTAATATGAACAATCTTCCTCATCTGTTATCTATTGACTTAGAAAGGGCCATTCAAAGTCTTGACATAAACAAAGGAGCTGGTAGCGGTAGCGATAATTTCCCACCTATATTTATTACTCGGTGTTCTCCAGCGTTAGTAAAACCTCTGTACATATTATACAACCGGTCGATCAGTGAGGGTACTTTCCCAGACATGTGGAAAAAAGCACATGTTGTACAAATCCATAAGAAAAATTCAAAATTGAGGGTGGAGAACTATAGACCTATTTCGATCTTAAAAGTTTTTGGTAAAATTTTTGAAAAGCTCATCTATAAGTTTATATATGCTACTGTTTCTCCAGGCATCCCATCGGAACAGCACGGTTTTCTTGCTGGCCGTTCTACTGTTTCTAATATTTCTATTTTTATAACGCACTTACATCATTCGAACGCAGGTTGACGTGATCTACACGGATTTTGAGAAAGCCTTTGACCGTGTGGACCAATTCATGCTGCTTCTTAAGCTTAAACACCTTGGGATACAGACCTTCTGCGATGGGTTACATCTTATCTAGCTAATCGTTCCCAGGCTGTTGTAATGGGTGGTTTTCGATCTGATTACGTCAAGATAACTTCAGGTGTCCCACAGGGATCTCATCTAGGCCCACTATTATACAACGTATTTTTATACGACCTATACTCATGTATAAAGCATTAAGATCACAATTGAACAATTAAGATCGCAAAAATGAGAGTATAACTTTTATTTAAACATAAGAGAGCACCATTTCTTATCATAATGTTATTTCCTAAGAGGTTAGCAATACAAAAAACTTAAACCACTTGCAGAAATACCCAGGTAAATAAAAATAAATCATTTTTCTTTCGTGTTGCCCTAATTTTGCCGGTGTTTGTAGTTCCTAGAACTTTTGTTTTTAAGTTTTTTTGCGTTTTGTGCAGTAAAAGCTATATTCGTATTTTACCTTTAGAATACAATAATAAAATAAACATATTTATTGAGTAGAATAGGTGGGAGGCAGTTTAGGACTTGTGATTTAAATGGCCATAATAGTAATAAAAACTTTTTATTTTTCAAATATGCTTATTATTATTAAAATGTATTTGTTTAAGCATCTGAAATAAATTAAAACACCTAAAGTGACACTTTTTTTTTTAAATGGTGCCTTGGTGTAGATTGGGACACATCCATAGACAGGATATGTCCTAAAAAGACCCAAAATATATGTCCTAACCAACCTCAAGGCGTCATTTAAAAAACGTTGTGTCATAATATTTTATTTTATCTATTTTGAAACTAATACTTTTAACTCTACCCATGCATATACTCAAACTTAACAGAAACTTTAAAAAACACTTAAGTTATGCTCATAATGAGCAAATAAATACTTACGTAGTCCAGATGAAAAATTTACACCAGCTACCGAAAATCCCGACCCGCTAATAAGTCAGTTTGACAGCTGACATCATGGCGAATGACATGTGATGGCTTGTATTAGACGTGTGGACATACTAAAAATGCATTTTCTGCCAAAAAAATGGCTACGGTTTTGGAGAAATCTCCAATGTCTAAAGATGTCCCTGTCCTAAGCTACCTCCTTCTTACACCTACCTAGGTACTTTGAATTTGATAAAATCACTACTGGTATTATGCGGGGTTTGCATATTTAAAGTTTGTTTAGTTCGCAATGTGAGCTGCATGAAAAACAAAAATGCTCTGTATTTCGGAAACCGTTCGTTCGTAGTACCTATACCTACCTAACTTTGAAATGTTACAAGGACATTCCTCAACTAAAATTGACAAACACGTGTTTCAGCGATAGGTACATGAAAATTTCCAAAAAAACGGTCCTTCTAGTGTGTTTAAGGGCTAAGAAAGGAATGTGAAAAATTCGCCTTCTTAGGGGTCCAAAAAGGGATTTTAATGTAGGTACCTACACACTTTGCGTTTTGCACAGCCTAAACCGCTGGACCTAGCTAGATACATGAGGAGTGTGTATTCCTTGGGTGTAGGGGTATACTAAGAAAGGATTTTGGAAAATTCACCCTGTAGGGGTCCAAAACGGCTTTTAATGTGAAACTAAAATGCTTTGTATTCACAGGTGTGAATTTTCAAGTGTAGGTATATTTGTAATTTTTATATTATAAAAATTAGCAAAAGTATGTGTCAGCAGTACCGGAATTTTACTGAAAAAAGGCATGGGAACGTTTTCTTTGTAACATATTACCCGTTTTAGACAGATTTCTGCGTATTTCGACGATTAAAAAGTTAGGTGCACGGTGTAGGTAGTCCTTGAAATCATAATATTTTCGGGACCGCGAGGTTAAAATGTGACCCCTAAATTGAAAAACTTGAGTGTGGTGTCATTTCAATGGTTGTTCCACGGCGTGGTTGATGTTTAAGTTGTCGTCTGCACGCCGCACCAGGGAAGTTTTCTGACTACGCGCGGACGAAGTCGCGAGGGGGTCATTTAGTATGTATAGAGACTGACTGAGTCAGTCAGTCAGCACCGACTGACTGACTTATTTATTCATCATTGCTGAGCCGAAACCGCTGCACCTAGAAAGCTGAAACTTGGAGCGTAGGTTCCTTTCATAGCAAAATCACCCACAAAGAATAGATTTTTGTAAGTTCAGCCCATAAGGGGGTCAAAACCATTGTATGAAAAATCGTAGGTATTGAACTTACAAACTTGAAACATTGCATAAGTATGATTCAATACAAATCATTAAAGGTTAAAATACTTTTCCCCGAACTACCCTCAAAAACGGGTGCAAAGGGGGTTTTAAAATTTGTATGGGAACTTTTTATCACGTGGTTCCATTTGCTTGAAACTTGGATAATTAAATATTTATGTTTCAGGATTTTTCAAAATACCTAACTCAAAAAGGGCCAAAGTTTAAGTTTTTTTTGTGATGTGAACAAAGCACGGGTATTGTTTGATAATAAAATGTCAAAGATACGTGGCGACTGTCAGTTTTCATGATTTTAGAAAGCAGATAAATACTGGAAAAATAAATTTAAATGTAACCCAAAAATTCCGTTCCAGCGGGACTCGAACCCGCAACCTCGCCTGTGATCGGCGATGCCTTTACCAGTTCGGCCATAGAACAATATGACGCTAAAGACAAAATTTGTGGGCACTATCAACTCGGCTATAGCGCCGATGGGAGCCATCTACAGGTGTTAAAGGCATCGCCGATCACAGGCGAGGTTGTGGGTTTGAGTCCCGCTGGAACGGAATTTTTGGGTTACATTTAAATTTAACGTTATCCATAAAGTGTGGTTTACACTTGAAAAAATAATAAACTACGGGAAAAATAGCTAGGCGCTGCGATTTCTTTGTTTGCATAATAACGGCGACATCATCGGTGTCAATACCAAACAGTCCAGGTAACAATTATCTTCATGACCTGCAGAGTATGTGTCCGTGGACCCCCAATGAGAAAGCTACACCCGCGGTCCTACCTGCTCCAAATCCTCCTTCTCATCGTCTCGACTCCTGACCAGCGTGATGTTGAACGCGACCAGCTCGTCCGGCGCGCCGTCCGTCTCCGAGAAGCAGGCCAGGCTCACCCCCTGCGCGATGTCGCGCTCCCATTCTGACTTCGTCGTGGCAATGGAAGCTGGATCGTCTGGTATACCTGGGAGTAAAACATAGCTCAGGTTTACATGGCAATATTGACCATTACAATAAGGCTAGATAGGGGATGGGGGAGGTGGAGAAGAGTTGGAGGGAGACTCCCCCATGAGTTGGGGAAAAAGTTAAGAATTAAGAATTGAGGTTAAGTATGGAAACCAGGATTGAACTACAAAGTCAAAATTACGGGGAGTTCAATAGTGCAACTCAGAATCAAACGATACCGGGTTCGATCCTAGGCTCCGCACCAATGACTTTTCTAAGTTATGTGTGGATTTCCATCGCTCTGTGCTTCGAAGGGCACGTTAAGCTGTCGGTCCCGGCTGTTATTGATTAATAGCAGTCGATAAGCCATGTCAGAGGCCCTCGGGCGGCTTGACAAACTCTGACACCAGAGGCCAGCACTACCTCATACGAAACGACGACGACGGGGAGTTGTGAGGGAATGGGGGAAGGAATGGGAGGCAGGGGAAAACCTCTCCTTTAAAGGTTGGGAAACGTAGCAACTCATAGTTTTCGAGAAAAAAATAAAGAAAGTTTTGAGGTTAAGTATGTTAAGTTTGCACTGGAGCTACATTTTTTATTATTTGTCTTTTATTTTAACAATACTGCACGCCTTAGACCATTTCACGCCGTGTTGTTCGGTGCTGCACGCCAATATACAATAGCACATGTAATATCGGTGTCTCATACTTCAAAATGAGTGACAGTCCAAACACTAGTGAACAGTGAAAACCACGTGAGCTGCGAGCGAGCCGAAGGCGAGCGTGGCCCGGCAGGTCCCGCAGCGAACCAGAACCGACACCTGCACGGCAACACCCTATAGCATTAAACCAATAAACCATAAGTACCTACTAAATCTCTAAATGTTGTGTATTTTTATTCTCCAAAACTATGAGTATCCTAGTGTTTTTATTTAAAGAGGAGGGTCTCCCCTTCCTCCTCTTTCCTTTCCTCTCCATCTCACCACCACAAAAAAACATTACTTTTTTCTCTGAAACTATAGGTTTCCGCGTTTTCTTCTCTCCGTCCCTCCCCAGCCCTACCCACTTGTTTGGGGGGGGGGGGGGGTACCCACTGGTATATACGAACGCTCGCAAAAAAACGACCATGTACCTACCTACTACAGGTCGATATTGGAAACCCCTTCCTAACCATGTTGTAGGCGGCAAGCGGCAAAATATAAATAGATGCTCAGGGTGGGTACCACGTGACTTGCGCAGTAGCAATATCCAATACAAAATCCTTTACTGCCTCAGACAAATAGAGAAGTTCAGACGGAGCACGGCGTAAAGCCAAAAATAAGCGCATAACCACAGAATTACTAATAGTAGGTACAACACGTACTCACACAGACAACGTATCCAAACTAAGCTCATCTATAGTTAGTATTTGTCAGTGAGTTAGTAAGGGTGTGCGTGCGTATGTTATCTGTGTGTGGATGATAGTGTGACACGCACACACGCATAAAAAATAACTTCAGTTTGCTTGCCCGGCCACCGGGCACGTCACGATATCGAGTCCTTTCCCCAACGAAGTCACTTTCTCACACTTTATTATTTAAAAAACCGGCGAAGTACGAGTGGGACTCGCTTACGAAGGGTTCCGTACCAATATCTATAAAAACGGCCAAAAAAAACACGTTTGTGGTATGGGAGCCCCCTTAAATATTTATTTTATTCTGTTTTTTAGTATTTCTTGTTATAGCAGCAACAGAAATACCTACATCATGTGTGAATAGTTCAACTGTCTAACTATCACGGTTCATGAGATACAGCCTGGTGACAGGCAGGCAGACAGGCAGACAGAGAGACAGACAGACAGACAGACGGACAGCTGAGCCTTAGTGATAGGGTCCCGTTTTACCCTTTGGGTATTGAACCCTAACAAATTAAAGCAAACTTACCTAAAGCTGCGCCAAGTGGTTCATCCCTCAAAAATGTTTCTTCCATCAAGTTTAGGCACTTCTGTTTGTATTTGTCGTCCATATCCCTGATCTGATACCTTGAAACAACAACATACTGTGTAGGTACCTACCCATGATCCAAGAAGTCAAGGTCTGCTACTCGAGACTAAGAGAGTTGTGGCTTTTTTCGCCAGATTCCTTGTTGGACGGATCCCGTTTTGAACAGATTCTTTTTTGGACAGATTCCTTCACCAGATTACGTCACTATCCAGTTTCTAGGTAGGTACTTTATTGCATAATAACAGAACTCCAGCATATAATGTGACATTTCTGCTTAAAAAAAATCAAAAAACGAGCCAGCGCAAAAAGAAACACGTATGAGTAGCTAAAACATTATGAGAAGTTAGCTAGTCTAGTGTTATAGAAAACAGAGCAGCGCCGCAAGCGCAAATATGGCGGCCCGTAGGTGGCAGTGGTGCCCAGCACAAAGTTTCTCTAAGTGCCATAAAATGTGTGCAACTGCAACAGGCGTAAGTGTCGATTCAGGTTTTTGAGCGAATAATTAGGTGCCATACAGATATCAGGTCTGTGGTGGTCACGAATAAAGAGTGACAGTTGATTCGAGGTGACCTGACTCGCGACTGTTGGTAGAGCATTGCATTTGGTCGATATGGTCTTCGAACGGAAGCGAGTCCGGTCGGGACGTCTAAATGATACTCTCAAATGGAGAACCTCACAAGGTCTCTCAGCAAAATTTCTAAACCTGTAAAGTTCAGAACGAACGTAACGAACTTCGGATCTTTCAGGTGTACATAGAACGTTACTTAGAATCATGATATCGGTATGGCACCTATTTATTCGTATTCCAGACATAATATACGTAGGTACTTAATACTTATCTCAGAAACATATGCGCTATCCTGTTTAATACCCGGGCTGTTCTCAAGTTGACTGGAAAGGTTAGCGATCTTGCGGTGAGAGCATATCGCAAGTGCCCAAACAGTAGGTACCTACTACTAAGAGATACTTTTCACTAGAAACTAGTACCCTACGAGTATTTACCATGATTTTTGCGTTTCGATTGTTCCCGATATTTCAAGTTTCACAGTTGCATGCGCCATGATTCAATTCAATTCAATTCATTTATTCATACTATAGGCTCACACGGAACACTTAGTCAAGTCAAAAAAAAACTCAAATTATACAAAATAAATTAAAACAATACAAAAAACAATCAAACTTTGTAGCTGTAATAGCATTTTCAAAATTCACACTACCTACAAAGGATTTTTATATGTGATGATCACGGGAGAACTAACTAAAGTCTTTGCGAGTAGATGTTATTAGCAGATATATCGAGCTAACCCTCTTTCTAACTCTTTTTAACCCCTGACGCAAAAACGACGGGGTGTTATAAGTTTGACGTGTCTGTGTGTGTGTGTGTGTCTGTCTGTCGCCTCGTAGCTCCCGAACGGATGAACCGTTTTTTTTTTTGCTTGAAATGTGAATTTGCCGGGAGTGTTCTTAGCTATGTTTGATCAAAATCAACTCAGGCGTTTCATTGCGTTGATGGTTTTTTAATTTTTACTAAATTAATTAGGTACTTGTAATTAGGTACCAAAAAAGTACTCAAAAGTATTTACATTACCATGATAGTTTCAAAAAATGTAGTAGGTACTAAGTAGGTAGGTAAATAATTACTTACATTTTTGCTGGTTGTCCATCCCTTTCCCTCCCCTCAAACCTGCTCCAGACTTGTCCCACGGGAACGCTGGCTGGTCTTTGCCATGGCATGATTTAGATTCTGGAAAATAAGTTTCTGGTAGCGTATAGGTACCTACAGTACTGCAAATAGGTATTCTATGTACCTATCTCGAGAGAGGCTTTGTTAGTACACGCGGCTCAATCGTTGGGCCAGCGTTGGGTGATACCGTTTACACAATGGCCCAACTATTGGGTCAGTTGCTGGTATAAACGTTGTCCAAACTTTTGCCAATTTTTAAAAACAAAACAAACATCTTTTTAGAACAGTATTTTTGTAGGGTTCCGAACCCAAAGGGTGAAACGTGACCGTATTACTAAGGCTTGGCTGTCTGTCTGTCTGTCTGTCTGTCTGTCCGTTCATCTGTCAACAGGCTGTATCTCATGAACCGTGATAGTTAGACAGTTTAAATTTTCAGTTTTTTTTTATACTACTCAATGACGGAACAAGCAGATGGCCCACCTGATGACAAGCGGTAACCTCTGCCTATGAACAGTGCATTACCTCATAGGTCACCTCCACCTAGGACGCACCCTATGTGACATTGCCCTGTGCCCGCCACCCTGAGACATAAAGATGAAAAGTCTCATGTGCCTGTAATTTCACCGGCACCCTTACCCTTCAAACCGGAACACAGCAATGCGAACACTACTGCTTTGCGGCAGAAATAGGTATGGTGGTAGTACTTCCCCGGACGAACTCTTTCACAAAAAAGCTCTACTACTACTTCTCAAAGATCTACTAGCACTAGTGCTTGTCAATCTGTGTTGTTGTCAGATGAGCAAATTGTCATAGACTGCTCCGTTAGTTTTTTGAAAATATTTTATATTTTTAGCATTAATCATGCCAAAACCAATGGAAGGGAGATTGTGTTGAAGGTGCGAGCCTTTTGTGAGAGAGAATTCCAGCTTCCGACACAATATCTTTAGTATGGGTAATTAGAACTTACTGGGATAACGAATTAAAATAAAAAAATACATATCTCAGTGAATTTAATTTATTTCTTTATGATATTGTCCTTGTTTGTGTTTCTATACATGTTTAATTTTATAAAATGATACAAATTGTAGTATGTGTCTATTTCAGGCATTTCGGAGAGAAGCGAGAGTAGATTATCTAAAGAAGATGAAGTTGCTGCCTCAACCTCTGAAATACATCGACAAAAATGTAAAAAGGTGGATCTTGATGATTTCGATTTATGCGCAATAAGACATAAAATCCATTAAATGTATATACTGTCAGAAAAGTTGTTCCTACCTTGAATAAATTACTTGTAGAATTAAAGAATGACATAAACTTTGGTGGAGGTCGAACGACTTTGTGGAATTTTTTAAAACGAATGGGATATCAGTACAAAAAATGTAGTTCGGAGCGGAATTTTTTGATGGAAAGACACGACATAGTTGATGAAGACGAAAGTATATCGATACTATGAGGAAAAATCATGTAGACGGTCGGCCAATAGTTTTCTTAGATGAAACATACATTCACGCATCATATGCAGTGAAAAAATGTTGGCAAAAAGATGAAGAGGACGGAGTACTAACAAGTGATTCCGCTGGAATGCGATGGATTATTGTTAATGCAGGTGGAGAAATGGGGATTATTTCTAATGCTCAATTGATTTTTCAAATCACAGAGTAAATCACGGGACTACCATGACGATATGAATACGACAAATTTTATGAAATGGCTTTCAGAGAAACTTATACCCAATTTACCTCGGAACTCCTTAGTCGTGATGGATAACGCTCCCTATCATACCTTACAAGTAAATAAAGCACCTACTATGAGTTCCTCAATACTGAAAATGCAAAATTGGATTACAAATAAGGGATTGTCTTACAATGCTGAAAGCAGAACTTTATTAAATTATAAAAGAGCACAAAGAAGCGCCGATTTATGAGGCTGACCAATTATTGATATCTCATGGCCATAAAGTGGTTAGGTTGCCCCCTACCACTGCGACTTAAATGCAATTGAGTTTATGTCGAGTCTTCTAAGGAGAAGAGAAGCTAGAAATAATGTCGGCCAAGAAGCTGGGAATATCGTGAAGTTAACTGAAGAAGCTTTTTCATCTATAACCCCTCAGGATTGGCAAAAACAGTGTGAACACGTAAACAATCTAGAAGTCAAATTTTATGAACGTGATGGATGCATGGATTATATTACTGATAAATTAATAATTGAACTAGGAAATGACAGCAGCACAGATTCGGATTCGACAGATGATGACGTTTATGCAAGTGATTGTGATATGTCTGGAATCGTCCCTTTCGACCATAAATTACTGTCAGAAAAAAACAAATAAATAAATATTTTATAATTGTGTCATTATTTACAACCTAACTAGTCTTATAAATGTATATTATCTAAAAATATGCAAGTAAATCATATTAATCTGTGGTGGGTAAATACAAGTTTAGATAATGTTGTCGGCGACCACAAATCACCAAGTGGGGTAAATGGTATATTTATATTGTTGGCAGCACCGTAGGCAATGCTGCCAATACACAAAATAAGTGCCTTGCTTTTGTGAACGTTCTGTACTTACCTAGGTACTTATTTTATTATTTGACCCAAGGATTTGTGTTGAACCTTGTACTATTATTTTATCTGTGGTTGAAAAATAAATCGTTAGGTATGTACAACTCTAAGTAGCCACGACTCGCGCAAAACTATGCCAATATGTGATTGGAAATTTTAAACATGCTTATATAAGATCCACGAAAATTAAAGTAAAACAATCGAAAATAACCCATAAAACTACAATGATACAGTTCAGTGCAAGTGTGCGTTTGATAGGTATTAAGACTGTAAAAATATTGATTCTGCATCTGTTAGCGTTTCCATTATCACAAGGATATAATATTTTGACGGATGTAGATAGTATACCTAGAGCTTCGAAATAAATTGTAGGTGGACCCTGACTCTACATCGAAGAGGGATCATTAATGAATTAGCCACAAAATAGTCACACAAAGGTTAGCGTAGGAAAATGCAAATTTGAGTTATGTTCGCCTGTGTAGGTACTTGTTTTTTGTTTTTCTATCTATATATCTATAACAAGGTATGTATTTTCAAAACAAATAGGTACGACATTACTAACCTAAAATTAATCGAAACCGTGAATAGATAGAGGACCAGATCTGAACGGCAGCTCGCTGTCAGGTTTACCCTAAAACTACCACCAGGTGGTTGTTGTGACGTACCTATTGGGTGAAAATATCATCACTGATTTTGCGACTAAAGGGACAGTTACAAAACTACCTAAAAAATTAAATGGGCTCACTGTTTGTCCTACCTAGACGTAGATTTTTCGTTTACTTAGACTTTATTGAGGTCAGGCGTTTGACCTTGTATCGTATGACGTGCTCTGGAGTAAGTTAGGGGGCAGGGGTGTACCGATTGTGGTCCTTAATATATTTAAATATTGGTATGCCAATCAGACGAACAGTGTGAGGTGGGCCAATTCTTTATCGGGAACATACAGGTTGGAGAGCGGGGTGAGGCAGGGGGTCTAACGTCTCCCAAGCTCTTCAACCTGTATGTGGATGGCCTCATCGTCGAGCTGAGCAGCATGCGTGTCGAGTGTCGAGTGGATGGTGTTAGCATTAATAATATTAGCTACGCAGATGACATGGTGCTGCTGAGCCCAACGGTTGGTGGTCTCAGAGAATTGTTAAGGGTCTGTGAGCCTTACGCTGTTAAGCACGGGCTCATTTATAATGCTAAGAAAACGGAGTACATGGTTTTTAAGGACCCCGGTAAGTGTCCCGATAGCGAACTTGGTATTACCCTTAGCGGCGTGAACATTAATCGAGTTACCAAGTTCAAATATCTGGGACATTTTCTTTCCGATGACCTTAGAGACGATGTTGACGTTGAAAGGTAACGTAGGGCTCTAGCGGAAAGAGGTAACATGTTGGTCCGTAGATTTTCCCGTTGTACTGAGCAAGTGAAAGTCACGCCTTTTAAAGCCTATTGTCAGAGCTTTTACACGGGAAGTCTCTGGGTCCGACATACCAAAAGATCGCTGGATGCTCTACGTATTCAGTATAATAATATCTTTCGGATGATATTGGGACTGCCTCGATTCTGCAGTGCATCTGAGATGTTTGCGCAATACCAAACGGATGGCTTTCACGCCATAATATGCAAAAAAACTGCGTCCCTTATGCGCAGAGTTCGGGGCAGTCAGAACAGCATCCTGTTGCGGAGGATCTGACGTCTCCGCTCTGGAATTGTCTTGTGGGGAGAGTGATTAATGAAGGAAGCTATTTCCTTCATCAATCGTTCTTTGCACATTTGCCACATTTGCATTTGCAGTCAGCAATTTTGCTAATTTAATTTAATTTTATAAGTATTGTGCATGCATTTGGTTAATTATGGATTTCACTGATCTGAAATAAATGATAATTTTTATTTGACCAAGGGCAAGAAGACAGTTCAAGTAAGTAGAGTCCACTATATATAGGTAGGTAACTACATACTAACAATACATACATAGAACGTAATGTTCAATCCGATTTTGTATCGTATGACAATGGACAGGGAGTTGTTATATCAGCTGGTGCCTAGATAATATGGCATTGGCCGTGGATTAGGTATATGTACCTACCTACTACTACTACCATGGTTTAAGGTTTTACATCTATACTGTATGGTAATGCTAACTCCGAGATCCAATGGCTTTCCCTAGAGAGTATTAGTGTTATGGGCTGTCGACGTCATCAGACAGCCCGTCTAGAGTGAAGCTAACTAGATACCTGACCCTCCTAATTACCTGTAGGTACGAATAGATAAAAACACGAAGTTATTGCAAAAAATACGTTTAATCATTAACTTGATCATTACGATGGAATAAAAAATATAAGAAATCTGAGACATATGATTAGAATTTTTTTAATATATTTTTATGAGAATTATCACAGAATTGGTTTCCGTAATTCAGTTATACATACATATATACATAAACTCACGCCTGTTACCCGGAGGGGTAGGCAGAGACCACGGATTAACACTTGCTACGATCCTGAAATACCTCTTTTGCTTCATTCACTCTCATCACATTCTTTATACATGCTCGTCGGTTAAGGGTACTCTTGACCTGGCCTTTTTCCAGAACGTCTCCGATCTGGTCTGAATACGTTCGCCGAGGTCTTGAGCTTAGCCTTTCCACTGTCCCATTCACGCTCGTCTTATGTACCCGTTTCGTCAATCTACTATCATCCACCCTTTCTAAATAAAACGTGAACTAACCTCTACAATGCGCCTAACCACAGGCCTAACGTAAACATCTCTATTACCTATCAACGTAGGTAGGTACATTGTCAAAATTAATAATATTATTTTAGAGGGCAAGGATGATTTATATTTTAGATTTCGCAGCAAATATACCGTTTTTCGTGATTTTCGTTCACTTTTCATAGCGCGAGCGTTGCTCTGTCACTTTCTAACTTACTTGAACTTTACTGAGTTAGATAGTGTCGGAATTTAGCTGTGGTCTAGGCAAAGTCGCAGAGGGTATATCGACCTCTGCGATTAAAGTTACTTATACAAATACAAATATTTTATTTCATTAAACTTAATCTATGATAAACAACATTGGTTTCTTTTAAGTAAGAAAAATACCTGTGTTAGAGGGTCTCGCTTTTCCGAAATACAGGTTACTTTGATTAAGTAGAAAAACATAATTTTGATGATTTGAAAAGAACCTTATTTAAATTATTAAAATAAGTTTATATAAATCAATGTAGGTTAAGTTAGCTTAGTAAATTGAAGTTATGGATTCAGAAATACATTTACCTACGTTTTTAGTGTGTTGAATGTATGCGTGTAGTGTAGGGTGTGGGTGCTTCTGGGGCCTAATTCTCGTTTCAAGCGAGATGTTTAACGTCTCGCAGTTTTCATCTCTCTTGATTCTTGGAAATCTCGAGTGCAAAATCTCGCTCATTCCATTCACGCGTTTTTTCAAGCAAGATGGCTACGATCATCGATTAATCGGGAGAAAACTATTCGCAATTATTAATTTGTTTTTTCAAAAACAGGGCATAATTATTTTGAAAATAAGGTTTAATAGCATAAATAAATTCATAGTTTTAATCAAGTGCTAGTTTCCTGACTATATCAACCACTAATCACCTCATTCTCGAAATCGTGAGATCGACCTAATCAACTTGATGACGTCACACATATTCTCGGCATCTCACAGTTTTATATCTCGAATGAAATTCGTACGAGATACAACGTGTGGTCTTTAGCATGTGAGATCTAAAATTCATGCGAGTTCTGTCTGTCATTCAAAGTCCGTACTTACTACGTCAGTCAATCAACTGAAATTAGTGTGTTGTGTTACTTGTACTATTATTTATTCTGTGTTTGTGTGCGAAATAAAGTTAACGTGTGGTGTGAAGTGAAATGACAATAACACAGATTTGTGATATGAGCCGTAAACTTCTCACAAAAAAATAGACAGATTTGTAGATAGCATTATGACAATATTGTGTTTTGATTTTGTGTGGTGTTAGAACTTATGTAAAAACTATGTAATCAATTGACATTCTTTCACAACAAGTAACGAGATTTATCCGAATGAGCGAGATTTTTGCATTTGAGATGGGCAAGAAACATGCGAGATCGAAATTATGAGATTGTTATAAATTGTAATTGATTGGTTTAATGCTAATTTTATTATGTTACATACACCAAATCGAAAGAAGCAATTTTGACTCGAGGCATCTCGAATGATAAAACCTATCCCACATGGTAAATATCACACGTTTGTCTGCGAGATGCTGGGAATAATAAAGTAAGTTTTTTAAGCGAGATATGACGTCATCACGCCGTTTTGATCGATCTCACGATTTCGAGAATAAGGCCCCTGATCACCAGTTAACTTAACGATGAGGAATGTCAACGACGAACCGATATTTTGTACTGAATAGTTTAATAAAGAGCTCATGGTAACCCCACAGAGCTTGCTTGGAAATCATGCAGCAAATTAAAAACAAACACAGCTGTGGTATAGCTAATATTCCACCTATTTGTTGAAACAATGTGTAGCAGAGCTCGAAGCGCAATTAACATTTCTAATTAACCAGAGCTTTAAAGACGGTCAATTTCCAGACCTACTTTAAATATCACTAGTCAAGCCTATCCATAAGAAAAGTAATAAAAAGAATCCAAGCAACTATAGACCCATAACACTCTTACCAACATTCTCAAAAGTGTTTGAAAGAGCTATGTGTAATCAATTATATTCATATCTAGATAAATTTAACATCCTAGTAGATGATAGCCAAAAATGTTTTAGAAAGACAAGATCCACACCATCAGCAGTATACACATATATTCAAAAAGCACTCCAACTAATAGATGAAAAGAAAATTGTGCTAGGATTATTATCAGATATTTTGAAAGTATACGATAAAGTCGTTTATTGTACTCTTCAGCAACGTAGAGAGCGTGGAGACCTAACAGAGACCTACAAGATGATAAATAACCTAGTGGTAGGCAGTAGATAGATGGTGGTGTTAGGTAGATGGTATAAACAATAATATTGGACACAGAGGACACTCGCTGAAGCTGCAATGCGGGCCAAGTACCAGCAATCCGAGGATGCACATATTGACTAATCGCGTCGTGCGCACTTGGAACTGGCTACCAGACTTAGTGATCAGTGCCCCATCAGTGATTTTTTTCAAAAAAAGACTTGACTAACATTTTAATTGCACTGATAAGGACTAAGATATACACGCATAATAAGAATATGTGCCTGTGTATTCTAAATAAATAATTCGTTTCGTTTCGTATGAGGTAGTGCTGGCCTCTGGTGTCAGAGTTTGTCAAGCCGCCCGAGGGCCTCTGACATGGCTTATCGACTGCTATTAATCAATAACAGCCGAGACCGACAGCTTAACGTGCCCTCCGAAGCACAGAGCGATGGAAATCCGCACATAACTTAGAAAAGTCATTGGTGCGGAGCCTAGGATCGAACCCGGTATCGTTGGATTCTGAGTTGCACTATTGAACCGTTAGGCTACCATCGCTTTTTAATATAAATAAATAATAATAAATAGCATATTGCTTAAGAAGTTGTATGGCTCCGGCATACGTGGACCTTCCCAGCTTTGGTTTCAATCATATCTAAATAATACATACATACATACATAGACACACGCCTTTTTCCCCGAAGGGGTAGGCAGAGCCTCAATGGGCCTCTTTTCACAGTGGGTTGCACCATCGTGGAATATAGACGTGACGAGTGGTGAGCTCATCGCCGCCATTGCTTCCCACGACTGACTCAGCTAACGCTTTCTTCCAGTATTATCACATTCCATAAATAAACTAGCAGCCAGGACAAATTTTATACCAACGATTCTTACAAACAAGTCCGGGTAATCCCTAAGTCGGCTTTTACGACATCCACGGGAGGAGATAGATAATAGGAAACAAAATGTCCGAATAGAAGATCACGGACGACAATGAAAATAGGAAAATATTATAAATGAGATCAAAATTTGGGGTGCTTAGCCGTGTAAAACAGTATTTCACGCCAACTCAGCGCTTACTTCTTTACAAAGCTCAAGTTCGTCCGCACATGGCTCGCTCTGTGTGTTCTATCGGCTCTATAATGGGGAGTGCTCTGAGGAGCTGTTCAATCTCATACCCGCTTCCAGGTTCTACCATCGCACTTCTCGACAACGCAAGGGAGCTCATCCACACATCATCGACACGTGGGTGTCTGGTATTGCTCGCTTTACGAGATCTTTTCACACCCATACGTGCAAGTTGTGGAATAGGCTCCCTCCTGAGGTATTTCCGCTAAACTACAACATGAGCCGCTTCAAAAAAAAAAAAAGAAAAGAGTACTCCAGCCCCCCTATTCCCTATCTTGAAAGTCACTCAGTTACCAACGTTTGACAAGTAAAATGACCATCAATTGACAATTCTTGATAGTATTTTTTTTTTAATTGATGATCATTCTTCTTGTCAAACGTTAGTCACCGAGTGACTTTCAGTTAGGGAATAGGGGGGCAGGGCAGGCAACGCATTGGCAATACCTCTGGTGTTGCAGAGGTCAATAGGCGCTTACCATCAGGCGGGACGTAAGCCAGTTTGCCAAGCCATTCAATAAAAAATAAAAAAAAACAGATTTAAAATGTGCAATACCACAAGGAAACGTTCTATGTTGCGTACTTTTTCTTATTTATTTAGATGATTTGCCAAAAAAAAAAAGATTCAACGTTATCTATATTATTCACGGACAATCACGGATGATGTCTCAATATTACAGAAAAGGGAGAAAAACCAAAAACGGATTCAATATTAGAGAGTAGGTACAGGTATTGGCTGCAAGACCACAACCTCGAAATTAACTACAGCTAAACTAAAGTAATGCAGTTTAAAACATACAATAGTCCAACCATTCAATAAAAACTAGATTTTTAAAACACCACTTTATAAACAGTAGACACATTCAGCTTACTGGGTTTAAACATAGATACTCACCTCAACTGCAAGACTCACATAGAACACATACAAATTAAACTACCCAAGTTTACATATGCCCATTTTCAAATTAAACACAGTACGAACACAGAGACTGCATTATCGGCGTATTATGCGTATGCGTATTCGTGGCTAAGATACGGAGTAATGCTTTGGGCAAATAGTGTAACGCCTATACATTACACAAAAGAAATGTGTCAGAATCATAGCCCAGATTGATAACTTGCAAAGCTGTAAACCTTATTTCATAAAATTTCATCTTCTGACGCTACTTTCAATTAACATTATAGATATTTGCATTTTCGTTTATATAAATAATAGTCATTTCACCAAATAAACGAAACACATAACAGAAACATTCGTAAGAACAAAGACAGACTTTGTCTACCATATTCTAGAATAAGTATGCTTAACAAAAGTCCTTATTATAATGGCAACAAGTTTTTTAACATTTGGCATTTTTATAAAAAAACCGGCCAAGTGCGTGTTGGATTCACGCACGAAGGGTTCAGTGTCTACAAAAATGTCAAAAAATCATGTTTGTAAAAAATAAAAAATAAAATTGCAACCTACAATGCAATACAATACAATATCTTTATTCATAACGCCAAGTTATAAGTCAAGTAACAGTAGAATATTAAATATGGAATACAAAAATAACCATATTATAAATCATTCAAAATATAAAAAAATAATTACTATTAATTTCATCATTTAAATTATATTTTAAAAATATTATTACTAATTAAGAAATCGGCAGCTCGTACAACTCGTATATCGAGTAGAAACTGTGATCCAGGAGCCACTTGCGTAATCTCGATTTAAAGACCATCGTGGAAGTTGCATCACTCCGAATTGTGTTCGGCAGCCTGTTATATACAGAGGGACCCATGACGTACACAGACCTCTCCGATTTGCGTAGTTTATGAGGGGGCGCAACTAAAAGGTGAGCAAGTTTATTGCTACGAAGGGCATGGGAGGTGTTTATCCCTCTGCGTTTGAAACTGTAATGTTGTTGTGGGTAAACAACGCGACCTGGTAAATTAATTCGCAGGGGAGCGGCATTATTCCCAACTCTCTAAAATAGTCGCGGCAGGACACATCGTCGGGCACACCAACAATTGCGCGCACCGCACGCTTCTGCATGACGAAGACTCTGTCAACATCAGCGGCTCGCGCCCAAAGCTCGACGCCGTAAGTAATGGTGCTGTGCACCGTCGCGTGATAGCACGCCAGCACCACACTGCGGGTAGCGGTCGCGGCGAGTCGGCGCAGAGCGAAGCATGTGCGGCCCAGTCTGGAGCAAAGCTCTTCTATGTGGTTTTCCCAGGTAAGGCCGCTATCGATATGAAAACCCAGTAACTTTGTGGATTCGACCCTCTGTAGAGCGGTGTTTCCGGCAGTCACAGTAAACGGTGGTGTCGGTGTGCCATTAAGGCGGAAAGTCATGTAGCAGGTTTTATCCCTGTTCAGCGCTAGACCATTCAACCGGAACCACCGCTCGAGTCTCTCAACAACGTTGTTCAGTCTCACCACCCATTCGGGTGGGTTCGGCGCGGTAACAATGACGGCTACATCATCAGCATACATATATGCCTGCGCCCCAGCGACGGCTTTAGGAAGGTCGTTTAGCAGAAGACTGAACAAAGTGTTAAAAAGTCCTAAAAGTGGACACCCTTCCAAAAACTGACCTCGCAGATCATTCCTTAACCTACATTTGGAAAAATCACGTTTGTGGTATGGGAGCCCCTTAAATATTTATTTTATTCTGTTTTTTAGTATTTGTTGGTATAGCGGCAACATCATCTGTGAAAGTTTCAACTATCTAACTATCACGGTTCATGAGATACAGTCCGATGACAGACAGACAGACAGACAGACGGACAGACGAGCCTTAGTAATAGGGTCCCATTTTAACCATTTGGGTACGGAACCCTAAAAATGAAACTAAAATTACGTTGTTTACCGGAAAGCTAAAATAATTCCTTATCCAAAAGTGTTTCAAATAGGAACTACTCTTCTTCTACGACGAATATTTTGCAGAATAAAAATGTCCATTTGCCAACTTTAGCTACCTACTCAATTTGCCTACCCATGCTTCAATTTCCAACTTGATGAATGTACCTAGTAACTTTGTAATGTACCTAGTAACTTTATAATGTACCTAGTAACGTTGTCATGTACCTAGTAACTTTGTAATGTAACTAGTAACTTTGTAATGTACCTAGTAACTTTGAAATGTACCTAGTAACTTTGTAATGTAACTAGTAACTTTGTAATGTACCTAGTAACTTTGTAATGTATCTAGTAACTTTGTTATGTACCTAGTAACTTTGTAATGTATCTAGTTACTTTGTAATGTAGCAACTTTGGATGTAAATCTTTGTATTAGTTACAATTTTAGTAGTTTGTTGTTTTAGATGCAATAACTTATGTAAAAACTAAGTTGCAGTTTACGCTTAGTAGTAGTAGAGCTTTTTTGTGAGAGAGTTCGTCCGGGGAAGTACTACCACCATACCTAAAAACCACCTACCTATGCCGCAAAGCAGCAGTTCTCGCATTGCTGTGTTCCGGTTTGAGGGGTAAAATTACAGTGTTGCCGGTGAAATTACAGGCACATGAGACTTTTCATCATTATGCCTCAGGGCGGCGGGCGCAGTGCAATGCCACATAGGGCACTGTGAGATAATGCGCTGTTCATAGGCAGAGGGTACCGCTTAACAACAAGTGGGCCCACCATTCCAACTAGTTTAGAAAAAAAAAACTCAAAAAATTTGCGATGCCTGCAGAGGGCAAATAAGTCATAAGTATTCACTATATTATAAGACCAAATTGTTATACTTGAATATACTTAACCGGTCGAGTCGCGCGATTTCGCTTGTATAGGTACTATCCCTTGAGTCGCGGGCAGATCACGGCAAAAATTATGGATGGGCGACTCATCACTAAATCGCTAATTGTGGCCTAATGAATGGACGGATAATAAAACTAATACCACTACAAGAATCCTCTTGAAATTTCTTATTGGTTTCTTTAGAAGCAACTATTTTATAAAAACTTACCGTTTTGTTGAAACAAAATTAAAATAAACATTTCCTCACTGTGGCTAAATTGTCTGCGCAACTGACCACTAACTTTGAGATCACAATAAACATCTTCACAAAGCACTTTCTAGTAGTTTATTGGCAATAACGCATGGTCTATTATATCCTAAAAAACATTATTATTGAAGTCATTTACACTCAAATAACCAGAAAACACACAATTTTCTTTATTTTATAAGTATGATGACCGCGGCAACAAAATGGCGGCCGATGTCGATGGAATATTATTTGTTTACTAACTTATCTTTAATCGTAAAAAGTGGTTATTGCCTCTTTGTCAGTCTACCGTCATGCCTCTATGGAATAGTGTTGCAATATCTAGCATCCGGTTCCTAAATAATGATTAATAGACAATATAATAAACCCTCTATGGACTGTGTCGGCCGACACATGTAGGATTCGAAGGTATGCGAGAAAAGTGTGTCGGCCGACACATGTGCACGCCAAGCGGTTAAGCAATTCAATATCTTGAATCTTGGATCATACCCACTACCTCTCCCTCCTTGACTGAGCTTGACGATTGTCGATCTGACGATACAGATCAATACCTTTGTCTATCGATAGATACATTTTTTTTTCTTTATAGTTGGCGCCGCACGGCTTGTGCATTTGCCATTTTCAAGTAGGTATCTGTATTTTCACTATATTGTATTTTCAATATATTTTGCAACGTTACACTCCTTCCAAGTCGTCAAAGTCACACAGTCGAGTCATGTTTTACCTTTGGTAGACAATTTCCACCAATTTCAAAAGTCACGCAATTCACTTCCATTTCATTTCACTACACTTGTGCTTTTTAAACGAGCTACATTAGTTAAAATGCCACCAAAATAACACAAAATAACTCAAGAAAACACTAGGAAAAGAAATAAAATAAAAGTAAACAACGTCTCTTTTCGAAAATGGCGGGAAGAGTCCGATTGATACATTAATTGGATAAATTATCTGAAATACCTAACTTCCCATTCAATTGATCTCAATCGAAAAATTATTAATAATAGACTTAAAAAGAAACGAACAAGTGCGAGTAAGACTCGTGCCTTGCGGATCCCGTACTCTAAAAACGTAGGTCAGAACTCTTCGAGTTTAAGCAACTTAGGTACAACTTAAGTTCACTATCCCATTCGAGAGATAAAAATACCTAGTCACAATACCTCAATTTTTTTTAAACATGAAATATTTGCAGGCAAAGCTATTTCGAGGATCTATTAGCTAATAGATCTATCTACTTACAAAATAGTGAACATGATAGGCAAGATTAAACTATAACTCTTTCTAAGCATTTTACCAAGTTATTTAAGAGTTTTTGAAAGCATTTAAGTATTTATATTTAATATTACTAGGGATTGTAATAAAAGACAAATCGTAACAAAATAAAATTTATTTAAAAATACTGTATTTTCATCAAAATATTCCTACGCTTGGGTACTTTGTATAAAAGGTCTGTTGTATAAAAATACTATTAAATTCATAAGTACAAAAATACACTGTAATTACTATGTTTTAGGAAACTTACCTGTTCATGGTGTAACATGATAAATAATAAATTATTACCGATATTATACCTATCGTATAAAAATCACTGGCTCTAACCATCTAGAATGTAATATGTTGCTGGAAGACCTTACCATAAGAATAAACACTAGAGAAGAGTCACTGGTGACTGGCGCTAGTGTCGCTGTTCACAGTTTACATGTTAAAGAATAAATGATTACCGAAATATGATACAAATCGTATTAAGTTTTTTGAGTTTTTTTTTTAAATACAATCTGGTTATAACCTTCGTAACCGTGTGCTGATCAAAACGAGCCTAAACACCCAGTCCAGTCTAGTCTAAACACTCAGAGTTCCGTTGTCCACATTCCGTCTCCATAATCAGATCAGCTCGCTGTCACCATCATATTGTATTGTCATCGAAACTTGACAGGTATGCCAAATTTCAGCTCAATCGGTTGAGGATAACTGCTTTAAAATTCGGTTGCAAGATTCCAACCGGATTTCACCCAGACAAACATACATACATTGCAAGTTAAATAAAAGCTTGTAAAAAATCACTGGCTCTAACTATCTAGCATTTAATATGTTGCTGGAAGACCTTACCATAAGATTAAACACTATAGAAGAGACACTGGCGGCTGGCGCTAGTGTCGCACACAAAGCACTTGCTCGCGAGCCTGTGCGACGCGGTCGCCGTGATGGCGTTGCTCTAAATGCCGCGCACAGCAGTTTGTGCTAATCAAAATGAAACTTAGTGCCCATGAGCTTAGCGGTGGGAGTCGCGCAGCCGCTCAGGTCGACTCCGCGCGCCGCCATGTGCGAGTAGCTGAGCTCGGCGAGCTGCGTGTAGCCGCACTTGCTCGCGAGCACCTGCGACACGGTCGCCGTGAACACAGTGGCGGTGCACTGTATGCTGCGCACAGCGGGTTGTGCTAATCAAAATGAAACTTAGTGCCCATGACCTTAGCGGTGGGAGTCGCGCAGCCGCTCAGGTCGACTCCGCGCGCCGCCATGTGCGAGTAGCTGAGCTCGGCGAGCTGCGTGTAGCCGCACTTGCTCGCGAGCACCTGCGACGCGGTCGCCGTAAAGACAGTAGCGGTGCACTGTATGCCGAGGGCCGCGCACAACGGTTTCCTGAAATTGAAATTAATGCGTTTGTTTATCATGTCACTAGTTATTTCTTTGTGCAGGGTCACCAAGAAATAACTTACCTACTAACTAACTACAAACAAATAACAACAAATAAACAAATAAACTAAGTTTGCACCTATTTCAAGTCAATTAAATTTAGAAGATACAATCCTGAGACTACTGACCTGTGTATTGTGGTAGTTTTGATTATTTATATATTATCTAAGTGTGGTAGGTATTCCAGTTCCCTCTGTTTAATAAACAAATAAACTAAGTTTGCTTCTATTTCAAGTCAATTAAATTTAGAAGATACAATCCTGAGACTACTGACCTGTGTATTTTGGTAATTTTGATTATTTATATATTATGTAAGTGTGGTAGGTATTCCAGTTCCCTCTGTTTTAAAAGCTTTTATTGAACTTGCAATGTACGTGTCCGTCAAATCTTGCAACTGAATCGTGAACCAGTTAGCCACGTTCAATTGGCTGAATTGACTTCTTCTTAGCTTAGGTAATGGATTGAAGTTTTGCATACCTGTCAAGTTCCGATGACAGTATAATATTATGGTGACAGCGGATACGGAAACGTAACTCCTCGATAGTTAACAGTAGACTGACTAGCTGCGTTTGGGCTCATTTTTATCAGTCAGATATACATTTTATAAAAGCTTTTATTAAAAATAAAAAACATCATTAGGACGCGATCTATTAGGTGAAGAGTCTCATGCAGGTACCTGTAATTTCACCAGGATTTTGTGAAGATCGTTGGTAGGTTCCTAATGTACTAATGTCGATGATCGTGTTAGTCTACCTAGCTTCAAACAGCCTGGCGCCAATGTTCTGTCCTCTGTGCTCCGGCAGCACGGTCAGCCCGCTGGACGTCAGGTATCTGTCCACTCCGTACAGCGTGAACACGTCCACCAGATCCTCAGCTGTGATCAGCGTGAGCAGCAGCTTCTTCCAGGACTCCCCTTTCACCTGGAACAATCAGACAGCTGATGTAAAAAAATGTTCGACAGTTCACACAACATTATCCCCCAAGCTAAGCAGAGCTTGTGTTATGGGTACTAGATTACTGATATACTTAATACAATACATTAACACAGACAGATATTTTTTATTATATTATAGAAAATACCCAGAACACCCTGAACAAATATCTGCAGATCGCACAATCGTTAAGCTGTCGGTCCCGGCTGTTATTGATTAATAGCAGTCGATAAGCCATGTCAGAGGCCCTCGGGCGGCTTGACAAACTCTGACACCAGAGGCCAGCACTACCTCATACGAAACGACGACGACGACGCACAAATATTTGTTCCGAGGCGGGAATCGAACCTGCAACCTCCTGCGTCGCAGGAGAACCGTCGCCCGCCGCGCCACAGAGGTCGTCAAATGTGTGTGTCATGTGGTGTATGTTTAGTTATACTGCGCGCATACTTATATGAACGAAGCCTCAATACCTACGTTTACCTACACAAGAGAAGCCGAAAAATAAGCTCATAAACACAATAACTAAAAGTACCTTTTTTGTTTTGTCTCCTGAGTGAGAATTCGTTTACGAATAAACCGGTCCGGGCAAACTGGCGATATTAGTAATCCCTCTCATTCTGGGCGGCCTTAGCCGCCATCTCAATCATTCATCATCTTCACCTCCTCCTAGAAGGGCTACAGGCTGCACGGGTACGGCGTGGTGACCGCGGCTACTACCATGGACGTAGTATACTACGTTTTTTTTAATACTAAGAATGACGGAACATTCAGATGGTCCACCTGATGATAAGCGGTAACCTCTGCCTATCAACAGTGCATTATCACATAGGTCACGTCCACCTAGGACGCGCCCTATGTGGCATTGCACTGCGCCCGCAACCCTGAGCCTGAGACATAAAGATGAAAAGTCCCATGTGCCTGTAATTTCACCGGCAACCATACCATTCAAACCAGAACACAACAATGCGAGCACTACTGCTTTGCGGCAGAAATAGATATGGTGGTAGTAGGTACTTCCCCGGACGAACTCTTTCACAAAAAAGCTCTTCTACTACAAAAGTATTCTAGTACAAAAGTTGGTATAAGATTTACGCACATTCGGTGGTAGGTACCTACTAGGTAGTAGGTAGTGTAGCCTTTACACTTGGCTAGCTAGTGCTACTGGTGCTACTAGCTAGCCACACTACCTGGAGAATGTGTAAAGGGCGCTTTAGTCTGCGTGAGTGTGTTAGTGTAGGGTGTGTGTAAAGCGCACACACATAGAAAACTGGCGTCAGTTTGCCACAGGGCTTTTTCTTTGTCTGAGTCTGCAAGGGGCACTGACACCTTTCACCACACTGCTTCCGTCAAAATTGATCACTGCTATTTTCAGGGCCACAGGTACCTATGTACCTACCTATCTACTCAGTGGTTTCGTGTTGTAGATACTAACCTACATACCTACATACCTAGTAGGTAAGTACCTGTAAAAGGCTCTCTCGAGTAAAACTGCAAGTCAGACGTACCCACGATAGGGCGGGCTGATACCTACCTACTGATAGGATAAACATCAATTTTTAACATAAGTATTGATATCTAGTTGTTTCGTCGTTTGATTAGGTATCTAATCTATTCAATCACAGGTATCTATAAACCAAAACAGTTATCACGTTGCAAGTCCGTGTGCTTCAATAGTTAGGTACGTAATTATAGGTACTCATACTTTAGTAAGTACTTACTTACTAAAGTGCGAGTACCTATAATTTTTTTAAGGCCCATTGGAGGCTCTGTTTAACCCTTCGGGGGAATGGCGTGTGTCTATGTATGTTCTACCTATGTATGTTTCAGGATTTTACAAGCTTTTTTGCAAATGCAATGTAATGTAAGTACCTAAGTACCTACCTAGGTTATGTATGTTTATCCGGGTGGAATCTTGCAACTGAATATTAAAGCAGTTATTCTCAACCGATTGTGCTGAAACTTGGCATACCTGTCAAGTTCCGATGACAATGCAATATTATTATTATTATTATATCATTTATTTCGGTTTCACACCATATTATGTTAGGAAAGAGTTGTTAGTACCTAGACATTATCACACATTATTTCTAATTTAAAAATTATTATTAAATTAAATCAAAATTAAATGATTGTTATATTATGATGACATCTGATGCTGATCTGATGATGGAGACGGAAGGTGGACAACGGATAACTCCTCGATGGATAATAGTAGACTGGTCGTGTTTAGGCTCATTTTGATCAGCACACGGTTACGATCACTAATTTTATAAAATGTTATGTGTTATCCATCGAGGAGTTCCGTTGTCCACCTTCCGTCTCCATCATCAGATCAGCTCGCTGTCACTATAATATTGCATTGTCGACCCCTGTGGCGCGGCGGGCGAAGCTTGGCCTTTGACGCAGGAGGTTGCGGGTTCGATTGCCGCCTCGGAACAAATATTTGTGCGATCGCAGATATTTGTTCAGGGTGTTCTGGGTATTTTCTATGTATAATAAAAAATATCTATCTATGTATAATATTGTATTAAGTATATCAGTTATCTAGTACCCATAACACAAGCTCTGCTTAGCTTGGGGCTAGATAATGTTGTGTGAACTGTCCAGCAATATTTATTTATAAAAAAAAAAAAAAAAAAAAATTCATTTATTTCAGGCTGATAGCGCATAATTACACACAGACATAACAAAGACACATTAATAAATTTTCAATACACACAAATTACAAATTATTATTTAAGTATAATTACAACAACTAGGCACAAACAACACAAAAAAACAAAAACAACAAATAAGTACCTACCTACACAGACACAAGGGACCCTCAGATACCGGGGCACCGCCCCTTAAAAAGTGTTGTATGCAGGCTTATCCAGTGCCCCAAAATCGGAGAGTCCCACCTATCCGCCAAGGTGTTTAGAATGGTGTTGGGGCTGCCACGCAGGCGTTCCATGAGAGACGCACAGCGCTTTCTTATGATGGCGTGAAAGCCATCAGTGTGCGCCTCACTGAACATACCTGACGCACTGCAGAAACGTGGCAACCCCATCAGCACTCTAAACCCATTATTATACTGAACGCGCAGCACGTTGTACGCCCTCTGCGTATAGGCAACCCACAGGCTGCTGGTGTAAAGTGTTTGACAGTATGCTTTAAAAAGCGTCACTTTCACCTCTCTAGAACTGCGAGCAAACCTGCGAGCCACCATGTTACATCGGACGGCCAACGCCCTGCGCTCTCTCTCTATGTCCTCATTGTCCTGTAGATACTCAGTGACCCAGTGGCCCAGATACTTAAATTTTGAGACGCGATTAAGAGGAGATCCGTCAAGGACTATGGGTGGTACACTCTGATAACTCTTAGAGCCAGCCTTAAACACCATGAACTCACTCTTTTTTGCGTTATATCTGAGCCTATGGGCCCCCGCATAGGACTCACATAATTTCAGCAGCTTGCGCAGGGCTCCAATCGAAGGGCTCAGTAACACCATATCGTCGGCGTAGCTAAAGTTATTGACACAGACCCCATCTATGTGACAGCCGACCTTGGTGCCACTGAGCTCCTCAATCAAACAATTCATGTACAGATTGAAAAGACTAGGAGAAGAGACCCCCCCCTGCCTCACCCCGCATTCCAACCTGTACATGCTCGAGTATGAGTCTGCCCACTTCACAATGTTTGTTTGATGCCTGTACCAATAACGAAATAGGGACGCTACCTCGCTGGGCAAGTCCGAATCAAGCGCCAGCTTCTCCCAAAGTAAATCATAAGACACCAGGTCAAATGCCTTGGACAGGTCCAAAAAACAGGCGTACACAGGTGTTTTTCTAACTGTGTAATATTGAACAGTTTGCTTCAGAGACAAGATAGCACTTTCAGTCGATAAACCTGACCGAAACCCGAATTGCGCATCGTTCAATTTAATATGCATGCGTAATTGTCGGTCAAGCAAACCATCCAGCACTCTAGCCACAATTGTAGCCAGTGATATAGGCCTGTAGTTGGACAAGTCCGAAACATCACCCGTCCTATTCTTCACAATGGGCACCACCGTAGCATGCATCAGGTTATCCGGTAGGTATGAATGGTTCAGACACAGATTAAACAATAAAGATAGAACTCTGGGAAGATGAACGCCTGCGCACTGCAGGTGTTCGATGCTAAGATAGTCATAACCTGGAGACAATATTAATATTAATATTAATATTAATTATTAATATTTATATTATTATTTATTGTCATCGAAACTTGACAGGTATGCAAAATATCATTTCAATCGGTTCAGGAATTCAGTTGCAAGATTCTACCCGGACAAACATATATTGCAATATATGTTTGTCCGGGTAGAATCTTGCAAGGTTATAACTACAACCTTTAATAACCTTTTATGCAGCAGAGATGAGAATGTTGAGATGTATGTGTGGAGTAACAAGAATGGATAAAATATGGAATGACTATTTATGAGGAAGTTTGAAAATTGCATCAGTGACAGAAAAGTTGAAAAGAAATCGTTTAGCTTGGTATGGGCAAGTTATGACGAGGGATAAAAACGCATGTAGGTACCTAAGATAGTTATGAATATGAATGTTAGTGGATGGAAAGGAAGAGAAAAGAGCAAAAAAAAAAGAAAAAACCTGAGAAAAGATGGATGGATTGCGTGAGAGATGATATGAATGAGAAGGGAGTGAATGATGAGGTGACGGCTGGCAGGGGAGAGTGGAAGACAAAGACGTACTGCGCCGACCACAAATAAATTGGGAAAAGGGCAAGACAACGATGAAATAAAAGCTTGTAGGTACCTAAATAACGGCGACACCGCGGTCAATACCAAACAGCCCGGATAACAGTTCTCCTTACTTCAGATTCCCGCGGCCCTACCTGTTCCAAATCCTCCTCCTCATCATCCCGACTCCTGACCAGCGTGATGTTGAACGCGACCAGCTCGTCCGGCGCGCCGTCCGTCTCCGTGAAGCAGGCCAGGCTCACCCCCTGCGCGATGTAACGCTCCCAGTTGGACCTTATCGTGGCGATGGACACTGGATCTTCAGGTATACCTGGGAGTAGAACATCAACCATGTTGGAAGCGGCAAATAAATGGAGCCTCAGGGCGGGTACCACGTGACTCGAGCAGTATCTACCTACCTAGCAATATCCAATAGGTACAAAATCTTCGTACTGTCCTCAGTAGTCCAGTAACCTTGTCGTCTGTAAGTATGGGGTAGTATGCGTCAAATCCGGTAGTTCTGATTTTTTACAGACTTGTTTATGATGTTGGGCTAATGAATAATCCAAGTTTTTGACCTCGAGCGCCGAACGCAACCTTGGCAAAAATCTAAAAAACTTTTTTTTTCATGTTTTGGCGATTATTACCCTTTAGGACTAGTTTTTGAGAAATCTTTCCCAGGACGTTTTTAAAGTAGACTAAATTTGCTACAATAGGTATGATACTAGAACTGTATCTGTAGACCCAATAGTTTCTGAGATTAAGCCTGTCTAAGTTTATCATTTTTATCGAACTTCGCAATTTTTTGCAATATTTTATACGTTACTCGAATAACTCTAGCGGGATGAAGTGGACCCCAAAATGATGACCAGAGATGCATCCGCACAACACCTCTTGCGGATGATTTCTTGCGGGTGCACGAAGGGTTGTGGGAACGCGTGCAGCTGCAGGAAGGCAGGATTAAAATGCTCATCAGTCTGCAGGCACTGCAGCGGGGCCTCTTGTGATAATATACCTGATGTTGCAGTAGTAGATATCCCAGAAGGCGACGATATGTCCGATGTCGAAATGGAGGATGAATTGTGGGCAAAAGACTTCGACGATTCACCACCATCCCCTTATGGGGATATGCCATCTGAATTGCCAAAAATGGCGAATTTTGAAAAAAAATATAAACTTTGAAAGGCTTAATCTCAGAAACTATTGGGTCTACAGATACAGTTCTAGTATCATATTGTAGCAAATTTATTCTACTTTATAAACGCCCTAGGAAAGTTTTCTCAAAAACTAGTCCTTTAGGGTTATAATAGCCAAAACTTGAAAAAAAAACGTTTCTTTTGTTTTTTTACAAGGTTGCGTTCTGCGCTCGAGGTCAAAAACTTGGATTATTCATAAGATCAACATCATAAACAAGTCGGCAAAAAATCAGAACTACCGGATTTGACGCATACTGTGATGTATACAGTTACTGGACTACAGACAGAGAAGTTAAGACGGACTTTGCTTGTCACCACAGAATCCTATCCTATCCTACTATCCTACTCCTACTAATCTTATCCTATCCTATCGTATCCTACTCCTACTAATATTATAAACGCGAAAGTATGTACGTATGGATGGATGGATGGATGGATGGATGGATGGATGGATGGATGGATGGATGGATGGATGGATGGATGGATGGATGGATGTTTGTTACTCTTTCACGTTTTTTTTTTTTTTTTTTAACATTAATAGACCTTTGTTTGACCACGATCTCACCTAAAACGTAAAAACTACTTGATGGATTTGGATGAAATTTGGAATGGAAATAACTCGACTCCCGGAATAAGACATAGGCACATTTTTATCTCGATATTCCCACAGGATCGAGACTTACGCGGGTGAAACCGCGGAGCGCTGCTTGTAAATAATAGTACAAGTAGTGTAAATTTGCCTGTCCGAAGTAGGTGCAATGCACTAATCAGTAAAGCTCAAATCAGTTCGCTCTCGTCCGTCTTGGTGATATACATCTAGCACGGGACTGAATAAACTTACAAACTTTCAAAATAAAAAAATGAGAAGTCCGAACTTTCGTTTAGAAAAAGGTAAACAAAGGGGACAAGAAAGAAAAATATATCTTTAGACACCTCCTCCTCCTCGCGTCGTATTCCTCAATGGATCTCAATGGATGGTCGTGACCCCCTCCATGGATCTCTTTCTGACAGACGATGTGCGCCAGTGAGATCTGCTGCCAGCGAGCTGCACGGCTTCGTGGATTTTTGAGTCGAGAGTGGTGCGGATGTTCTGACCAACGTAACGGGTTACGGCCTTGTGGCCTCTTTACCTCAATTTTTCCAGTGATAATCAGCTTCAGACAGCTTGACATAGTTCTCTTCCATGGCGCGCCACTGAGCCTGGCCTTCGGCTCTCCTCATCCAGTTTCTGCCAGCCACCCCGCGCAAGTCGTCGCTCCACCTAGCCAGAGGGTGCCCTACACTACGTTTGCCAAGACGCGGTCTCCACTCAACAACTCGTTTACTCCACCGGTTATCGGTTCTTCTGCAGATATGTCCGGCCCACTGCCACTTCAGCTTGCTAATCCTCTAGGCTATATCTAGAACTTTGGTTCTTTGTCAGATAACCTCGTTTCGGATCTTATCCCTTAAATAGACTACAAGACCCTTTCTATAGCTCGCTTTTTTTTCTTTTTTTTTATACGCCTGAATGACGGAACAAGCAGATGGCCCACCTGGTGTTAAGCGGTAACCTCTGCCTATGAACAGTGCATTACCTCATAGGTCACGTCCACCTAGGACGCACCCTATGTGGCATTGCATACTGCGCCCGCCACCCTGAGACATAAAGATGAAAAGACCCAGTGCCAGTAATTTCACCGGCACCCATACCCTTCAAACCGGAACACAGCAATGCGAGCACTACTGCTTTGCGGCAGAAATAGGTATGGTGGTAGTACTTCCCCGGACGAACTCTTTCACAAAAAAGCTCTACTACTACAAAACTACTACTACTCGCTGAGCGACTTTAAGTTTATAGGCCCGTCCTACCGTGCGGTGAGAAGTAGTGTGAATATAGGCACGTGTTTGCGTCTTGCTCGTTCTAATACATGCGAGAAAACTTAGTTTGCATTGCATACAAAAGGGATCTGCCGGGGAATTGCGTTTGATGTCGATTACCAGTTTGCTGTTCATTGCGCAGCGTGTTTCAGCTTTTTTACAAGAACAGATTATATTTAAAACACGCTGCGCAATGAATAGCAAACTGGACATCGAAATCAAACGTCAGTCTACTACGCAATAACCCCACTGCTCTAGCCAAAAAAATTGAAGCAAACTTACGTAAAACAGCGCAAAGTGGTTCGTCCCTCAAAAATGTTTCTTCCATCAAGTGTAGGCACTTCTGTTTGTACTTGTCTTCCATATCCCTGATCTGATACCTTGAAACAACAACATACTGAGTTGTACCCATGAGACAAGAACACAAGGTCTGCTACTCCGAAATTAACACCAGATGTCGTCACTAACATTAACAGAACTTCGGAAAATCTGTGTTATTTCTGCTTGCACAATATCAACAACTAATAAATTTTGTAAAAATTAAAAAAACCCTCAACGCAATGAAACGGCTGAACCGATTTTGATCAAACATAGTCACGAACACTACCAACAAATTCATATTTAAAAAAAAAAAAACTGTTCATCCGTTCGGGAGCTACGAGCGGAAAGACAGACACACACACACACACACACACACATGCGCACACACACACACATACACGTGAAACTTATAACACTCCGTCGTTTTTGCGTCGAGGGTTAAAAAAAGAGCCAGCGCAAAAAAAAAAACACGTATGAGTAGCTAAAACTTTCTGAAAAGTTAGCCCAGTGTTTTAATAAACTGGGCAGCACAAATAGGGCCATTCTTAGGTATAATTTATGTTATAAATCTAAGCCAATGTTAAATTACTTATTAGCAAACTAATAAAAAAAAAGTGTAAAAAAAGTGTGCAATAGGCGCAAGTGCCAACTCAGTTATTTTTAACGTCTATAGACCTTTGACCACAATCTCACCTGTTGGTAAGTGACGATGTGGCCGAAGATGGAGCACAATGGTCTAGAAGGCACCTAGGTATTCACTCTAGCCTTGAAAAGACCCAGATTATAGTTTTGAGCTATATTTAATGTCTGGAATACGAATTAATATGTGCCATACCTACCGATATCATGTCTCTAAGTAGGTAGGTACCTACTTTTACTATTATCTATTCTGTGCTCTAAGTAAAGTTCTATACCTGTACAGTTCGGAACGAACCTGAGACGAACTTTGGATCTTTACAGGTAACATTACCTACTTCGAAACGTGATATCGGTGTGTAGGTATGGCACGAATGGCACCTATTTATTCGTATACAAACATATACGCTATCCTGTTTTTTACCTGGTCTCATCATCAGTCCACACTAGTCCACAGCTGGACATAGGCCTCTCCCAATACGCGCCACAGCGCCCGGTGTTAGGCTCTTCTCATGCACTTCCTGCCGCCGCCTTTCGTAGGCCATCGCTCCACCTAGCCAGAGGGCGCCCCACGCACGCTACGTTTGCCAATACGCGGTCTCCACTCAAGAACTCGCTTACCCCAACGGTTGTCGGTCCAGCCCATTGCCACTTCAGCTTGCTAATCCGGTGGGCTATGTCAATGAGTTTAGTTCACTGTCGGATAATCTCATTTCGGATTTTATCTTTTAGAGAAACTGCGAGCAAAGCCCGTTCCATAGCTCGCTGTGCAACCTTGAACTGGTGGATAAGCCCTATCGTGAGTGTCCACGTCTCGGCACCATAGGTAGTTACGGGTAGGAAGACCACTGATTGAACTGATTGACTGATTGAAGAATTTAACCCCAATCGGGCTGTTTCGCGTTGACTGTAAACGGTAGGTATCGATTTTGCTGTGAGAGCATCGCCAGTATACCCCAACAGTAGGTACCTACCTACTAAGCAATGACAGTTTCAAAAGAGGAAGACGAGTGACAACTTTCTGGGCTAGTCCTCTCAACTGATTCTGCTGACACACCCGTACTTTAGTCGCACTCGGAACATCGTCGAGAACGCTTGTGTTCTAGCATAGACATTAAAATACCTTCTTGTGTAGTTAAAAAGTGATTTAATCACTCCGGGAAGTAAAACAAATCTCATGGAATTACTTTCCACTCGTAAGTATGGTTAAAAACTTTATTTAATAGCTGAAAAATATAGACTGTTGACCACATCGCCTCTTTTGAAAGTGTCGTTGGTAGGTACTAAGTAAATAAATAAATAATGCTGGACAGTTCACACAACATTATCTAGCCCCAAGCTAAGCAGAGCTTGTGTTATGGGTACTAGATAACTGATATACATAATACAATATACGTTACATAGATAGATATTTTTTATTATACATAGAAAATACCCAGAACACCCTGAACAAATATCTGCAGATTGCACAAATATTTGTTCCGAGGCGGGAATCGAACCCGCAGCCTCCTGCGTCGCAGGCGAATCTCCGCCCGCCGCGCCACAGAGGTCGTAAAGTAAAAAAATCATTACTTACATTTTTGCTGGTTGTCCATCCCTTTCCCTCCCCTTAAACCTGCTCCAGACTTGTCCCACGGGAACGCTGGCTGGTCTTTGCCATGGCATGATTTAGATTCTGGAAAATAAGTTTGTCTGGTAGCGTACCTATACCTACAGTACTGCAAATAGGTATTCTGTGTACATATCTCGTGATGATAGGCTTTGTTAGTACACGCGGCTCAATCGTTGGGCCAGCGTTTGGTTATACCGTTTACACAATGCCCCAACTCTTGGGCCAGAGGTCCTACCACAGGTTTGTAATTTGTTACACCTCGGAAAAACGAAAACCGAATTGCGAGTCGTAATGTCGTTTTAGTTTGGAGAAAACGAGGAGCGCCCCTAGCGGACCTGTTGAGAAACTCATTAAAACCATACATACTAACAAATATCGACTCGCAATTCGATAGTCGAGATATCGAATGCAAAACTTAGACATAAACCTGTGGTAGGCCCTCAGTAGGTACCTAATATACAGGCCGTCCCAAGTTTATGCGACATGAAGGGAAAGTACTTTAAATATCGTAGATAGGATGTTTAGCTGACAGGAGACTTTATTTTATTTTTTAAACTTAGTAATACTGCATTCAATGATTTTCTAGAAATTTCTTGCTTTGCCTGGGAATCGAACCGACTTAAATGTGGAAAAAACAGCCCGTATTTTTATGATGCCAATCGAAAGAATGGACAAAAATCATAATTCCACTTGAGTAACATAGTATCTTAAAACAAAGGAATAACCTAAAATTAATCATTTTAATTTTAATTTTTAATTCAAGTCGGTTTCATTCCCAGACGAAAAAGTAATTTTTAGAAAATCTTTGAATGCAGTATTACTATGTTTTAAAAATAATATAAAGTCTCCTTTCAGCAAAATATCCTATGTACAATATTTAAGGTACTTTCCCTTCATGTCGCGTAGTCTTGGGACGCCCTGTATAGCTATTATACCTGTTAGATAATATGTGTAATTAGATACATAGATAGATAAAGTCTTTATTTGCAACTTCAGACACACTCGTACAAATTACAACAAATAGTACAGTGCACAAGTAAAAATAAACAATAAAATACAGTATACTAATAAAACCAAACAATAATATATACAAAATCCAAGTAAAATGTCTGTGTGTGCTGCAGTACGTCAAAAAGGCCATGGCTCAGCGAGATATTTTGCTCAAGAAGCAAAAATACTGATTTTCAGCCATAACCCGTCGATAGCAAGCAGAACGAGTTTCAAAACAATGTGTAATGTGTACCTAGGCTACAAAATGTTCGCGCTTGTTCAGTAATAAAGGAGTCCTTATCATATTGGAGTTTGCTACCTCCTTAGTAGGTAATTACAATTAAACACAATTAATTAATTTTGTAAAAATTAAAAAAAAACCTCAACGCAATGAAATGGTTGAACTGATTTTGATCACACATAGCTAAGAACACCAACGAATAATTCACCTTTCAAACAAAAAAAATAAAAACGGTTCATCCGTTCGGGAGCTACGATACCACAGACAGACACACACACACACACACACGTCAAATTTATAACACAAAAAAATGGGGTTAAACTGTAGCAATTTAGCGCTGTACCGAGCCGCGCGCGAAATAGGTACCAAATTCACGCGAAGTCATGCTTAAAATTAAAAAACTGGTAAATCACTAAATGTTTAAGTACTATACAGGGTGTCCCATATTTAATGGATAATCCAGCAAGTGCATACAGGGGGGAGCAAAGCTACACAGAAAAAACATTTTTTTTTTATACAAATACTCCTATACATACGACACTTTGAAAAAAAAAATTGCTGCCTGCATACACATACACAGACACATGCCTCTTTCCCCGAAGGGGTTAGGCAGAGCCTCAATGGGTCTCTTTTCACAGTGGGTTGCACCATCGTGGGATATAGACGTGATGAGTGGTGAGCTCATCGCCGCCATTGCTTCCCACGACTGACTCACCTAACACTTTCTTCCAGTAATAACACATTATACAATAAGCCAGCAACCAGGACAAATCTTATAGGTACCAACGAATCTTACAAACAAGTCCGGGTAATCCCTTAGTCAGCTTTTACGAGATCCATGGGAGGAGACAGAGGGGTCTATTCTTAGGCCGCACACACATTATTGGACACTACAAGGTACAACTACTAAGTATATATATACTTACCTACTTGTTTATTTGAACCAAGGATTTGTGTTGATGAATAAATCGTTATAACAAAAACAACTCTACATAGCAACGAATCGTACTAAACTATGCGAGTACCTACCTATGTGACTGGAATGGAAGTCTCAACATGCTTATCTAAGATAATACCACGAAAATAGAAGTAAAACAATCGAAAATAACCCTTAAAGCTAGCGCGATACAGTTCAGTGCAAGTGTACCAGTGTGTTTGTTATAATCACTGTAAATATATCGATTTTGCATGTGTGTGTGATTGCGTTTCCATTATCACAAGGATATAATATTTTGACGGATGTAGATATTATCGGTAAGGTGTATGCTCTCGCTTGAAGCGCGAAATTCTTTTTTTTTTGTTGTTTTTTGCCCATTACAGCTCATTCATTCATTCATTAGATTTAATTTCATTTCTGTTTTCATTTCATTTCATCAACACTTCTTCAGATAGCGAAAGTTGATTTCGCGAGAACTAGGAGACTTAACACACATGTTTTAATTGATAATATCTCATAGTCTCCTAGTTCTCGCGAACTCAACTTTCGCTATCTGAAGAAGTGTTGATGAGCTGTTATGGTCAAAAAAACAAAAAAAAAACAAAAATCGCGCCTCGGTTCATCATCCCTTGTTACAATATCGTACCAACCATATTGACGTGCAACGTGCAATTAATATTATGAATGAATATCAATTATGACTATTATGTACAAAAACATCAAAAGTTATGAAATAAAAGTTTGAATATAAAATCGGAAGGACATGCTTTATTTATTTTTATTTTTATTTTGTTGCTTTATTTGACCAAGTGCTTTACTTTGTTTTTTTTTGTTATTCACACCTACTACTAACCATAACAGAATATCGTAATGTTGAATCCGATTTTTATCGTATGACAATGGAGCTGATACAACAGCTGGTAGATAAATACGTCATTGGCCGCGTGTGATGTAATTGAGAGGTAAGTACCTCATACTAATACTACTGCCAGGTATACTAATATACCTACTTCACCAGTATGCTACTAAGATCCGATGGGCACGTGGTTACACCAGATGACGTCATCACCATTGAGATCCGTCTCTGTGTTACCAGTAGAGTACTAACTAGGTACCCAACCCTCTTATATTACCTGTCCGAAATAGTAGATTATGCACTATGGCACGGGTTCTTAAACTTATTTTGTATACTGCCCACTTCGAGAATAAATTATTTTTTAGCGCGCCCATTTTTTCACCTACTTTTAAATCAAAATAACTTCAAATTAACTTAATTATTATGAGCTAATATTAGCGGAGACTAACATGCACAAATCGGGTTATTTAACAAAACTTGTTAAAATATGATTGCGCGCCGTCTATTATCTACGAAAATACTAGTAATAGTATTATTTTATCTGTGATGAAAATAACCTATCTAGGAATACTGATAACTATTAAAATGCGAAAGTGTGTCTGATATGACGCCCCCTGTGTTTTGGGTCTCTTACCGCGCCCCTTTAGGCCTGCAGCGCCCACAAGGGGGCGTTATCGCCCACAAGGGGGCGTTATCGCCCACTTCGGGAACCCTTGCACTATGGGAATAAAGCAGTGTCTTACGCCGCGGGCGGCATATTGAACCCTGAGCGTAACGAGGGAGTAGGGACTCTAGCGCGGGAGTTATATAGAATCCTAAGAGAAGCGAGGGGTTCAAGCTGCCCAAGACGAAGACAGGCTTTATTCCAGAGGAGCATACTCTACTTATATAGAGTCCTGAGTGAAGCGAGGGGTTCAAGCTGCCCAAGACGAAGACAGGCTTTATTCCAGAGGAGCATACTCTACTTATATAGAGTCCTGAGTGAAGCGAGGGGTTCAAGCTGCCCAAGACGAAGACAGGCTTTATTCCAGAGGAGCATACTCTACTTATATAGAGTCCTGAGTGAAGCGAGGGGTTCAAGCTGCCCAAGACGAAGACAGGCTTTATTCCAGAGGAGCATACTCTACTTTTAACATCCTCTGCGAGACAATAAAAATTCACTGAAAATCACAGCAAAAACACCGTCTTTTGTTTCATATTAAGTGTAGTACTCTTCATCTGTGTTCTTTGTAAACATACATTATTCCTTTTTCTTTGAGTCCTGTTTATGGTGGCCAGTTCGATTTTCGAACAAACCTCTTTAAAATGCCATGTGGGTATTTTCTTACCCGGAGTTTTCCACAAGTTTCCTCTTGAATTTGACGTTCCAAATTCAAATCACTTTATTCCCTAGGGAGTTTCAGACACCTTTATATCCCTAAAGACATAATGCTTTACTTTACATTGAGGTTGCATGATATGTAATTGGACATTGTCGAGCAGGTGATGTGAAATAATAAAAACACGTGGTTATTACAAAAAAATAGGTTCTATCACTAACTAGACCATTTCTAATCATTTGATTAGAAAAGTTTTTTTTTTTTCACACGACAATGTCAGTTATATAACAACAACATTGTCAATTATATACATTATCATACAATCTCAACGTAAAGTAAAGCTTTAGGTACCTCTTGAGGGAGGTAAACTTGTATGAAACTCCCAAGGGAGTAATGTGATTTGAATTTAGAACGTCAAATTCTTGTGGAAACTCATGGAAAACTCTAAGTAGTAAAATGCCCATGCTATTGTAAAAATTTGTAAAGAGGTTTGTTTAAAAATCTAACAGGCCACCATAAGCAGAAATCAAAAGAAAAAACAAAAGATGGTGTTTGGCCATGGCTTTTAGTTTGAATGTCTTGCAGAAGGTGTGAAAAGTAGAGTAACTATAGATAGATCGATAGATAAACACCTTATAGCTTACCACAAAAAAATAACACATTAAAAACAATCAAAAAAATAAGTATGGAAGTACAATGGGCGGTCTTATCGCTGAGAGCGATCGCTTCCAGACAACCTTGGGATGGACTGGAATGGAATTGACGATAAAAAAAGTGGGATAAAGCCTGTCTTCGTCTTGGGCAGCTTGAACCCCTCGTTTCACTCAGGACTCTACATAAAGTTACGCTCAGGGTTCAATTGCCGCCCGTGACGTAAGACACTGCTTTAACCCCTAGGTGCATAATCTACTTTATAAGAGTTATCACAGAATTTATTTCCGTAATTCAGCTAATTTATGTAACAAGTAATAAATTTTGTAAAAATTAAAAAAAACCCTCATCGCAATGAAATGGCTGAACCGATTTTGATCAAACATAGCTCACACTCCCGACAAATTCACCTTTCAAACAAAAAAAAACAAAATCGATTCATCCGTACCGTTCGGTATCTACAATGCCACAGACAGACACACACACACACACGCAGACACGTCAAACTTATAACACCCGTCGTTTTTGCGTCGGGGGTTAATAAAGTGGAAACTGGATAGTGACGTCAGCTGGTGTTTGTCACGTGCCGACCTTGCTAGGATCAAGCCTGACTGAGCTTGATGATTGACGACTGACGATGCCATATCAATATGAATCAATTGTCTGCATTAATTGACCTACTAACCTTTCCACTCAATTGATCTCAATCGATAAAATATTAATAACAGACATAAACGAACAAGTGCGAGTAAGACTCGCACCCTGGGGATCCCGTACTCTAGAGCGTAGGTGAACGTCAGAACTCTTCAAGTTTCAGCCCTGGACTTAGTTAGAAACCATTTTTTTTTTTATACATCTTTAGATGACGGAACAAGCAGATGGCCCACCTGATGTTAAGTGGTACCCTCTGCCTATGAACAGTGCATTACCTCATAGGTCACGTCCACCTAGGACGCATCCTATGTGGCATTGAACTGCGCCTGCCACCCTGAGACAAAGATGAAAAGTCTCATGTGCCTGTAATTTCACCGGCACCCATACCCTTCAAACTGGATCACAGCATGCGAACACTACTGCTTTGCGGCTGAAATAGGTATGGTGGTAGTACTTCCCCGGACGAACTCTTTCACAAAAAAACTCTACTACTATAAAACAAGTGACAAGGCAACGTGACAAGTGACAAGTGGCGAGCTCATCGCCGCCATTGCTTCCCACGACTGACTCGGCTAACGCTTTCTTCCAGCAATACGTTCTTTAAGTAGCTAGCAGCCAGAACAAATCTTATAGGTACCTACGAATCTTACTAACAAGTCCGGGTAATCCCTTGTACGACATCCACGGGAGGAGATGGAGGGGTCTATTCTTAGGACAGACACACCACGACAAAATTCACAAAGTCTGCTAAAAACATAACCCGCATTTTGTAGTTGGTTAAAAATAGAGTGTACGTACCTAAACTGAAAGAAAATGTCTTTCCAACCTTCGAATTGGACTGATGGACAGACAGAAAGACCTTTATACACATAAACACGCGTGTTTATGTATAACTGAACGAAAATAAACAATAGTTTCGTGGAAAAAGCAGGTGTAACTGAACTGGCTTCAATTTTCTGGCTCTATTGATGGGAAATGTCGATTAACCTATGTCGATGAAAATCCTCCTTACGACGTAAAAAAGGAGGACGAAAATGTAAAAAATAATTATAACCTACTTAAGTAGAAATCACAAGAAAATCTCCAGAGAAATTAGACATAAAAAAATATAAGGGTTCGAATCCCGCTGGAATTAAATTTTTGGGTTACATTTAAATTTAATGTTATCCATGAAGTGTGGTTTACACTTGAAAAATAATAAACTAGTTTTATATAATTAAGTATAGGCTTAAACTTAACCACATGTTTGTTTTGTAGTAGAATAAATTATAGTTACATAGACACACGCCTTTTTCCCCGAAAGGGTTGGCAGAGCCTCAAATGGGCCTCTTATCACTGTGGGTTGCACCATCGTGGGATATAGACGTGACAAGTGATGTGCTCATCGCCGCTATTGCTTCCCACGACTTAATCTGCTGACGCTTTCTTCCAGTAATAATACATTCCTTAAGTAACCTAGCAGCTAGGTCAAATCTTATACCATCGAATCTTACAACAAAGTCTGGGTTAAATTAATAATGAATTGACAACCACTGTGGCGCATGGCGTGGCGGGCGATGGGTCGCCTGCGACGCAGGATGTTCCGGGTTCGATTCCCGCCTCGGAACAAATATTTGTGCGATCTGCAGATATTTCAGGGTGTTCTGGATATTTTCTATGTATAATAAAAAACATCTATCTATGTAATGTATTGTATTAATTATATTAGTTATCTAGTACCCATAACACAAGCTCTGCTTAGCTTAGGGCTAGATAATGTTGTGTGAACTGTTCAGCATTTTGTTTTATTGAATTAAATTAAATGTAGAAGAATAAATTGTAGTTAACTAGTTTTGACGTGGATTCATCGATGTCGTCGCCATCCCAGCACTAGCACGCGTAATTTTATATTTCCCCAATCCAGATTTACTTCTCGGGATCATAAACGGGATTATATTCAGATTCGAGACGTTGGCTGAACGGAGCGCGCGTAGCGGCCTGGCCACGCGTTTTAAAAATAAACTGTATTTTTCATAATTTCCGAACCCGCGCGGTTATATAGTGCCAATTTTGATATTTTTGAGTTTCGCATGTTGTGTTTTGTGTTCTTGGACCATGATTTTATATGGGTAAGTGAGTATTTTTTGATTTTATTATTTTGGTGACGTGCGTAAAATATTTAGTTTAGGTTTGTTAAACGTTAGGTAGCATAGTTTATGGTAACTAAGAACTATTTTTATATTTTTTAATACGCAGTTTGGGTTTAAATTCAGCTTTTTTTTATATTTTTTATATCCTATTGATGCTCTGCCTACCCTATCGGGGAAAAAGGCGTATGTCTATGTATGTATGTTAGATTTATAGGTAATGTCAACAACCTAATTACCCAATCTTGGAAAATAGTCAAGAAATGACAGACATCGTTCTCACCTTCAATGAAACGTGCGGGCAAATTGGACATCTTTAAAAACTTAATTTGTCTCAGTAAATTAATTTAAATAAACATTACAACAATAAAGCTCTAAAAATACGAAGAATAAATACTACCAACATGTTTACAAAATATCACCATCTTTAATTTTGTCAAATACTGCTTACTCATCCTATCTTACACTTACCAAATTGTTTTAATATATCGCGGACAAACATTGTAAAAACGAAAGTCTAAAGTATATTATGTATTTATAATATTTATGAGTTGGTTTTGGCAAAAGGGCTCTGGGTTGCGTGAACCCACGATATAAATAGTTGATGTTGAAGTTTATTAGTATTACTGGATATAATCCCAGCAACAATGCTCTCAGCCTCTCACTATAAATAGCCAACAGAAACAACACGCACGCACTTACAAATTATACTGCACTGTAGAATGTACCTATGGTACCTGTGATGTGTATTAGTTTATTTTATATTTTAGGCATTAATTTAAGTACTTATTCATTATTATTATTATTATATTTTGTTAATTTTCTTAAACTTATCCAATATTTCCCTTCTTGTGCACTACCGATACATATTTTTTCCGCAATACACCAAGGTTATCTGGAAGAGAATGCTTTCTAGCATTAAGTTCCCCTTTGTACTTCTTTGTTTTATGTGCAATAAAGAATTGTCTATCTATCTATCTATCTACCGACCGTTACTGATAAACGCGGAATATCCTTGAAAATGTTACGTGTTTTATCACAATCAATCAAATTTGCCTCAAACTTCATTTCATTGCAAAATACATTGCTACTACCTAGTTAATTACAGGCTATATTTGTCTGAAAATACATGTGGCTAGATAGTACGAAAATTAGATTAGATACTGTACTGTACGTACCTACCTACTGACTGGTGGCAGTGCCTGAAATATTCCGTTTTTTTTTTTTTTTTTTTTATACTATTTGGATGACGGAACAAGCAAACGGCCCACCTGATGTTAAGCGGTAACCTCTGCCTATGAACAGTGCTTTACCTCATAGGTCACGTCCACCTAGGACGCACCCTATGTGGCATTGCACTGCGCCCGCCACCCTGAGACGTAAAGATGAAAAGTCTCATGTGCCTGTAATTTCACCGGCACCCTTACCCTTCAAACCGGAACACAGCAATGCGAACACTACTGCTTTGCGGCAGAAATAGGTATGGTGGTAGTACTTCCCCGGACGAACTCTTTCACAAAAAAACTCTACTACTACTATGCCATAATACTATGTATTTATGCCCCCATTGAACTAAATAAGTTTTTAATGAAAAATATATTTTTCAATACAAGATTTTATAAAATTAGTGATCGTAATGTGCTGATCAAAATGAGCCTAAACACGGCCAGTCTACTATTATCCATCGAGGAATTCCGTTGTCCACCTTCCGTGTCCATCATCAGATCAACACGCTGTCACCATCATATTGTATTGTCATCGGAACTTGACAGGTATGCCAAATTTCAGCTCAATCGGTTGAGGATAACTACTTGAAAATTCAGTTGCAAGATTCCACCCGGATTCCACCCAGACAAACATATACTTAATACATTGCAAGTTAAATAAAAGCTAGTAAAATCAGCAGGCCCTTAAAAAAACCAGTAAAAAAGCTGATTATAAAAAACTGGACATGGAGATTAGTAGGTAGATACGTCAAGGAAGAGTAGTTCCTGAGTGATCCCTTGGCTATATAAACCTGTAGGTGTAATACAACAAAACACGGCAAGCGTAAACAGTTCAGTAATCGACTCAAACAGGTAGATGTGCAGATAATTCCGGTTAAATTATCGAAACTAAACATTGATTTAACCTTAGTCTTTGAAACTTGGCGTCTGGCAGTCTGTTATTCATGTAGGTACCTACTTGAGGTTTCCACACTCTTTAATATTTTATTTAACCATTCTCAATGTACCTACACTTGAGGCATAAATTTGAGAATCATAATAGGATCGAGTTTGTAAAAAACGAACGCCCGATTGAGTTTTTTCCAGACAAAGTTCGACACCGGTGAATCCGATGAATTTCGGAAATTAATTTCTTAGAGAAGCCCTAGACTACAAACTCGAAAAGTACCTACTTACCCTCCAAATTTTAGGTCTCTAGGTACTTACTGTTCAAGCTGTGCTTTGATAGTCAGTCACTGACCCAGACAGTCAGTCACCCAACTATTTTATATTGATTGAAGACGGACTGAAAATAAATAAATAAATAAATAAATAAATAATACTGGACAGTTCACACAACATTATCTAGCCCCAAACTAAGCAGAGCTTGTGGTATGGGTACTAGATAACTGATATACTTAATGCAATATATTACATAGATAGATATTTTTTATTATACATAGAAAATACCCAGAACACCCAGAAATGGAGGAACTTTGCTGTGCCAAACTTATTAATAAAACGTACCATACCCTTTTTGACTAAGAGAATGACTTCGAATAGAATACAAAAATTAGGTTGGCTTTTTCCGCCATTTTTGAAAAGAGACTTCGTCTACTTTTGTCATATTTAATTTTCTAGTGTTTCTTTGAGTTATTTTGTGTTAGTTTTTTTTTTTTTGTTTTTTTTTGTTATTTTTGTTTTTTGTTATTTTGTTATTGGTGCCACTTTAACCAATGTAGCTCGTCATAGAGCACAAGTGTAGTGAAATGAAATAGAAATGAATTGCGTGGCTTTTTAATTTGGTGGAAATTGTCTAAGTTTTAGTAAAACGTTTACTGTGACTTTGACCACTTGGATGGAGTTACGTTGCAATTTATAATGAAAATACAATAAAACTATATTGAATACTAGATGACCCGCTTGCGACTTCGTTCGCGCGTATATAGTGAGAAAACTTCCCCGGCGTTCAGTCTGTCGTCTTTCTTTCGCATTTCCACCTTTTAAACGACATCACACTCAAGTTTTTCAAATTGGAAGTCCCATTTTAACCTTGAGGTCCTAAAATAATGTAATCTTAACAACTATACCGTGAAACTAACTTTTACAACGTTTTGATATTTATCTGGCTTTAACTTGAAGTATATTTTTTTTACAAAGAAAGGAAAAAAGTTAAGAAAAAAAAAAGTTAAAAAAGAAAGGAAGTTTTTTCTGGAAAATTTCAGGTAGGAAATTGAAACACCACTGAAACACGTGCCTGATAATTTTATTTGAGGAATCTTCATGTAAAAATATTAAGGTTCCACTACAATTAGTTTCCGAAATACACAGCATTTTTGTTTTACGTTAAACCCCATTTTGAACCCCTTAGTATGCGAATTAACAAAATTCCGTTGTTCGTACAACCCTACGCATCGATACATACACACCTTCCTAATTTCAAGTCTCTACGACCAGCGGCTTAGGCTATGCGATGTCACTCGGTCAGTCAGTCAGTCAGGACATTGCCTTTTATATATTGAAGATAAAAAAAAACTTAAAAATGGCAAATGTACAAGGCGTGCCAAAGGGAGCCAATTATAAAGAAAAAAAACTAGGTTTGTAGTGCAAAGAGACTTTTCATAGAAGAAATTCGTAATTAGGTATAGTAGGTACCTAACTACTACATCGCCAAAATACGATGTTATGGCATCGTATATAATGGCGATATTTTCACATCCTATCTATCCTATTTATCAGACAGCAAACTACGTCAATTGCATCAGAGCAAATCTCCTACACCTGTGCCTCAGTATATCGCGAAAAATGTTTGTTCTGATGCCAGAACCGTTTTACTACAGACAACGTAACTAAGCCGCCATCTTTGAGATAAAAACTTTTTCTTCTATTCTGTTCAGTGTTGTTTACGTTTCAAAAGTCATTTTAAAAGACTACAAAACGGCTTTTAAAATTGCATTTAATGTTTTGTCTACCTACGTTATTTCTGACAAACTACAGAAGTAAAGTTCCTCAAAAATAAGATACCTTATATGCTTGCTGCCTTGTCTCGAGCACCGCCGTAAGGTCGCCTGCCTTTCGATCTTCTATAGGTTACATTTCGGGGAATGCTCCCAGGAACTTCACGATCTGATCCCACCATCTCCTTTTCATCATAGGACGAGCAGGCGTACGGCTCAGTACCATCCTTACCTCATTAGTATACCTTCTATTCGTACTAAACGTTTCAGTACGAACTGCTAAGGAGTAGAATACACTACCGTCGTCTGTCTTTCCTGAAAACTATAATCTGTGTCTCTTCAAGGCTAGAGTGAATAGGTGCCTTCTGGACCTTTGTGCTCCATCTTCGGCCACATCGTCGCTTACCAACGGTTGAAATTGTGGTCAAACAAAGGTCTATCAAAGTTAAAAAAACAATGATCATATTCTAATTGAATAAATTGGTAAACAGTCTATAACTCAAAAACAAACGCGCCATACGTTTGTAATTGTAGCCAAGAAGTAAGGCGCCGTATACCTGGTGTCTAAAAACTAATTGGCAACATTAACGATTGTGATCCTACGTTCGTTCGTCATCTCATTCTGGCACTAGACGCCCCATATTTTGTTGTTCTGGATCCATTTTAAGTTGGTTGACACACTATCCTCTATGTCTATACAGTCTGACTGTGTCAGTGACTGAAGCAATATAGGTACAGCTCGTGCACCGTAAAGATGGCACCTGCCTTCGTTGCCTGCCAACCGAGACAGGTGCCATCTTACGGTGAACGTGCTGTAGACGCTACGCCACAGAATAAATTAGTAGTAGTAGAGCTTTTTTGTGAAAGAGTTCGTACGGGGACGTGCTACCACCATATCTATTTCTGCCGCAAAGCAGTAGTGCTCACATTGCTGTATTCCGGATTGAAGGGTGCCGGTGAAATTACAGGCACATGAGACTTTTCATCTTTATGTCTCAGGGTGGCGGGCGCAGTGCAATGCCACATAGGGCGCGTCCTAGGTGGACGCGACCTATGAGGTAATGCACTGTTCATAGGCAGAGGTTACCGCTTAACATCAGGTGAGCCATCTGCTTGTTCCGTCATTCAAGAAGTACCTATAATAAAAAAGGCTATGCCACAAAATAATAGTACAAGTAGCTATGCTAACGGAGTCGTCACTGCTCACTCTACCGGCAGAGACAGACCGTATGACGTATTGTAGCTAAATCCGCTCTGTAGTTTTGTTTGGAAGAAAAAACTTGTAACTGTGTGCGAAAATAATACAGACATGGGAAATAGTAAGGAATACATTTATCTTAGTTACGTCTTGACGTACAGTCCAAATGATTAGTGTTTTTTTTAAAGTGGGAAGAAATATTCTCTTGCCTACCTATTTACATACTTAAATAGACATACGTCTTTTTCCCCGAAAGGGTAGGCAGAGACTCAATGGGCCTCTTTTCACAGTGGGTTGCACCATCGTGGAATATAGACGTGACAAGTGGTGAGCTCATCGCCACCATTGCTTCCCACGACTGACTCGGCTAACGCTTTCTTCCAGTAATAACACATTCCATAATAAGCTAGCAGCCAGGACAAATCTTATACCAACGAATCTTATCAACAAGTCCGTGTAACGACTATCAACGACATCGGTCCTTAGTCGGCTATTACGACATCCGCGGGAGGAGACGGAGGGGTCTATTCCTAGGCCGGAAGCACCACAGCACATCTAGTAGTATTGCGTGATAAAAGTGAAAAATATTAGTTTAACAAATGAATATAGTAACATAGGTAACACTCAATAGTCACATCAAAAGTCTAATACCACAGTTGGATTTCCTGTGTCATGGGAACACGAGTACCATGGTTCGGTTCCCGCTGCGGGACCACAGAATAAATATTAGTACAAGGTTTAGTATTATCTGAAAATATTTGTTCCAGGTTTGGGTGTTATGGTACACCCAACCCGGAACAAATATTTGTCCCGCAGCGGGAATCGAACCCCTATATCTCGCATCTCAGCCAGCTATACGCTCTCCATCGCCCATTTTAATTTTAATTACTGCTTAGTTTGTTTGGTACTTACCTGACACTTAATTTATTGTAATAATTTCTTACTTAGTTAGTTGTTATTTTTATGGTTTACTTATTTTTTTTATACTACTTGGTATGGCGGATCAAGCAGATGTCCCATCTGATTTTAAGTGGTTACCTATCCTCTGCCTATGAACAGTGCATTATCTCATAGGTCACATTCACCTAGGACGCGCCCTATGTGGCATTGCATGCACCGCGCCCGCCACCCTGACATAAAGATGAAAAGTTATCAAATGTGATTTAGATTTAAAAAACATCCTTTTTATAATATTACTAGTGACTACTTAGTATAGTTATTACACAATATCAAAACCATCTGGAATAAATTATCTAAATGATAGTCTAAACCGCATCAAAATCCGTTATGTAGTAGGTATATAAGTACGAAGCGGACACACAGATAGACGCGGCTAGTGACTTTGTTTTATATACCTACCTTGTATTGTTGATTATTTTGATGACATCTGTGTAAGTACCAGATTTGTCCTGGCTGCAAGCTCATTATGGAATGTGTTATTACTGGAAGGTCAGTCGTGGAAAGCATTGGCGGCGATGAGCTCACCATTTATCACGTCTATTTCCCACGATTGAGCAACACACGTGAAAAGAGGCCCATTTGAGGCTCTGCCTACCCTTTCGGGGAAATAGGCGTGTGTCTATGTATGTATGTATGTGTATCTATGTATACTATGTCTATAGATGAATAAATGTGTAGATACGAAATTAGCAAATCATACTATTCAATCACCTTAAATTATCCTCATTTAAAACAACATCACAATCGGATGACACAACAAATTCTAAAGTAATATTATCTCAGATCAAAAACAAATGACACCGGTCTGACCTACAACAGTTTTAATAATAGCGCCATCTATTTTTAATCGGACGACGACCTTTTTACCTATCGATAGATTGATGAACATCACTAGTGCCAAACAAACCTATTACCTATCTGATAGATTAGTGCCAAAAATACCAAAGTATGTTATAATTAGTCGATTTCGTCCGTGTGTAGTTTTTCCCATACAAACTTTGCTTTACCACCCTAAGGAGTGAATTTTGGAAATTCCTTTCTTCGCGCGCCTCTAGACCACAGAAGGAATGTAGCTACCCTACAAACAGGCCTCTAGGACTTACGGTTTAGACACATACCACCATACCTATTTCTGCCGCAAAGCAGTAGTGCTCGCATTGCTGTGTTCCGGTTTGAAGGGTAAGGGTGCCGGTGAAATTATAGGCACATGAGACTTTTTATCTTTATGTCTCAGGGTGGCGGGCGCAGTGTAATGCCACATAGGGCGCGTCCTAGGTGGACGTGACCTGTGAGGTAATGCACTGTTCATAGGCAGAGGTTACCGCTTAACATCAGGTGGGCCATCTGCTTGTTCCGTCATTCAAGTGGTATAAAAAAAACATACACACAGACGCCTTTTTTTCCCCGAAAGTGTAGGCAGAGCCTCAAGGCCTCATTTCACCGTGGGCTGTACCATCGTGGAATATAGACGTGACAAGTGGTGAGCTCATCGCCACCATTGCTTCCCACGACTGACTCGGCTAACGCTTTCTTACAGTAAGCAGCCGGGACAAATGTTTTACTTATACGTTCTTACTAATAAGTCCGGGTAAAAGCGATTTCTCGGATTTTGCTGTAAGAGTCGGCATTTACGACATCCACAGGAGGAGACGGAGGGGTTTACATCGTGCCGGTATGTCCAAGAACCAACAATTCGAAGCGTAACATGTGTAAACTTTCACCACACTAGTTCTTTCACAAAGCGCAAGATCCCTTTCAGGGCCTTTTTAGTAGTAGTAGAGCTGTTTTTGTGAAAGAGTATATCCGAGGAAGTTCTACCTCCATACATAATGAGCTCCTCAGTCGAGCTGCCTTTAGATCGTTAGCATCGGTCTTCAGATAGGTAGCACAACTCTTTAATTTTTTTTATTGTACAATTATGTACCTTGTATTAGTTGTGTTATTATTTCTGTCAATAAATGTTTACCTTTGTATCTTAAAATACCGAATGGGCGGAGTCTAGCAAGAAAACAATTGCTGCAAGACAGTGACAGCGCTATTGCTCACTTGAACCCGCGAAGGGATAAGGTACCTATAGATTTCTGCCGCTCGGAAGTAACTGACGTAAACGACAAACTATAAAGGAGGTGGGCAACCGCTGACCCAGGTCACAGAATAAATAATAGTAATCAGGTCCAAAACACCAGGTCAGGTCCAGGTCAAAAATAAATGAACCAGGGCTTCAAGGAAGTAATTAGTACGGTTCGAAATGTTGTTTTTTGTAAAAAATTTCTAAAGAACTGATATATTATTAGAAGTTGGGAAACAAAAAAACAATTAGATAAATCAACTCATTGCGTTTGCGTGAAACAAAACGCAACAAGCTTCATTACTTTCCTACAACTCCTACGCAAGAAATTAAATTAGCTTTTTCATTATTTAACATACATATAATCAATAACCAGAGATATATCGTTGTCAATAACCAAAAGTATCCCAACTGTACGTTACGTTAGTCAAAAAAGTTGGGTCAAACAATGTATGGGGAGTTGCCCTTGTTCTTTCGTTTTGCTTCTAAAGTAGCAAATATACAAAATAAATTATCTACTAAATGTGATTACCTACTGATTACATTTAGGTGATCTAAAACGGGTTTTAGGAGGATCAATGTCAAAAAACAAAGCTGTTGAGAAAAGTTTCACGAATCGTTTTTCTAGTCTATGATTTATTTAGATTACATCCTCAGTAATTACTGTATTAACATCAAGTAACCTTTACTGTTACTGAGTGAGCGTGTAACGTAACTACGAATTTGAATTATCGTCTTAAGGTGAATGCTCACGTTTGCGGCGCGAGATTCAAATTTTTTGGTGTTTTTTGCCCATTACAGCTCATCAACACTTCTTCAGATAGCGAAAGTTGAGTTCGCGACACATAGGAGACTAAACACTCATGTTTTAATTGATGGTATCTCATAAATATCATCAGTTTAGCTACGATACCCCTAAACAAAAAAAAACACTGTAAAAATGTGTAAAAATAGGGGTATCATAGCTAAACTGATAATATTTATGAGATAATATCAATTAAATCATGTGTGTTAAGTTTCCTAGTTCTCACGAACTCAATTTTTGCTAACTGAAGAAGTGTTGCTGAGCTGTAATGGGCAAAAAACACCAAAAAAATTTAATTTCGCGCCTCAAGCGTGCGCGTCCACCTTAACATCCCATATTCTGTCATATAATTTCCGTGTTTCCTTATAGCCGGAAGTTCCGTTCTCAATCTTTCGAGGATAATGTAGAACATTGAATGAGTTCCAAGTTCCATTAGGAACGCTATTCCAAAATTCCTTTGTCTAGATTCCTTCACAGTGACTGTCCTTATTTACTACCTACGTACTATTATTTACTAGCAGTGCCCCGCGGTTTCACCCGCGTAAGTCTCGATCCCGTAGGAATATCGGGATAAATATGTACCTATGTGTTATTCCGGGAGTCCAGTTATCTTCATTCCAAATTTCATGCAAATCCGTCCAGCCGTTTTTGCGTGATGAAGTAACAAACACACACACAAACTTTCGCATTTATAATACTAGCAGCGCCCCGCGGTTTCACCCGCGTAAGTCTCGATCCCGTAGGAATATCGGGATAAATATGTACCTATGTGTTATTCCGGGAGTCCAGTTATCTTCATTCCAAATTTCATGCAAATCCGTCCAGCCGTTTTTGCGTGATGAAGTAACAAACACACACACAAACTTTCGCATTTATAATACTAGCAGCGCCCCGCGGTTTCACCCGCGTAAGTCTCGATCCCGTAGGAATATCGGGATAAATATGTACCTATGTGTTATTCCGGGAGTCCAGTTATCTTCATTCCAAATTTCATGCAAATCCGTCCAGCCGTTTTTGCGTGAAGAAGTAACAAACACACACACAAACTTTCGCATTTATAATATTAGCACAGATAAAATAATACTATACATATTAGTATAGGATAGGATTCTGTGCCTACTGGGAGATTACATTTAAGAATAGCTCAATAATATCTATAATAACAGAAATAGAAAATAAACCAAAAATAAATCGCCCAAAGGGCTATGGAGCGTGCCATGCTTGGAATATCATTACTGGATCGTGTCCGCAACACGGAAATACGAAGGAGGACAAAAGTGGCACATTTAGACCGTATTGCGAGACTAAAGTGGGGCTGGGCAGGACACTTGGCCAGATTTGGTGACGGCAGGTGGTGTAAAGGTGGCCGAGAGGGAGCACTAGAGGCCGTGGCAGACCATCAGCCAGGCGGGCGGATGATATAGAGGCCGTAGAAAGACCTGGATGCGAATCGCACAGAACCGTTTGGAGTCGCGTGGGGGGGAGGAGGCTTATACCCAGCAGTGGGCTATTATTTGAGCTGACAATGATGATAATGATGACAGAAATAATAATACAACTAATGCAAGTAGATAGGTATTGCCATTCAGCGTGGCAATGCAGCCAGCATCTTACCACACTCTTTCGTGTGGTAGTGGTTTTGACCAGTTGAGCTACCTTTAGATCGTTAGCAGCGGTCTTCAGGTAGCACAACTCTTTCATACGTATTTTTTAAAATTTTGTTCATATATATAGATAGATATATAGATTAACTCTTTATTGTACACAAATAACACACAGAAATACAAAACATAACTCATTAACAAAAAAATAACAGAAATGTACAATGGGCGGTCTTAACGCTTAAATCGATTTCTTCCAGACAACCTTAGGATGGACAGAACTAAGATAAGATAAGATAAGATAATTTATTTATTTGCCAGAACATTGTACAAAGTTCTTAAACTAGGTGCAGTCCACTTATGTTCTACCTTATTACTAGGCATGCAAATATATGGAAGAATGGGACAGTGGTGTTATCACCTTGACAAATACACATATCATTAAATATATACAAACCTACATTATAATAAATAAAAATAAATACATAATAATATAAACACAACATAAAGTCAGACATGAACAATGAAACTCAACAGGACAAAGAAGACGATTGGAGATAAAACAGTTTGACACGATCTTTAAAAGAATGCAAAGACGGAGCAAGCCGAATCGACAACGGTAATGGCCTATACGTACCTAATTACTTGTATTAGTGCATTAATTTACAGATATAATAATATAACTTGTATTATGTTGTAGTAGGTAGGTACTTTGATTGTATACGTAGGTACTATAATAAAACAGATAAAAAATACATACATAGACACACTCCTTTTTACTCGAAGGGGTAGGCAGAGCCTCAATGGGCCTCTTTTCACAGTGGGTTACACCATCGTGGAATATAGACGTGATAAGTGGTGAGCTCATCGCCGCCATTGCTTCCCACGACTGACTCTGCTAAGTGCTAACGCTTTCTTCCAGTAATAATTTTCCAGTAAGTACCTATTATGGAATGGAATTCCATAATAAGCTAGCAGCCAGGACAAATCTTATACCAACACGCTTCATTTATACAGGTTTTTTTGTTGGAATAGTACATTATTGTACTAGTGTGTAATGTTGGTGATTACCGTCCTCGGCTCTCTTAAGACCAAAGGCGCCTCAGCGGTAATCATCAATACACACGTGTATCATACGACGTTTTTAACACACTTGTGAAGAAAATAATAATAAAACTGAAATACACACTGTGTAAATGTTCTACTGTCTCTATAACTCACTAGTGAATAATAGCAATGAAAAAGTCACAGTTTGATTACAGTATCCGTAATGCGACTTTTTGCTACAAGTTTACGCGCTCTACCAAGACCGCGTTTTACGCGCAGTTTGTATGAACAAATGTACAGAGCCCCTAGCGGCGAGTTAATGAATCATTTTGTGTGAGTGTTTTGCGAGTGTAAGTGACATTTTTGGCCGTTCACGTCACGTATTGTTGTAAAGTATACTTGTTGTATACCATAACTTTGCCGTTTACTCAACTAACGCGGTGGTAGCGTAAACGCGTTTTAACTGTTATGCCCACACTAAGGCCTCCGGTGTCATTACGTGCCTATAATTGCGGTGAAATTAGAGCCCCTTTATGAGCAAGTATATTGAAAAATTTATTTTTCAACAAGCTTTTATAATACTAGTGATCGGAACGGTGTGCTGATCAAAATGAGCGTAAACACGGCCAGTCTACTATTATCCCTCGAGGAGTTCCGTTGTCCACCTTCCGTCTACTTCATCAGATCAGCTCGCTGTCACCATCATATTGTATTGTCATCGGAACCGGTTATCAGTTTTGCGAGCTATTAGGTCTATGCAGGCCTGCCCAGGGTAGGTACCTACTACCTTTAAGATCGTCACTTACCAACAGGTGTCAACTGAAGTGGTCAAACAAATAGTTCTGCGAATAGTAGACCGCGCGAGTCGCGAGCACAAATTTGTATAAAACTATGCATAATGTTGAGCCATAATTTGTATAAAACTATGCATAATGTTGATCCATAATTTGTATAAAACTATGCATAATGTTGATCCATAACTTGTATAAAACTATGCATAATGTTGATCCATAATTTGTATAAAACTATGCATAATGTTGATCCATAATTTGTATAAAACTATGCATAATGTTGATCCGTAATTTGTATAAAACTATGCATAATGTTGATCCATAATTTGTATAAAACTATGCATAATGTTGATCCATAATTTGTATAAAACTATGCATAATGTTGATCCATAATTTGTATAAAACTATGCATAATGTTGATCCATAATTTGTATAAAACTATGCATAATGTTGATCCATAATTTGTATAAAACTATGCATAATGTTGATCCATAATCTTTATTAGGCTCATGGAACTTCTTGTTTAGAATGTACGACCGAATGTTTCCGCTCAATAATATCAAAATCGGTAAATGGCACCGCAGCTAAATTCCCCCTTTTTTGGGGAACACCCGTCCAAACAAAAATCACAGACTACAAAGAATCTATGAATTTGTAGAATCTGTATGTCAAGTTTAGTCGAAAAATAAGACCTGTACGCGAGTACCAACATACATACATCCGGACAGATGAAAGCAAAGAACATGGGCAACTTCCCATACGTTCTTTGACCCAACTTTTTTGACTAACGTAACGTACAGTTGGGATTCTTTTGGTTATTGATAATATATGTTAAGATAATGAAAAAGCTAATTTAATTTCTTGCGCAGAAGTTGTGGGAAAGTAATGAAGCTTGTTGCGTTTTGTTTCACGCAAATGCAATGAGTTGATTTATCTAATTATTTAGAAATACAACTTTTGCTTCCCAACTTCTAAAAATATACAAAACCTTTAGAAAAATTGGACAAAAAACAACATTTAGAACCGTACTAATTACTTCCATGAAGGGGCCCTGGTTCATTTATTTTTGACCTGGGTCAGCGGTTGCCTACCTCCTTTTGCCAGTTGTTGCAAAACTCGCTTCGCTCGCTCAGTCAACAATATACCGAGTATGTCTCGGAGGTAGATTGATGACATTGTGGGGTCAACAACCTACCAGATTCTTGTTTTGCTGAAAATCTTTTTTAAATTGAACACGTTGAAGGAAATGTGACTTCGGAAATAACGCGTCAAGTAATCGGTACTTATTACAGCTCCCGGCTATTCCTATGGCACATCTTATACTTATTGAAATAGTAGGCGACAATTCAAAAAATCACACTAGGTATAATAAATAATAATAATAATAATAATAAATAATGCTGGACAGTTCACACAACATTATCTAGCCCCAAACTAAGCAGAGCTTGTGTTATATAGTGTATAACATACATACTTACATACATACATACATAGACACACGCCTTTTTCCCCGAAAGGGTAGGTAGGCAGAGCCTCATGGGCCTCTTTTCAAAGTGGGTTGCACCATCATCGTGGAGATCGTACAAATATTTGTCCCGAGGCGGGAATCAACCTCTTGCGTCGCAGGCGAACCTTCGCTCGCTGCGCCACAGAGGTTGTCCACCCATTGCCACTACACCTTGCTGATCCTGAGAGCTATGTCGGTGACGACTTCTGTGGCGCGGCGGGCGAAGCTTGGCCTGCGACGCAGGAGGTTGCGGGTTCGATTCCCGCCTCGGAACAAATATTTGTGCGATCGCAGATATTTGTTCAGGGTGTTCTGGGTATTTTCAATGTATAATAAAAAATATCTATCTATGTAATATATTGTATTAAGTATATCAGTTATCTGGTACCCATAATACAAGCTCTGCTTAGCTTGGGGCTAGATAATGTTGTGTGAACTGTCCTAAAAAAAAAAAAAAAAAACTTGGTTCTTAGTTCTTCTACGAACCGAAGACGTCTTCGTTCTTTTCTTCAGCTACTTATACCAATAGGTACATGTTGTATTTACGCCCCGTAGCTTAGTCCTATTCAAAGGTTCTTTCGATGATGTTCTAGGAAATTATCTCGAGGTGGACCCGTGAAAAAATCTCTTAGTTATTGTTTTGAGAAGTCTGTTAGAAAGATAAAGAGAGTAGGTAACCTACCTACATCGGTATTCGCAAGGTATCAGTTCGGAGCGAACACCAGTTAGTTTAGTTTTAGATTTACATGAAAGTCGAAGTCAAACAAAGCTCAAAGATGTTGGGAATCGTATAACGGAACTAAAATGGAGTTGGGCAGCACACCTGGCAAGACGAGGTGACGATAGGTGGAGTAAGGCGCTAACTGAATGGCGTCCAAGAACTGGGTACAGAAGTGTTGGTCGTCCAGCAGCTAGATGGGCAGACGATATCGCATGCGTCGCGGGCAAGCCTGGATGAGACTGGCATGGGACCGTGAGGAATGGCACAGGCAAAGAGAGGCCTATACTCAGCAGTGGGTGAAGTCAGGCTGTGGATGATGACCTAGTTTATGAAACTGTTACATAACAGATGCTATTAAAACATACTTATTAAGTGTGATTTAAAAAACCGAGCCTTGGCGAGGTTAATAAGGTTATTAATTACACACTAGTGTGAAATTGTATGTCACAACTGCTAGAGCAGTCATAAAGTGTTTTAAAATGGTCTAACTCGTTGAACTCTTAAATGTTTGCTCGTACGAGTACTATGTACCTACGTGATAATATTGTTTACAAGTCTTCTACCGGTGCCAAAAGATCAAGTTTTAAATTTTACAGACATTTTACTAATTCAAATTGTAAATGGAAATACTTAACTACCTAGGGGCTGGTTGCCAACGGTATATTAGGTATCGTATCCTACGGTGCTGTGGTGTGTCCGGCCTAAGAATAGACCCCGCCGTCTCCTCCCGTGGATGTCGTAAAAGCCGACTAAGGGATTACCCGGACTTGTTGATAAGATTCGTTGGTATAAGATTTGTCCTGGCTTATTATGGAATGGGTTTTTACTGGAAGAAAGCGTTAGCCGAGTCAGTCGTGGGCAGCAATGGCGGCGATGAGCTCACCACTTGTCACGTCTATATTCCACGATGGTGCAACCCACTGTGAAAAGAGGCCTATTGTGGCTCTGCCTACCCCTTCGGGGAAAAAGGTGTGTGTGAGTCTATGTATGTATGTATGTATCCTACGGTATACGGTATATAGTACTTCTTTACAATATTACTATATTAATAAATAAACCTAACTATTTTCATAGTTTCGTTCCAGCAAATAATCATTTACATTATGATACAAGTGTGCTAAGTTCATCGAATTCACGTAAAAAAGTAGAAGGGTGAAAGTAAAGGGAAGAAGCGCGATCGGATCGTGCCTCATTTTTTTAAAACTGAGGCACGATCCGATCGCGCTTCCGGCCGTTTTTTTTTTCATAAGTAGATAATACCTAGAAGTTCTTCTTTTAGTTATGGCCGTCAAACGAGGAAAGTCTTCTCAATTGAAAAAAATATATAGCAGTTCAGAAACTCGTTCAAAAACCAAATAAACAAAGATCGGGCCGAAGCCAAACCGTAACCGCAAAAAATTCCCGCGTATTTTCGGAAATAAGAAATGGCGGAACGCAAAATCACTCGACTTAAATTGAAGGTCAATGTCGGTTCACGAATAGATAGAGATTTATAATCGGTATAAGTAGGTACGTAGTCTCATTTATTCATTAAAATGTTTCAATAATATCAGCTGACAGATAGACTGAGTTTTTGCGAGCGTCCTAAGACAATTTTTAATCAAAATCTTGATCTCGTTTGGGGAGAGAGCATCGGAGGGGAGATGAAGGCATAAACAAATATTGAAGTGCTTCCGTGCAATTACGAAGTATATTTCGTAATCTTACAGAAACGTGAGCAGGATCACAGAATAAATAATAGTACCTGCAAGGAGGATTAGAATGGGGGCATAACAAAACTTTTTTAATTAGTAGGTAAGTACCTATTTGTATAAAAAAAGTAAGTTTCGAATATTTAAGTATTTTTTTATAAATTTGTAGGTGTTCTTTCTCGACAAAACCTGATCTAAAAATCTACTTAGGTATCAACTAGAGAAGGTATACTGCTAGCTAGAGCACTAGTGGTGTAGTGGCTAGCTTTCTTTTGAACTCAATTTCTTATCCCACACCTCGAAAAATGTAATATGTTCTTTACGATGCGTTGAATTACATCGTGAGGTATGGCACATTTTTTTACATGTGCAGCATTATTGATTCCTCTGAATCCTTTCACCACAGCGGCTTTATCACCATCGGTTAGAAGGGTCACCATACATCAAGCTAGTCACTGACCTACCTAACAAATATAATTGACCAAGAAAGTACCATACTCGACCTATTGTTTCGACACTATGTACTTGAGTACAAATAAAATGGAAGGTCATTCTTTTGTCAAACAGTCAAACAAAGTCAACAAACGTTATTTTGGTGAAATCAGTATCTGGTAGTGGCAACACTTGTTTTTTCATCTCTCTTTTTTGCATTGCCCAGAAAGAAAGAAGGTTCGAGCGTGCGCTAGGGATGGTAATCGATGTTGAATAATCGATTACTTCAGTTTTGCTAATATCAATTAATCGATTAGGTCATGTAAAATTAGCCAAGTACGAGTCTCGCGCACCAAAGCACAGAATAAATAATAGTACAAGTACGAAGGGTTAAATAAAAAGCACTATTTGTAGAACGCACAATTCAAGAACATCTCCCTTGTTTACTCTAAAGTTTCGACGCACGAATCGCGCTAAACCTTTGAGATAAATCATCGAAATGCTTAGTTCTCAGTTTTTTAAAGTTCTAAACGAAAAAATTATGGCTATCTATCATACGCTGAGCCCATTGCGACGCAAAAAGAGGTGTGTTATTAGTTTGACTATGTGTGTGTGTGTGTGTGTGCTTGTGTGTCTGTTTGTCTGTTTGTGGCACCGTAACCGATTTGATTGCGGTTTTAGTTTATTTGAAAGCAGCTTTACTAGTGATTGTTCTTAGACATGTTTTATAAAAATCGGTTCAGCCGTGTCGTATCACAGCGTTGGGAGTTTTTATTATATTTACAGGAAAATGTTTATTTTTATTTTTGTAAGATGTAGTGATAGCTTACAATAAAAGTTTAAAATACCCATGAAAAATCATATTGTTGACCTCTGTGGCGCGGCGGGAGAGTAGGCAGCTGAGATGCGAGAAGTTGCGGATTCGATTCCGGCTGCGAGTCAAATATTTGTATGATCTGCAAATATTCGTTCCGGTTCTATGTGTTGTGGCATGGTACTCGTAGTTCTATGTGTTGTGGCATGGTACTCGTAGTTCTATGTGTTGTGGCATGGTACTCGTAGTTCTATGTGTTGTGGCATGGTACTCGTAGTTCTAATGTGTTGTGGCATGGTACTCGTAGTTCTAATGTGTTGTGGCATGGTACTCGTAGTTCTATGTGTTGTGGCATGGTACTCGTAGTTCTATGTGTTGTGGCATGGTACTCGTAGTTCTATGTGTTGTGGCATGGTACTCGTAGTTTCTGATACACACGACACACGGAATCCTGTGTCGAGTTTATATGTAAGTATGTGACTGTTGGGAGTTATGTTAGGTACCTACTAGAGTCTGCGCAACGACTGAAGTCCGACGGCCTTTTGAGGAACTAACGGATAACAGAGGTAGATTTTCACTTTTGCACTTTTGCGCATAGAAACTAGCGCTCCAGTCACCGGACTTCAGTCGTGGCGCGGACTCTATAGTAGGTATATTTCGACTGGTAAACTCCGGAGATTATGTTTTACCAAACAAAAACAAGAAGAGCAGGGATTTGTGGCTGGTCAGAAATAGCGTGACCTTATTTACCTGAACAAAAGACGGAAAGACAAACAGACCTACTTTACATTTTCGGATTCATACCCGGAAAGATATTTCGATGACGAACACATGCATTTAGAACGAATAGGGATACATCCGTGGAAGAAATAAGATCACCGACATAGCTCTCAGAATTAGCAAATTGAAGTGACAATATTTGTGATTATTATTTATTATTGAGTATTTAACTTGCAATGTACCTATCCAGGTGGAATATTGCAACTGAATTTTAAAGCAGTTATCCTCAACCGTTTGAGATGATATTTTGCATACCTGTCAAGTTCCGATGACAATGCAACAGGTATTATGGTGAAAGCGAGCTGATCTGATGATGAAGACGAAAGATGGACAACGGAACTCCTCGAGGGATAATAGTAGACAGGACGTGCTTAGGCTCATTTTGATCAGCACACGGTTACTATCACTAATTTTATAAAAGCTTGTACTTTGTTTGACCACGACCTCACCTGTTGGTAAGTGACGATGTGGCCCACGATGATGCGATGGTGGTCTAGAAGGAAACTATTCACACTAGCTTTGAAGAGACCCAGATTATAGTTTTCAGGAAAGACACACGACGGTAGTGTATTCCACTTCTTAGCAGTTCGCATTATAAAGAACCGCTAGCTTATTACGTATCTTGCAATAGCAATGCGATAGCAAGAATTGCGCGATTATCGCATCCAAATTGCAAATTCGTATTACGTATCAGCGATACGCGGCCCGATTAGCTAGCCGAAACTATTAGTATGAATAGAGGGTAAAATACTAACGAGGTAGGTAAGGATGGTACCGAGCCGTGCTCCTGCGTCCTATGATGAAAAGGAGATGGTGGGATCAGATCGTGAAGTTCCTGGGAGCATTCCCCGAAATGTAACCTATAGAAGATCAACCTTACGTCGGTGCTCGAGACTCTGTATCTTATTCTTCGCCATAATATGTTGCTCACCTATAACCACAGAATATATACAGCTATAACCCTGAAAGTTCTGTGTTTGATCGAGTCGTATGTAATTTCACCGGCACCCATATCAAACCAGTACCATAAGTAATCTGTGCCGGAACGCAGCACGATTACTGCTTTGCGGTCCTGCTGTATGTTTGCAAGTTTGCGGTGATAAAAAACCTATGGCAGTAGTACTTCCCCGGACGAACTCTTTCACAAAAAAAGCTCTAATTACCTACTACCTACTAGGTATGAATGCATGAATACTATGAATAGAGACTCAACGAAGAGAACTTTCATGACATTGGTTTTTTCAGGGTCACCATACCTCAGCCTGGTCACTGTGACTAAGATATAACTTGTGTTACGACTAACAAATGAAGTATAACGGCAAAACTTATGATGAACGATTTCACATATAACCTACTTGTTTTCCAAGAGATTGCAGGTTCGATTTCCGCCTCGAAACAAATATTTGCACGATCTGCAGATATTTGTTCAGGGTGTTCTTTTTTTTCTTTTTTTTTTGACATTGATAGACCTCAGTTTGACCACAATCTCACCTGTTGGTAAGAGACGATGTGGCCGACGATCGAGCACAAAGGTCTAGAAGGCACCTATTCACTCTAGCCTTGAAGAGACCCAGATTATAGTTTTCAGGAAAGACAGACGACGGGTATTTTCTATGTATAATCAAAAATATCTATCTATGTAATGTGTTGTATTATGTATATGAGTTATCTAGTACCCTAACACTAGCTCTGCTTAGCTTGGGGCTAGATAATGTTGTGTGAACTGTCCAGCATTATTTATATACCATTTATTATTTATTTTCCCCAAGAAACAGGAACAACGATTTCACCTGGTTGGGGATACTCAGGTCATTGTACTGACGTATCGTCATCATCTACAGTTATTTCTGTCTGTTTGTCTGTCCAATCCAACAAGTAGCGATAACTCATAATAATTTATACGACATTTATTATTATGATAGATCTTGCGAAATATGACAAAAGATTTGGAATCCGGTCACTAACATTACTTGCTGGATGAGGAAAATTGAAAAATTAGGAGCGTGGTATTAATAAATAAATAATGCTGGACAGTTCACACAACATTATCTAGCCCCAAGCTAAGCAGAGCTTGGGTTATGGTTACTTAGATAACTGATATACTTAATTAATACAAAACATGAATACATTTATTTACAGAAAGAATAATACAAGTAACACAATTATTATTTATTCTGTGTACAAGGTATGTACAAAATACATTTGAAACAGTTGTGCTACCTGAAGACCGCTGCTAGCGATCTAAAGGTAGCTCAAATGATCCAAATCACTACCAGACGGATATACAATACATTACATAGTTATTTTACATAGAAAATACACCCTGAACATCTGCAGATCGTACAAATATTTGTCCCGAGGCGGGAATCAAACCAGCAATCTCTTGCGTCGCAGGCGAAGCCTCGCCCGCCGCCCGCCGCGCCACAGAGGTCGTCTATAATACATAACATAAATACACAAAATATACTAAATAAATATAATAAAACATCTGAACATATTACTAGAATTAACAGCTTTGCGAGGTGGATAAGAAGTGATAGATCAAATTCTTTTTAAAAGCTTTTATTTAACTTGCAATGTATGTCCGGGAGGAATCTTGCCACTGAATTTTAAAGCAGTTATCCTTAACCGTTTGAGATGATATTTTGCATACCTGTCAAGTTCCGATGACAATGCAATATGATGGTGACAGCGAGCTGATCTGATGATGGAGACTGAAGGTGGACAACGGAACTCCTCGATGGATAATAGTAGACTAGTCGAGTTTAGGCTCATTTGGATCAGCACACGGTTACGATCACTAATTTTATAAAAGCTTGTACTGAATTTTTTTTTTTTCTTATTTGTAAATACATTTTATACTTACTCAGTAATATAAAATACAAATTTTCCTTAACAAAAAACAATATTTGCTCAACAACAGTTCATATAATTAGCTGTAACTATAAAATTCGACTCGTGAAGCCGCGTGTCAGCTAATTGTAAACACTATCTATTTCTGGCTGAGAACGTACCTATGCAACCTCTGGGAGTAGCAATCGTTACTAATCAGGGCCTGGAGTAGAAAGAGCCGCGGTAGAGCTAGCAGGGGGCTACAGGGCTTGTCACACTGTACAATCTATACCTCTGGGAGTAGCAATCGTTACTAATCAGGGCCTGGGCTAGAAAGAGCCGCGGTAGAGCTAGCAGGGGCCGCAGGGCTTGCCACACTGTACAATCTATACCTCTGGGAGTAGCAATCGTTACTAATCAGGGCCTGGGCTAGAAAGAGCCCCGGTAGAGCTAGTAGGGGGTGCCAGGGCTTGTCACACTCTACAATCTATACCTCTGGGAGTAGCAATCGTTACTAATCAGGGCCTGGAGTAGAAAGAGCCGCGGTAGAGCTAGCAGGGGGCTTGTCACACTCTACAATCTATACCTCTGAGAGTAGCAATCGTTACTAATCAGGGCCTGTAGTAGAAAGAGCCGCGGTAGAGCTAGCAGGGGGCTTGTCACACTCTACAATCTATACCTCTGGGAGTAGCAATCGTTATTAATCAGGGCCTGGAGTAGAAAGAGTCGCGGTAGAGCTAGCAGGGGCCGCAGGGCTTGTCACACTGTACAATCTATACCTCTGGGAGTAGCAATCGTTACTAATCAGGGCCTGGGCTAGAAAGAGCCGCGGTAGAGCTAGCAGGGGGCTTGTCACACTCTACAATCTATACCTCTGGGAGTAGCAATCGTTATTAATCAGGGCCTGGAGTAGAAAGAGCCGCGGTAGAGCTAGCAGGGGGCTACAGGGCTTGTCACACTCTACATTCTATACCTCTGGGAGTAGCAATCGTTACTAATCAGGGCCTGGAGTAGAAAGAGCCGCGGTAGAGCTAGCAGGGGGCTACAGGGCTTGTCACACTGTACAATCTATACCTCTGGGAGTAGCAATCGCTACTAATCAGAGCCTGGAGTAGAAAGAGCCCCGGTAGAGCTAGCAGGGGGTGCCAGGGCTTGTCATATTCCACAATCTAGAGCAGCGGCTAGAAGTTATAAAGTGACGAAATTGCGCTCGCACAGCGAAAAATCAAATAATTGCTTATTACAAGAAAACTATAGGTACTTACATACAACTTATCAAGAAACAGCTTTTTTTTCTTTTTGTTTTGTACTATTTGAAATGACAGATCAAGCAGATGGCCCACCTGATGTTAAGCGGTACCCTCTGCCTATTGAAAACATTAACTCATAGGTCACATCCACCTAAAACGCGCCCTATGTGGCATTGCACTGCGCCTGCCACCCTGAGACATAAAGATGAAAAGTCTCATGTGCCTGAAATTTCACCGGCAGCCATACCCTTCAAACCAGAACACAGCAATGCGAGCACTACTGCTTTGCGGCATAAATATGTATGGTGGTAGTACTTCCCCGGACGAACTCTCTCACAAAAAACTCTACTACTACTACCTATAAAAAAGGTTTTCCGTTTCAGCTTTTTTTTTGTTTCGGGGTATCGTAGCTAAACTGATGTTATTAATGAGATACTATCAATTAAAACTCGTGTGTTAGAGTCCGCGCTACGAGTGGTAAGTCCGGTGACTGGAGCGCTAGTTTCTATGAAAGTCGGAGTGGCATTGAGGGTCATGAAGTTGGACTCTCGTCATAATGTGGGCTTTAGCTCATTTATGGTGAGGGTCCCTACGGAATATCTGAAGATCTACTTGAGCCCTGACTTCTGGCCGAAAGGGGTGAAGTTCCGGCGGTTCAAGGGACGCCTGTCACGTGATCCCTCGGGCCGCGATGCGTCGGCGATCACACAAGTGTGTTAGATTAAGTTATAAATATCTGTATATGTATGTTAGTTGTAAGGTATATATATTACTATGGGCCTTTTGTCTAGGTATAATGTACATTTTTCACTGTTGCTTGAAATAAATGAATTGAATTGAATCGAATTATGCGCAAAAGTGCAGAAGTGAAAATCTACCTCTGTTATCCGTTAGTTCCTCAAAAGGCCGTCGTACTTCAGTCGTGGCGCGGACTCTACGTCTCCTAGTTCTCGCGAAATCAACTGTCGCTATCTGAAGAAGTGTTGATGAGCTGTAATGGGCAACAAAACACCAAACAATTGAAATGTCGTGCTTCAAGCGAGAGCATCCACCTTATGATGTTGAGATGAAAAGCATTTGAATGCATCGCCACGTGAGCAGCTAATAGCCTACTCAGCTGCACGTCAACCTCTCATCACCGATGTATCTGGGACACATATTTAGGCCGATGCGTTGTTGTAAAATTAGGTATTTCAGTGAAGCCACCTGACGCCTACGCGTCTCAAATATAGATTCTCGACAACTGTAATGTTTTTAATACTCAAACAATGATATTTACTGGTAAAAAATTGTTTTGAAATTGGCCTATTAGTGTCAGACTCTCTTCAATCGTTATTGCATGTTTTTATGTCAATTTTTCAATTAAATTTTATACTATAATTTGTTCCATGACAAATTTATATTGTTTTATAATCTATGCTTTCCTGTAGTGAAGATTAAAATTTGCACTCATAAGAAACCTAAATGGATAACTAATGGTATTAAAGTTTGTTCAAGACGTAAACGTGAGTTATTATGGCAATATAGGAAAAATCGTAATGATAATACCAGATCTACTTTTAAATCTTACTCTAACCGCCTAAACCGCATAATAAAATTGACACAAAAATCCCAAAATGATTATTTTATTAAATCAGCGACTAATAAATCAAAGGCAACTTGGTCGGTGTTAAACAAAAACAAAAATAATATGCCCAAGCATGAAATAAATAAACTGATTATTGAAGGAAAAATTGTAGACAATCCCTCGGACATTGTTAAATTATTTAATGACTATTTTATTGACCAAATTGCACCGCAAACAAATCCTAAATATAATAATATGACATCTTATTTATCACCTTATTGATTTTAATCTTATTGATCACCTTATTGATATCATCTTATTGATTTTAATGGTTGGGTGGGGGTAAAGCGGGATGGATTTGATAGTGTACTAGGAATGTTTGGTGACGAAAGGGTAAATGAGAATGGTAAAAGTTTGCTTGAGTTATGTTTGGAATGGAACCTTTGTGTGACAAACACCATGTTTAACCACAAAAGGATCCATATGTATACGCGAGAGGCGAAGAATGTGAGAAAAAGTATGATTGATTTTGTTATAGTGGATGAAAGAATCAGAAAGAAAGTTTTAGACACTAGGGTGTACCGTGGGACCAGCATTCATACAGACCACTTCCTGGTAATGAGCCGAATAAGTGGTCTGTTTCAAGGATGGCGACATCGGGTGCGTGAGCCTACAAGTGTTTTAGAAAGAATAAAAGTAGAAAACTTGCAAGAGGAAGAAGTGATAGATGAGTATAAAAATAAGTTGATTGAAAGGTTTGATAGGTTCGATGACATTTCTGAGATTGAAGAATTGTGGAAGTCATTTAAAGAAGAAGTAGTGAGTGTTGCTATTGAAGTATGTGGGGTGATTAAGAGGAGGAAAGGAAAAAAGGTGAAAAATGTGTGGTGGGATAAAGATGTACAGAAGGTAGTAAGTGAGAAGAAGAAAGCGTGGATGGATTGGCTAGCTGTCAGAGCTAACGAAAGAATGCAGAAGGCAACGAATGCGGATGTAGATGAAGCTAAGAAAGAGTTTAAGAGACTGAAAGGCAGAGTGAAAGAATTGGTTAAAAGAAAGAAGAATGCGCAGGAAGATGAGTTTGATAAAAGGTTATCTGAAGATTTTCGGACGAACATAAAGTTTTTCTGGAAATCTGTTCGTTCAGTTAGAGGTAAAACTCAAGGCTCTGAGCTGAACTCAATCAGAGATCAGAATGGAAGTATAGTGAAAGGAGAAGAATGCGTATTAAGTAGATGGAAAGAGTATTTTGAAAGTTTGTTTGAAAGAGAGGATCGACAGGCACTTACCTCAGTTATGAATGTAAGCGATAACCATAATGAAAGTAGTATAAGCATGGATGAAATCGTGAAAGCATTGCGAAGTATGAAATCAGGGAAGTCTGCAGGGTATGACAGGATAACAGTTGAGATGCTGAAGGCTGGACATGGTATCGTAGCGAGTCAGCTGTACCGCCTTTTCAATTTGTGCTGGAACACCGGTCAAGTACCAAGGGATTGGAGCAAAGCTGTCATCGTACCTCTTTACAAGGGAAAAGGTTCACAGCAAGACTGTAAGAACTACAGAGGTATTAGCCTACTCAGCATCGTCGGCAAACTGTATGCAAAGGTGTTGATTGAAAGAGTTGTGAAAGAAACCGATGAGAAAATATGGGACGTACAAGCGGGATTTCGAAAGGGTATGGGATGTACGGATCAGGTCTTTTCCTTGCGATGCATAACCGAAAAATTTTTGGCTATGGGTCAAAAAGTCTATTGCGCTTTCGTGGATTTGGAAAAGGCCTACGATAAAGTGATGAGGAATGAACTATGGTCGGTACTGTCGATGTATGGGGTAGACAGGAACCTCATTCGAGCTCTGAAATCTCTCTACGAGGATTCCAGTGCTTGCGTAAGAATACACGGGTCATACACTGAATGGTTTAACATCGAAAAGGGTGTTAGACAGGGATGTGTAGCGTCACCGTGGCTGTTTAACCTATTCATGGACAGTTGTTTGCGAGATTTGAAAGATAGTGAATGTGGGTTAAGAATGAATGAGTTACTCGTCAAATGTCTTCTCTACGCCGACGACCAAGTAATACTTGCGCCGTCCGCGGATGAGTTACAAGAGATGGTAACAATTGCGCATAAATGTTTTGAGAGGAAAGGAATGAAAGTAAACGTAAGTAAGACGAAAATAATGGTTTTTGAAAGAGATGAACTAATGACGAAATGTGATGTTTTGATTGGTGGAGAAAGAGTGGAACAAGTAAAAAAGTTTGTATATTTGGGAACTTTGTTCACAAGAGACGGCAAGCATGAAGATGATATTGAAAGGAGAGTAAATGCTGGAAACCAAGTGAATGGGGCACTTCACGCCTTTATGAGCAGTCGGAATGTGTCCAAGAAGGCACGACTGGCCGTGCATAGAGGGGTGTTAGTACCGACACTAATGTATGGAAGCGAAAGTTGGGTATGGCAGAAGAAACATGAAAGTAGAATAAATGCAGTGGAGATGAGAGCTTTGAGAAGTATGTGTGGTGTGACTTTGAGAGATAGAATAAGGAATAGTGTGATAAGAGAGCGTTGTGAAATTAAAGAAGACGTAGTGACTAGGATTAAGAAAGGTATGCTTAGATGGTTTGGGCATTTAGAAAGGATGGACGACAGTAGATTGACGAAACGGGTACACAAGACGAGCGTGAATGGGACAGTGGGAAGGGGAAGACCTCGGCGAACGTATTCAGACCAGATCGGACACGTTCTGGAAAAAGGCCAGGTCAAGAGTACCCTTAACCGACGAGCATGTATGAAGAATGTGATGAGAGTGAATGAAGCAAAAGAGGTGTGTCAGGATCGTAGCAAGTGGAAATCCGTGGTCTCTGCCTACCCCTCCGGGAAACAGGCGTGAGTTTATGTATGTATGTATGTATGTATTTATCACATTCTTTGTTTATGGCTCCAATAACACCAGTTGACATTAATCGAATTATTAATTCATTAAGAAATTGTAGTAGTACTGGTTATGATGAAATAAGTACGAAAATTTTAAAAGAAACATCTGAATTAATTTCACCAGTTTTAAGTCATATTATCAATAGTTCAATAGTTTCTGGAATATTTCCAGATAAATTAAAAATTACTATCGTTAAGCCTTTATTTAAAAGAACAGACAGGGATAATATAAATTGTTATAGACCTATTGCCTTAATACCAGTGTTTTCAAAGATATTCGAAAAGGTCATAAATAATAGTTTATATAATTTTTTTGAAACCTATAACTTATTTGCTGAAGAACAGATAGGGTTTCGTAGGCATAAATCTATTAATTTAGCAATTTTTAGGTTTCTTCAAACTGTGTTAAGTAACCTGGATAGCAAGAGAATGGTATGTGCTCTCTATATGGACCTAACTAAGGCGTTCGACTATGTCGATCATAATATTCTATTATCCAAGCTTGAAGCCTATGGTGTAAGAGGCAACATTTTAAGCCTTGTAAACTCCTACTTGAGTAATAGAAAACAGGCAACTGAAATATCACGTATTTGTCCGAAGTTGAAAAAAGAGATTCTGTATAGGTCTAAATATCGTAAAACTAAGTATGGAGTACCACAGGGAAGTGTTTTAGGGCCACTTCTCTTTATTATCTACATTAATGATCTTCCAAAGGCAATTTCTAACCAGATGGTGCTATTTGCAGATGATAGCACGGTGATGTTTTCGGATACTTGTAGATCTCAATTAGAGTCCACAGTCAATTCCACCTTAGAAATAATAATTAACTGGTTAAAACAAAATAATTTAAATATCAATCTTGATAAGACTCATATTATGAAATTTTCAAATAATTATAATAACATTAATAAACCAGACATTGATGTAAATTATTTAGGAAATCATATTAAACACGTTGACATTACCAAATTTTTAGGATTAAATTTAGACAGTAACTTAAACTGGAAAGCTCACGTTGACACTATATGTAAGAAACTTAATCAATTTTCATATGCAATGTACATGCTCCGTAAAATTGTTAATGAGTCTGCTGTGACGACTGCTTATCACGGATATGTCGAGACTGTTTTGAGATATGGGGTAATATTCTGGGGTAATTCTACACTGAAAGAGCGAATATTTATAAGTCAGAAGAAATGTATCAGAGCCATAAGTAAACTTCATAAAACTGATAGCTGTAAGCAATACTTCACTGAACTGAGAATTCTAACATTACCTTGTTTGTATATTTATGAAACAGCTACTTTTGTAAAAACTAATATGGACCTCTTTGTAAACCGGAAGAGCAAACGGCACATCAACAAAATCTGTTTTCCTCATAATAAAACTGCCTTACACAACAAGAGTGTAATGTGTATGGCTGTACGTATATATAATCACCTTCCTAAATCTATATTGGATGCCCCTAGCTTGAATGTGTTTAAAGGGAAATTGAAAAAACTGCTTATAGAAAAGGCATATTATAACTCAAAAGAGTATTTAGATGATAAGAACTTGGACTAATGTAATTTTCTAATGTAATGTACTTTGTATAATATTAATGTAAATCTGATATATGAAATTAATTATAATGTCACCTGTATAGGTTTCTACTAAATTGCATGCGTGAAACGCTGATTATGGCAGGACTTAAACAGTTGCAATTAACATTCTGTAACAAACCCATATTACGCAATAAATTATTTTGATTTGATTTGATTTGATTTTACTTATGTTATGTCTGTGGGACATATTGTGTATGGCCCCCTTTCATTTGATTTGGTTTTTATTGTTTGTTATTATGGTGACAATAGTATACACATTTTTGTGAATATTTCAAATATCTACCTATTATTTACAGTTCATGAGATACAGCCTGCTGACTGACAGACGGACGGACAGCGGAGGCTTCATGAGATACAGCCCGCTGACTGACAGACGGACGGACAGCGGAGGCTTCATGAGATACAGCCCGCTGACTGACAGACGGACGGACAGCGGAGGCTTCATGAGATACAGCCCGCTGACTGACAGACGGACGGACAGCGGAGGCTTCATGAGATACAGCCCGCTAACTGACAGACGGACGGACAGCGGAGGCTTCATGAGATACAGCCCGCTGACTGACAGACGGACGGACAGCGGAGGCTTCATGAGATACAGCCCGCTGACTGACAGACGGACGGACAGCGGAGGCTTCATGAGATACAGCCCGCTGACTGACAGACGGACGGACAGCGGATGCTTCATAGGGTCCCTTTGGATACAGAACCCTAAAGAGCAGTGTGTCAGCTCCGACGCGCGACTGGAGATTACTCCAGTCCAGTTCAGAAAACATAACGTGTTCACTTTGTTAACGCGGGAAACAACGGGCTTTAAATGCGATTCTTATACTGAGTAAACTCCAAAAATAGTTTTTTTGTAGTATCTCTTTTTTTTATTTTGGAAAGCAATAGGTTTGACCTTCGACCAAAGTAAAATAAATGGACTGGCCTTATCCATACAAAACGTCCGTGAAAAATAAGACAATTCGGATTTAGGGTACGGTCAACAAATAAACTATCTATCTATCTATCTATCTATCCAGCCACTGCTGAGTAAAGGCCTCTTCTCTATAGCGCCACTCCTGGCGGTCTTGTAAATAAACTAGGTGAAATTAAATTATTGAAATTCTTAAAAACTGTATTTTTTTAATACTTAATACTTTAACAGATGCAATGTGTTTACTAAAGTTATTTCAGTAGGTTTATAGTACAAAAAATCGCCAAAAAAAATGCAATTATTGAATGAAACTTTTACAAAAATACATGGTTCCCTTCTGTTTTATGTAGTTACGTATCTATTTTTCAGCTCTCAAACATACACAATATAAATCAATAGAAAAGCAAGTCCACCTAAGGTCTTCAGCTCAATCAATTTGTGAAAAATATATTTTTCATCACTCAATAAACTAAGAAAATATCATAAAAATCGTACGGAAACATAAATGTATAAAAATTCCAGTATTTAAGAAACTGCAGAGTGCAGTTTTAAGAATTTTGCACAATGAGTTTTTTTATACTACTTGGAATGACAGATCAAGAAGATGGCCCACCTGATGTTAAGTGGTACCCTCTGCCTATGAACAGTGCATTACCTCAGGTCACGTCCACCTAGGACGCGCCCTATGTGACATTCCACTGCGCCCGCCACCCTGAAACATAAAGATGAAAAGTCCCATGTGGCCATAATTTCATCGGCACCCTTACCCTTCAAACCGGAACACAGCAATGCGAGCACTACTGCTTTGCGGCAGAAACAGGTATGGTGGTAGTACTTCCGCGGACGAACTCTTTTACAAAAAAGCTCTACTACTACTAACCGTTTTTTGGCGTATAGAATTCATTGTGTAGAAAATGATCAGAGCAAATACGGGAAAATGTATTCCACTTCCAAAAGTCGTCTGTTCTTGCTCGTCTTATGACTTCTATCCATTTTTGTTTACCTTAGATTTTTTTTGGAAATCTATAAGGTTAATTAACATGCCATTACATATTATATGCAATTACCTAAAGCGACGTGCTTAGCAATGTTTTGACGTAAATAATGCAAATTACAATTCTAAATCAATTCGATACCCCTTAGGCATCAGATTTTTTTGCAGTCTGTACCGGACCATCCGTCATGCGTGAAGTCTTGTCAAATATTTCGTCGCTGTAGTTGGAAAACTAAATAAGTAATAACAACAACAAAACCAACATCGCGAGAAAAACGCGATTTACTGTTTTATTGCGTCAAAAATGGCAATAGCTTTTTTATCGTAACTAATTTTTCAGTCCGTGTTTTGATATGTTATAGATTGGTACTGTATCTATTTTCGAATTTAATGATAATACATTTTAGTTCTTTTGATTAAGAGAAAAAAATAAAAAAACGACTATGTATTTTTCCCTCGCCAAAGTTTTGAATAATTGAAATGATCTATTATTTACTTATTTGAATATGACAATCCTATCCATGGGTATAGATTTATATAATATTAAAATACATTTTAAAATAAAACCAACTTATAATCATTTCTTTTTATCAAGACTGAATATTAGAAAACTACTGAAACACCTACATTATTTTAGCAGACTTATAAATTCAAAGTAAGTGACATAACAAACTTATCATACGACTAATGCTTATAAAATCAACAAAATGAAAAAAAATTGTGGAACACAATAATTCTAAGTATCAAAAAGAAAAAGGTATGTCGACTAAAATTAAAACTATCTACGAGTATAAACTTGTGTCTGTTAACTTTCATTCAGAGTGGGGAACATTGAGATAATGTCCTGGGGCGTAGTCCTCCTTGTCGCTCGTCCTCTAGTGCAAGACGTGTCCATCGACATGTATGGGCCATCATAACCATGCAATAAAGTCGATTTCGCAAAATGTGTTACTTATGTAGTTTTCCTACCACACGACGATTTATAAGTTTTTTATCAATTGATGAAAATTATATTACAAAACCTTTACTTACGAATGAAATGCGATGCCTGAAGCTTTATTTGTATTTCTTGTGTTGTTTGCACTTGCAGAAAAGCACAGGAAGGCATTGTATTACCAAGGTATCCAATTTTGGTATTTTTCAGCATAGCTGTCACTCGTTGCCGTGACAAAGACTGACTGAAGCGAAGTATACTAGCTAGGTCTGTTTAGAAGCTTCAAAACTATCGTTCCCTAAGGCCCGTCCATTCATTTTATTTACGTCGATGGGTTTGACACATATCCCACTTCCTACTAACATTATAAATGCGAATGTTTGTGAGTGTGTGTGTTTGTTACTTCTTCACGCTGAAACGGCTCGATGGATTTGGATGAAATTTGTAATGGAGAATAATAGGCAAATTTTTATTCCGATATTCCCACGGGTTCGAGACCTATGCGAGTAACACCGCGGGGCGCTGCTGGTAAGGCTATAATCTTGATTCGTACCGTCAACGAATCAAGATTTATTATAGCCTTTGAACTTTGTTGTTGAACTGAATTAGAGTCATGGATATGCCACTGGGCGTATACCATTCATGTCAAGCACGAAAGAAGCACAAAACTCTCGCTCAATGCCCGGAAAGGCAGATAACAAAAAAATTAAGGAGACTTAAAAAAATGCCTTAGGCGTGTTACCTATATTCTGTGGTGTTACCAAATAAGGCATTGCGATACTACAAACAAAAACATGATCTATTCCATACACTGTCTATATTTCACTCATCATAGCCATCAAAACATGTTACCTGAAGCCGTTATTGGCACACCTGAATGTATCGGCAATGTATCGGAGCAAGGTCGCTCGTTTCAGTTAACTATCTGAAAATAAACTGAACACCCGCCTTTATTGTGTTCCGATTCCGACCGAGAGGTCTTAGGTACTAGTAAGTCTATTGGGAATATACTTTTCACTAGAAACGGGATATTTACCCGTGATCAGGGCGCATGCAACTGTGCCGAAATACCGGGAACAAATAAAACTCAAGAATCATGGTAAATATCCCGTTTCTAGTGAAAAGTATGTACAATGGTAGTTTCAAAACTTATATTGGGAGTATTTGGGAAGGAAACACCCAGTAGTGCAACTGTCTTTTTTTTTTAATACTACATAGATTGACGGAACAAGCAGATTACCCACCTGATGATAAGCGGTACCCTCTGCCTATAAACAGTGCATTATCACATAGGTCACGTCTACATAGGACGCGCTCTATGTGGCACTGCACTGCGCCCGCCACCCTGAGACATAAAGATGAAAAGTCTCATGTAAGTACCTGTAATTTCACCGGCAACCATAACCTTCAAACCGCAACCCAGCAATGCGAGCGCATCCTCAAGTAATTACTGTATTAACATCAAGTTTGTAACCTTAACTGTTACTGAGTGAGCGTGTAACGCAACCACTTCATAATTTTACATATTGTCCTAACACAGTGTTTTTTGTTTCAGGTAAAATTCAACTGAAGATAGCAAAAGTATTACTAAGCTACAATATAAATGGGAACTGTGAGCTGAGTGGAGCATTAGTAACTGAGCGTGGCGGAACTAGACAAACTGAACATGTCACTGCTCGCACCTCGGCGAGTGCAGTTAGACTGGGCTCCCACCATACCATGGTAAGATCTTTAGTAGTAGTAGAACTGTGAGCTGAGTGCAGCATTAGTAACTGAGCGTGGCGGAACTAGACAAACTGAACATGTCACTGCTCGCACCTCGGCGAGTGCAGTTAGACTGGGCTCCCACCATACCATGGTAAGATCTTTAGTAGTAGTAGAACTGTGAGCTGAGTGCAGCATTAGTAACTGAGCGTGGCGGAACTAGACAAACTGAACATGTCACTGCTCGCACCTCGGCGAGTGCAGTTAGACTGGGCTCCCACCATACCATGGTAAGATCTTTAGTAGTAGTAGAACTGTGAGCTGAGTGCAGCATTAGTAACTGAGCGTGGCGGAACTAGACAAACTGAACATGTCACTGCTCGCACCTCGGCGAGTGCAGTTAGACTGGGCTCCCACCATACCATGGTAAGATCTTTAGTAGTAGTAGAACTGTGAGCTGAGTGCAGCATTAGTAACTGAGCGTGGCGGAACTAGACAAACTGAACATGTCACTGCTCGCACCTCGGCGAGTGCAGTTAGACTGGGCTCCCACCATACCATGGTAAGATCTTTAGTAGTAGTAGAACTGTGAGCTGAGTGCAGCATTAGTAACTGAGCGTGGCGGAACTAGACAAACTGAACATGTCACTGCTCGCACCTCGGAGGGTGCAGTTAGACTGGGCTCCCACCATACCATGGTAAGATCTTTAGTAGTAGTAGAACTGTGAGCTGAGTGCAGCATTAGTAACTGAGCGTGGCGGAACTAGACAAACTGAACATGTCACTGCTCGCACCTCGGAGGGTGCAGTTAGACTGGGCTCCCACCATACCATGGTAAGATCTTTAGTAGTAGTAGAACTGTGAGCTGAGTGGAGCATTAGTAACTGAGCTTGGCGGAACTAGACAAACTGAACATGTCACTGCTCGCACCTCGGAGGGTGCAGTTAGACTGGGCTCCCACCATACCATGGTAAGATCTTTAGTAGTAGTAGAACTGTGAGCTGAGTGGAGCATTAGTAACTGAGCGTGGCGGAACTAGACAAACTGAACATGTCACTGCTCGCACCTCGGCGAGTGCAGTTAGACTGGGCTCCCACCATACCATGGTAAGATCTTTAGTAGTAGTAGAACTGTGAGCTGAGTGCAGCATTAGTAACTGAGCGTGGCGGAACTAGACAAACTGAACATGTCACTGCTCGCACCTCGGAGGGTGCAGTTAGACTGGGCTCCCACCATACCATGGTAAGATCTTTAGTAGTAGTAGAACTGTGAGCTGAGTGCAGCATTAGTAACTGAGCGTGGCGGAACTAGACAAACTGAACATTACACTGCTCGCACCTCGGAGGGTGCAGTTAGACTGGGCTCCCACCCTACCATGGTAAGATCTTTAGTAGTAGTAGAACTGTGAGCTGACTACAGCATTAGGAACTGAGCGTGGCGGAACTAGACAAACTGAACATGTCACTGCTCGCACCTCAGAGGGTGCAGTTAGACTGGGCTCCCACCATACCATGGTAAGATCTTTAGTAGTAGTAGAACTGTGAGCTGACTACAGCATTAGCAACTGAGCGTGGCGGAACTAGACAAACTGAACATGTTACTGCTCGCACCTCGGAGGGTGCAGTTAGACTGGGCTCCCACCATACCATGGTAAGATCTTTAGTAGTAGTAGAACTGTGAGCTGACTGCAGCATTAGGAACTGAGCGTGGCGGACTAGACAAACTGAACATGTCACTGCTCGCACCTCGGAGGGTGCAGTTAGACTGGGCTCCCACCATACCATGGTAAGATCTTTAGTAGTAGTAGAACTGTGAGCTGAGTGCAGCATTATTAACTGAGCGTGGCGGAACTAGACAAACTGAACATGTCACTGCTCGCACCTCGGAGGGTGCAGTTAGACTGGGCTCCCACCATACCATGGTAAGATCTTTAGTAGTAGTAGAACTGTGAGCTGAGTGCAGCATTAGTAACTGAGCGTGGCGGAACTAGACAAACTGAACATGTCACTGCTCGCACCTCGGAGGGTGCAGTTAGACTGGGCTCCCACCATACCATGGTAAGATCTTTAGTAGTAGTAGAACTGTGAGCTGACTACAGCATTAGCAACTGAGCGTGGCGGAACTAGACAAACTGAACATGTTACTGCTCGCACCTCGGAGGGTGCAGTTAGACTGGGCTCCCACCATACCATGGTAAGATCTTTAGTAGTAGTAGAACTGTGAGCTGACTGCAGCATTAGGAACTGAGCGTGGCGGACTAGACAAACTGAACATGTCACTGCTCGCACCTCGGAGGGTGCAGTTAGACTGGGCTCCCACCATACCATGGTAAGATCTTTAGTAGTAGTAGAACTGTGAGCTGAGTGCAGCATTATTAACTGAGCGTGGCGGAACTAGACAAACTGAACATGTCACTGCTCGCACCTCGGAGGGTGCAGTTAGACTGGGCTCCCACCATACCATGGTAAGATCTTTAGTAGTAGTAGAACTGTGAGCTGAGTGCAGCATTAGGAACTGAGCGTGGCGGAACTAGTCAAACTGAACATGTCACTGCTCGCACCTCGGAGGGTGCAGTTAGACTGGGTTCCCACCATACCATAGTAAGATCTTGCCCCACTCCATGGATCGATGGCAGTCGGTGGATGCAGGCGGCTTAGAAGATTACCCCGCTCCATATATTTAGTCCTCATTCAACCAAGTAAAGCGAGGCTGGGATAAATAACTAAATAAATAATGCTAAACAGTTCACACAACATTATCTAGCCCCAAGCTAAGCAGAGCTTGTGTTATGGGTACTAGATAGCTGATATAGATATTTTTTATTATTCATAGAAATTACCCAGAACACCCTGAACAAATATCTGCAGACCGCACAAATATTTGTTCCGAGGCGGGAATCGAACCCGCAACCACCTGCGTCGCAGGCGAACCTTTGCCCACACAGAGGTCGTAAAATTCTTAAAATTCACACGGAAAACGGAAGAAAATGCGTAGGTAGGTACCAATCAAATGTATGATTAATAAGTTAAATTGGTCTTGCTAGTTGTTAGTATGGCAGCGTACTACGAAACTCTCTCCACTCGAGTCCGACTAGCACTTGACCGTTTTTTTTATTTTTTATAGTATGGCGATTTTATTCATATTAGTGTAGATAGAGCAAACTAAAATTAACCTACTCTTGAAAAAGGTCACTGACCTGGACCTCCTCACTTGTGCTAACTTCAGCGTGGTGTCCAGAAAACTTGTCGTCTGTCAGCCGAGCCCCCACCGAGCTGTCAGTCAGCTGAGCGGCTAACTTCAGTCAGTGAAAAATGTTTCTGTCATGGCTACGCGATCGATGTTACTCCTCCGCTTAAATCTAGAGAAAACATTAAAAATATGTCGCGACATGCGATGAAAGACGTCGCCCGTGCTTCTACTAACGTGTAGCAATTATATTCGACATAAAACTACATCCGTAAAGTGTTTATTCAGTGAGTTCTGAGCCAATCTAATTTTGTTCCTTGTCAATCCGGACGACTCAAATTTTCGGTGAGTATTTGTGTATTTATCGCTTGTCTAAAGACGTAGCCGGCTTTACAGAGCGAAGGCAATGTATTTTATTTGTTATTTGTATAGGTTTTGAGTGACAAAATCGGTCAGGTTTAGAGAAAATCGATTATTAATGGGTGGGTAAACCCGTCTAAAGTTGTCCCGTTTTTGTATAACCCGACCGATTAGTGAGAGTGACGTAAGATTGCGGGACCGCATCGCGGTGATGATTCTTGAATTCCGCCGCATAACTGTTCGTCTCCCGTTCTATCGTAATGCCTGGTAATTTTAGTCCAGACTTTCGTTAATTTTTCATTTTTATATGTAAAACCGCATAGAGTAATCATGCGGCATCCCCTTTATTTGAATTTAGAATCTATTCCCGGTTGTATAGATGATAAATTCGAGAAAAAGATTGATTCCAATCGATATTTTCTACCGTACAGTTTGCCGCACCTACGTAGCTCATAATGTCGAATGTGCACGCTATTTTAGTCGCTATCAGCAGGCAGTAAATACTGTAATCGTATGAAAGGTTTTGACACTTCACCGCAGATAATCACTGCCCACTATTCTTCCCGAAATTGCGAAAATGGTTTCTTGTATGGAAATTAAAAGGTCATAGACTGACAGAATCCCTGCTATTCCTATAGTGATTATATTAGTCTTCTATTTATTTTATTGTCTGTTAAATTACACTAAAATAAAATAATAATTACCTACCTACTAAGAAATATATCATATTCATCCAATCTTAGCACTCTAAGATTTATAAACGACGTAGGTTTGACGACCTGTGTGGCGTGGCAGGCGAATAGCCGGCTTAGATACGAGAGGTTGCAGGTTGGAGTCCCTTTGCGGGACAAATGTTTGTGATATGAAAATATTTGTTCCATGTCTGTGTGTTGTGGTAGCATGGTACTCGTAGTTCCACAAATGGTACACAAAACACAGGGAATCCTAGTGTGGGAGCACCACTATGTATAAACTGTTGGGTGTTATGTCTTTCTTATTATGTTGTATACCTACATCGCATTATCCACTCATCATCATCATCAGCCTGTATCAGTCCACTGCTGGACATAGGCCTCTCCTAATGCTCGCCGTTAAGACCGATGTCCAGCTCTTCCCATCCACTGAAGTAGTAGATGTCCATGTGATCATGATGTATGTAGTCTTCCATCTCTGTAGTAGTAGAGCTTTTTTGTGGAAGAGTTCGTCGATGTTCGTTCGTTGGTTTGAAGGGTAAGGGTGCCGGTGAAATTACAGGCACATGAGACTTTTCATCCTTATGTCTCAGGGTGGCGGGCGCAGTGCAATGCCACATAGGGTGCGTCCTAGGTGGACGTGACCTATGAGGTAATGCACTGTCTATAGGCAGAGGTTACCGCTTAACATCAGGTGGGCCATCTGCTTGTTCCGTCATTCAAGTAGTATAAAAAAAAAAAAAAAAAAAAAAATATGCCCAGCCCATTGCCATTTCAGCTTGCTAATGCTCTGACATCCACTCAATGCACAAATATTATATAAATAAATGGCTGAATAAATGGCTTTATTACTATTATTATTATTTATTTGTAAGTAAGCAGTGGAGTTTTTCTTATTCCAACCGAAGGCTGTGCACACTCTCTCATTTTACACAGTGCCTCTCTTTCTAACATTGCATTGGACGAACCAACAAGATTTTAGCCAAACCGGGAAGGGCCCTCTTAAAGGCCTTCTAAATTCAAGGTTGATTAAATCTTGACTTTCAAAGCTTTTAAGTTATCTGTGGAATCTTTGATTGTATCGAATGTGTAATTAGGCTTACAAATAAAATGTTTTCCCTCTACCAAATCATTTAGGAGTTTTAAACATCCAGCATTTAGAAGCATTCTTGTAAATAGTCAGCGTGATTGCGCAGTGGGCTATGGAGAGAGCCATGCTCGGAGTTTCTCTGTTAAATGAATGAAATCAATATTTATAAAATCGTTGCGTGACTGACTGACTGACTGACTGACTGACTGACTGACTGACTGACTGACTGACTGACTGACTGACTGACTGACTGACTGACTGACTGACTGACTGACTGACTGACTGACTGACTGACTGACTGACTGACTGACTGACTGACTGACTGACTGACTGACTGACTGACTGACTGACTGACTGACTGACTGACTGACTGACTGACTGACTGACTGACTGACTGACTGACTGACTGACTGACTGACTGACTGACTGACTGACTATCAACGCACAGCCTAAACCATTAGTCCTAGTGACATGACATTTGGAGGGTACGTTCCTTTAGTGGTCTAGGGGTGCACTAAGAAAGGAATTCCAGAAACTCAACCCCTAAGGGGGTGCAGCGGGGTGTTTAAGTTTGCATGGAAAAGTACACACGGACGAAGTCGTTTTTTTTTTTTTTTTTTAATACTAGTTTCAAATGACGGAACAAGCAGATTGCTCACCTGATTTTAAGCGGTAACCTCTGCCTATGAACAGTGCATTCTCACATAGGTCAAGTCCACCTAGGATGCACCCTATGTGGCATTACACTGCGCCCGCCACCCTGAGACATAAGATGTAAAGTCTCATGCGCCTGGAATTTCACCGGCACCCATACCCTTCAAACCGGAACACAGCAATGCAATGCAAGCACTACTGCTTTGCGGCAGAAATAGACATGGTGGTAGTACTTCCCCGGACGAACTCTTTCACAAAAAAGCTCTACTACTACTAACTAGTACTCATAGTCATAACACTAGTACTAACTAGTACTCATAGTCATAACACTAGTACTATTATACAAGCAATATTTGTTTTGAGATCTCAAAAACGGCTTAACAATTTCTATGAAACAAGGTCGGCAACTCCTGACCCAGGTCAAAAATAAATGAACCAGGTCTCCGACGTGGAAGTAATTAGTGTGGTTCTAAACGTGTTTTTTTTTTTAAAATTTCTAAAGAACTTTTATATATTTAGAAGTTGGGAAGTAAAAGTTGTGTTTCTAAATAATTAGATAAATCAACTCATTGGATTTGCTTGAAACAAAACGCAACAAGCTTCATTACGAATTTTCGTTTCATTTCAGGATCAGAGATAAATAAATAAATAAATAATGCTGGACAGTTCACACAACATTATATAGCCCCAAGCCAAGCAGAGCTTGTGTTATAGGTACTAGATAACTGATATACTTAATACAATACATTAAATAGATAGATATTTTTTATTATACAAAGAAAATACCCAGAACACCCTGAACAAATATCTGTGATCGCACAAATATTTGTTCGGAGGCGGGAATCGAACCCGCAACCTCCTGCGTCGCTGGCCAACCTTCGCCCGCCGCGCCACAGAGGTCTTCCCAGATACTGTTGTACCATGAAGGTAACCTAAATGTAAATTACCTAGTCAATAATGATACAAGTAATTAATTTTGTAAAAATAAAAAAAACCCTCAACGTAATGTAACGGCTGAACCGATTTTGATCAAACATAGCTAAGATCACTCCCGACTAATTCACCATTCAAAAAAAAAACAATAGGTTCATCCGTTCGGGAGCTACGACGCCACAGACAGACACACACACAGACACGTCAAACTTATAACACCCCGTCGTTTTTGCGTCGGGGTTAAAAACGTTGGGTCAAACAATGTATCCAATTGCCAAATGTTCTTTGCTATATATTGGGGTTTTTGGGGTCGAAAAATCAATCTAGCTAGGTCTCATCTCTGGTAAAACGCCATTTTAAGTGGGCTATAGTATTTGTACTATTATTTATTCTGTGGCTATAGAGAGCGGAGTTTACCAAATCAATAAAATACTGGCAATATTTGTTTTGAGATCTCGAAAACGGCACTAACGATTTCTATGAGTTTACCAATTTTCTACTCGCATGTGTGTAAATGTATGTGCTCTGAAACGGTGTCGGAAAACATCGTTTAGAAACCGACATGTCCTAGACCCTAGAACCAAACATTAGAAGACATGTGATAATTATGTACATGAAAGCCTCTGGGAAGCGCCACACTGGTTCTTTCACCACTAGGTCCATTCCTGAGCCATGCAAGCTGGGCTCTGACCGAACGTAGGGTGACCATGAAGGAACCGGTGACACGTAGTAACTACCCAACCTATTCTCTGGTAAAGGCATATAAATAGCTAATAACCAGATAGAAGTGATATTTACGTGCGTGTCGTCCGCCGGGATAAATACCTACCCCTCCTCCCCACCTATGGCCCTCGCTCCCCCGGAGCGACCAACAGTGTTATCGTCCGTCATATTGTCGTATCTTCTCACAATCATTCCCCCCCACCCTCTTCGTGTTGGGAATGGTGGGTTATTTTAAATTGGAGGTTAGACGGGAGGCAATGCTGTTTTTATAAATAGATAGGTATTTAAGGTATTAAGAGGTATGTTGTACAATCCGCGAGTGCTGATGTGTGTGGGTCTGTATGTACCGAATAACTACATGAGCGCTCGGCCGCACCGACGTAGGCTCCTTTCAGTGCCTACTGCTAGAACTAATCTCCTCGGACATGCACCATTCACAAAGGCTCTTCGGATAGTCAACGAATTATGTAAGGAGGACGATGTTGATTTATTTACTATTTAATTGTCGAAATTCACAATAGAAACTGTAAAATTTCTTAGCAAGTAGCTAAGTAGCAGTAGTGTATTTGCTTAGTACCTATCTTTAAGTTTTGTTTTTCTTAGTCTTCTTCTTATCTTAGGTAATGGCTTCTGTGCGTTATTTGCAATAATTTAGCCAATTTTAAGTGAAATAATAATATATTTTTATAGTCAAGTCGTCAAAAGTCTCCGTCAAGTCATAACCCAGTTTAAATAGTGACAAAAAAACTGAGTTTTAACGGGGAAAAATCCACCATTTTCAAAAGACACGCAATACACTTAATTTTCACTACATCACACACACACACACATACATGTGCCATTTATCCAAGTTACACCGGTTAAAATGGCACTAAAATTGCACGAAATAACTCGAAAAAACACATCAAAATGTAATAAATTAAAAATTACGCCGTTTCTTTCAAAAATGGCAGATTCAAACACCCTTTTTCTTTGTCGATTTAGCGTGAGCGCCAGTGTCATTTCTATAGTGTTTATGTATTCTATGGTAAAGGGTAGATAAAAGCTGCCATGCGCTCATGCGTTCAATGGTTTATTAAGGTCGTTTTGCAAAGGTTAGACGGAAACCTGAACTAGGTACCTATGGGTAGTAACTGGGTATGTAGGTACTGCGCGCACTTTTAAGTCCCGCATCTTATAGTTAGTTCCAAATCACAGACTAATAATTATACTAGATAACGAAGGTGAAATTAAAACAAGTAAATTAATTTTGTAAAAATTAAAAAACCCTCAACGCAAAGAAACGGCTGAACCGATTTTGATCAAACATAGCTAAAACACTCCCGACTAAATCACCTTTCAAACAAAAAAAAACAACTAAATCGTTTCATCCGTTCGGGAGCTACGATGCCACAGACAGACACACACACAGACACGCCAAACTTATAACACCCCGTCTTTTTTGCGTCGGGGGTTAAAAATGAAATGAATGAAAAACATTTATTTGGCACGCAAATACAAAAAACAAACAGAATACAAGGAATACAGTAGAACAAAAGCAGAAAAATAAATAAAAAATAACAACAATAACATAAAAACTGATACAAAAACATAATTAAGACACTTAGGTTATAAATAAAATAAATACAAAAAAATTCAAAAAAAAAACAACAATGTTTACTAAAAGAAAAAAAAAGTCCCGCGCATCCATTCTGTCCGAAAAAAATTAACAAAGAAAAAAAAGTGCACCCACTTTGCGTGACACTTTGTCTGTCCGCTTAACATCAGGTGGGCCATCTGCTAGTTCCGTCATTCAAGAAGAATAAAAAAATAAAAAAAAAACCTATTAGCGAACTTCAAATCAGTTCGCTCTCATCCGATGAATTGCGCCATAGTACATACATACATAGACACACGCCTTTTTCCCCGAAAGGGTAGGCAGAGTCTCAATGGGCACAATGGGTTGCACCATCGTGGAATATAGACGTGACTAGTGGTGAGCTCATCGCCGCCATTGCTTCCCACGACTGACTCTGCTAACGCTTTCTTCCAGTAATAACACATTCTATAATAAGCCAGGACAAATCTTATACCGACGAATCTTATCAACAAGTCCACCCTAGTCCACTGCTGGACATAGGCCTCTCCCAAGACGCGCCACTGAGCCCGGTGTTCGGCTCTTCTCATCCACTGTCTGCCGCTTCCTCTCGTAGGTCATCGCTCCACCTAGCCAGAGGGCGCCCCACGCTACGTTTGCCAAACGTAACGTTACGTTTTTTTTTTAAATTCTACTTGAATGACGGATCAAGCAGATGGCCCACCTGATGTTAAGCGGTAACCTCTGCCTATGAACAGTGCATTACCTCATAGGTCACGTCCACCTAGGACGCGTTCTATGTGGCATTGCACTGCGCCCGCCACCCTGAGACATAAAGATGAAAAGTCTCATGTGCCTATAATTTCACCGGCACCCTTACCCTTCAAACCGGAACATAGCAATGCGAGCACTACTGCTTTGCGGCAGAAATAGGTATAGTGGTAGTACTTCCCCGGACGAACTCTTTCACAATAAAGCTCTACTACTACTAAACGATTACGTTTGTCCGGGTAATGTTACTGATAAATCGATTTACAACATCCCCTAGTAACAATCTTACTGATAATAATGCTTGGCAACTAAGGGCTCTTACTCCCCTAACTAATAAAATTACCAACCAACCTACATTGATATCGAGTAGATAATTATCAAGCTAAGGCCAAACCAACGCGTTTGAGTTCACTGGGATCCCCTGTGGGATCGGGTTAGGGGCCTCACTGATCGCGTTCAGCCCGCGTCCTCAGTGGCGTGCACGGCGGCGATCAATGGTAAGCCAAGCCACCGTCCAAGCCACCGCGGACGCGGGCTGAACGCGTTGGTTTGGCCTTAGCTTTACTGCTATACAACTAGAATGCGTGCACACGACTTATCCATAAAAGGGCATCGAAAGGGTAGATTTTGTTGATAAATCTTTTTAACCTCATTATAGTTCAGGTAAAATAAATAAATAAATAATGCTGGACAGTTCACACAACATTATCTAGCCCCATGCTAAGCTGAGCTTGTGTTATGGGTACTAGATAACTGATATACTTAATACTATATACATTCTGAACAAATATCTGTAGACCGTATAAATACTTGTTCCGTGGCGGGAATCGAACCAGCAACCTCCTGCGTTGCAGGCGAAACATCGCCCGCAGCACCATTTTTTTTTTAACATTGATAATATATAGCTTTGTTTGACCACGATCTCACCTGTTGGTAAGTGACGATGTGGCCGAAGATGGAGCACAAAGGTCTAGAAGGCACCTATTCACTCTAGCCTTGAAGAGACCCAGATTATAGTTTTCAGGAAAGACAGACGATGGTAGTGTATTCCACTCCTTAGCAGTTCTCATTATAAAGGTAGAACTGAAACGTGTAGTACGAATAGAGGGTATACTAATGAGGTAAGGGTGGTACCGAGCTGTGCGTCTGCTCGTCCTATGATGAAAAGGAGATGGTGTGATCAGATCGCGAAGTTCCTGGGAGCATTCCCCGAAATGTAACCTATAGAAGATCGAAAGGCAAGCGACCTTACGGCGGTGCTCGAGACTCTGGATCTTAGTCTCCGCCATATGTTGCTCACCTATAAGCCTGAAAGCTCTGCGGCAGCAAGCTGGTGTTTTTCCGAGCCATCCCAAAGACTGGCGACGGTAGTTTGTTCGCAAATGATGTTGTTTTGGTGATAAGTCTAAACTTTAAATACATTCTCGCTTGTTATCTACAATGAACTAATTCTGTCGCATTAGTAATGAATATCGCCCAGTCTTGGATCCCAGCGCGGTCGGAGTGATAGATAATGTACGTAAATTATGTTTATTGTATTAATATTGATGCTGCATCAGAATAATTAATTATCTTCTATGCAATTATGTTGCAGAGTGGCATTTGACCGGGGCCCAATTCCACTAAACCAATTTTAATTAAAATTGTTAATGGATTGTCTCATACTTGTCACTTTTGACACTTATAGTATTCTACTAACTCAATCATGGAGGTATAATAGTAATGGAGTGAGTGCTAAAAATAGCATAGAGTGTTCCTTCTTACTCCTATCCTAGAAGATAGCTTGCTATCCTATGTTAGAGAGAAACAAATATATTGTCACACGACAGTCGTCTTTCCGTTCTGTACACTGAATTTTGGTATCATGCATATACATCTCCCTAGATTGTTACCATGAATGTACTAGTAATTTGACATTTGGCCTGGTACGACTTACACAAATAAGAACAGATAGATTTATGCTTGTCTCATTCCAACACATGAATACATTCATATAAAAGAATGAGACTGGTATAATCGATACCGTTTCGTTTTTAGCCTTAGTTCCATGCTTTAGTTCATCTTCCTAGAACTCAATGGTAATTCAATTGCATTATAATTGTGACCATTTAGAAACAATCGTAAAATCTTTCTTCGTAAAATCATAAATTTAGCAGATTACAATTTTTAATGACAATTGTAATTGCATAGTTATATAATGGTTTTTTTTTTGTTTAAAAAATAGTAGAATTGGGCTCCTGGGTTGATGTAGAGGGGGTAGATATTGAGTACATTCTAGAGTCATAGTCAGTCATATAGTCATATCAGTTATTCCAACCATAAGAACACTGGGAGCACTTGGTTTTGTTTAGGTACATACATTTAAGTTAAGCGGACCGCACATAGGCATATATAAAGTATAAAATAGGAGAGAGGACTGGGAGTATAAATTAAAATACAAGTAAATAATTTTAAAAAACCCCAACGCAATGAAACTGGTGAACCGATTTTGATCAAACATAGCTAAGAACACTCCCGACAAATTCATCTTTCAAACAAAACAAAAATCGAAATAGGTTCATCCGTTCGGGAGCTACGATGCCACAGACAGACACAGACACGTCAAACTTATAACACCCTGTCGTTTTTGCGTCGGGGGCTAAAAATAATGCTGGACAGTCCACACAACATTATCTAGCCCCAAGCTAAGCAGAGCTTGTGTTATGGGTACTAGATAACTGATATACCTAATACAATACATTACATAGATAGATATTTTTTATTATACATAGAAAATACCCAGAACACCCTGAACAATTACAAATCGTACAAATATTTGTACCGAGGCGGGAATCGAACCCTCAACCTCTTGCATCGCAGGAGGAGGCAGGAATCGAACCCGCAACCTCCTGCGTCGCTGGCGAACCTTCGCCCGCAACGCCAAAGAGGTCGTCAAGTATCTTTATCTTGGCCAAATATTATCCCTCCAGCGGGCGAGACATGTCAAAGAGGTTGCGTGATTTAAGGATGATTCACGCTACACCGTGTCGCGACCGGTCCGGGCCTCGGCCGGGACACGTCCACTGTGCGCCGGCCGGGCCAGTCATTCATGTTACACCGGGCTGTTAGGCACGACTATATCCGTGTTATGTGGTTTTTGTCAGCTAGTGACTTGGGCCGGACCGTGCTGGGGCCGGGAAACAACACCCACCGACATTTCAACGCCGTGCCCCGGCTGAGTCCCGGCGGCGCACGGCCGGGGCACGGTCAGGTATGAATCACTTCATACAAAAAGTATACTATAATGCTTGACCGTGCCCCGCACGGCCGGCCCGGCCCGGTCGCGACACGGTGTAGCGTGAATCATCCTTAATCGACGCCTCCAGGGGTTGTGATAAAGAAGTTACACGCAAATAGGTCGAGCTAGCCTGACGTGGAATGATGCCTTTGAAAGACTTTAATGGTTGTTTAATTGTTTGTTGCAGGGAGCACGATCCAGCTTGCGAACGGGAAGAGTCTTCATTCAAGAAGCGAGCTCCCCACCAGTCGAATAGATCAGGTAACAAGAGAATACTATATATAGGAATTGAAGGCGCATGAGACCAACTAATTTTTATTTGTCTTATCCAATCTTATGCTGAGAACAAACTATCGGACGCGCCCGTCAGCCGCGGCTGATAGACGCGGCTTATTGATATCTAGCACTATATTTAATACTATATTGTGCAAACTATCGGTCGTAAGACGCGGACGTGACCTTGAGCGTTCAGACGTCCGAACAGAATCTAGCCGGCTGGATGTTTGTGCGTCCGCGGACGGTGTGAAGATGGCGTCCGAAGCCGCCGTCCCAACTACCGTGCACACCGCTAAGTCGCGTCCCTCAGCCGCGGCTGACGGCCGCGTCCGATAATTTGTTGCCAGCTTAAGCCGCGGCTGACGGACGCGTCCGATAGTGTGTTCTCAGGTTTATCGTAGGACCAGGCTAGAATAATAATTCAAATTCAAAATCTTTATTTCAGGCTTACTGAGAAACGCACTAAACCTAAACAGTAAGCCCATATCAACATAAATACATCAGAAACTAACATACACATAAAAACACTTTATTTATTACTTAATCTATCACACGTGTGATCGCCGACGCTTCGCGGCCCGGGGGATCACGTGACGGGCGTCCCTTGAACCGCCGGAACTTCACCCCTTTCGGCCAGAAGTCAGCGCTCAAGTAGGTCTTCACATTTTCCGTTTTCATTTTCATTTTCCTCACCATAAATGAGCTAAAGCTCACATTATGACGAGAGTCCAACTTCATGACCCTCAATAATTGATGAAAATTTATAATTGGTAATTGGTGTAATAATAGTGAACTCCTCATTGCAGAGTCGTCGTCATCGTCGGCGGACACCGCGTCGCAGGGCTCCGGCTCCGCTGCGCCGGCGCAACGCCCGCGCCGCAATGAACCACAGGTTAGTTTTTTTTTTTTTTTATACTACTTGATTGACGGAACAAGCTGATTGACCACCTGATGTTAAGCGGTAACCTCTGCCTATGAACAGTGCATTACCTCATAGGTCACGTTCATCTAGGACACGCCCTATGTGGCATTGCACTGAGCCCGCCACCCTGAGACATAAAGATGAAAAGTCTCATGTGCCTGTAATTTTTGTTGTTTTTTAGGGTTCCGGACCTCAAAACGAAAAACGGAACCATTATAGGATAACTTTATTGTCCGTCTGTCTGTCTGTCAAGACCCTTTTCTCAGGAACGCGTGGATCAAGCTAAAATTCATATCAAATACTCAGGTCTACTGTCCCTTGGAGCTGTTAAAAAATCAAGCTTCTAAGCCAATGCAATCAAAAGATACAGCCGTTTATGCTGCAAATTTTCGACACTGGCAAGGGAATCAAAACCCACAGGGTACTTCCCGTGAACACAAAATCTTGAAATTTGGTACGAAGCAACGTCTTATACCACAGATAAAGGAAAAATTGCGAAAAGCATACATTTTTAGTTACATCAGATACTAAAAATAATTTTAATAATTTTAAATTTACTACTCCTTTCCTCATGATGATTTCATTTAGCAATAAAAATACCATAACTTTTACTTATATACCTAACAGGTTTGTACGGAACCCTCGGTGCGCGTTTCCGACTCGCACTTGGCCGGTTAAAAAAAAGAAGAATTTGTGACTTGAAAACCCCTACTCTCTGCGTTCCCTCCCTTATCCACGCATTTGATCAAGGGAGATTCTGTAACTCGAATTTATGCTGCTTTTTTGTATTTTTCTCTATTTGATCGATAACTGATGATGATGATGATGATGATGATACTGATACTGTGGACTTAAAACTTTAGCGGGGACCACACCTTGGCAATCATTCAAACAAACTGAGTTCTGGAGCTTTCACACTGCACGTCTCGTCTACTTTAGCTACTTCCACAGCGTCATGTCATATGGCATACTGCTTTGGGGAGGAGCAGCTGATGTAGAAGCCGTTTTCATACTTCAAAAAAGAGCTATCAGGGCTATTTACTTGGCTCACTAGTTTCAACATCATCAACATCATTTTTCATCTTCGGCCGCATCGTCACTTACCAACAGGTGAGATCGTGGTCAAGCAAAGGTCTACCAATGATAAAAAAAAAACTATTTAAAACATAATATATGTACGGGAATTTCAGGCAAGGGCTGTTGGGGCGCGACTCACCTTGTTACAGCAAAAGCGCTGTCCAAGGTTTGCTTTCCGGAGAGTGAGAATGTCCGCACTTCAAGAGTCCATAGGTTCGTTGATGCTGATTCACAATAGGTGGTGATGTCGTCCTCTAGTAGGGGTAAGATGGAACACGTGACATGGTTCAGAGACGCGTCCGGCCGCGGTACGATGTATGAAATTCGCGCGTGGGTGTCCCGTATAGTAGATAGAAACACAATGCCATGTATCGGAGCCGCGTTATGTGTCGCAAAACTTATCACGTCACCAACAGCCAATAAGAAACGAGTAGTTTTTTTTTGATATACCCTCTAAATTGTGTCTGCTTTAGAACTCAAAATATGCTACATACATAAGGCAAACAAAATGAAAAACAATAATACAATTGAACGAAATAAATTCCGGTACGGAACAATATAAATGTGTATTTACCTGTAAATCACTTACAGGAAATAAATTATTGAATTGAATCTATATATTTTGATCTAATCAATACATTTTTATATTTCCAGAGAGAAGAGTGCCGACAGGAAGCCGCCGCACCGCTCCGGGTACAAGCCAACCCTCTACTAAGGTAATACACGTAGGCCGAGACGAATAGATCCTACTTAGCACGTGCCAATGTTTAGCATTATCCCTGTCACTTTCACGCACATGTCGAATCACGCGCGCTAGGGAGGGACAGAGACAATGCTTTGAACTTTTGAGCTTAATAACAATATAACAAGGTTTTGGTCACGTTTCTCCTTCTTTATTCTTTATTCTTCACTAGCAGCGCCCCGCGGTTTCACCCGCGTGTGTCTCGATCCCGTGGGAATATCGGAATAAACATGTGCCTATGTGTTATTCCGGTAGTCCAGTTATCTCCATTCCAAATATCATGCAAATCCGTCGAGCCGTTTCAGCGTGAGGAAATAACAAAGACACTCACAAACACATAAATTTTCGCATTTATAATATTAGTAGTAGTACGATTGCACATAAGAAAACACGAAATAAACAGTAAGAGGTAGTGAACATGTACAGAGGTCTCCTTTTTAAAGGGGGTTCGAATAATTTTGCATAAGTCCTTTCTATATCTTATCAAAGCTAAGGCCAAACCAACGCGTTCAGCCCGCGTCCACGGTGGCGATCCATTGTCTTACCTGTGATCGCCACCGTGCACGCCACTGAAGACGGGTGCTGAATGAGTTTGTTTGGCCTTACCTTAACTTGGCACAATTAGTTATACAATAGTTATACAATTAGTTTTTTGACAATAATACTTCAAAATTCAAACTAAAGAGACTTCCTATTATTTTTCGCGACCGGCTTACGTTCACACCGCTCTGTCACACTGGTGTGATGGTGAGGAAGAAAATATCCTCGACGCAACACTAGTATTAAAAATAGGAAAACGCTTTCCTAACATCAACACCGTATGCTTCTCTGTCACACTTTTTTTTTCTTTTTTTTTATGCAATGTCTCTGCAAACTGGCTTACGGCCCGACTGATGGTAAGCGGTTACCGTCGCCTATTGACATCTTCCAGGTTCTATCATCGCACTTCTCGACAACGCAAGAGAGCTCATCTTCACATCATAGACACGTGGGTAGATCTTTTCTCCCCCATACGTGCAAGTCCCCATACGTCAATACCCAGAGGTATTGCCAATGCGTTGCCTGCCATGAAGGACTCTTTTTTTTTTTTTTTTTGAAGTGGCTCGTATTGTAGTTTAGCGAGAACACATCAGTAGGGAGCCCATTCCACAACTTGCACGTATGAGGGAGAAAAGATCTACCCACGTGTCGATGGTGTGTGGATGAGCCATCCTTGAGATGGGATGCGTTGTCGAGAAGTGCGATGATAGAACCTGGAAGCGGGTATGAGACTGGTGTTCCTCATTCCGTATAGTGTCTTAAAAGGTGTTCTTGTTGGTGGTAGGTCGCGCACGCTCCCTAACTTCGGCGGTGGGCGCGCGTCCCCCGCCTCGCGCTGCGACACCTCGCGCCGCGCGCACCACATCACCATGGCGAGCGAGGACCTGCTGCAGCCGGGACACGTCGTCAAGGAGCGATGGAAGGTCAGTACTTACCCGCCTCTTCAAAACGATCCTTATAGTTTCAATAGGTGGGTCCACACTGAGCGAACAGCCTCGCGAGACAGCTCGGTCTGTGTGGACGTTCCTCGGCCGAGGCAAGCGCGAGCGACCGCGGGCGAGAACCGAGCGGCCGAGCCATCGAGTGACAGCTTTTTGTTTTGCTCAAAGGCGCCTCAGTCGTTTGCCGCGCGCACTCTGGACGCACGCCTGAACGAACGAACAAATGGGTTGGGGTTGCCGCGCGCAACAGCCTCGCGATGATACCGAGGCTGCCGTGCTTGTTCGGGGACGGTTTCCTCAATTCAATTCAATTCAATTCATTTATTCATACTATAGGCTCACTTGGAACACTTAGTCAAGTCAAACAAAACACAAAACTCAAATTATACAAAATAAAACAATCAAACTCCGTAGCTGCAATAGCATTGTCAAATTATTATATACCTATCGTATTTTTATATTTTATTACATAAAATGTCAAAGTCAGATCAAATGTCACAATGTTTAAAAATATCTTTGTCAGCAAAGGCTTCGTCAAGTCGATAATAGCTTTTATCGATTAATCGATGTTTTATAAAAATAAAAAATTTTTGATCTGACATAGATCTTACATTAGTAGGTAACATATTATATAATTTGATTGAATTACAAATAAAACTTTTTGAGATTTTTGATAACCTCGTTTTTGGGACTACCAAGTTATTTTTATGTCTTGTATTGTAATCATGTCCATCCTTTACTAATTTGAAATTATGTAAATTTTTTCTAGCATAAATTAAATTCTGGTAGATGTATTCTCCAACCATCGTCATTACACCTACTTCCCTAAATTTGTCTCTACACGATTCCAAAAACCTTAAACCTAGTACGTAGCGTATTGCACGTTTTTGTAATAAAAATACTCTGTTTGCATCAGCTGCCCTCCCCCAAAATAATATTCCGTAGGTCATAACAGAATGAAAATATGCAAAGTAGACCATACGTGCTGCTTTTACCCCCCCTATCTCCCTGATTTTTCTTATGGCATAGGTTGCCGAGCATAGTCTTTTTGTTAATGCATCAATATGTACACTCCAAGTCAGTTTAGTGTCAAGCCAAATACCTAAAAACTTGACTTTGTTACTATGTTCTACGTTTAGGGTCTCTAAAGTGTCCTTCATAAGATGTCCGGATGGGTCATTGGGTCTAGTACTAAGTGAGAACGGGGTTATATTCGTCTTGTCTACGTTAAGGAGCATATTATTTACCGAAAACCATATTTTTAATTTATCTATAGACTCAAGCACTTTTTTATTCGCTATTTCATAAGAAGAATCCTTAATAACTAAACTAGTATCGTCCGCAAATAAAATTACATCTACATTGTCGAGTACAATCGAAACGTCATTTATATATAACAAAAAGAGCAAAGGTCCCAAGATCGACCCCTGTGGGACACCCAACTTTACTTTACATTCTATAGAGCGGATGCCGTTCATTTCAGTTATTTGAATTCGGTTCAGGAGATATGATTTGAAAATTTGTATTTCTACTCCAGAAACCCCGTAATGTTTCAATTTACCGATGAGAATATCATGAGATACGCAGTCGAAGGCTTTGGAGAGGTCACAGAAAACGCCAAACGTTTTCTGTGACTTCTCTAGGCCAGAATATACGTCCTCCACAAGTCTTTCCATCGCGTCATTTGTTGATTTACATTTCTGGAAACCATATTGCCGTACAAATAATGCTCCATTAGTGTTCAGGAATTCCGAAAGTTCTTCTGCTAGGTATTTTTCGAATATTTTGCTGAGACTAGGCAATACAGAGACAGGTCTGTAATTGTTACAGTTCGATGTATCTCCTTTCTTGTGTATCGGTACTACTTTAGCCACTTTCATCTCATCCGGGAACACTCCCTTTAGAATGGAATCGTTTATTATGGTCATCATTGGTGTGGCTATTTCTGATTCAATTTTCTTTATTAGATTTGGCGTGATATACCAGTAATCATTGGAATTTTTTGGTTTAAGGGACCTTATTATTTTTAATTTTCACTAGAAACGGGATATTTACCATGATTTTTGAGTTTTATATGTTCCCGATATTTCGGCACAGTTGCATGCGCCATGATCACGGGAGAACTGACTAAAGTCTTTGCGAGTAGATGTTATGTTATGTTAGAGTAGATCATGGCGCATGCAACTGTGCCGAAATATCGGGAACATATAAAACTCAAAAATCATGGTAAATATCCCGTTTCTAGTGAAAATTATGTACATAACCATGATAGTTTCAAAAAAAACTTATTATTTTTATTACCCGTCGGACAGTGATTGGAGCTAAATTAAAATTGACATCGCTCTTATGCTTAAAATTATCCAGATATTTAAGTGATTTATTCAGAGAACACGTCAAAGGTTGTGTCAAGTTTACAGATATATTAGCAAAATAATTATTAAAATGATTACAAATTTTATTAATGTCAGTTATAATTGTATTATCATTCTCTCAAATTATTTTATCACAGTTAATTTTATCACAGTTAGATTTCCCAGATTCACTTTTAATGATTTCCCAAGTACATTTTATTTTGTTTTGAGATTCTTTAAGTTTATTTGCATAGTAAATTTGTTTAGCGTTCCAACATACCCGTTTAAAAACTTTACTATAATTTGCCACATATTCCTTTTTTATGTGGCTGTTAGGGTCTCTTAATAATCCATAGAGGTCAAATAGCCTTATCCTGGAAATTAATATGCCTTTAGTAGCCCAAGTATTGAAGTTGGCCAGACCCCCTATGTTTAATTGACTGACCGGTACATGTTCGTCAAGTTTGTCCAGTAGGCATCCAAAATATGTTGAATAATCTCTATAAGAATCAGGTTTGTGTACAACTTGTTGCAAGCTCTGCTTGAGCAATAATAGGCTGGGTACAGTCACTTTTCTTAGGAATCTCTTAGGGGGATTCCTTAAATCTATGCTGCAATTGATCTTGATGATCTGACAGTAATGGTCAGATTTTACACCTTGCAGAACATTTACACTGACGACGTTTCCAGAATCGGTGAATATGTTATCAATACAAGACCTAACAATCACACTATTTGTAACAACTACACGTGTGTACTCAAAAACTTGCTGTTTTAAAAGAAAAGAATTTAAAACATCTGACAGCTGGTTCGGAGTATCTTTGACTAAGGAGAAATGGACATTGAAGTCACCGCAAAGGATCACAGCTTTATTATTGTACCTAGTCAATTTATCTAGACATTGTTCAATTTTAGACATAAATATCTCAATGTTGGCTGATGGCGATCTATACACTACTACTATATATATTTATTTTAACTCTATACAATTTACTTCAAATTCCTTCTCTACAGAAATATTATTGATATCGTCTCGTTTTTTAAAAGAAATGTTGTTTTTCACTAAAATAAGACAACCTCCTTGAGTGCATTTACTTCGACAAAAGTATGCTGCTTTTTTATAACCCTCTATTGTAAATGATTCTATATTCCTTTCATATAGCATTGATTCTGTTAAGCACATAATATCTACATTTTCTTTAGCTAAGAATAGACCGAGGGTCATTTGTTTCTTATAAATACCTTGTACATTTTGATGGCAAATACTTATGTGGTGACCTCGCCCCCTATTCTTGATAGAAAATTTATTCCTTTCTCAGAACTCTTAACCTCGCATGCTGTCGTGTTGCTTTCTGGCCCAGCCCCGAACTTATCCTTGATGTTGACTCTAGCTTCACTACTAGGATTTATTTCCTTCTCATTTTTGTTTCTGTTTCCTGACGTTGAATTATCAACGTCTACCTTGGTGTTGTTATTGTCGATTCTCGTTTCACAATCGTGCAGAATCGTCAAATTGCTACCTTTTGCTTCATTCTCGCAAGCAAAGGCAATATATCTTGCTGAATAGTTCTTAGAGTATGTTTCCCTCGTTATTCCTTTTTCTTGGTTCAATTCAACAATGTTCAAATTGTTGTGCATCGATGCTATTGAGTACAATTTACTATTAATGTTCATTATTCTGTTGTTTGTGTGTTTGTTTCTTCCGTAAACGATTGTCGTAGTTATCAGTTTTTGTTGTTTTTTCCTTAAATTAGTTGCTAATCTATCAATGGTGTCTAGATAGTCTCCAACATTTCCATTTACTGTTGTATAGTTCCCTATGATTAGTACGATTTTGTCACTTGTCCCATTGTATATTTTGTGTTCGTCTATTATATGGGTGAATCGCCATCCCGGCAAACATGTGTTGCTAATCTTATACGTGGGAATACATTTCCCGATGTGATGCGCCATGTCTTTTCCGTAATCGTCAGAATAGATAGTAACTTCTTTTGTATAGTGTGTTCGTAAGTTTGTCTTTTGTATTAAGGTTACAGCTGATAGCGCCTTAGCATCTTTTGTGAGTCCTCGCGTGGAGGATGCCTCGCTAGGCTGCTCTGTGTGAACCCAACAAGAATAAAATACTTTTTAATTTGACTTAATATTATCATTTCATCAGGTGGTGAAGAAAATCGGCGGGGGCGGCTTCGGCGAGATTTACGAGGGTCTGGATCTCGTCACGCAGGAACAAGTCGCGCTGAAGGTAAGGCACAAATATGTATGGTGGTAGTACTTCCGCGGACGAACTCTTTCACTAAAAGCTCTACTATGAACAAATCCCTTAATCGGCTTCTACGACATCCACGGGAAAAACCTGTTAGTGTTGAAAACCTGTGCCCCTGAGTTGTTTCCAGTATTAACGCAACTTTTTCGCCTCTCTTTGAAAACTGGTGAAGTCCCTAAATCTTGGAAGCTCGCTAACGCGCAGCCTGTACCCAAGAAAGGCAGTCGTGCTGACCCTTCAAACTACCGCCCTATTTCGGTCACCTCCCTACTTTGTAAATGTATGGATCGTGTACTGAATAGGAAGCTCCTTCCATACCTCGAAGGTAACGACCTCTTCAGTGATCGCCATTACGGATTTCGCCGAAACCGATCTACTGGGGACCTTCTTGTGTATGCCACGCACATTTGGAGCGAGGCCATCGAGAAATATGGTGAAGCACTGGCTGTTTCATTAGACGTATCCATGGCCTTTGATAGGGTTTGGCACGCTAGCCTTATTGGCAAGCTTCCTGCCTACGGACTGCCAGTTCAATTCTGCTCCTGCCTCGCAGACTTTCTGAGGGAAAGATCCATTCGAGTAGTTTTTGACGGCTGCTCGTCGGATCAATTGGCTATTAACGACGGGGTACCTCAGGGGCTGTGCTATCTGCCACACTGTTTCTGCTGCACATTAATGATCTGCTAATGCCCGGTATCATTGGGTATGCAGACGACAGCACAGTTGTGAAGAGATATGTTTGCACTGCGCGAGCTAGGCAGAATGAAATTCAGGAGTTAAGAGATGAGATGCTGCAGCGTCTGAATTTGACTCTCAAGGCTGTATCCGACTGGGGTGATGCCAATCTAGTCAAGTTCAACGCCTCTAAAACGCAGGCTTGTCTCTACTCGGCGAGAAAAAGTCCGTTTCTCCAAGTTCCTGTATTCCGAGATGTACCTGTAGCTATAGGAGATCACCTCGAGCTCTTAGGCGTTTCACTCACGCCTACTCTCAACTTTGGCTCCTACATCGAGTCTAAGGCAAAAACAGCTGCCATGAAGCTAGGCTGAGTATGGTAAAGCGTTACTTCACACCAGGGCAGCTTCTCAGTTTATATAAAGCGCAAGTCCGGGCTGGTATGGAGTACTGTGGCCATGTTTGGGATGGCTCGGCCAAATACCAGCTTGCTGCCTTGGACTCGATCGAACGTAGAGCTTTCAGGCTTAAAGGTGAGCAACATATGGTGGAGACTAAGATCCAGAGTCTCGAGCACCGCCGTAAGGTTGATCTTCTATAGGTTACATTTCGGGGAATGCTCCCAGGACTGATCGGGAACTGCACGATCTGATCCCACCATCTCCTTTTCATCATAGGACGACCAGGCGTACGGCTTAGTACCATCATCCTTACCTCATTAGTATACCCTCTATTCGCAAAAAACGTTTCAGTTCTACCTTTTTAATGCGAACTGCTAAGGATTGGAGTACACTACCGTCGTCTGTCTTTCCTGAAAACTATAATCTGGGTCTCTTCAAGGCTAGAGTGAATAGGTGCCTTCTAGACCTCTGTGGCCCATCTTCGGCCGCATCGTCACTTACCAACAGGTGAGATCGTGGTCAAACAAAGGTCTATCAATGTTTAAAAAAAAACATGGGAAACAACTCTTGTCAATTCGACAGGTACCTATGAAAACAACGAGGAGTTTTCATAGTGTCATTGTCAGTTTAGTTCTTTCATCGTCAAGAGATGTCGCTCCCGTAACTATTGGTATTTACCTACTTTTTCAATTTTATCATCTATCAATCTATTCTTAGGCCGGAGTCCGGGCTAAGAATTCCGGCCGCCGGACACATCACGGCACTGTTTCCTGTATATATTGCTGTGACAAATATTGTTTATGTGTGTAGGTGGAGTCCGCGCGCCAACCGAAACAAGTACTCAAGATGGAAGTAGCTGTACTCAAGAAACTACAAGGTACGTTCTAGCAGCTTCTAGAAGGGTCTACCAGCTTTTAGAACTGACTAATCGTATGTCGACCTCTATATGGACGGGGAGCTCTGTTCAAAAGGTGTCAAGTTCCGGCTCATCGGACGTCGCAAGAGACACCGCGCAGTTATGGCACAGTGAGAGCTGAGAGCTATGCTCGAAGATTCACTACGTGACACAGGTCGCGCAAACGTTTTTTTTTTTTATACTAAGAATTACGGCTCAAGCAGATGGCCCACCTGATGATAAGCGGTAACCTCTGCATATGAACAGTGCATTATCACGTAGGTCACGTTCACCTAGGACGCGCCCTATGTGGCATTGCACTGCTGCCCGCCACCCTGAGACAAAGATGAAAAGTCTCATGTAGCTGTAATATCACAGGCAATCATACCGTTCAAACCGGAACACAGCAATGCTGCTCGCATACTACTGCTTTGCGGCAGAAATAGGTAAGGGTAGTACTTCCCCGGACGAACTCGTTCACGAAAAAGCTCTTCTACAACTATTAATGAGCGGTCGGGTAAAGTGGTGGGGTTGTATGCGCGTGTGTACATTCGCGCACAGCATTTCTCTATAGGATTTTTCGAAATCCTTCTAACAGTTGCTACAGACGTTTGTGTAGCAAGTGCTGTTCTTTTCTGACCCTGTTTTAAATTGGTAACGATTTGTTGTATATTATTTTCAACGATTATCGACGATTTCATCTGTCTCCTTTTTAATAAAACAATTCACATCATAAATAATTTTTTTGACTTGCTTAGTTAACACATTTTTTTCGCATCTTTTCTACAACGAAACGAAAACGGCGCGCGGTACGGAAGGCGACTGATCAACCAATAGCGCGCCGGCGCTGCCGCCTTTCCCGTTGCGCCCCTCTCCCCCCGCTAAACAGACCCAAAAAATGACTACTGCGCATTGAAGGTCAGCGCTCCTTACACGTTGCGCGACCTATATAATCCGAAATGAGGAGATCCGGAGTAGAACCAGGATCACCGACATAGCTCTCAGAATTAGCAAGTTGTAGTGGCCATAAAGTATATACGTACCTAAATAATTTGAAGTTGGAAAGGAGGCACATAACTGGTTTATACTGCAACTAAGTTTGTTTGTAGGCAAGGAGCACGTGTGCAGGTTCATCGGGTGCGGCCGCAACGCGCGCTTCAACTACGTGGTAATGCAGCTCCAAGGCAGGAACCTGGCGGAGCTGCGGCGCGCGCAGCCGAGAGGCGCCTTCTCGCTCTCCACCACGCTGCGGTGAGTCGCGTCATCAGACGGACCGTGTTTGTAGGCAAGGAGCACGCGTGCGGTTCATCGGGTGCGGCCGCAACGCGCGCTTCAACTTCTTGGTAATGCAGCTACTTCCCGCTCTCCACCACGCTGCGGTGAGTCGCGTCATCAGGGGCGCATCAACTGCCAGACACTGACATTTAAAGCTCTAGTCTTAAGAACATAAGCAAGTCCCCATAAATCTAAATCTGTTTCTACAACCATATTCACATCTCGGAGCATACCGCTGAACTCTTTTGCCTTACATCCAACTGATGAAGCTGAAGTAGAGAACGTTATTGTAAATCTTCGTAGTGACTGCGCTGTTGGATGGGATGGTATACCAACAAGGACTCTAAAACTCTCCCGGCACGTTTTAGTTCCGATAATTACATACATATGCAATACTGCTATATCAAGCGGTTATTTCCCTGATGCCTTCAAAAGAGCCCTGGTACATCCTATATTTAAAACAGGAGACAGAGACAGTGTAAATAATTACCGCCACATATCGGTTTTGCCCGCTTTGTCCAAAATTTTAGAAAAACTTTTGAACAAAAGACTTGCTAACTACCTAGAGCAAAACCAAATAATCTCCAACAAACAATTTGGATTCAGGAAAGGTAAATCGACTGAAGATGCAGTGGGAGGTCTGATCAATGAAATAGCTCGAAATTTAGATATCAAGAAAAAGTGCATAGCAATCTTTTTAGATCTATCAAAGGCGTTTGATACTGTCTCTGTCCCACTGCTACTTAATAAGATGTCAGGCATGGGAATCAGGGGCTTGGCCCTAGATATATTCAATAGTTATTTAACGAATCGCAAACAATTTGTCAAACTTGGCGATTACTTTAGTGATGAAGCTCCACTTGAATATGGCGTTCCACAAGGCAGTATTCTGGGCCCAACCCTGTTTCAAATCTATCTGAATGAGTTGTGCGATCTCTCTCTACCCAACTGTCAAATTTTATGTTATGCAGATGACACTGCTCTTTTAATATATGGTAGCAACTGGGAAGAGACTAAGCAGCTAGCAGAAAATGCAATGAACGTTATTATGGCCTGGCTTGACAATAATTTACTTACATTAAACGTCGATAAAACCAAATATATGACCTTCTCACTAACATCAGCCGGTCAACCATCAAGAGCTAACTTCAACATCAAAGGACACAACTGTCAGAACCCGACCGTTAACTGCACCTGTTCATCTCTGACCAGAACGGATAACATGAAATATCTCGGCGTGTACATTGATCAGTTATTAAACTGGAAAATTCACATAGACTCCTTGACATCTCGCGTACGAAAGCTCATCTATATCTTTAGAAATCTCAGATCTTCTGCCAATATTAAAACACTAAAGATAGTTTACTCGGCCCTTAGCGAATCTCTTCTAAGATATTGTATCTCTGTATGGGGTGGTTCTGCAAAGACTAAAATGCTGCAGCTGGAGAGAGCTCAGAGAGCCGTGCTTAAGGTGATGCTAAAGAAGCCTTTTCGCTATCCCACAGTATCCCTTTACAACGACTCTAAAGTCCTCACAGTAAGACAGCTGTTTGTGCTTCAAACAATTCTGCGCGTACACTCTTCTATAACATATGACCCTAAGCTAAAAGAGAGAAAACGTAGGTCCGACCGAGTTTGTGTAGTAGACAAGCACAGATCAGCATTTTACAGTCGCTTCTTCCCTATTATGGCACCTCAATTATATAATCGATTAAATAAAATCCTCTACGTTTATCATTTAAATAACCATAAATTGAAAAAAGAGCTTTTGACGTGGCTGTTGCAATTAAACTACCAAAGCACTGAAGAACTAATAAGCTTTAACAAATCGTAGTATAATCTATAGGTATCTACATAATCTTATCTTTATATGTCTGTTATTTTATTTTAACACTCATTATACATTTTTATATATTATATTAGTGTCCACCCGAGCCTTCGCTCGCAATCTACCAGGGTTAAGGGTAGCGTATAGCTCAATCCAGGTCATAATAATATCTGAGTATCAAATTTCATCGAAATTATGTCAGTCATTTCGGTGTGATTGATTTAAAAAACATCCAAACATCATAACTTTAACTTAACCAACTTATCAATAACTTTACCACACCTTATCATCAACACCACTTGTTTTTAAAGTCAAGCTGAGACCTACATAGACTTACACACCCACACACTTACTCACATATATACACACACCTACACAGACTCACACACACTCACACACATACCCACACATTAGGCATATTTCTTACAAATAATTTATCTTGTGTTAGTTATTAGTAACCTACATTAGTTATCCAGATTTTTATATTTTTCTTTAAGTTTGGGAATGTATCCTAATCTTACGTAGTATCCATTTGGCACGTCCTTTAAAATTTTATCAAATTTGTGCCGAATATAAACAATAGCTATGCTTATGACACCTGAATGGGCGCTGAGGACGGACACTGCCCCCCGAGATACAGTTTACACTAGTTCGGGGGACGGTGAATGTCCAAAGCATGCACCAAGCACTGTGGTCAAAAGCATAGCTTTTGTCTTCCCTTAGGATAGTCAGGTCGTCTGGAAGAAATCGTTTCATCGATAAGACCGCCTTTTGTAACATATTATACTGTAATTGTTATTTACATTATGTTGCAATAAAGAACTTTGAAATTGAAATTGAAATTGATATATTGTTTGACCCAACTTTTTTGACTGAGGCGCGGGACAAATACAAGAGGCGCCGGCGGAGGCGGAGGCAGGGCGCGGGCGCGGCACCACTTTACGATATTTGATGATATAGAAATTTGTAGAATATCTATGTCAAAATGTATAGAAGAGGTGGGACGCGAGACATACTGAGACGGAGGGGCGCGGGCGCCGCTTCCTCACCTTCGGCGCACATCAAACCTTAGAATGCCTCAAATGCATCCTCTGTGTCCGCCCGCGCCTCGCCCTTCCGACACCGTTAGCGCGCCTTTTCTGTGCCTCGCCCGCGCCTCGCCCTAGCCCGATACCTCTTGTATCTGTCCCGCGCCTAACGTGACGTACAGTTGAGATACTTTTGGTTATTGATAATATATGTTAAGATAATTCAAAAGTTAATTTAATTTCTTCCGTCGAAGTTGTGGGAAAGTAATGAAGCTTGTTGCGTTTTGTTTCACGCAAATGCAATGAGTTGATTTATCGAATTATTTAGAAATACAACTTTTGCTTCCCCACTTCGAAAAATATACAAGTTCTTTAGAAAAAATGGACAAAACATAACATTTAGAATCGTCCTAATTACTTTCATGAATAGTAATTATTAATTTAGTTAATTTATTTATTTTTAACCTGGGTCAGCGTTTGCCCGCTTCCTTTGTAATTTCAGGAGAAATAAAATTTAAATTTCATAAAACTTAAAACATAACTACCCTTGGATTACCTACTTTTCAGCAACGTAGAGACGTACAAGATCCTAAACAACCACTACAGTATACCAGATTTATCACAGACACTATATACTGAAAAATAATATAGGACTCAGAGGACACTCGCTGAAGCTGCAACGCGGGCCAAGTACCAGCAATCCGAGGATGCACATATTGCCTAATCGCGTCGTGCGCACTTGGAGCTGGCTACCAGACTCAGTGATCAGTGCCCCCTCAGTGAATTCTTTCAGAAATAGACTTGACTAACATTTAGAGTGCACTGATAAGGACTAAGATATACACGCATCAGCTTCGAGAGCAGCCTGTGTATTATAAATAAATGAATCAATAATTTTAGGGCCTTTCTGTGTTGTCCAGTTCGGAGTCGCCTCTTGAGAAGTTACTCCGCCGCGGTTCTAAAGGTGCTATTGTTATATTTTTCAGGTTGGGTCTACAGATACTCAAAGCTATAGATTCTATCCATTCTGTCGGCTTTCTACACAGAGATATTAAACCTGTAAGTACCTACTTATATGCTATTAAATTGGAGTTGAAAAATAACATTTTTAAAACAAGCTTTAGTAATCGTAACCGTGTGCTGATCAAAATGAGCCTAAACACGGCCTGTCTACTATTATCCCTCGAGGAGTTCCGTTGTCCATCTTCTGTCTCCATCATCAGATCAGCTCGCTGTCACCATAATATTGTGTGAAATGTGACCAGTTCTGTGAAAATTAAATTTTGTTTTTCGTGTTTTATTTTTGTCTATGCTTGAGAATTGGGACAATATTTTCAATATTTTCATCTGTACCCGAAACCAGATTTTTGCAACACCATCGGAACCCCATACTGAAGGCGCGGTGGGTGTAGCTAAGCTGTGAGAGGGTTCGAGTCCCGCCGAGGGATTAATGTTTGTATGATCTGCAAATATTTTTTCCGGGTCTGGGTGTTTATAGTACTGTAAAATGGGTGCAAGCAGACACAAGCTTTGAAAATAATTACAAGCTTTTAATTAACTTGCAATGTATGTCCGGGTGGAATCTTGCAACTGAATTTTAAAGCAGTTATCCTCAACCGATTGAGATGATATTTGGCATACCCACACCTGTCAAGTTCCGATGACATTGCAATATTATGGTGACAGCGAGCTGATCTGATAATGGAGACGGAAGGTGGACAACGGAACTCCTCGAGGGATAATAGTAGACTGGCCGTGTTTAGGCTCGTTTCGATCAGCACACGGTTACGAACAAAATTTTTATAAAAGATTGTATTGAAAAATATATTTTACACAAAAAAACTTATAATTAATTATAGGTGCGTCACAAGTGATCGCTATCGAGATGGTAAAGAGGTTTGAACAATGCGGCTTTTAGCTTTATAGACGCAGAACAGCGCCACAACGACGATAATAGGTACTATTTGCTCGGGCAGTCAGGTCGACATGAATGATGGATTTGGCGTGGTTTGAACGTTGATGCTTAGATGGCGCAGCAGTCAACAAGTACCATAGTACTCGTGGGCCATGTGGTACCATAGTGTGGGGCGCCCCCTGGCCAGGTGGAGCGACGATCTGCGTAAGGCGGCTGGTAGAAAGTGGATGGGAAGAGCTGGACATCGGTCTAAATGGCGAGCATTGGGAGAGGCCTATGTCCAGCAGTGGACTGATACAGGCTGATGATGATGATGATGATAGTACTCGTAGTTCCTGATACCCACTACACTGGGAATCCTAGTGTGGGATCAAGACTGTATTTAAAACCTTGTTTTTGCAGTATATCACGATATGCCCCCCCTTTCCCACTTCCAGAGTAACTTCAGCATCGGCCGGCACCCCGCGAACTGCCGCAAGGTGTACATGCTGGACTTCGGGCTGGCGCGGCAGTACACCACGAGCAGTGGGCAGGTGCGCCCCCCGCGCGCCGCCGCCGGCTTCAGAGGTAACCCTCCCCCCCATGTTAATGATAAAGCTGCGTGGCCTGATGTCGCTCTGCCCCTAGACAGCTAATTTGTCGATTTGCAATGTTTGTACCTACATATAATTTATTATTGATGTGTTATTTATGAGTATATCAAGCGTAGTGTGTGCTGCCTTATGAACTTTTGCTGGTTCTCTCTATCATCTTACTTTTGACTGCTTACCTAAGTAAGGCTTTTAAGTTTGTTTTCCTTTTTTTGTTTGAATCATCTTCCACTTGTTCACTCGGCACCACACAGGCGCTCCCCGCCTAGTAGCAGAAGGATCATCTAATAAAGCCGAGCCATGTTTGTCGCCTGACTCTTCTAGGTTTGGTCGCGTTGGAACAAGAGTACATTTAGTTTATAAGACGATTCAAAATGATCCTTGTGATTTCAATGAATAAAGTACTTCGACTTTGACTTTTGTCATTCCCCTCAAGTTTAATGAACCCCAGTGGCTCGCGCCCATTTGCACTTGGATATTATCTATTAAAACTCCATAAAACTTTGTACACATGCTCAGTATGGTTGCGCCAACACGAGGCATAAATCTTCATACAAACTCCAGTAATGTAAACAAAACTGTAAAAAAAAAATAACATAGAGGGAATAACTTTAGCAGGTTTTTGTATCTGGTGTGTGGATAGGTGGGGGGTTGGGAAGGGGCGAGGGTTGGAGGTGGGATCCCGACATTACCCGTACGAAGCCGGGATGAGTTTCTAGTAAATAGTAATCCTAAACCCAGGTTACAAATGTTTTTTTTTTTTAACAATGATAGACCTTTGTTTGACCACGATCTTACCTATTTGTAAGTGACGATGTGGCCGAAGATGGAGCACAAAGGTCTAGAAGGCACCTATTCACTCTAGCCTTGAAGCGACCCAGATTATAGTTTACAGGAAAGACAGACGACGGTAGTGTATTCCACTCCTTAGCAGTTCTCATTATAAAGGTTGTGTATGGTTGTGTATGAGTGTTTGTCTGCAGGCACGGTGCGCTACGCGTCCATCAACGCGCACAAGAACAAGGAGATGGGGCGTCACGACGACCTGTGGTCGCTCTTCTACATGCTGGTGGAGTTCGTCAATGGACAGCTGCCCTGGAGGAAGATCAAGGACAAGGAGCAGGTATGGTCTATCATCTCATTGAACGAGCGAAGCGAGTTCAATGAGTCAACTTGGAAGAATCAGCGTTTGTATGTATGTTTGTATGTTTGTCCGACCATAACTTCCGAACCGTTAATCCGATCTTCATGAAATTTTATTAGGGTGTAGTTAGTATTGGTACAATTTGTTGGTAAGGTTATGAGCTATTTCGGTCGGGGGGTTGTTGAGATATTAGGGTCTAAGATGGGGTAAACAAATTAAAAGTGTGAATATCATATCAAATGGGGTGTTATATGAAAGTCCCTGGCTTCGACATTTCAAACAACTTGCTGGCCATGTTGTACCTGCAGAGAAGCTCCCTTCGGGCCATGAACTGCCATGGTCCACCTGGAAATCTCTGAACCGACTCCGGAGTCAGGTGGGCCGCTGCAGGGGTATAACTTGGTTAAATGGGGGTATTCCGACGAGACACAATGTGACTGTGGGTTCACACCTCAGACGATGCCTCACTTGCTGTCATGTCCATTGCGCCACACCTGCACCGTAAATGACCTGAGCGAAGCTACTGAAAATTCTGTTGATGTGGCTAAATTTTGATCTCAGACAATTTAATTATCTATGGGAACCAACGACGCGACGAAGAAGAATGAAAAAAATATTTTTTTCCTAGGTCGGCCTCATGAAAGAGAAATACGACCACCGACTACTACTCAAGCACCTGCCCTCAGAGCTGCGTCAGTTCTTAGAGCACGTACAGCAGCTTGAGTACGCTGACACGCCAGATTACTCCATGCTGACGTCACTTCTAGAGCGGTGCTGCAAGCGGCGAGGCATCAGAGACACGGACCCCTACGATTGGGAGAAAGATGTGAGTATTGCACTAAATACGACCACAGACTTCTACTCAAGCCCTGAGAGCTGCGTCAGAGTTGGTTTTCCTTGTTTCTTTGAATCAGCTTCCACTTGTTCACTCGGCACCACACTCGGCGCTCCCCGCCTAGTAGTAAGAAGGATCATCTAATAAAGCCGAGCCGTGTTTGTTGCCTGACTCTTCTAGGTTTGGTCGCGTTGGAACAGGAGTACATTTAGTTTATAAGACGATTCAAAATGGTCCTTGTGATTTCAATGAATAAAATACTTTTGACTTGACTTGAATTTCTGTTGGTCAGTAGTAGTTATTTTGCACCTTTTTTTACGTTGTGTTTTGGGTGCTGACGTAATTTACTTGTATGTACAATATAAATGAGTATGAATACATTTGCGCATACATTGTTTAAATATTTTTTTCTCCTTAAGATAATTTATAATTTCAGGCAGTTGGTTTGATTAAAAGCCATTCAATATCAGAAATACCGGGTGAGATTTATGTTGGAAATCATGCACAGCACAGCACAGCATTATGTATGTACACATACATAATTATCATCTTATGTATGTATGAGTGTTCATTACGGCCCAACTTTAAGAAGAAACGTATCGATAGTCAAGCAATCTTAAGTAACTGTAGTAGTAGTAGAGCTTTTTTATGAAAGTGTTTGTCCGGGAAAGTACTACTACCATACCTATTACTGCCATATACCAGTGGTGCTCGCATTGCTGTGTTCCGGTTTGAAGGGTATGGTTGCCGGTGAAATTACAGGCACATGAGGCTTCCATCTTTATGTCTCAGGGTGGCGGGGGCAGTGCAATGCCATATAGGGTGCGTCCTAGGTGGACGTGACCTATGAGGTAATGCGTTGTTAAAGGCAGAGGTTACCGCTTAACATCAGGTGGGCTGTAAGCTTGTTCCATCATTCACGAAGTTCTGTCTTCTTGGCGTCTCATATGTAACCCATGCATTGAAAATACCAGTGTGGTGGAAAAAAACATGGGCAACTCCCCATACATTGTTAGACTCAACTTTTTTGATTAACGTAACGTACAGTTGGGATTCTTTTGGTTATTGATAATATATGTTAAGATAATGAAAAAGCTAATTTAATTTTTTGCGTCGAAGTTGTGGGAAAGTAATGAAGCTTGTTGCGTTTTGTTTCACGCAAATGCCAATGAGTTGATTTATCGAATTATTTAGAAACACAACTTTTGCTTCCCAACTTCTAATATTATACAAGATCATTAGTTTTTTTTGAAAAAACAACATTAAGAACCGTACTAATTACTTCAATGAAGGGCCATTTATACATCCATGGTTCATTTATTTTTGACCTGTGTCAGCGGTTGGCCACCTCCTTTCATTGGTTAATATTTGTCATTTGCTATCGTTTCGTTAACGTTAAAATTATTCGCGCTTGCGCCTCTGTAAAAGTTTAGTAATACCAAAGCTATAAACTATTTAAAAAATAAACATGTATTTCTTGTACCAAATTTTGGTATACAAAATATCTTTACTCAATCTAGTTTGGTTATTCTATTATTTAGATACCTTCGAGATAAATCGACCTTGCCAACTGAGGCCGGCAAGAATTCCGAAACGGTTATTGGCTATCGATACGAGCATTCATTTGTGAGCTAATCAAAGTTATTTATCATTCTGTAATTGAAATTTAATGTGTGTCTATAAAAGGAATGTTGCATAGAATAGTGTTTAAAAACTGTACACAATTGACACCTCATCTGGCTTAGTGTGAGAATTTGATAGTATTCGAAACTATATGAAGTTTCGTTTCCTTCAATACATTTACTGACAGCGTCCTTAGTTTTCTCCTCGTTGTCGCTAAGTAAATGTATGAAAGGAAACAAAACTTCATATAGTTCAGAAAACTATCAAAACTCGTGCTACCTAGGGATGGATCATTCTTGCAAAATCGAGAATCAGGGCTTCCAAGTTCGTACACCTTAGACACCAGCGCCAAAAACCAGGGCTCATAAAACCTTCAAGGTATTTTATGGCATAGGAAATTGATCCGTGCAGTAATATAAATAGGGAACACAATTGCGGTTGGAAAAAAAAAATTGTAAGTGGAAAAATACTTGCATAGGAAATTGGACCAAACCGTCTATAAATAAGGAACATAATTGCACCTGCGAAAAAGTACTACGTAACCTTGTAAGTAATTCAATTGCACAGGGCGACAAAGTTTCTGCCTGCGGAACTACCGAATTTACTTTCAACTCTTTAGGGTCAGCACCTGTGGGGTAATTGCGCAATTCCATTGAACTCCACTGAACATCGGTAAAACTTCAAATTTGACATTTATAGCACAGTCTGGACACTTTTCTGTCAGTTTTGTATTGTGTAACTACTTGACAGCGGCAAATTTGTGACGTTCCATTATGAGCCAGTTTCAAGCCCAGTGATTAGTGTCATTCGTACCAAAACCAAAGCTCAGTCTGACGTCACTGGACATCGAAATTTCCTTCGGCAATTCCTCGAGATGGTAGTCTGGCATGAACACTGTTGTTCGATTTGAGTACTCTGACAATAGGTTTGGAATCACGCAATAAAGGGGCTGGTCGGTGTACTTGCAAGTAAAAACCTGGTGGAAAACCCTGGTCGCTCCTTCCCTAGTACTAACACCTGACACCTGAGACACCTGGGGGAGGTGTCTTTACAGGGCCATCATACCTTAATCTGGTCTTTAATTTAACGCAGGAAATATCTGGTGATACGAAGTAGCAGTTCTGGAGATTCTCAGAGAAAATTGTACTTTCATGAAAGCTGGAAGAATCTGTGGATTTTTCCAGTTTATGATGACGTGGATTCGCTCCCGGCAGGTGGCGCTGGCGGCGGCGTCCCGCGCGCGCGCCGCCGTGCACGCTGCGCCCGAGCACGCGCTCGTCACGGACACGCTGCCTGACACCGTGAGTAGCGGCCAAGTGCCATTCCTGTGTTCCGGTTTGAAGGGTATGGTTGCCGGTGAAATTACAGGCACATGAGACTTTTCATCTTTATGTCTCAGGGTGGCGGGCGCAGTGCAATGCCACATAGGGCGCGTCCTAGGTGGACGTGACCTATGAGGTAATGCATTGTTAAAGGCAGAGGTTACCGCTTAACATCAGGTGGGCCATCTGCTTGTTCCGTCATTCAAGTAGTATAAAAAAAAAACTAAAAAAAATGTGCCTCCGCCATGACGTTGTCAAACTGACATCTCATAGACACGCGTTGTCGCCATCACAGATGAAGTGGTACATGGATAGAGTGCTAAAATAGCACAGAGTGTTCCTTCTTACTCCTATCCAAGAAGATAGCTTGCTATCCTATGTTAGAGAGAAACAAATATATTGTCACACGACAGTCGTTTTTCCGTTTCGTACCCTGAATATTGGCACCATGCATATACATCTTCCTAGATTGGTACCATGAATGTAGTAGTAGTTTGACATTTGGCCTGGTACAAGTTACACAAATAAGAACAGATAGATATATGCTTGTCTCATTCCAACACATGAATTCATTCATATAAAAGAATGAGACTGGTATAATCAATACCGGTTTGTTTTTAGCCTTACTTCCATGCTTTAGTTCTTCTTCTGAGGTTGCCATGACACGTGATAGAATGTTGTGTACTTGACGCAGGCGGTGCGCTCGGCGCGGCCCCGGCTGGAGACGGAGCTGGCGGCCGCTGGCGCGCCAACCGACACGACGAGCACGCGGCCCGAGCGCGCCGAGGCCAAGCGCGCCGCGCCCGCCTCACCGCGACACCGCCTCAACGGATATGTGAGTCTATATAACACTTTCTAGTAACTCTACGATGGACTTAGCATTCCATACACCATAATATTATAGAATTAATTTATTAAATCGGACATTATTAGTTCCATTATTTGTTAGTATTATTCTTAAAAACTATGTTAGAAATACATTAGTTATAGCTATAAGTTGAGGTGAAAACTCTCATCCGAATCCCGACCAAGCAGACTCCAGCGAGACTACCTACCTGATCAGGACCCGGATAAAAGCCTTCATTACTGGCAGGTAATAGCGATCGGGAATGAGCTGCAGGATGCCGTTGGAACTGCTCCGCACTCTGCTGAGCAATGAGGCAGTACGGATGATGGCGTGAAAACCATCAACCCGAGCCTCCGCAAACATCGCTGATGCACTGCAGAAGCGAGGAAGTCCCATCAGCATCCTAAAACCATTATGCATTATTAGTGCGCAGGGCACTAAGCGACTTCTGCGTATAGCTGAACCACTATCAACCACTATCAACGCCAAAATATAGCACCTTTGAAAATTCTAACGGTGACAACTGAGTTCTATACACTGCCGGTTCACACTCAAGTCCTTCAAATGTGTTCAATAGTCAAGCAGCAGTGGACGGATAAAATATGAAGGAATTTGTTCTGATCGAAACTTCGCTAACCCAAAATTTACTCTGAGGTCAGTGACTGGCCATCAAATGTTGGTTTCTACAAACAAACAAAAAATACACTTTCAGAAACAATTAGTTCACCTCGAACTTGACTTGGCGTTGTATCGTTTATCGATAAAATAGTATGGACCTCTTGGATCACCCTCTACAAACAAACAAAAAATACACTTTCAGAAACAATTAGTTCACCTCGAACTTGACTTGGCGTTGTATCGTTTATCGATAAAATAGTATGGACCTCTTGGATCACCCTCTGCCCAATCCGCCTGGCAATCGTGGTAATTATGGCAAATCCCCCCCATTGCATTTTATGGTGGAGGCCACAAAAAGCTGTAGCCACTGACCAGGATTGGAAAAAAAACTGTTTTTTTTTCAAAAAGAACAAAATACTGTTTTTAAAATCATTTTCTGTCATTTGTTTTTTTTTGTAGTGTTTTAAACATTTAAAATATGTTTTAAACATGTTTTTTACACATTTTGCAATATAATTAATGTTTTTTTTTAATACGCTTTTAATAGATTGGTCTGTATGTTTGTAGGTATGTAACGGAATCTTTGATCGTGATTTTCACCGCACTTTAAAACGTCGGAAGATCAAAAAATATTTTATCAAATAAAATTTGATATGAAATACATAGGCTTTTTATGTTTTGAAACATGTTTTAAACAAGTATGCATTTTTCCCAGTGTTTTAAACAGTGTTTTAAACTCTTGTTTTAAACAAATGATTTAAACATTGCCAACCCTGCTACTGACGGATGAAAAATAATAAGATATGTTAATTTGTAGTGAAACTCCGTGACCACTCTTTGGGAAAAGTATAACTGAAGGTATTCACTCGTGACATATTATCTGTCAACAGTCTGCCACTGACAAGGCTACGACTGACAAGGACCCTGAAGCTAGCACCACGCCCGCGCCCTCACCCGATAGACACGCCAAGGTATGTCAAAATGGCACTTCTAATTCTAATTCTAGGTGGGGGTGTTAAGACCTGCACTGACATCCCGCTGTGGGGTGAATTGTGCATTATCCCCCTGTGCTAACCCTACCCCAGCCAGCCCAGCTTCTTAAAGTAACGGAGCAGGACTTTGGGTTGATGGCAACACTGTTGAAGTGTGTCCGAAGGCGTCGATAATGGAGAGCAGGATACAAGTAGCTCCTGCAAACCCGTCTTGGCCCTGGCGTCATTTGTGGCCGCACAATTTAAGATGACGTGCACCACCTTCCTCCATCTTCTTCCTGCAAGCAGCCCCGACACAGCCCGCTGTCAGTGGCTCCAATTTTGAAAATGGCACTTTTTGATGTTTAACATCTTTCATCTTCGAGTTATTCGTGATTGCGTGAAAAGAGACTGAAGTGTGTAACAGGGAGCGCACATTTTTCAGAGAGATTATTCCAGAGTGAAACTCAAACTAAAGATTCACTTGTATTATTTTCAGGAAGCGAGTTCGTCCGTAGTGACGGGAACAACTGGCACTCGTCCCGAGCGACAGAGTGTGCCGCCCTGCAAGCCCCGACACCCCGCGCCCGGTACGTACCGCACTGTAACTCCAACCGCACTCTAACCATTCTCACCACACAAGCTCGTCCGTAGTAATGACGGGAGCGACAGAGGCATTGAAACCATCCACCACACACAATACTCCAATCTGGTCACTGACCAAATCGCCAGAAGACCCAAAAATCTACGGCGTTACATACAAGCTATTCGAAAAGCTAATATTAAACCGCCTCATGCCTCTTATCGACCCAAAACGAATTCCAGAACAGGCTGGCTTCAGGTGGCAAAGTCCTGCACGGGTCAAATATTGCGGCTCACATAGTTAATTGAAGATGGAGAAAAGAAAGAATATATAATTATTTGTATACATGAGCTACACAGAAACACGTATTAAACTAAGAAGAAACAGATATGAAGGTACTAGGTGTAATTCAAGTAACAAAATGGCTCTGCCTCAGCATGAGTTGGTTGACAGCAAGCTAGCAACCAACGCTGGTCTTCCGGCAGAACCACTTGTTGGCGTTACGGCTAACCTCTCACAACGACCTTACAACAACACACTAACATAAAGAAAACTGATAATAAGAATAATACAAAAGTAAGATACGCTCAAATTTCAAAAATCTACTTGACATAAATTAATTATAATCATAAAAATGAATTTCAAGATGGGTATGAAGCCAACAAAGAAACAAAGTATCGCCTTGTGCTGGTCGATCTGTCTGCGGCATACGATACAGTAGATATCAAAAGATTTCGTTCAAAAATATCAACAATGACAGACGACGAAGTATTCTTGAATATACTGGGAGAAATGCTGCGAAATAGAAGATTCCAGGTCCACTTTAATTCCAATGGAAGTAGCTGGCGTGTTTCCAAGAATGGGCTTCCTCAGGGTAGTGTCTTGGCACCCCCCTTCTTTTCAACGTATACACAAACGACAAACCCAGTACCGAAAACACAGAAATGTTTCTCTATGAATCTCGTCACCCTAACGCAGGGCGACCAAGAAGAAACCAATGACCCGACGAATTAATTAATAATTTTAAAATTTACTTTCAGGCGGTGGACCGACATTAGCTAGACTGCGAGTGGTCACCGCGCCGGCTACTTGCGTGCAAGATTTGGCCGCTCAAGCGTCGTCTACACCCGGTTAGTAACCACTGACCGAGCATGGTTAGTAACCACTAACCGAATATGGTTAGTTACCTCTAACTGAACATGTTAGTAACCAATAACCGATCATGATAGTAACCAATAACTGATCATGACTATTAACCATGGACCTATCATGATTAGTAACCACCATCCGGTAACGGTTAGTAACTTAACACCTGGTTGTTGCCACTAACCGATCATTGTTTGTCTAATTCTCGGGTTAGAATATTTTTACTGAATTCGTAAATATTGCGTACAAGATTTGACCGCTCAAGCGTCGTCATTACCTGGTTAGTAACCACTGACCGAGCATGGTTATTAACCACTAACTGATCTTGGTTGGTAACCATGATCGGACTAACTGAACATGTTAGTAACCAATAACCGATCATGATAGTAACCAATAACTGATCATGACTATTAACCATGGACCTATCATGATTAGTAACCACCATCCGGTAACGGTTAGTAACTTAACACCTGGTTGTTGCCACTAACCGATCATTGTTTGTCTAATTCTCGGGTTAGAATATTTTTACTGAATTCGTAAATATTGCGTACAAGATTTGACCGCTCAAGCGTCGTCATTACCTGGTTAGTAACCACTGACCGAGCATGGTTATTAACCACTAACTGATCTTGGTTGGTAACCATGATCGGACTAACTGAACATTTTAGTAACCAATAACCGATCATGACTATTAACCAATAACCGATCATGATCTGTAACCACCATGAGGTAACGGTTAGTAATTTAACACCTGGTTATTACCACTAACCGATCATTGTTTGTCAATATTCTCGGCTTAGACTATTTTTAGTGAATTCGTAAATATTGCGTACAAGAATTGACCGCTCAAGCGTCGTCAACATCTGGTTAGTAACCACTAACCCATATTAGTCAGTCTAGGTAGTAGTAGTCAGTAGTAACTACTACCACAGAATACATAATAGTACAGTTACAGAAGATTGACTCCGCGGTGTTTTTCATCCTGAAACTACCCGTGCGAAGCCGGGACGAGTCGCTAGTCCTACTAATATTATAAACGCGAAAGGTTGTAAGTATGGATGGATGGGTGGATGTTTGTTACTCTTTCACGTAAAAACTACTGGATGGATTTGGATAAAATTTGGAATGGAGATAACTGGACTCCCGGAATAACACATAGGCACATTTTTATCCCGATATTCCCACGGGATCGAGACTTATGCGGGTGAAACCGCGAGGCGCTGCTTGTATTTAATAAATGTATTTTTGTCGTTTGACAGGTGAATCTTCAAGCCCTAGGATCGTGGCGGACGTTGACAGCGTCCATTCTGATACACATTTCAAGAGAGGTGAGCGTTTATAACCATTTGACGACCTCTGTGGCGCGGCGGGCCAAGGTTCGCCTGCGACGCAGGATGTAGCGGGTTCGATTCCTGCCTCGGAACAAATATTTGTTCAGGGTGTTCCTGGTATTTTGTATGTGTAATAAAATATCTATCTATGTACTGTATTGTATTAAGTGTATCAGTTATCTAGTATCAATAACACAAACTCTGCTTAGCTTGGGGCTAGATAATGTTGTGTTTACTGTCCAGCATTATTTATTTTATTTTTACTGTTACTGGTACTGTTTACATAATGTTTTTATACATAAAAACACGGTATCAGAGCGTTCGCTCGCCTTCTTCGCCTCATACAACAAGTAATTAATTTCGTAAAAATTTAAATAAAACCCCGTCGCAATGAAACGGCTGAACCGATTTTGATCAAACATAGCTAAGAACACTCCCGACAAATTCACCTTTCAAACAAAAATTAAAAAAACGAAATCGGTTCATCCGTTTGGGAGCTACGTTGGGACAGACAGACACACACACACACACACACAGACATGTCAAACTTATAACTCCCCTTCATTTTTGCGTCGTGGGTTAAAAATTATTGTTGAAACTGGTTGAACCTATAGCGCATTAAGTTTTAAATTCGTGGGCCGAAGTGACAAGGTAAAATCGCCCTTATCTGTATGTGTAGTAACAATTAAAATGGTTTGTCAGGCGGGCGCCGCGCGGCGCGCGCTCGTGCCGACCAGAGCTACACGCAGTTCGCGGTGATGGACGACGAAAACGTGTCCGCGTTGCAACAGGTGAGGACTTGTTTATACCATCAAGTAACTTCCTTGAAAAACTGTCCCTGAAACCGATTTCCGGTCTAAGGGTGTTTTTAATATCGTGCGGATTTCATCACGCACGCGGGATTGCCCCGCATGCGTGACTGCCGCAAGGGTCTTTTCTATATAAGTATTTATTGTAATGCGTAGACTACGGACGCGGGATGCGGGGCGGGATGCACCGCGCGGGGACCCGGCATGCGTGTGCACATCTATGAAATCCAGTGTGCATTTTACTGTCATGCGGGGTGCACGCGCGTGTTGTACGGACAAATCATAACAAAACGCATAGCAGCCCGCAGAAAACTAGATTGTAGGCTTGCGTGTCTCACGCTGCGTGAAATTTTCCGTATGCGGGGCAATCCCGCGTGCGTGATGAAATCCGCACGATATTAAAAACACCCTAAATATTTTTTTCTGTTAAAAGAATTAAAAGAAGAGACAAAGTGAGATTACAAAATATAAAGAGTATAACTAAATTTAAAAACATACATACTGTCCTACAAACGCCTAAAATGGAGATGGACAGGACACATGCTAAGAGAATGAAAAGAGAAGTGGACGAGACTAGTAACAGAATGGTACCCGCGAGATAGTAAAAGGAACAAAGGAAGACAAACTACGCTGGGAGGATGATTTAAAAAAGATAGCTGGTCCAGAATGGACACGCACTGCAAAAGACAGGACAAAATGGAAAGCTTTAGAGGAGGCCTTTGTCGAAAGACAAGCTGTAAAAGGAAGAACGGTTGCCGGTACAATTAGTTAAAGTTAAAACTGTTAAATAAAAAAATAAGTATTATGATGTTATACCTACTAAGCATGTTATTAAGTTTAGTTACAGAAAGAAAGAAAGAAAGATTTATTTGTAGCACACACACTTAAGAGAAATAACAAATAAAAAATAATAATAGCACGTAAACAAAAAAACAAAGAAATCTTACATAGAAAAAAGAATAAAACACAAAAAAAGAAAAAAAACCCAATAAATATACAGCAATAAAGGCTTATTATTATTATATTAAATATTTTTTTCTGAAACTAAATTTCGGTCTGCACCACAATTTCATGCGAGGCCTAAACCGAAATTTAGGCGTCAATAAAAATTAAAATTCTGCCAGTACCAAAACTTTGCATTTTCGTCTCCACCACAATTTCTACCGAAATTCAAGCCTGTACCAAAATGGTAGCCGAAACCACGGGCTGAATCAAAAAATTCACTGATACGGTTATATTCGCCAATTTTTTTGTTAATGTTAAGCGGTACCCTCTGCCTATGAACAGTGCATTACCTCACAGGTCACGTCCACCTAGGACGCGCCCTATGGTGCGTTGGTGTTGGCATGCTCTCCGTATTTACACTGCTGTAAACACCGCCGCTGAAACGGCCGAAACCGGAAATTCGGTTTGTAGTTTTACCCAAAATATAAGTCGCCCCGATGTACCTGCGCCGTAGACCAATGTCTATAGCGCGGGAACCTTCTTTTTACCAATAGCAATCGCGCGCTACAATCTTGCGCTGTTATTGGTTAATCGATTTCGCGGCAAAATCGCGGCTGGTCGTGCGCCATCTTGTTCATCAGTCGACTCTTAGATGTGAGCGGGACAGAGCTATGTTTTAGTAGTAGTAGAGCTTTTTTGTGAAAGAGTTCGTCCGGGGAAGTACTACCACCATACCTATTTCTGCCGCAAAGCAGTAGTGCTCGCATTGCTGTGTTCCGGTTTGAAGGGTATGGTTGCCGGTGAAATTACAGGCTTTTCATCTTTATATCTCAGGGTGGCGGGCGCGGTGCAATACCACATAGTGTGCGTCCTAAGTGGACGTGACCTATGTGATAATGCACTTTTCATAGGCAGAGGGTACCGCTTAACATCAGGTGGGCCATCAGCTTGATCCGTCATTCAAGTTGTATATAAAAAAATAAATAAAAAAAAACTGGGACAGAGCTACTCGTATACTATACTTTCGGCTACTGTCGGATATCAGTCTGCGTTTTTTGGGCAAACGAAAACAGTCGATCGGACCCCTCATGAGCGGGTCATCTCAAACGCAAAACATAAAAGTAGCATAAGCAAAGACGTTAGACGCAGACGGGACGCGGACATTTGTCTCTTGCACGTCCCTTTCATACAAAATGTATAGAAGCGTCGCGACGCAAAACATACAGAATAGACGGGGCGCGGGCGCGACGTTTTTCGTCCGCGCCTTTTGTTCAAAACACACAGGAGAGACGGTTCGCGGCCGCGGCGGGGGCGCGGGGTGGCATGCCTGCCGGGCGGGTCTCGCTCGCTCGCACAGTCAACGTGTACCGTCGCTTCTGCGACCCGTCTCTTCTATATAATTTCAAAAGTCGCGTCGGTGGCTCGTCTCCGCCCTGTCCGCGACGCGTCCTCACCTTACGTCTCTTCTATCTGGCTTGCATCTACAACTCTTATTGTCTGATTAGTAAATTACCTAAATTATATTTTGGGTAAAACTGCACTCAGGTTTAAATGACGTACCTCTGTACATAAAACATTCCATTTTCAGGTGACGAAAGGTGGCGCTCTGACGTTGGTTTCTCTGTGGAAATCACAATTCGACGATTCAGAAGAGACCACAGACAATGAATGGAAGCAGGAACAACTACAGGTGAGACGCACAAAACATGCTCCTTCGAGCCGGATCGCTTGGTTTCACACATGGCTCGAAGGACCAATTGCCTTCTCAATTATAAATTTACCATGGAGGCTTAGTTTCCCCGTTTCTTACAAACAATTTATTCTATTAAGCGAGCAATACTATAATAATATAGGACTCAGAGGACAATCGCTGAAGCTGCAACGCGCGCCAAGTACCAGCAATCCGAGGATGCACATATTGCCTAATCGCGTCGTGCGCACTTGGAACCGGCTACCAGACTCAGTGATCAGTGCATCCTCAGTGAATTCTTTCAAAAATAGACTTGACTAACATTTAAAGTGCACTGATAAGGACTAAGATATACACGCATCAGCTCCGAGAGCTGCCTGTGTATTATAAATAAATAAATATACAATAAATAAATACTCCTACTATTTATTCAAATTAGTTTCTCGAAAGGTTCAAGACATCTATGTAGATATCATCTTCTGAGAAATCCACTAATCGCCTCCATCCACTGACTGATCGGTGCATTGTGTCGGACCGTCACTCACCGTATCATCCGGTCTGTGTTGTCAGTTTTGCGAGCTATATGGTGATGAACCTTTTTTAATTTTTGACTATTTTCATTTCTAGTCTCCGGAGCATCGCTGCCCGCGGGCCCAGTCCGCCGTCTCTAGCTGTAGCGTCGCGCGGACGCAGCTCCACAACACGTCCACTACACACCTTACGCAGCAAACACGCAGGGAGCAGCCTCAGGTATGTACTATCCAGTGCGCCGTCTGCAGCTGTAGCGTCGCGCGGACGCAGCTCCACAACACGTCCACCACACACCTCATGCAGGAAACACGCAGGGAGCAGCCTCAGGTATGTACTATCCAGTGCGCCGTCTGCAGCTGTAGCGTCGCGCGGACGCAGCTCCACAACACGTCCACCACACACATCACGCAGCAAACACGCAGGGAGCAGCCTCAGGTGTGTACTATCCAGTGCGCCGTCTGCAGCTGTAGCGTCGCGCGGACGCAGCTCCACAACACGTCCACCACACACCTCATGCAGCAAACACGCAGGGAGCAGCCTCAGGTATGTACTATCCAGTGCGCCGTCTGAAGCTGTAGCGTCGCGCGGACGCAGCTCCACAACACGTCCACCACACACCTCACGCAGCAAACACGCAGGGAGCAGCCTCAGGTATGTACTATGCAGTCCGCCGTCGGAACAAATATTTGTATGATCTGCTAATATTTGTTCCAGGTCTGGGTGTTATGGTACATGGTACCATAACACGAATCCAAGTTCAGACCTTTAAAAAACCCTCTACGCAATGAAACGGGTGAACCGATTTTGATCAAACATAGCTAAGATTACTCCCGACTAAGTCACCTTTCAAACAAAAAAACAAAAACAAAATCGGTTCATCCGTTCGGGAGCTACGATGCCACAAAAAGACACACCAGACATTTCAAACTTATAACACCCCGTCGTTTTTCGGGGGTTAAAAATAATAAACTTTGATTGTGAATTTGCTCATAATGATTGTATGTTTGTTGTTTCCGCAGGCAGTGCCCAAGTCGCCCCCTCCGTCGCCGCCCGCACCCCCCGAGGCGCCCCCCGCGGGCGCAGGGGGCCAGCCTAGGAGATGCGTTCAGATCCCCGGCATTGAGGCGTACCCTCACCTACACCCCGTGCTACCTCGCTGCTGGACCATGCCGTCTATAGGTGAGATTAGCCGAATATTCATAAAAAAATAAAAAAATAATGCTGGACAGTTCACACACCTTTTATATACACTCTGAACAAACCCATAAGGGTCTTTTGAGTGTATAATACTTTGTTTGTGTTATTTTTTTAAGATATAATAAAATAAAAAAAACAACATTATCTAACCCCAAGCTAAGCAGAGCTTGTGTTATGGGTACTAGATAACTGATATCTATATATATATATATATATAAAACAAAGTCGTGTTAGTTACACCACTTATAACTCAAGAACGGGTGAACCGATTTGGCTGAAAATTTGTGGGGAGGTAGCTTAGAACCAGGAGATTGACATAGGGGGAGGGGGGGGGTTCACCGGGGGCTACCCGTGCGAAGCCGGGGCGAGTTGCTAGTACTTAATACAATATACATTACATAGATAGATATTTTTTATTATACATAGAAAATATCCAGAACACCCTGAACAAATATATCTGCAGATTGCACAAATATTTGTTCCGGGGCGGGAATCGAACCCGCAACATCCTGCGTCGCAGGCGAATCTTCACCTGCCGCGCCACAGAGGTCGTCTAATGATACATTAGCCGGCCGTGTGTGAAATTGGCCGACTATATTGGCGAAATCGTACTAGTGTGGTAAAATTTACTTTTACTGGCCCTGTAAGTAGTCTTTTCGAGCAACTGTAGTGAAGAATAAATTACTGTACTACCCAACTAATATGGCTTACCGATGTACCTGCGCAGAAGATGAATTTTTGAAGCACGGGATTTTTCCTGTATCTCTATTGGTCGCGCGCCGAAGTGTAATTGTGCGGAGGGGCGTGACTTGCGAGTGAGACGGAACTAACAGCTGCAGAGTATTATGAACCTTATAATAGTGACCTAAGGTTGATTGTAAGTTTTGGGAATTCTTTCGTTAATCTTCGGAGCCATACTTTATTTTCTGCGCGAACGAAGATTCACGACGCGCCATATCAGTTGGGTATACCTGTACCACATTTGATGTACTCCACACCCGATTTTATGTTCTTGGCCGACTATTTATGAACTCTTGCAACTATGTTGACCGAGTGTTTCTGATTTTTGCTGGATACTTTGGCCGACTGTTTGTGAATTTAGCCGGATACTTTGGCAGACTGTGTTTGAAATTAGCCGGATGCGGTGGCCGACTGTTTGTGAATTTATCCGGATACGGGGTCCGACTGTTTGTGAATTAAGCCGGCTACTTTGGCCGACTGTTTGTGAATTAAGCCGGATATTTTGGCCGATTGTTTGTAAATTAAGCTGGATACTTTGGCCGACTATTATCTAATGATAAAACTTGTAATGTATTCCAGGGTCGCACATCCGCTCCCTGAAGCCGCCGCTCGTGCAGCAAGCGTCGTTTGAATGCGCCGCTGGCTCGCTACGCTACAGCGTGGACGTGATGCGCAACGTGGCGCGCCGTGACGCGCCGCGCGCCGCCCCGCGCCGCGCCAACACCGCCCCCGTGAGTACACACTGTCACGCCCCCGCGAGTACACACTCACGCCCCCGCGAGTACACACTCACGCCCCCGCGAGTACACACTGTCACGCCCCCGCACTGTAGATGGCCCGCCTGATGTTAAGCGGTACCCTCTGCCTATGAACAGTGCTTTACCACATAGGCCACGTCCACCTAGGACGCACCCTATGTGCCATTGCACTGCGCCCGCCACCCTGAGACATTAAGATGAAAGTCTCATGTGCCTGTAATTTCACCGGCACCAATACCCTTCCAACCGAAACACAGCGATGCAAGCACTACTGCTTTGCGGTAAAAATAGGCATGGTGGTAGTACTTCCCCGGACGAAGTCTTTCACAAAAAAGCTCTACTACTACATTAGTAGGTTGTGTTGTGTTGTGGCGCGTTCTGTCGCGGTGACAATCGGTCGATGCTCGGTCGCGCCAGAGGGGTGGTGGGGGATCTGTCTCGCCACAACACGCCACATCGATGTGAATCTGTCATTACGACGCGTTACCGCGAGGGATGCAGTTCATTCCGTAACTAGATATTGAATTTTTTGGTTCGTTCTACTTTATAAAAACGTCCGATGAACTTATCTAGTTAGCACGGCAATATAGAGTACTCTGTGACACTAAATGTAAAGAATATAATGTAATAAATGTATCTAGCGAGCCATGGAGCGCAGTATTCTAGGAGTCAGACTGATAGACCGCCTCCGTAACAGTATACTGCGCTCCAAAACTCAAATCGCGGATGTCGGACAGAAAGCGGATAAAATGAAGTGGGGTTGGGCCACGTCTGCCGCATGTCACGCATGGCTAAAGCCATAACAGAGTGGACGCCTCTGAACGGAAAACGATCTCATGGCAGACCGCGGCGAAGAAAGAGAGACGAAATAGATACCTATGTAAAGGATTGGTCTACAGTGGCCCAAAATAGAGAGGACTGGAGAGAGGGAAGGGAGGCCTTTGCCCTGCAGTGGGACACCACAGGCTCTTAATAAAAATAAATGTATACACACGTATTCACACCACAACTCTCACACGATGAATGATATGAAAATGCGCCATATTGCGCCACAACACAACACGTCAGTATGAACACTCCGCGACACAACAGAAGGCACCCCGACACACCCCAACAATATGAACCTAGCTTAAGTGGAAGGTCACCTTTCCGCTTACACTCACACACTGCTGCGAACCTATTTCCCCTTAAACAAGCATTATTTATTTACTACTAGCAGCGCCCCGCGGTTTCACCCGCGTAAGTCTTGATCCCGTGGGATTATCGGGATAAAAATATTCCTATGTGTTATTCCGGGAGTCAAGTTATCTCCATTCCAAAGGACATTGCCAGGGTTCGGTCCAAATGCTGCCCAGAAATGAAAGTACCTGCAATGGATCCCTTGTGTTATTCTATATTATCACCACAAATATAAAAAAAAACTACTTCGGGGTTTTCTAAAAAAATATATTTTTATTTTTATGAATTATACGGATGATATTTGTAATTCTACAGTACATTCAAACAATTATACTGGACTTTTTGACGTGCTAAATCATACCTTGGATTTTATATACCTATCTTGGATTCTGCTGTCATCATCAGCATCATCAGTTAGTTCATATGAGGCAAAGGCCAACTCTCGTATCAGAGTTTTAAATATGCCCGAAGGGCTCTGTGTTCCAGGGTTCGGTACAAATGCTTTTTTTAAGATCTATCATAAGGTTTCCTAGTTTGTAAGAGATCTGTCTATTGGGCAAAGTTAAGACTGACAGTGTAGCGGTATCATTTCGTCAGAGCCGGAGAGATTATGAGAGCTTGAGAAGTTATATGGTTATACATGTATAAGTTATACATGTATAAGTTATAAGTACACCTCATCGCAAAGTCCTGCTTCTGGGACGACTAGTGATGAAAGAGCCCGTTTAATCCACCACTAAACCGAGGATATCCCGGACGTTAGCCAATACGAGATCCGAACGGTTCAAAAATAGCTTAAGAACAACAAGGCACCGTGGAAGGACGGAATAACGACAGACCTTCTGAAAGCGGTATACATCGGTACCTTTAGAAGCTATTTAATTCCATAATCCTCGAGGGTACAACGCCAGTGGCGTATAACAGAAGCGTGGTGATACTTTTCTTCAAGAAAAGAGATAAAATCCTCTGAAGAATTATAGGCCCATTTTGGTGTTGAGCTACGTCTATATAAGCTGTATTTGAGAGTTGTTACCAATCGTCTCCCACGTGGATTTAACGACTTCCAGCCTCCGAACAAGCCGGGTTCCAAAAAAGCTTAAATACCCTAGATTGCTATATGTCTATCCGTCTTCAGGACCAGAGGACGGATCCTATTCAATTGCAGAAGGAGTTGAGACAGGGAGATGTTAGTTCTTTGAAACTTTTCACCTCTGCATTGGTGGATGTTTTCAAGCTTTTGATCTGGAACGGCTATGGCATCAGCATCATCGGTGAATACATCACTTAACTTCGATTTGTCGATGATATTGTCATCATGTCAAAATCGCTGGAAGAACTTGCCGCAATGCTCAGGGACCTCGATACCGTTTCCCAACAGGTGGGCCTTAAACATGGGCAAGACGTACATCATGTCAAACGCCCATGTCACACCTATGCCGGTACATGTTGAGAACTATATCATCAAAGTTGTTGACCACTATGTCTATTTAGGCCAAACGATTCAACTAGGCAGGTCAAACTTCGTGAAAGAGGTCAGCCAAAGAATCCAACTTGGACGGCCAGCGTTCGGTCAACTGCGCCATATCTTCTCATCACGGTAAGACAAAAGTCTATAATCAGTGCTCGGTGATAGTGTGGTACTGAGACGAGGCCGCTAACTATTGACCGCATAGGAAAGCTGAAAGTTGCGCAGCGGGATATAAAGAGAGCTATGCTCAGAGTTTCACTACACGATAGAATCCGGAATGAGGAAAGCCGTAGGTGAATCAAGATCACTGACATAGCATAGATATGGAAACATAGATCATTGGAAAGTTGAATAGGCAATGGGCTGGTCATATAGCTCTCTGAAAATCGTTGGGAATAAAGGTTCTGCATTGGCGACTAAAAACCGGACTACGTCAAAGTGGAATGCATCTCTTTCGATTGACCAAATACATTATAGAGATTGCAGGAAGGCGGTGGATGAAGGCGGCTCTTGATTTTTCATCGTGGCATTCTATGGCGGAGGCCTATGTCCAGCAGTGGACTTCTTTAGGCTCATGAATATGATGATGATGATTTGTTTTTTTAACTAATAGCGCTCATTTCTACAAAACACTGACAGGAGTATTTTAATGTAGCTATGCGTCACATGTTTACTGATGTCAAAATAGCTGCAGCATTAACAAATAGGTTTCATCCTGTGATTTTAAATAATTCTCATGCTGTCAGTTTATCAACATTGCAAAAGAGAGACTGAACGTGGACAATCATTTAGCAAACTACATCGATACGGGACGGCTAAACAGGATTAGAGCTGCTTTTGAAGACATTGCAGTAGACCAAAACAATATAGAAATGTTTCCGATTTTGTCTGAAGATGCCCTGATCTTATTTGCGATCGGTACGTACCAAATCAAACTGGCACCCTGCTATTACAGCGAGCATGTGCGCAGTGGCTCATTTACAATACAAAAATATAATGGTGAGCTCAACAATCTTGCATCGTATAATATGCCTTCCAACAATATGCAGCTTTTACGAGCACATATAAAAAGTAGACACACATCGACAAAAATCTACCACGTCTACATTATAATCGATGGCAACAATGAAGGATTAAACTTCCTGAGAAACTACTGTTGTTCATGTTTTATTGGCAGGAGAACCATTGGATGTTGTGCTCATACCATGTGTCTGGTGTAGTTTCTGGGGTGAACAGGCACCAAAATGTCATCAGACGTCCAGCGCTCTTTCTGGATTCCATTATTATAGATGATATTGATGATGACGAATGAATATTCAATATTATATGAATATTTGTATAGAGTTTTACAAATAAACGACGTTAATCAGTTTTACTATTTATTATGGATACCTACCACTTGTACACATTAGAACTGAACCCAAGACCATAGTAGGCCTTAATAGTATTTAGTACATCAGTAACATAAAGAGGGTCATTAGGACAAGCACAAGTTCTTATACCATAAATAAACGCAAGACATCACCAATCAGCCTACCACGCGTGGTGATTATGGCAAACCTTTTTTTTTTCGTGGAAGATTTTGTCCAGCACTTGACTTATACAGGTGTAGATGTGACGTGACAGCTGAACAAAATACCACTGTACGTTAAACAGACATGTACTTTTAGATGTTCTGATGAATTACAAAATCATCCATATAAAAACTGTATCGTTTATTTAAAAGGAAATCCTTAAATATTTGTTGAAATGATTATTAATTGTATCAAGGATTCCAATGCAACTGATAACTATATACCAAGAAACACAATTCAACTTTTTTAACTTTTGGGCACCATTTGTACCAAGTCTTCGGATACGGAGGCCTTCCGGCAGCCCATAAACTCTGATACCAGAGTTATCCATTAGCTCATACGAATTTAATTACTTTAAGCTGATGATTAAATCACATTAGAGTATATTCCGAGACCATAGAAGGCTTAAACACCTTTAGCACTTCAAGCAGATACGTATTATTGTTCGAATGTACTGAAGAATTACAAATATCATCCATATAATTCATAAAAATAAAAATGTTTTTTTTTAGAAAACTCCGAAGTAGATTTATTAAATATTTGTGGTGATGATATTAAATAACACAAGGTATCCAATGCTAGTACTTTCATTTCTGGGCAGCATTTGGACCAAATCCCATACAAAGACTGGCAATGTCCTTTCATGTAAATCCGTCAAGCCGTTTCAGCGTGAAGAGGTAACAAACACACTACACACACAAACTTTCGTCTTTATAATATTAGTGTGATTATTTCTCATAAAGTATGTGTGTTGCAGTGTTTATCGGCGTCGTACTGCGCGCCCCCCAGGCCGAAGGCGGAGCCCGAGGGCGCCACCGTGTCCAGTCGTCTGGAGATACGAGTGCGGCCGCCGGACAGCACTAGTCCCGGCCACTCAGGTGAGGACATCAAAACGTACATTCTCACCTTAAGGCCCTCCACATACACTCGGAATACCGAAACCAAAATTCCTTTTCGAAATTCCTTTGCGGGATTCCGTGCAAACGCCACACACTTGGGTTTTTTTTCATTCTAAACGCACAGGCCATCATGCTTAATTACGAATCTAAAAAAGAACCGTACGGAAAATTACCTAGTGTGTTTGGTAGGTCCATAGATTTGTATGGACTTCTGCGTTCGATATTTCATTTCGAAGTTCCGTTTCGGAATTCCGCTACGGTATTTCGAGTGTATGTTGCCGGCCTGAGGCGATATGTCAAAATACCGAATGGGCGGAGTTTGGCAAGAAAACAATAGCTGTAAGACAGTGACAGCGCTATTACTCACTTGAACCCGGGAAGAGGTGAGGTATAGATTTCTGCCGCTCGGAACTAAATAAATGATCTATAATTAATCTAAGTAATGTGATTACCTACTGAATAGTATAAAAAAATATGCTTTATATTTTGTCTAGTCGAAGGAGGGACCTAAAGCGGGCTTTAGGAGGGCCAATTTCAAAAAATAAAGCTATTGAGAAAAGTTTCACGAATCGTGTTTCTTGTCTAATCTTTAGATTACATACATACATACATAAACTCACGCCTGTTTCCCGGAGGGGTAGGCAGAGACCACGGATTTCCACTTGCTACGATCCTGACACACCTCTTTTGCTTCATTCACTCTCATCACATTCTTCATACATGCTCGTCGGTTAAGGGTACTCTTGACCTGGGCTTTTTCCAGAACGTCTCCGATCTGGTCTGAATACGTTCGCCGAGGTCTTCCCCTTCCCACTGTCCCATTCACGCTCGTCTTATGTACCATTTTCGTCAATCTACTATCGTCCATCCTTTCTAAATGCCCAAACCATCTGAGCATACCTTTCTCAATCCTAGTCACTACGTACTATGTATTTAGATTGCATCCTCAAGTAATTACTGTATTAACATCATGTTTGTAACCTTTACTGTTACTGAGTGAGCGTGTAACGCAACAACTCCAACATTTTAACATAGCTTCTTTATGTTAATGTTAGAACTCCCTTTTCATTCGAACTCTATGGGTGGTCCATTATGCGTGAGAGTTGTCTGACCAGGTAGTTAGCCTAACTCCGTCCAGAAGCACACAAGTTGCCTGGGCTCTTCGCAGGCTTGGCGGAGTGACCTCGGGTTGTTGTCATTCTTATCTATATTCTTTCTATATCATCATAGTTTATTATTTTTAAAGTGTAAACCACAATTTATGGATAACATTAAATTTTAATGTAACCCAAAAATTTCGTACCAGCGGGACTCGGAGGTTTTTTTTTTATTTTTCACTTGAAAAATAATAAACTATTATTCATGAATGTTGGAAATGATTGACGCTTGCATGAGTGTCCGAGGCGCCTATGGTATTTCAAAATACTATTATTTGTAATTTCTGCTTGTAGTTAAAATCCACTCTGTGGTAAGTGGCGGAGAGCCGACTCGGCCGACCCACGACGAGGCCTCCATTTACTACGACGCCACGGAGCACCAGAGAGACAAACGGTACGTACATACATACAGTTACTACGACGCCACGGAGCACCAGAGAGACAAACGGTACGTACATACATACAGTTACTACGACGCCACGGAGCACCAGAGAGACAAACGGTACGTACATACATACAGTTACTACGACGCCACGGAGCACCAGAGAGACAAACGGTACGTACATACATACAGTTACTACGACGCCACGGAGCACCAGAGAGACAAACGGTACGTACATACATACAGTTACTACGACGCCACGGAGCACCAGAGAGACAAACGGTACGTACATACATACAGTTACTACGACGCCACGGAGCACCAGAGAGACAAACGGTACGTACATACATACAGTTACTACGACGCCACGGAGCACCAGAGAGACAAACGGTACGTACATACATACAGTTACTACGACGCCACGGAGCACCAGAGAGACAAACGGTACGTACATACATACAGTTACTACGACGCCACGGAGCACCAGAGAGACAAACGGTACGTACATACATACAGTTACTACGACGCCACGGAGCACCAGAGAGACAAACGGTACGTACATACATACAGTTACTACGGCGCCACGGAGCACCAGAGAGACAAACGGTACGTACATACATACAGTTACTACGACGCCACGGAGCACCAGAGAGACAAACGGTACGTACATACATACAGTTACTACGACGCCACGTAGCACCAGAGAGACAAACGGTACGTACATACATACAGTTACTACGACGCCACGGAGCACCAGAGAGACAAACGGTACGTACATACATACAGTTACTACGACGCCACGGAGCACCAGAGAGACAAACGGTACGTACATACATACAGTTACTACGACCCCACGGAGCACCAGAGAGACAAACGGTACGTACATACATACAGTTACTACGACGCCATGGAGCACTAGTCAGACAAACGGTACGTACATAAACCAGCCGTGCTTGCTGCGGAGGTACCACTCCACTGTACGTGTCCCAGGCTCACTACTCACAACAACAACCTTCGTCAACCTCTGTAGCGCGAGATGCGTATGGTTGCGGGTACGATTCCCGCTGCGAGACAAATGTTTGTATGATCTACAAATATTTGTTTCTGGTCTGGGTGTTGTGGTACCATGGTACTAGTAGTTTCTGATAGCCACTACACAGGGAATCCTAGTGTGGGGTCAGGACGATGTGTGGGACTGTTGTCTGTTAAAAAAAACAAAAAAAACATAAAAAAACTACACCGTGAAGCCCGAAGCGGTGGTGGAGTACCTAAAGCAGAAGACAGGGCTAACCATGAGGGTCGAGCAGTTGGAATCTCACCATGATGTCAATTTTATTTCCTTTATGGTGAGGGTGCCGACTGACCTGGAATGCTGGACAGTCCACACAACATTATCTAGCCCCAAGCTAAGCAGAGCTTGTGTTATGGGTACTAGATAACTGATATACTTAATACAATACATTAAATAGATAGATATTTTTTATTATGCATAGAAAATACCCAGAACACCCTGAACAAATATCTGCAGATCGCACAAATATTTGTTCCGAGGCGGGAATCGAACCCGCAACCTCCTGCGTCGCAGGCGAACCCTCGCCCGCAGCGCCACAGAGATCAGAGTTTTTTATAAGGATTTTTATTTAGAAGGATTTCGTTTACATATAATTAGTACAATTTTACTTCTATTTTGTATCCTTAAGTGAAAGCTGTTCAACAGCAATATGTTTCTCTAATATGTATTCCATTATCTTATATAAGTGTAGCTTGTTTTCCAAATATTTAAAAATAAATAAAATAAGTAATCTTATATATTCTCAGATCTTCTACTCGGAGTGGTGAGAAGAGTCAAAGTCCCGCGCTCGAGAAAGCGAGACTCGAGACTATACATGATAGGTAAGTTTCTTAGGGTACGTTTAGATGACGCGCGCTCGACGCGCGTTAAACACGCGTCATTTTTTCGTATAGTGTTCATATGGTGCGCGCTTGTCAGGCGTTGAACGCGCGTTAAGGTGGATGCTAAAATTTAAATAATTTGGTGTTTATTGACTTTTTTTTTATACTACTGAATGACGGAACAAGCAGATGGCCCACTTGATGTTAAGCTGTAACCTCTGCCTATGAACAGTGCATTACCTCATAGATCACGTCCACCTAGGACGCACCCTATGTGGCATTGCACTGCGCCCGCCACCCTGAGACATAAAGATGAAAAGTCTCATGTAACTGTAATTTCATGCCTCGTTTCGCATCGCGATTTACTCTCGAGGCCCACAATGCAGAGCCACAGGCAAAACTAATCTCAGATGGCGCCACCATCGCTGGTGCTTGTCATCTAATGGTCTTGTCTTTTTCTCATCAGAAGGGAAACGGTGTGTACCTTTATTTGTACACTGAAATGCACTACACAGAGGCATGTTTTATACCAGACTATTATTTAATGTTTATTTACTAAAACTATCCATTGATATTTTACACTTTTGACAGTTTTTTTTAGCATTGATAGACCTTTGTTTGGCTATGAAACAACACCAGCGATTATGCGCCACCTAGCGAGATAAATAAGCAGTGTGTCTCCCCATTGAAATGAAATTTGAAATGAAATTTATTTATTTGGAAAAGTTTTTACACAAGAACATTACATTGAGGAAGTAATCACTACGTTTTCGAGCAGTATACAAAAAGGAACGCTGAAAATTGCTATAGTATGAACTGTGTCACAATTTCCAGCGCCCGACCTTAGGACTAGGAGAAAAAATATACATATACATATAGTTTTACATCATACCAAAAAGTTACCTAAAGTAGGTACATGTATAAAACAAAAAAAACAAAAATTTAATAAAATAATAATAATAATTATAATTGAGGTGAGGTGATGTGGTCATTGAGACAGAGTACCGTCTAGTGACTGAGCGCGAAAGAGACGAGTGTCCGTGTGGCGGCGGCGTTACCGCTTCGTCGGATGAGGGAGGGAGTGAGATTGTGAGTTGGGAGTTGTTGCGAGTCAATAAATTTAAATGTAACCCAAAAATTCCGTTCCAGCGGGACTCGAACCCGCACCCTCAATAACTCTCATTCATAAGTTCACTCGTTCGTCAGTTTTGTATAATTTGCATCAGTCACTCAGTCAGAACTCAGCTCTGACGGACTCGAGCACAGAAAAGTGAGGAATTAAATGAGGTGCTTAGTTGAAAAAAACAAGTAACTCTTTCATTTTAAATTTTGAGGTACTCTAACGAGGTACCTCACGAGTGAGGGAACCATCACAAGAATCACTCCGCAAAGACATTTAAAGAACAAAGACCCCTGCTACTACGCAATAAAGTGCAATTCAGCTCCTAAAACACATCATCATCATCATTATCAGCCCACACTTAGTTCACTGCTGGACATAGGCCTCTCCCAGCACGTGCCACTGAGCCCGGTGTTCGGCTCTTCTCATGCACTTCCTGCCGCCGCCTTTCGTAGGTCATCGCTCCACCTAGCCAGAGGGCGCCCCACGCTACGTTTGCCAAGACGCGGTCTCCACTCAAGAACTCGCTTACCCCAACGGTTGTCGGTTCTTCGACATATATGACCAGCCCATTGCCACTTCAGCTTGCTAATCCGGTGGGATTAGCAGCTATGTCATTGACTTTAGTTCTCTGTCGGATAATCTTATTTCGGATTTTATCTTTCAGAGAAAGTCCGAGCAAAGTCCTTTCCATAGCTCGCTGTACAACCTTGAACTGGTGGATAAGCCCTACCGTGAGTGTCCACGTATCGGCACCATCGGTCATTACTGGTAGGACGCACTGATTGAAGACTTTAGTCTTCATTTGTGGTATAGGTGACGAGAAGACTTGCCGTAGTTTTCCGAAGGCTGCCCAGCCCAACTGAATCCTCCTCTTGCCTCCTTCTCAAAGTTGTGTCTACCTAATTGCAATATTTGCCCTAAGTATACGTAATTATGAACAACTTCAAGTTGACGACCTTTTACGACGACTGGTTCTGGGATCCATCTATTTTATCTCCTAAAACTGACATGGATCATTGTACTGTTTCAGGGCAAACTCAATAATAAAGAAGGAATCCTCAGGAGCGGGCGATGGATCACAAAGTTTACGAGACGTAAGTACCCCAGTCCCTATTACCAGAAAACACTGCTGAACTCATATATCCTTGTCATCTTTACTAATACAGTGTGAGTCTTCATAATGCGCACAAATTAAAATGTCGGTAGCTTTGGTTAATTTTATGGACTGAAAAAATTACCAAAAAACACTATCATTTTATTTTTATTTTTCATTACGCTTTTTAAGTTTTTGTTTGCTACAATGGCCTCCATCTAAACAAAACGGTGTAACTTTTAAACTAAACGATCTATTTCAATGAAACAAACTGAGTAATGATTGGTAATAACAGAAGCTCCTCATAAAATAAAAATTTAGAGGAAAAACAGCCCTCAATTCGAAATTAAGATGTTTTTTTAACAAAAATCTACTAAAAATTGTATATTATTTAACAGTTGATAAGAAATGTTGTGATTTAGTTATAAACTTGCGATTTTTACTATCAGATAGATAATACAGTGTAGAATAACAAATGTAATAAAATATAAAAAAATTGTAATAAAAAATGTAGGTAAAGTGGGGCTTTTATTGCTAAATTTAAAAATTACTTGAAAATAATTGAAAATTAAGCTGATTCTTGTGAAAAAACATCTTAATTTTCAATTGAGGGCTGTTTTTCCAAAAAAAAATTATTTTATGAGTAGCTTCTGTTTTTTCCAATCATTACTCAGTTTGTTTCATTGAAATAGATCGTTTAGTTTAAAAGTTACACCGTTTTGTTTAGATGGAGGCCATTGTAGCAAACAAAAATTTAAAGTGTCTTAAAATAATGAAAAAAATTACAGTTTTTTTTTTCCGTCGATAAAATTAACCAAAGTTACCAAGATTTTAATTTGTGCACATTATGAAGACTCACACTGTATAAGTACGTATGTACAATTTTTAAAAAAACATATGGAACAGCTGTGGTAGTAGCTCAACTGATCCAAATCACTACCAGACGGAAGCGTTCTTAAGGTGCTAGCTGCGTTGAGCCAGATAAGAGCCATCTCTCGGTTCAAGCGTCGCTTCGACCAGACAGACGCCCTGAAAGAATTTTGAAAACGCGAAGGGCCCCGGTACCCCACGGACCCAGAGTCTCGACCCCGAAAGGCTCAAATAAGTAAGCTCTGTCGAGACTTGCATATTTGCGTCTTTTGAGGTCCTCAGCGGAATCTGCTCCCCCCCCCCCCCCTCCCCTTCCCACCCTACTGATGTCCCGGACAGATGATAATCTTTGTCACAGTTACCAGAAAATACTCCATAACACCAGCATAGCTTTGTCACCTTTACCACAGAATACACAATAGTACAGATACGGAAAATTGACTCCGCAAAAATCATTTAAATAAATAGCGACTCTTGCCTCCACACAATAAAGTGCAATTCAAATCGCACAGCGTTAATTATCTAAAGACACCTAGTAGTTAACTCTTTTCTATCGCGTAACTCTTATCTTGTCTGACTCACTGAAATGATTCGACAAGTCGAGCCCGCCTCGTACTTGTAGCTTCATACCTAAAGTGCGGAGTGCGCCACGCCTTTACCATAAAATACTGCATAACGACCTATACCCTTGTCGCCTTTACCAGAAAACTAACAGGCGGTGTTGTTTCCTCAAAATGGCTTAAGACGACATGTTTAAATTTTGTAGTCGTTGCGTTACACGCTCACTCAGTAACAGTAAAGGTTACAAACTTGATGTTAATACAGTCATTACTTGAAGATGTAATCTAAATAAATCATAGACTAGAAACACGATTGGTGAAACTTTTTTCGATAGCTTTATTTTTTGCAATTGGGTCTCCTAAATCCCGTTTTAGGTACCTCCTTCGATTAGAGAAAATATTAAGCGTAATTTTTATACTATTCAGTAGGTAATCACATTACTTAGATTAATAGCAGGGAATTTATTTTTTATATTGGTACTTTAATTTTTGATTTTTTTTATTTTTTATTATGGAACATCAACAGAATTTACATAAACAAAAAGCAAAAACAAAAACAAAAGCAAAGTTCAAACAAAAACGAAGCTTCATAATTTGTCGCTAACGTCAGTTAAATAAATCTATGCCTCATCTCTTCCCGGGTTCAAGTGAGCAATAGCTCTGTCACTGTCTTGCAGCTATTGCTTACTTGCTAGTCTCCGCCCATTCGGTATTTTAACATATCACCTTAAAGGTGTATGTTTAATGTTTCCAGCGGTCCAGCGGCAGCGGCAGTGCATCCCGCATCCCCGTGGCGTGCGAGAACAGACTGGCCAAGTGTGCCTCCTGGAGCGGCGACAGTGTCGAGACGGCAGACCTCACACCAGGTCAGCTCCGCGTACAGCATACATAACTATATATATAGTGCGACGTGCATCCCCGTGGCGTGCGAGAACAGACTGGCCAAGTGTGCCTCCTGGAGCGGCGACAGTGTCGAGACGGCAGACCTCACACCAGGTCAGCTCCGCGTACAGCATACATAACTATATATATATAGTGCGTCCCGCATCCCCGTGGCGTGTGAGAACAGACTGGCCAAGTGTGCCTCCTGGAGCGGCGACAGTGTCGAGACGGCAGACCTCACACCAGGTCAGCTCCGCGTACAGCATACATAACTATATATATAGTGCGTCCCGCATCCCCGTGGCGTGTGAGAACAGACTGGCCAAGTGTATATATATAGTGGATCCATTCTGTCGTGGTCTTCGCCCATAGTTCTCCTTACATACGGCACACATGTCCAACCCTGTCCCACTAAAGTTTAGCAGCTTTTTGAGCGACGTCAGCTATCTGTGTTTGGAAGCGTATTCTCGAGTTCCTTATTCGGTCCGTTTCACTGCTAGGGTACTACGCTCTATAGCTCGTTGGCATACCCCGAGAGAGGACTTTTGAATATTCATTAGCGACCAGGTTTACGCACCGTAGGTGAGGATTGAGAGTGAGGTCAGGACACCTGGCCAGACGTGGTGACGGCCGGTGGAGTAAAGCCTCAACGGAGTGGTGGCCGAAGTCAGGCCGAAGAAATCCGGATCGTCCGAAAGCGAGATGGGTCGACGACGTCGTATCCGTCGCGGGCAATACCTGGTTGAGAGACGCACAGGACACAGGAGGCTGGCAAAAGAGAAAGTAGGCCTATACCCAGCAGTGGGTGATTCCGTGCTGAGATGATGATGATGATGAGGTGAGGATTGGGAGAATGCACATGTCCATGAGTTTCCGCTTTAAAGAGAGTGGAAGCGGTCCCTTCATTACATCTTTCATGGACCAATAGCTCTTAGTGGCATCCGATGTGGCATTGCACTGCGCCCGCCACCCTGAGACATAAAGATGAAAGTCTCATGTGCCTGTAATTTCACCGGCATCCATAACCTTCGAACCGGAACACAGCAATGCGAGCACTACTGCTTGCGACAGTAATAGGTACGGTGGTAGTACTTCCCCGGACTAACACTTTCCAAAAAACTCTTCTAAAACGTTACGTCAACTTTATCCTCAGCGCTCCGTCGCCGGCGACAGAACGCGTCAGACAAGTATGCGGCCGACCCGGCTCGGGAACTGAACCTGCGCTTCGCGAGGCCGCGTCACCGGCAGCCGCCGCAACACACCAGGTCAGTTTTTTTAGTTTATTTTAGTTTGCTCCTTAATAATAATTTATTTTCATATAAGGCCAACGGTACGCTAAGATAGGGAGTAAAATCTAGCGTTAACAAAAAGTGAACCCCGTTATGTTTCCATCTTATACAGAACTATGCCCCCCCCCCCCCCCCCCCCCCCACTCGCACCCCGCCATGCACTCGGACGCGGAAGCGACTGTGATGGGTTTGCTACAGGTGTAGCGCTTAACTGAGCCAGTCCCTGAGGTATGGGAGCGGTACGGGAGGGGTGTTTTCGTTACGTCAAAACGAAGCGTGGCTTCAGTCATCTGATAATTTGAGAGACGAAAACACGTCTAAAAAACCTTTTTTAAGAACTGCATACAGTAGTCTCTAGACAAAACCTCGGCGGGAAATAGTTCCACAACTTGAGTGATCGTGGGAGGAAATTCCTCTGGAACCTCGTGATGCGCGACCATATTGGCTTAAGGCGAATACACACGGTTCAACCAAATTGAATCACTTTGGTTGAATGGAGCAGAAATGAAAGGAATGCTGTTTACACGGTATCTGGAAAGTGAACTGTTCAACACATTATTCGAAAGATGTCGTCGAATGAGGTCGTGCGTTTAGGAGTTGCATTAATATGTGATCATCTAATAAAATAATTATCGAAAAAGAAGCTGAGGAAACGCCGTCGTTGGTGGGTGCGATCATGGGTATTAAGAAGATAAGCCTTAGGAGCTTCAAACCGTCTATTGAAGGAATGGGCAGAAGACGATCCAGATGCATTTCTCAATCATCTTCGCATGAATGAAGCAAAATTTAATGAACTTCTTACAATGGCTACACCGTTAATTCGGAAAGAAAATACTATGATGAGGGATGCTTTGCCCGCAAGAGTGACATTGCAAAACGTTCTCAGACATCTAGCAACTGGGGATGGTTTCTCTTCTTTCCATTTGAAAACCATTATGTGGGTATGTAGTAGGTAGGTATGTATCGTCCAAATAAGTCCTTCCACAAAACTGCGGCGCGCACGACTGACTGTAAAAGTGAATCGTTCAATTCTTGTGTTTACACATTCATTTCTCGTTCAACCGCGTTGAAGATTAAACGCTAAAAGTGAAAATATTGAGCATGTTCCATTCTTTCAACGCCATTGAACGACAACATTCAATGACATTGAATGATTTACTTTTATGTTTACATGGATCAATTTGTTTTTTCATCCAAATTGAAAGGCAAAAGTGAACCGTGTAATTTCCCCTTTAATTAAATAACTAAAACTTCATTACAAAATGGTTCTTGTGATTGAAATGGAATTTGTTCCTCAGTCGCAGTGGGTCGCGTGGCGTGCCCTCGCTGCTGATGGGCTCCCCCCCCGGCTCCGCCTGCTCATCCCCCTCGGGCTCGCCCCCTCCGCCCCCCGCGGCCCCCACGCCTGCGCACAACGCGGCGCGCGCCCGCCGCTTCCGCCCGCTGTCCATCGCGCCCTAGGTGAGTACTAGATCCAGTCCGCTGCACACTATTTTACTAGTAGTAGAGCTTTTTTAGGGTGTACCCAAAGGGTAAAATGGAACCCTATTACTAAGGCTCCGCTGTCCGTCAGTCCGCCTGTCACCAGGCTGTATCTCATGAACCGTGATAGTTAGACAGTTTTCTTCACAGATTTTCTGTTGCCGCTATAACAACAAATAAACAATAAAATAAATATTTAAGGGGGCTCCCATACAACAAACGTGTTTTTTTGCCGTTTTTATAGATAATGGTACGGAACCCTTCGTGCACGAGTCTGACTCGCACTCGGCCTGTTTTTTTAAACAGTTTGTCCGGGGAAATACTACCACCATACCTATTTCTGCCGCAAAGCAGTAGTGCTAGCATTGCTTTGTTCCGGTATGAGGGGTATGGGTGCCGGTGAAATTACAGGCACAAGAGACTTTTCATCTTTGTTTCAGGGAGGCGCAGTGCAATGCCACATAGGACGCGTCCTAGGTGGACGTGACCTATGAGGCAATGCATTGTTAAAGGCACCGGTTAACATCAGGTGGGCCGTCTGCTTGTTCCGTCATAACACGTGACATTATCCCACCGGCTGCGCCAACTGTTGTTATACGCCGAGGGCATAAATTGCGCTAATTTTGTATGATAATACCAAAACCTTTATGCTATGAACATTTTCCACGCATCATATTTTTTTTTATTTATTAAGTTTACTTTGTATTGTTTCAGGACTGGATACATCGTGAAAAATCAAGAATTGTTGAACAAAAGTGAGCCATATATCAATGATATTGGGTTTGAATTGCCTCAAACTCTCACATAATGTAACAAATAAATACACCCAGGTACACTTAAGTATTTTCTGCATAAAGTACTTAATGTTAGGCCCAACTGCGTCACTCAGGGTTAGCGTTTTAAACCGCTTAACTCTGAGTTAAACCCTAGTTGGTACAATTGGACCCTACTGTAAGATCAGAGTTTAATTTCAAAGTATGAAATTAATATTTGTTACTAAAATTAAAGTGATAATTTTCGAAACAGCAACGTTCTATTATCGACCTTATTTCAATAAGAAAATTCGATTCAAATAAAGAAAACTTAAAATTATTATTTTTCTTACAAAATATATAACAGAATATTAAAATTAATTTTCAAAATTCATCTAATATACTGTAAAATTCTTTGATGACTATTCTCACTAATTAATAACGGGATTCTCATGTCAGTTAAGTGTGTCTTAAGGGTAAAGTGTCCCTTAATTAGTGAGTGAAGATTATTTTAGTGTGAACACACACCCGTATAGTTAAACTTGAGTCTGGAGTATCTTAATGAAAATATCACTAAAATAACGGATTTTGAAAGAAAATGTGATCTAAATCTTGGTGTTGCTATTTCAATCCTTATTGCTTTAATGATAAGAATGATAATAGCTTGGATGTTATCGCGGCTTTAGAGAAATACTGGATGTGACGTTATTCGTGTAACTGGTTATTTTTTGGTCACTGCCCTGAAAAGGCTTTTGTGACAGGACCAGTGTGGTGAAAAGATTCAGTTCGCCTTCGTTTTAAGCGAAGTAGATTTACAGTGAATCCGATTTCATAGACAAGCATGATACCTCTTCTTTTTGTAGTCGGTTAAACAGTGTCATTAGAAAGACCAGCATTAATATGTAGTGGGTTCAATTCCTATTATTTTTCGTATATTGACTTCCATCATCAGGCCACCCTGTATAATGTTACGATAAATGGCTTCAAGCCGTCTCCATCCACTGACAAAACAAAACAAGATTGAGAAAAGTACAAAAAGTATATAAACATATCTATTACATCTAGAATTTCTCTAAATTTCCGTTCGTTGTATATTGTACTGCACGTAAGTCTGGCCGCACACCGCCGGCAACCGCACCGGGACCTGACCGAACACGCCCCGCACAAGATTGACTGCATTCGGTATCTACGCGAAGCGCCGTCGAATTTAAAACAAAACCGTACGACCAAACAGGGCGTGTACTTCAGTAGCTTCAAAAGTTTTTTTTTTTTTTTAATAACTATTTTTAGTGTCATATTTTTTTAATTTTTTCATACTCAAATTTAAAGATTCAGCTTCAGTAGTACCTTAGATCTAATTGATCCTTATCAGATCCCCCTAACCGATAACCTGTCTAACCTGATCTATCTGATAACCCTAGAAACGGCTGCACTAATTTCCATTAAACATAGCTAAGAATCAACTCTCAAAACAATCTATTTTTTTTATGTTAATATTAGGTTAAATATACCTTTTTTATATCAGAACGCCCGTTTCTGAGCTGCGGCCATAGATAGACAATACGCACATACTATGGCTTCCAACTTATAACATCCCACTTTTTAGTCGAGGCTTAAAATATGTGACGCGTGCTCCGCTACCGATTCGGCAATTTGGTCGTACAGTTCGATCAACGCGCAGACCGTGCGTTCTAACCGGTGCGTTTGTTGGGTTTTTCGTTGTTTGGTCAGAAGCGTGCGTTTGTTCCACTGTATGAGATTCAGGCCTTTATGTGCCTCGGCTTTCTACATTCTTCGGTTTCACGCAGACACCGAACGCAATCAACCGTGTGCGGAGCTCTTTCGGTCAGGTACCCGATCGGAAAAAGTGCGTGCGGCCAGCTTAAGGTGTATTATTGATTGACAGATCTCCTTAGGAAGTCTCCTTTTGAGCTAATATAGCTTTTAAATGCCTATATTTAGAGCAGAAATTTGCAAGACTATGAAGTAGGTCTGAACTAGTGTCATCCCGGTATACCGAATTGAGAACAACCTCCAGTGAAGTCGGCTAAAATGGTTCTGTTGGTACTTTTTAGGTAGAGAACCCTAAAATTCGGTATACCATATTGCACTCAGCTAGACCAAAATACAGCCAAATACGGCTTTAATATGCCAATGTTCTCATAGCATAGCTAGCTTAGCTATGCTGAGCCGATTTTGATGCGGCTTTGAATGTACAGGGAGAGAATGTGTTGGTGTTTGTTTGAAGAGTGTATACGGAATTTGTTTTGAGAATAGTGACGTGATCTTGTCGATGTTATTTTTAAGCTATCGATAAATTCATATTATACATTTTTAATTTTCGAATATCGAATACACTTTTCGGCATAAAGTTGATATTTATCATCTAATTAATTATTTTTAAAGACTTAAATTGAGCTCACTATATTATTTATTAGTTTAAAAATCACGTTAATTTCTTTGCTTTTGTAAATAATATTTATTTTAACGGTGTTATCCGGCTTAGATAAATTATTGTAATTTTATGATTAAAGTAGGTTTGTATGGGATTTATGAAAAAAAATATGTGAACAGAAACCTAAACCTAACCGTATGAAACTCCAAGTAAAATACATATATACAAAAACACACGCCTTTTTCCCTGAAGGGGGGTACGCAGAACCTTAATGGGCCTCTTTTCACAGTGGGTTCCAAGTAAAATGTTTAAATTTATTAATTTAATTACATTATAATATTGATCTTCATCATGCGATCAACTTGCGATTTATCATTAAAAATAAATTATGCAACAAAATAATTATTAATTAACAAATAAATAAATACAAAGTTTTTTTTTATGAATCATCGAAACAATTGGATTTTCACAAAGCAGTTTGTAAGTATTATAAAATTTTAGCAGCGTCTGTTTTTTTTTAAATTCTGTGTCAAAACTTGGCATGTTTCTGTTATAAATCCCATATAAACTTACTGCAATACCTTGATTGGTAGATTTTGAATCATTATTGTAAATACTTTGTTTTTGGTGCTAAATCTAAATTATTTTAAAAGCTCTCATTAATCGATGTGAAACAATTTTAAGGCAAAATATCTTAACATATTTTTGTCATTTAATCTTTATAATGATGCATGTACAAAATTAAGTGAATATTGCTGATTTAGCAATCTGTATACAGGCTTGGTTAGCCAATGTTATGGAGGCGCTTAAATTGTTTATCGATGTAAAAAGTGGACATGGACCATCACTAGTGATTCGATGGTAAAAACATCGACACGAAAAAATTATGTTAAAAATGGCATTTTGTAATATAGTTTACAGTGCATGTAATTGCATTTTTAATTATTTATTGTAACATTTAGTTGTGTAATTCGTCTTTGGTTGAAACTATGAATTCCCGATTTCAAAATAAAAAGCAAAAAATGTACATTTTGTTTTTATACATCCTAAATATGCTGTACATTTTGATTCCTACTAAAAAGTGATGCTATTATTTTGAAATTGCAATTCATCGATATCGATAAAGGTTTCTGGTTTCCCTGGTTTCTGTCATGATTCATGTTAACATACCTTTCGTCTTAAAAGAAAGATATTTTTGAAAGTGATCAGAAAGGACTGCGTTAGCTGAATGTTGTATTGTATAAGAAATTATATAATTTTAAAACTAGGGATGGGAAAAGCATCGTTTTAAGATAAACAATGTTGAAATTTTTGCGTAATAATAATTGATGTTGCACTCGTCTTGAATACTCTGTTTTTGAGTCTTTCTAACGTTATCGAATAGTTGTTAGATATGCTCGGCACAAGGATGGTAGGTTAGCTATGTAGCTTTTTAAAAACATACAGATTAGTCACAATTAAATAAAAACTATGTATAACTGCCGCCCCCAATTATGGCAATGGGAAACGCAACGAATGGAGATCATTTTGACATTCTTAACGCAGTTAGAGGTGAAGTTTCTAGATCGAAAATTTCCCCTTTACAAGTATCAAAAGATTTGAAACTTTATCCTTTACAAGTTTCAAAAGATTTGAAACTTTATCCTTTACAAGTTTCAAAAGATTTGAAACTTTATCCTTTACAAGTTTCAAAAGATTTTAAACTTTATCCTTTACAAGTTTCAAAAGATTTAAAACTAGAGGAAAGTTTCGATCAAGATGTTTCACCTTTTCAAGTTTCAAGATATTTGGGTAGCGCTTAGACTGTCAAAATTGTCCCCGATGACATTTGCTACGGTAATTGGGAGGATGGGGCTTCCTCAGTATACCTACAGTATAGAAAGACTCAAAACTATACAAATGTATAAAATGATTACTATATTTATATATACGTTACGTAGATGCCATTTAATTCTAGTCTCGCTGCTTAGATATAGTTAAAATTGATAAAAAATATTATGTAATAATTAAACTAAAATTACGGCAGTTATAATATTATTAGCGGTAAAGTATGATATTACTTCTGAGAGAATTTGAGAGGCGTCGCATTATTTTCATCGCCATTATTGAAAATAAAATGGTGATATTTTGTGCTGATTTTAAAGCTTGGGATGTAGCCGTGTATGGTATTCGATGACTTGATATACTTTTAGTTTTATCGATAAAATATTTGTTTTGTTTATCGATATAATCACATCACTAATGGCGACCAGAATTTATTCTACTCCGATATTTCGATTGTGGTCTTGAAAATAGCATAATGCATAGTTAGTTCGTTTGTTGAGTCTGGTTCTTTGAGTTCTAGTGGTCCTGAATAGGATATGGTGACTAAAGAAGAACCAGTGTGGTGAACGGATTAACTGCGCAGAAGGTCCATATTAATTGTAATGAGTTTTTGTCATCATAGTTTGGATTTTAACGACCGTCAATTTTAAATTGGTGTCAAAAAATAGACATTTTTGGTCAGATTTTTGACATTGTAGACAATATTTTTTGTCGTAGTACAGGATCCAGCCTGAGAGATGTCTGCCTTATATGGATTTTGATGAGACCGTGTCTCGATTGCGCTATTGTGAACGATACAAACGTTCGAAATTTTTAATTTTGATATATATTTGGTTTAGCTGATGTATGAAATTTTATCGCGCTATTTTATATATTGTGAAAAGTTCGATCGCTACGCCAACATATATTCCAACACAATGCTAAAATGTTTGCTTTCAAATGAGTAGCGCGATACGAAACGTGCAGAACGTAACGGTTTCTGTTGTGGTTTTGTTAAATTAGCGTGACTGGGGCCCTGGCTGAATAGAGCTACAAGAATTTTCTACACGATAGAGTTGGGTTTCCAGTTCCAAGCCGGACGCACTTCTCGGCATACAGCAAAAAGTTCAACCTTGAACCCGAAAAGTGCTGGGAAGTGTGGTATCTTTGGAGCCGCCAACTCAATTCTATTGTAGACAGTATTTCTAGCTTTGTACTCAGCCAAGTCTCATCAAAGGGCTAAAGCAGACTAGCTAGTTTTAGCATTAGCGATCAGCGATTTTGCGACTTATTTCGGTACACCAACAGCGATTTATTCAATTTATTAAAAATTATGACCAAAAATGGTCTACACAGCTTAAAAATAACAAAAGATTCTACCTAGGATTCTATCTACAAACAAAACTTACTAGTAGCTACAAACAGATAGTTCACGATCATAAAAGACTTCATCGATGCATCACATTTTGGCGACTTTCTGCGTCAGATTGCTGTAGCCAAAACCCCGGGTTTAACGACTGCTGCATTGCGTTTTGTCGCGTTTGATCGTGGCGTTGAAATGTAGCGAACTATCGCGAGTAGTCGCTGCATCAAGCTTCCAAAGCGACTCGGTCGCCGCGACTAGCGTTTACATGTGCGGATAGAAGCTATCAGACGCGTCATCAAGATTCCGAAATGCAACTAACTTATTCTGCTTTGGTCCAAAATTCAGTTAACTGCAGTGAACTCTTAGACTGGCTCTTGCACTATTCGGTAAGGTTTTAGTCGTCTGTATGCAATATTTGAATAGAGTAATGCTTTAAGGAGGAAAATCCACCAAATTCTTGCCAACGACAGATATACTGATGTTTAAATATGTACAGAGTGTTCTTTGCCAAGATGAACCATGCACGGGACCCATAAAATCGTTCTAGTCTACAAAACGGCTTCCGTCTCATAGAATTATTGATAAAATGCAGTTTTTTTATCATAAAATCTGTTTGTATAGATATATAACCCTATTTTGTATGTATGTCGTTTCGTTGGAGTGTGTAGCCCGGTGTATGACGTGTGTAGCCTGGCGTATGACGTGTGTAGCCTGGCGTATGACGTGCGTAGCCTGGCGTATGACGTGTGTAGCCTGGCGTATGACGTATGAATGATGCGCTACTTGTTTTATGATGCACGCTCAGTTCGTTTCATTTAGCATATTTCTTTTATATTTACCAAAATATGCACAATGAAAATAAATAAAAGGTACTTGTCCTTGAATTGTGGTTTTATTTATTTCAACATTCCTCTGCACTCCCGTAGGGGTGATTCTCTGAAATTCCTTTCTTATTTCACCCCCTACTATAAATGTGCCCTCCAAAACATACAACACAGCCCAAACCGCAACCTTGTTACTATAAAAAGCGAATTGTCTTAAGAATTAACTTCCACGGTGTTTTGTCTTTGGCATTGACAAGCTGTTTCAAATAAGATCGAAAGAGACAACACACGGTGTAACACAGTGTGACAGAGCGGTGTGAAGGTGAGTGGGTCGCGGAAATTACGGTCCGGAGTGGTCGTAGAACTAACTACACTAGATCCAATTTCCGTCATCCGATTTCTGATGACTTATTTCCGTATTTTCACGGATTCGGTAGTGCGAAACCACTCTTACATCCTAGGCTGTGCGTTGACAGTCACGCAACAATTTTATATTATAATACTAGCGGCCCGCTCGCGCCTTCGTTCGCGTGGTCCCGGTGACCCGACTGTCCAAGGACAAAAAAACATCAAAATGGGTCCAGTCGTTTAGGAGGCATTCAGTGTTTTTTTTAAATTTATTTCATACACAAAATATCTTACAAAGGTTTGACGAGGTACTCACAATCGTCAAAAAGTAGGCACACATACACATTCATCTTACTAAATAAAATAAATAAATAAATAATGCTGGACAAGTTCACACAACATTATCTAGCCCCAAGCTAAGCCAGAGCTTGTGTTATGGGTACTAGGTAACTGATATACATAATACAATACATTACATAGATAGATATTTTTTATTATACATAGAAAACACCCAGAACACCCGGAACAAATATCTGCAGATCGCACAAATTATTTGTTCCGAGGCGGGAATCGAACCCGCAACCTCCTGCGACGCAGGCGAACCATCGCCAGCCGCGCCACAGAGGTCGTCCTAAAAACCAAACAAGGTATTGTGTCATTGCGTGATAATGCTAGGTCTCCCGAAGTATGTCACGTTAACGCTCGGCGAGGCGGTGCAAAGAAGTATGTCACGTAGCGCTCGGCGAGGCGGTGCAAAGAAGTATGTCACGTTAACGCTCGGCGAGGCGGTGCAAAGAAGTATGTCACGTTAACGCTCGGCGAGGCGGTGCAAAGAAGTATGTCACGTTAACGCTCGGCGAGGCGGTGCAAAGAAGTATGTCACGTCAACGCTCGGCGAGGCGGTGCAAAGAAGTATGTCACGTTAACGCTCGGCGAGGCGGTGCAAAGAAGTATGTCACGTTAACGCTCGGCGAGGCGGTGCAAAGAAGTATGTCACGTTAACGCTCGGCGAGGCGGTGCAAAGAAGTATGTCACGTTAACGCTCGGCGAGGCGGTGCAAAGAAGTATGTCACGTTAACGCTCGGCGAGGCGGTGCAAAGAAGTATGTCACGTCAACGCTCGGCGAGGCGGTGCAAAGAAGTATGTCACGTCAACGCTCGGCGAGGCGGTGCAAAGAAGTATGTCACGTTAACGCTCGGCGAGGCGGTGCAAAGAATGTGTCGCCTTGCAGTTTGACATCGCCTGGCGTTGCAATTTCACCGTGTGACGCCCCGCACCCCGCAGACCTCGCTGCCCCCGATGCCAACGCCGCGTCACCTGCTACATCGGCTCCAGTGGTTGTGACGTCACGTGTCGCGGCTGTACCGAAGCAGCGACTCGAATACGACGCTGCTGCAGCCGCTCGCGTTTCGAAACCCGACAGCAAGTGCCTGCGGGCCCTTCTAAGGACAAGGAGGGTTTCGTCAAGGTGGAACGAAGGAAGAGGAAGTCCACTTCTCGTAATCTGTGCGGAACTGCCGTATCGACTAAGCTGAACCAGCCGTGCTTGCTGCGTGCGGAGGTACCCACAACTCCACTCTCCGTGTCCCGGGTTCACTACGCCGTAAAGCCCGAAGCGGTGGTGGAGTACCTCAAGCAGAAGACATGGCTAACCATGAGGGTCGAGCAGTTGGAATCTCGCCATAACGTCAATTTTATTTCCTTTATGGTGAGGGTGCCGACTGACCGTCTATCGACCTTCATGAATGGAGAGTTCTGGCCGAAGGGTGTCAAGTTCAGGAGGTTCTTCGGACGCCTGACACGAGACATTGCGGAGTTGCGTCATACGTCGCCGTCTAAACGTGTGCACTAATATAAAGTATTATATATATGTATGTTAGTTTTAAGGTATTTATTGCTATGGGCTTATTGTTTAGGTTTAGTACATTTTCCATTAAGCCTGAAATAAAAGTATTGATTGATTGTGACAAGTATGTATAAATAGACACACGTACATACAAACACATTATGTACATAAACGTACACGTTCAGAATAATTATAAACTTACTAAGATATATTTAGGCTTAGGTAGGTATACCCCGTAAACACGTGCGTTTACTTTTGACTTGTATGATATTATGTCTAAACGCGAACAAGGCCGAGTGAAAAGTCTATATTTTAATGAGAGGTGTCTCAAAGCCAACTCGTTTTAAATAAAGTGACAGTCTTCATGCAATGGACTTGGAAGCGATCTACATGGTCTTGTACGGCGCTAGCAATAGTCAAGGCGTCAAATACGATGTTCTCAAGAAGTGGTTTACAGAATGTAATATTATTGATGGAAGGTGAGTAGACCCTACAGTGGCCTTGACGTACACATCGACGAACTTTTCAATGAATTATATATACTTACACATACATACATAACACCCAACAGTCACATACATAGTCCTGATCCCGCACTAGGATCCCGTGTCGGAGTATCAGGAACTACGAGCACCATGTACACCCACACCCGGAACAAATATTTGCAGATCATACAAAAAAAAATCCCACAGCAGGAATCGAACCCGCAACATCTCGCATCTATCTCAGCCGGCTAACTCGCCTGTCGCGCTACAGAGGTCGTCACTATTACGCTTCAAGGCGGTTGCTTTTTCATACTAATGTATTTTACCTAATATCGGCGAACAGAGTATAATTTTACGTTGAAATGTCTGTTGTTGGCTTTTATATTCGTCATTAATTGCGGCAAATAATGACTAATATAAATGCCAACAACAGTCATTTCAGTGTAAGATTATACTCTGTTCGCCCATATTTGTGCAAATACGGCAACCACAAAAAAAAAAAAAAAACACCATAATTCAAAATTAAATATAATTTAATATCTTGTTTAAGAGGAGTGTAGATACCTCTAGGGTGAATGAGCCAGAGGACAAAGGAGTTTACTCATATGTTCAGGTTTTAACTGAACACAGCAAATGTAAAGCATTCAAACAAGTTCTTTGGAATAATTGAAAAAACCGGTAATAACTCACGTAGATACTTGTTCCGAGTCAAACACCCGACTCGAGTTTCTGGGACTTAATACCCCCTTCCTCAAGGAGTATACGCGACGGCTTCCCGGCGATCACTGCGGGCGCGCGCCCGGAGCTCATTACTGGTAGGTGCCGGAACTTCGGCAACGCTCGCACTCCCGTCATCACCCGAATGGCATGAATCATCGCCCGTACTGCGCCGACCATCGTAAAGGCGGGAACACACGTAACTCACAGTGTCCGGATTATTGACTATCGCTGTCAAAGACTTTGCAGGTCCAGTGTCAAGAATTGGTTTCCAAAGTTCTTTGGATCAAAAACTGCGTAGGTAACTAGTGATGACAAAACATTCCCAACCCTATCGTTACGCTTTGAAATACAAACGATTTTAAAGGCAGTACAATCCAGCACCTACACACGTAGTAAAATCGAATAGAAGTCTTAAATATTAAATATTGTAACTAAGTATAGGTATGGCTATAGACCAACATTTTGATAATTAATATTTTTTGCACCCGTTTTATCTCTTACCCCTATGGGGTTTAAATTATTTAAACGGTGGTACAAACCTGTACAAACGTAGTACTACAATCGAATATAAGTCATAAATATCAGATATTGTATAGGTACCAAGTTGCTGTACAATTTTTGCATCCCTTATATCTCTTACCCATTTGAGGTACAAACGATTTAATTCAAGTCATAAAAATCAAATATTGTAAGCCCAGTTGCCAACTTGACACAGTTTTGAGCCAGATACGAGCCAGCTCTCGGGTGACGCGTCGCTTCGACCAGACGCCCTGAAAGAGTTTTGAAAACGTAAAGGGACCCGGTACCCCACGGACCCAGAGTCTCGACCCCGGAAGGCTCAAATAAGTAAGCTGTGTCGACTTGCCGGCCCTAACTGATGTCCCGAACAGATGAGATGGCGCAAGGGTATCAACGCATTTAGCGTCCCACACCTTACAGTTTTAAGTTAGACTTACCTACTTATCTAGCTCTGGCAACTTCGATAAATTATCATATTGTGCCGCTGTTAGTGTGTTGTAAAAGCAGTAGCTACTTAAGGTGAATGCTCACGTTTGCGGCGCGAGATTCAATTTTTTTGGTGTTTTTTGCCCTTTACAGGTCATCAACACTTCTTCAGATGACGAAAGTTGAGTTCGCGACAACTAGGAGACCTAACACACATGTTTTAATTGATTGTATCTCATAAATATCATCAGTTTAGCTACGATACCCCTAAACAAACAAAAACACTGTAAAAATGTGTTAGGGGTATCATAGCTAAACTGATGATATTTATGAGATACTATCAATAAAAACATGTGTGTTAAGTTTCCTAGTTGTCGCGAACTCAACTTTCGTTATCTGAAGAAGTGTTTATGAGCTGTAATGGGCAAAAAACACCAAAAAATTTGAATTTCGCGCCGCAAGCGTGCGCATCCACCTTAATGAGGGGTTTTCACGGCCGTTTCACATCATGCTAAAGCCTTGAAAATAGATGGCGCCAGCTCTGTACTTAACTGTCAAAATAAAGTACGTACTTCATACTTAAAACTACTTAAAGAATACTTAAAGTATGTTGTTAAAGTGTGTAGTTTGATATGTCAAAGTCAACGACGTAGTGATATATTTGCGTGGTATTTTGTTACTATCACACAAAAGCACAGACAATGCATTTGTTTATTTTGACAACCATCGTTGAGTCAGCGCCATCTATCGAGCCAAATCGAACTACTTTTTTTTAATTCCAATATGATAAGCCCTCATTCCAGAATACAATGGCGAATGTTCAGACTAATTCAATTCAATTCAATTCATTTATTTCAGACGTTGTCCATATTTTGTTAGTTGCGCTTATGATAATGTTAGTAGGGAGACACATTTACAATTAAAAAATTTAATAAAATTATTTTTAGCAAACCTAACATGCAGGCGCATCCAGTGGTTTGCTATAGGACAGTCCCACCTGTCCGACAACGCGTTCACGATGCTGTTCGGGCTTCCATGGACCCTGCCCCTCATTGACGCACACCTCTTGCGCATGATGCTATGGAAGCCATCAACTCTGCTTTCCGCTAACATGCCAGAGGCGCTGCAGAAACGCTTGAACCTGAACTGAACGCGAAGTTGCTTTCACATTTTAAGGTTCAATGGCGGATGTTCAGCCTAATTGCTTTCATTTCAAGGTTCATAACAGAGGAACTGTTCACCAGATCGTATGAGAGACTGTGCCCAAACAGGGAGGACCTCTCACAGACACAATTTATTCAACTGTTAGGAATATTTTCAAGAGAAACCAAGATTGACTTACTGGTTTTCGTGGAGAAGTTTAATACTGTGAAGCAATTTATTATTGAAGAGGTTGTGGAATCTAGGACAAATGACGAGTACAAGTAACCTTTTGAATAACTTTTAATTAAATGGTTGGCGATTATTTTGAATTTGAATTATTCGATTAGTATAACTGATTTGTACAAAGTGCAAAGTGCTCAAAACCTAAGCCGTTAGACGTCCACAGCCCTCTGCAGCAGGACAGCACCCTTGGTACAGCCAGGTGAACTAAGGTGAACCACGGAAAGAAATAAAAACCCTTGGTACACCCAGTTATCTTGAGGTTGACCACGGGGAAAAAAAATTGCCCTTGGTACAGCCAGGTGAACTTTGTAGGTGGACCACGGGCAGGGATCGGACAGATAACCGCTGGAAGAGCCGCCCCCCATACAAAGAAATGGGGGGGGATTTGCCATAATCACTGCGGTCGGCAGGCGGGTTGGTGATCGCAGTCGAGTACTCAGGACGATGTTGCCTGGTATAATTGCTTACTTTTATGACATCCACGGGAGGAGACGGAGTGGTCTATTCTCAGGTCGGACAACCAACGGCAGTAACTACTTATGTTTACAAGGTAAATAAAATAAAGCGTTCAAAATTATTTTTTATTTTTACACTAAATATCACTTTGTTAAAAAAATATAGACTCGCAAAATAAAACTAGTATAAAATATAATAAAATACCTAGAGCAGTGTCGATTCGATGAGGTACACTGCAGTTAGGACACGTTACAATTACTTTTTGACATATGTGATATATTGACAGATTGATAAAAATGTCAGACGTTTATAAAGTCACATCTTTTCTGGACTTCAATCCACCATTGTTGAAAGAAACGTATAATTAATTAATATTATTTTATAATTTCATTTTATTGTTTTTTAAGGTTAAATCGTACAAGATAAAAATGACACTAAAATAACAAGAAACAACTCGGAAAAAAAAAAACAATTAAATGATATTAAAATGACGACTTTTTTCCAAAATGGCGGATCGAGACATACTTTAAAACGAAGAAGTAGCATATTTGTCTGTAAACATTTTCAGAACTTGACACGTTCATAGGTCAAAAAGGAATTTAAGTGACCACACTATAAATTTGACAGCGCTTAAAAATATATTTCACATCAAAAAAAACTAATCACTTCTCATTTTCATGTTTTTAATGGATTAAGAGAAAAATTCTGAATTTACGAAAAAAAAATACTTTATAACAGTAGGTATATGACAGTAGGTGTCATATAACTAGGTTTAGAATTCAATCTGCCATTTTTGAAAGAAACGTCGTCATTTTTATTTAATTACATTTTAGTGTGTTTTTTCGAGTTATTTCGTGTAATTTTAGTGGCATTTTAATCGGTGTAACTTGGATAAATGGCACATGTGTGGTGTAGTTAAATGTAAGTGTATTGCGAGTCTTTTCGAAATGGTGATTTTTTCCCTGTAAAAACTCAGTTTTTCTGCCACTATTTAAACTGGGTTATGACTTGACGGAGACTCTTGACGACTTGACTATAAAAATATAATTATTTATTTATTTATTTAAAAACTTTCACACAAGACAATAGTGCAAGGAGGACTTAATGCTAACAGCATTATCTGCCAGTCAATTATATATCACTTGACATTGGAGAAACTGTTTGGAGCACTCCTCAGAAGCCATTATATGAAGAAGAAGAAGAAGACCCTACGATATATGACTTTTTTGACGTGTTTTACAATATTTTTCTTATAATCCATTTAAAACATAAACTTGAGAAGTCTTTCGAATTTTTTGATGAGAAGTGTATTTCCGTCCATTTTCTAATACACTGAAAAAGGTACCGATATTTTAAACGCTGTCATTCTTAAGGTGAATGCTCACGCTTGCGGCGCTAGATTCAAATTTTTTGTGTTTTTTTGCCGATTACAGCTCATCAACAGTTCTTCAGATAGCGAAAGTTGAGTTCGCGAGAACTAGGAGACTTAACACACATGTTTTAATTGATTCTCATAAATATCATCAGTTTAGCTACGATACCCATAAACAAAAAAACACACTGTAAAAATGTGTTAGGGGTATCGTAGCTAAACTGATGATATTTATCAGATACTATCAATTAAAACATGTGTGTTAAGTCTCCTAGTTCTCGCGAACTCAACTTTCGCTATCTGAAGAAGTGTTGATGAGCCGTAATGGGCAAAAAAAAAAAAAAAAATTTGAATTTGGCGCCGCAAGCGTGCGCATCCACCTTAATAGGTCCATGTAACATAATCAACACTATATGAAAGTTTTATATTATAAGCTGCTTAAAATAGGTATGGATAACAAAATAAGTAATAGTTATTAAAAAACGGCAGATTATTTATTTTGAGATACATAATTCAACAATAATACTTATTTATGTGCCCAATACAAAATGGCGGCAATGCCTCGCTAAGAGTTAGCTGTCTAATGCCCGTTTTAACAAACCTATACGTATTTACGGGACACTTAACGCATGTCGTAACTTTCGTAAACTTCCGTACCAACAACTAAGAACTGAAATGAATACTACAGCAATTCTACTCAATGTAACAGTGCATGCTCACTGACTGAAAGAATCGCTGACCAACTCACTCACTGACTGAAAGAATCACTGACCAACTCACTCACTGACTGAAATAATCACTGACCGACCCACTCACTGACAGACTCACTCACTGACAGACTCACTCATTGACTGAAAGACCGATATGCAAATATTAGTTACGAGTTTTTTTTATCCTACTTGAATTGAGGTACATGCTGATGGCCCACCTGATGTTAAGCGGTAACCTCTACCTATGAACAGTGCATTACCTCATAGGTCACGTCCACCTAGGACGCGCCCTATGTGGCATTGCACTGCGCCCGCCACCCTGAGACATAAAGATGAAAAGTCTCATGCAAAGTATATGCGTTAAGTGTTCTGTAAGAGTCTCGTAACCGAAGAGTGTAAGCATAAGTCTCCTGTGCCTGTAATTTCCCCGGCAACCTCGTCAGAACACAATAGAGACATGAAAGATTTTCAAGATGATAAATGAATGATACAGGTTCAAGTCTTATATTCCCTTTGGTAACTTTCAATTTGTGCTTCATTTAACAAATAATGTCCATTTCCACCAACCAATACTTATATTACGGGACACTTATCGCGGCTAATCTTATAAAAAACGGTTAAACATGCGCTAAGTGTCCCGTAAGCATAATGTGGCCCGAACCAGTCGTTGAAAGCAAGTATAACAGTAGATTATATCATTAAGATAATATAGCTTCTAACGAAATATGTACACAATTTTTCAGAATTTTTGACGTTTTGAATTAAGTCCAAACACGGTTAGTCTCAGCGAAAAGAGAATGCTCGTGGGGCTCAGCCACTCAGTGCATGTTCAGACGTCCAGCGCATGTTCAGACTTCCAGCGCGGTTTTAACTGTTCAATACAGCGCTGTTCAGCCGTCTAAAGTGTATTCAGCCGTCCAGCGTATTTTTAACAGTCTAATGCGTGTTCAGCCATTCAGCGCTGTTCAGCCATCCAGCACGTGTTCAGCCGTCCAGCGCGTGTTCAGCCGTCCAGCGCGTGTTCAGCCATCCGGCGCAAGTTCAGCCGTCCAGCGCGTGTTCAGCCATCCAGCGCAAGTTCAGCCGTCCAGCGCGTGTTCAGACGTCCAGCGCTGGTTCGCTCATCGCTCGCTTCGATATGAACGAGACGGTCATGAGGTCGTCGTCCGTTTGCAGTAGGCAGCCCTCAGCTTTGCCTCGAGAGAATATCCTGCAAAAAAAATACGTCACATATAGTCCTGAACCCAAACTAGGATCCCGTCGTGGGTATCAGGAACTACGAGTACCATGCTACCACAATACACAGACACGGAACTAATATTTGTAACACAAGGGCTAAAATATAAATAACCTTAATTTTTTTTTTTTTTTTTACAACTTTAGGTAACGGATAAAGCATATGGTAAGCCTGATGTTAAGCGGTAACCTCTGCCTTTTAACAATGCTTTACCTCATAGGTCACGTCCACCTAGGACGCGCCCTATGCGGCATTGCACTGCGCCCGCCGCCCTGAGACATAAAAATGAAAAGTCTCATGTGCCTGTAATTTCATCGGCAACCATATATGCCCTTCAAATCGGAACACAGTAATGCGAGAACTACTGCTTTGCGGCAGAAATTGGTATGTTAGTACTACTTCCCTGGACAAACTCTTTCACAAAAAAGCTCTACTACTACTAAAACTATAACTTAACCTATTTACCTCACATAAAGAATAGTAGTAGAGAGTAAGAGAAGTAAGAGTTTTAGTAGTAGTAGATTTTTTTTTGTGAAAGAGTTTCGGGGAAGTTTTACCACCATACCTATTTCTGCCGCAAAGCAGTAGTGCTCGCATTGCTGTGTTCTGGTTTGAAGAGTAAGGGTGTCGGTGAAATTACAGGCACGTGAGACTTTTCATCTTTATGTCTCAGAGCGGGCGCAGTGCAATGCCACATAGGTCACGCCGTATGTGGTAATGCACTGTTCATAGGCAGAGGTTACCGCTTAACATCAGGTAGGCCATCTGCTTGTTTTGTCATTCAGTAGTATAAAAAAAAAGTACCTAACAAAGTTTTATATTTGTATAATATAAGAAATACGTTAATAACAGATCGTAATACCAGCATTTTCTAAAACTAACAGGTCAAAGACTAGGCCCTTGACCCACCTTTTCGAGCCTGAAAGGATTACGGTCCATCCACTCTCGGTACTCGAGAGTGTTTAGGACAGAGTCAAACACATACAAACATACACACAGACAGAGCAGCGCAGAGCTTTGGGCATAGCCTCAAAGAGGACCTGTTTCCACCATGGGTTGCACCATCGTGGGAGTATAGACGTGACGAGTGGTGAGCTCATTGCCGCCGTTGCTTGGGTCACGTTTCACACAGAAATAGAGTTTTAGTCACAGTTTCAAGCAGACATTAAAAAAACACTTAATAATGCATCGACGAAACAAGGACAGATAGGCAAAGCAGCTGTTCTGTTCCCTGTCTGTTTCTTTTTTCGGGAACTGGGAACAAACACATAGGCTTAAAACCCTACAACCCCTAAGAACTCCTACAGCAACCCGTGAAACTCCTAAAAATCCCTACAACCCTTTAAAACTTTTAAAACCCCCTTCAAACCTCTGCAACCCGAAAAATCTATAAAAACCCTACAAACCCAAAACCCTTGAATACTCCTCAACAACTCTTTAACACACCTACAACCCCTAAAAATCCTACAACCCTTGAAAACTCCTAAAACATATACAAACCCCTACAACCCGTATAAACCCATTCAAAACGCGACGAACTTTGGCTTGGGAACTGTGATTTTTCCCAGCACGATTCTCGGGAATAGGAATTTTTCACAGCTGGGGACCGTCTGTCTGTCCCCTTAACTCTTTTATACTTTTGTGCGAAACTTTACGCTAATCAGAAATAAAGGCACATTAAGAAGCACATTTTGACAGGTCACGAGATTTTTATAAGACAAAAGCAGAAACACATAACACACAGTTTCTAAATGTTGTACAAACCCTTTCCTCAGACGGTTAGTAACGCCGACTTCCACGAGTCCCGCTTCTTTCTACAAGTGCGAGCGAGACAGAAATACACACGTTTAGAAAGAGATAGTACATAGCAGAAGATTAAAGTGAAAGATTTAAGTGAAGGTACTCTTAAAATTACTCAGATTAAGGTGGACGCTCAGGCTTGCGGCGCGAAATTCAATTTTTTGGTATCAACACTTCTTCAGACCTAACACACATGTTTTAATTGATAGGATATGTTACATTCGAAATTGCAATAATTGCGGTAACTTGCATTTTTGGTATGTTGTTTGGGTCCACCTAGATAGTATTTATCCAGATTTGCAGCATTCTAATATGTAAAACGTTTTTTTTTCACTTCTTTTAGTTTTGTTCAAAAAAACAACATAGGAAGGATCTGACGAGAAAGGTCACTATTACTTTTTTAAAGTAATCAAAGTTCCTGACAGTTTGAGCCCTAATCCAATTTTCTAGTCAAATTTCTAGTATCTGCTCGCAAGATACAGGGTTCCCAATGTTCTCTATTTTTCTCCAAAAACTTGAAAAAGTTCCCTTTCCTGCACTTTGACAGGCTTTTCAGGCTGTGGGGCTGGGGGCATGGATGTCGTGGTTAGCATCAAACCCGAGTCTGATTGATGCCATCCCCAATCGGTAGGGGTGTTGTGCACTCCCAACCACTCCTTAACCTGGTGGTAGGTCCTGAATTAATGAAACTTGACTGCGTCTTAGGTAGGTGGGAGACGAGCTAAATTGATGTTGTTGCTCGCCGAGGCCCTGACAAATAGGGTATAGCTTGCTTCGAGGGTTGAGAGCTTCTTTGCCATCTCCGCCATACAGAGCAATTAAAAATGCCTCGCCTGCACTCTCGAACTCGAAAAATAGAGAACATTCGGTACCCTGTATCTTAGGAGCTATTAGACCTAGAAAATTGTATTAGGGCTCAAACTGTCAGGAATTTTGATAACTTTAAAAAAGTCATAGTGACCTTTCTCGTCAGAGCCATCCTATGTCGTATATTTAGCACAGAACTAAAATAAGTGAAGTTTTTCAGCAATTACTCAGCGCGCTTACATTTCAGAATGCTGCAAATCTAGTTAAATACTATCTAGGTGGACCCAAACAACATACCAAAAAAAAAACACCGCAATTATTGCAATTTCAGCGTTTTTTTTGTACGATATGATATCTCTCTTAAATATCATCAGTTTAGCTATGAAACACCTGACACATTTTTACAGTGTTTTTTTTTTGTTTAGGGTTATCGTAGCTAAGTCACAGATTACTAACTTAGGCTAAACTGATGATATTAATGAGATACTATCAATTAAAACATGTGTGTTAAGTCTCCTAGTTCTCGCGAAATCAACTTTCGCTATCTGAAGAAGTGTTGAAGAGCTGTAATGGGCAAAAAAAAAAGGTTTAGTGAGTGTCACTTTAGACTTGATTACAAAAAAAATGTATTTCAGCGAAGTGAGAAGATAAGGAAATCAGTCAGTGAGTCAGAAAGTTGTATGAGTGAGTTAGTGAGTATTAACAGTGCATCAGTAAGAAAACCAGTTTGGCACTTACACGAGAGAGTGAATTGCAAGTGAGTCAGTGAGAGAGTCTAAGAGAGGCTGAGTGAATAACTGACTTGTAAGACAAAAATCATGGTAAATATCCTGTTTCTAGTGAAAAGTATGACTTGCACGTGAAGTGAGTGTGTGAATCGTTGAGTCATTCGAGTGATGAAGTGGGTTTTCAGAGTGAATGAGTGAGTTGTAAAAGTGAGTGAGGTAGTTTTAAGAGTGATCGAGCGAGTTGTAAGAGTGTGTGAGTGAGTTGTATGAATGAATGAGTGAGTTGTAAGAGTGAGTGAGTGAGTAGTAATAGTGAGTGAGTAGTAAGAATGAGTGAGTTAGTTGTACGAATGAGTGAGCTAGTTGTAATAGTGAGTGAGTGAGTGAGTGAGTACTCACTTGGCTAGAGGCGAGGCGGTCCGTTCGTTGACGACGACGCGCTCATCCAGCCCCCTGTGCACGGACACCGTGTCTAGCTCCTCGCGGTGCAAGGATTGAAGATACTCCGTCGTACGCAGCTCTTCTATCGTTTGCTTTTTGAACCTGGAACATTACATCATCATCATCATCATGATCATCATCATCATCATCATCATCATCATCATCATGGCAAGATGGAGAATCTGAGAATGGAGCTCAAAGGTCTAGAAGGCACCTATTCACTCTAGCCTTGAAGAGACCCAGATTATAGTTTTCAGGAAAGACAGACGACGGTAGTTTATTTCACTCCTTAGCAGTTCGCATTATAAAGGTAGAACTGAAACGTTAAGTACGAATAGAAGGTATACTAACGAGGTAAGTATGGTACTGAGCCGTGCGCCTGCTCGTCCTATGATGGAAAGGAGATGGTGGGATCAGATCGTGCAGTTCCTGGGAGCATTCCCCGAAATGTAACCTATAGAAGATCGAAAGGCACGCGACCTTACGGCGGTGCTCGAGACTCTGGATCTTAGTCTCCGCCATATGTTGCTCACCTATAAGCCTGAAAGCTATGCGTTCGATCGAGTCCAAGGCAGCAAGCTGGTGTTTGGCCGAACCATCCCAAACATGGCAGCAGTACTCCATACCAGCCCGGACTTGTGCTTCATATAAACTGAGAAGGGCATGCGAACTTACGTTTTGAGCAGCAAGCTTGAGCAGACGACGGAGACGGAGCTCATCGCCATCGCCGCAGACGCCATCCACGGCTGAAAGCGCACACACAGATCAGTGGGAGAGGTGCTTGTCAGGTATCCGCGGGTTGCACAAGAGTTTAGTTTGCATGACAACACGTATCTACATCTACACTAATATTATAAAGAGGAAAGATTTGTATTTTTGTGTGTGTGTATGTTTGTAACGAATAAACTCAAAATAGAATGTGCCGATTTCAAAAATTCTTTCACCATTGGAAAGCTACATTCACCCTGAGTGAATTCATACTCATAATTCATACCCTACATTCACCTGAGCTACCAGGGGTGGGGGGGGAGCTGTTTTTCATCCTGAAACTACCCGTGCGAAGCCGGGACGAGTCGCTAGTTTACAATAAAATACCAAACAAGTTTAAAATACTAAATGAGAATTTATTTAAGGTGGATGCTCTCGCTTGAGGTGCGTAATTCAAAATGTTTGATGTTTTTTGTCCATTTCAGCTCATAAACACTTCTTGATATAGCGAAAGTTGATTTCGCGAGAACTAGGAGACTTAACACACATGTTAAATATCATCAGATTAGCTGCGATCCCCTTTGGTCGCCCCCCCCCCCCCCTCCCCACCCCCACCCCCAAACACAATTTACAGTTTTTTTTTGTTTAGGGGTATCGTAGCTGAACTGATGATATTTATTGTGTTATATCTGTGTTAAGTCTCCCAGTTCTCGCGAACTCAACTTTCGCTATCTGTAGAAGTGTTGATGAGCTGTAATGGGCAATAAACACTAAAAAACAATAATTTCGCTCCTCGAGCGAGAGCATCCACCTTAAATCTAAGTTGAAACAATTGTTAATAAGTAAATGTTATTACAATATTCGTGAATTTATGGAGGACACTTTGTGATGTTACGGCTACTTATGACTTTAATTTTAAGTTGATGTAGGTATTTTGTATTTTTTTTGTATTTTTGAAATGTGCATGCTAGATAAGGAACTACATAATTGGAACTCACCTACTTATTTTTAAGACCTTTCATATGACATTATGTTCAAGCAAATAAATATATCTTTATCTTTATCTCCATAAATATTACTGCCGCAAAGCAGTAGTGTGAGCGGAAAACAGTGGATTAATAAAATAACATCGAAATTTTAGTCCTTTTTACTTTTTGTTTGTAGTTAAACAGAACTAACGACGATTCATTTTATAAACGGCACGTATTGCCCGTTTTTGTAAAACAAATATCGCTACCCCACAGTATGATACCATATGACATAACACTATGGAAGTAGCCATAACCAACTAGCCTAGCTGTAGATTCATTAGTAAGCTGCCTTATTGTACGATAGATACTTGTACTTGTAACATTTACCTGTAGCTGTAGCCCCAGGAAGGCCAACGCGCCGCTTGCCAGGGGTATCCCCAGCAGATTGTACACGGAAGCGAACAGGAAGTTGAGCCTCACTCGCCGCACGGTGGTGCGCGACAGGCGCAGACAGGCCACCACGTCTAGCAGATCGTTCTGGAAATAACCATCATTTGTGTGGAGAAAATACGTATAAAGTTATTCGACAAGGAACAAAGGTTTTGACGACTTCTGTGGCGCGACGGGCGAAGGTTCGCCTGCGACGCAACAGGTTGCGGGTTCGATTGCCGTCTCGGAACAAATATTTGTGCGATCTGCAGATATTTGTTCTGGGTATTTTTTATGTATAATAAAACATATCTATCTATGTAATGTATTGAATTAAGTATATCAGGTGTCTAGTACCCATAACACAAGCTTTGCTTAGCTTGGGGCTAGATAATGTTGTGTGAACAGTCCAGCATTTTTTGTTAAGGTCGACGACATAACTACTGAATACGTAATAGTGCCGGGACAGAAGGTTGGCTCCGCAAAATCATTTAAATAAATAGCGACTCTTGCCTCCACACAATAAAGTTCAATTCAGGTCGCACAGCGCTTATTACCTACAGCTAAAGTCACTAAAGAGTAAGATACCATGATAGCGTGAGTATCGTTTCACGAGTAGGTGTAATAACCCGCATGAATGAGTGTAAGAGTAAGTTACCCACCCTCACGAGTAGGTATAATAGTAAGTAAGATGGTATAAGTGTAAGAGTAAGTTAATAAGTTATACGAGTAGGTATAATAGTGAGTAGGATGATATAAGTGTAAGAGTAAGTTAATAAGTTATACGAGTAGGTATAATAGCAAGTAAGATGCTATAAGTGTAAGAGTAAGTTAATAAGTTATACGAGTAGGTATAGTAGTAAGTAAGATGCTATAAGTGTAAGAGTAAGTTAATAAGTTATACGAGTAGGTATAATAGTAAGTAGGATGGTATAAGTGTAAGAGTAAGTTAATAAGTTATACGAGTAGGTATAATAGTAAGTAAGATGCTATAAGTGTAAGAGTAAGTTAACAAGTTATACGAGTAGGTATAATAGCAAGTAAGATGCTATAAGTGTAAGAGTAAGTTAATAAGTTATACGAGTAGGTATAGTAGTAAGTAAGATGCTATAAGTGTAAGAGTAAGTTAATAAGTTATACGAGTAGGTATAATAGTAAGTAGGATGGTATAAGTGTAAGAGTAAGTTAATAAGTTATACGAGTAGGTATAATAGTAAGTAAGATGCTATAAGTGTAAGAGTAAGTTAACAAGTTATACGAGTAGGTATAATAGCAAGTAAGATGCTATAAGTGTAAGAGTAAGTTAATAAGTTATACGAGTAGGTATAATAGTAAGTAAGATGCTATAAGTGTAAGAGTAGGTTAATAAGTTATACGAGTAGGTATAATAGTAAGTAAGATGCTATAAGTGTAAGTTATACGAGTAGGTATAATAGTAAGTAAGATGCTATAAGTGTAAGAGTAGGTTAATAAGTTATACGAGTAGGTATAATAGTAAGTAAGATGCTATAAGTGTAAGAGTAAGTTAATAAGTTATACGAGTAGGTATAATAGTAAGTAAGATGCTATAAGTGTAAGAGTAAGTTAATAAGTTATACGAGTAGGTATAATAGTAAGTAAGATGGTATAAGTGTAAGAGTAAGTTACCCGCATGAGTACGAGGTCGGCGGCCTCCACGGCGACATCCGTGCCGCTCGCAATAGCGATCCCAACGTCTGCCTGCGCCAGCGCAGGGGAATCGTTCACTCCGTCACCGACCTGTAACATATTATTATTTATTATTAATCCAGTGTATTGATGTGCATTGGAGTCGCGCGGCTTTTGCATTCGCAAAGTGACTCTCTTTCCAGGTCTCAGTATAGTTGTAGGCACCCTGGGCTACACACTTACACATTCACTAACATTGCATACGTCGAGTTCGATGTTATCATAATAACATTGAACCACACCCCAACACTAGCGCGCTGTTATGTACTAGCGCGGTATATACTCGGCTCGCGCGGCGCCTCGGCGCGGACGCACGCCAGTCGCAGCTCGAACACAGCGCGAAGCGCACGCCGCCCGCGCTGCGACCGCGCTCGTAAATACGGCCAATTTATGTACCTACCTATATACCATATTTCTCAGTTTAATTTGATTTAATTTTAGTCTAATTATTTTGACTTGTTTGAGCTCACCATAGCCACTTTCTGTCCCTCCTCTTGTAACTTGCGTATTTTGGCCACCTTGTGAGAGGGCAGCACTTCCGCATACACTTGGTTTATTCCCACCTGAAATATCAAAACATAAATTAACTCTTATAAGTATCAATCTAAGTTATAATAACAAGTAATTATTTTGTAAAAAATAAAAAAACCCAACGCTGAACGGCTGAACCGATTTTGATCAAACAAAGCTAAGAACACTCCCGACAAATACACATTTCAAAAAAAAAAAACATCAGTTCATCCGCTCGGGAGCTACGATGGGACAGAGAGACACACACACAGACACGTCAAACTTCTAACACCCCTTCGTTTTTCGTCAGGGGTTAAAAATATGCATGGATACTACATTATAATTCCGTGGGATCACCCAGACAGAAACACGATAGGAGGGTATTTTCTCGATAGAAAAAAGTCCCAAAGTTACCTCTAACTTTTGGCTAGATTCGATTGTTTATTAAATTTAAAACTGTAAGGGTTTTTTAAAATTATCTATATTTTGCGATATATTCAATAAAAACGTATTTTTCGAGAGGCGCGAGGCGTTTTGTTTTGTATGGAGATTAAAGTCAAAGCTGTAAGTACTTTATTCATTGAAATCACAAGGTTCATTTTGAATCGTCTTATAGAATAAATGTACTCCTGTTCAAACGCGACCAAACCTAGAAGAATCAGGCAACAAACACGGCTCGGCTTTATTAGATGATCCTTCTTACTACTAGGCGGGGAGCGCCTGTGTGGTGCCGAGTTAACAAGTGAAAGATGATTCAAACAAAAAAGGAAAACCAACTTAAAAGCCTTACTTAGGTAGGCAGTCAAAAGTAAGATGATAGAGAGAATCAGCAACAGTTCATAAGGCAGCACACTCTACGCTTGATATACTCATAAATAACACATCAGTAATAAATTATATGTAGGTACAGAAATTGCAAATTGACAAATTAGCTGTCAAGGGGCAGAGCGACATCAGACAACGCGGCTTTATCATTACCATAGTCATGTAGTGTGTAATACGCTTTCTTAATTAAATTATTCTTTATGTAGGATTTAAATCTTCGAATCGAAAGTTTAGGAGCACTTTCTGGAAGTTTATTATAGAACCGAACAGAATTTCCCATAAAAGACCCACTTACTTTTTTAAATCGAAATTTGGGAATATTCCGTTTATTTTTATTTCTCGTGTTAAAATAAGCAATTTCTGCCTGGGGTTAGCGCAGTCTTATAACATAAGCTACTGTGATAGTGGTAGCACGCGAGCGGGAGCTATGCTAGTCGGCGTCTCACCTGCTGCGCAATGGCGCGCGCCGTCTTGCGGTTGTCGCCCGTCAGCAGACACACGTGGAGCCCCATCTTCTTGAGCTGGTACACCGCGAGGTGCGCCTCGGGCTTCACCTGGTCCGCCACGCCGAGCGTGCACACGAGCTGCTCTGAAATACACACACAACTACTCGTTATTATAAGCTACATATGTCATACAATGAATCATCATCATCATCATCAGCCCACACTAGTCCACTGCTGGACATAGGCCTCTCCCAGCACGTGCCACTGAGCCCGGTGTTCGGCTCTTCTCATCCACTTTCTGCCGCTGCCTTTCATAAGTCATCGTTCTACCTAGCCAGAGGGCGCCCCACGCTACGTTTGTCAAGACGCGGAGAGTCTGTGAGTCTTCAATCAGTGGTTACTGGTAGGACCAGTAATGACCTATGGTGACGAGACGTGGACACTCACGGTAGGGCTAATCCACCAGTTCAAGTACAGCGAGCTATGGAAAGGGCTATGCTCGGAGTTTTTCGGAAAGATAATATGAATGTCCGGGTGGAATTTTGCAACTGAATTTTAAAGCAGTTATCCTCAACTGATTGAGCTGAAATTTGGCATACCTATCAAGTTCCGATGACAATACAGTATGATGGTGACAGCGAGGTGATCTGATGATGGAGACGGAAGGTGGACAACGGAACTCCTCGAGGGATAATAGTAGACTGGCCGTGTTTAGGCTTATTTTGATCAGCACACGGTTACCATCACTAATTTTAGCATTTGTTGAAAAATACATTTTACAAATACAAAATACAAATAATCTAAATGATTCTTGCTTCTGTATATTCTGTGCTTCTGATCAGAATGAGCTGTCACTAACTATAACTGAGAAGTTGATATGACTTCTGATCAGAATGAGCTGTCACTAACTATAGCTGAGAAGTTGATATGACTTCTTCGTGTCGTTGGTTCCCATAGATAGTTAAATTGTCTTAGACCAAAATTTAGCCACGTCTATATACATTAAATTGATATGAGTGCTCTATTGATATGATTGTTTTGTTGATATGACTTGTTACTATAAATATTCTGTTGATATGACTGAGCTGTCGATATAAATGTTCTGTTTATATGACTGAGAAATTGATATGACTGAGTAGTCGGCATGACTGTTCTGTACTGATCAGTTAATATAACTGAGCTAGCAGTATGACTGAGTATAGTTGATATGTCTGTGCTTTTGATATAAATGTTCACTTGATATGACTGTTCTGTTGATATGACTGAGTAGTTCATATGGTTGAGTGGTTGATATGACCGATCATGTTGATATGGCCGAGCTGTTGATGTGCGCTCACCGTTGATGGCGACGAGCACGGCGGTGCGGCCGAGCTGCTCGTCGCGCACCATGCCGCTCGCCACGCGCCGCGGCACAAGCACGCCGTTCCGGTGCATCCACTCGCGGTTGCCGATCAGCACCACGTGCTCCAACTCCTGAAGCACATCAATACACGTTGATGTATCACTATCAGCAACAAGCTGTCGCGAAATTAGGTAAGAGAACAGCTGGATAGAGGACTCTGGAGCAGCTGGAGGGAGGAACCTGGATCAGCTGGAAAAAGGACTGTCGAACTGCTGAATAAAGGACTCTGGAGCAGCTGGTGGGGGGAACCTGGATCAGCTGGAAGAAGGACTGTCGAACTGCTGAATAAAGGACTCTGGAGCAGCTAGTGGGAGGAACCTGGATCAGCTGGAAGGACTGAAGAGCAGCTGGATAAAGGACAGTGGATCAGACAGATGAAGGATGGTGGAGCAGCTGGATAGAGGACTCTGAAGCAGATAGATGAAGGATGGTGTACCAGCTGGATAAAGGACTGTGAGCCAGTTGTATGGAATACTCTGGGCGAACTTCAAGGAGGCTCAAGCACCTGGCAGGACCCTGGAGCACCTGGAAGCAGGACGTACCTCGCCCTGGTCACTCGTGCGGATGAGCGTGTGCAGTCTGCGCGCTGCCTGCGCCGAGCTCAGTGCAGCGTCACCCGCCCCCTCCACCACCTCCACCGTCACGCCGCACAGCTGGAACGACGACCCCGGCCTGGAATCACACCACAGAGCATATCAACACTTGGACACGTTCAAACTGCGACTTGATTCAAATGAATCCAATCACAGTCCTAACATCCTCTATCATTCATTGATTCATTCATGGATCACACCACAGAGCATTTCAACACTTGGACACGTTCAAACTGCGACCTGATTCAAATGAATCCAGTCAAAGTCCTAACATCCTCCATCATTAATTCTTGAATCCTCATTGGGCTCCTACATCGAGTCTAAGGCAAAAACAGCTGCCATGATGCTAGGCATCCTGAATAAGGTAAAGCGTTACTTCACACCAGGACAGCTTCTAAGTCTGTACAAAGCACAAGTCCAGGCTGGTATGGAGTACTGCTGCCATGTTAGGGATGGTTCGGCCAAACACCAGCTCGCTGCCTTGGACTCGATCGAACGCAGAGCTTTCAGGCTTATAGGTGAGCAACATATGGCGGAGACTAAGATCTAGAGTCTCGAGCACCGCCGTATGGTCGCTTGCCTCTCGATCTTCTATAGGTTACATTTCGGAGAATGCTCCCAGGAACTTTATGATCTGATCCCACCATCTCCTTTTCATCATAGGACGAGCAGACGCACGTCTCGGTACCATCCTTACCTCGATAGCATACCCTCTATTCGCACTAAGCGTTAGTGGAACACCGTGGCGTCGTCTGTCTTTCCTGAACACTATAATCTGGGTCTCTTCAAGGCTAGAGTGAATAGGTGCCTTCTAGACCTTTGTGCTCCATCTTCGGCCACATCGTCACTTACCAGCAGGTGAGATCGCGGACAAACAAAGTAAAAACAAACAGTCGAATGTCATCTATTGATTTATAGCTTTACTCGCCTGATTTGGTTGAAGACGTTGTTAAGTTCACCTATGAGATAATGCACGGTTCATAGGCAGAGGGAACCGCTTAACGTCAGGTGGGATATCTACTTGTAGCGTCAATTCAAGTTGTATTAAAGAAACCTGGCTTCGTCGATGTCGTTGTCAGGTCACCTAGCTTGGTTGATGATGTTGTTAAACTTACCTGGCTTGGTTGATGACGTTGTTGAGTGTTGCTTGATGGCGTTGTTGAGCTCACCTGGCTTGGTTGACGACGTTGTTGTGTGTTGGTTGATGGCGTTGTTGAACCCACCTGGCTTGGTTGATGATGTTGTTGAACTCACCTGGCTTGGTGGCTGACGTTGTTAAGCTAACCTATGAGATGATGCACAGTTCATAGTTAGAGGGAACTGCTGAACATCAAGTGGGATAACTACTTGTAGCGTCAATTCAAGTTGTATTAAAGAAACCTGGCTTCGTCGATGTCGTTGTTGGCTTGGTTGATGATGTTATTGAACTCACCTGGCTTGGTTGATGACGTTGTTGAGTGTTGCTTGATGGCGTTGTTGAGCTCACCTGGCTTGGATGACGACGTTGTTGTGTGTTGGTTGATGGCGTTGTTGAACTCACCTGGCTTGGTTGATGATGTTGTTGAACTCACCTGGCTTGGTGGCTGACGTTGTTAAGCTAACCTATGAGATGATGCACAGTTCATAGTTAGAGGGAACTGCTGAACACCAAGTGGGATAACTACTTGTAGCGTCAATTCAAGTTGTATTAAAGAAACCTGGCTTCGTCGCTGTCGTTGTTGGCTTGGTTGATGATGTTGTTGAACTTACCTGGCTTGGTTGATGACGTTGTTGAGTGTTGCTTGATGGCGTTGTTGAGCTCACCTGGCTTGGATGACGACGTTGTTGTGTGTTGGTTGATGACGTTGTTGAGCTCACCTGGCCTGGTTGATGACGTTGTTGAGCTCGGGCGGCACCGTGCTGGCGCCTTGCGCGCGCAGCTTGGCCCTGAGGCCACAGCCGGGGACCGCTATGAAACTATGGCAGTGCAGGGGACCGGCGGCCGCGCCGCCTAGCACCGCACTGCACCACGTCACGATAGCTAAGGAGAGAAAAGGGATCTTTAAAAAACGCTAGAGCAACAACATTTGGTTGGTTTGCTAGAGGCGCGAAATTCAAATATTTTGGTGTTTTTTGCCCATTACAGCTCATCAACTCTTCTTCAGATAGCGAAAGTTGATTTCACGAGAACTAGGAGACTTAACACACATGTTTTAATTGATAGTATCTCATAAATATCACCAGTTTAGCTACGATACCCATAAACAAACAAAAACATTGTAAAAATGTGTTAAGGGATCGTAGCTAAACTGAAATATTTGGAAAATAATTTAAAAATTTGGCTTTGTTTGGTTCTCTGTTCTTTTATGATTATTATGTACCTGTTTTTATTAATTTTTGTTTAACCAAAGACTGATTTTATGACTTTTCTAAGTGCAATATTAATATGTGCCTCCTGAAATAAATTGAATTGAAATTGAAACTGAAATTGAAATTGAAATTGAAATTGATGATATTTATGAGATAGTATCGCCTCAGGCGAAAGCATCCACCTTAAACCTGAATTTACTGTACACAATATCTGTAGTAAACTTCACGTCGATATTGTTACGAGTCGATTCAAAGTATTGTTTATTCAATTAAATCATAAAGGTCGTCTGTGTATCAATTAATAAAACCCTATTCACAATTAAGGTGGGGTATAAAGCAAAATTACCAATATTAGATTTGATTTTTAACTGACTAAATCAAGTGCATACAATATTCAAATTATAAATTTGCATGGATACTACATTATAGATAACTGTACAACATAGAGACACGATTGGACAATATTTTCTCGATTGAAAAAAAAACCCAAAGTCACCTGTAAATTTTGCCTAGATTCGATTGTTTATTAAAATGGTGCATATTATTGGGTAAAAAATTAGATAATAAAATCAATACAAGTAAGCCGAGGGTTTACTGTAGGGGTTTGTAAAATGATCTATATTTTACGGGATATTTAATATAAACTGATTTTTTGAGCGACGACAGGAGTTGTTTTGAAGATTTCTGCCTGGTGTTGGCGTAGTCTTTTGACTATAAGAAGGTCGCTTATAGAGGGTGGGACTGACCGGACGCCACAGGGTGCTCGGAGTTGAGTTCCGCGGCGAGCAGGCAGGCCACGATGTCGGGCAGGTTGGTCGCGTCGCCCGTGAGCAGCCACATGTTGGCCACCGACGTGGCGCCCTGCGTTATGGTGCCCGTCTTGTCGAATATCACCGTCTTCACCTGCAAATTCAGTTCCAAAAAGTCAGTTTCTCCAAGTTCCTGAATTCCGAGATGTACCTGTAGCTATAGGAGATCACCTCGAGCTCTTAGGTGCTTCGCTCACGCCTGCTCTCAACTTTGGCTCCTACATCGAGTCTAAGGCAAAAACAGCTGCCATGAAGCTAGGCTGAGTATGGTAAAGCGTTACTTCATACCAGGGCAGCTTCTCAGTTTATATAAAGCACAAGTCCGGGCTGGTATGGAGTACTGCTGCCATGTTTGGGATGGCTCAGACAAACACCAGCTTGCTGCATTGGACTCGATCGAACGTAGAGCTTTCAGGCTTATAGGTGAGCAACATATGGTGGAGACTAAGATCCAGAGTCTCGAGCACCGCCGTAAGGTCGCTTGCCTCTCGATCTTCTATAGGTTACATTTCGGGGAATGCTCCCAGGAACTGCACGATCTGATCCCACCATCTCCTTTTCATCATAGGACGAGCAGGCTTACAGCTCAGTACCATCCTTACCTCATTGGTATACCCTCTATTCGCACTAAACGTTTCAGTTCTACCTTTATAATGTGAACTGCTAAGGAGTGGAATACACTACCGTCGTCTGTCTTTCCTGAAAACTATAATCTGGGTCTCTTCAAGGCTAGAGTGAATAGGTGCCTTCTAGACCTTTGTGCTCCAGCTTCGGCCACATCGTCACTTACCAACAGGTGAGATCGTGCTCAAACAAAGGTCTATCAATGTTAAAAAGTAAAACTTAAGTACCTTGTGTGCATTCTCTAAGGGCTCGGCGCCCTTGATGAGCAGCCCCAAGCGCGCGCCCACGCCCGTGGCCACCATCACGGCGGTGGGCGTGGCCAGGCCGAGCGCGCACGGGCACGCGATGGCCAGCACGGCCAGCGCGAAGTGGAACGCGCTCTGCACTATCAGCTCCCAGTCCGAGTAGCCTGCGTTCAGGTACATCTCCTGCACAGAGCAATACCAAATAAATAATGCTGGACAGTTCACACAACATTATCTAGCCCCAAGCTAAGCAGAGCTTGTGTTATGGGTACTAGATAACTGATATAATAATAACAATTAATATCCTTTTATTAATATCCTTTTATTTACAATTAATATCCAATTATTTAATTCAACTAAGCATAACACTAATCAGTACCTTTTTTTTTATGAAATATATAGGCAAACTAGCTTACGGCCCACCTGATGTGAAGTGGTCACCGTCGCTTATAGACACCGGCAACACCGGGGGTATTGTCGATGCGCTGCCTTCCCTGAAGGAATTTATGAACATTTTTCTTGAAGCGACACATGTCGTAACCAAGCGGCAAAACCTCAGATGGAAGCTCATTCCATAGTTTGTAGGTATGGGGAAGAAATGATCTCGAGAAACGAGTCGTACGAGAAACCCAGGGATCTATGATGTGTGGATGAGCTTTGTCACGGTGCCGGGAACAGCGATGGTAAAATCTCGATTACCATCATGTTGATAATGAGGTTGTATAATTACCTATTATACAACATGCAACTAAATTCAATAAAATTTTAGTAATCAATTTATTGAGTATGTATAAGTAATAATTGAGTTTCTTATATAAACTGTGCATTATATTATAGTAACTAATAGATCTTAAGCATTTTGGAAAGCCCATTTTCGGACGAACTGGGGGGTTACTATGAGCTCTTATTCAGTTCAAAAACTATTCAGTACAAAATATCGTTTCATCGTTGACATTTTTCTTAGTTGAATGTCTTTAATCGCAGAAGTCTGTAGACCCTCTGCGATTGTGCCTTTAAATATAGTTGCGGACATCACGGAACCAATATTTTGTACTGAATAGTTTAACAACTGCATGGCAATAAGAGCTCATAGTAACCCACCAGATATAATTAATACAATACATAGATAGATATTTTTTATTATGCATAGAAAATAGCCAGAACACCCTGAACAAATATCTGTAGATCCAGTGCCGAATGTGTGGAATGTCCAAATTTTTTTTTTATTTATTTAAATTAATATTATTTCTACGATTTTTTTTCCAATTGTTATATAGATAATTAATTATTATGTAATAAGTGACTCTTTTAGTTGTGTTTTTTTTCATTTTTTTTTTCATTTAATTTGATATGCTTCTAGTGTTTTAGATCCTAAAACGCAACCTATGTCCAGCTGTGGGCATGAATGGTACTCATCGAGTAGTTGGGCGTCTCTGCCTACCCCTTACCGGCGTGATGGACTTGATGGCGTCGACGTCGATGGCCCCCGCGATGATCCAACACACTAACGTGAGCAGTGACAACACCGCCACTATAGGCACGAAGTATCTGTCAAACATATTAATTGTAATCAACAAAAATCTGCCATTTTCGAAAGAAACGTCGTAATTTTTAGGGTTCCGTAGCCAAATTGCACAAAACGGAACCCTTATGGATTTCATGTCTGTCTGTCTGTCTGTCCGTCCGTATGTCACGGCCACTTTTTTCCGAAACTATAAGAGCTATGCTGTTGAAACTTGGTGAGTAGGTGTGGACCTCATTAAGATTTTCACACAAAAATAGATTTAAAAAATTGGGGGTTCCCCATACTTAGAACTGAAACAATTTTTTTTTTTCATCAAACCCGTACTTGTGTGTTATCTATGGATAGGTCTTCAAAAATGATATTGAGGTTTCCAATTTTTTTTTTCTAAACTGAATAGTTTGCGCGAGAGACACTTCCAAAGTGGTAAAAAGTGTGTACCCCCCCCCCCTCGTAACTTCTAAAATAAGAGAATGATAAAACTAAAAAATAAATATGATGCACATAACCATGTAAACTTCCACCAAAAATTAGTTTGAACGTCATCTAGTAAGTAGTTTTTTGAATACGTCATAAATCGTAAACCATCAAGAACTTTTATATTATGTTACTTGCTGCTACGGAACCCTTCATGGGCGAGTCCGACTCGCACTTGGCCGCTTTTTATTGCTGACTCACCCGGCTATGGTGTCGGCTAGTCGCTGCACGGGGGCCTTACTGCTCTGTGCGTCTTCTACCAGACGAACTATCTGCGCTAGGGTGCTCGCCTCGCCTGCGGAATTATTATAACATACAATACTAGTGGAATGCCCGCGACTTCGTCCGCATGTAATTTTCCATACAAACTTCAACACCCCGCTGCATCCCCTTAGGGGTTGAATTTCTTTAATTCCTTTCTTAATGCACCCCTAGACCACAAAAGGAATGTACCTTCCAAATTTCAGGTCTCTAGGACTTACGGTTTAGGCTGTGCGTTGATAGTCAGTCAGTCAGTCAGTCAAGCAACGATTTTATATATATTGATAACTAGGCTCATTGAGGATATTCACGGAAGAGATTCTAGGGTAAGTCAGAGGCAAGACCAAATTAATTATTTAGCACTAGCCTATTTGACGACCTCTGCGGCGCGGCGGGCGAAGGCTCGCCTGCGACGCAGGAGGTTGCGGGTTCGATTCCCGCCTCGAAACAAATATTTGTACGATCTGCAGATATTTATTCAAGGTTTTCTGGGTATTTTATAATAAATATATCTATCCATGTAATGTATTGTATTAAGCGCTAGCGACTCTCCCCGGCTTCGCACGGGTAGCCCCCGGTGAATCCCCCCCCCCCCTCCTACCCTTCCACCCTATGTCAATCTCCTGGTTCTAAGCTACCTCCCCACCAATTTTCAGCCAAATCAGTTCACCCGTTCTTGAGTTTTAAGTGGTGTAACTAACACTACTCATATATGCATATTTCTGAATTTCGAGTAAAACTGAAGTGGCTGCCTATTCGTTCTCGCCGGAATACTCACATCCTTTCGCTCTTGTACAATATCCTCCGTAATCCTTCCACTCCCTGTTATCTGAAGGAACGATTCGATTTCCTTTATTGTCCCAATCCTCGCAATCTTCGTTCCTCAGAAAACCTCTTGCTCAAAAATCCAATACACAGTACCAGTTTTTACACGCATTCCTTTTCCGTCCAAGCTGTCCGCTTATGGAACGCGTTGCCGGTCTCCAAAAGACAATCCTCCTCAATAGCTGTTTTTAAGACTAGAGTCAATAATTTTTACTTGTCTGAAGTGTTGTCAAAAATTGTTCACCTGATTTGTTTGTAGGTTTATTATTATTATGTATATATTGTAAAATTAGTTATTTGTCTACTTTATGAGTACATATGTATAGTTATATATGTATATATTTATTTTTATGTGTATTATACTTATCTATTATTCTGTAATATTTTTTTTTGAAATAATGTGTAAGTTTATTTAATGAAAATATTTTTTTTACATTTAAATATGGGTACACCCCAACCAATCTTCCAAATAAGTTCAGTTCCTCTCCATCCAAAGGTTGTCTGGAAGAGATCGCTCTTTAGCGATAAGACCGCCCATTGTACATTTAGTTTTTTTTGTTCAATTGTTATGTCTTGTTTTTAACTAGTTTGTAAGGTGTACAATAAAGTATTTTCATTCATTCATTCATTCATTCATTCATTCACTACTCTGTTTTATATTATAGATATCAGTTATCTAGTACCCATAACACAAGCTCTGCTTAGCTTGGGGCTAGATAATGTTGTGTGAACTGTCCAGCATTATTTTATAATTTATTTTTTTGAGTTATTGTTTGTTTATTATTTACAGAATGAATAATAGAACTAAAACAAGGTATGTACAAAAATACTTAAATATAGAAAAGAAAAGAAAAAAAGAAGCTAACACAATAAATTTGGTTCATAGGGCAAGGTGGCAAGAGCACTGGCTGCATTCCCACGTTGAATGGCCAAAGAAATTCTTTGCGCCAGGAAGGAGCCAGCCCTCTTGTCACCAGCGGCGTCGATGAGCATCGGTGATATTTTTTTAAAAAAGGTCTTAGTACTAGGGCCCCATGGTCCCAAAGTCTCTACACCAAGCGGCGCAAAAATGTAGTCATCGGAGAGGACTACATATTTGCGCCGCTTAGCATTTTCTGCTGCCTCCGCCGCGGCTCCAGCCTTGGTTATTGTTCCACTGAGATGAGAGGGGGCCAATGTGTCAACGCAAGTGACGTCCCATAATTTATTTATTTATAAACAAATATAAATATAAATAGTAACCAGTGTGCGTAGCGGTGACTAGTAGAGCTCCGTGCTGGTTGATGCTGCCGCCGATCACGACCGCGCCTGCCAACAATATATCACATATGAATCAAAATGAGAACTGCTAAGGAGTGGAATACACTACCGTCGTCTGTCTTTCCTGAAAACTATAATCTGGGTCTCTTCAAGGCTAGAGTGAATAGGTGCCTTCTAGACCTTTGTGCTTCATCTTCGGCCACATCGTCACTTACCAACAGGTGAGATCGTGCTCAAACAAAGGAAAAAAAAGAAAAATGTAAAAAAAAAAAAAAAAACTTTTATGAAATTAGTGACCGGAACGGTGTCACAGAATACATAACAGTACAGGAACACAAGGCTGACTCCGCAAAATCATTTATTAAATAAAAAGCGAATCACTAAATTTAATCCACGCCAATTTTCATAAATAATATTATTTATAATAATAATATTTTTCTCGCTACAGCATCGTCAGTAGGTTTCTCTCTCTACAGCCCTAGCCCCCGACCGTTTGGGCCTAGCTCCGCGGTCGGTGGTTCCCCTTTTTTTTTTTTACTATAATGTGTTTAACCCCCGACGAATAACGAAGGGGTGTTATAAGTTTGACGTGTCTGTGTTTGTGTGTGTGTGTGTGTGTGTGTGTGTATATCTGTCCCATCGTTTTTTTTTTCGTTTTGTTTGAAATGTGTATTTGTCGGGAGTGTTCTTAGCTTTGTTTGATCAAAATCGGTGCAGCCGTTCAGCGTTGGGGGTTTTTTTAATTTTTACAAAATTAATTACTTGTTATACTATTTATTTTTTGTAGATAGTATTCCTTTATAGTGAAAAATATAATTTTTTTACGAGATTTTGAATAAATGAGTGAGATAATAATTTTAGTTTGATTTTGTTGATGTGAAAAGTCACGCAATATACTCATACTTGATTTAAATTTAAATGTAACCCTAAAATTCCGTTCCGGTGGGACTCAAACCCGCATCTTCGCCTGTTATTGGCGATGCTTTTTCCAATTTGGCTATAGAACACCAACCATATGACGCTGGAGACGAAATTTGTGGGCACTATCAACTCGGCTATAGCGCCGATGGGAGCCATCTACAGGGGTTTCATTGGAAACCGTCTGTTCAGTGTCCGAAATTAGTACGAACCATTGACAAGAGACACCACTGCTATTTATAGCTTCTCGTCACGGGGCAACACAAATACTGTGTATATGTGCGCCTACTTTTTGGCGATGTTAATTTTTTTAAGGTACAATATTATAATTAACTGTGTAAAATATACACGTATTGTGTATGAAATAAATAAAAAATAAATAAAAAATAGCAGCAACAATATGCCGTAAGACATGATGGAGTGGAAGTAGCTGAGGTAAACCAGTCTAGCTGTAACTACGTTGGATTCAAGCGGCTAACTTGAGAGCGGTCCAGGGGGCTTAGTATGAGTTTTGATAGTATTCGAAACTATATGAAGGTTCATTTAATTCAATACAGAGCGTCCTTAGTTTCCTCCTCGTTTTCGCTAGTGACACTGCAAGTAAATGTATGGAAGGAAACGAAACTTCATATAGTTTCGAAATTTATCAAAACTCGTACTAAGCCCCCAGCCGTGTACTGACCTGCCACCTTGGGCACGGGCATAGACTCGCCGGTGATGAGAGACTCGTCACACGTGCTCTGTCCGGAGAGCACCTTGCCGTCCACTGGTATCTTGGCGCCAGGGACCACCTGCAACCATACACACATAGATTATCTTCGTGAATGAAGGTACAAGCATATGACCCACCCGATGTTAATGTGGATACTCTCGACTGAAGCGCGAAATTCAATATTTTTTGGTGTTTTTTTGCCCATTACAGCTCATCAACACTTCTCCAGATAGCGAAAATTGATTTCGCAAGAACTAGGAGACTTAACACACATGTTTTAATTGATAGTATCTCATAAATATCATCAGTTTAGCTACGATCCCCCTAAACAAAAAAAAAACACTGTTAAAATGTGTTTATATCATAGCTAAACTGATGATATTTATGAGATACTGGTAGCGATTTGAGATTGTATTCTCTAAAGTTAAAACTAAAAATAGTCTCTCTGTCCTTTGCTTTATGGATACAAAAGAAGAGGATGGCGATACGTTTAGTTAGCTTTAGCTTTAGATAATGCAACTTCAAATCGCTACCACTATCAATTAAAACATGTGTGTTAATTTCTAGTTAATTCTAGTTCTCGCGAACTCAACTTTCGCTATCTGAAGAAGTGTTGATGAGCTGTAATGGGCAAAAAACACAAAGCGTGAGCATCCACCTTAAATATAAATGCTTATCCTTGATAACAAAAAAAAACACTGTAAAAATGTGTTTAGGGGTATCGTAGCTAAACTGATGATATTTATGAGATACTATCAATTAACATATGTTTTGTAATTTCAAAATTTCCGTCATGTACTTTTATATATAATTTCTTCGGTTGTATTGTTTTGTGTGCCATATGTTACAAATAAATAATAAATAAATACCTCAGGGTGACCACGAAGGTACCAGTGAGTGCTCACCTTGAGTGTGTCCCCGCGCTCCACCAGGTCCACCGGTATGCTCTTCTCGGCGAGGACTCTCTGCTCAGCGTCCAGCGTCACCAGCACGGCCTCCGTCGGCTTCAGCGACAGCAGCTTCGATAGCGCCTCCGACGTTTTACCCTTCAATCAACACAAATTTAAATAAATAAATCATAATTTTCACTAGAAACGGGATATTTACCATGATTTTTGAGTTTTAAATGTTCCCGATATTTCGGCACAGTTGCATTGGCCATAATCACGGGAGAACTAACTAAAGTCTTTGCGAGTAGATGTTATTGGCAGATATATCAATGCCACATAGGGCGCGTCCTAGGTGGGCGTGACCTATGAGGTAATGCACTGTTCATAGGCAGAGGTTACCGCTTAACATCAGGTGGGCCATCAGCTTGTTCCGTCATTAAAGTAGTATAAAAAATAAAATAAAATAAAAAACCTACCTTGGCGATGTGCTCGAGCCAGCGGCCGAGCGAGACGAACACGAGCAGCATGGGTGGCGTGTCGAAGAACGTCATCGGGCTGATCGACTGCTGCATCGCCATCGCGGCCGCCACCACGCACACCGAGTACAAGTAGCTACAACACACAATACACTTTAAGGTGGATGCTTTCGCTTGAGGCGCGAAATTCAAATATTTTGGTATTTTTTGCCCATTACAGCTCATCAACACTTCTTCAGATAGCGAAAGTTGATTTCGCAAAACTAGGAGACTTACATGTTTCGTAGCTAAACTGATGATATTTAACATGAGTTTCCTAGTTCTCGCGAAATCAACTTGCGCTATCTGAAGAAGTGTTGATGAGCTGTAATGGGCAAAAAACACCAAAATATTTGAATTTCACGCCTCAAGCGGGAGCATCCAAATTGTGGATGTAGCTTCGAAAGCTGCTGAGCTGAAGTGGGGTTGGGACGTCTGCCGCATGCCGAGCGAGCTGTGGGCGAAGGTAGCCACCGAGTGGCGTCCTCACCCAGCGAGAAGGCGACGCGGCACCAAAACGGAGAAGGCGAAAGTCAAAGTCAAAGTCAAAAGTATTTTATTCATTGAAATCACAAGGATCATTTTGAATCGTCTTATAGAATAAATTTACTCCTGTTCCAACGCGACAAAACCTAGAAGAGTCAGGCAACAAACACGGCTCGGCTTTATTACATGATCCTTCTTACTACTAGACGGGGAGCGCCTGTGTGGTGCCGAGTGAACAAGTGGAAGCTTGACGAAGCGAGACGAAATTGATAGGTAAGTTTCTGGCTGACTGGGTGAACATAGCTGAAGATCGTGATGTCTGAAAGGAGTTGGGGGCTTTTGCCTAGTAGTGGGACACAAAGGCCTAGAAATAGAATAGTACTAAAACTCGTATAACTTTTGAAACTATCATGGTTATGCAGATACCTTTCACTAGAAAAGGGATATTAAAAAATAAAGTAGAGTTTTATTGTTCCCGATATTTCGGCACAGTTGCAAGCGCCATGATCATGGTAGTGGTACCGTTCGTAATAAAAGAGTGAGAAAGAGGGTAGATCGATATATCTGCCAATAACATCTACTCGCAAAGACTTCTTAGTTCTCTTCTTAGTTCTCCCGTGATCATGGCGCATGCAACTGTGCCGAAATATCGGGAACAATCAAAACTAGTTACCAGCTCACCTAATGGTGGTGGTCATAGCGATCAGCACGTCCATATTGGTGGTGCCGTGACGCAGCGCCTTGTACGCCTGTCGATAGAAATGCCAGCCGCCTATGAACTGGAAAAAACAAATTCAGTGTTAACTAGAGTGTTACTTGTAGTGCAGACTCTTCTCCGCAACAAGGCCACCAATGGGCCCTTTTTGCGTGATGGGTGGAGGCTGCTAGTCCACCCGATGTCCTCTAGGAAGGCTAGCAGCTCAATAATGCTGTCGCAGGCCTACCTGGGCGTCCTCGCGTCGTAACCAGAGTGTTAGCAACAAGCTGAAGGGAAAAGGGCGTTATTGTCGGCAAAAAGAGGTTCGTCTCTGTTTTGCCGACGGTATTGTGCTTTTCTCCTCTTCAGCTTCAGGACTTGAAACGATGCTGAATGAATAAAAAATGGCAAACCTCGAAGATTGAATAAAAAGATTAAAAAATAGATTGTGGGATGTGTCATGTGGAATACGTCGAAGAATACCTGTACCTAGGCCAGTTAGTATCCAGCTGGTAAGCAGCAATTAGTAAGCCAATTAGTATCCTTCCAGGAACGACATGATCTCGAAGTCGCTAGACATACTGAGAATGCCTGGAAGGGATACTGGGCAATGAAGCACCTAATGAAAAGTACACATTGAAATGGAAGCCTATGGACGTGGAGTATTCTCCCCATCCTCACCTAAGGCGCACAGACCTGGAATTTTACTGATCAACAAAAGTCAAAACTCGGGGTTTGCCAGCGAGCCATGGAGCACAGTATTCTAGGAGTCAGACTAATAGGCCGCGTTCGCAATGGTATACTGCGCTCCAATAAATCGCGGATGTCGGACAGAAAGCGGGTAAATTAATGATTTTTAGAAATAGAGCAATAAAAATATCTAACATTGACATTAATAACTCCGGACATAAAATTGAAGAAATTGATATTTCTAAATTCTTAGGTTTAAATATTGACTCCACCTTAAATTGGAAATCCCATATAGAAAATCTCTGTTCTAAAATTAATACGTTTTCCTATGCCTTATACATGCTGTCAAAGACTGCAAACTATTTTACAATTTTAACAGCATATCACGGGTATGTGGCATCCCTTCTGAGGTATGGTGTCTTGTTCTGGGGGAACTCTACTGATAAGGAAATGGTATTTAAGGCACAGAAGAAATGCGTTAGGGCTATCTGCAAGCTGAAACAGACCGACAGCTGCAAACCATTTTTTACTAGTTTAAGCATGTTGACTCTGCCCTGTATTTATATATTTGAAGTGGTCCAGTTTGTAAGGAGCAACCTAAATTTATATGATAATTTTAAAAGTCAGCGTCAAAACAATAAACTTTGCTGTCCTTCACATAAGACTGCTTTAATAGGCAATAGTGTATTTTGTATGGCGCCTAAGATCTACAATCACCTGCCAAAGTCTATACTCATATAATATTTTTAAATCTAAAGTGAAAAGGTTGCTTCGTGAAAAAGTGTATTATAGTGTTGATGAATATTTAAAAGACAAGTTTTGAACACATTTTCTGATGCTTATATTTAATTGACATCTTTTTGGGACGAATGATTTATTAATGACATTTATTTTTATGACATGACTAGCTGTAACCCGTGACTTCGTACGCGTAATATTGTTTTATCCATAACTCTGCGTAATAGCACAGACTAATTATGTTTTACACTGTGGTAATAGTATGTTCTAGTTGTTGTAGTAGTAGAATGTTTGGTTTTCCACTTTTGGTATCCTACCTATGCTAATTGTAAGTTAGCGCGCCTCCCCCGAACGTATGCACATTGCCCGCAACCGTCACAAGAATAATTTCTAAACCAGCATCCGATGGTCCGGTGCCCCTTTCCGCACCGCCAGCAAGGCTGCTCCACGCACTGCACATCGCCCGCGGGCGCGGCGGGAGCGCGTGCTCCCGCTGCGCTGGCGCCGCTGCCGACCCCTACGCGGCCCGCGTGCGCTGCGCCTCGTCCAGCCCCCCCTCCCCCCTTCACCCTCCCAAATCAGGTGTCTTTGTGACTTGTAACACTGATTTAATTGTAGTGAGCGCCATGAACTGTTCCACGCGTCGTAATATCACTTTTTACTCGAAATATCGAATTGTTCGGTTTTACCGATCGGCATTTTATTCCGATGCACAAAAACACAATAAATAAGCAAGTGGTGGTATTTTTTCGCGGTGTATCTCGTCGCCAGTGGGATTTACAGGTAGGATACCACATTATTATTATTTTATTAAATTAAGGGGTCCCATTTTAACCTTGAGGTCCTGGAATATTTTAATCTCAACAACGACACCGTGACACGACCTTTGAAACGACACCATACTCAATGTTTTAAATTTAGGGGTCCCATTTTAACCTTGAGGTCCGTAAAATATATCTCAACAACGACTCCGTCAAACGACATTTGAAACGACACCATACTTATGTTTTTCAATTTAGGGATCACATTATAACGTTGAGGTTCTGAAAATATTTTAATCTCAACAACAACACGTGACACGACCTTTGAAACGACACCATAGTCAAGTTTTTTCAATTTGGGTGTTCCATTTTAATCTTGAGGTCCTGATAATGTTTTAATCTCAACAACGACACCGTGACACGCCCTTTGAAATGACACCATACTCAAGTTTTTCAATTTAGGGGTCCCATTTTAACCTTGAGATCCTGAAAATATGTAATCTCAACAACGACACCGTCAAACGACCTTCTAAACGACACCATACTCAAATTTATCAATTTAGGGGTCCTATTTTAACCTTTAGGTCCTGAAAATATTTTGATCTTAATGACTTCACCGTGAAACAAACTTTGAAATTGCCGAAATACGCTGAAATCTCGCTAAAACCTAAAGTGTATTTATTTACAAAGAAAATGTTCCCATGCTTTTTTTCAGCAAAATTTCAGGTACTGCTGAAACTTATGTTGGCTATTTTTATTAAAGGAATTTACCTCTGAATTTTCATGTATCTACTACCAACGGTTTCCGAATTACGAACCATTTTAGTTTTACATTAAAAGCCATTTTGGACCCCTTCCAAGGTGATTTTTCAAAAACCCTTTCTAAGTACACCCCTACACCCAAAAAAGAATACATCCTCCAAATTTCATGTGCCTAGGTCCAGCGGTTTAGAATGTGCGTTGCAAAACGCAAAGTGTATACGTTAAAAGCCCATTTTGGACCCCTAACACGGCGAATTTTCCAAATTCCTTTCTAAGTACACCTTTACACCCTAAAAGGAATACACTCTCCAAATTTCAAGTCTCTATGACCAGCGGCTTAGGCTGTGCGTTGTAAAAACTAAAGTTTTTTTATTTTTTTCCAAAAAAAACGTTCCCTTGCCGTTTTTCAAGAAAAATTCAGGAATCGCTGAAACACGTGTTTATTAATTTTATTTGAGGAATCTCCATGTAAAATTTCAAGGTTCTACTGCTAACGGTTTCTGAAATACAGAGCTTTTTTGTTGTATATTAAAAGCCCATTTTGGACCCCTTAGCATGCGAATTTTCAAAATTCCTTTCTTAGTGCACCCCTACACCACAAAAGGAACGTACTCTCCAAATTTCAGATCTCTAGGACTTACGGTTTAGGCTGTGCGTTGATTGTCAGTCAGTCAGTCAGTCAGTCAGTCAGTGAGTCAGTCAACGATTTTATATATTTTGATTATTATTACTAATTCAACATTTAATATTGTGTTGGATTATGTTTTTGTTATATATAATGGTATGTTAAAGTAAAAGCACCTACTTAAAATTTTGTTAAAGTGCACTACAAGCGCAAGTGTTCTACTAGTTATATTGTTTATGTTTATGTTTATGTTTATGTTTATTTATTAATAACGTTGTAAGGTTACATGTCATCTTATATATAATTTACAATTATACAAGTAAGTAAGTAGGTACATTAATACATGGGTATTAAAAAATAAGATACCTAGTAATAATAATTAAAAAATTGATTAAAGAATAATAATAATAATACATTGATTGTCCAATTAAATATCATGTTCATAAAAATAAAATTCAATCAAATAATTCATCAAATTTATAATAACATTTTTCAATAAGCCAGAACTTTAGTTTGCTTTTGAAGGATTGCGTTGAAGAAGCACTGATGATCGCCGGTGGAAGACTGTTATAAACAGCCGGCCCCATTACATGCACCAGCTTCGACGACTTCGTGAGACGCCGCGGGACAGCTCTCAGCTTGTGTGCGTGACGAGTGGGGTACCCGCGCCCGTCGCCGAACTTGGAGTACTCGTCGAGGTGACTCCGAGCATACATGGCGGCATGGAACATGACTAGACCGGGGACCGTCATGATCTTCAGAGAGCGGAATATTGGACGAGCGGGTGTGTCCCACGGCACTCGTACTACAGCTCGTACTGCTCTTTTCTGCATTCTGAACACTCGCTCCCAGTCTGCGGCTCTGCCGTACAGCTCTACGCCATACTGGAGAAGCGAGTGCACAGATGCGAAGTAGCAGCTCCTCATCATGGTTGTCCCCAGTGTCTCCGACAACCTCCACAGGGCGAAGCACGCTCGACCCACCCTGTCGCACAGTTGGTCAATGTGCACTTCCCAAGTAAGCCCTTCGTCCAGCCTAAAGCCCAAGAATGACGAGTTCCTGACTTGAGTCAAGGCTTTACCTCCCAAGGTCACTGATATAGGTTGGCTAGGGCGGCCGGCTAGATTGAAGTGAACAAAGCTCGTCTTGCTCACATTGAGAAGAAAACCATTGACGCTGAACCATACGTGTAGCTGGTTCGCCACCATGTTCAATCTCCTCTCCAACTGCTCCATATTCGGTGCCCTGACCACCGCCGCGACATCATCTGCATACATGAGGATGTGTGCATCAGCTATGCACTCCGGTAGGTCGTTAAGGAGGAGAGAGAACATGATGTTGGAAATCGACGAGCCCTGTGCCACCCCAATGGATGTTGTCAGAGAACCTGAAGTCTCCCCACCGCTTGCACCCGATACGACCTGCGTACGATCGGCCATGAAGTCTGTCAAGAGCGCTAGTGATGGGCCGTCAAAACCGTAGTGTTTTAGCTTCGCGGTAAGAACATTATGATCGGCAACGTCAAAGGCCTTTGAAAGATCACACATGATCACAGCCACCTGCTGTCGCTTTTCTCGAGCTTCCACTGCAAGCCTAACCATTTGCCGAACCACATCCGTCGTCGACCTTCCTCTCCTGTATGCATATTGCCTATCGGACAGTGAGTTGGTCGACGTTAGATAATCGCTTATTCTGGCACTCAAACCGTACTCGAAGATTTTGGCTATTACTGGTATGATGGAAACTGGCCGGTAACTATTTAATTCTTCACGCTTACCTTTACCCTTGTAAAGTGGCGAGACTCTGACATATTTTAGTACTTGTGGATACTTTCCTTCTCTTATACAGGCGTTAAAGAGTTCAGTAAGGATATATGATAGGGGTACTGCTACCTCGTTCATGAGAGACACTGAAATACTATATATGTCCCGAGTAGTTTTGTGAGCCACTCCGCTCACAATTATTTTATGAACCTCAAAGTGAGAGAAGGGTCTGAGCCTGATGGACCGATCCAATGGAGTGCGTGCGCCCTCCAGCGCTCGCCGCACTGCGCCCAGGTCCGCCGGCGGCGCACCGCACACCACCGCAGCTGTCACAAAATGTGCGTTCACTGCGTCGAGGGCCTCCACCTTGCTAGTATACTTGGAGCCGTTTGGCGTCCGTAAATAATCCGTCAGATCCTGAGTACGTCCACACCTCTCGGTCTCAATTTTAACAACATCCCACTGTTGAAGAATAGAGTAAACGCGATAGTAATGTATTATGTCACTGTCATCAGTCAGTAGTTTACAGCTATCAAAGTGATGTGCGTAGAGTTGTCTCGCACGTTCGCTCTCTCTCTCTCTCTCATGGCGCCCTCTTGTAATGTAAGACTCGTGTACTAAAACAACAATAAATCTTATTATCCTGGACTGCTTGTCTTTCGCTCAATATCTATCAGGTTATGGGCCATCAGAACACGCGAGGACATCAGATTCGTACGTTTACATTTACTAAATACCAGCAAAAATAAAAAAAAACGCTTGCGCGCTTGTGGCGCGGCGTGCATGTGTATAACCTTGCTGAAAAATGGCGTCGGGATCACCGGGTTCATCATCTTCCAACTTCTTTGCGATCGACAAGCTGCGAGGCCTAGACAATTACACCTCATGGAAGTTCATGATGAAAATGATCCTCATACATGAGGATTTATGGGAATGCGTCGAACAGGATACGGGCGATGCTAAATTGAAGCAGAAGGCTCAAGCCAAAATTGCATTGGCTATCAGTCCAGCGGCGATTCCACACATCAGGAATGCAACGTCGGCGAAGGAAGCGTGGGACAATCTGCAGAAAGCCTATGAAGACAAAGGTCTGTGTCGTAGACTTGGATTGTTGAGAACACTTTTCGGTACCAAGCTAAGTGAGAGCGAGAGCATGGAATGCTACGTGAACAAAATCACGGAAATATCACAGCAGCTCACCGAGATTGGATCACCTCTTGAGGACGATTTCATCGCTGTTATTATGCTGAGTGGTCTGACAGCAGAATATGATCCATTCATCATGGCCATCGAGAATACTACTGTAAAGCTATCCAGTGAACTGGTGAAGGGAAAATTACTACAAGAAAACCTTCGCAGAGATGACAAGTTGGAGAGTGCCTTGGTCGCAGCAAAGAAGCAGCCTCGGTGCTTCAAATGCAAACAGGTGGGACATTTTATCAAGAACTGTCCCAAGTTCAACAAGGAGCATGCAAAGGAGGATGCATCGGGTGCCCTACTGACGGCGCTCTCAGTCAACATAGACAGCGGCTCATGGTATATAGATAGTGGTGCCACGGGGCATATGTGTCATGATAGGAGTGTGATGTGCGGTTATAGTAATAATGAGCAGTTAGAAATAAACATAGCTAATGGTGATAAACTTTACACAGCTGGACGAGGATCAGTTGAAGTGCAAATGAAAGACAATCATGTAAAGACAATAAGTGACGTCCATTATGTACCTAATTTAACTGCGAATTTATTGTCCGTCAGTGCCATGGTAAAGAAAGGTTATAAAGTGGTGTTTTGTTCTAGTGGCTGTAAAGTTTTAGATAATATCAAAGTTGTGGCTACTGCCACATTGTGCAATGGTGTTTACCAGTTAGATACAGTCAAGTCAATGAAATGCAATCAGCTAGGGAATGTTTCCAGTAATGTTTCAGAGACCAGTTCCTTGGAAACAGTCCATGCTGTGAAGGATTCATGTATGAGAAGCAGTGCTTCAGTAAGTGATCCGGTGATAGAGGATTGTGCGATGACAGCTTCACAGAAGGGAGATGTAGCTTCACAAGAGGTTTGGCATCGGCGCCTCGGGCATCTCAACCATAGAAGCATGGAGCTACTGAAACGAGGTATGGTCACAGGTATTTCTTATGATAGTAGTACCTATCAGCAGTGCATTGCATGTATCGAAGGGAAACAAACCAGAATACCATTTCCCAGGAAAACATTTAACAGAGCAACAGATGTTTTAGAGTTAGTACACACTGACTTGTGCGGACCTATGCCATGCGGTTCTTTGAGTGGTTCTAAATATTTTCTTACATTTATAGATGATTACAGTAGGAAAACTTATGTGTATTTTTTGAGACAAAAAAGTGAAGTTTTTGAAAAGTTTAAAGAATGGAAGGCACTAGTTGAGAACCAAACAAATAAGAAGTTAAAAGTAATAAGGAGTGACAATGGTGGTGAATATGTTAACTTGAAATTTCAGAACTTCCTGAGGGCTAATGGCGTACGACATGAGACAACAGTGCCCCTTTCCCCGCAGCAGAACGGAGTGGCTGAAAGGGCTAACAGAAGCATTATGGAGAAGACCCGCTGCATGCTGAAAGACGCAGGCCTAGAAGACATATACTGGGCAGAAGCTGTCAACACTGCGGTCTATCTCAAGAACCGTTCACCCACCATTGCTGTCAGAGGACACACTCCAGAAGAGAAATGGACTAAGAAAAAGGTATCCATATCTCACTTACGTACATTTGGTTGTATTGCCTATGCTCAAACCCAGAATCGAACTAAGTTGGATCCAAAGGCAAAGTGGTACATATTTGTGGGCTATTGTCAAGAAACCAAGGGTTACAGGTTAATAAACCCTAGGCATCCGACACAATGTATAAAGGCTAGAAATGTCACATTCTTAGAAAATAAATTCTATAAAAAGTTTGTGTCACATGATGATAATCAGTATGATAAAATACTCGCACCACTTATTGGTGGTGAGTGTAGGAATGATTACCAATCTCCTTCGCTGACAGAATCATCTACCGAAGAACGCTCTGATGACACAAATATAAATATGTATCGGGGTAATAGGGTTGTTCAGGGTGCACGGCAATGCAGTACAGTTACAGTGGATGATTCTGAGAGTGAAGAAGAAAGCTATTATACAAATGATACTGCGGATGAAACATACGTTCCAGATGAATCGATGGAAGACCAAAATTCATCTAAGTCTACCATGTACGAGGACAGCGAGTCCATGCCATCAATGTCAGCTCATCTTGTCAGCAGGCTTCGAGGAAATGAAGATGAACCTCAGACAGTACAAGAAGCGCTGAGTAGTGCTGAAGCGGACAGCTGGAAAAAGGCAATGGAAGATGAGTATAAATCATTTATAACAAATAGATGCTGGTCTCTTTGTGACCGAGTCAAAAGTCATAAACCTGTCAAGTGCAAATGGGTATTCAAGAAGAAGATGATCAATGGGGAAACGCTGAAATATAAAGCCAGACTGGTAGCCAAAGGTTTCACTCAAAAACAAGGCATCGACTATAATGAGACCTTTTCTCCAGTAGTCAGATACTCTAGTATTCGCACACTTCTGGCTATGGCTGCGGAATATGACATGAATGTGGAACATCTTGATGTGAAGACTGCATTTTTGAACGGTGAGCTCAAGGAGACTGTCTACATGGAGCAACCAGAAGCATTTACTGTAAAGGGTAAGGAAGATAAAATATACATCCTTCACAAGGCAATTTACGGTTTGAAACAGGCTTCAAAAGCCTGGTATGAGAAGATAAACAATGTTTTGTGTGAAAAATTATTGTTTACAAAGTCTTTGTCTGAGCCATGTGTCTATCATAAATCCAGTAACGGTTCAACAATAATAATAGCATTGTATGTCGATGATATTTTGTTGTTTTCAACGCCTAATTCACGTGAAAAGACTGAAATAAAGGAAAAACTTAAAAAAGAGTTTGAAATTACAGATTTAGGGCCAGCTAAGTATATTTTAGGCATGAAAATCTGTAAATACAAAGATATGATCACCCTAGATCAATCTTGTTATATAGAACGGGTTTTACAAAAGTTTAAAATGGAGGATTGCAAATCCTGTGCTACACCTATGGAAACAGGAGCAATATTGAGCAATTCAAAAGACACCCAGACTAGTATAAGTAACTACGATTACAGGGGCTTGATAGGATCACTCATGTATATTGCAGTAGGGTCGCGGCCGGACATTGCTCATGCAGTGAGCTACCTAAGCCAATTCAATGAATGTCATGCAGAAAGTCACTGGAAAGCAGCAAAAAGAGTGCTTCGTTATCTTAAAGGTACTAAAGAGTGTTGTTTGACTTTTCAGAAAGGAGAAGTGGAAATAACAGCTTTTGCAGATTCTGACTGGGGCAGGAATGAGGCAGATCGCCGCTCGTATACAGGTTTTGTGTTCAGGCTAGGAAAGTCGATTGTCTCTTGGGAAAGTAGAAAACAAAAGACTGTAGCTTTGTCAAGCACAGAAGCGGAGTATATGTGTCTCTCTGATACTTGCAAAGAGGCTTTATTCCTCCGCAAATTTATTAAAGAAATTCTTGGTAAAACACTCAAGATTGTCATTTATAATGACAATCAGTCTGCACAAAAGCTTTGTAAAAATTCAATGTTTCATTCAAGAACAAAACACATAGATATTAGACACCACTTCATAAGAGAACATGTATGTAATGGCACAATTGATATCAAATATTTATGTACTAGTGACATGGTAGCCGATTTGCTTACAAAACCTTTATCTAGGGAAGTACATGAAAAATTTATGTATCAGTTGTTGTATAGAAAGTAAATTGATAACTGTGTAAAGATTGGCTTGTATCTAGATTGTATTGTATGATGTTTATGAACAAAGATTGAAAAAGCAAGTAGTTTTATAGGTATCTCTAAATGTATGTACCTACTATCGGTTTAAGGGCCAGTGTTGAAGAATAGAGTAAACGCGATAGTAATGTATTATGTCACTGTCATCAGTCAGTAGTTTACAGCTATCAAAGTGATGTGCGTAGAGTTGTCTCGCACGTTCGCTCTCTCTCTCTCTCTCATGGCGCCCTCTTGTAATGTAAGACTCGTGTACTAAAACAACAATAAATCTTATTATCCTGGACTGCTTGTCTTTCGCTCAATATCTATCACCCACATGCTCTTTGTTGTGTTCGATGCACCTGCTATAATATCGCAATAATACTTACTACGTTCCCTTTTTAATACATTTCCAACTCTATCTTGAAACTCGTGGAGTTTTGTGGCGAGTTGCATGTTAGTGGGAAATTTATAAGTCATGCATTTGATTTCTCTCAGTACCGAATCTAAGCCCATGATTTCTTCTGTTACCCAAGTTGTTTTGTTTAAAGATTTAATTCGTACCCGTTTTATCGGAAAGCATATGTCTATCATATTTTTAAAAATATTGATAATAGTCCCCGCTAACTGCGCGGCTAGTAACTTCCTACCGCTAACTTCTAGCCAGTCAACACTCTCAATACTAGAGACAAAGTTACGTGTGTTGGCGCGCGAGTACATCCTGGCGAAACGAGGCGGGGATGAGTCACGCGATCTACAGCACAGCTCGGCTCTCACGGCGTAGTGGTCGCTCAGTAGCGAGTTGACGGCGGTGACGCGCACACTTCCAGCCTGCACCCGCTCGCTGCTTACATACGCGTGATCGATGCATGTACTCGTCGAAGATGTCACCCTAGTATGAAAGTCCACAATATTGCAGTAGTCGCGAGTATTTAAAATATCATTCAGTCTTTTTTGTGTACTATTTAATGGGCACAAAAAATCTATGTTAACATCACCGACAACAACGCAATCCTTCCCGCTGACAACTAGAGAATCTAGCAGTCGTTCTAAGCAAGGATAGAATAGAGATACATTAGTCAAGTTTGATCTGTACACACATAGTACAACAATGTTATGATCCGTAAGTTCTACGGCCGATATTTCGCAAACTTGTTCCACGGAGAAACGGTCGCAGTCCATTTCTTTAAATTTAATATCCTTACTCACGTAAATACAGGACCCACCGTGACCAATAGTCGGTCTACAGTAGCAGGCACCTAAATAGAATTTATTAATATTGATTGATCTCAGTTCAAAGTTTTTTAACCAATGCTCCGTAATACAAAGTACGTCACATTTTAAAAAAGTTTCTAGGCCTATTTCTAATTGGCGAGTCTTATTTTTAAGTGATGCTATATTTTGGTGGCATACCACCATTTTGTCCAACTTATCAGTGGAATCATCTCCGAGTCGTCTCGGCCGCCGCCGTGGCGCGTCCGTCGTACGAGTTGATGAGTCATGCGCCGCCGCCGGCGCCGCCGCTGGAGCCCGAAGAGGTAGTGCTGGTGCTCTCGCTGCCCCGTTGGATACGGGGCCGGTACAGAAACCACTCTGTAAATCGAACCCCCACTGGCCAAGCCGTTGGCGAAGTTACAGTCGCAAAAATATTCTCCGGCATTCCTATAATGAACGAAGCGTGTCTGTTCGATTTTATGTCACGTTTTTCAACGGTGTAGTCAGATTTAGTAATTTTGTTTAAGAAACAAAGTATCATCTCTGTGGTGGTCTCTGGCTTGAACGACCACGCTTGGATGTGCAGCCGTCTCTCCGCTGCTTGGAGATCGTTGTTAGTAGGGGTAGCCGTCCCTACGATGACGGGGGCTAAATGTTTTCGCCTGTGACGCTTATTTCCTACTAGCTGAAAGTCGTCACATTTTCTATCGTCCAGTATATTATCAGAAGTAATCCCTAGATCCGAGTTCGTAGTGATTGTGGCTTGAGTTGATACAGATTCAGTGATTCCTTTGGAGCCGGTGATTTTGCTCGTACCACAAGCAAATAATAGTGTGTCAGATTTGGGTGTAGTCGCTGTGCCGGCGCATACATTGCTGCGTTTCTTCGCTGGTATAGCGAGATCGGAGATAGCGAGCGCGGCCTGTACACGCGCAGTACGAACGGGGCGCTGCACCGGCGCGGTCGCGGTAATGTCGCTCTTAGCTGCCGACGAAATATTCGCCACAAGTGATTTGCGGGTAGCAGCCTTTTCGATCGGTGTTGCGAGCTTGATTATCAGCTGTGATTGCTCCGTTATAGTGCACTTAAGGGCCTTAACTTCACTAACCAGGTTGGTCACTGTTTGTTGCAATTCGCGCACAACACTTTCGATGGATTTCATCGTCATTTTCACACGATATTACATATAAAACCGCGGAGCAAAAGTGAACGTGTTTACGTGAGTCAACTGCTGTCAACTATTGCACGCTGTGAAGCGGATTATGGTGGATTTTAATTTTAATTTGTCAACTTTTCCTTGTACCCATTCTCGCAATAAATAAATGAAATGAAAAATGAAATGAAATGAAATTGAAGTAGGATTAGGCCACGTCTGTCGCATGTCAGACGAGTTATGGGCTAAAGCTACAACAGAGACGCCTCTGAACGGAAAACGATCTCGTAGCAGACCGCGGCGAAGATGGAGAGACGAAATATAAACCTATTTAAAGGATTGGTCTACAGTGGCCCAAAATATAGAAGACTGGAGAGCAAGAAGGGAGGCCTTTGCCCTGCATTGGGACACCACAGCCTCTTAATAATAATAAGGGTCAACAAAAACATACTTTAATAGAAGCTTAGCGTCGAACGAGTGGGGATCGCAGCAAGCTCAAATGTATACATCATCAGACACAGGCCTCCATAGAATGCCATAGTGAACGGCCTTGATCCGCCTTCATCCACCGCCTTCCTGCGACCTCTGTAAATTCGTTAGTCCATCGAAAGGGAGGCATTATTTTTCGTTGTCCGGTTTGAGGTTGCCACTCGAGAACCTTTCTTCACCCACGGTTATTAGTTCTGCGAGCTGAAGAGCCTACCCGTTGCCACTTCAACTTGCTAATTCTGAGAGCTATGTCGGTGATCTTGGTTCTTTTCCGGATCTCCCCATTCCAGATACAATCACTTAGTGAAACTCCAAGCATAGCTTTCTTGATAGCCCACTGAGCTTTCCTATGCGGCCAATACAAGTACATTTTACATACCTGCACGGGAGTTGTCAGTAGCACTGTACATACCTGCACGGGAGTTGTCAGTAGCACTGTACATACCTGCACGGGAGTTGTCAGTAGCACTGTACATACCTGCACGGGAGTTGTCAGTAGCACTGTACATACCTGCACGGGAGTTGTCAGTAGCACTGTACATACCTGCACGGGAGTTGTCAGTAGCACTGTACATACCTGCACGGGAGTTGTCAGTAGCACTGTACATACCTGCACGGGAGTTGTCAGTAGCACTGTACATACCTGTACGGGAGTTGTCAGTAGCACTGTACATACCTGCACGGGAGTTGTCAGTAGCACTGTACATACCTGCACGGGAGTTGTCAGTAGCACTGTACATACCTGCACGGGAGTTGTCAGTAGCACTGTACATACCTGCACGGGAGTTGTCAGTAGCACTGTACATACCTGCACGGGAGTTGTCAGTAGCACTGTACATACCTGCACGGGAGTTGCCAGTAGGAACATGATGAGGTTCTCGAGGCTCAGCCCCGGCAACACGCAGCACATCTCGGCCGCCGAGTGCGAGTGGCGCGCCATCTCGCCCATAAAGTACGCCATGGCGGCCATGCACGGCGCGCCGAACAACAGCGAGATCAGGAACGCCGTCCGCCATTTTCGAATCTCCTCTCTGGAACATCAAATAACGGATGTGGGTGACATCTAGCCGCATCTAGCCGGTGAGTCCCTGAGAAGTCAGCTTCCACCCCCAATAAGTAGGATTAAAGTTGACTCCCCACCACTTCTGCACTTGGTGGTAAGACCTTGCTGCATGGTGGCCTGCGGCATCTTCCGTCGGTACTGTTTGGCCAAGGAAAGACCAAAATCACCACTCTCCTGAGCAAGAGTAAACCACTTGCTGAGCAAGTGGATGTCTTCCTTCGGCCAGACTCAACCCCACAAGTAATAAGAGAAGCCGTCATCAAGTGCTTTGTGGCTCTATTGGGGTGACAGGAACAACATTAACATTCCGATTAACATTACTTTAGTAAAAGTGATTGGATGGTTAAAACAAAATAATTTACTCATAAATCTTGACAAAACTCATCTCATGACATTCTCCAATAATAATTTAAAAACTGAATCTGACATTAATATTAATTATTTAGGACATAAGGTCAATCGTGTTGACATTACAAAATTCCTGGGATTAAACCTTGACCATAAACTGAATTGGAAAGCACATGCGGACACTATATGTAAGAAAGTTAATCAGTTTTCATATGCGTTGTACATGCTTCGTAAAACTGTTAATATTTCTGCCGTGACCACTGCCTATCACGGATATGCTGAGTCTGTTTTGAGGTATGGAATTATATTCTGGGGCAATTCCACTTTAAAGGAGCGAGTATTTATAAGCCAAAAGAAGTGTATAAGAGCCATATGTAAAATTAAGAAAACTGATAGCTGTAGGCCATACTTCACTGAACTTAAAATACTTACATTACCCTGTCTTTACATCTATGAAATTTCGACATTTGTAAAAAATAATATGGACCTTTTTATAAACCGTAAAAGTAAACGGCACATCAATCAAATATGTTTTCCTTTAAGCAAAACATCTCTATATAGCAAGAGTGTAGTTTGTATGGCTGTGCGTGTTTATAATCATCTTCCTAAATCTGTACTAGATGCTCCCAGTCTTAATGTGTTCAAGGGAAGACTGAAAAAGATGCTAACAGGAAAAGCTTACTATAGTACACAAGAATTCCTTGGTGATAAAAATGTTAATGACTAGGAATAGGTGACTAAATAGGACTAATTATGTGATTTTTAATTTTTAATCTAGTTATTTTTACTGATTTATGTATATTTTGCATGCGTTGAACGCCGATTATGGCTGAACATTTAATTGTAGCACTAACCACCAGTTACTAACCCATATATCGCAATAAATTAATTTGAATTTGAATTTGAATTTGACATCGCGAGGGATACTTTGGATTTCCTGTTCCTTTTTAAGGCGTTTGTTTCTTCAATGAGCATAAACCTCGCCCGTTTGCCACCGACGGAAGATGCCGCAGGCCACCATGCGGCAAGGTGCTACCTCCAAGTACACAAGTGGACCAGACCCTTTCTTCACTAAGATATTGAGCAAAAACAGAGAAAACACCGAAAATTTCATGGGTTTTGGGCACACCGCCGAACGGACAGCACTTGGAAAATTTCAAATCTGGTTTTTTAATATTGGTTAAGGTCCTAACAACATGTAAAAAATCAGCGTGACCCAAACTTTTGCAAGCACGTATGTTCATCTTGACTGGACTATGACGGCGACTCTTGACGACTTGACAAAGGAGGTGGGCAACCGCTCACCTAGGTCTAAAATAAATGAACCAGGGAATACGGTTCTAAATGTTGTTTTTGTACAACTTTTCTAAAGAACATGTACATTTTTAGAAGTTTGGAAGCAAAATTTGTATTTCTAAATAATTCGGTAAATCAACTCATTGCATTTGCGTGAAACAAAACGCTAAATTACTTTACCACAACTTCTACCGAAGAAATTAAATTAGCTTTTTCATTATCTGAAGATCTGTTAACAATTAAAGACATTAAAGTGTAATCAGTGCAGCGAGTGAAACTAAGACATTTCAACACTCTGAAATAGGCACATCAGCGAAAGCTGCTCGTCTATAATTTTAAATAATAATAATAATAATATCAATAACCAAAAGAATCTCAACTGTAGGTTACATTAGTAAAAAAAGTTGGGTCAAACAATGTATGGGGAGTTGCCCATGTTCTTTCATAACAATAATATCACTTGACATTGGCGAAATTGTTTGAAGCACTCCTCAGAAGCCATTATAAGAAGAAGAAGAAGAAGAAGTAGAAGGGTGTCACCGTGGACGTAGTATACAAAAGGACTGAGCGCTCGCAGCTGAAAAACGAGCCGAGCAAGATATGTACTATAGAGACAGTGAGAGACTCTTTCTACTACGGTGACTATAAAAAAAAACATGTCCAGGAAACTTTTTCCAGAGACACTTATGTAGGTAGGTAGGTACATGGAGCGGAACAAAAATAATATATTTTTATTTTTTTATCACGTAACACTTTTTGTTAATTTCGTAAAATATATTGTTGACCTCCCCTTATAGATGACTCGGGACTGAGCTTGCGTTTGTAGGAAACACATTTTTTTCCAATATCACAGAAAGTGTTATCGAACCTTGTTACTGATTACTTACCGAGTGTTCAGTGTCGGCAATCGGCGTGACACGTGACGCAGCCATGCCGTGATGTTTAAATTTGGCAACTTTTAAATTTGTAGTATCGATGACCTCTTAGTATTTACCTATACAATGGTCATGGTCACCCTTGCTATCATAAAGCTATCATTTCAAGTGTTAGAAAGGGACAAACTGCCTCTATTCTAACTATCTCTCTTGGCTCGTTTTTCCTCTATCTATGACGGTAATCTAAATTGAGTCTTAGCCTAATGGAATAAGGTCTTGTTTCGGTATTATAATTTATTAGAGCGCTCAGTCCTTTTGTATACTAAGTCCATAGGTGACACTCACTTGTGCTCTAAGTAGTTGTTGGTCCCGCGGTGAGAGGTCGCGAGCGACGCTTCGAAGCCCATGTTGTTGATCGCCTCACATATCGTCCTGGGACCTATTTGTTCTGCACTGTACTTGATTTTACCCCTAAAACAACACAAACAAATATGTTAATAAAATAAATAACTGGTCAAGTGTGTGTCAGACCTAGCATAGTGTAGGGTTCCGAAGGAAACGTTTTAATCTATACCTAACTGACTGATTTATTGATTCATCATCGCCGAGCCGAAACCGCTGGACTTAGAAAGCTGAAACTTGGAGCGTGGGTTCCTTTTATAGCAAAACCATCCACAAGGAATGGATTTTTGAAAATCCCTTTGGCTACCTGGTGTTAAGCGGTACCCTCTGCCTATGAACAGTGCATTATCACATAGGTCACGTCTACCTAGGACGCGCCCTATGTGGCATTGCACTGCGCCCGCCACCCTGAGACATAAAGATGAAAAGTCTCATGTGTCTGTAATTTCACCGGCACCGTCACCCTTCAAACCGGAACACAGCAATGCGAGCACTACTGCTTTGCGGGAGAAATAGGTATGGTGGTAGTACTTCCACGGACGAACTCTTTCACAAAAAAGCTCTACTACTAGTAATGCGAGCACAACTGCTTTGCAGCGGAAATATACGTACTTGCTAGTTGTTAAGGCGACGGAGCATGACGTCACGCCGCTCAGCTTAAGCACACTCTTCTCTATCTTGTTGACGCACGACGCGCATGTCATACCCTTAATCTGAAACATTACATTTTAAATGGTTATTCTGTGTCTGGCCCGGCCTGAGCATAGACACCTCCGTCTCCTCCAATGGATTTCGTACGTGTTTACTACTTTAGTGAGGGTAACGAAGGCTATGTCTCGGTTCAGTATAAAAGGCAATGTATGTATGTATGTACGTATGGATGAACATTCGGAACTCGAAAACCACTGAACCGATTTTGACAAATAAAAAAAAATGCTGGACAGTTCACAACATTGTTCAGCCCCAAGCTAAGCAGAGCTTGTGTTATGGGTACTAGATAACTGATATACTTAATACTTTCCATCGCTCTGTGCTTCGGAGGGCACGTTAAGCTGTCGGTCCCGGCTGTTATTGATTAATAGCAGTCGATAAGCCATGTCAGAGGCCCTCGGGCGGCTTGACAAACTCCGACACCAGGGGGGGGCAAGTCCGAGTTTACACACACCATCGTAACGGCGAGTGTACGTGTATTGCGCAGTAACTAGCCATTAATCTGTGACGGTTTTGGCACAGATTAATAGCTAGTTATTATGTTATACACGTACGATCGTGTTACGTTCACCGTTACGATGGTGTTTGCAAAACTCAGACTCACCCCTCAGAGGCCAGCACTAGCTCATACGAAACGAAACGAAACGAATACAATACATTGCATAGATAGATATTTTTTATTATACATAGAAAATACCCAGAACACCCTGAACAAACATCTGCAGATCGCACAAATATCACCTATATTAAACCGTGGGTCTTAATTTGACGACATCTGTGGCGCGGCTGGCGATGGTTCGCCTGCGTCGCAGGAGGTTGCGGGTTCGATTCCCGCCTCGGAACAAATAATTTGTGCGATCTGCAGATATTTGTTCCGGGTGTTCTGGGTGTTTTCTATGTATAGTAAAAAATATCTATTTATGTAATGTATTGTATTATGTATATCAGTTACCTAGTACCCATAACACAAGCTCTGGCTTAGCTTGGGGCTAGATAATGCTGTGTGAACTTGTCCAGCATTATTTATTTATTTATTTATTTATTTACGCATATATTTTAAACATGCCCCCGAGTAGGGTATAACATACGTGAAAAGTCTTTAAATAAATAAAAGAAAACTCAAAGTAGTAAAAAAAAAAAAAAAAAAATGGGTCTAAATTTTACTATATTTGATTGTGGGTCTAAATCGACCCTTTTAACATTATACCCACCATAACTTGCAGCTCTTTTTGTCCACTTCCGTCGCAGTCACTTATAACTTCCGCCGGAAATCCTAGTTCTGTGATTGACTGCGCTATGTCCGGCGCGGTGATCTTACGAGGCTCGTATTTCACTTCGGCCTTGGCCGCTAGTAGGGCTATCAGTATTGAGTTTACACCTAGAAAAAAAATACTGGTCATTAAAATACATAAGTATACAAAAGTTTTTATTGTGTTTACTAGCTATAATTTAATTTTAATTTCAAATTTATTTATTCAACCAACATGGGGTTACACACACACACACACACACACACACACTACACAATTACACATTACACACAGGTTACTCACAATAATAACTTGTATACCTAATATGTATGCATGGCTAGTACTAAGTGGCACAAATTAGTTTTATTTGTCTTTGTTGCTGTGTGTGTGTGTGTGTGTGTGTGTGTGTGTGTGTGTGTGTGTCTTTTAGTGTGCAATATTGTTTGTTAACTCATGTTGTTGACATAAATAAATGTTATTTCTTTCTTTCTTTCTAATAGACCTTACATTATATAGCACCACACTGTATCAATACATTTTGTCATTGCAAAATGTCCAACAAAATTGAGCGTATGTTATTTATTGAATTATTTATATATATTATTATATTATGTTAGGTATTTATATAGCTAGTTATTTAGAGTAGGTATTTAATTATGTTTATCATTTAAGGTGGATGCGCACGCTTGTGGCGCGAAATTCAAATTTTTTGGTGTATTTTGCCCAGTACAGCCCATGAACACTTCTTCAGATAGCGAAAGTTGAGTTCGCGAGAACTAGGAGACTTAACATGTTTTAATTGATAGTATCTCAAAAATATCATTAGTTTAGCTATGATACCTCTAAACACATTTTTAGTGTTTTTTTTTGTTTCGGGGTATCGTAGCTAAGCTGATGATATAATTATACAATTTTTTTGACTTTTCTGGCAGGAGACTTTCAGTTAACGCCGATGCCGTGTCTAGAATATCTGGCGGAGTGAAAATCTCGCCATCACTACTCTCTTCTCCAATCATATTTTAATCACTTATAGGGTTTTAGTAAACTTTTTTGGAATCCCGAATACAAAAACACGATCGGCAAAAAAATGTATGGGAAGCGCGGGAAATTAAGTTCAAACTACGCATGCGTGCGCCATTTTTTCATAGTTCGAACTGCGCATGCGTGCGCCTTTTTTTTCATATTCAGGCTATAACCATAGACTAGTTTAATGAATTAATAAAAAAAAGATACTACTATAATTAGCTTTATGATACAGTTGGCGGTACTATAATGAGTTATGCTCTTAATTTTATGTATATGCGTCTATAAAGTGCGTCTGTATAGAACCGTCTTTGAATTCGTTATTCGAATTTTTCGATTTGAGTGTAGATAAAACATTTTATTCAATTTGTCTAACTTCTACTGCCACAATCTAATCGACAGAAGCAACAAGAAAAAAAAATGGAACCATAAACAAATTATGCCAGAATTAACTTTTTTGACAGAATACACTATATAAACATAATAAACTAACTTTGTGTTTTTTAAACTGGATAAATTTGACCATGTTAGGCCAAATTGGGTCTATTGGGTCAAACTTTACGCATTCTCTCATACAATTGGGTACCTAAATAGTAGCCCCATGGGGGGTTACTTACCGTATAACTTGGCGCAGTGCTTCTCAATGGCGGCCACGCACGACGCGCACGTCATGCCGTGCACCTCCAGCGTGCAACGCGCGAACTCACTCTCCTTAGCCAGAGACGACGTGCCCTGAAAAATTACAAGTAAACATGATATTAAACCTAACCTAATAGAGATCTACAAGATCCTAAACAGCCACTACATTATACCAGATTTATCACAGACACTATATACCATGAACAATAATATAGGACTCAGAGGACACTCGCTGAAGCTGCAACGCGGGCCAAGTACCTGCAATCCGAGGATGCACATATTGCCTAATGGCGTCGTGCGCACTTGGAGCTGGCTACCAGACTCAGTGATCAGTGCCCCCTCAGTGAATTCTTTCAAAAATAGACTTGACAAACATTTAAAGTGCACTGCTAAGGACTAAGATATACACGCATCAGCTCCGAGAGCTACCTGTGTATTATAAATAAATAAATAAATAAAATAAATAACACATTTTAGTTGAAACATATATTTTTCAATACAATCTTTTATAAAATTAGTGATCGTAACCGTGTGCTGATCAAAATGAGCCTAAACAAGGCCAGTCTACTATTATCCATCGAGGAGTTCCGTTGTCCACCTTCTTGAGCTACCTTTAGATCGTTAGCAGCGGTCTTCAGGTAGCACAGCTGTTTCATTTGTATATCTATAGGTACCTACTTGTATTTACTTGTATTAGTTGTATTAAAAACAGCTGGGAAAAAACAACTTTGAGAAGGAGGACAAGCGAAGGATTCGGCTGGGCTGGGCAGCTTTTGGTAAATTACGTCGAGTCTTTGCATCCCATTTACCACAATGCCTGAAGACGAGAGTCTTCAATCAGTGTGTCCTACCCGTAATGACCTACAGTGCCGAGACATGGACACTCACGGTGCGCCTGGTCCATCAGTTCAAGGTCGCTCAGCGTGCTATGGAACGAGCTATGCTCGGAGTTTCTCTGAGGGATAAAATCCGCAACGAAGTTATCCGACAGAGAACTAAGGACATCGACATAGCACAGACAATTAGCAAGCTGAAATGGCAATGGGCTGGGCATATATTATGCCGAAGAACCGACAACCGCTGGTAAACGTGTTCTAGAGTGGAGACCACGTCTTGTGAACGTAGTGTGGGGCGCCCCCTGGCCAGGTGGAGCGACGATCTGCGTAAGGCGGCTGGTAGAAAGTGGATGGGAAGAGCTGGACATCGGTCTAAATGGCGCGCATTGGGAGAGGCCTATGTCCAGCAGTGGACTGATACAGGCTGATGATAAATAATAAATAAATAAATAATGCTGGACAGTTCACACAACATTGTCTAGCCCCAAGCTAAGCAGAGCTTGTGTTATGGGTACTAGACAACTGATATACTTAATACAATATATTACATAGATAGATATTTTTTATTATTTATAGAAAATACCCAGAACACCCGGAACAAATATTTGCAGATCGCACAAATATTTGTTCCGAGGCGGGAATCGAACCCGCAACCTCCTGCGTCGCAGGCGAACGTTCGCCCGCCGCACCACAGAGGAGTCAGATGATGATGATGAGTTGTATTATTCTTTCCGTAAAGTATACAAAGATATACTTAATAAAAAAAAAAAATACAATAGAGGAATACTATCTGCAAAAACCAATAGTATATATCTAAACGGGAAACCACCGACCGCGGAGCACAGATATTATCGTAATTATCATCCACCCATTATTGTCGAACTGCACGGCAAAGGCCTCCCTTCCCTTCTTCCACTCTTCACGATTTAAGGTGGATGCTCTCACTTGTGGCGCGAAATTATTATTTTTTAGTGTTTATTGCCCATTACAGCTCCTCAGCACTTCTTCAGATAGCTAAAGTTGATTTCGCGAGAACTAGGAGACTCAACACACATGTTTTAATTAATAGTATCTCATAAATATCATCAGTGATCCTATGATACCTATCTATGATACCTATTTTTAAACACATTTTTATAGTGTTTTCTTTTTGTTTATGGGTATCGTAGCTAAACTGATGATATTTATGAGATACTATCAATTAAAACATGTGTGTTAAGTCTCCTAGTTCGCGCGAACTCAACTTTCGCTATCTGAAGAAGTGTTGATGAGCTGAAATAGGCAAAAAAACACCAAAATATTTGAATTTCGCGCCACAAGCCAGAACATCCAAATTAAGGATGTAGCTTCGAAAGCTGCTGAGCTGAAGTGTGATTGGACTAGTCACGTCTGCCGCATGCCGAGCGAGCTGTGGGCGAAGGTAGCCACCGAGTGGCGTCCTCACCCAGCGAGAAGGCGACGCGGCACCAAAACGGAGATGGCGAAATTCAAAGTCAAAGGCAAAAGTATTTTAGTAGTAGTAGAGCTTTTTTGTGAAAGTCTTCGTCCGGGGAAGTACTGCCACCATACCTATTTCTGCCGCAAAGCAGTATTGCTCGCATTGCTGTGTTCCGGATTGAAGGGTGCCAGCGAAATTACAGGCACATGATACTTTTCATCCTTATGTCTCAGGGTGGCGGGCGCAGTGCAATACCACATAGGGCGCGTCCTAGGTGGACGTGACCTATGAGGTAATGCACTGTTCATAGGCAGAGGGTACCGCTTAACATCAGGTGGGCCATTTGCTTGTTCCGTCATTCAAGTAGTATAAAAAAAAACATCAGTGTAGCTACGATACCAAAAAAAACACTGTAAAAATGTGTTGGGGGGTATAGTAGCTAAACTAACGGCTCGTCTTCGTGCCTCATACAAAAATGTTCGTTGAAACTGGTTGAACCTATAGCGCCTAATAGTGTATCTAGTCTGAATGAATGAATGAATGAATGAATGAATGAATGATTTATTTCGCAAAAAAAGGGTTTACAAATGTAGATCTTAGTCATATGTATCCAGTTCCACTAATTCAACCTTTATTAAGTATGCGAATTTTTAAGGTTTTACATATTAAAATTTAAAATATTGATTATCTACTCAGTTAGTACACACAGTCTGCTTTGCCCTAAGACTCACATTTGCTTGCGTTTTGCTCTTGACGGCTGATAGTCCTTTCGTGCCGTCACCGAACCCGTCCTCGCTCTGACTCTGCGACTGCGAATCTGAAATTACAACGTTATATCTCAACTAGCCGCCTCCACCCACCGAACTCACAACTGGGGAACAACAATACTCCAATACGACCAAGAAGCGGAGCATGACGATGCGACAGTATTGGTGTTTAGTACTCAGGTGGATGCTGTTGCCCATTCTCCTGTGTAATCGACCTTTGTGGCGCGGCGGCCGAAGGATCGCCTGCGACGCAGGAGGTTGCGGGTTCGATTCCCGCCTCGGAACAAATATTTGTATGATCTGCAGCTATTTGTTTAGGGTGTTTTGGGTATTTTCTATGCATAATAAAAAAAATATCTATATATTGTATTAAGTATATCAGTTATCTAGTACCCATAGCACAAGCTCTGCTTAGCTTGTGTCTAGATAATGTTGTGTGAACTATCTAGCATTATTGATTAGGTACCTGTGAAGCTATCGCCATTCACTGTGAGTATCTTAACGTCGAATCCCAGAGAGTAGATGCAGTCAGCTATCTGTTGAGGTGTGCTGTTCGAGAATCGAACCCGCGCCGTCTCTTCTGAGAGGCTCACTGAGCACGAGATAACGCCTTGGGTCTCCTGTAACGCCTCTGTAAGCAAATAGTACATTTATTAGGTTCACATTTTTTTTTATACTACTTGAATGATGGTACAAGCAGATGGCCCACCTGATGTTAAGCGGTAACCTCTGCCTATGAACAGTGCATTACCTCGTAGGTCACGTCCACCTAGGACGCGTTCTATGAGGCATTGCACTGCGCCCGCCACTCTGAGAGATAGAGATGAAAAGTCTCATGTGCCTGTAATTTAATTGTAACTAACAAAGTCAAAAGTATTTTATTCATTGAAATCACAAGGATCATTTTGAATCGTCTTATAGAATAAATGTACTCCTGTTGCAACGCGACCAAACCTAGAAGAATCAGGCAACAAACACGGCTCGGCTTTATTAGATGACCCTTCTTACTACTAGGCGGGGAGCGTCTGTGTGGTGCCGAGTGAACAAGTGGAAGATGATTCAAAGAAATAAGTTTTTCATGAAAAAATATATTTATAAAAAGCTTTTAAAAAATTAATGATTGTAACAGTGTGCTGATCAAAATGAGCCTAAACACGGCCAGTCTACTATTATCCATCGAGGAGTTCCGTTGTCCACCTTCCGTCTCCATCATCAGATCAGCTCGCTGTCACTATCATATTGTATTGTCATCGGAACTTGACAGGTATGCAAAATATCATCTCAATCGGTTGAGGATAACTGCTTTAAAATTCAGTTGCAAGATTCCACCCGGACAAACATTCCAAGTTAAATAAAAACTTGAAAAAAATAAGGTAGTAAGATGGAATGCATCCATTTTTGGTGTTTTATGTCCAATTTAACTGTGGTATGTTCCATTTTAGATTGGCATGTTCTATTTTAGTGTGGCATATTCCATTTTAAGGGCCTACCATATCCTAACTAACATACTACTCCGTACAGGCTCACCTTCAATGGTGTTGACGCAGGACTGACAAGTCATGCCGGTGACGGCTGCTAGCACCTCGCTCTCTGAGCCAATGTCTATTAGATAACTAACATACTACTCCGTACAGGCTCACCTTCAATGGTGTTGACGCAGGACTGACAAGTCATGCCGGTGACGGCTGCTAGCACCTCGCTCTCTGAGCCCATGTCTATCAGATAACTAACATACTACTCCGTACAGGCTCACCTTCAATGGTGTTGACGCAGGACTGACAAGTCATGCCGGTGACGGCTGCTAGCACCTCGCTCTCTGAGCCAATGTCTATTAGATAACTAACATACTACTCCGTACAGGCTCACCTTCAATGGTGTTGACGCAGGACTGACAAGTCATGCCGGTGACGGCTGCTAGCACCTCGCTCTCTGAGCCCATGTCTATCAGATAACTAACATACTACTCCGTACAGGCTCACCTTCAAACTTCAATGGTGTTGACGCAGGACTGACAAGTCATGCCGGTGACGGCTGCTAGCACCTCGCTCTCTGAGCCAATGTCTATTAGATAACTAACATACTACTCCGTACAGGCTCACCTTCAATGGTGTTGACGCAGGACTGACAAGTCATGCCGGTGACGGCTGCTAGCACCTCGCTCTCTGAGCCAATGTCTATTAGATAACTAACATACTACTCCGTACAGGCTCACCTTCAATGGTGTTGACGCAGGACTGACAAGTCATGCCGGTGACGGCTGCTAGCACCTCGCTCTCTGAGCCAATGTCTATTAGATAACTAACATACTACTCCGTACAGGCTCACCTTCAATGGTGTTGACGCAGGACTGACAAGTCATGCCGGTGACGGCTGCTAGCACCTCGCTCTCTGAGCCCATGTCTATCAGATAACTAACATACTACTCCGTACAGGCTCACCTTCAATGGTGTTGACGCAGGACTGACAAGTCATGCCGGTGACGGCTGCTAGCACCTCGCTCTCTGAGCCCATGTCTATCAGATAACTATAGTTATCTGATAGACATGGGCTATAGTAGCTATGGCTATAGTAGTAGTATGTTATAACATACTACTCCGTACAGGCTCACCTTCAATGGTGTTTACGCAGGACTGACAAGTCATGCCGGTGACGGCTGCTAGCACCTCGCTCTCTGAGCCCATGTCTATCAGATAACTAACATACTACTCCGTACAGGCTCACCTTCAATGGTGTTGACGCAGGACTGACAAGTCATGCCAGTGACAGCTACTAGCACCTCGCTCTCTTAGCCCATGTCTATTAGATAACTAACATACTACTCCGTACAGGCTCACCTTCAATGGTGTTGACGCAGGAATGACAAGTCATGCCAGTGACAGCTACTAGCACCTCGCTCTCTGAGCCCATGTCTATTAGATAACTAACATACTACTCCGTACAGGCTCACCTTCAATGGTGTTGACGCAGGACTGACAAGTCATGCCAGTGACAGCTACTAGAAAATCGCTCTCTGAGCCCATGTCTATTAGATAACTAACATACTACTCCGTACAGGCTCACCTTCAATGGTGCTGACGCAGGACTGACAAGTCATGCCAGTGACAGCTACTAGCACCTCGCTCTCTGAGCCCATGTCTATTAGATAACTAACATACTACTCCGTACAGGCTCACCTTCAATGGTGCTGACGCAGGACTGACAAGTCATGCCGGTGACAGCTACTAGCACCTCGCTCTCTGAGCCCATGTCTATTAGATAACTAACATACTACTCCGTACAGGCTCACCTTCAATGGTGCTGACGCAGGACTGACAAGTCATGCCAGTGACAGCTACTAGCACCTCGCTCTCTGAGCCCATGTCTATTAGATAACTAACATACTACTCCGTACAGGCTCACCTTCAATGGTGTTGACGCAGGACTGACAAGTCATGCCAGTGACAGCTACTAGAACCTCGCTCTCTGAGCCCATGTCTATTAGATAACTAACATACTACTCCGTACAGGCTCACCTTCAATGGTGCTGACGCAGGACTGACAAGTCATGCCAGTGACAGCTACTAGCACCTCGCTCTCTGAGCCCATGTCTATTAGATAACTAACATACTACTCCGTACAGGCTCACCTTCAATGGTGTTGACGCAGGACTGACAAGTCATGCCGGTGACAGCTACTAGCACCTCGCTCTCTGCGCCAGGACCCATGTCTATCAGGAGATCTGTTGGTATTTCTTTCGGTAGGAGATTTCTGGAAATAAATAACACTTCATCATTATTTTCGTCGTTTATAAATGTACACATCGTACCATGAACGCAAGGACGGGCAATCCTTCTTTGGCGTGGCGGGCGAGTAGCCGGCTGAGACGCAAGAAGTTGCGGATTCGATTCCCGCTAGTTTCCATGATCTTCTGGGTCTATTAGCCAGTTGTCAAAGCTACGGGCTCCAAATCTGGAATGCATACTCTAATAATGGCCTCAGATATGTCTTATAGTTTTTAACACCCGATGAAAAACGAAGGGGTGTTATAAGTTTGACGTGTCTGTGTGTGTGTGTGTGTGTGAGTGTGTGTCTGTGTCTTTCCCATCGTAGCTCCCGAACGGATGAACCTTTTTTTTTTGAATGGTGTATGTGTCGGGAGTTTTCTTAGCTTTGTTTGATCAAAATAAGTTCAGCCGTTCAGCGTTGGGGTTTTTTTTTAATTTTTACAAAAGTGGACGTATAACCGGTATGCGGTACTGACCTGGTCTCTTCATCAGCGAGGCCGGCCGGCACCTCGAACCCCATGTCCTCTATGTGCTCGCGGAGCTTCTCCACAGAGGTCGCGCGAGGGTCATATTTGAAGTAGCAGGCCTGTTCCGAGAGCTCCATAAGGCAGGTATGCGGTACTGACCTGGTCTCTTCATCAGCGAGGCCGGCCGGCACCTCGAACCCCATGTCCTCTATGTGCTCGCGCAGCGCCTCCACAGAGGTCGCGCGAGGGTCATATTTAGATAGATAGATAGATAAAGTCTTTATTTACAACTTCAGACACACACACATACAAATTACAACAAATAGTACAGTGCACAAGTAAAAATAAACAATAAAATACAGTAAACTAATAAAAACAAACAATAATATATAATATACAAAATCCAAGTAAAATGTCTGTGTGTGCTGCAGTACGTCAAAAAGGCCATGGCTCAGCGAGATATTTTGCTTAAGAAGCAAAAACACTGATTTTCAGCCATAACCCATCGATAGCAAGCAGAACGAGTTTCAAAACAATGTGTAATGCGTACCTAGGCTACAAAATGTTCGTGCATGTGCAGTAATAAAGGAGTCCTTATAATATTGTAGTTTGCTACCTCCTTAGTAGGTGATGTACATGACCACACATGCGAATGCAAGCGATAACAAATGAATATTTGAAGTAGCCGGCCTGTTCCGAGAGCTCCATAAGGCAGGTATGCGGTACTGACCTGGTCTCTTCATCAGCGAGGCCGGCCGGCACCTCGAACCCCATGTCCTCTATGTGCTCGCGCAGCGCCTCCACAGAGGTCGCGCGAGGGTCATATCTGAAGTAGCCGGCCTGTTCCGAGAGCTCCACCTACAAGTGAGACATTGCATTAATCTAACTTCGCACTATGGTGGGTGGGCCACTGGCGCCAAATTAAATATCCGAGGCGGGAATCGAACCCGCAACCTCCTGCGTCGCAGGCGAACTTTCGCCCGCCACGTCACAGAGGTCGTCATATACGCTACGTAACATTTAAAAATGATTCTTTATCAATTTTATCAGGAAGAGAAATGATAGATTATTGATGGATTCAGATAGAATAACATCTTGACTTTCACGTGACGATCACATTATCAGTGCACGTAGCAAATCCTCTGTCAATACATACGAGGGCAGCACTGAAAATTTCGGGAATCAAAGAAGTGGCACAACATTTTTATTTTTTTTGCTAACCTATTGTGTCCCACTGCCGGGCAAAGGTCTCCCCCAAAATTTTCCAGTCATCCCGGCCTTTGTCAGTTTCCCACCACCACTCCTTCTCGCCTTACGACACAACATTACTATTTAAAAATGCATTTATTGCTTTTCGAAGTATTCTCCGCGAAATTTGACATATTTTTCCATACGATGGAACCAATCATTGAAGCAACCATTCCATTCGGAAGTTGGGGTCTCCAAAATGGCCGTTTTGTAGGCGTCCACAGCTTCTTCAGGTGATGAAAATCTCTGACCACGCAATTTATTATTTATTTTAGGGAAAGTATAGAAATCATTAGGGCTTAGGTCGGGGCTGTACGGCGGATGGTCTAATAATTCTATGTTTTCTTGCTTTAAAAACTCTTTTGTTCTGTGCGCGGTGTGAGAACTCGCATTGTCGTGATGGAGGATGATGCGGCGGTTGCAGTTCTCTTTACGGAGTTCAGAAACGACCTGTGGCAAACAAATGCTAGCATACCGATCTGCATTAACCGTTCTTTGTCCCTACCTAGAAGATACCTACAATAATATAAAAGTCTTTGGTCGGTTCGGTCAACTTTCTGATAGGTTATGAAATAATTAAGAGATCTTCACTTCACAGGCAGGTTTTTCGTTTCGTTTCTACCTAATGCGAACTGCTAAGGAGTGGAATACACTACCGTCGTCTGTCTTTCCTGAAAACTATAATCTGGGTCTCTTTAAGGCTAGAGTGAATAGGTGCCTTCTAGACCTTTGTGCTCCAGCTTCGGCCACATCGTCACTTCGGCTGTATAAATTCTGTGCTTCAGGTGAGATTGTGGTCAAACAAAGGTACACCAATGGTGAAAAAAAAAACCAATGGAGGTTAGAAATAATATATACATTTAGTAGTAGAAGAACTTTTTTATGAAAGAGATCGTCCGGAGAAGTTGTACCACCATACCTATACTGCCGCAAAGCAGTAGTGCTCGCATTGCTGTGTTCCGGTTTGAAGGGTGGTATGGTATGGGTGCCGGTGAAATTACAGGCATTACATCTCCGCTCAAAAGCTGAATTCCGTTATGCTGATAGATAATAATATTAACTGTCATTGACAAGATATCTGTATCATAATTGTCCAGATACGCACGGCAGACAACTTATGACACACCCTAGGACGCGTCTATGCGGCATTGCACTGTGTCACCTAAATATGACACCGGCATACCCTTTCAACCGGAACACAGCGAGCACTACTGCTTTGCTTCAGGAATGGTATAGTGGTAGCACAAAAAAGCTCTACTCTTATACTAAAAACCCCATCACCACTCAAAACTTAGTGGGTATCGCAGCAAAAGTACCAGGCTAACATAACCCACCAAGAGGTTAGCCCTTCGAGCACAGAGGAAATAAGAGCATTAACGCAGGGCTGACATGCCATGCGATATTGAACCTTACCAGGACGCATCAGAATCGATGCAGGCACAAAATCGCTGGCTAAAACTAGCCTAAAGTTAAAAGTTACCTTCACGTGCGCGACGCCTGGTAGCTCCTTGACAGAACCCTCGATGCTGCGCACGCAGGACTGACATGTCATGCCATTTATCGGCACCCTGACGGCCACCAGGTCCGGGTTTGACTCTCTGTTGACAAGGGGAAACATACTTTAACACGATAGGAATAAGGTCTTGCGATGCCGATAGAACCAATATGGTGAGAGGATCAGCACTTGTTTTCAATCATGTCGGTTTCCCTTCACCGTCATCGTCAGCCAGAGACGTCCACTGACGAAGCCTGCTAGCATGCAATGGGGATTTGCCATCACCACACCTGGACAGCCAGATTGATTGCTCTCTGATACTCTAGAACCGCTTAGCCAGCGCAGAGCCATTGGATCTCTTTGCGTGTTCTACCGCCTCTACAACGGGGAATGCTCTGACGAGCTTTTTGATCTCATCCCCGCATCGAGATTTTACCATCGCTCTTCCCGGCACCGTGACAAAGCTCATCCACACATCATAGATCCCTGGGTTTCTCGTACGACTCGTTTCTCGAGATGATTTCTTCCCCATACCTACAAACTATGGAATTAGCTTCCATCTGAGGTTTTCCCGCTTGGTTACGACATGTGTCGCTTCAAGAAAAATGTTCATAAATTCCTTCATGGTAGTCAGCGCATCGACAATACCTTGGGTGTTGCCGGTGTCTATAAGCGACGGCGACCACTTTACATCAGGTGGGCCGTAAGCTATATAGTTTGAATATTAGTTTCATAAAAAAAAATTGGTTCTTCTTCTTCGTATCGTCTGTTCCCATAGATAATTTGATTGTTTTAGACCAAAATTTATCCACGTCGACAGCATTTTCAGTGGCTTCTCACAAGTCATTCAGGTGAGGCATCGTCTGAGGAGTGAACCCACAGTCACATTGTGCCTCGTCGGAATACCCCCTTCAACTAAGTCATCAATTATACCTATTATTGACCGAGCGAGCGAAGCGAGTTTTGCAACAACTGTCAAAATTTGCTTTCATCTGTCCGGATGTACCTAACTTTTTTTTTTTAACATTGATAGACCTTTGTTTGAGCATGATCTCACCTGTTGGTAAGTGACGATGTGGCCGAAGATGGAGCACAAAGGTCTAGAAGGCACCTATTCACTCTAGCCTTGAAGAGACCCAGATTATAGTTTTCAGGAAAGACAGACGACGGTAGTGTATTCCACTCCTTAGCAGTTCTCATTATCAAGGTAGAACTGAAACGTTTTGTGCGAATAGAAGGTATACTAATGAGGTAAGGATGGTACTGAGCCGTACGCCTGCGTCACATTGTGCCGTCGGAGTATCCCCATACCTGCAGCGGCCCACCTGACTCCGGACTCGGTTCAGGCAGATTGGTGATCGCAGTAATCACGGTGATTAGGCACCCCGCCCAAAAATCTGTCACTATCTAACTCAGTAAAGTTCAGGTAAGTAAGAAAGGGACAGAATAGCGCAAGCGAAATGAAAAGTGAACGAATATCACGAAAAACAGTATTTACACAAATATTTGAACAAATCGAGAATATAAATCTACTATAATAATAAAACTAAAGTAATATTATTCGTTACTCTTATTAATGTTATCAATGTACGTTGATAGGTAGTGAAAATTGCAACTGTCTAACTATCACGGTTCATGAGATACAGCCTGGTGACAGACAGACAGACAGACAGACAGACAGACGGACAGCCGAGCCTTAGTAATAGGGTCCCGTTTTAGCCTTTGGGTACGGAACCCTAAAAAAACAAAGTTTCGTCTATTTTTGCCAAGATTCGATTGTTTATTAAAATGGTGCATATTATTGGGTAAACAATGAGATAAATAAAATCAATATAACTAAGCAGAGGATTTACTGTCGGGGTTTTTTAAAATTATCTATATTTTACGAGATATTCAATAAAAACCGCTTTTCCGAGCGGCGCGAGGCGTTCTGCCAACAAGTGGTTCCGCCGGAAGACCAGCGTTGGTTGCTAGCTTGCTGTCAACCAACTCATGCTGAGGCAGAGCCATTTTGTTACTGAGTTACACCTCGTACCTTCATATCTGTTTCTTCTTAGTTTAATACGTGTTTCTGTGTAGCTCCTGTATACAAATAAATATATATTCTTTCTTTTTTAATTTTATTTTTTGTATGAAGATTTCTGCCTGGGGTTGGCGCAGCCTTAAGAGAAGCCTACTTAACTCTGGACACAGAATAAATAATAGTAGGTTCAACTCTGGACAGTCTACACGTCACGTAGTAGAAGCACAAATATTTTTTGAGTAGTATTTTCTGAGTCAACTTGGAAGAATCGGCGTTTGTTTGTTTGTATGTACCCCCCCCCCCCCCCCTTTGCTTCGACATTTCAAAACTATTCCATCGTTACTTTGCGCGAACCTATGACCCTATGGTCGGTAGCAGGAGTCCCTTCCACTACACCTGTTATTGGTCGACCTTCAAGTGCCCACGCGGCGTTCATCACGTCCCGGTCAACACAATGTCGGCATGCAAGTTAACGCTAACCACACAATGGGCGCACAGAATCTCTCCGTAGGGGCCCGTTGCAAGCCCCGCAAGCCCATGGGGCCCCGCTTAGGCCAGGGCCAGGCTGGCAAGACCACGACTATATGGCTGCACCTGTTATTGGTCGACCTTCAAGTGCCCACGCGGCATTCATCACGTGTTGTCCCGGTCAATACAATGTCGGCACTCAAGTTAACGCGACGCTAACCACATAATGGGCGCACAGAATCTCTCCGTAGGGGCCCGTTGCAAGCCCCGCAAGCCCATGGTGCCCCGCGTAGGCTAGGGCCCGGCTGGCAAGACCACGACTATATGGCTGCACCTGTTATTGTTCGACCTTCGAGTGCCCACTCGGCATTCATCACGTCCCGGTCAACATAATGTCGGCATGAAAGTTAACGACGCTAACCACATAATGGGCGCACAGAATGTCTTCGCATGTCTAAAGGCATTCATCTCGGTTCTTATATGCGCGTTAAGATGGGTGCTCGGTGATTAGTTACACCTAATTATGTCACAATTAAACTCATTAACAAAAAAAACAAAAAAAAAAAACTTCACTCACTAATATACTCATTAAATATTAAAATCATTATTAGGTTGTAATTAGACTTTAATTAATGTAATAAGACATTTACTGTCAATTTAATGTAATTAGTGATTCTTAAAAATGTTTAGATTTGTGACTTGTGTTTTATATAATAATTTGTAATAATTGATTTAATTTTATTGAATTTTATAATTGGTTCATTACCGATGTCCATGTTGTCTTGTCCATAAGGTTTTATAATTGACGAACTTGTGAGCTAAGTACCTACTTAATTTTTTATTTTTTATTTGTATTAATTTGTCAGTATGCACCTATATTCCTATTTCCTATTAATATTATAAACGCGAAAGTTTGTAATGATGGATGGATGTATCTTTGTTACTCTTTCACGTAAAAACTACTGGATGGATTTGGATGAAATTCGGAATGGAGATAACTGGACTCCCGGAATAACATATAGGCATATTTGTATCCCGATATTCCCATAAGATCGAGACTTACGCGGGTGAACCCGCGGGGCGCTGCTTGTGCTTTATAAACCTACCTGTCATGTAATAATAATCTGTTATAAATAAATAAACTATAGCAATAACTATTAAAGTTGTGAGGGCTTTGTACAGGTTATTATGTTATATGAGGTAGAGTTTTAAAAAAAAAAAAAAATAGGCTTGCGTTTGGCTACATAAAATAAATAAATATATAAATAATGCTGGACATTTCACACAACACTATCTAGCCCCAAGATAAGCAGAGCTTGTGTTAGGGGTACTAGATAACTTATATACATAATACAATACATTACATGGATAGATGTTATATATTTTACATAGAAAATACCCAGAACACCCTGAACAAATATCTGCAGATCGTACAAATATTTGTTCCTTACAAATATTTGTAAGGAATCGAACCCGCAACCTCCTGCGTCGCAGGCTAACCTTCGCCCGCCGCGCCACAGAGGTCGTCCACATATCCATTACATATTTATTTAAGGTATATGGATTATCCGTTTATGAGAAGTAGGCTGCAACCCACTGTGAAAAGAGGCCCATTGAGGCTCTGCCTACCCCTTCGGGGAAAAAGGCGTGTGTCTATGTATGTATGTATGTATGTATGAGAAGTAGGCTTTTAAAGAGAGGTCTATAATGCAGTTGTTATCTGGCTGTTATCTGTTATCTGTGGTCTTAAGGGCTTAAGTTGATCTAATTATAATAAGATCAATCATCAAGGCGATAACAGACCTCAAACTGCAATAAAGAGTCTCTTTGAAAAGCCTACTTCTCACAAACGGATTATCCAAATACATTACCGTGGTGTCTCCGGCCCAAGAATAGACCCCTCCGTCTCCTCCCGTGGATGTCGTAAAAGCCGACTAAGTGATTACCCGGACTTGTTTGTAAGATTCGTTGGTATAAGATTTGTCCTTGGTGATGTGTTATTACTGGAAGAAAGCTTTAGCAGAGTCAGTCGTGGGAAGCAATGGCGGCGATGAGCTCACCACTTGTCACGTCTATTTCGACGGTACAACCCACTGTGAAAAGAGGCCCATTTGTGGCTCTGCCTACCCTTTCGGGGGAAAAGGCGTGTCTATGTATGTATATATGTATGTATGTATAAAAAAAAATAGAATGGACGTCTAATATAATGAAAAATATTTCAATGTTTATTTTGTTAAAGTAATTGGTACATTTAACAGAAAAAAGAAAAAAAAAACGCAAAAAAAAAACCTACTGCTTACAAACGCCTGAAGCCATTTCAATGATTCTTTCACAATCATAGAGGCAATTTATACCACTAATATTATAAATGCGAAAGTTTGTGTGTGTGTTAGTCTGTTTGTTACTTCTTCACGCTGAAACGGCTGGACGGATTTGGAGATCCTACTCCTACTAATATTATGAACTCGAAAGTTTGTAAGTATGGATGGATGTTTGTTACTCTTTCAAGTAAAAACTACTGGATGGATTTGGATGAAATTTGGAATTGAGATAACTGGACTCCCGGAATAACACAAAGGCATATTTTTATCCCGATATTCCCACGGGATCGAGACTTACGCGGGTGAAACCGCGGGGCGCTGCTTGTAATATTATAAATGCGAAAGTTTGTGTGTGTGTTAGAATAGAATAGAATAGAATATTTTTTATTTGTAACAACACAGATATAAACAAAATAAAACATGAAATACACAAAATTACAGTTGTTAGTGTCTTCACGCTGAAACGGCTAGTCGGATTTGGATAAAATTTGGAATAGAGATAGCTGGACTCCCGGAATAACACATAGGCAAATTTTTATCCCGATATTCCCACGGGTTCGACCCGATATTAAAGGGTAACGCCGCGGGGCGCAGCTAGTAGGTTTATAAAACCTAACGTTGACATTTTTGGAAATAATCATAGACTTGAGAGTTCCGGTTTTTCTTAATTTTCACTCACTTTCTATTTCGCGTGCTCTAGCCTGCCTCTTTCTCACTTACCTCGTCTTTACTGAGTTAGATAGTGACAGATGAGTTGAATAATCACCCTAAGAGGAAACACAAGGGCCGTTTTCCCATACAAACGTCGTCCCCTGTTTTCTCCCTGGATAATGCCAGTAGAGCAATTGTTTTTCCAAAAAATCTATGGCCACCATAAAAATCCATGGCATGTCCCTATGTTTTCCTTTTTTTTATAAATTAATTATTAAAAGAGATATGAACATTCACAAAACTAAAAAAATGGTCAGATTTTCCGCTGTGTTCAAACATCCTGAAAACAAATTTGACTAGATTATATAAAAAAAAAAAACATAGGAACACGGCTAAAACTTTCTTTTATTTTTAATTTAAAAAAATAGTTAAATTGGTTAAGTTTTGGAGAAGGAATCAGGGGACTACGAATCGTTGATTTTATGTACTTCGATCCAAGCTGCAGTTGTCTCTATCACGCTCTGCGGGGGGGAGGTTTGAGGTCTGCGCGCCAGCAATAGATTTTACAAATACCTATTTTTTTATTCTCTAGCCCTTGGTGTTTCCTCTTAACATTGCTATTAAACAGATGTGCAAGAAAAACTCAATGCCAAATACATAAAGTACCTACACAACAAACCGTTAACAAGATAAGATAGTCGACCACAACACTGAATCTATAACAAACAAAAATGGACCCTATCCACACAGACACAAGTCTCAAATATAATAACACTATTAACTTCACGATTTTTATAACTTATAGCTACAAGCGTAATTGAACTCTAGTGCAAAGAGAATAAATCAGAATTTCAAACGAGCTGGTCTAAGTACGCGACATAGGTGGTTCGTTCGGAAAGTGAACTAACCTACTCATAATACCTATCTGAGACCAGTGAGTTGGCGCGGAGTGCAAACGAGTTAAATACTCCGGCATCGCTTCAAGCGCTTCAATACGTTATTGCAAGTTAAAACTCCTATATAAATTTTGTTAGTAGTAGAGCTTTTTTGTGTGTTCGTCCAGGGAAGTACTAACTCCATACCTATTTCTGCCGCAAAGCAATAGTGCTCGCATTGCTGTGTTCCGGTTTGAAGGGTATGGATGCCGGTGAAATTACAGGCTGATGAGACTTTTCATCTTTATGTCTCAGGGTGGTGGGCGCAGTTCAGTGCGTCCTAGGTGGACGTGACCTATGAGGTAACTAATGCGCTGTTAAAGGCAGAGGTTACATTTCTGCAGGAAATGGGAAACTTTTAGGTTTGGAAGTTTCCTCTTTTCAAGGTTTTTTTTTTTTTTTTGAATTTTATTATTATATCTTAAAAAATTAACACAAACAAAGTATTATACACTCAAAAGACCCTTATGGGTTTGTTCAGAGTGTATACAAACCTCCTTAGGTATAAATACATAATCTTACTCTGTAATACAGTATCCTCTTCACCGCTTAAAATAGGTATATAACGCAAAATTACCAATCAAAGATTTTATTATTAACTGACTAAATCAAATACAATATAATAACAACAAATAATACAAATTATAAATATGCATGGATACTACATTATAATTCCAATGAAGCTTTGCTCTCTTTGATGAAATTTGTAAATAAAGATGACACATTGGCAATTTTGGTGGCAGGATTTTTCGGAGCAATTACAAAACATTAGAAAATAACATTTGGTGACCTGATTCTTCATTAACTCTCATCATATTCTTCATACATGCTCGTCGGTTAAGAGCCGCCAATTCCAGTACTTTCGATAAAAACACTGGTGCTCAGCTCGTACGTGATTATGAAGTTGTAACAATTTTTTCGTCAGATGTTTTATACAAATATGTATCTTGAAGAATATATCTAAGTAAGAAATGTTCTTTTTTTTTTTGTTTACCTCTAAATTCTGTATTAGCCTTCAAAAATCAGCTTATTTGCACAATTTATGCACAATTATTGCCTTCAAAAAACAGCTTATTTGCACAATTTTACCTGAACTTTGGATGTTCATAATGTACTGTAAAAGTAAAAAAAAAAGCTTTGGAGGTATCTCGCCCATGTTGTGTAGAATCTAAATTACAAACATTATTTTCACAAACTTAAGACTTTTTCAAAAAAACGTACGTGCTGGAACAAGTTTTAGAATATTTTGCGCGTTTATTGCCGTTTCGCAAGTAAGTAGCGGAATTTTCCGAATTCCAACCAAAGGATCTGGCACTAGCTCTCATTTTACACAGTGCCTCTCTTTCAAAAATTGAATTGTAAGTAACCTACAAGATTTTAGTTCAAATCGAAATGAAAGGTACCCTTAAGGGTACTCTTGACCTGGCCTTTTTCCAGAACGTCTCCGATCTAGTCTGAATACGTTCGCCGAGGTCTTCCCCTTTCCACTGTCCCATTCACGCTCGTCTTAGGTTCCCGTTTCGTAAATTTTTCTAAGTTTTTAGCTTACGACCTTATACAAAATAATAACTACTAAACTTTCGATTCGAAGATTTCAATCCTACATAAAGAATAATCTTATTATTATTAAAGCGTATTACACTCTACATGACTATGTTAATGATAAAGCCGCGTGGCCTGATATCGCTCTGCCCCTCGACACCTAATTTGTCAATTTGCAATGTCTGTACCTACATATAATTTATTATTGATGTGTTATTTTGAGTATATCAAGCGTAGAGTGTGTTGCCTTATGAACTTTTGCTGATTCTCTCTATCATCTTACTTTTGACTGTCTACCTAAGTAAGGCTTTTAAGTTGGTTTTCCTTTTTTCTTTGAATCAGCTTCCACTTGTTCACTCGGCACCACACAGGCGCTCCCCACCTAGTAGTAAGAAGGATCATTAAAAAAAACAGACCGTGTTTGTTGCCTGATTCTTCTAGGTCTGGTTGCGTTGGAACAGGAGTAAATGTAAATTTATGTTTTAAGACGATTCAGAATGATCCTTCTTACTACTAATGAATAAAATACTTTTTGACTTTGACTTTGAATAATTCATAAATTTTAGTTTGCATGTAAATGTTATCAGCGTTGTGGTTGTGGTGCAGAATATAATATATTACTGTAACTAATGGTGAATTACAAAGATATTACTATAACTAATGGTGAATTACAAAGATATTACTATAACTAATGGTGAATTACAAAGATATTACTATAACTAATGGTGAATTACAAAGATATTACTATAACTAATGGTGAATTACAAAGCGCTTTTCCGCTGAGCGTTATCACTTCGTTATGGTGTCGTGTGAATGGAACAGTCATTAGAATTGTTAATTAATTGGCTCCAATACAATAACTTTATTTATTTAGCTGCGTATTTCATAATTAATGCGTTTTATCAAGGATAAGCATTTATATTTAAGGTGGAAGCTCACGCTTGCGGCGCGAAATTCAATTTTTTTGGTGTTTTTAGCCCATTACAGCTCATCAACACTTCTTCAGATAGCGAAAGTTGAGTTCGCGAGAACTAGAATTAACTAGAAATTAACACACATGTTTTAATTGATAGTATCTCATAAATATCATCAGTTTAGCTATGATATAAACACATTTTTACAGTGGTTTTTTTTTGTTCAGGGGTATCGTAGCTAAACTTATGATATTTATGAGATACTATCAATTAAAACATGTGTGTTAAGTCTCCTAGTTCTCGCGAACTCAACTTTCGCTATCTGAAGAAGTGTTGATGAGCTGTAATGGGCAAAAAACACCAAAAAATTTGAATTCCGCGCCGCATGCGTGAGCATTCACCTTAAATGTCTTGTGTCCGGTCTAAGAATAGACCCTCCGTCCCCTCCCGTTGATGTTGTAAAAGCCTACTAAGAGATTACCCGGACCTGTTGATAAGATTCGTTGGTATAAGGTTTGTCCTGGCTACTAGCTTATTATGGAATGTGTTAGCAGAGTCAGTCGTGGGAGGCAATGGCGGCGATGAGATGACCACTCGTCACGTCTATATTCCACGATGGTGCAACGTGTCTGCGTGTGTACGTGTGTCTATGCATGTATGTATCTTTGTTCAAGATGGCAATAAATATTTGTAGGCGTATATCAGCCAATTGTTTTTTTTGCGCTTTTTATAAATTTGTTGGCTTCCGTACCCAAACGGTGCCAGCGGGACCCTATTGGCGACGTCTGTGGCGCGGCGGGCGCAGGAGGCCGCAGGTTCGATTCCCGCCTCGGAGCAAATATATTTGTACGATCTGCAGATATTTTTTCAGGGTGTTCTGTGTATTTTCTATGTACCTATAATAAAAAATATCTATCTATGTAATGTGTTGTATTAAGTATAAGTTATCTAGTAAGTTATCAGTTATCTAGTACCCATAACACAATCTCTGCTTAGCTTGGGGCTAGATAATGTTGTGTGAACTGTCCAGCATTTTTTTTAATAATAAAATGAAATAAAATAATAAAGCACCCCCCCCCCCTTCCATACAACAAAAGGGGAGGCGTGAAATAAAAGTACATTTAACTTTTAACATTATTTGTTTCACAAACCTGTGAGTTCATTTTTATTATGCTGTATTTATAAAAAAATGTGTTATTACTGGAAGAAAGCGTTGGCAGAGTCAGTCGTGGGAAGCAATGGCGGCAATGAAGAAATGAGCGATTCAACGATGGTGCAACCCACAGTGAAAAGAGGCCCATTTGAGGATCTGCCTACCCTTTCGGGGAAAAAGGCGTGTGTCTATGTATGTATGTATTTATTATATTGCTGGTATTGCAGGCGCCCATAGGCTACGGTAACCGCTTACCAACATGTGGGCCGTATGCTTGTATGCTACCTTGGTAATACATTTAAAAAAAACTCATAGGTCACGTCCACCTAGGACGCGCCCTATGTGACACATTGCACTGCGCCCGCCACCCGAGACATTTATAAAGATAAAAAGCCTATGTGTCTGTAATTTCACCGGCACCCATACCCTTCAAACCGGAACACAGTAATGCGAGCACTACTGCTTTGCGGCCGAAATAGGTATGGTGGTAGTACTTCCCCGGACGAACTTTTACACGAAAAAGCTCCACTGTAACAAAAATTCTAAGAATATCACAGAATATGGCAGTTTTTATATTACCTTGTTAGTTGTAAGCAAATGGGTTCCACAACTATATATAAATTCGATAGACGGCGCCGTTGGAGATACACACTACAGACGGACGGACATACAGACAGTCTCACCATAGGATTCCTTATAACCATATAGGTAACAGAACCAAAAAAAAACAAAAAACTTTACTTGAAATTGTCACGTTATATTTAAATGAAATATCGAACCGTGACGGACGGACACACAGACAGTCTCACCATAGGATTCCTTTTTACCTTACAGGTAACAGAACCCCAAACAAACAAAAAGTTCTTTACTTCAAAGTGTCACGTTATATTTAAATATCGAACCGCAGCGAACTGACAGCCAGCCGAACAATGGCGGCGCAGCGCGCGAATTAAAACAAACATGGCCTCTATGTTTTTTAATACATTGCTTAGATTATTATAAGTAATAAGTTTGTTATGTGTTTATAGTAGTCCATATAAACTGTGACTGGAATTATAATATTTAGGTAACAAATAATAAATAATGTTAGCTAAGTCGATGAATCAACTCCTCGATGTACAATATTTGTACGAGCTACAGATATTTGTTCAGGGTGTCCTGTCTGGGTATTTTGTATGAATAATATAAAAAACCGGCTAAATGCGAGTCGGACTCGCGCACGAAGGGTTAAATAACGGGACGGATCTATAAAAATGGCAAAAAAATCACGTTTGTTTTATGGGAGCCCCCTTAAATATTGATTTTATTCTGTTTTTTTGTATTTGTTGTTATAGCGGCAACAGAAATACATCATCTGTGAAAATTTCAACTATCTAACTATCACGGTTCATGAGATACAGCCTGGTGACAGACGGACGGACAGCGAAGACTTAGTAATAGGGTCCCGTTTCACCCTTTGGGTAAGGAACCTTAAAAATAACTTTTTATAATATTTTTTTATTTTAACTGCGTGCAGTACCATACTGCGGTGAAATTACAGGCACATGAGACTTTTCATCTTTATGTCTCAAGGTGGCGGGCGCAGTGCAATGCCACATAGGGCGCGTCCTAGGTGAACGTGACCTATGAGTTAATGCACTGTTCATAGGCAGAGGTTACCGCTTAACATCAGGTGGGCCATCTGCTTGTTCCGTCATTCAAGTAGTATAAAAAAAAAAACCTCGAGTCTGTAATTGTAACAAGCAGCTACACGGCGTGTGGTGTACACTACACGGATTCAATATGGACAAACCGAATGGCGCCCCTAGGGAACACCTTGAGAACCACAATTTCCGTACAAAAAATCGTATAATTCAAAGTCAAAGTCAAAAAGTATTTTATTCATTGAAATCACAAGCATCATTATGAATCGTCTTAAAAAATTAATTTACATTTACCCACTCCTGTTCCAACGCAACCAGACCAAGAAGAATCAGGCAACAAACACGGTCTGTTTTTTTTTGATGATCCTTCTTAGCTTCTTACTAATAAGTGGGGAGCGCCTGTGTGTTGCCTCGAGAACAAGTGGAAGCTGATTCAAAGAAAAAAGGAAAACCAACTTAAAAGCCTTACTCAGGTAGACACCTAGGTAATTTACACCACAAGCCCGTGTACTTGCATGTTACATTTACTGTTTTTACTGTTTCCTAGTATTCTGTTTGTTCTGTTTGTTTTTTGTTTTTTTTGTTTGTGGCAAATAAATGTTTTTAATTTCATTTCACATTTCCATAGTAGACGCAGACTTATCTGGCCCGTACTCTAGCCACAAAGATTCTTCTACGTCGTCCCACTGGTGGTTTTATCATAACATAACAGCCCACAGTCACACACATATTCCTGACCCACTAGGATTCCCTGTATCGTGTGTATCAGAAACTACGAGTACCATGGATCCGATCCGACCTAATCCGAGAGAGTTGGAAACCTGACAAAAAAAACAATGCTTCCAACTAAAACCGAACTAAAAAATATAACCATAAAGAAACATTTTTGATTATATTAGACGTCCATTGTTTATTTTTTATAACCACCATATAAGTACCTTATCACCCGGACCTGGGAAAAATATTTGCAGATCATACAAACATTTTGTCCCGCGGCAGTTATCGAACCCGCAACCTTTCGCATCTCAGCCGGTTATTCGCCCGACGAGCTACAGAGGTTGTTCGTTTCGTCGTCGATCGTGCGTTGTTAGTGCAGTCATTTTAGCAATCATTTGACAGATGCTCATGCAGTGTAGTGTATCACGGATTTAGTATGGAGACACTGATAAGCGCCCTCTAGCGTACACTACGAGAACCTCAATTTAAAAAGTCCATGTATCTCAAACTCGTGGAAAGGAGGGCTTTTCATTTTCTAAGTTAAAAATAGTAGTTCTATTTGGCTCGATAGATGGCGCTGACTTAACTGTGGTTGTCAAAATTAACAAATGCATTGTCTTTTTGTGTGATAGTAACAAAATACCACGAAAATTTATCACAACGTTGTTGACTTTGACATTTCTTATTATTTTGAAAGTTAAGTTCACAGCTGGCGCCATCTATTTTCAAGGGTTTAAAGCATGATGCGTGAAAACTCACTCATTGCGTTTCAAAACATAGACTCAGCAATCTAGACTTTTAAAAAAAAAATGACTTCACACTGCTTGTGCATTTGCCATTTTCAAGTACTCGTATTGTTTTTGTATTGTATTGTATTGCAACGTTACACTCCTTCGAAGTTGTCAAAGTCACAGTCGAGTCATGTTTTAGTACTTAAAACGGAGGCTGTTTCACTAAAACTTTGGTAGACAATATCCACTAATTTGAAAAGTCACGCAATACACTTCCATTTCATTTCAATACACTTGTGCTCTTTAAACGAGCTACATTGGTTAAAATGCCACCAAAAAAACACAAAAAAATTTAAAATACAATAGCAAAATAAATTTTAAAAGAGTAGACGTCGCTTTTCAAAAATGGCGGAAAAAGCCCTAGAGTACTTATCCCACTAATATCATAAACAAATCATGTCAAACTTACGATCACGCCCAAACGGCTGAACCGATTTCGAAGAAAAATAGTACAAAGATAGATATGACTTTTTACCCTGTTAAAGCGTGAGCGAATCCGCGGCCGGACACTAGTTGTACGATATAGAGGACGCGGAGGCGTCTCGCCCACGCGCCGCCGCCGTCACGCCTCCGCTATGCGAAATATTTTTCATTAAGTCGAATAATAGGCACTGAGAATGTGATAATATCGATCGGGCAGGGGTTCAATTCTCGCGCTAAAGAAATAATTTCGAACATGACATTATCATACAAGATTCTTTTTCGTCTCTAGCAGAGACGTAATTTGTAATTTGGAACAAATTAACGACTGTTGGAAAGGAATTGCGAGACGAAATGTCATTTTTGTATGCAGAAAACGATAAGCGCCCCTAGCGGACCTGTTGAGAAACTCATTAAAACCATACATTAAAAAAAACCACTTGTATTCGATAGGCGGGATGCTAAACTTAACTCAGGTTAAATTTACAAAGACATCGTTTATTCGGTAGTTTAGGCTTATTTTACTTTCATCCACTGTGCTTCTGTTGGCATGGGAACTAACCCGGCCTCCCCTTTAGGGGAATACAGTAAATTCCTCTGGGTCTCTACTAAGGTAACAAGATAATTATATTTAAAAAAAAACGACTATTTTCAATGTACCTACACCAATTTTCACATAATTTATTCATTTGTCACGTCTATTTCCCACGATGGTGCAACCCACAGTGAAAAGAGGCCCATTTGAGGCTCTGCCTACCCTTTCGGGGAAAAAGGCGTGTATCTATGTATGTATGTTTTTTTTTTTTTTATACTACTTGGATGACGGAACAAGCAAGAGGCCCACCTGATGTTAAGCGGTAACCTCTGCCTATGAACGGTGCATTACCTAATAGGTCACGTCCCTATGTGGCATTGCACTGCGCCCGCCACCCTGAGACATAAAGATGAAAAGTCTCATGTGCCTGTAATTTCACCGGCACCCTTCAAACCGGAACACAGCAATGCGAGCACTACTGCTTTGCGGCAGAAATAGGTTTGGTGGTAGTACTTCCCCGGAAGAACTCTTTCACAAAAAAGCTCTACTACTACTCGATGCGGCATCGGCCAGTAACACAAACTAATAACACAACATTGTTAGCATTTAATAATTGGGACAGAAAATACAATGTGACTGTGTTTTTTCTGTCAGCATAAAGTCCCAGTTTCAATATTTTTCTGCACACTAGAAGACCTGAACCAGGCAAAAGAAAGGGGCTTAGCGATTGCTTCCTATTGGTCCAATAAAACTTAGTCATGTTTAGCCACTGACACGAAAGAAGAAGAATATTAAAAATTGCGAGCTGGTTATTCTAGAAACGGTTACACCAATTTCCATCAACCATCTCGCATACATCATCTTTCATACAAAACAAACAGCAATTACATCAGAGCACTCGTTTCCGAGCTACGTGACACCTAAGAAATGCATACATACAGACAGACAGACCTCATTAAGTCGGGGGTTAGTAAAATACGGTCATACCGACCAAGCTCGTCTATACACCGAACGCACAAAACCCACTACCAACGTGACAATTGCAAAATCCTGGTCCCGGACAGCAAAAACGACAATTGAATTAGATACTATAGTTGGATGTTTAGAATATACTCCCAGCGGTGAAGGAATGTTCTAAGATGATAATGCGACCTATTGATTATGTATTATTGGTAAACAAGTTCATTCAAAGACCACCACACCTTTGAAAAGGTTGAACAGATTTTCAATAAACATGGCTATATCCCGGTCAGTTATAATCAACTTATTTATACACCTTATAACATTAGAATAATAAACAATTAATAATCATTACTGACGTGACTCACGTCGCAATGAGGGGTTTTCACAGCCGTTTCACATCATGTTCATAGCCTTGAAACTAGATGGCGCCAGCTCTGTACAAGCTAAAGTAGCTCTGTCAAAATAAAGTGAAATGTCAACGTCAACAACATAGTGATATATTTTCGTGATAATCACACAAAAGCACAGACAATGCATTTGTTATTTTGACAAATATACTTGAGTTAGCGCTATCTATCGAGCCAAATGGAACCACTTTTTTTGTTTTTTTTCGTGAATGAAAAGCCCTCATTGATAAACTATTCTTTCAAATGGTTTCGTATAGGATTTCGTGTTAGGTCGTATACCTACGCTAAAAACTTTTTCCTTTAAATTAAAAAACCGGCCAAGCGCGAGTCGGACTCGCGCACCGACGGTTCCGTACAAACCTGTAGGTATATAAGTAAAAGTTATGGTATTTTTATTGCTAAATGAAATCATCACGCGGAAAGGGGAAACGTTTAAAATAATTAAAAATATTTTTATTATCTCTATGATGTAACAAAACATGTAAACTTTTCGCAATTTTTCCTTTATCTGTGCTATAAGACGTTGCTTCGTACTAAATTTCAAGGGAAGTACCCGGTAGGTTTTGTTTCCCTTGCGAGTAAAATTTGCAGCGTAAACGGCTGTATTTTTTTATTGCGTTGGCTTAGAAGTTTGATTTTTTCACAGCTCCAAGGGACAGTAGACCTGAGTATTTGATATGAATTTCAGCTTGATACCTCCACGCGTCCCTGAGAAAAAGGGTCTTGACAGACAGACAGTCGGACAACAAAGTGATCCTATAATGGTTCCGTTTTACCTTTTGAGGCACGGAACGCAAAAAATCACGATTAATTTGAAAAAACCCACTACAACATTGAAGTTCTAAGGGTACTGGATGAAATTCATAAGATAAGAACCATCTCGCCACCCCTATTTATAAGACTGCGCCAACCCCAGGCAGAAATCTTCATACTAAAAAAACACCATCACGCGCGGGTCGAAAAAACGGTTTTTTTTGATTGAATATCTCGTCAAATTTAGATAATTTTAAAAAACCCCGTGGTTGGACCCTCTGTTTTATTGTATTGATTTTATTTATCCAATTTTTGACCCATTAATCTGTACCATATTGACAAACAATGGGATCTAGCCAAAAGTTAGAGGTAACTTTGTGGTTTTTTGTTATCTAGAAATTTTTGTCCTATCGTGTTTCTGTCTGGGTGATCCCTTGGTATTATAATTCAGTATATATGCATATTTTTAAATTGAATATTGTACTTGATTTAGTCAGTTAAAAATCTAATCAAAGATTGGTAATTCTGCGTTATACCCCAGGCATCTTTCGCGTCACTGGTCACATTATCGTCGCGAACTTTTGCTGATTCTCTCTACTTCTCTAGCATCTTACTTTTGACTGCCTACCTGAGGCTTTTAAGTTGGTTTTCCTTTTGTCTTTGAATCAGCTTCCACTTGTTCACTCGGCACCACACAGGCGCTCCCCGCCTAGTAGTAAGAAGGATCATCTAATAAAGCCGAGCCGTCTTTGTAGCCTGATTTTTCTAGGTTTGGTCGCGTTGGAACAGGAGTAAATTTATTTTATAAGACGATTCAAAATGATCCTTGTAATTTCAAAGAATAAATACTTTTTGACTTTTTGACTGGTTCTTTCTTAGTCTCATTAGTACATACCTCAGGCAGTGTTCTTTTGCCGAACAAACAACCTTCCTATACCCTAGACCGTGCAATGTACAACATATGTTATAATTCCTTGGTATTTGTGCATCTGTAATAAATACTTGCATTATTTCTTTTGTAGTTTTTTCTCTTGTTTTTGACGTCATTATACAATGCTTACTCAAAGTCAATGTCAATGTTATTTATTGTATGATCATGGGTACCGTTGACACAGCTTATAGAAATAATATATCAAGTACCAATTAGGCGTGCAATTTACGTGAGTATAGATTTATTTTGAGCCTTAATTTCATTGCTTTATAGTTAATTTTTAATTGATTGACGTTTTGGTACAGACCAAAACGAGTACAGAGGGGTCACCCCAAATATTAACCCATAGCTTAAACTGGATTGGACATAACCATTATAAGCCATGCATGACTCGTGTTGATATTATAATAATGTATCATCATAATGGAATTCAACGATAATGGCCTTAAGCCACCTCCATCCTGGGGTAAATACTGGGCCATGAAAGAAATCTTCAAGAGCAAACTACCCATAAAACTGAAAAGTAAAGCTATGGAGATCTGTTTAATACCCTGCCTAACCTATGGATGTCAAACCTGGGCAACTACAAAGAAGATGCTAGAGAGGCTCAGAATTTGCCAGAGGGGTATAGAGAGAAGTTTTTTAGGCATCAAGCTCAAAGACCGAGTCAAAAATACTGTTATTCGACGGAAAACCAAAACTAAGGATGTAGTCAAAAGGGTAATGTGCCTAAAGTGGAAATGGGCAGGACACATACAAAGAATGAAGCAAAATAGATGGCCTTACATTATTTCTAACTGGATACCCCTAAACATAAAAAGGAAAAGAGGAAGACCAAACACAAGGTGGAATGATGCCATCATTCAGGTAGCTGGAAAACTCTGGTCGAGAAGAGCAAGAGTAAGGGAAGACTGGCGAGCCTTGGAGGAGGCTTATACCGCCATGGGCGGTCTACACTAAAGTTAGTTAAAAAAAAAAAAAAAAAAGTGTATATATTTTTTATTTTGTATTTTGTGTAGAAATAAAGCTCTTTTTATTTATTTAATTTATTTATCATCATAATGGAATTCAACGATAATGGCCTTAAGCCACCTTTATCCACCGACCTTAATTTAATGACCAGTGAATTAGTCAGTGAGTAATTTATCCAGCCGGCCATAACCGTGCAGGCCGAGTTAACTCAGTCCATGCTTAACACGTTCGCTGCTGGAAAACACGCACGTACCTAGGCACACGCCTTTTTCCCCGAAAGGGTAGGCAGAGCCTCAATGGGCCTCTTTTCACAATGCGTTGCACCATCGTGGAATATAGACGTGACAAGTGGTGAGCTCATCGCCGCCATTGCCTCCCACGACTGACTCGGCTAACGCTTTCTTCCAATAATAACACATTCCATAATAAGCTAGCAGCCAGGAAAAATGTTATACCAACGAATCTTAGCAACAAGTCCGGGTAATTCCTTAGTCGGCTTTAACGACATCCACAGGAGGAGACGGTGGGGTCTATTCTTAGGCCGGAGACACCACAGATGTGTTTTAAAATCACACCCGTTTGGCCGACCGACCTAACGAATAGACCTCGAAGACGGGCGATCGGGCTGATTCCAGCTCAGCTTTACATCAGGCGGGCCGTCTGCTTGTATGTCACCTTATAATAATTTAAAAAAAAAACAATTAAACCTTACCCGATCTCCACATCTTCCAATATCTGGTACTTAAATCCTCTGGACAACATCTTGCACAAACTTAAAACACTGAAAACAAACTTTACTAGCGTATCTCACTATACACCATGTTTATCTGTTTTTGAAATCACAGTATTACTGTCACACTTTATGTAAATCATGACAGAATTTCACTTCACAACACTGTTCACACTTTTGGTCTATCTTTTTTTCTTTTTCTTAAGTCACTGTAAATAAATTGGCGTAAATAGATGATGATAAATTGTGTTGAAAAGAAGTTACAGAATAAAATGTGTTTTTGTATAGGTAAGTAGTTATATCTATTCCAAATATTGAGGTTAAGCTTGATAATTAACTTTGATACTCATCAAGTTTGATAGGTAACCCACGAAATGTGTTTTCAAATGGCCCTCAACTTTCCGGCCACAACGTAAGCAACCTTTAATCTAAAGGGTTCATTTTTAGGTAACCCACAAGACATTTTTTCAAATGTCCCGTAACGAAAACAACCCTCAAAATTACAGGGGTTAATGCCTAGGCAAACTGTAAGACGTGTTTCGAAATACACCGTAACTTTTCGGCCACAACGTCAGCAACCCTGAAACTACAGGGTTCATTTTTATGCAATCCTCACGTAATTTTTTAAAATGCCTCGCTACGAATACAACCCTAAATTTCAGGGTTTATTCCTAGGCAACCCTCAAGACGTGTTTCTAAATGCCCCGTATCTTTTCGATCACAACGTAAGTAACCCTGAAACTACAGGATTCATTTATAGGTAACCCTCATGACATTTTGTTCAAATGCCCCGCAACATAAACAACCCTAAAATTACAGGGGTTATTCCTAGGCAACCCTCAAGAAGTGTTTCCAAATGCCCCATATCTTTACAACCACAACGTAAGCAACCCTGAAACGAAAGGGTTCATTTGTAAGTAACCCTCGTGACAATTTTTCAAATGCGCCGCAACGAAAACAACCCTAACATTACAGGGTTTATTCCTAGGCAACCCTAAACACGTGTTTCTAAATGCCCCATATCTTTTCAATCACAACGTAAGCAACCCTGAAACTACAGGGTTAATTTTTAGGTAACCCTTATGATATTTTTTCAAATGCCCCGCAACTAAAAAAACCCTAAAACTACAGGGGTTATTCCTAGGCATACCTCAAGAAGTGTTTCCAAACGCCCCGTATCTTTCCGACCACAACGCAAATTATCCTATACAAGTAATTAATTTTGTAAAAATTAAAAAAACCCGCAACGCAATGAAACGACTGAACTAATTTTTGTCAAACATAGCTAAGAACACTCTCGACAAATTCACCTTTCAAAAAATTATAAAAAAACGAAATCGGTTTATCCGTTCGAGAACTACGATGGGACAGACAGACACACACACACACACACACACACACACACACACACACACACACAGACACGTCAAACATATAACACCCCATCGTTTTTACGACGGGGGGGTTAAAAATAAATATAATGTATTTCAGCATTGATGTATATTACTATCGACACTATTACAGAAACTATCAAACTAAATAGGTTTTATAGAGCTCAGTGAAATGAGCCGATAATATTTACAGTCATCATTAAACAAATATAAATTATCTGAAGCTAACATACGCCGGCGGGTTCACTCGCGTCGAACCGCGATAAAATAATAGCATCAATCCAGACAACCAAGTTTTATCGAAATCAGACCAGCCGTTACGGCATGATTGTCAAACTTTCATTATACATACATACATACACTTCGACCAAATTTATTTTGTACGAAGTACATACATTCATAGACACACGCTTTTTTCCCCGAAAGGCTAGGCAGAGCCTCAAATGGGCCCCTTTTCACAGTGGGTTAGACCATCGTGGAATATAGACGTGGGAAGTGGTGAGCCCATCGCCGCCATTGCTTCCCACGACTGACTCGGCTAACGCTTTCTTCCAGTAATAACACTTTCCATAATAAGCTAGCAGCCAGGACAAATCTTATAACAACGAATCGTACACACTTCAAGTCCGGGTTATAGTGAATTTATTAGTATGACTAGTTAGTGTAACGCCGCGCCCGCGACTTCGTTCGCGTTGAGTTTTTACCATACAAATTACAAGACCCAGTTGCAGAAAAAAAACCGAAAAAAAAAACAGGGTCCTATCACTCAATTTTGTTACCTAGTAGTTTTTTTTATTAGTAGTAGACCTGAGAGTTGAGAGTTCGTCCGGGGAAGTACTACCTCCATACCTATTTCGACCGCAAAGCAGTAGTGCTCGCATTGCTGTGTTCCAGTTTGAAGGGTATAAGGGTGCCGGTGAAATAGGCACATGAGACTTTCATCTTTCTGTCTCAGGGTGGCGGGCGCATGGCGATGCCACATAGGGTGCGTCCTAGGTAGACGTGACCTATGTGGTAATGCATTGTTAAAGGCAGAGGTTACCGCTTAACATAAGGTGGGCCATCTGATTGTTCCGTCATTGAAGCTAAAAAAAAAAACCTTAACCGCCAACGATAAGGCTTTGGTAAATACATTAAACACTATGCATTGCGGTGATAGTGAATCAGTCAGTGAGTAATTCAGTCAGGTTTTGCCTCAGTGCATCACTAGACCACACAAACAAGTAATGTCCCCTCCAAATTTTTAACACCCGACGAAAAACGAAGGGTTGTTATAAGTTTGACGTGTCTGGGTGTGTGGGTGTGTGTGAATGTTTGTGTGTGTGTGTATGTCTGTCCCATCGTAGCTCCCGAACGGTTTTTTTACCCGAACTACTGGTAATTTACTTCCCAACAGACTTACTGATAGCACAGATAAAATAATACAATACAATTTTTTTTTTTTTATACTACTTGATTGTTGGAACAAGCAGATGGCCCACCTGATGTTAAGCGGTAACCTCTGCCTATGAACAGTGCATTACCTCACAGGTCACGTCCACCTAGGACGCGCCCTATGTGGCATTGCACTGCGCCCGCCACCCTGAGACATAAAGATGAAAAGTCTCATATGCCTGTAATTTCACCGGCACCCTTACCTACCCTTCAAACCGGAACACAGTAATGCGAGCACTACTGCTTTGCGGCAGAAATAGGTATGGTAGGTATGGTATGGTATAGGTAGGTTGCGATTTCGTTTTTTTTTTTGAAGTTGTGTTTGTCGGGAGTGTTCTTAGCTTTGTTTGATCAAAATCGGTTCAACCGTTTCATTGCGTCGTTTTTTTTTTAGTTTTTACAAAATTAATTACTTGTTGATCTGTAGGACTTGCGATTCAGGCTGTGCGTTGATAATCAGTCAGTGAGTTGCCCGTTTCCACTAAACATAAGTTAGGCTTGTCCTACTTAAGATACACTTAAAGCCTAAGAACAGCCAAGCCCAAGTGGACTAAGGAATGGCACATAACTTGCAACTCAGAATCCAACGATACCGGGTTCGATCCTAGGCTCCGCACCAATGACTTTTCTAAGTTATGTGCGGATTTCCATCGCTCTGTATTTCGGAGGGCACGTTAAGCTGTCGGTCCCGGCTGTTATTGATTAATAGCAGTCGATAAGCCATGTCAGAGGCCCTCGGGCGGCTTGAAAAACTCCGACACCAGAGGCCAGCACTACCTCATACGAAACAAACGAACGAAGGAATGGCTTAGGGTTAGTGCAAGCAAATTGATCGTTAGGAGTAGTCTAAACAAGTTGGAAGTTAGTTTGATGCGATTCTTATGTTTAGTGCAAACGGGTGTCAGTCACCCAACTATTTTATTGTATAACTGACTAGTTGAACGCCCTCGACTTTGTTCGCGTGTACATTTTTCCATACAAACCTCATCAAAGGGCAGAATTCCAGAAGTTTATTTGTTAGTGCACCCTTAGACCACAAAAGGAATGTACACTAAAATGTCAAGTCTCTTGTACTTTGGTGTGGGGATTTGCGTTGATAGTCTGACAGTGAGTCAGTCAGTCAGTCAGCGAGTCAGTCCGTGAGTCAGTCAGTGAGTGAGTAAGTCAGTCAGTCAGTGAGTCAGTCCGTGAGTCAGTCAGTCAGTGAGTAAGTCAGCCAGTCCGTGAGTCAGTCAGTTAGTCAGTCCATCAGTCAGTGAGTAAGTCAGTAAGTCAGTCAGTCAGTCAGTCAGTGAGTCAGTCAGTGAGTCAGTCAGTCACACAACAATTGTATATATTGATGACTATTACATGCCATTATGTTCCAAGTGTTTATTTGAACAGTCTCTCTCTCTCTCATAAAGTGAATTGTTTAAGTAGCATTTACTATGGCTTTGAAAGTGAACTGTTTACATAGATGTTATATACACCTTTCTCGACAAACACTCTACACCAGACTCAAGTACCTAGACTTTAGCTAACGTTATACAAACCATATTATAATTTTTATACTACTGAATGACGGAACAAGCAGATGGCCGTAACCTCTGCCTATGAACAGTGCATTACCTCATAGGTCACGTTCACCTAAAACGCGCTCTATGTGGCATTGCTTGATTGCATGTGCCCGCCACCCTGAGACGTAAAGATGAAAAGTCTCACGTGCCTTGTAATTTACTACCTAACTAGCTAATTAACTAGTAAATCATTAACTAATTAACTTGTATTTTACCCCAAACGTGTCCTCGCGTGTCGACGACCAATGCCCATGACATATAGATGGCAGATAGGGAAGTAGGCTGTGATGATGCGGGTTTACCTTGTCGTCTGCTCGTTTCGTTTCGTATGAGGTAGTGCTGGCCTCTGGTGTCAGAGTTTGTTAAGCCGCCCGAGGGCCTCTGACATGGCTTATCGACTGCTATTAATCAATAACAGCCGGGACCGACAGCTTAACGTACCCTCCGAAGCACAGAGCGATGGATATCCGCACATAACTTAGAAAAGTAATTGGTGCGGAGCCTAGGATCGAACCCGGTATCGTTGGATTTTGAGTTGCACTATTGAACCGTTAGGCTACCATCGCTACAAGTTACTGCTTACGTCGCTGCTTACGGGTAGGTATACCCGTGGTAAAACTGAATAAATGACAAACAGTAGTTCCTGTTTGTCCCCGGAATCTGTCCCAATTCGGGGACAGGCGGAAATTATCAATTCCTTTATTCCTGCAACTTCGTGAATTCCTGTCTGTCAATCAAAATTCGGGGAATTCAGATTGAGGTACAAACAAGAATTAAAATTACCTGTTGCCACCGAAATTAAGTTACTACGATTTCAATAGTAAAGTGTTTAAAAAAACTGCCTGTTATTGGAGGCGTTTCGCACGCCTTTAGGTAACCTACCTGCGGGCCTTGGCGAGTGAAAGTAGTTGCGCGATCAAGAACACGTTACCTATTATTTATTCTGTGACGCTACTTACAATCAGATCACCGGTGCACTTTCTTTTATCAAACTCTGTAAATATCCCCATAAATAGCATAATCACGAGACTATTAGTAAAAATAGCCGAAATATGGTTGGACTCATGTCTAGTGTCGATATAAATGTAACAAACGGTATCCTACTTAAGCTGAGTTTTTTTTTATACTACTGAATGACGGAACAAGCAGACGGCCCACCTGGTAACCTCTGCCTATGAGCAGTGCATTACCTCATAGGTCACGTCCACCTAGGACGCGCCCTATGTGGCATTGCACTGCGCCCGCCACCCTGAGACATACAGATGAAAAGTCTCATGTGCCTGTAATTTCACCGGCACCCTTACCCTTCAAACCGGAACACAGCAATGCGAGCACTACTGCTTTGCGGCAGAAATAGGTATGATGGTAGAACTTCCCCGGACGAACTCTTTCACAAAAAAGCTCTACTACTACTAAAAACCGCAGAATTCCAGATTAAAATTCAAATTCAAATACAAATTCAATTTCAAAATCTTTATCTTTACTAAACTGCTATTGATATTACGGGCCTAAAGAACAGTATTTAAATGGTGTCGGATGAAACAAGAACATAAAAGTAGGTAAAATGGGTTGAAACGATACAATACCTAAATGGGTTGAAACGATACAATACCTAAATGGGTTGAAACGATACAATACCTAAATGGGTTGAAACGATACAATACCTAAATGGGTTGAAACTATACAATACCTAAATGGGTTGAAACTATACAATACCTAAATGGGTTGAAACGATACAATACCTAAATGGGTTGAAACGATACAATACCTAAATGGGTTGAAACGATACAATACCTAAATGGGTTGAAACGATACAATACCTAAATGGGTTGAAACGATACAATACCTAAATGGGTTGAAACGATACAATACCTAAATGGGTTGAAACGATACAATACCTAAATGGGTAGAAACTTATTGGGTAGAAACAAGAAGCACTCAAATTTATTATATCTATGGATACTGGAGAGATTTGAGATTGTATTTATTATATCTATGGATACTGGAGAGATTTGAGATTGTATTTATTATATCTATGGATACTGGAGAGATTTGAGATTGTATTTATTATATCTATGGATACTGGAGAGATTTGAGATTGTATTTATTATATCTATGGATACTGGAGAGATTTGAGATTGTATTTATTATATCTATGGATACTGGAGAGATTTGAGATTGTATTTATTATATCTATGGATACTGGAGAGATTTGAGATTGTATTTATTATATCTATGGATACTGGAGAGATTTGAGATTGTATTTATTATATCTATGGATACTGGAGAGATTTGAGATTGTATTTATTATATCTATGGATACTGGAGAGATTTGAGATTGTATTTATTATATCTATGGATACTGGAGAGATTTGAGATTGTATTCTCTAAAGTTAAGGTGGTTGCTTTCGCTCGTGGCGCGAAATTTAAATTATTTCGTGTTTTTTGCTCATTACAGCTCATCAACACTTCTTCAGATAGCTAAAACTATGTTGCCGTAAATGATGTGACCTAACACACAAGTTTTAATTTATAGTATCACATAAATATCAGTAGTTTAGGTACGATTGTGCTTCTACGATATTTACAGCATTTTTTTGTTTCAAGCACATTCATAGCCAAACTAATGATATTTATGTGATACTATAAATTAAAACTTGCGTGTTAGGTCACATCATTTGCGGCAACATAGTTTTAGCTATCTGAAGAAGTGCTGATGAGCTGTAATGAGCAAAAAACACGAGAAAAATTAAATTTCGCGACACGAGCTAAAGCAACCACCTTAAAGCTAAAAATATAATCCCGGTTCTTTGCTTTTTATAATATAAAAGAAAAGGATGGCGATACGTTTAGTTAGCTTTAGCTTTAGATAATGCAACTTCCAATCGCTACCATTATCCATCAATATGGAGGTCGTCAATAATGTATTGTCACTGGAACAGCAGCCGTAGTGCGAATTTTTGCTACAAGTTTACGCGCTCTGCAAAGACCGCGTTTTACGCGCAGTTTGTATGAAGAAATGTACAGAGCCCCTAGCGGCGACTTAAGGAGATTAGTTTTGCCGAAACTCAAAATAGACCTATTTCGAAAGCCTACTCCTCCTACAATAATGGCCAAATAATTTAAAAAAAATCTGTTAATTGGTATAATATTGTCAAGAATAGAACTATATGTTTAGATTTTTTAAATTGTTGTTGCTTTTGACAGGAAAAAATTAAACATTGTTCCCTATAATTTACGCAAGAATTCCTACTCCTTCCAAACGCCTGCAGCTATTTTAATGATTCTTTCACAATATTATAGACAATTTACAGACTTTACATATGATATGTTTACATTTTCAAAAATAATTATCATTTTGAAACAATAAAAGAAAAACTGTGAAACGAGCTGCCACGGGGCGGTTCGGCCGCGGACCTCAGTCCGGCCCAAGCGTTCGCACGGGGTACCCGCGTCACTTTTTTGCTCCGCTCCTGTGAGTGCCACCGACTGGTTCGGGCACAATAAGACACGATAGCAGTTAGTGTACTCATCGTAGTTTTTTAGTTGTGTTTTATGTTCCTTGAACAAAGCATTGTAAATATTGATCGTTTTCGTTTAGACATCTTGTTTGCGCGAGGACGCTTGTTGGTTTCTTATCTTTGACGACCTCTGTAGATGTAGCGCGTCGGGCGAGTAGCCGGCTTATATGCGAAAGGTTGCTGGTTTGATTCCCGCTGCCGGACAAATGTTCGTACGATCTGCAAATATTTGTTCCGGGTCTGGGTGTTATGGTACCATGGTACTCGTAGTTTCTGATACCCACAATAAAGGGGTGCCTTGTGTGGGATCAGGACTATATATGTGACTGTTGGGTGCTATGTTATGTTATCTACTATAAGAGTAAGTACGTATATGAAAAATCACGAATGAAAAATCTCTAATGTAAAATCTCGTATGAAAAATATCGAATGAAAAATCTCGGATGAAAAATCTACAATGAAAAACATCGAATGAAAAATCTCTACTGAAAAATCTCGAATGTAAAGTCTCGAATGAATAATCTCGAATAAAAAATCACGAATGAACAACCTGGAATGAAAAATCTTAAATATAAAATCTCGAATGTAAAATCTCGAATGAAAAATCTCGAATTAAGAACCTCGACGAAATCTCGAATGCAAAATCTCGAATGAAAAATCTCAAATGAGAAACCTCGAATGAAAAATCTTAAATAAAAAATCTCGAATGTAAAATCTCGAATGAAAAATCTCGAATGAAGAACCTCGACGAAATCTCTAATGCAAAATCTCGAATGAAAAATCTTGCCCTAAAAATAATACACCCTGCAAGTTTCAAGTCTCTAAGTCCAGCGGTTTTGGCTAAAGTGATATTGCTACCACAGATGAATGAGTTACTGCGGGCGAAAATACTACGAAGTATGTGTGAAATAATTACTTTGGTGATTGTGTTTCGATACCTACCTAGGTACTTAATTTACCTTTTATGAAGTGTAATTGTGATTTCATATAAATACCGTTTTTTTGTGTCGCATAGAATTTTCGTTAAACTCTTCTTAGTCAAGATTTTTCATTCATGTTTTTTATTCGAGATTTGTATTCGAGATTTTTCGTTCGAGATTTATTATTCGACATTTTTATTCGAGATTATTCATTCGATTTTTGTCATTGGTACTTTCCTGGTTTGGGTTTTAGAAATAAACCGTTACAAACCAATAAAACTACTAGGTATGTAAGAAATAGGTACTATTATTTGTATAGTAGTTTGTATTCTTTAGTAGTAGTAGAGCTTTTTTGTGAAAGAGTTCGTCCGGGGAAGTACTACCACCATACCTATTTCTGCCGCAAAGCAGTAGTGCTCGCATTACTGTGTTCCGGTTTGAAGGGTAAGGGTGAAATTACAGGCACATGAGACTTTTCATCTTTGTCTCAGGGTGGCGGGCGCAGTGCAATGCCACATAGGGCGCGTCCTAGGTGGACGTGACCTATAAGGTAATGCACTGTTCATAGGCAGAGGTTACCGCTTACCATCAGGTGGGTCATCAGCACGTTCCGTCAATAAATTAGTAAAAAAAAAAAAAAAAAATTGGCCCTGCCTTCACTTTCGGGGAAAAAGGCGTGTGTCATCTATTTCATTATCTACCATACTAGGTCTAGTAGACAGGTCTAACAAACAAAGCTAAGAAAAATCAACAATGCCGGCAGGCATAGGTATACTATAGCAATAGCGCATAATTTCCGATGCTTAAAATTAAAAGTGCGCGTGTACACAACAAACTAGACAACATTATATGACTGCCTTACTAGCACCTCGTGCCAAACCGCGGCTGCCGCCCGCCGCGCGCCGCGGTCTGCATGACCGCGCTCCACGCCGCGGAAGGCGCGCCCGCATCCGCGCGCGCCGCTCGCTGCGATTCTTCATTGTTTCTGAATATTGTGCCAATGTTTATGCGTGGCGTGTGGTTCGGGCTCTAGATGCAACATTTCCTAGGCTCCGCCCAGATGCCCAAGGTCGTTCGAGGCTATAATCACCTTAGTGAATCATTTTGTGTGAGTGTTTTGCGAGTGTAAGTGACATTTTTGACAGTAAACGTCACGTATTGTTGTAAAGTATACTTGCTCTATACCTTAATTTTGCCGTTTACTCAACTAACGCGGTGGTCGCGTTAACGCGTTTTAACTGGTATGCCCACACTAGGCTTACAGGTATATGCCAAATTACAGCTCAATCGAACACCGGGAAGTGGCTTAATTCTGTCCCTGTGTAAAAATAGCAGCAAACTTTGTTTGTACATTCCCAGCGTCTCCCACCTGTCTAACCACACTGGGGGACGTTGGGAAAAAATTGTATGAAGAGCGCTCAATCTTGCAATATACTGCATCGTTAGCCCGCTATAGGATATCTTTATTATTTGCCCCAACAGCACATAATCTGTGAAAAAAACACCAACCTCTCACAGAGGGCCTAAGGTTTATCTAACTTTGCATTCGGTATCCAGAATATCGAATTCCGAGTCGATATCTGTTTATATGTATGGTTTTAATGAGTTTCTCAACAAGTCCGCTAGGGGCGCTTATCATTTTCCGCATACAAAAACGACATTTCGACTCGCAATTTGATTTTCGTTATTCCGAGTCTTCGATCACAGATTTAGTTCTGTGATCGCAGTTCCAAATGATTCCGAGTGGTTCCAAATTACAAGCGATTCCGAGTGGTTCCAAATTACAAGCCTACTAAGCCCTGTGATGCCTAGAGGTACACCTGTGGCAGAACCACAGACGGACAGCATACGCTAAACAGGGTTCTGTTGACACCCTTTGGGTACGTAACGGGTGGTACTGGTGGTACACCTAATTTGACAATTTGCCATGTCTGTACGTACCTACGTATAATTTATTATTGATGTGTTATTTATGAGTATATCAAGCGTAGAGTGTGCTGTCTTATGAACTTTTGCTGATTCTCTCTAGCATCTTACTTTTGACTGCCTACTTAAGGCTTTTAAGTTGGTTTTCTTTTTTTCTTTGAATCAGCTTCCACTTGTTCACTCGGCACCATAGAGGCTCTACCCGCCTAGTAGTAAGAAGGATCATCAAATAAAGCCGAGCCGTGTTTGTTGCCTGATTCTTTTAGGTTTGGTCGCGTTGGAACAGGAGTAAATTTATAAATATATTTTGTAAGACTGATTCAGAATGATCCTTGTGATTACATTGAATAAAATACTTTTGACTTTAACTTTGACTTACGGATAAGTAAGTAACTAAACATATTCACAACAAAACACACACACACACTTAAACTAAACAGACACACACACACACACACACTTAAACTAAACAGACAAACACACACACACTTAAACTAAACAGACACACACACACACACTTAAACTAAACAGACAAACACACACACTTAAACTAAACAGACACACACACACACACTTAAACTAAACAGACACAGACACACACACACACACAAACACACACACACACACTTTAACTAAAGTAGTCGGACCAATAGTCCGGTGTGACCACGAGTAGTCCTAACCATAACAAAATAGCAGAAGCATAACAGCACAGCGCAAATATCAATTGTCTAATATGAATAATGTTTTAGTTATAGCACTCATTGTCTGACATTGCAATAAACAATATATAAGGTCTATCGTCTACGGCCGGTTCATACCGCGTTGTGGGATGCGCGCCAGATAACTTTGCGCACGGCCTGGGTCAAATTAAAAAATAAAACACACCACCTGCTCGACAATGTCCAATTATATATCATGCAACCTCAACGTAAAGTAAAGCATTTTATCTCTATAAAGTTGTATGAATTTGGAACGTCAAATTCATGTGGAAGCTCGTGGAAAACTCTAAGTAAAAAAATGCCCATATGGAATTGTAAAGAGAATTGAACTGGCCATAAGCAGAAATAAAAAAATAAAAAAGTGCGTTTACAAAGAATGTGAAACAAATGACGGTGTTAGGTGCTGTGATTTTGGGTGCAGCCGTATTGATCCCATGGAATCATCCCAAAAATATTTATTTCCGGATTCATACCAAAATGTAGGCCGTATTCATCCCACGTATAATAAATATGTATTTTTGTCCGTATTAATTCCAAAATGTAGTCCGAATTCATACCACGGCCTATAACAATGGATATTGGTACGGTCAGACAAAAAAATGCAAGATCCTTACTATAATTTCCATATATTTTTGTTGGATGCAAATTATTTATGATTTGCGTTTGTATGTATGTATGTATGTTTCAGAGAATTTGTATTGTCTCGCAGAAGGTGTGAGTAGATTATGCTCCTCTGGAATAAAGCCTGTCTTCGTCTTGGACAGCTTGAACCCCTCGCTTCACTCAGCACTCTATATAACTAGAGTCCCTCGTTACGCTCAGGGTTCAACATGCCGCCCGCGACGTAAGACACTGCTTTATTCCCATAGTGCATAATCTACTATTACCCCCGACGGAATTTATACTCTGCTTGCCCGTATTTGGTAAAATACGTTAGTATGAAAAAGCAAACACCAATAATTTTGTCCAAAAAACTAACACAGATAAGTGCGATACGTGGCCCGTAGTTGGTTGGTGAAAGTGACCATAAACTCAAGGCTCTCAAGCGTATTGCGTAACTCATCGGTAATCGCATTCGATAGCGATTATACAGTTCAACGCGCTGTATGTTTTGAATGTTTCTGCTAATTCAAAAAAAGCTAAAACACGCTGAGCAATGTAATGCAAAATCCCGACTGAACGAATACCAGCGCGTTACGCAAGCTTGGAGTATCAATGACCATGAAGTAGCGTGACCGATGGTGAAAGAACCGGTGTGGTGAAAGGACGGAAGGAAGGTGGTTAAGGTGGGGTATGCCGCCAAATTCCTAATCTTAGATTAGAGTTTTAACTGACTTAATCAAGTACAATATTCAAATTATAAATATGCATGGATACTACATTATAATACCGAGGGATCACCCAGAAAGAAACACGATAGGACAATATTTTCTCGATAAAAAAAAACAAAATTACGTCTACTCGTATTTTTTGCCTAGATTCGATTGTTTATTAAAATGGTGCATATTTATTGAATAAAAAATTATAAAAACAAAGCCGAGGGTTTACCGTAGGGGTTTTGTAAAATTATCTATATTTTACGAGATATTCAATAAAAACCGCTTTTTCGAGCAGCGCGAGGCGTTTTTTTATCATATTTATGTGATACTATAAATTAAAACTTGTGTGTTAGGTCATATAATTACCGGTAAATTAGTTTTCGCTATCTGAAGAAGTGTTGATGAGCTGTGATGAGCAAAAAACACGAACAAATTTGAATTTCGCGCCACAAGCGAAAGCAACCGCCTTAATAGTATAAAAAAACACTTTATCATCAATATGGGTACACCCCAACCAATCTTCCATATAAGTTTAGCTCTTCTCCATCCAAAGGTGGTCTGGACGAGATTGCTTCTTAGCGATAAGACCGCCCATTGTACATTTAGTTTTGTTTAATTGTTGTGTGTTATTTTTATTTTTAACCACCGACGCACAATCGACATGGTTTTATAAGTATGACGTGTCTGTTTGTGTGTGTGTCTGTGGGTGTATCTGTGTGTGTGTCTGTGGCATCGTAGCTCCCGAACAGATGAAAGTTTTTTTTTTGTTAGAAATGTGAATTATTCGGGATTGTTCTTAGCTATGTTTGATCAAAATCGGTTCAGCCGTATCATGGCGTTGGGGTTTTTTTAATTTTTACTAAATTAATTACTTGTAACTGGTTGTCCTTGTAGAGTTGCATTTGACAAAAACACATAGAATTGAAAATATCGTGGTTGAGAACCATTTTAAATAAAAAAATGCTAATTACCACTATCGAATTGAACTCAGTCGCGAAACGTCAGCAAAGTGACGAAAAATAGTGACAATTACCAGTTCTTCATTAAAAAAAAAAAAACGTTTGAATGATCAGTAAGTCATTATCGAGTGCACATCACTAGAGGCACTATCTGATAGTGTTGTTTACATGCTATCTGGCAGATAACATCAGCCAGTGGCGTTACCCGCGCATATCTGTCCATCGATATTATTGACACAGTAAACACTTATCGTATAAGTTTCGAAATTACAATTTCTTCGTAGAAACGTTTTAGTAATTTAAAAGGTATATTAAACCATTTATACTATCTAATCTATATATATCAGGCCGTACGAAACCGATAACCAACATGAGTTGGACATTTTATTACCCTTTATACATTATACACGCTGTAACTGGAAGGGTGGATCATCGGTGGCAACTAGGTAGGGGAACCCATGGCACATCCGGTTCACGTAGAATCATGTTTTTATGATGAAGTGGTAGAATTAGCGCAACAAAACTTGCACAGTAGGTAGTCCGTGAAGTGAGGAAGTTTTGAAAGTAACAAATAAAAAATATTTTTTAATTATTTATTGGAGAGAAATGGCGTCAGAATGTATTGTTAGTTTTCAGTACAAACAAGTTTTTGAATTTTTGAAGTTTTTATAATTTGTACTACCACTTCATCATAAAATCATGATTCTACGTGAACCCTTTTCCATAGGAATTGGTCAAAATTTTAGCACCAAAATAGAAATTACTACTAAACTATCCAAAATCGTAGAACATACATGGGGGTTATTCGGATGTGCCATGAGTTCCCCTGCCTAGTTGCCACCGATGATCCACCCTTCTAGTTACACCGTGTATATATAGGATTTTTTTACAGACGATAATCAACTGACGGTTCCTCCATGGTTCCTCCATACAAAGAAAATAACACCAAGTACGAGTCAGACTCGCGCACGAAGGGTTCCGTACCATTATCTATAAAAACGGCAAAAAAACACGTTTGTTGTATGGGAGCCCTTAAATATTTATTTCATTCTGTTTTTTAGTATTTGTTGTTATAGCGGCAACAGAAATACATCATCTGTGAAAATTTCAACTGTCTAACTATCACGGTTCATGAGATACAGTCTGGTGACAGCCGGACAGGTAGACAGACGGACGGACATCGGAGTCTTAGTAATAGGGTCTCGTTTTATCCTTTGGGTACAGAACCCTAAAAACTACTAGTTATCAAATCAAATCAAATATCTTTATTTCAGGCTTATTGCAAAATGTACAAAAACCTAAACAATAAGCCCATAGTAACATAAATACCTAAAAAACTAACATACATATTAAAAAAAACACTTTTAGACTAGACTATCATTTAGACACGTGTAGGCGTATGACGCACACGCGCGGTGTCTCGTGTCAGGCGTCCGAAGAACCTCCTGAACTTGACACCTCTCGGCCAGAACACTCCCTTCATGAAGGTCGATAGACGGTCAGTCAGCACCCTCACCATAAAGGAAATCAAATTGACATCATGGCGAGACTCCAACTGCTCGACCCTCATGGTAAGTTATATTATCAACTTTTGAAGAAAACCGACAAAATAGTGAACATTTCGATAAAAATAATACTGCGTTTCCCTTGGATTCGACATCCAAATTTAAGGCGCATACAACAGCCAAAATCCGTAAATTCCCAACTAAATTTCAGGTAAGTTAGAAAATGACAGAATAGCGCGCGCGGAACCAAAAGTAAGAGAAAATCACTTAAAAATATCCGGCTATTCCCAGTAGTTTTACCGAGTAGTCTTACCAGTTGAACTATACTGGTAATTTACTTCCCAACAGGCTTGCTGATAGTAAGACTTCGCGTAACATACACTTATTAATGAGGCTACGAAAACTGTCATGTGACAATCAAGGCCACACATACGAGTACGAATACGACTCAAGTAGCGCAATTTGAACGCAAGATATAAACATTAAAATCATATTAGCCAGAGTGCGTGTCATCACATTACAAATAACTCTAAACACGGCTACGATACATTGTTTTATGACGGAGTTCCACTTCTACCAGTTTCATCATCAGGGGGTTAGTACGAGTTCTGATAGTATTCCAGACTATACCAAGTTTTGAAGTTGTTTGGTGCCTTCTAGACCATCGTGCTCCATCTTCGACCACATCGTCACTTACCAACAGGTGAGATCGTGCTCAAACAAAGGACTATAATAATTAAAAAAAAAAAAACGTTTTTCTTCCATACATTTACTTGCAGCGCCCCTAGCGGAAAGGACGAGGAAACTAAGGACGCTGTCATTAAATGTATTGAAGGAAACGAAACTTCATATAGTATCGAATAAAATAAAAAATAAATAATGCTGGACAGTTCAAACAACATTATCTAGCCCCAAGCTAAGCAGAGCTTGTATTATGGGTACTAGACAACTGATATACTTAATACAATATATTACATAGATAGATATTTTTTATTATACATATAACATACCCAGAACACCCTGAACAAATATCTGCAGATCGCACAAATATTTGTTCTGAGACGGGAATCGAACCCGCAAGCTCCTGCGTAGCAGGCGAACGTTCGCCCACCGCGCCACAGAGGTATTAATCTATATCTATACTAATATTATAAAGAGGAAAGATTTGTACCTATTTTTGTATGTTTGTATGTTTGTAATGAATAGGCTCAAAAAGTACTGGGCCGATTTAAAAAATTCTTTCACCATTGGAAAGCTACGTTCACCCTGAGTGACATAGGCTACCAGGGGGGGGGGGATACGAGGGGGGGGCTGTTTTTCATCTGAAACTACCCGTGCGAAGCCGGGACGAGTCGCTAGTTTGTAATAAAATTAGTCAAGTCATCAAGAGTCTCCGTCAAGTCATAACCCAGTTTAAATGGTGGCAGAAAAACCTAGTTTTTACAGGAAAAAATCCACCATTTGGAAAAGACACACAATACACTTAAATTTCACTATATCACACATGGGCTTTTTATCACAGAATTTTGGCAGAAACGTCGTCATATATATGTGTTTTTTTGTGTAAATTTGGTGTAATTTTAACCGGTGTTACTTAGATAAACATCAATGACATTAAAAACGCAGTGGAGTCGTGTTACTGGGAACAGAGCCGACTGGAAGAAATCAGAGGCTCGGAGGCATATATCCAAAAAAAAAACACTTATAAATGATGATCATGATGATGCACATAGACAGATAGCACATGTGTGGTGTAGTTAAATGTAAGCGTATTGCGTGTCTTTTCGAAATGGTGGTTTTTTTCCTGTAAGAACTCAGTTTTTCTGCCACTATTTAAACTGGGTTACGACTTGACGGAGACTCTCGACGACTTGACTATAAAAATATAATTATATCACTTGACATTGGCGAAATTGTTTGGAGCACTCCTGAGAAGCCATTATTATAAAAAGGGGGGGGGGGGGGGGGGGGGGTAGTTAATTTACCGGTACGTGCTTCCCCATTTCATTTGCGTTCTAATAACATCGATGACTTCAATGTTGACGTAATAAGGAAAAATTAAATTAATATTAATCTGTTGTTTCAATAAACGGCGACGGGCTACCAACCTCAGAATATACATTCATAATACTATACATAGCATACTCTACTTATATAGAGTCCTGAGTGAAGCGAGGGGTTCAAGCTGCCCAAGACGAAGACAGGCTTTATTCCAGAGGAGCATACTCTACTTATATACAGTCCTGAGTGAAGCGAGGGGTTCAAGCTGCCCAAGACGAAGACAGGCTTTATTCCAGAGGAGCATACTCTACTTTTCACACCTTCTGCGAGACAATAAATTAACTGAAAATCACAGCACCAAACACCGTCTTTTGTAGGCGATAACGCCCCCTTGTGGGCGCTGCAGGCCTTAAGGGGGCCGGTAAGATACCCAGCAAAAAAATGGGGGCGTCAAATCAGACACACTTTAGCATTTTAATAGTTATTAGTATTCCTAGATAGGTAATTAGGTAATTAAACTAACGTGGATTACTAGAACTGGGACACTACGTAAGTGCTCGAAGCAGCTGGCCACCCATCGGCGTCACTCGGCAGCCTTTAGGGGCAGTTTCCGGTACAATGCATCGAAGTGCTGGAACAATATTCCACCGCCGATTCGAGAATTGCATAGTGTTCATAGTTTTAGACACAAACTGAAATTGTTTCTCACGAGTCACCAAATACAATATGGACACCTGAGGAACGAGGTCTCGATCTTATAGTCCAAATTTTATTAAACACCTTTTGATCCCTATGCTCCATTGTTCATTTGTTATCTTCCATTTGTTATCACTGCTCCCTATCACTTTAAAACTTCAGTTTTTCTTGCACGTTTTAGCTTAATATATGTATATATTTTTGCACTGCCTACTTTTCAGTTTTTATTTTTCCTGTTACACTGATTTTTGATAATAATATTTTTACGTCAACCATATCCTATTTTTTTTTTTTTATGTAATGGCTCGACAAACTGGCTTACGGCCCGCCTGATGGTAAGCGGTTACCGTCGCCTATTGACATCTGCGACACCAGGGGCATTGCCAATGCGTTGCCTGCCCTGAAGGACTCTTTTTACTTTTTTTTTAAAGCGGCTCATGTTGTAGTTTAGCTACTTGTACTAATATTTATTCTGTGGTTTAGCGGTAACACTTCAGGAGGGAGCCCATTCCACAACTTGCACATATGGGGGAGAAAAGATCTCGTAAAGCGAGCAGTACGAGACACTCACGTGTCGATGATGTGTGGTTGAGCTCCCTTGCGTTGTCGAGAAGTGCGATGGTAGAACTTGGATGCGGGTATGAGATTGAACAGCTCCTCAGAGCACTCCCCATTATAGAGTCGATAGAAAACACAGAGCGAGCCGACTGTGTGTCCTAACTTAACGTACAATTTTAATAATCACTTATTTATTTTATTAAATACTACATTGTTATTATTTGTTCATTAATTATGTATAATTATTTATTGTGAAGCAGACATCCGTGGTTTCACTCAGATGGTTACAGCGGAAGATCAGCGTTGTGTTGCTACAACACAACAAATGCTGAGCTGGACACCAATTTGTGTCAGTGATGCATGGCTGGTACTAAGAGGCACACATTAGTTTTATTTTTCTTTGTGTCTGTGTGTGTGTGTGTGTCTTTTAGTGTGGTGAAATATTGTACGTTGTTGATGACACAAATAAATCTTTTTTCTTTCTTTCTTTCATTCTAATTTTCGTAGATAATAGACCGCGGGCAAACATGTTTTAACATGTTTTTGTTAAATAACCCGATTTGTGCATGTTTAATCTCCGCTAATATAGCTCATAAATAATTAATTTAATTTGAAGTTATAGTGGTTTGTAAGCAGGTGAAAAAATAGGGGCGCTAAAAAGTAATTTATTCTCAAAGTGGGCAGTTGACAAAACAAGTTTGGGAACCCCTGCTCTTGACGGACCACAATTAGAAAAGACTACTTGAACCCGTTTCTTTCGTTGAACCGAACTTTCTTGTGACCCGGACTTATTGATAAGATTCGTTGGTATAAGATTTGTCCTGGCTGCTAGCTTATTATGGAATGTGTTATTACTGGAAGAAAGCGTTAGCCGAGTCAGCCGTGGGAAGCAATGGCGGCGATGAGCTCACTACTTGACGTCTGTATTCCACGATGGTGCAACCCACTGAAAAGAGGTCCATTGAGGCTCTGCCTACCCCTTCGGGGAAAAGGGCGTGTGTCTATGCATGTCTGTACTGCTTGAAACCACTTCTTACCAAAGATTAGCCAATAAACCATTTTGTAAAGTAGGTACTTACATTATGTAGTTGAAGGTTACATACATGGCTACAATGAGGTTTTACAAATTACTTTTATAAGTCACAATGTAACCTTCGACGAAACTAGAGCGGTATGATTAAATTAGTCTACTTTTTAACCGACTTCCGAAAAGGAGGAGGTTCTTTGTTCGTCCGTATATATTATTCCCTTTTAATCGAGTTCCCTTAAACGCGTGATGCCAATGTGGGCATTATACCTAAACATGAGATTTGCCCCAAAAGCTGTAACTAAACGAAAGATGCCCATAAAGCAGTATGCCTAAAATGTAAAATTGACAAAGAAACAGTTTGCTTGGAAGCGGTAAGTCAAATATATCAGTTTTGTTGTATGTTCTATTTTTTTTTTTTTTTTTTTATACTACTTGGTTGACGGAACAATCAAGAGGCCCACCTGATGTTAAGCGGTAACCTCTGCCTATGAACAGTGCATTACCTCATAGGTCACGTCCACCTAGGACGCACCCTATGTGGCATTGCACTGCGCCCGCCACCCTGAGACATAAAGATGAAAAGTCTCATGTGCCTGTAATTTCACCGGCACCCTTACCCTTCAAACCGTTACACAGCAATGCGAGCACTACTGCTTTGCGGCAGAAATAGGTATGGTGGTAGTACTTCCCCGGACGAACTCTTTCACAAAAAAGCTCTACTACTACTAAACTCTGATATACCAGTGAATTATGAAACAATAAAAAAAGTGTATACTCCTGAGGGGGTCCCATATTCACAAAATCAGGATCTGATGATAGAATCTCAAACAAATCGAGGGATCCTCAAAAAATAGGATTCCTAAAATTCACCCCCTAAACGGTGCAGCGGGGTATTTAGTCCAGTCAAGAAAAGGGAGTCGTGCTTGCAAAAATTCGGGTCACACTGAATTTTTTATATGATGTTAGGACCTTAACCAATATTAAAACACCAGATTTGCAATTTTCAAAGTGCTGTGCGTACGGCAGCGTGCCCAAAAAACCACGTTTTTTTTTCAGTTTTTGCTCAATATCTTAGTCAAGGAAGGATCTGACCGGTATAGTCACTATGCATACAATTTGACACTAGCGCGAGCTCTATACAGCCAAAATACAGTTCTTCGAAAATAGGTCTGTGAACGCGTGGTCCGACAGCATAGTCCGCTCAATCGAACGACGTGAACTTTTTTCCTGATAGTCCTATTCATCGCACAACGAGAAATCACTAATTCTCATATTCCCACGGGTTTGAGACTTATGCAGGTAACACCGCGGAGCGCAGCTAGTTTAAGTGGGATCGTTCGTTCGTTTCGTATGAGGTAGTGCTGGCCTCTGGTGTCGGAGTTTGTCAAGCCGCCCGAGGGCCTCTGACATGGCTTATCGACTGCTATTAATCAATAACAGCCGGGACCGACAGCTTAACGTGCCCTCCGAAGCACAGAGCGATGGAAATGTGCACATAACTTAGAAAAGTAATTGGTGCGGAGCCTAGAATCGAACCCGGTATCGTTGGATTATGAGTTGCACTATTGAACCGTTAGGCTACTATCGCTACGGTACCAAGTGGGATGAGATATCTAAGATATGAATAATAATCAGGTTAACCATGTTTTTTTATCATTATCTGTACAAATCGAACGGATTTCCCGATACTAAGCAGATAGATAAATATGAAAGATTATATACAATTTAAATTACTCCAAGTGACATACATTATTGTAATTCAATTATTTTTACAAGCTTTATATTAACTTGCAATGGATATGTCCGGGTGGAATATGTTTGTCCGGTTGGAATCTTGCAACTGAATTTTAAAGCAGTTATCCTCAACCGATTAAGCTGAAATTTGGCATACCTGTCAAGTTCCGATGATAATACAATATGATGGTGACAGCGAGCTGATCTGATGATGGAGACGGAAGGTGGACAACGGAACTCCACGATGGATAATAGTAGACTGGCCGTGTTTAGGCTCATTTTGATCAGCACACGGTAACGATCACTAATTTTATAAAAGCTTGTATTGAAAAATATATTTTTCACAAAAAACTTATTAACCCCCGACGAAAAACGAAGGGGTGTTATAAGTTTGACGTGTCTGTGTCTGTGTCTGTGTGTGTGTGTGTGTGTGTGTGTGTGTGTGTGTGTGTGTGTGTGTGTGTGTGTGTGTGTGTGTGTGTGTGTGTGTGTGTGTGTCTGTCTGTCCCATCGTAGCTCCCGAACGGATGAACCAATTTAGTTTTTTTTGTTTTTTTTGAAAGGTGAATTTGTCTTGAGTGTTCTTAGCTATGTTTGATCTAAATCGGTTCAGCCGTTTCATTGCGTTGAGGGTTTTTTTTATTTTTTATAAAATTAATTACCTGTTTTATTAGTATAATACACATTAACTGTCATCTTCATTGCATGATCCTTAATTTGACGACCTCTGTAGCGCGTACGAGTAGCCGGCTGAGATGCGAAAGGTTGCGGGTTTGATTCCCGTGGCGGGAAAAATGTTTGTATGATCTACAAATATTTGTTCCGGGTCTGGGTGTTATTTATTACGATTCTCAATATGAGGAAACATCTTAATGGTCAGTACTTTAATTTTTAGATAAGTAATTAGTTTTTAAGTACAATTTGTTTTACTAAGAAAAAATAATTTAAAAAAAATGTGCTCGTAGTTCCTGATACCCACGACACAGGGGATCCTAGTGTGGGATCAGGACCATGTATGTGACTGTTGGGTGTTTTGTTATGTAATTAGTTTTTTAATGTAATGTGATTACTAATTTTAATGTTTTTTTTTAAACTGGTTAGTAAGTAATAACAATATACTCCCATAGCAACTATTATTTATTCTGTGCCCACAGTGAAGAGGTTGGGGCTCCTCTGCCTATTCTCTTTAGGAACAAAGCCGGTTAGGTTATGTATGTACATTTTGTGCCCACAGTGAAGAGGTCGGGGCTCCTCTGCCTATCCTCTTTAGGAACAAAGCCGTTTAGGTTATGTATGTACATACACACATACATATAGACACACGCCTTTTTCCCCGAAAGGGTAGACAGGGCAAATGGGCCTCTTTTTACAGTGGGTTGCAAGATCGTGGGATAAAGACGTGACAAGTGGTGAGCTCATCGCCGTCATTTCTTTCCACGACCAACGCTTTCTTCCAGTAATAACACATTCCTTAAATAAGATAGCCAACAAAGCTGGACAAATCTTATACCAACGAATCTTATAAACAAGCCCCTTTTCACCGTGGGTTGCACCATCGTGGGATATATACGTGACAAGTGGTGAGCTCATCGCCGCCATGGCTTCCCGCGACTGTCTCTGCTAACGCTTTCTTCCAGGAATAACACATAAGCTAGCAGCCAGGACAAATCTTATACCAACGAATCTTACAAACAAGTCCGGGTATGCACCTATGTATAAAAAATATCAAACCATATTCAATTAGAGAGCAGGATACGAAACACATTTCCTCAGAAAAAACTAGGTATTAAGTCACAAAAACTAGACAAAAACACATTTTAAACGAATTTTTCTTACACAATACAAAAAACTTTACGTCTTAAAGAGCGCGATTTGAGAAAGCGCTTCAGATTCGCTGGAAAGCGGCGACGCGACCGCTCGCCGTGTGATTGCGCGCGGGTACTGACTGACTCAATTGAGTTGAGTTGAGTGAGCCAAGGTGAATCGGTTCACTAGTGAAGGGGTTTCCTCGCTATCCGGCTCGCAACTCGGTAAACACATGCCGTGACGTATTTTCTGTGATGACGCGTGCGGCCGGCCAAGTGGACCGAGACCCACCATTATGGCACCTGATTATTCATTCGAGACTGTTCATTGAGATTTTTATGGCCACGGCCCGACTCACCACGGTCCGACTGGACAGGCTAACGGACCTAACGGAAAGGCCCGAATGGACACGCATCCTTTTCTTGGACTGTTATCGACAGGCTCGGATTTGAATAAGGGTGCCGTAGAAATTACAGGCACATGATACTTTACATCTTTATGTCTCAGGGTGGCGGGCTCAGTGCAATGCCACTTTAGGGCGCGTCCTAGGTGGGCATGACCTATGAGGTAAGGCTTTGTTAAAGGCAGAGGTTACCGCATCCGGCGGGCCATCCGCTTATTCCGACATTTACATAGTTAATAAAAAAAACGGAATAAATGAACATCTAAAATGAATCTAAAACGCCATACTAGTAGTTTTGCGTACAAATCAAATCAAATATCTATATTTACTTTATTAACAGTAGACCTCGCGACCACAAACTTGTATAAAATTTTACATCATGTCGATTTAAATTTTGAAACTATCATGGTTAATGGGCACATAGTTTTGTGATATATTTTATTTTATTTTTATTTATTACACAATATATATATATAGCGCATGCAACTGTGCTGAAATATCGGAAACAATCTAAACTCAAAAATCATGGTAAATATCCCGTTTCTAGTGAAAAGCATGTCGATTTAGTTCACGATGTCCGATTGAGGGCTCCATACTGTCGCACCACGCGTTCACAGGGGACTTTATACGATTATCTCTTATGGCTATGTAGATTCATTGTTTGGACTTGCCTCTGCATACTGCTAATAATAGGCTACCCTCACCGATCTAAGTATTGCAGATCAAAGTTGTAAGACTATTTAGGTAAGTATGTTAAGTATTGACTTCCCCGATTAATGAATAAAATTAATGCCGTTAATGGCACCACACTAGCTGTGGTGGTGGATGGAGGCGGTTCAGGACCGTTGTCGAGGCATTTTATGGGGGAGGGTATGCCTATGTCCAGCAAAGGACTTCTAGTTGCTGATGAGGTATAAAGCAAAAAATCTAAATCATCGATAAAATCTATCGACACCCGCCCATCCCTAGGACGGTTACGGGCGCTTAGATCACTTGGTATCCCACGTCTTAGACCTCGCAAACAATTTAAATTGCACCGTGATTGTACACTATAGAGTTTAATTTAGCGAAAAGGGCAACCAATACATAAAATAAATAAATAAATAATGCTGGACAGTTCACACAACATTATCCAGCCCCAAGCTAAGCAGAGCTTGTGTTATGGGTACTAGATAACTGATATACTTAATACAATACATTAAATAGATAGATATTTTTTATTATACAAAGAAAATACCCAGAACACCCAGAACAAATATCTGGAGATCGTAGGTACAAATATTTGTACCGAGGCGGGAATCGAACCCGCAACCTCAAAACTAGCTCACACTTTGAAGGAGACAGAGACTCTTGACGCCTTGACTAATTTTATTACAAGCTAGTGAAATGCCCGCGACTTCGTCCGCGTGTACTTTTCCATACGAACTTAAACACCCCGCTGCACCCCCTTAGGGGTTGAATTTCTGTAATTCCTTTCTAAGTGCACCCCTAGGCCACAAGAGGAACGTACCCTCCAAATTTCAGGTCTCTAGGACTTATGGTTTAGGCTGTGCGTTGATAGTCAGTCAGTCAGTCAGTCAGTCAAACAACTTTTTTATTTTTTTTATTATACTACTGTATGGCGAAACAAGCTGATGGCTCATCTGATGTTAAGCGGTAACCTCCGCCTATGAACAGTGCATTACCTCATAGGTCACGTCCACCTAGGACGCGCCCTATGTGGCATTTCACTGCGCCCGCCACCCTGAGACATAAAGATGAAAAGTCTCATGTGCCTGTAATTTCACCGGCACCCTTACCCTTCAAACCGGAACACATCAATGCGAGCACTACTACTTTGCGGCAGAAATAGGTATGGTGGTAGTACTTCCCCGGACGAACTCTTTCACAAAAAAGCTCTACTACTACTATATATATTGATAATCATCACTTGACATTGCCGAAATAGTTAGGAGCAGAAAGCCATTATATGAAGAAGAAGAAGAAGAACAGCTCCTTAGCCCTTGATACTTGCAATCACCATATGGACCTCGTATACTTCAATCAGGCGCTATGTCTGACCTACTACATCAAATGTGTGTGTGTGTGTGTGTGTGTGTGTGTGTGTGTGTGTGTGTGTGTCGTAAATGTACAATAAAGAGTTAATATATCTATCTATCTATCTATCTAGTACATCACACAGTCACACATATCACATACCAGAGTGTCTCTCTGTTTGTTGGCAACCGATCTCGAAGACCGGGCTCGGCCGGGAAACCACGACCTTAGGATCGGAAGCCGTGGTCCAACCACTACACCACCGGAGGTCTTAGTACGAGTTTTGATAGTGTTCGAAACATTGAAGTTTCGTTTCCTTCCATACAGGCAGCGCCCCTTAGTTACTCAAAGTTTTTTTTTTTTATTGTGAAACGAATATTCAACCTAGCATATGGCCCACCTGATGTAAAGTGGTCACCGTTGCTTATAGACACTGGCAACACCCAAGGTATTGTCGATGCGCTGCCTACCCTGAAGGAATTTATGAACATTTTTCTTGAAGCGACACATGTCGTGACCAAGCGGGAAAACTTCAGATGGAAGCTCATTCCATAGTTTTTTTTTTGTTTATAATTGGCGCTGCACGGCTTGTGCATTTGCCATTTTCAAGTAAGTAATCTGTATTTTCACTATATTGTATTTTCAATATATTTTGCAACGTTACACTCCTTCCAAGTCGTCATAGTCACAGTCGAGTCATGTTTTAGTAAAACGGTGGCCAATTTTACTAAAACTTTGGTAGACAATTTCCACCAATTTCAAAAGTCACGCAATTCACTTCCATTTCATTTCACTACACTTGTGCTTTTTAAACGAGTTACATTAGTTAAAATGCCACCAAAATAACACAAAATAACTCAAGAAAACACTAGGAAAAGAAATAAAATAAAAGTAGACATCGTCTCTTTTCGAAAATGGCGGCAAGAGTATTCCATAGTTTATAGATATGGGGAAGAAATGATCTCGAGAAACGAGTCGTACGAGAAACCCACGGATCTATGATGTATGGATGAGCTTTGTCACGGTGCCGGGAAGAGCGATGGTAAAATCTCGATGCGGGGATGAGATCAAAGTTTTCCCTAGAGGCGCTGTAAGTAAATGTATGGAAGGATAGGAAACTTCATAATCGAAAACTATCAAAACCAGGCCCCAGTGGTCCCTAACCAGTTATTTTGACCTCATACATACCTACATACGTACATAGATTCCATGGTGTGTATCGCGCGTCATACATTTATACCGGACCTTGACAACATTGAAAGTGAGTAGCTGCGGTCAACCGCAAAATTCATAATCGTACATTTGATTTTTAACTGACTAAATCAAGTACAATATTCTAATTATAAATATGCATGGATACTACATTATAATTCCGAGGGATCACTGTACCAGAAACACGATAGGACAATATTTTATCGAAAGAATAAAAACACAAAGTTACCTCTAACTTTTGTCTAGATTCGATTGTTTGTCAATATGTTACAGATTATTGGGTCCAAAATTGGATAAATAAAATCAATACAATAAAACGGAGGGTTCAACCACGTGGATTTTTAAAAATTGTCTATATTTCACGAGATATTCAATGAAAACCGCTTTTTCGAGAGCCCGTCGCGTTTTTTTTGTATTGAACCGACCCCAGGCTGATATCTTCATACAACAAAAAACGCCTCGCGCTAACTCTTAAAATATAAATAATTTTACAAACCCCCTACAGTAAACCTCGGCCTTGTTGTATTAATTTTATTTATCTAATTTTTGACCCAATAATATGCACCATTATAAACAATCGAATCTAGCCAAAATTTAGACGTAACTTTGCGTTTTTTTTCTATCGAGAAAATATTGTCCTATCGTGTTTCTGTCTGGGTGATCCCTCGGAATTATAATGTAGTATACATGCATAGTTTTAATTAGAATATTGTACTTGATTTAGTCAGTTAAATAAATAAATAAATAAATAATGCTGGACAAGTTCACACAACATTATCTAGCCCCAAGCTAAGCAGAGCTTGTGTTATGGGTACTAGATAACTGATATACTTAATACAACATATTACAAAGATAGATATTTTTTTTATTATACATAGAAAACACCCAGAACACCCTGAACAAATATCTGCGATCGCACAAATATTAGTTCCGAGGCGGGAATCGAACCCGCAACCTCCTGCGTCGCAGGCCAAGCTTCGCCCGCCGCGCCACAGAGGTCGTCAAAAATATAATCTGAGATTAGGAATTTTGCGTTATACGAGTACCCCACCTTATGGTAGCATTCGGACCTTGGTGACCGGCGACCGCGACCTGTCGCCTGGCGACCAGTAGTCGTCCGATATTCGCGACTAATGACTGCGACTCAAGTGACAGCTACGCGCGATCGCAAAGTTCATTCTTCTCGCAGTTCGCAACCTTTGGATGGAGATTATTGGACTCGGGAAGGGTAACCAGGAAGAAACCAGTGAAGGATAGGCAGGTTAGGGTTAGTTTCCATTCCAGTTTAAAAACATATGTACTTACCTAGCATTTTTTTCCAGCATCTCAGTTGTTTCATCTGAAAGACAAAAACACCCTTCAATTATTACTTTTCAAAACACTCTTCAAAAATTGGTAATCGTAACCGTGAGCTGATCAAATTGAGCTCAAACACTGCCAGGCTACTGTTAACCATCGGGGAATTCCGTTGGCTCCAATCATCAGACCAGCTCGCTGTCACCATCAAACATATTGTATCGTCGTCGGAACTAGACAGGTATGCCAAATTCCAGCTCAATCGGATATCGGAAAGTCACCCTTATCGCCACCCGTGAAATACTTATCATTGAGTAGTTCCAATGGCCATCTCTGGTCTTCTTCATCAGTTCCACTTCACCAATTGGCACTTTCTAAAAGCACATGCTTGACTTGTTGCTGAAAATATCGAAATAGCTATGGCTATAATATTTGAGGAGTTCCCTCAATTTCTAATGGATCCCATCAACAGAACAAAATTTTGATGAAAATGGGACAAATCTGGAAGTATATCGTGACAACTCTAAAAAAAAACTGTCCATTAACGACGGGGATATGGGGTAGCAGTATTTGGTATTTGGTTAGTAGAAGAGCTTTTTGGTGAAAGAGTTCGTCCGGGCAAGTACTACACCATACCTATTTCTGCCGCGAAGCAGTAGTGCTCACAGTGCTGTGTTCCGGTTTGAAGGGTATGGGTGCCGGTGAAATTACAGGCACATGAGACTTTTCATCTTTATGTCTCAGGGTGGCGGGCGCAGTGCAATGCCACATAGGGTGCATCCTAGGTTGACGTGACCTACGAGGTAATAAACAGTTCCATAGGCAGAGGGTACCACTTAACATCAGGTGGGTCATCTACTTGATCCATTATACCAGGCGCTGCAGGCCTAAAGGGGGGCGGTAAGAGACCCAGAAAAAAATGGGGGCGTCAAATCAGACACACTTTCGCATTTTAATATTTATTAGTATTCCTAGATAGGTCATTTTAGTAGATAATAGACCGCGGACAACCACCACTATTGCTGTTAGATGTTTTAACAAGTTTTTGTTAAATAACAAGTCTAGAGTGAATAGGTGCCTTCTAGACCTTTGTGCTCCAAACCAACACCCTGAACAAATATATGCGGATAGCACAAATATTTGTTCCTAGGCGGGAATCGAACCCACAACCTGCTGCGTCGCAGGCGAAAGTTCGCCCGCCGCGCCACAGAGGTCCTCAAAGAAGTAGTTATAGTGGTTTTTAAGAAGGTGAATAAATGGGGGCGCTAACAAATAATTTATTCTCAAAGTGGGCAGTAGACACAATAAGTTTTGGCGATATACCAAGTTGTATAAAAAATAAAAAAACTCGAATTGATAAGCTCCTCCTTTTTTGAAGTCTGTTTAAAATATGAGCACAAGCCCTGGCATGACGAGTGGCGATACACTCCTTATCATCTAATCACTTACTTATCAACGCCATGTCGTCTGCTACACGCACGCCATCTTTATATCATCCGGTGAAAATGCATCGTCCAACTCGAGAGCGTTAGCCTAAAACCAAAGATAACAATGATTGTGTGCTAATTGCTTTGTTCTATTAGTCCGGTACTTTGTGCCATATGTGTCACAGATATGTGATGCAATGGTAATTGACATTAGTTGAATGACAAGTACGAGGCTAGTTCACTGCGCACTTGTACATACTTAGAACAAGTTCCATTTATTAGACTAGCGGCCCGCTCGCGACTTCGTTCACGTGGTCCCGGTGACCCAAATGTTTTTTTTATTTTTTGTATACTACTTGGAATGACGGATCAACCAGATGGCCCACCTGATGTTAAGCGGTAACCTCTGCCTATGAACAGTGCATTCTCACATAGGTCACGTCCACCTAGGACGCACCCTATGTGGCATTGCACTGTGCCCACCACCCAGAGACATAAAGATGAAAAGTCTCATGTGCCTGTGATTTCACCGGCACCCTTACCCTTCAAACCGGAACACAGCAATGCGAGCACTACTGCTTTGCGGCAGAAATAGGTATGGTGGTGATGGTGGTACTTACCCGGACGTACTCTTTCATAAAAAAGCTCTACTACTAACAAAATACTATATTGTTTTTTAGTATATGTTGATAGCGGCAACAGAAATACGTCATACAAAATTTCAACTGTCTAAGTATCACGGTTCATGAGATACAGCCTGGTGACAGGCGGACAGACGGACAGCGGAGCCTTAGTAATAGGGTCCTGTTTTACTCTTTGTGTACGGAACCCTAAAAAAAAAAAATCGAAATCGGTCCCGCCGTTCACGCGTGATGCCGTGACCAAGGGAAATAGGGATTCATTTTTATATACCTACTAGCGACACGCCCCGGCTTCGCACGGGTTGTTTCAGGATGAAAAACAGCCCCCCCTCCCCTCCTACCAAATTCCATCTAAATCCGCTTAACCGTTACGGAGTGGAACCACAAATAACGCGAGCGTAGCCGCGGGCGGTAGCTAATAAACCATATCCTATAGCACTTAGCGAATGTAGTATATTTTTTGTTTATTCATTTTATTTTATTCTATCATCAATCCTTTTCGCAGCGCACGCGATTTAAATAATATTTTAGGTATTTTTTTTACACCTTTGGTTACATTATTGGAGTTTTAGTAAGGATCCCTAATTTTTTGAAAATATAAAATAGCCTATGTCACCCGGGGATAGTGTAGCTTCACAATAGTGAAATAATTTTTCAAATCGGTTCATTAGTTTCGGAGCCTATTCAATGCAAACAAACAAACAATCAAATCTTTCCGCTTTATAATATTAGTATAGATACATATAGATATAGACAGAAAGAAAATTCGTTTATTTTTCCCAAGAGGACACAACACACACACATAATACATGAAAACAAAAAACAAAATGTATTAAAAAGGACAAATGGAATACAAAAATAAAATGAAATAAAAAACTAAAATAAAACTGGTACTACTAGTAGGTACTATTAGGTTGGAAGGCATCAATATGTGTGGGGTCAAACAGGTCCCTGTCTCAGGATAAGCTGCACCAGACCTAGGCTTAGTGCAGCGCTGGTTTTCACACAGGGCCTAGCTAGGTGATGATATAGAATATAATATACAGGACGTCCCAAGACTATGCGACATGAAGGGAAAGTACCTTAAATATTGTACATAGGATGTTTTGCTAAAAGGAGACTTTATTTTATTTTTAAAGCTGAGTAATACTGCACTCAAAGATTTTCTAAAAAATACTTGCTTCGTCTGAGAATCGAACCAATTTATTTTTTTTCTCGAATAATACGCAATTCCGGAAGTGGGGTGAAGTGGGGGGCAACTGTACCCCTCCGCCCCTCTCCTCTCCCCACCCCCACCCCCACAACAAGGCGACTTGTTTTAAGATAACACCCTAGGTATTTATCATTTAATCTCTAACTATAATGATTCACAATACCGCCCACTCTACATTACACAAAGGTTAGTTGGAAAAAAAAAAAGCATTAAGTTTGTCTATGTACTGCTTTTTGTCTTGTGCAATAAATAAATAATTTTCTATCAATTACTGTGGGTTGCAGCACCATAGGTTGGCCTGCGACGCAGAAGGTTGCGTGTTCGATTCCCGCCTCGGAACAATTATTTGTGCGATCGCAGATATTTGTTCAGGGTGTTCTGGGTATTTTTCTATGTATAATAAAATATATCTACCTATGTAATATATTGTATTAAGTAAGTATACAATTTATCTAGTACCCATAACACAAGCTCTGCTTAGCTTGGGGCTAGATAATGTTGTGTGAACTGTCCAGCATTATTTATTTTATTTATTTATTTACCATCGTGGGTAATAGACGTGACAAGTGGTGAGCTCCTCGCCGCCATAGCGTCTCACGACTGACTCTGCTAACGCTTACTTCCAATAATAACAACATTCTATAATAAGCTAGCAGCCGGGACAAATCTTCAAAGTCCGGGTAATCCCTTAGTCAGCTTTTACGACATCCACGGGAGGAGACGGCTGGGTCTATTCTTGGGCCGGACACACCACGAAATTAATGCAATCTCAGTGGGAATGAATGCAAAAAAAACTTAAAATAAGGAAGAAAATGTTAATTAGCTTTAAGTTTGTCTATGTACTGCTTTTTGTCTTTTGCAATATATAATTTTCTACCTATTAGAACTGACAACTGTTCGGGAATCGAGGTTCTTGAGTGGTGACCACAAACCGGACGATGCAGTTGAGGAAATCCCCATTCTCAATGCACCAAAGACATTATAGAGGTCGCATGAAGTCGGTGGAAGGAGGCGGCTCTAGACCGTGGGGGGGGCCTAAGTGGACTTCAACTAGGTACTCAAAATTAATATAATGTCTTATCAGCAACCGAGACCTTTACAATTAAATAACAAATAAATAAATTATGCTGCACAGTTCACACAACATCTATCCCCAAGCTAAGCAGAGCTTGTGTTATGGGTACTAGGCAACTGATATTACTTAATACAATATATTACATAGATAGATATTTTTTATTATACATAGAGAAAACCCTGGACACCTTGAACAAATATCTGCAAATTGCACAAATATTTGTTCCAGAGGCGGGAATCAAACCCACAATCTCCTGCGTCGCATTATCTATCTGTGTACCAAAATTTCATCTAAATCGGTTCAGTCGTTTCTGCGTGATTGAGTAACAAACATCTTAGCATCCAAACATCATACAAAAACAAAGAATATAACTATGTATTAAAAAGTCACAACTTTGGCATTTATTATAATATATTAGTGGGATTCGTTTTTTTTATTTTTTTTATTTTGTGTTCTACTTGGATTGACGGATCAAGCAGATGGCCCACCTGATGTTAAGCGGTACCCTCTGCCTATGAACAGTGCATTACCTCACAGGTCACGTCAACCTAAGACGCACCCTATGTGGCATTGCATTGCGCCCGCCACCCTGAGACATAAAAATGAAAAGTCGCATGTGCCTGAAATTTAACCGGAACCCTTACCCTTCAAACCTGAACAGAGCACTGCGAGCACCACTGCTTTGCGGCAGAAATAAGTATGGTGGTAGTAATTCCCCGGGACAAACTCTTTCACAAAAAAGCTCTACTACTAGGTACTATCTAAATACTAGTTATCTAAATCACTCACACAAAATGTACGAGCATTGTGTCTTGTCTTCAGATTCTTTGTGTTAGTTTGTGGACAATATATTTACATCAAATGTAAACATCTGTTGGTAAACCTACTAATTAATCATTCATAACAAAGAAATGGTACTTACATCACAAACACATCTTTTTCTATATATTTAATGAGAGAGTAAATTTAAATATTTTGATTATAACTCAATGATATAGTTTTTCAAACTGAGAACAGCAGCATTAGTGAAAGTTGAGTAGAATTGTTCTAGTTTTCAAGGAAGTTTATGTTTACATTTATCATGCAAAATTATTGTTATAAAAGCAATAATGTACTCACAAGTTGCCTAGGGTTTTGTATAGAGCCGTTGACCTTTATTTAGCACAAGAAACATAAACACTTCTAAAGAATTCCGATAATATCAACACCTCATTCACGGTCACAAAACATTCGAATTTTCTCACTTAGTAACAGTAATTTTCATCCGAAAATTGATTGGGAGAAGATAAAGTTAAATTGCTGGGTTTAAAAACTCTATGAAGATATGTTATCGGTAATATTTGATGTTAAATTCATAATTTAGTCCCATTTCAAAAATTGGGGACATACTTTTAATTTGCTTTGTTTTGTTTATCTGTCATTGTCAAATGTCAGATGTCTGTTATGTCAGTTAACTAAAAGTTTAGTTTGTATAGCCTATATAAACTGTATAAACGCATAGTTGTGAACAGTGCCATCTTGCGTTAAGTAGCAAAATGTCTTTGCAACTCGTGACTTGGCTAATTTATTGTTCCAGATTATTGTTATGAAATATATACCTACCTAATTAAGTATTTGTAATGTTGTTTTAGGGTAAACAAGTGACCCGTCCCGGCTTCGCACAGGAAGCACTAACACTTCACAGGATCACCCACTTGCCTGATAATTTCTGCAAAATTCGTCCATCCGTTTTGAAGTCCCTATGGAAGATACCTACCTACATACACATCGATTTTTATGTAACTAGGTATAATGATTTGTTTTGTTTGAAAAGTATGTCTGATCGCCTTATTACGGCCTAGTGGCCACTAGAGGGCGCCAGGAGTAGAGGAAGATGCGATTAATTTGTCGCGGTGCAAGATGAACATATTGATTTAGTGATTTGGGTTAACTGAAAAGCCACGAGCGTCGTTTTAATTATCGCAAGAGTGCCTCGCTATGAGGCCCCCTTCAAGTAGATTATTGAGAAAGGTCGAGCTGAGCCATGGACCTAATAACCAAACAGCTGAGCCATGGACTTAATAAACAAACAGCAGTAATGCTACCTTACAAAAAGTTTTATAAAGTCACAGATAAAATAATATCTACTTACTAAGTCAAAGTGGCAACAAGGGACCGATAGAGCTGTAAAAAATAAGAGCAAAAATGTTCGCTACGCTGGAGATGTGTAACATCCTCCGGTACGGAGGCCTGCGTTGCTCGATGGTAACATCTGACATCTTACCTCCTTGATAGTAGGTAGGAAGAACCTTTCGGAATAATGCGCGCTTCCTGCATGGACTTACTCCATTCCTGTTATACACTTCTGTCCATAGATTTAGTATATGTACTAGATCTACAATGAGAGATCCGAGATGAAACCAAAAAAAAAATGTGCGTGAGGTGGTGATATTTTATGTGTGAGTTAAAAATAGTGTTGTCCTTGATCAACACTTGTACATTATCGATAGAGTTCATCTTTCGTCCGTGTATGTGTAGAGTAGCTATACCTACATGTTAACACAGATTAAGACTTACAGTTTGACAGATTAGTCATCAAAAAGAGGGTATTCCAATTTTGAATAAACTAATTTTCATTCTTGATTTTAACGGATCGTTTGGTAAAATAAAACAATTTATAAATATAACTTTTTTATTGTCCCCTAAATATAACAGTTTTAGTTAAGTGGGTTCTTAAAGTTTCCTTGCTAAATTTTAATAATTTGGGTTTCATGCTTTAGGCGGAGATTAAAATAAATTTATATTATAGTTTTCATAAGCAGATACCTATGATCACTTAGTGGGTCTTGGTCCAGGACATGATATTTTAGAACGTCAAACAGAGATTTGTTATTTCGGAGAACTTCTAACACATTTTTGGCAAAAATTCTGTGATCCATATTTTTTTTTTTCATGTTTTCCCTGAAACCTTTTTCAGCATTTAAGCACAGTGTAACAACATCATTAGATGGATACATCAAATTATAGCTGTCGTCCTTCTTTCTGTAATCTCTCCTGATAATCAACGAATTATGATACAGAGCTGTTGGCTCTGTAAATAAACTATTTGCACAGACTTCACATTTGATCTTTTTCGTAATTCTTTTCACTACATAGCCGGATACATATGTAACTATCATCATAGTTATTTGGGATAAGCTAGCAGTATTGTCTAATAATACCGCTTCATTGGCAAAATAATTTTCGTCTTCGTTTTGGAGATTGGCACCATTACTATTTTGCACTAACTCATTAAATTTTTTATTATAATTTGACGAACTATTGATTTTGTCAAGTGTGGAAATTGTGCTAGTAGACAATACTGCAATCTTTTCCAATTCTAAGCAGTCACCGTTGTCGCTAATTTTTATTTCTGAATGGCAAAGTAGTCTCTTGTAAGCGGCTATAAACATTTTTACAGTTGGGTTGTTGTCGAAACCCCCCTTGGATCTAATAGCGCTGAAAAACGTCTCTAGATGGTCCTGTGACAATTTGTAAGTGGGTAAGAATTTCAAATTGTATTTTTCTATGTAATTGACATACATCCATTTTAATGAAATTGAATTGATCAAAAATCCCAAGAAACCCAAACGCCTTTGAGTACTTATAGCTAGTCTACCGTTTTCACATTTTAACGATTTGAAATAATAGTAGACTTCATCGATTTTTTCAAATATACTTGGTTTATTGCTCGGACATAGAGGCTTTTTACAACCAAGGTTACTTAAATTCCGGGAGTTAAATATGTCTAAAATATCATTGTATTACAAAAGGAACTCCACAGTTGCCTCAGAATTCTCAAAGTCAGGAATTTTCAGGTCCTTATTGCAAACATCGATAGCAACACCTACTGACCTGCTTAGTAACTGAGCAGCCAGCCTAACTTTCATTTTTTGGTTTTTGAAACTAACATGTCGCTCAGATAATTTGTTTGCGAGATGTAGACCTTCGCTTTGCTGTAAAGTGTGTAGCTGTTCAATGAATTTAAATTCAATTTTACGGCCCAGACTGTCATAAAATATTTCATTGTCTGAAAAATAACTTCTAATTAATTTAATCAGATGACACGCGTCAGTCAAAATATTGTATCTGCTGCCGTTGTAGAAAAAGTAAGGCTTGTAAGGCTCTGAAGTTAAGGAGGCGCCAAGTATTTGTGCCATATTTAAATTTGACGCAATACCGTCAAAAGTAATTGAGACTACGATACAATTTACATCCTTTAAAAGATCTAGACATATTTTTAATAATCTAGATTTTTCTGAAGCCGTGAAAGTTTTGGCTGAGAAAAACCCAACAGGCAATTTCCAAAATCCATTTACAGCAACTACCATGAATACAAGGATTTCTTTGGCGATTTCTACCTCATCACCATGCAAATCGTTTCCTACATTCACGTAGCCATAATGTTTTTTTCTTACTATTTCTGGTTCTTCCCTTATTTTGATTTCGTCAAAAGTTAGACTTGCATAAACAGGTTGTTTTTTTGTAATTTCAGCAATGGTATTATAAGATTCAGAGGTGAATCCCGGTTCGCAGTTTAACCGTGAATACCATTCACGCAAAGTATTCACGTGTGGTAAACAAAGATTAAATTTGTCCCTGATGTAAATATAGCTCCTTGGGCTATAAAAATGTACAGTTAGAGCAAACTTTCTTAAATCTTCGTCATACAAAGCCGTGTGACAAATTTTTCCAGTGGCCTTACTATTCACTCTGTTAATGAATTTTTGCAGTTAGTCGTTTCTACAAGCTATTTGTACGTAATTTTTATGATCTCGAAGACCTGGCCTATTATGCAATTCCTTTAGAACTGTTTGAAGATCTAACATCCGACTGCTCAATCTTTTTGTTTTGGCTTTTAAATTTCTTATGACTGTATTTTTTGCAGCAATCTTTTTCTTTAGCTGAGAACATTTGCTGATAAGGTTTTTTTTCCTTGGAGTCAATACTTGACCAGGCGATTGCTCCATAGACGGTGGGGTAATGCTTCTATTTACGTAGGAAGTCACTTGTCTTCTTTTCAGTTGAACCTGAAAAAAAAATCTTGTTAGTATTGCTGCTGCTATAATATTGCCTAGGTAGTACCGTAATAATAAGGTATTATACTTACAGGTACAAATAAAGTTGGCATTGAGTCTTTCATTAAGACACGTCGACATTTCCTTTGTATAAGACATTTAGCTTCAAAGTCTTTACTACAGATAGCGGAGTTTTTATTTGGAGTCCACCCAACTCTTCTTATAATCAGTAACCATTTCGATCGTAACATGGGATTACTTGGAAATCTATAAGTACAAAAAACTTTTTATATCATCTGTGCTACGCCTATATAAATTTTCACTGTGTTACTTTATCTATAGACAATTTGTTACCTATTTCTTTATTACATAGGTGCCTACATACATAGACATAGGTACGGCTATAACATTAATAAGCAGAAATTAAAAAAAAAAAAAAACTACAACGTAAATGTTTACTGCAAATTATCTACTACACAAACTGCGACAAAACACTCGTGGTTCTTTAAAGTTACCTTTTCAATAGTCAATACAAAAACACACAACCCAACTCTCCATTTTAGATATAAAAGAAACGGTAAAATGGTAACAGAGCACACATATTTACTCCAAACGTATAATTAAACCTACATTCAAGGATGAACAAAAATTAAATTTATAGGTTCTACGATAGTAATTGCCACAGGACTATCGATATTTCTGACGTCACCACTTGGTCAAGCCCTATCGTAATCAAACATTTTTATATTTTACTTGGTATTTCCTTTATTTCTAGATGCAGCAACGAAATACTATTAAAAGTAATAAGGGAAAGTCCTAATCTATGAATTAAACCATTTGTAGGCTATTTACCAAAGCAGAATTAATAAAATAAGCAAAATAACAGAACAACCAATAATCTCATATTTACCCGTGAAACGAGTATTTTTCTGGATTATTGCGTCTTGTGACATCACATTCACTAACTGCACACCACACCATTTTCGTACATTAATAATATTGGTTACAAAATAGTGAGATTACAAAAAAATTGGCAAAATTAATTAAACTTCACAAGAGACCGTCCGGTATGCGCATCTACTCAAGCAAAATATGCACATACAATACAATTGTTTGCTGTCACTTTTCTTCTTGCACGGGGTACATTAATAAATGACTTCTCTCTCCCACGCTTCGTTTGTCTATTTAGCGTAGCGAAATAATTCTACGTCTATGCTTCTGTCCATCTTCTGTCCCTTTTCAGTTTTTCAAGAAATCACTCCCACAGACTACACACGAAAGCGAGGACTTAATTATATGCTAAAAGGATCATTTGGCATGTCTTGTGGCGCTGTTTGTGCTTTGTTCTCAATCCGAGGGCCCAAATTATCCTTGTAGCACTATACACATCAAATATATCAAAAATGTATGGTGTTCATTGGAGCTAAAGTTTACTGGTGTTTTCATGGAATTATGAATTAAGAAATCTTGTTTATTTTCTGTAATTTCAGCAGACTATGAGCCCAGGAACTTGTGAAAATATAAACAAAGAGCAAGAATTAAAAAAAAACAGGAAAATACTGAAAATTGTACCTACCTACGTGGGTCGGCAACCGGCATATTAGGTAGGTATGTTGTGTCATCAGAACACGTAGATAGGTACCTACTTAGGTATTAGAACCAATGGGAGTTACTGATAATTACTGATAAGTAGATCTACATGTCTTCCGTTGTGGCTCCGCGTGTAGTTATATGCTAACAAACGCCCTATCCTGCTGAGAGCTCGCTTCGCTCGTCAACTATCTCCATTCCGGACCAATGGATCTATATCTATATAGACTTTTCATCTTTGTCTCAGGGTGGCGGGCGCAATGCAATGACACATAGGGCGCGTCCTAGGTGGACGTGACCTATGAGGTAATGCACTGTTCATAGGCAGAGGTTACCGCTTAACATCCGGTGGGCCATCAGCTTGTACCGTCATTCAAGTAGTATAAATAAAATAAAATAAAAATGTTACACCCGTATACAAAGTAGGTACCAATTGAAGTCTGTTGAAGCGTCCCATGGTGTGACTGCAGTCACTGGACTTATTTCTTGGCGTTTATTCTACTAGGTATAAGTACGTGAAAGTTCCGCTGTTAGTTTGGGCTTCACACAATCATCTAATCAACAAAAATAAAAATCATTGACGCTACGTAATATTAATTAGTTTTATTTCATCGCGTCTTTGAAAGCGTTGGCGCCGGCTGCCATGGCGGCACTGGCAGCGCTGGTGGCTCCCGCCTGGAGCGCGTTCAGCATCTTCGGACCTGAGGGGACAACAAGATGCGTCTGTCAAGAGAGCATGTGGAGTCAGTTGATTCTGTGTGGCTTTCTCTTAAACTAGAACCATTTCTTACAATGATTTGAAAAGGATAAAGGTAGGTACATACAAATTATTAAAAACAGAGTAGGTAGGTACCTAGTAGGTACCTACCTACCTACCTAACATAACAGGTAGAATATAATATTTATATATAGCGTTTTACATCTATTCATACAACCTAGTGGTTCGCCCGAACCGCGATGTTAGGTAGGTAGGTACCTACCTATACCTAGGTACCTACATAGGTACCTGAAAACCGACTCCTAACTGGTGGGTATTAGTTTATGTAGGTAGCTGACAAATTAATTGCTATCCTCCTTTTGGGTCAGTTATCTCAAAATAATCTAGAAGTGTAGGTACCTATACCAAGCCTATACCTACCTACTTATAGAACACGAATCTTTACCACAGAATATAATATACCTAATGTCTTTAGTGGCTTTTTTTTTTACTTAACCCGTTTCTTTCAAACTTGATAGGTATTAAGGGTCCCTGAGAACATAGAACACTGAAATGTAAGAATTCAAAAAGTCGAAATTTATATTTTCTTAATATAAATAGGTAGGTACCACGCAGTACCTATATACTCTTTCACCGTAAGATGGCACCTGCCTTGGTTGGCGTAAGCGCGGCTAACTTCAGCCCGCAGCCCGGCCAACCGGCACCACTCGCGCTGATTAGCAGAGTTTGCTAGTAGGTACGACGTACCTACGTAATGCAGTGGGTCTAGCCTAGAAATGTAACAAGGTCTATACACGGTCGTGGGGTATAGGCACAGATTACTTAATAGTTACTTCGTAAGTAAGTATAGTTAGGTACCTAGGTACAACTCTTAAACGGATTTTCGTATGGAAACACCAAAAAGCACCCTATGGACTCTTTGAAACCTCAATTTAGTGACCTTCGTTTGACCGTGATCTCACCTGTTGGTAAGTGACGATGTGGTCGACGGTGGAGCACGAAGGTCTAGAAGGCACTATTCTCTTCACCTACCTACTGTGTCCCACTCCTTAGCTGTTAGAATTAACCGTGTAGATACGGGTGTAGCGCGTAACTGAGTCAGTCCCTGAGGTATGGGAGCGGTACGGGAGGGTGTTTTCGTCTCTCAAACTATCAGATGAAAATGAAGCCACGCTTCATTTGTACTTTTGACGTAACGAAAACACCCCTCCCGTACCGCTCCCATACCTCAGGGACTGACTCAGTTAAGCGCTTAGACTTAGATAATGTTCTTTCATTGTTATACCTACTAGACTATACGAGTAGGTATGCATATGTTCAGATCAAACTATAGACCTTCGATGCTGAGCATCCTAGAGAATTCCTCTACAGACTTCTTTTGCTCCTCAGCGAGCTTAGAAACGGCTTGTTTGAACTTGTTCAGCTCAACGTCCTTGACATCTTTCACGTCTTTGAACAGTTTCCGAGCTTTTTCTTCAGCTTCTTTCGATTCGTCGATCACTTTTGCTGGAATATGAGCAAAGAAATATAGAAAGCGAGTGTCGCTCTTGAATAAGCAAATACCTACAAGTAGCGGCACGACACTTTAGCGCTGACCGTTATTGCGCAGAAGTAAGAAACCCATGCACAGTACCGATGCGCAGTACAGTACCCATGTGCAGCTATCCCCGCCGCGTATCGTTCAGCGCTAGACTTACGCGCCGCTACTTGTACCTACCTAGCTCCGTAAAGGACAAAGCTCATCCACAAATCATAGAAGCCTGGGTTTTTCTCGTACGACTCGTTTCTCGAGATAATTTCATCCATATACCTACAAACTATGGAATGAGCTTCCATCTTCCATCTATTTGTTTTCACTGGTTACGACATGTGTCGCTTCAACTCCTTCAGGGTAGGCAGCGCATCGATAATACCCCCCCGGTGTTGCCGATGTCTATGAGCGAAGATGACCACTTTAAGTACATCAGGTGGGCCTAAGCTAGTTTGCCTATTATTGAGCATTTATTGCGAGAGAATCAAGGAGTGCAGAAGTTTAGGAGAAAAGCGATTCTTGGTTTTCGAAGAGCACGAACTGAATGTACGCTTTCATCATCAGCCCACACTAGTCCACTGCTGGACATAGGCCTCTCCCAATACGCGCCACTGAGCCCGGTGTTCGGCTCTTCTCATACACTGTCTGCCGCCGCCTTTTGTAGGTCATCGCTCTACTTAGCGAGAGTCTCCACCTAGCCAGTCTCCTCGACTCAAGAACTCGCTTACCCCAACCTTGCACCTACTAATATTTATTCTGTGCCCCAACGCGGGCAGAACGTAACGTAACGTAACGCAGCGTTGCCAGCGGTTACGTTTGCACCATTGACGTAATTTGTCGATTCTTCGGCATATATTATGACTAGACATCGGATTATATGCACTATCAATATGCCAAAATATGCATGCAAATATGCATAAAATATGCACAATCAAAAATACATTTATAATAAGAACTTACGTTTATTATATTATCTATCACAATAGCAACTTGCTTGCAATAATATTATTATATAATACCCATATAATAAGTTACCTTATTTATTTATTATAATTCTTGTGACAGTAAACAATAAAAAAAAACTAGGTTTCCTGCAGCAAACTTGTGACGTTTGTCACTTAATATTAATTTTTAGGCTGAAAATGACCTTTCGACGTCAACTGACGTTACAGTACAGAACTTTAAATTTGGCGCCATTTCTGCAGAGACCTCATCAGGCAGAGTTTGTCCGGTGCCGTTGATAAATGCGTTAATTTCCTTTATTCCTTCAAGACTGGGATTTTTATGCATAACTGCACTTAATTTGCCACGAACCTTTTCCGATAGTGAACTGGGAAGGGCGTTATTCTGTTAACGGCGTAATACTACATGCCTTACTCTGCCAACGTACCTACTCGCATAACTACTGAAATAAGCACTATCAATGAAAAAGTACCAAAATATGCAATAACGCTATAAAAATAGCATTATATGCATTTGCATATGCAAACATGCAAATGCTTAGAATCCGATGTCTAATTATGACCAAATGTTCTATTAGTCACTACAGCAGTGCACTAGTACCTACCTGCAAACCTCTTCAACTCAAGGGAACGAACAAAACAACTTGGTAGGTATATAGGTACGTAGGCTTTTTTTTATTTTATTTTTTAACATTGATATACCTTTGTTTGAGCACGATCTCACCTGTTGGTAAGTGACGATGTGGCTGAAGATGAAGCACAAAGGTCTAGAAGGCACCTATTCACTCTAGCCTTGAAGAGACCCAGATTATAGTTTTCAGGAAAGAAAGACAGACGACGGTAGTGTATTCCACTCCTTAGCAGTTCTCATTATAAAGGTAGAACTGAAACGTTTAGTACGAATAGAGGGTATACTTATGAGGTAAGGGTGCTACCAAGTCGTGCGCCTGCTCGTCCTATGATGAAAAGGAGATGGTGGGATCAGATCATGAAGTTCCTGGGAGCATTCCCCGAAATGTAACCTATAGAAGATCGAAAGGCACGCGACCTTACGGCGGTGCTCAAGACTCTGGATCTTAGTCTCCCCCATATTATGTCGCTCACCTATAAGCCTGAAAGCTCTGCGTTCTATCGAGGTAGGTGGATACCTCCCTGGTCCTCCTTTCTGTTGGTATACCACTGGTTTATTGACAGGATATATGATGGTTACCCGGGCTTGACCCTCGCAGTACATGCGTGTAACCTACCTACGTATGTATGTATCTATAGGTATCTTCATCAACAGTTGGAAGAGGTCAGATATGTTTCTGTAGGTCAGATTGTCCTTAAGGGGGCACCGAGCAAAACACTTCTTTTTTTTTGCCTATCTTGTAGCGTTGTTCTGAGCCATCAATTTTTATGCAATTTCTCCACACGACTTACCGTTTTTGAGATATGAACTGTTAAAATTTTCAAGTTATGACTTGGTAGGTAGGTATAGGTACCTAGTACCTACCCGTTTACCAGCAGCTAACGCAGCTTTATATCATTTTTCCGTATTCCATAATACGGAAAAATGATATAAGACACAAACACAAGTTTTTTTTTTACTTTCTACTGCTGGACAAAACCTTCCTTGGTAGGCGGATTGGTGGATGCTGCTGCCTATACCCTGGAGCCATCCCATAGTCGTATTTTTCGTCATCTACTCCCAAGCCGCAGACCGAAATCGGGCCGAAGAAATTCGGGTCGTCCGAAAGCGAGATGGGTCGACGACATCGTATCCGTCGAGGGCAATACCTGGCTGAGAGACGCACAGGGCAGAGGAGGCTGGCAGAAGAGAAAGGAGGCCTATACCCAGCAGTGGGTGATTCTGGGCTGAGATGTTGACTCGAGAGACGAGCGTCAATTCAAGCCGCCGCGCCGCCATGTAACTGCGTACTTACTACGCACGCGCGGCTGGGACATAATATGGGAAATATGGGACACCTTGTATACGTGTCCTGTTTGATAATCCGGCAAGTGGATTCAAGGTGGGGGCAAGGCCATTTTTTTTTTTTTAAATAATATATTTTCTAATTAATTAATTAATAATTAACTAATTGGAAATACGACACTACGAAAAAATAAAATAAAAATTGCTGCCTATGCATACATTATTGGACGCTATAACCACAAATTGAGGAATTATCAATAGTTTTTTTCTGTGAAATGTCTCTGAATGTTGGGCCTTGCCAACGTGCTACTTAATTCATGACTAACTATTGCTGTTTTTTTTTTACAAAAGTTTTTAAAATACAAGAATAGCAAACGTCTGTTAATATCTGAGTTTGAGCATCTCTGGTGAAAAAAAAACGTATGGTAACTTGGGGCACCCTAGGTACCCTAATTTAATTGTAAATACTAGAGTTTTCAGAAATAGGTAGGTACGTACAGTTTTTCATCCACTTGATGAGATTGTCGACGCTGTTATTTTTTTCTCTTCTTAGTGCTGCAAATGCCTCGTCCATGTTTACATACTACAAATTATTAGAAAATAAAACAAACTCAATTAAAGGATTTTTGACAGTCATGTTGTGGTCGTGGCCATGGTAAAATCCTGTTGTTATTAATTAAAATAGGTATAGTACTATAATAGTATATTCTTTGTATCTAACAAAATATATCATTTTTTGACTATGAAGTTAGTTGTCAAAATTCTCAGTACCAACCATAGACGTAGAATTTTTACGCGTACATACCAAATCTATGGTACCAACCGTGTAGGTACCAACCAACCGTGTAGGTACCAACCAACCGTGTAGGTACCAACAAACCGTGTAGGTACCAACCAACCGTGTAGGTACCAACCAACCGTGTAGGTACCAACCAACCGTGTAGGTACCAACCAACCGTGTAGATACCAACCAACCGTGTAGGTACCAACCAACCATGGATACCAACATAGAGAACACGGACTTAAAGTATTAAAATATGTTGCCTGGCGCCAATATATATATATATAGGTAATCAAAGAACACGGATAAATAAATATAATTAGAACTCTCTGCTTCCAGATACTGTATTGCATTGAGGGTGCAATCTGCTACCAGATACTGTATTGCATTGAGGGTGCAATCTGCTACCAGATACTGTATTGCATTGAGGGTGCAATCTGCTACCAGATACTGTATTGCATTGAGGGTGCAATCTGCTACCAGATACTGTATTGCATTGAGGGTGCAATCTGCTACCAGATACTGTATTGCATTGAGGGTGCAATCTGCTACCAGATACTGTATTGCATTGAGGGTGCAATCTGCTACCAGATACTGTATTGCATTGAGGGTGCAATCTGCTACCAGATACTGTATTGCATTGAGGGTGCAATCTGCTACCAGATACTGTATTGCATTGAGGGTGCAATCTGCTACCAGATACTGTATTGCATTGAGGGTGCAATCTGCTACCAGATACTGTATTGCATTGAGGGTGCAATCTGCTACCAGATACTGTATTGCATTGAGGGTGCAATCTGCTACCAGATACTGTATTGCATTGAGGGTGCAATCTGCTACCAGATACTGTATTGCATTGAGGGTGCAATCTGCTACCAGATACTGTATTGCATTGAGGGTGCAATCTGCTACCAGATACTGTATTGCATTGAGGGTGCAATCTGCTACCAGATACTGTATTGCATTGAGGGTGCAATCTGCTACCAGATACTGTATTGCATTGAGGGTGCAATCTGCTACCAGATACTGTATTGCATTGAGGGTGCAATCTGCTACCAGATACTGTGTTGCATTGAGGGTGCAATCTGCTACCAGATACTGTGTTGCATTGAGGGTGCAATCTGCTTCCAGATACTGTATTGCATTGAGGGTGCAATCTGCTACCAGATACTGTATTGCATTGAGGGTGCAATCTGCTTCCAGATACTGTATTGCATTGAGGGTGCAATCTGCTACCAGATACTGTATTGCATTGAGGGTGCAATCTGCTACCAGATACTGTATTGCATTGAGGGTGCAATCTGCTTCCAGATACTGTATTGCATTGAGGGTGCAATCTGCTACCAGATACTGTATTGCATTGAGGGTGCAATCTGCTACCAGATACTGTATTGCATTGAGGGTGCAATCTGCTACCAGATACTGTATTGCATTGAGGGTGCAATCTGCTACCAGATACTGTATTGCATTGAGGGTGCAATCTGCTACCAGATACTGTATTGCATTGAGGGTGCAATCTGCTACCAGATACTGTATTGCATTGAGGGTGCAATCTGCTACCAGATACTGTATTGCATTGAGGGTGCAATCTGCTTCCAGATACTGTATTGCATTGAGGGTGCAATCTGCTACCAGATACTGTATTGCATTGAGGGTGCAATCTGCTACCAGATACTGTATTGCATTGAGGGTGCAATCTGCTACCAGATACTGTATTGCATTGAGGGTGCAATCTGCTACCAGATACTGTATTGCATTGAGGGTGCAATCTGCTACCAGATACTGTATTGCATTGAGGGTGCAATCTGCTACCAGATACTGTATTGCATTGAGGGTGCAATCTGCTACCAGATACTGTATTGCATTGAGGGTGCAATCTGCTACCAGATACTGTATTGCATTGAGGGTGCAATCTGCTACCAGATACTGTATTGCATTGAGGGTGCAATCTGCTACCAGATACTGTATTGCATTGAGGGTGCAATCTGCTACCAGATACTGTATTGCATTGAGGGTGCAATCTGCTACCAGATACTGTATTGCATTGAGGGTGCAATCTGCTACCAGATACTGTATTGCATTGAGGGTGCAATCTGCTACCAGATACTGTATTGCATTGAGGGTGCAATCTGCTTCCAGATACTGTATTGCATTGAGGGTGCAATCTGCTACCAGATACTGTATTGCATTGAGGGTGCAATCTGCTACCAGATACTGTATTGCATTGAGGGTGCAATCTGCTACCAGATACTGTATTGCATTGAGGGTGCAATCTGCTACCAGATACTGTATTGCATTGAGGGTGCAATCTGCTACCAGATACTGTATTGCATTGAGGGTGCAATCTGCTACCAGATACTGTATTGCATTGAGGGTGCAATCTGCTACCAGATACTGTATTGCATTGAGGGTGCAATCTGCTACCAGATACTGTATTGCATTGAGGGTGCAATCTGCTACCAGATACTGTATTGCATTGAGGGTGCAATCTGCTACCAGATACTGTATTGCATTGAGGGTGCAATCTGCTACCAGATACTGTATTGCATTGAGGGTGCAATCTGCTACCAGATACTGTATTGCATTGAGGGTGCAATCTGCTACCAGATACTGTATTGCATTGAGGGTGCAATCTGCTACCAGATACTGTGTTGCATTGAGGGTGCAATCTGCTTCCAGATACTGTATTGCATTGAGGGTGCAATCTGCTACCAGATACTGTATTGCATTGAGGGTGCAATCTGCTTCCAGATACTGTATTGCATTGAGGGTGCAATCTGCTTCCAGATACTGTATTGCATTGAGGGTGCAATCTGCTACCAGATACTGTATTGCATTGAGGGTGCAATCTGCTACCAGATACTGTATTGCATTGAGGGTGCAATCTGCTTCCAGATACTGTATTGCATTGAGGGTGCAATCTGCTACCAGATACTGTATTGCATACAGGGTGCAATCTGCTACCAGATACTGTATTGCATTGAGGGTGCAATCTGCTACCAGATACTGTATTGCATTGAGGGTGCAATCTGCTACCAGATACTGTATTGCATTGAGGGTGCAATCTGCTACCAGATACTGTATTGCATTGAGGGTGCAATCTGCTACCAGATACTGTATTGCATTGAGGGTGCAATCTGCTACCAGATACAGTATTGCATTGAGGGTGCAATCTGCTTCCAGATACTGTATTGCATTGAGGGTGCAATCTGCTACCAGATACTGTATTGCATTGAGGGTGCAATCTGCTACCAGATACTGTATTGCATTGAGGGTGCAATCTGCTACCAGATACTGTATTGCATTGAGGGTGCAATCTGCTACCAGATACTGTATTGCATTGAGGGTGCAATCTGCTACCAGATACTGTATTGCATTGAGGGTGCAATCTGCTACCAGATACTGTATTGCATTGAGGGTGCAATCTGCTACCAGATACTGTATTGCATTGAGGGTGCAATCTGCTACCAGATACTGTATTGCATTGAGGGTGCAATCTGCTACCAGATACTGTATTGCATTGAGGGTGCAATCTGCTACCAGATACTGTATTGCATTGAGGGTGCAATCTGCTACCAGATACTGTATTGCATTGAGGGTGCAATCTGCTACCAGATACTGTATTGCATTGAGGGTGCAATCTGCTACCAGATACTGTATTGCATTGAGGGTGCAATCTGCTACCAGATACTGTATTGCATTGAGGGTGCAATCTGCTTCCAGATACTGTATTGCATTGAGGGTGCAATCTGCTACCAGATACTGTATTGCATTGAGGGTGCAATCTGCTACCAGATACTGTATTGCATTGAGGGTGCAATCTGCTACCAGATACTGTATTGCATTGAGGGTGCAATCTGCTACCAGATACTGTATTGCATTGAGGGTGCAATCTGCTACCAGATACTGTATTGCATTGAGGGTGCAATCTGCTACCAGATACTGTATTGCATTGAGGATGCAATCTGCTACCAGATACTGTATTGCATTGAGGGTGCAATCTGCTACCAGATACTGTATTGCATTGAGGGTGCAATCTGCTACCAGATACTGTATTGCATTGAGGGTGCAATCTGCTACCAGATACTGTATTGCATTGAGGGTGCAATCTGCTACCAGATACTGTATTGCATTGAGGGTGCAATCTGCTACCAGATACTGTATTGCATTGAGGGTGCAATCTGCTACCAGATACTGTATTGCATTGAGGGTGCAATCTGCTACCAGATACTGTATTGCATTGAGGGTGCAATCTGCTACCAGATACTGTATTGCATTGAGGGTGCAATCTGCTACCAGATACTGTATTGCATTGAGGGTGCAATCTGCTACCAGATACTGTATTGCATTGAGGGTGCAATCTGCTACCAGATACTGTATTGCATTGAGGGTGCAATCTGCTACCAGATACTGTATTGCATTGAGGGTGCAATCTGCTACCAGATACTGTATTGCATTGAGGGTGCAATCTGCTACCAGATACTGTATTGCATTGAGGGTGCAATCTGCTACCAGATACTGTATTGCATTGAGGGTGCAATCTGCTTTCAGATACTGTATTGCATTGAGGGTGCAATCTGCTACCAGATACTGTATTGCATTGAGGGTGCAATCTGCTTCCAGATACTGTATTGCATTGAGGGTGCAATCTGCTACCAGATACTGTATTGCATTGAGGGTGCAATCTGCTACCAGATACTGTATTGCATTGAGGGTGCAATCTGCTTCCAGATACTGTATTGCATTGAGGGTGCAATCTGCTACCAGATACTGTATTGCATACAGGGTGCAATCTGCTACCAGATACTGTATTGCATTGAGGGTGCAATCTGCTACCAGATACTGTATTGCATTGAGGGTGCAATCTGCTACCAGATACTGTATTGCATTGAGGGTGCAATCTGCTACCAGATACTGTATTGCATTGAGGGTGCAATCTGCTTCCAGATACTGTATTGCATTGAGGGTGCAATCTGCTACCAGATACTGTATTGCATTGAGGGTGCAATCTGCTACCAGATACTGTATTGCATTGAGGGTGCAATCTGCTACCAGATACTGTATTGCATTGAGGGTGCAATCTGCTACCAGATACTGTATTGCATTGAGGGTGCAATCTGCTACCAGATACTGTATTGCATTGAGGGTGCAATCTGCTACCAGATACTGTATTGCATTGAGGGTGCAATCTGCTACCAGATACTGTATTGCATTGAGGGTGCAATCTGCTACCAGATACTGTATTGCATTGAGGGTGCAATCTGCTACCAGATACTGTATTGCATTGAGGGTGCAATCTGCTACCAGATACTGTATTGCATTGAGGGTGCAATCTGCTACCAGATACTGTATTGCATTGAGGGTGCAATCTGCTTCCAGATACTGTATTGCATTGAGGGTGCAATCTGCTACCAGATACTGTATTGCATTGAGGGTGCAATCTGCTACCAGATACTGTATTGCATTGAGGGTGCAATCTGCTACCAGATACTGTATTGCATTGAGGGTGCAATCTGCTACCAGATACTGTATTGCATTGAGGGTGCAATCTGCTACCAGATACTGTATTGCATTGAGGGTGCAATCTGCTACCAGATACTGTATTGCATTGAGGGTGCAATCTGCTACCAGATACTGTATTGCATTGAGGGTGCAATCTGCTACCAGATACTGTATTGCATTGAGGGTGCAATCTGCTACCAGATACTGTATTGCATTGAGGGTGCAATCTGCTACCAGATACTGTATTGCATTGAGGGTGCAATCTGCTACCAGATACTGTATTGCATTGAGGGTGCAATCTGCTACCAGATACTGTATTGCATTGAGGGTGCAATCTGCTACCAGATACTGTATTGCATTGAGGGTGCAATCTGCTACCAGATACTGTATTGCATTGAGGGTGCAATCTGCTACTAGATACTGTATTGCATTGAGGGTGCAATCTGCTACCAGATACTGTATTGCATTGAGGGTGCAATTCCGTTATGATATCGGCGTGAGGTTCACAGACTCTTGGACTCACTAAAACCCCTGGTTGTCCATCCTCGGCGCATGCCGATAGATCAACGTAGTTTTTTTTTTTTTTTGATCTGCTTGAATGACGGAACAAGCAGATGGCCCACCTGATGTTAAGCGGTAACCTCTGCCTTTAACAATGCATTACCACATAGGTCACATCCACCTAGGACGCGCCCTATGTGGCATTGCACTGCGCCCGCTACCCTGAGACACAACGATGAGTCTCATGTGCCTGTAATTTAACCGGCACCCATACCCTTCAAACCGGAACACAGCAATGCGAGCACTACAGCTTTGCGGCAGAAATAGGTATGGAGGTATATAGAACTTCCCCGGACGAACTCTTTCATAGAAAAGCTCTACTACTACTAAATTACCTATAATTGAATGAATACTATGTATTACTTTAGAATTCTATTTTTGCATTCAATCGATGGTGATCCAAATAATTAAAACTAATTAATTTTGTAAAAATTAAAAAACCCTCAACGCAATGAAACGGCTGAACCGATTTGGATCAAACATAGCTATGAACACTCCCGACTAATTCACCTATCAAACAAAAAAAAAGGCAATCGGTTCATCCGTTCGTGAGCTACGATGCCACACACACACACACACACACACACGTCAAACTTATAAAACCCCGTCGTTTTTAATTACTTGGGTAGTGTACAGTGTGCCCCAGAAAAAGTGATAATTAATAAAAAGCATATTATACTTACGATATGTTTTTAATACATATTATTTAATTAATCTGACTAGATGTATAAAGTTCTTACTCACTAACTTATATGTATTACTAATCATAGCATAGTTTTAAAATTACAGTAGGTACCTAACATTGGTCACTAAATACTGAAAAATTGGCTACAGTCTTATTTAACTTAATAGGAAAACACGGACAGGTGCGAGTGAGGCGAGCGCCCTAACGGTTCCGTACAGTAAACTCATCTAATCCGTAAATTGTTTAAAAATCGACAAAAACCTTTTCAGTTTTGGTCCACCCAAAAAAATAAGACGCATACAGCAGCCAAACGTCGTCACTTTATAAGTCATTAAAGTTCAGGTAAGTAAGAAACTGACGGAATAGCGCGCGCGGAACGAAAAGTAAGTGAAAATCACAAAAAACAGTTATTAGCCACGTGAAAAACATTCGCATCACAGAATCATACGGATAAGGTCTTTGCCGACATTTAGATAAAAGAAAACGTAGAAATTCTAAGTCTAAACACAAATTATGGGTTATTCAGCCGAAAACTTCAATTTACGACATCCATGGGAGGTGACAGAGTGGTATATTCATACACATTTATAAATATACACATTATGTATACATATAGACAAACGCCCTTTTCCCCGAAGGTGTAGTGTAGGCAGAGCCTCAATTTGCCTCTTTTCACAGAGTTGCACCATCGAGAAATAGACGTGACGAGTAGTGAGCTCATCGCCGCCATTGCTTCCCACGACTGACTCGGCTAACGCTTTCGTCCAGTAATAACACATTCCATAATAAGCTAGCAGCCAGGACAAATCTTATACCAACGAATCTTATCAACTCAAATTACCATTTTGATCAGGTTTTGCAGTAACGAGTAGGTAACTAGGTAATACATTTAAGTAAGTAATTAAGGTTGGATACTCAAGCTAGCGGCGCGAAATTCAATTTTTTTGGTGTTTTTTGCCCATTACGCCTCATGAACACTTCTTCAGATAGCGAAAGTTGAGTTCGCGAGAACTAGGAGACTTAACACACATGTTTCAATTGATAGTATCTCATGAATATCATCAGTTTAGCTACGATACCCCTAAACAAAAAGAAAACACTGTAAAAATGTGTTTAGTGGTATCGTAGCTAAACTAATGATATTTATGAGATACTATCAATTAAAACATGTGTTTTAGTCTCCTAGTTCCCGCGAACTCAACTTTCGCTATCTGAAGAAGTGTTGATGAGCTGTAATGGGCAAAAAACACCAAAACATTTGAATTTTACGCCTCAAGCGAGAGCATCCACCTTAAATTTATCCGAACAAAGCCAGGTTCGCAGCTAGTTTTAAGTAGTTATAGGTATACACTTATACATACATATAACTTTTGAAACTATCATGGTTATGTACTTAGTTTTCACTAGAAACGGGATATTGCGGGTTCGATTCCCGCCTCGGAACAAATATTTGTGTGTTCTGCAGATATTTGTTCAGGGTGTTCTGGGTGTTTTCTATGTATAATAAAAAATATCTATTTATGTAATATATTGTATTAAGTATATCAGTTAACTAGTACCCATAACACAAGCTCTGGCTTAGCTTGGGGCTAGATAATGTTGTGTAAACTTGTCCAGGATTATTTATTTTATTTTATTTATTTACCATGATTGAGAAAAAAGAAGAAAAAGAGAAAGAGTGAGAAAGAGGGTAGATCGATATATCTGCCAATAACATCTACTCGCAAAGACTTTAGTCAGTTCTCCCGTGATCATGGCGCATGCAACTGTGCCCAAATATCGGGCACATTCAAAACTCAAAAATCATGGTAAATATCCCGTTTCTAGTGAAAATGATATACATAGTTATTAAAATTACTATTTTGATAAGGTTTTGCAGTAACGAGTAGTTTATAGGTACATTTATATAAGTAATTAATATCCTAATTTATTAAATAAAGTGGAACTCAATCGGCGTAGTGGTTAGACATCTTCTCAATGAGTTCCTGTAGCGCTAAGGCCTTCGCCAGACGCCTTCTGAAGTCCTGTCAAATAAATAATTTAAATAAATTGTCGGTCATCGAGGATTATGTTAGCCTGTGATATAGGTATACCGGCGAGCGAAGCAAGCCACCCTAAACGGCCGGTCGGCCGGCCTAGTCGGCGAAGGTTCGACTGCGACGCAGGAGGTTGCGGGTTCGATTCCCGCCTCGGATCAAATATTTGTATGATATGCAGATATTTGTTCAGGGTGTTCTGGGTATTTTCTATGTATAATAAAAAAAAACTGCAATGTATTGTAAAGTATATCAGTTATCTAGTACCCAGCTCTGCTTAGCTCGGGGCTAGATAATATTGTGTGAAACTGTGAACTGTCCAGCATTATTTATTATTTATTTGTTAGTCCCGCAGCGGGAATCGAACCCGCAAGCTTTCGCATCTCAGCCGGCTACTCGCCCGACGCGCTACAGAGGTCGTCAATTGGAGTGCTTTTTGGCAGTTCGCTTTGTAAGTCACTGCATTCGAGCGTAGCGAGCCGCCATACGAGGCGTTGGGTTGCTTCAAACTTATGACCTAGGTTCTGGATTGAGCTAAAGGAAAACCAACTTAAAAGCCTTTGGTTGAGATCAAATGCTGAGCTGGACGCCAATTTGTGTCAGTGATGCGTGGCTGGTACTAAGAGGCACACATTAGTTTTATTTTGTGTGTGTGTGTGTTTGTGTGTGTGTGTGTGTGTGTTGTTTGTTGACCCATGTTGTTGACACAAATAAAATGTTTTTTGTTTCTTTTCTTTCCTTCTTTCTTTACATAGTGTCGTGAAATGCCAAGTGGCGGATTTGCATTCTTGGCCGCCCTAGGCCCCAGGCCATGTAGTAAGTACCAGCCGCCCCTTTCTCACTACCTACATAGTGAATTTTACGCCCACCTAGGACGCGCCCTATGTTGCATTGCACCGCGCCCGCCACCCTGAGACATAAAGATGAAAAGTCTCATGTGCCTGTAATTCCACCGGCAACCATACCACAGAATAAATATTAGTTTTCAAACCGGAACACATCAATGCGAGTACCGTTGCTTTGCGGCTAGGGTTACCAGATACAAAAATGAGATTTCCTGACAAAATACCTGACTTTTCAATAGATTTCCTGATTTTTGTTTACAGATAATATCAAACCTCATTATTAATATATATAACTCAACTTCATAAAAATAAATTATTATTTTTTGTTTATAAAATTGCTTAATTATTATAATTTCTTAGTAGTTAGAAACAATTATTTTAAAAAATTCCTGACAATTCCTAATTTTTCCTGTTTTCCTGACAGATGGCCAAAATTCCTGACATGTCAGGAAAAATCCTGTCATCTGGTAACTCTATTTGCGGCAGAAAAAGGTATGGTGGTAGTACTTCCCCGGACGAACTCTTTCACAAAAAAGCTATACTACTAACAAAATGTGCGCGAGGCTTTTGAATATTTAAGTACTTTGTGTTATTTCATGTTATCATCAGTGAATTTTTTGTCACGATTGGCCGCCCTAATATCTGGCCGCCCTAGGCCCGGCCCTACTGGGCCTTAGGACAAATCCGCCACTGGAGATGCCACCATCATCCGTAGGTCTTCGCGTTTGATCGTTAGCAGTTCTTTTTGTCTGGTACTTACATAGTGCAGCATATGCCCCTGGCCGGGAACCCTGGCCGCGAACATGTCTCTCGTCATCAGGCACAGCGCCTTCCCGTTCATGGGGAAGCGCTCCGGCCTGCCGCCGCCGCGCGTCACCCACGCGCCCACGTCCGCGCGGCACCAACTCCGAGGGTCTGCAACGAGGACGAAATGTTAACATTTTGGAGTCGTTGCGTTACATGCTCATTCAGTCGAATATCTGGAATACCGGTGAAATGGGGCCGAAAGTTTATCCAATGTACCAGGCTAGCAGAAAAATGCAGGAGTAATCGAGACCTATGTTGATAACACCGCAGGGCGCAGCAGCAATGCGTAGAATTTTTATCGAATGTAGGCATGAGATTCATGTTTGATTTCAATGTAGGTATATGTAACGGTGTCTTGGCTTCCCCGCTTTCCGAGGAAGCCGAGATGCTGGGGTGCGTTCAGTGGGTACACTCTGAGTGTTGGTTGTCACCAGAGTGTACGGTTGTTCCGTTCACAGACTCGGTTAGCGTCACGTGACCCTAACCAAACAACCACCTCTGACAATTCAGACGTCTGTCAAAGTCAAATCATGTGCTTGTCACCAAAGCGTATGGGTTGTTCCGTTCGGAGGCTTGGTTAGAGCGTTCGGTTAGCGTCAAACAACTACACCCTTGGAGTGTACCCATTGAACGCACCCCTGGTTAAGCTATATTTTAGAGTAGTTTGAATAGTATATAAACATAATTATTGTATAAATTTCCTGTACGGGAGTGACGTTTTCACACAGTGACAAAACTCCTTCAAAATAATAAAGAAAAAAAAAAAAATATAAGTTCTGCTTAAAATCAGAAGTGAGAAAACATATTTTTTTTAAATTTTCAAATTTGCCACGGGCCCACATTTTTTATTTTTTTTTAATTTTCGATTTTGCCACGTGCCCCAGATAGTTACACCACTGCCTGTGCGGAAAACACCGCGGGGCGCAGCAGCAATGCGAAGACTTTTCATCCAATGTACCAGGCGAGCAGCAGAATGCCGGAGTAATTTGATAACCGAATATCCTATACTAATTACTCTTTCACGTAAAAACTACTGGATGGATAAAAAATGAAATTTGGAATGGAGATAACTGGACTCCCGGAATAACTAATAGGCACATTTTTATCCCGATATTCCCACGGGATCGAGACTTACGCGGGTGAAACTAACTTCACCCGCGTAAGTCTAATAATACTAGCTTAATAATACTCCTCTGCTTATTAATCCTGCGCAGACGAAGTCGCGGGTTACAGCTAGTATTTAAATAAAGAAGAAAAACTAACAAACTAACTTACAAACATGTAATCTAAATAAATCATAGACTGGAAACTTCGACCAATTACTTTTTACTTTGGTCAAAGACTATGGTGAAACACGATTGGTGAAACTTTTCTCGACAGCTTTATTTTTTGAAATTGGCCCTCCTAGAACCCGTTTTAGGTCCCTCCTTCGACTAGAGAAAATATTATGTCACTTTCTTGCAGCTATTGTTTTCTTGCTAGACTAGCGATGTCACTTTCTTGCAGCTATTGTATTCTTGCTAGACTAGCGATGTCACTTTCTTGCAGCTATTGTATTCTTGCTAGACTCCGCCCATTCGGTATTTTAACATATGGTATTGAGTACTAATATTTATTCTGTGATATTGAGCTGACATTTGGCATATACCTGTCAAGTTCCGATGACAATACAATATGATAGTGACAGCGAGCTGATCTGATTATGGAGACCGAAGGTGGACAACGGAACTCCTCGAGGAATAATAGTAGACTGGTCGTGTTTAGGCTCATTTAGATCAGCACACGGTTACGATCACTAATTTTATAAAAGCTTGAATCGAACAATATATTTTTCACAATAAATATTACTCCCCGTATATTTGTTAGTAGTAGTAGAGCTTTTTTGTGAAAGAGTTCGTCCGGGGAAGTACTACCACCATACCTATTTCTGCCGCAAAAAAGTAGTGCTCGCATTGCTGTGTTCCGGTTTGAAGGGTAAGGGTGCCGGTGTAATTACAGGCACATGAGACTTTTCATCTTTATGTCTCAGGGTGGCGGGCGCAGTGCAATGCCACATAGGGCGCGTCCTAGGTGGACGTGACCTATGAGGTAATGCACTATTCATAGGCAGAGGTTAACGCTTAACATCAGGTGGGCCACCAGCTTGTTCCGTCATTCAAGCAGTATAAAAAAAAATGCTTACCGTGGGCCTTTAACGAAAAGCGATTAATAAGGAGTAAACTCCAGTAAAGTCCTACAAGAACTCACCCAGTGGTAGGTTGTCGTCTTGCATCCTGAGGTCCACCGCGTCCCAGCGCTCGAGGGCGGGCGGCGCGTGCTGCAGGGCGGACGCGCCGTGGGCGGGCGGGACGCGTTCGCAGCGCGCTTGGCTCGGCATCATGCAGGGCGAATATGTCTGCAAAAAGAGTTCAATACATCTATATAATCCTACTAATATTATAAACGCGAAAGTTTATTTGTAAGTATGGATGGATGGATGGATGGATGGATGTTTGTTACTCTTTCACGTAAAAACTACTGGATGGATTTGAATGACATTTGGAATGGAGATAACTGGACTCCCGGAATAACACAAAGGCACATTTTTATCCAGATATTCCCACGGGATCGGGACTTACGCGGGTGAAACCGCGGGGCGCTGCTTGTATAATATAATATCGCACTAATATAATAAAAAGAAAAAAGTTACGATGTTTGATACTCAATCACGACGAAACGGATGAACCGATTTTGACGAAATTTGTATTAATTCGAACATAATTATATAACCTCAGTTTATAACAATAATATTACTTGACATCGGTGAAATTTTTTAGAGTATTCCTGAGAAGACAAGAAGAGCCTGGAATGGAAGCGACAGCACCAAACACAGGAGTTCGCAGGACATAATAGTATTGCCATTCAGCGTGGCAATGCAGCCAGCATCTTAGGGACGCTTCCGTCTGGTAGTGATTTGGATCAGTTGAGCTACCTTTAGATTGCTTGCAGCGGTCTTCAGGTGGCACAACTGTTTCATTGTAAAATACATTTATTTACAGAAATAATAATACAAGGTATGTAGAAAATACATATGAAACAGTTTTCATATGTTACTGTTCATTTTACTGTTTCATTGTATTTTGTACATACCTTGTATTATTCTTTCTGTAAATAAATGTTTTTATTTAAAAACAAAATAAGTAAGAAGCATAAAACATCATCTTATAAAAAAACGGTCAAACAGTTTTGGAGATAGATACATTGACACCATTCGTACCTACGCACACACAAACACACAAGCTCACCCTAAACTCTTACAACTTCTACGTTCCGTATAGGGGGTAACAAATAAGGGTGCAATAGTCTCAGAGTGTGCCTGTAATTCCACCGTATTGACTTTGATATATGTGCATTAAACCAAGGTCACTCACAAAAGAACCAATTTTAATCTATTCAGTCAATAACTATTGTAAAACGTCATACAATTACACAACGTTAATCCACCATTCGGAGTCGCGTGGCTGACTTCCGGTTTCCGGTCCAAAATGGCGGCGTTTTGACAAACTATCAGCTTCCGCGGCATTGTGGTCGTTTCCCGATTTTAGTGAGGATTTCCGTTCGTAGGACAATATTGAATATACTCAAATGATTTCAATACTGCCATTATATTATACCGAGTACAAAACTTACAGTAGGTACCTAGGTACCTAGACTGTTTAAGAGACTTGGGTAACATATAGTTACAGGGGTAGACCGGAAAAGCGAAAGACCGAACGAATACTCTACTAAAAAAAAAACACTGTAAAAATCTTTTAAGGATATTCGTACATTTCGTACCTAACTAAACTGATGATATTTATGAGATATTATCAATTACAACATGTGTGTTAAGTCTCCTTAGATAATCAATTTGTCAAAGTAAGTCTCCTCGTTTTCGCGAAATCATCTTTTGTTATCTGAAGAAGTGTTTTTTTTTAATGAAATAAATAGGCAAAGTAGCTTACGGCCCACCTGTGATGTGAAGTGGTTACCGTCGCTTATAGACACCGGCAACACCCAGGGTATAGTCGATGCGCTGCCTATACTCTGAAGGAATTTATGAAAAAAAATCTTGAAGCGATACATGTCGTAACCAAGCGGGAAATCCTCAGATGGAAGCTCATTCCATAGTTTGTAGGTATGAGGAAGAAATGATCTCGAGAAACGAGTCGTTCGAGAAACCCAGGGATCTATGATGTGTGGATGAGCTTTGTCACGGTGCCGGGAACAGCGATGGTAAAATCTCGATGCCGGGATGAGATCAAAAAGCTCGTCAGAGCATTCCCCGTTGTAGAGGCGGCAGAACACGCAAAGAGATCCGCTGGCTTTGTGTTGGCTAAGCGGTTCTAGAGTATTGGAGAGCTTGGGATCGCCGAGATTATGCTGATGAGCTGTAATGAGCAAAATCACCAAAAAATTTGAATTTTGCGCCTCAAAACGAGAGGTATTGGGACTATGAAGCTCTTTCTCTTGCGAGTAGAGTAAGAACGAATCGAGGGAGCGTCAATGGAATAACTAAATACCTACTATTTTAGATTATCGTTTCGTTTCGTATGAGGTAGTGCTGGCCTCTGGTGTCAGAGTTTGTCAAGCCGCCCGAGGGCCTCTGACATGGCTTATCGACTGCTATTAATCAATAACAGCCGTGACCGACAGCTTAACGTGCCCTCCGAAGCACAGAGCGATGGAAATCCGCACATAACTTAGAAAAGTCATTGGTGCGGAGCCTAGGATCGAACCCGGTATCGTTGGATTCTGAGTTGCACTATTGAACCGTTGGGCTACCATCGCTTTTTTAGATTATACAACTGTGTAATAATATTATATACACAGAACTATAAATATAATAATAATAAATAATGGTGGACAGTTCACACAACATTATCTAACCCCAAGCTAAGCAGAGCTTGTGTTATGGGTACTATATAACTGATATACTTAACACAAAACATTACATTACATTGTAAGTACCTATGTTTCTTTATGTCTCAGGGTGGCGGGCGCAGTAAAATGCCACATAGGGCGCGTCCTAGGTGGACGTGACCTAGTATGAGGTAATGCACTGTTCATAGGCAGGGGTTACCGCTTAACATCAGAGGGGCAAGTCCGAGTTTACACACACCATCGTAACGGCGAGTGTACGTGTATTGCGCAGTAACTAGCCATTAATCTGTGACGTTTTTGGCACAGATTAATAGCTAGTTATTATGTTATACACGTACGATCGTGTTACGTTCACCGTTACGATGGTGTTTGCAAAACTCGGACTCACCCCTCAGGTGGGCCATTTGCTTGTTCCATAATTCTAGTAGTATTAAAAATAAAAAAAATAAAAACCTAACCTATGTCATTTTGTAAACTTTTTTTCTTGGCAATAAACATTTACTTTACTTTACTTTACTTACATAGATAGATATAGAAAATACCCAGAACACCCTGAACAAATATCTGCACATAGCACAAATATTAGTTCCGAGGCGGGAATCGAACCAGCAACCTCCTGCGTCGCAGGCGAACCGTCGCGTCGCCCGCCGCGCCACAGAAGGCTATGTGGCGCTAGTAGCAAGTAGTTTTTAGAAAATCTTAAAATGCAGAATTATTAAGTTTTAAAAATAAAATAAAGTCTCCTTGCAGCAAACCATCCTATCTACAATATTTAAGGTAGGTACTTTCCCTTCATGACGTAGTCCTACTCCACACTCTACAGCGGCACGGCAATGTCCTTCAAACCTCCTCCTACGGACGGACGAAGCTATAAAAACTGTCACGTGGTTCCGACGCACGCGTCGCATCTGCGCTAACGCAGTCTCTGTCCTTTCGCATCGCACCTTTCATCGGATTAGATCACGTGATCACGTCACAAATAAGGTGGGGTATTTAAGCCGCAAAATTCCTAATCGGAAATTTGATATTTAACCGACTGAGGCCACTGTTCACCAACACATTAACGGACGTTTAAACGGCTGTTTAGCTTAAGCAACTCTTTTTGACAGATGTTTTCATACGTTATCTCAGTGGTTCTCCAAGTGGGCGATAACGCCCCCTTGTGGGCGCTGCAGGCATAAAGGGGGGCGGTAAGAGACCCAGAAAAAAATGGGGGCTTCAAATCAGACACGCTTTCGCATTTTAATAGTTATTAGTATTCCTAGATAGGTCATTTTCGTAGATAATAGACCGTAGGCAATCATGTTTTAACAAGTTTTTGTTAGTTTTTGCGCGTGTGATGCCTCTGGTAGGTATTGCAGGCGTTCATAGGCTACGGTAACCGCTTACCAACAGGTGGGCCGTAAGCTTGTTTGCTACCTTGGTAGTATAAAAAAAATAAAAACGGTTTGTGCATGTTTAATCTCCGCTAATATAGATTAGGTGAAAAAATGGGGGCGCTAAAAAATAATTATGGGGGCGCTAAAAAATATTTTATTCTCAAAGTGGGCAGTAGACAAAATAACATTGGGAACCCCTGCGTTATCTGAACATTAACACATTTCACCCAAACCAATGATTTATCCATTTTGTCGAAATCATATTTAAAGATAGAGATAAAAATATTTATTTGCTACAAACACGGGGCACAAAAGGTAGACAAGGTATCTTACACCTAACACAAAAGGTAGACAAGGTATCTTACACCTAACACAAAAGGTAGACAAGGTATCTTACACCTAACACAAAAGGTAGACAAGGTATCTTACACCTAACACAAAAGGTAGACAAGGTATCTTACACCTAACACAAAAAAAGAGAAAATGAACACTAAATAAAATATAGGAATATTGGAATATTTGGTAGCAGGACTATTTTTGTGTGGGTACCCGCTTGTCTACACAGGTTGCCCGCGCCGCCCTTTGAAGGTCTCTGCGTCCCCCACTTTGAATGTATATAGTACATCGATTTGCGGTTTTCTATCAACATTTGCTTTGTTTGTCCAATTACCTAGTAGTAGTAGAGCTTTTTTGTGAAAGAGTTCGTCCGGGGAAGTACTACCACCATACCTATTTCTGCCGCAAAGCAGTAGTGCTCGCATTGCTGTGTTCCGGTTTGAAGGGTAAGGGTGCCGGTGAAATTAAAGGCACATGAGACTTCTCATTTTCTCAACGAACTGAACAAGACGCCAACGTGTGAACGCTGTTTGCGGAGCGCGCCAAGATCCTTTGATGTGTGCACAAAAAATCTACACTATTCGGTTGGCCTGCCAATGTTGGCGCCAACTAGACCAATTAGCTTAGCATACCACCAAGTAGCTCTCTACACATTGGCCCAACGCGTTGGCCCAACACCTTGGCCTTTGGCTTACTTAATTTTTCACCTATGTAGGGAGGGCCCGTTTTTTTCTGTGGATTATTGACACAGAATACATACAGTATTGAGCGAATTAGCGAAGTGGTTTGCAATCCTCGCTCACCTATTTACTCTACAATAACGCTGGCATTCATTCATATAGCCTGCAGATGTTTCTAAAACGAATATTAATTAACATAGGATGTTTACAAAACCGAACATCAGTCAATTTTCATATTAAAAAATCACTCATTTGAGCGGAAGCGCTCGCGCCTTCCCGCCAAACGGACGAGCGCGCCATAATCGAAAACGACACTTCCGGTGGTTTCAAAAAGGAACGCATTGTTTTTATTAGCCGCACCGTACTGGCAAATGAGACTGCGCAACGCATCCTTTTTAAACGACCTCCTTGTTATGGTCTAGTGGTGAAGAAATGAGCTTATAATGAGTTTCTTTTTTTTTATACTACTTGACTGACGGAACAAGCAGTTGGGCATCTGATGTTAAGCGGTACCCTCTAGCTATGAACAGTGCATTATCTCATAGGTCACGTCCACCTAGGACGCACCCTATGTGGCATTGCACTGCGCCCGCCACCCAGAGACATAAAGATGAAAAGTCTCATGTGCCTGTAATTTCACCGGCACCCTTACCATTCAAACCGTAACACAGCAATGCTTTGCTTTGATACTGCTTTGCGGCTGAAATAGGTATTTATGGAGAAAACTTCCCCGGACGAACACTTTCACGAAAAAGTCTACTTACTTAAATATGTGTTTTTTTTTATATATTTGTAAAACAAACTGCACTTATATAAAATATAATAGAATACATATTATAGAAACATATTGGCCTTGAACAGTTTTCACTTATGGATACAAAATAAAAGTAAAGTTGACCTAATTAGATGTATCATAGCAACATTTCATAGGATACTTTTTAACCGGTAAAACGCGAGTGAAGACGCGGACGGTCACTATTATGAATATTGGCAGAGCCTCAATGGGCCTCTTTTCACAGTGGGTTGCACCATCATGGAATGTAGACGTGACGAGTGGTGAGCTCATCGCCGCCATTATTTCCCACGACTGACTCATCTAACGCTTTGTTCCAGTATTGTCACATTCCATATATAAGCTAGCAGCCAGGACAAATCTTATATACCTAGAGCGCGTCATGTAAAAAGAACGCTGACGGTCAAGCTTCTACAGGCGTTCTTCGTTCTTTTTACATGATGCGTACTATAATTGTACATTATTTGTGTTAAGGATCCGTTTAAAACTAGATGGCGCTGCTAAATAATGTAAAATCTTACATCGCGCTATCGAAGCGTTTTGGTGATTCCGATATAGTCTAAGAGAAATGTAGGTCAATAAACTCACTTAGATCAAGAGGTGTTTCATTAAACACCTCCCCCCTCTCATAAGGACATCACCCTACCTATGTGACAGTACATAGTTTTACATGGTCCTTCGTCAGCCAGATTGGTACCTATCTAAAATCGTTAGGTATTGAATCAGTAACCTAGGTAGGGCAACGCTGTACTCGCTGTGGATCGCAGCGGGTAAGGTACAGCAAGAAACACGGTGCGGTGAAACCATACCCCCGTGTTTCTCGAGAGGATTGCAGTGCAGTGAAGTGTGCATTGTGAGTGGTGACAAATACCCCTCGCAAGGCGAGGCCAAGGCACGCGAAGGCAAGTTTGTGCTTCCGCGCGCCCCAGAAGAGATCAAGACTGTGGGCACCCCTGACCCCCACGGTCTCCGAGGAGCAGAACAAGGCGTGTGGACTCCTAGCCCCCACGTCCCCCGGCGAGCAGAACAAGGCGTGTGGACCCCTGGCACCCACGTCCCCCGGCGAGCAGAACAAGGCGTGTGGACCCCTGGCCCCCACGTCCCCCGGCGAGTAGAACAAGGCGTGTGGACCCCTGGCCCCACGTCCCCCCGACGAGTAGAACAACGCGTGTGGACCCCTGGGCCCCACGCCCCCAGCGAGAAGTACAAAGCGGGCAGGTCCGCCTGCCCCTGAGAATAAGAAGATTAACCGCGCCGCTTGCGAAACAGCAGGACAGCGACGGTGGAGTTAGAAAGACACCATCGTGACGTGTTTGTATTGGTGGTAAATCGTGAGTACTCTTTTCATTAACTTTATAAAGTTAATCGTGTCTTGCTACTAAATCGTTTTAGAAACATTTGTGTTCGAATTTAGAGTTTATTATTTTGCGTAAAATTAACTTTTCTTGTTTTAGTAAAAAGACTTTCAACTTTTAGGATTGCATTATTTATTCAGAACATAGAAATTTAATGAAATCGTTATACAAAACGAATACAATTTTGCTTCCTACAACTTAAAAGTCTTTGGTTTTGTGAAGTTTAGTATGGAGTCCATTATCAATGTTCAAAAAGATATCCAAAGGTCCATCGAAAGGGTTCTCATTAATTTTAAGAAATGTCCTAAAGAGCGAATTAGTAATGAGTACATTGAGGCCAAAATAGACAATTTAGAAAAAGATTGGACTTTGTTTCGGAACAATAATGCCAAATTATATGAAACTTACAAATCTGATGACTTGGAAGATTCTTCTTATGTAAAAAAAGATGTGTATGAGACCACGGAAGAAAGTTATATTGTTGCCAAGTCACATATAAAGTCAAAGCTAAAATCAGACCACATAAAAGCCAGTACGAATGAAAGTCATTCGAGTTCGTTAGCGAAGTTGCCCAAGATCACAATTCCAACATTTAGTGGAAAGTACGAAGAGTGGACCACATTTAAAGATTTATTTGTCTCATTGGTTCACAAGAACAAATCATTAGATATCGTGCAGAAACTTCACTATCTGAAAGGGCAACTCACCGGTGAAGCCGAACTTTTGATTAGGCATACGCCAATAGCCGACTCCAACTATGAACGCTGTTGGGAGTTATTAGAAAAGAGGTATAGTAATAAAAGGTTTGTGTCAAACTCAATACTCAACAAATTGTTCGGACAACGGTCCATGAAAGTTGAGTCAGCTTCTTCAATTAAAGAATTGGTCGATACGACATCAGACTGTTTAAGTGCATTAGAATGTATAGGCGTTGATGTGAGCACGTGGGATATCCTCATCATCCATATTGTTGGTTCAAAACTTGACCCTGAAACGCGGAAGCAATGGGAGTTAACAATCGCCACTGGTTCAGGTTCAGAATCTGTAAGTAAAAATGATTTGCCAACCTTCTCGCAGTTCAAAACCTTTTTAGAAAATCGTTTTCGTGCTTTAGAGTTTGTAGAACCTAGTGGTAAGCGATCTGCAGTACAGAGTGGAAGCGGTTCACAGTCTTCTTGTCGGTCCATGGTAGCGGCATCAGCTACAATGGCTTGCGAGTTTTGTTCCGAAAGCCACAAGTTGAGCTTCTGCAAAGCATTTGCCAAGCAAGATATTAGTGATAGAAGAGCGTTTGTTAGCAAGAACAAGATGTGTTTTAATTGTTTAGGCGGTAATCATAACGTCTATAGTTGCAAAAAACCAACAACGTGCCGTATTTGCAAGAGAAGACACCACACTCTGCTACATCTTACCCCAGAGGATTTCAGTGCAAACAAACCAGAGGTTTCGAAACCCACAGCCACAGTTGAGGGCGATAGTCCATCCACGAGTGACAACGTCGTAGCGTGTCTCTCGACAGGCGAAGTACCGATGACCAAACAGGTTCTATTAGCGACAGCTTTAATAAAAGTCGAAGCTATGACTGGTAAATACCAAACAATACGTGCCCTGATGGATCAAGGTTCACAAGCTTGCTTCATTACTGAGGAGGCTGTCCAGCTTCTGCGTTTGAAGAAAGTCCCTGTAAAAGGAATAATTTCAGGATTAGGCAATGATATTAAAGCAAAGTATCTAGTACAAACAACCATTCAGTCTCGTACGGATCCGAAGTTCAAATTAGAGGTGCAAGCCTACGTTTTGGCCCACATTACATCCTATCTACCTGAAACAGATATTGAAAAGTTAGATTGGTTGGACGTTGACACAATGGAGCTAGCAGATCCGCAATTTGCTACTCCAAGAAAAATAGATATGCTGTTAGGTGCAGACGTCTATAGCCAAGTCTTAAAACAAGGTCTGAAAAAAGGTTCAAGTGGCAAATTAGTTGCACAAAGCACCAGTCTAGGGTGGATCCTCTCCGGAATCGTCACACCTGCAAATAGTACACACAATAAAATATCAGTCATGCATATCGCTTGCAAGGAGAACAAAGATGAACTGGTTAATCGATTTCGGGAAATAGAGGAAGAAACTAGTACAAAGAGACTATTCACCAAGGAAGAGCAACAATGTGAAACATTTTACAAAAGAACAACTAAAAGGGGAGAGAGTAGAAACATAGTAAAGCTGTCAATCAAAGATGAAAACCAGCAATTTAAGGAGCATTTGAGTTCAAACTACTTGAGATCAGTTGAAGAAAGCGATGATAGAAATAATGAAGCTGTATACTTACCGTATGATGCTGTAGTTAGTAATAATAAAGAAACCACAAACGTGCGAGTGGTTTATGATGCAACCAGTTCAAACAACAAAGGCATGTCACTCAATGAAACTCTCATAGTCGGTCCAATACCTCATGCAGATTTTCGGCACATTATTTTGCGTTGGAGAGTTCATCACTTCCTCCAAATAGCAGATATTGTGAAGAGGTATCACAAAGTGAAAGAAGATGAAGAAGACGTCAGCTATCAGCACATAGTATGGAGAAATGAGCCTGAACATGAAATACAAGATTACGAGTTAATGACGGTAGCTGCTGGGACAGATTCTGCGCCGTTCTTACCAGTGCGAGCAATGCATCAAGTCGCATACGATGATAGAGAAGAATCTGCATTTAAGGTGCTGAATTATTTCGACATGGACGATCTCATGACAAGTTGCTCGACGATCGAAGAAGGAGTGCACCTGTACAGACAAATGGTAGGACTATTAGATAAAGGTGGCGGTAAATTGAAGATATGGAGCAGCAATAACCAGGAACATCTGAAACAGATAAACAAATATGAGAACACAGATAAGAACAAAACAGAACAAAAACAGATCAAACAAATTATGGAACAAACAGGGGAAAATTATAGAACAAACAAGGACAAAATAGAATTTATGGAACAGAACAAAATCGAAATTAAATTAGATACAACTATTAAAATATTAGGTCTTACCTGGAGCCGTAGCGAAGATAAATTCCAGTACAAAGTGCAGCTTCCTCCATCATCTGGAACTGTAACCAAAACAAAAATTATATCTGCTATAAAACGAATCAATGACCCGATAGGGTGGATAGCACAGGTGGTTATAATAGCAAAAATGATGATTCAAAAGCTGTGGTTGTTAGGCATAAGATGGTATGAAGCGGTTCCTGTTAAGTTATTAAAGGAATGGAATACTCATAAAAACATCTGACATTACTCACCGCGGTGAAGATCTCTCGCTGGCTAGATGAGAATTGATGATGTTGATGTAGAGTTGCATGAATTTCGTGATGCCTCCAAGCTAGCTTATTCTGTTGTAATACCTATATCTTCGAGTTCTCAGATCAAATGGAGAGATGCGTACATCGTTATTGGTCACAGAGACACGCGTAGCCCTAATAAAATAAATCAGCATGCCACATATCACCTTCATCAATAGTACCGAACCAAGTGAACCGCTTCCACTGACATTAGATAATTTTAGTAGGAGAACCCCTGGTATCTTTGCCAGAAGTAGATTTTTAGAGTTCAAATATATCTTCTTTAACAAGGTGGCAATTAGTTCAGGTTCCAGAACCAAGTGTGGGCGACGTAGTCCTCATAAAGGAAGATGACCCGGACGCTGGTTGCTTGGTCGAGTGATGCAGAAGCACCAGGGTCAGGATGTTTTAACCCGCGTGGTCACATTACGCACCCACAAAAATGTATTAAAAAGACCAACATCCAAACTTTGTATATTGCCAATAGATTAATTAAGTGTTAATGGTTAAGAATTTGAAGGTTAGGATTTGCCAAGACTTAAAAATGTATAAAAGTTCGTAAGATTATTACATTAATATTATGTTAACTAGCGCATATTTATGTAATCTCAAAGGTTAAGGACACTACTAGGTCCTTGGCGGGCGAAATGTTAAGGATCCGTTTAAAACTAGATGGCGCTGCTAAATAATGTAAAATCTTACATCGCGCTATCGAAGCGTTTTGGTGATTCCGATATAGTCTAAGAGAAATGTAGGTCAATAAACTCACTTAGATCAAGAGGTGTTTCATTAAACACCTCCCCCCTCTCATAAGGACATCACCCTACCTATGTGACAGTACATAGTTTTTTAGTAAACTAGGTAGGCACTCATTCAATGCATAGGTATACATCTCTTAAATAAGTAGAAAAGTAAGTAGGTAATCTCGGCTTTGCTGAACCTGGGTTGAACTGTCTCTTCACATCACTATGGGAAACAGATTTTAATGAGTAATTTAATTACTCTATTGTACGCCATTTCCCGCGCTCTCTGCAGACACATCCGGTGCACGCACACAATGGCGGGAAGATCGTACAGACTACGGGTAGTTTGCTCAGACGACGAAATAAGAAAATTTGTTTCTCCAAGTTCCTGTATTAAGAGATGTACCTGTAGCTGTAGGAGATCACCTCGAGCTCTTAGGTGTTTCACTCACGCCTACTCTCAACTTTGGCTACTACTTCGAGTCTAAGGCAAAAACAGCTGACATGAAGCTAGGCATCCTGAATAAGGTAAAGCGTTACTTCACACCAGGGCAGCTTCTGAGTCTATATAAAGCACAAGTCCGGGCTGGTATGGAGTACTGCTGCCATGTTTGGGATGGCTCGGACAAACACCAGCTTGCTGCCTTGGACTCGATCGAACGTAAGGGCTTTCAGGCTTATAGGTGAGCAACATTATGGCGGAGACCAGAGTCTCGAGCAGCGCTGTAAGGTCGCTTGCCTTTCGATCTTCTATAGGTTACATTTCGGGGAATGCTCCCAGGGACTTCACGATCTGATTTGAGGAAAATCACACCCGGTTGCACTAAACATAAGAATCGCCTAAGTTAATTCTTTCCTAACTTGTTTAGACTACTCCTAACGATAAATTTTCTTGCACTATCCCTGAGGCCATTCCTTAGTCCACTTAAGCTAGGCTGTTCTTAGGCTTAGGTGTATCTTAACTAGGACAAGCCTAACTTATGTTTAGTGCAAACGGGAATGAGTCTTTTCTTTTCGAAAACAGCGGAAATCTACAATATCGTGTATAACGTACGCCATCTCTATTATATTGTCTGTGGCCGGAAGAGGAGCGCGGGAAAGCAGCTGTCGGATAATGGCGGGAAATTGCCACCAATTAGTGTTGCGTCTTTGTTATTTGAAAGTTTATAGAGGTAGGTATCGTATCACTAAATTATACCAGACATGGCTCACCATGTAACGTATGTATAACGCAAAATTAGGTACATTCATAGATTTGTTTTTTAACAGACTAAATCAAGTATAATATTAAAATTATGAATATGCATGGGTACTAACTACATTATAATACCGAGGAATCACTGTACCAGAAACACGATAGGACAATATTTTTTCAATAGAAAAAGCCTAAAGTTACCTCTAACTTTTGGCTAGATTCGATTGTTTATTAAAATGGTGCATGTTATAGGGGAAAAAATTAGATAAATAAAATCAATAGCACAAAGCCGAGGGTTTACTGTAGCTTTTGTAAAATTATTTATATTTTAGGGTTTTGTTAAACTATCAGAGATATTCTAAACTGCTTTTTTGTGAGGCGCGAGGCATTTTTAGGGTTCCGTAGCCAAATTGCAAAAAACGGAACCCTTATGGATTCGTCATGTCTATATCTGTCTGTCTGTCCTTGTATGTCACAGCCACTTTTTTCCGAAACTATAAGAGCTATGCTGTTGAAACTTGGTAGGTAAGTAGATGTAATCTGTGATCATCAAACAAAAATACGAGAAAAAAAAATTGGGGTTCCCCATACTTAGAACTGAAACACTTTTTTTTTCATCAAACCTTGGTTATCTGTGGTTAGGTCTTCAAAAATTATATTGAGGTTACTAATTTTTTTTTTCTAAATTGAATGGTTTGCGCGAGAGACACTGCCGTGGTAAAAAATGTCTGTCTACCTAACTGTCTAGTTACTGTGACAAAATAGCGCTCGCACAATGAAAAGTGAAAGAAAATCACGAAAAAACAAATATTTGCTGCGTAATCACAAATATATATGTACTATGGCCAATTTTTTTTTGTATCTTCATGAGTTTTGTAACATGCGTAACCCCAACCACAGGCAGAAATCGTCATACAAAAAAAAACGCCTCGCGCCGCACGAAAAAGCAGTTTTTATTGAATATCTCGTAAAACCAGTAAAACCTTAAAACTTTACAAGCTTAAAACATAGATTACTTTTACAAAACCCTTAAATTAAACCCTCGGTTTTGTTGTATTCATTTTATTTATCAAATTTTATTACTTTTAATAAACAATTGAATCTAGCCAAAAGTTAGACGTAGGTAACTTTGAGTACCTATTTTTTCTATCGAGATAGGATGGTACAAATATTTGTCTTTTTGAAGTTAAACCACGGAATATACCTATACACGTTAAACTAATGTTGGTTTATTATACATTAACCGCTTTGAATGTTTTTTTTTAACATTATAATTAAGTTTATTGTTTTAAGATAAGATAAGATAATATAATTGTTTAACGGTACGTGAAAATTTCCCGTTTTTATAATATAATAATTGTTTATTTGCAGATTTCACACATAAAAAAATTCACATGTCATCCATTTTGTTAATAAATTAAATCTTATAATTAATGCTAATTAATTTATGTTCTACTTACCATTTAATAAAATTAAATCAGCAAAGCAATCCGTCTCCACACAAAACTATTGTTAAAACACGTCTAAACACCACAGATTATTAATAACTCGCCACACGTCTGCACTCAGCGACTTCTCAAAACCTTTTACAAAATAAATACAGATATTTTATGAATGAGTGCACGTCAGTCGTCAATACTACCACCATAATACTACCAACTACCATTCATAAATGAAAGACCTACGACAATCCTGACACGCGCCATTTTGTATCTTATTCCAAGGGAACGGAGTTGAATTTCTAACATAAATTGATGATACATCGAATATTTCGTTCATTATTTATATTTTGCAAGCATGCGCCGTGGCTGTCCGGATGCGGGTATTTCCTGTCTCTCTCGTTTCAAAGAGGTTTCCAAAATGTAAAAAAGGGACAGAAGGTTTTGCTTTTAAAATCGATAATGAATTTCTCGCATCCTGCCTGTCAGCATGTGGTCCGAAACAAATCGTTTCCGCACTAATCATTTCGAAGAAAACGTCTTTACTTCCGTTTTTGTTGATTGAAAAGAGATCTTACATCATTTAATTTAAAGAATATGTTGGTTTGCTCGTAGAATGCACATGAGTTTGATGTTTTTAAAGAAATAATTAGGGAGTTGCGTTTCCGTCGGTATTTTCGTTTCCCGCGCAAACGTATTTTTAGATAAATTGGCGGACGACGGGACATTTTGAGACGACCTTTTCCCTAATTATGAGTTAGGGATGTTTTTAAGGGGATCATAGGTAGGTAGGTAGGTCAGAGACATGAATTTAATATATCGTTGAGGTAGGTAAATAAATAAATAATGCTGGACAGTTCACACAACATTTTCTAGCCCCAAGCTAAGCAGAGCTTGTGGTACAGGTAGGTACTAGAAAACTAATATAGGTACCTACCTAATAATACAATACATTACATACCTACATAGATATTTGTTTATTAGACATAGATCACCCACAACACCCTGAACAAATAGGTATCTGCAGATCGTAGGTACAAATATTTGTTCCGAGGCGGGAATCGAACCCGCAACCTCCTAAGTCTCAGCACAGGCGAACCTTCGCCCGCCGCCGCGCCACAGAGGTCGTTGGTAGGTAGGTACATAAAGTTATTAAGATTTTATAGTTTTCTGGCGATCAGATTAGAAAGTACCTACGAAGTAGGTACCTATCTAGGTAGGAACGATACTACAATTCTAACAATTCGCTTATAAGACTTGACACAGTTTTTTTTTTATATGTTTTTTTTTTTGTGTTTTTTGCCCGTTACAGCTCATCAACCCTTCTTCAGATAGCGAAAGTTGAGTTCGCGAGAACTATAGGAGACTGAACACACATGTTTTAATTGATTTATAAAAATAATAACCATTTCACCAAAATAAACGAAACACATAACAGAAACACTCGTCACAAAGACAGACTTTTTCTGCCATATTCTAGAATAAGTATGCTAAACAAAAGTCCTTATTATATGGCAGTAAAAATTTTTAACAAGCTACCAATTAATATAAAAAATTAAACTAAAATAAGGTTGTGTGGAAATCCCAACCCTTCTGTTTATGGTCTATGGCATAATTTGTACTCTCATAGATTACTAGAATGCTACGCATGATACTCTGTGTTTTTCGACTACTGAAATAATAAAAATGTGAGAAAGTCGACGAAGTTTTTATGGAAAATCCTTAAATAAAGCCCTGCAGATAACCCGATATCAACGAACGAAAAAGAGGTGGCAGGAGCCCCACATTATGGCGACCGTGACAGGACTCGCTGGTTGCAATAAAAACTAAACTTGGTTGGACCCTTCAAGGGAAAACTACAGATGTACCAAGCACACACATGCAAGCAGCTCATGTTGCAATGTTTTGTTCTGCAGACATAACTAATTTTTGGTCCTTGGAAACTTTAGGTATTCGTGACCCGGCTGAGACCAAGACCAAACAGCAGAACGAAGAGGAGGTGCTGGCGACTTTTGAAGAGAGTGTCACAGTCAACAAGGAGGGCCGGTATGAAGTCATTCTTCCCTGGAAGGTAGGTCACGATGAATTACTAAATAACCTCGATGTAGCCTCACGACGATTACAGTCTGTAACAAAAAGATTAAAGACAAACAACATGTATGAGGACTATGATAAGGTTCTTACCGAATGGCGTGATAAGGGAATTATCGAGATGGTACCGGACTCCAAAAAAGACAAAGAATCTTCACATTACTTACCACATCGACCCGTTATAAAAGAGAAGAGTCTAACTACACGAATTCGACCTGTATTTGATGCCTCGGCGAAAGATAGACATGGTAAGTCATTGAATTTATGCCTTAGCAAAGGAGTCAATATGTTGGATAAGATTCCTAAATTACTGAATGGATTTAGAAAAGGGGCGATTGGAGTCACTGCTGACATATCAAAGGCATTTTTACAAGTGTCAGTATTACCAAAAGATAGAGATATGTTGCGATTTTTGTGGTGGAATAATGAGGGTGATATGATTACTTACCGTCACTGCAGAGTGGTGTTTGGCTTGACTTCCAGTCCATTTTTGCTCTCAGCTACTATCCAGCATCATTTAAAAGAGGTAAGTCAAGACTTGAGAGGTTCAGCTGATATTTTAGCCAACTCATTCTATGTAAATAACTGTCAAACAAGTTTAGACACCGAAGAAACAGTCAGAAAGTTTGAAACAGAAGCCAAACAAATAATGAGCCAGGCGAAGTTCGACCTCACACAGTGGACAATAGCTCCTCTCTCAGATCTGAAGAATGATGCTGTGGTCTCAGTACTTGGCCTTGAGTGGCACACTGCAGAAGATCAACTGAGCTGCAATATACATGAACTACCACCACTATGTGAAATAGGTAAGTTTACCAAAAGAAACCTACTATCACTGACTCAAAGGATCTATGATCCGATAGGCTTTACTACAGCAGTGACATTGGTACCCAGATTAATACTACAAGAAACATGGCGTCGAAAAATAAACTGGGATGAAGAAATACCAGATGACCTGAAAAGGAGATTTATTAGCTGGTATGAATCGTTACATCATTTAAAGCAGTGTAGGATACCACGACGACTCACAGCGACTGCATTTGATGAAAGTTCATTACAATTACATATGTTCTGTGATGCCTCTTGTGATGGAATTGCTGCGTGTGTATACTTAAGAGCTGAAACAAAAGATAATATATCAGTAAGAATAATTTCAGCAAAATCTCGAGTAGTACCCCCAGAAAAGATAACTATTCCCCGCCTAGAATTACTAGCAGCCTTGATAGGGTCTAGATTAATGGCAGAAGCACGCAAAGACCTAAAATTGGAATCTAAAGAATACTGCTGGACTGACTCTAGTGTAGCATTGTGCTGGATTAAAAATGAGCTACCATGGAATACATATGTAGGAAATCGTGTAAAAGAAATCAGACAAAATACTAATCATGATAACTGGTCTCACATTCCAGGCACGTCAAATCCAGCTGACTTGACATCCAGAGGCTGCGACGCGGCCCAACTACTGTCTTCCCGTTGGCTGGAGGGACCTTTATGGTTATACGCCGCGCCCGAGGAGTGGCCAAAGTCGCCTTTCAGCATGGATGAGACAGAGGCTAATCGTGAGCTAAAGAAAACAGCTGTTTGTAATACAAACATAAGCCCAACTGAAGGTATGACAAGTCGGCTTTCCTACTTTTCCAAGTATAGTAAAACTATTCGATCAGTGGCATGGATACTCAGATTTGCGCACAACGCTCGTCATGAAATAAAGATTAAAGGCGAACTAAGCTATAAAGAATATGAAGAAGCTGAAAAAAGAGTAATTAGAATTATTCAGACCGAAAACAGGGATTACATAGAAAAGAAAATTCAAGGTCTTACACATTTCTATGATAAAGATGATCTGATAAAAATTAAAACAAAACTTTTACTCGCCGACGTTCCAGAGAGCACGAAGTTTCCTGCAGTGTTGCCGGCAATCAGCTCCCTTACGCGCAGACTGGCCGAGCAGCGACACACACACCTACAACACGCCGGACTCGGTACGGTACTAGCCGATTTACGTACCAGGTACTGGATAATAGGTGCGCGACACTTACTTAAGTCTGTCATCGCCAATTGTAACATATGCAAACGGCATAGAGCCAAAGCGACGCGAGCGCCTCCAGCTCCACTTCCCGTAGAACGCACCCAGTGTACTGCTCCATTCGAGATAACGGGAGTCGATCTGGCGGGCCCCTTATACCTTCGTGGCGGCGAGAAGTGCTGGATAGTGCTGTACACCTGCGCCGTCTATCGAGCGGTGCATCTCGAGGTAACAAAATCTCTTTCAACTGAATCATTTTTAATGACGCTACGCCGCTTCATAGCACGTAGAGGTCGAGTCAATATTATCATCAGTGATAATGGGACAAATTTTGTTGGCACAAAAAACTTATTGTCTAATTTAGACTGGGACGAAATCCAAAGACATTCCACAATACAACGCATAAAATGGAAGCTGAACATACCTACAGCGAGTTGGTGGGGTGGTTTCTGGGAAAGGCTTATCAAAATTCTGAAGGACCTACTGAAAAGAGTCCTCGGGCAGTCATCAGTCACGTATGTAGAGCTTGAAACAATTTTATGTGACTGTGAAGCAACAATGAATGGACGCCCATTAACTTACATTGAAGATGACAAAACAGCCTCCCTGGAACCCTTAAAGCCTAACAGTTTTTTACAACCGATTCCTCAGACTGATGTCACTGACCTTGATACAATAGATATGAAAAGTCTAAACAAGAGACTGCGCTACCTACAAAAGTTAAGAGAAGATTTTAGACAAAGATTCAAGACAGAGTATCTGACTACTTTGGTTCAGAAAGGAAAGGAGAAGCAAGATAGTCTTAAAAAGGGAGATATAGTTTTGATTGAAACTGAAGATAAGAGAGTTAAGTGGCCTTTAGGAATAATAGATGAGATTTTTTCAGGTCGTGACCATATTTATAGAACAGCCAAGGTGAGAACATCAACCGGCTATAAGGTACGTCCATTTCAACGTTTATTTAAACTCGAAGTTTCTGATCCTGAAGCGGAGTTTCCTGATCTTAGGGTAGTACCTACCATTCATGTACCAAAAGAAGATGAGACAAAGTCACAGACGGTGCCAGTTGTTCCCCATTCTCAGGCACAGCCGACGCAAAAGGAGGTCAACGAGACGACCACCAGGTCAGGGCGCGTTGCTAGGTTGCCTAGTAGGTATCTGATTTGAGGTATGTACTTTCTTGGTTTTATTAGTTTTGTCTTCCCAGAGTCGGTTGTATACCTATTGTTTTTCATACACACATACACAATACATTGATCATTACATCACTATAAATATATAAAATGTTTGCATATCTGTCCTAGTTAAGTTCTTTGTCATGTAACTTAAATGATAATTTAATAAAAGATAATTTTGTATTGTGACTAATGTTTGTGTAATATAAATAAACCTAAAAACTTTACAAGCTTAAAACATAGATTACTTTTACAAAACCCTTAAATTAAACCCTCGGTTTTGTTGTATTCATTTTATTTATCAAATTTTATTACTTTTAATAAACAATTGAATCTAGCCAAAAGTTAGACGTAGGTAACTTTGAGTACCTATTTTTTCTATCGAGATAGGATGGTACAAATATTTGTCTTTTTGAAGTTAAACCACGGAATATACCTATACACGTTAAACTAATGTTGGTTTATTATACATTAACCGCTTTGAATGTTTTTTTTTAACATTATAATTAAGTTTATTGTTTTAAGATAAGATAAGATAATATAATTGTTTAACGGTACGTGAAAATTTCCCGTTTTTATAATATAATAATTGTTTATTTGCAGATTTCACACATAAAAAAATTCACATGTCATCCATTTTGTTAATAAATTAAATCTTATAATTAATGCTAATTAATTTATGTTCTACTTACCATTTAATAAAATTAAATCAGCAAAGCAATCCGTCTCCACACAAAACTATTGTTAAAACACGTCTAAACACCACAGATTATTAATAACTCGCCACACGTCTGCACTCAGCGACTTCTCAAAACCTTTTACAAAATAAATACAGATATTTTATGAATGAGTGCACGTCAGTCGTCAATACTACCACCATAATACTACCAACTACCATTCATAAATGAAAGACCTACGACAATCCTGACACGCGCCATTTTGTATCTTATTCCAAGGGAACGGAGTTGAATTTCTAACATAAATTGATGATACATCGAATATTTCGTTCATTATTTATATTTTGCAAGCATGCGCCGTGGCTGTCCGGATGCGGGTATTTCCTGTCTCTCTCGTTTCAAAGAGGTTTCCAAAATGTAAAAAAGGGACAGAAGGTTTTGCTTTTAAAATCGATAATGAATTTCTCGCATCCTGCCTGTCAGCATGTGGTCCGAAACAAATCGTTTCCGCACTAATCATTTCGAAGAAAACGTCTTTACTTCCGTTTTTGTTGATTGAAAAGAGATCTTACATCATTTAATTTAAAGAATATGTTGGTTTGCTCGTAGAATGCACATGAGTTTGATGTTTTTAAAGAAATAATTAGGGAGTTGCGTTTCCGTCGGTATTTTCGTTTCCCGCGCAAACGTATTTTTAGATAAATTGGCGGACGACGGGACATTTTGAGACGACCTTTTCCCTAATTATGAGTTAGGGATGTTTTTAAGGGGATCATAGGTAGGTAGGTAGGTCAGAGACATGAATTTAATATATCGTTGAGGTAGGTAAATAAATAAATAATGCTGGACAGTTCACACAACATTTTCTAGCCCCAAGCTAAGCAGAGCTTGTGGTACAGGTAGGTACTAGAAAACTAATATAGGTACCTACCTAATAATACAATACATTACATACCTACATAGATATTTGTTTATTAGACATAGATCACCCACAACACCCTGAACAAATAGGTATCTGCAGATCGTAGGTACAAATATTTGTTCCGAGGCGGGAATCGAACCCGCAACCTCCTAAGTCTCAGCACAGGCGAACCTTCGCCCGCCGCCGCGCCACAGAGGTCGTTGGTAGGTAGGTACATAAAGTTATTAAGATTTTATAGTTTTCTGGCGATCAGATTAGAAAGTACCTACGAAGTAGGTACCTATCTAGGTAGGAACGATACTACAATTCTAACAATTCGCTTATAAGACTTGACACAGTTTTTTTTTTATATGTTTTTTTTTTTGTGTTTTTTGCCCGTTACAGCTCATCAACCCTTCTTCAGATAGCGAAAGTTGAGTTCGCGAGAACTATAGGAGACTGAACACACATGTTTTAATTGATTTATAAAAATAATAACCATTTCACCAAAATAAACGAAACACATAACAGAAACACTCGTCACAAAGACAGACTTTTTCTGCCATATTCTAGAATAAGTATGCTAAACAAAAGTCCTTATTATATGGCAGTAAAAATTTTTAACAAGCTACCAATTAATATAAAAAATTAAACTAAAATAAGGTTGTGTGGAAATCCCAACCCTTCTGTTTATGGTCTATGGCATAATTTGTACTCTCATAGATTACTAGAATGCTACGCATGATACTCTGTGTTTTTCGACTACTGAAATAATAAAAATGTGAGAAAGTCGACGAAGTTTTTATGGAAAATCCTTAAATAAAGCCCTGCAGATAACCCGATATCAACGAACGAAAAAGAGGTGGCAGGAGCCCCACATTATGGCGACCGTGACAGGACTCGCTGGTTGCAATAAAAACTAAACTTGGTTGGACCCTTCAAGGGAAAACTACAGATGTACCAAGCACACACATGCAAGCAGCTCATGTTGCAATGTTTTGTTCTGCAGACATAACTAATTTTTGGTCCTTGGAAACTTTAGGTATTCGTGACCCGGCTGAGACCAAGACCAAACAGCAGAACGAAGAGGAGGTGCTGGCGACTTTTGAAGAGAGTGTCACAGTCAACAAGGAGGGCCGGTATGAAGTCATTCTTCCCTGGAAGGTAGGTCACGATGAATTACTAAATAACCTCGATGTAGCCTCACGACGATTACAGTCTGTAACAAAAAGATTAAAGACAAACAACATGTATGAGGACTATGATAAGGTTCTTACCGAATGGCGTGATAAGGGAATTATCGAGATGGTACCGGACTCCAAAAAAGACAAAGAATCTTCACATTACTTACCACATCGACCCGTTATAAAAGAGAAGAGTCTAACTACACGAATTCGACCTGTATTTGATGCCTCGGCGAAAGATAGACATGGTAAGTCATTGAATTTATGCCTTAGCAAAGGAGTCAATATGTTGGATAAGATTCCTAAATTACTGAATGGATTTAGAAAAGGGGCGATTGGAGTCACTGCTGACATATCAAAGGCATTTTTACAAGTGTCAGTATTACCAAAAGATAGAGATATGTTGCGATTTTTGTGGTGGAATAATGAGGGTGATATGATTACTTACCGTCACTGCAGAGTGGTGTTTGGCTTGACTTCCAGTCCATTTTTGCTCTCAGCTACTATCCAGCATCATTTAAAAGAGGTAAGTCAAGACTTGAGAGGTTCAGCTGATATTTTAGCCAACTCATTCTATGTAAATAACTGTCAAACAAGTTTAGACACCGAAGAAACAGTCAGAAAGTTTGAAACAGAAGCCAAACAAATAATGAGCCAGGCGAAGTTCGACCTCACACAGTGGACAATAGCTCCTCTCTCAGATCTGAAGAATGATGCTGTGGTCTCAGTACTTGGCCTTGAGTGGCACACTGCAGAAGATCAACTGAGCTGCAATATACATGAACTACCACCACTATGTGAAATAGGTAAGTTTACCAAAAGAAACCTACTATCACTGACTCAAAGGATCTATGATCCGATAGGCTTTACTACAGCAGTGACATTGGTACCCAGATTAATACTACAAGAAACATGGCGTCGAAAAATAAACTGGGATGAAGAAATACCAGATGACCTGAAAAGGAGATTTATTAGCTGGTATGAATCGTTACATCATTTAAAGCAGTGTAGGATACCACGACGACTCACAGCGACTGCATTTGATGAAAGTTCATTACAATTACATATGTTCTGTGATGCCTCTTGTGATGGAATTGCTGCGTGTGTATACTTAAGAGCTGAAACAAAAGATAATATATCAGTAAGAATAATTTCAGCAAAATCTCGAGTAGTACCCCCAGAAAAGATAACTATTCCCCGCCTAGAATTACTAGCAGCCTTGATAGGGTCTAGATTAATGGCAGAAGCACGCAAAGACCTAAAATTGGAATCTAAAGAATACTGCTGGACTGACTCTAGTGTAGCATTGTGCTGGATTAAAAATGAGCTACCATGGAATACATATGTAGGAAATCGTGTAAAAGAAATCAGACAAAATACTAATCATGATAACTGGTCTCACATTCCAGGCACGTCAAATCCAGCTGACTTGACATCCAGAGGCTGCGACGCGGCCCAACTACTGTCTTCCCGTTGGCTGGAGGGACCTTTATGGTTATACGCCGCGCCCGAGGAGTGGCCAAAGTCGCCTTTCAGCATGGATGAGACAGAGGCTAATCGTGAGCTAAAGAAAACAGCTGTTTGTAATACAAACATAAGCCCAACTGAAGGTATGACAAGTCGGCTTTCCTACTTTTCCAAGTATAGTAAAACTATTCGATCAGTGGCATGGATACTCAGATTTGCGCACAACGCTCGTCATGAAATAAAGATTAAAGGCGAACTAAGCTATAAAGAATATGAAGAAGCTGAAAAAAGAGTAATTAGAATTATTCAGACCGAAAACAGGGATTACATAGAAAAGAAAATTCAAGGTCTTACACATTTCTATGATAAAGATGATCTGATAAAAATTAAAACAAAACTTTTACTCGCCGACGTTCCAGAGAGCACGAAGTTTCCTGCAGTGTTGCCGGCAATCAGCTCCCTTACGCGCAGACTGGCCGAGCAGCGACACACACACCTACAACACGCCGGACTCGGTACGGTACTAGCCGATTTACGTACCAGGTACTGGATAATAGGTGCGCGACACTTACTTAAGTCTGTCATCGCCAATTGTAACATATGCAAACGGCATAGAGCCAAAGCGACGCGAGCGCCTCCAGCTCCACTTCCCGTAGAACGCACCCAGTGTACTGCTCCATTCGAGATAACGGGAGTCGATCTGGCGGGCCCCTTATACCTTCGTGGCGGCGAGAAGTGCTGGATAGTGCTGTACACCTGCGCCGTCTATCGAGCGGTGCATCTCGAGGTAACAAAATCTCTTTCAACTGAATCATTTTTAATGACGCTACGCCGCTTCATAGCACGTAGAGGTCGAGTCAATATTATCATCAGTGATAATGGGACAAATTTTGTTGGCACAAAAAACTTATTGTCTAATTTAGACTGGGACGAAATCCAAAGACATTCCACAATACAACGCATAAAATGGAAGCTGAACATACCTACAGCGAGTTGGTGGGGTGGTTTCTGGGAAAGGCTTATCAAAATTCTGAAGGACCTACTGAAAAGAGTCCTCGGGCAGTCATCAGTCACGTATGTAGAGCTTGAAACAATTTTATGTGACTGTGAAGCAACAATGAATGGACGCCCATTAACTTACATTGAAGATGACAAAACAGCCTCCCTGGAACCCTTAAAGCCTAACAGTTTTTTACAACCGATTCCTCAGACTGATGTCACTGACCTTGATACAATAGATATGAAAAGTCTAAACAAGAGACTGCGCTACCTACAAAAGTTAAGAGAAGATTTTAGACAAAGATTCAAGACAGAGTATCTGACTACTTTGGTTCAGAAAGGAAAGGAGAAGCAAGATAGTCTTAAAAAGGGAGATATAGTTTTGATTGAAACTGAAGATAAGAGAGTTAAGTGGCCTTTAGGAATAATAGATGAGATTTTTTCAGGTCGTGACCATATTTATAGAACAGCCAAGGTGAGAACATCAACCGGCTATAAGGTACGTCCATTTCAACGTTTATTTAAACTCGAAGTTTCTGATCCTGAAGCGGAGTTTCCTGATCTTAGGGTAGTACCTACCATTCATGTACCAAAAGAAGATGAGACAAAGTCACAGACGGTGCCAGTTGTTCCCCATTCTCAGGCACAGCCGACGCAAAAGGAGGTCAACGAGACGACCACCAGGTCAGGGCGCGTTGCTAGGTTGCCTAGTAGGTATCTGATTTGAGGTATGTACTTTCTTGGTTTTATTAGTTTTGTCTTCCCAGAGTCGGTTGTATACCTATTGTTTTTCATACACACATACACAATACATTGATCATTACATCACTATAAATATATAAAATGTTTGCATATCTGTCCTAGTTAAGTTCTTTGTCATGTAACTTAAATGATAATTTAATAAAAGATAATTTTGTATTGTGACTAATGTTTGTGTAATATAAATACCTAAGATTATTTTTGATCTTTATATTATGTTAAGATACGTAACAATTTATGTGTGTCTATGATTTTATGTGTATTAATGATTGCTGTGTAACAATTGAGACTACATAATAATATAATTATGATAATTCTATAGATAGTAGGTACCTATTGAAATTTGTAACTTCACTGAATTTTAGTTTACTTTGATAATTAGATAGTATTGAAATATCGTGTTGTTAAGGGTAGGTAAAGTCTTGATTGTAAGTATTAAAATATAATGTTGACATAGGTACATTAATTTGTTAATATTAGGTATCCATTTTTTCTGGGTGTGGAGTGTGTGGAAATCCCAACCCTTCTGTTTATGGTCTATGGCATAATTTGTACTCTCATAGATTACTAGAATGCTACGCATGATACTCTGTGTTTTTCGACTACTGAAATAATAAAAATGTGAGAAAGTCGACGAAGTTTTTATGGAAAATCCTTAAATAAAGCCCTGCAGATAACCCGATATCAACGAACGAAAAAGAGGTGGCAGGAGCCCCACAGTTGTTTATCGGAAAGCTAAAAACATTCCTTATTCAAAGGTGTTTCTATACTGTTGACGAATATTTAATAGAATAAAAATGACCATTTGCCAACTTTAGCTACCTAAATTACCTTTTATACCTATTTTTAAATTTCCAAATTGATGAATGTACCTAATAACTCTGTAATGTTAGTAACTTTGGATGTTTTATTTGTTGTATTAGTTAACATTTTAGTAGTTAGTTGTTTTACCTATAGGTAAAACAAAGGTAAACTAGATATACTTAGTAAACTAAGTAGCAGTTTACGCCCTCGAAAAATTTGCGATGCCTGCAGAGGGCAAATAAGTCATAAGTGCTCACTATTTTATAAGACCAAATTGTAACACTTATTTATGCAAATAAATATCTTGTATCTTGTATCTTGTATCTTGATAGTATCTCATAAATATCATCAGTTTAGCTACGATACCCTAAACAAAAAAAAAACACTGTAAAAATGTGTTTAGTTGAAACTTGGTAAGTAGATGTACGTATTCTGTGAACCGCATTAAGATTTTCACGCAAAAAGAGAAAAAAAACAATAAATTTTGGGGGTTCCCCATACTTAGAACTAAAACTTTTTTTTTTTTCATCAAACCCATGATGAACCCATGACCCCTCATAACTAGGAGACTTAACACACATGTTTTAATTGATATTATCTCATAAATATCATCAGTTTAGCTACGATCCCCCTAAACACATTTTAAAGTGTTTTTTTTTTGGGGTATCGTCACTGAATCGTAGCTAATCTGATAGATAGAAAATATTATAACAATTATTATATATATTATTATTATTTTAATATTATATCTGATGATATTTAGGCGATACTATCAATTAAAACATGTGTGTTAAGCAACGATTTTTTAAATTACATACATGATAGATATGCTTGATAGCATGCCTCTGGTGTTAAGAGTCTCCTAGTTCTCGCGAAATCAACTTTTGGTATCTGAAGAAGTGTTGATGAGCTGTAATGGGCAAAAAACACTGACAAATTTGATTTTCGCGCCTCAAGCGTGAGCCTTAAGTAAGTAAATATGTACTGCAAAACAACGACACTAACCATCATTAATTATTATTATTTTTCGTAATCCTCTTAACAACACTGACCAGACATCCTGAGTTCCTGAGCCGACATCCTGCACAAAAGAGAGGAAGCAACTCAACTCTATGAATATTGTTTAGGATGCGATAAAAACTGTTTTACGATTTACTCCATCATTTACAGGGTGCTTATAAAATGTTGGGGCTGAACCCGGACTTGTTTGTAACATTCGTTGGTATAAGATTTGTCCTGGCTGCTAGCTTATGTGTTATTACTGGAAGAAAGCGTTGAGTTAGTCGTGGGAAGCAATGGCGGCGATAAGCTAACCATTTGTCACGTCTATATTCCACGATGGTGCAACCCACTGTGAAAAGAGGCCCATCGAGACTCTGCCTATCCCTTTGGGGAAAAAGGCGTGTGTCTAAAGTGTGTCTATGTATCACATTTATGTAAGTATGTATGAACTTGTTGTCTTCTTCTTCTTCTTCTCTTCTTATAATGGCTTCTGAGGAGTGCTCCAATCAATTTCGCCAATGTCAAGTGATAAGATCCACCAACTTATCTGTAGAAGAACTATTTACCCACATTTTTCTATCATCTACATACATTTAATTCTACAGATCAGTTGGTGGATCTCTAATTATATTTTTATAGTCAAGTCGTCAAGAGTATCTGTCATGTCATAAGTCAAACCCCAATGTAAATGGTGACAGAAAAACCGAGTTTTCACAGGAAAAATCTATCAATCTATCTCAAGATGTGTTGATGAGCTGTGATCAGCAAATGAATAAGAGTTCTGGCCGAGAGGTGTCAAGTTCAGGAGGTTCTTTGGACGCCTGACACGACACACCGCGCAGGTGCGTCATACGCCTACACGTGTCTAAATGATAGTCTATAACTAAAAGTGTTTTTAATATGTATGTTAGTTTTTAAGGTATTTATGTTGCTATGGGCTTATTGTTTAGGTTTTTGTACATTTTCGAATAAGCCTAATATAAATATATTTGATTTTTTTGATTTAATAAAATTTATATTTTGCGCCACTAGCGAAATGTTCCATCCTAAGTTATTTTAGGTGAAGCCTATTTTGAGTCTTGCCAACATCCTTACAGTGTAATATCACGCGCATCCTGTAAAGTTTAACTAAAAGCTTTGACAAAGATCCTGATTTTACAATCTACTTCCGTTCCTAACGGAAGGACGGACAAATAGTTTTTTATGTAATAGTTGTGTCGTCTGTGTGTCTGAGATGGACTCTCTTTCAATTATTACCGTATCTTTCCGGTTAACTTACCTACCTAGTTCATTGTCAAGTAACAGGTAGTACGCATTATAAAAGAGACGCATAAATGAATAATGCTGGACAGTTTAGTAGTAGAGCTTTTTTGTGAAAGAGTTCGTCCGGGGAAGTACTACCACCATACCTATTCCGGTCGCAATGCAGTATTGCTCGCATTACTGTGTTCTGGTTTGAAGGGTAAGGGTGCCGGTGACATTTCAGGCACATGAGACTTTCATCTTTATGTCTCGGGGTGGCGGGCGCAGTGCAATGCCACATAGGGCGCGTCCTAGGTGGACGTGACCTGTGAGATAATGCACTGTTCATAGGCAGAGGGTACCACTTAAAATCAGGTGGGCCATCTGCTTGATCAGTCATTCAAGTAGTATACAAAAAACAGTTTACACAATTTATCTAGCCCCAAGCTAAGCAGAGCTTGTGTTATGGGTACTAGATAACTGATATACCATTACATAGGTAGATATTTTTTTATTATGCATAAGAACACGCTGAACAAATATCTGCAGATCGTACATATTTTTGTTTGGAGGCGGGAATCAAACCCGCAACTTCCTGCGTCGCAGGCGCACCTTCGCCCGCTGCGCCACAGAGGTCGACTTTCTGCTCAAACGGTGGTATTGTTTGTGCATGTAACGAGGCTAAGATAAAGCGAGAAGACCCAAAAAAGCGGCCAAGTGCGAGTCGGACTCGCCCATGAAGGGTTCCGTAGCAGCAAGTAACATAATATAAAAGTTCTTATGGATGGTTTACGATTTATGACGTAGGTACTAAAAAAAACTACTTACTAGATCTCGTTCAAACCAATTTTCGTTGGAAGTTTACTGTGACATACACGGACAGACAGACAGACAGACATGCCAAATCCATAAGGGTTCCGTAATTTGCGATTTGGCTACGGAACCTTCAAAAACGGACCGACTACGTGACCAACGAAAGAGACCCTCTAGTAAAAGAACCGGAACACAGTATTTTGACAAAAGAGCCATCTATTGTCCAAACGGAAGTGAACGCATATAAAATAGGAAAACCAAAAAAAAAATAACAAATAACAAAAAATAATAATAATAGGCAAATAACTCTATATTTTTTTTTTATACTACTGAATGACAGAACAAGCAAATGGCCCACCTGATGTTAGGTAAGCGGTAACCTCTGCCTATGAACAGTGCAATACCTCATCGGCCATACTCTTCAAACCGGAACACAGCAATGCGAGCACTACTGCTTTGCGGCAGAAATAGGTATGGTGGTAGTAGGTACTTCCCCGGACGAACTCTTTCACAAAAAAGCTCTGCTACTAACAAACTACTATTACTAGGTATTTATTTTGGACTTATTGTTAACCTCACGTGCGGGACTTTGGTTTTATTTTGGACTTATTATTAACCTCACGTGCGGTGCGGGACTTTGGTTTTATTTTGGACCTATTGTTAACCTCACGTGCGCTGCGGTGCGGGACTTTGGTTTTATTTTGGACTTATTGTTAACCTCACGTGCGGTGCGGGACTTTGGTTTTATTTTGGACCTATTGTTAACCTCACGTGCGCTGCGGTGCGGGACTTTGGTTTTATTTTGGACTTATTGTTAACCTCACGTGCGGTGCGGGACTTTGGTTTTATTTTGGACCTATTGTTAACCTCACGTGCGGGACTTTGGTTTATTTTGTTGGGTTCCGTACCTAAAGGGTTCAAACAGAGCCCTTTTGTCAAAGTCAAAGTCAAAAGTATTTTATTCATTGAAATCACATAGCATAAGATCCGTACTAGAAACGACCTTCACCCATGTGTTTAATGGATGAAAAGTATTTTATATCAAATATATTAGAAAATATATCTCGAGTCTAAAAAATTCCTGCCTAGACTATGATTTAAAAACTAGCCAAGTACCCTTTTAGTAAGTGCCCTTTTAGTAGTAGTAGAGCTTTTTTGTGAAAGAGTTCGTCCGGTGAAGTACTACCACCATACTTATTTTTGCCGCAAAGCAGTAGTGCTCACATTGCTGTGTTCCGGTTTGAAGGGTGCAATTACAGGCACATGAGACTTTTCATCTTTATGTCTCAGGGTGGCGGGCGCAGTGCAATTCCACATAGGACGCGTCCTAGGTGGACGTGACCTATGAGGTAATGCACTGTTCATAGGCAGAGGTTACCGCTTAACATCAGGTGGGCCATCAGGTAGTTCCGTCATTCAAGTAGTATAAAAAAAAAAAAAAAAAACGTGCGAGTTGGACTCACGCACGAAGGGTTCCGTACCATTATCTATAAAAACCGGCCAAGAGCGAATCGGACTCGCGCACGTAGGGTCACGTACCATTATCAGATGGGTGAAGGTCGTCTCTAGTGCGGATCCACTACTAACAAGGATCATTTTGTATCGTCTTATAAACTAAATGTACTCCTGTTCCAACGCGACCAAACCTAGAAGAGTCAGGCAACAAACACGGCTCGGCTTTATTAGATGATCCTTCTTACTACTAGGCGGGGATAGGGTTACCAGATGAAAAAATCAAAAGTCCGGAGAAAAGGCCTGATTTCCATGGAAAAGTCCTGAGATTTTCTACAGCTTGAGAATTTTCTCTCAAAAACGTATTATTATCTTGCGCACGCGTTTTACGCGACGCGTTGCAAGCTTGTATGTACATCGCACTCAAAACAGCGGGGTGGAGGGAGGAGGGGGGCGCCAACAGGAAGAAGCATTTTTTGACGTAATGCTTCATGAGTTGTGGGCAAACATTTTCAAGACAATAGGTATTTCACGATTGCCAGAGATACTGCGTATTTGTCAATATATATTTGCAATAACAGCTCAGAATGCAAACGTAGAAAGAGTTTTTTCTATCATGGGAGCTCAATGGTCGAAAGAAAGAAACCGACTAAACGTGTCTTCAGTTCGAGCTCTACTTTTAGTTCAATATAACTTGAAGAGTTTAACTTGTGAGGCATTTTATAAATCAATAATCAAAGAAAAGAACTTACTTAAAAAAGTTTCTTCAAATATTAAATACGACAAAACTAATTAAGTACCTATTTGGATAAATAAGTATTGATTTTACCTGCAATTGTTACCAAAAAAAGATTATTTTAAGTTTGTTTTAAATTAATACATAAGTATTGATTTTAACTGCAATTGTTACCAAAAGAAGATTGTTTTTAGTATGATTTACTTTGATAAATAAGTATTAATTTGAACTGTTCAATCGTTACCAAAAGAAAATTATTTTTAGTAGTTCAATAAGAGAGATCTTTAAAATGTAACCTGTGTTTTATTGAAAATCCTGAGCTATCACTAGATTTGCTAAATCCGGCCGGAAACCTGAGAAGAGTCGAAAAATCCTGAAATCTCAGGACAAATCCTGAGATATGGTAACCCTAGGCGGGGAGCGCCTGTGTGGTGCAGAGTGAACAAGTCAAGTCATAACCCGGTTTATATAAGAAACTGTCAAACCCCAGATGTAGGTAGGTACGTCATTTTTTTTTGTTCTTTATAATTGGCGCCGCACGTCTTGTGCATTTGCCATTTTCAAGTAGGTATATATGTTAGCTTATAGGTAATGGCTTCTGTGCATTATTTGCAACAATTTAGCCAGTTTCAAGTGATATAATTTTTATATTTTTGTCGTCAAGTCGTCAAGTCTCTATTTTCACTATATTGTATTTTCAATATATTTTGCAACGTTACACTCCTTCCAAGTCGTCAAAGTCACAGTCGAGTCATGTTTTAGAAAAACGGTGGCCAATTTTACTAAAACTTTGGTAGACAATTTCCACCAATTTGAAAAGTCACGCAATTCACTTCCATTTCATTTCACTACACTTGTGCTTTTTAAAAGATCTACATTAGTTAAAATGCCACCAAAATAACACAAAATAACTAAAGAAAACACTAGGAAAAGAAATAAAATAAAAGTAGACAACGTCTCTTTCCGAAAATGGCGGGAAGAGTCAAGGTACGTCATTATCAGGGTGTGATACAAAAAGGTTGTTGTCGCCTGACAACCTTTTTTTAGGGTTCCGTAACCATATTACGGAACCCTTATAGATTCGTCATGTCTGTCTGTCTGTCTGTCTGTCCGTGTATGTCATAGCCACTTTTATCCGAAACTACAAGAGCTAATAGGTAAGCCGTTGAAACTTGGTAATTAGATTTATTCTGTGAACCACATTAAGATTTTCACACAAACATAGAAAAAAAACAATACATTTTTGGAGTTCCCCATAATTAGAACTGAAACTCAAAATATTTTTTTCATCAAACCCAAACGTTATCTATGGATAGGTCTTCAAAATTTATATTGAGGTTTCTAATATCATTTTTTTCTAAACTGAATAGTTTGCGCGAGAGACACTTCCAAAGTGTTAAAATGTGTATCCCTGTAACTTCTAAAATAAGAGAATGATAAAACTAAAAAAAAAATATGATGTACATTACCATGTAAACTTCCACCGAAAATTGGTTTGAACGAGATCTAGTAAATAGTTTTTTTTAATACGTCGTAAATCGTAAACCATCCAAGAACTTTTATATTATGTTACTTGCTGCGTCGCTCGGAACCCTTCATGGGCGACTTGGCCGCTTTTTTTTGAAGCTGCTGTGCACGTGGCTACGATCTGCATCCTGATCCGCCAAAGCTGCTTTTTTGCGGTCATCTGTTTTGGTGTCGCGCCTATCGCATGATTGATGGATGTCGTGTCTACTGGTTGAGCTTCATTATTTAGTAGTATTAGAGCTTTTTTGTGAAAGAGTTCGTCCGGGGAAGTACTACCACCATACCTATTTCTGCCGCAAAGCAGTAGTGCTCGCATTGCTGTGTTCCGGTTTGAAGGGTAAGGGTGCCGGTGAAATTACAGGCACATGAGACTTTTCATCTTTATGTCTCAGGGTGGCGGGCGCAATGCAATGCCACATAGGGCGCGTCCTAGGTGGACGTGACCTGTGAGGTAATGGTCTGTTCATAGGCAGAGGTTACCGCTTAACATCAGGTGGGCCATCTGATTGTTCCGTCATTCAGAAGCATAAAAAAAAAAATAGTTAACTTACACAATATATTTCGTTGTTTTTAAGTTTTACAGACTAACAAAGACCCACGTAAAACAGACTCGCAGATATCGGAAGTATTTTGAAATAACAGAAGATAAATAGGTGTAAGTATAAATATAAATAATGCCGGACAGTTCAGACAACATTATCTAGCCCCAAGCTAAGCAGAGCTTGTGTTATGGGTACTTTAGACAACTGATATACTTAAACAACAATATATTACTTAGGTATAGATTATAGATAGATATTTTTTATTATGCATAGAAAATACCCAGAACTCCCTGAACAAATATCTGCAGATCGCACAAATATTTGTTCCGAGGCGGGGATCGAACCCGCAACCTCCTGCGTCGCAGGCGAACGCTCGCCCGCCGCGTCACAGAGGTCAGGAGCAGATAGGAGCTAAACATATTTAATACTTATGTAGGTATCTACTAGAAGGTACCTAATAGAAGGTATCACTAGAATGTACCTGCTAGAAGGTTCCTACTAGAAGGTATCACTAGAAGGTACCTGCTAGAAGGTACCTACTAGAAGGTACTTCGCCCGTAACGTGACCTTGAGATGTACAGCACGTTCACCGTAAGATGGCACCTGCCATAGAGTATTTACAGGTGCCATCTTAAGGTGAACGAGCCGGACCGTTCACCGTAAGTTGGCACCTGCCATAGAGTATTTACAGGTGCCATCTTACGGTGAACGAGCCGGACTGTTCACCGTAAGTTGGCACCTGCCATAGAGTATTTACAGGTGCCATCTTACGGTGAACGAGCCGGACCGTTCACCGTAAGTTGGCACCTGCCATAGAGTATTTACAGGTGCCATCTTACGGTGAACGAGCCGGCTCGTTCACCGTAAGATGGCACCTGTAAATACTCCATGGCATTGGCTTACCTGGGTCTTCGGGTAGCACAGCTGTTTTTTTTTTTTTTTTTGAATTTTTTTACATGCCTGCTTGTTTAAGTTTTATTATTATTTGCTAATTATTTTTGAAAAACAGAAAAACCACGCAATAATTTAGCCAAACTGTAAAGGAGCGTTTTTGGGACACCCAATTAGGTAAGGGTAGTTACTAGTTAGTTGTTCGTTGCCAATTATTTAAATGGGTGCTTCCGGTTCCGGTTCACAGTTTTTTTAAACCACGCCCTGTCTGGTGATGTGGATTGGTAATGATTAGAGGCTTCGTTTCCGCCATTTAGGGACTGACGGAATAATTAGAGACTATTTAAAAAAGAAATACTAAAAAAAAACTACTAAGAATGAAAATTTTGCATGGCTTATGTAGGAATACATTGACACTGACAGTAATAATGATATTTGACATCTTTTGTAACATGTATTTCAAGTAATAAAAAAACTTTGACTTTGACTTTGACTTGACTTTGTTTATTTTAACTTCGTGAACGACAGAACAAGCTGGTTGAAATCTGCCATTTTTGAAAGAAACGTCGTCATTTTTATTTTATTACATTTTAATGTGTTTTTTCGAGTTATTTCGTGTAATTTTAGTGGCATTTTAACCGGTGTAACTTGGATAAATGGCACATTTGTGATGTAGTGAAAGAGTGTATTGCGAGTCTTTTCGAAATGGTGGATTTTTTCCTGTAAAAACTCAGTTTTTCAGCCACAATTTAAACTGGGTTAGGACTAGACGGAGACTCTTAACGACTTGACTATAAAACTATAATAATTATATCACTTGACATTGGCTAAATTGTTGCAAATAATGCACAGAAGCCATTACCTAAGATAAGAAGAAGAAGAAGACAGAACAAGCTGTTGGCCCAGGTACTATTCTGTGGCCTAGGTCACGTCCACCTAGGACGCACCAACAATGTAAAAGATGTAAAAGAAGTGAAGAAGCCACGAAAATTTTGTGTTCTACAGCAATTATTTAATCTTTGTTCTACAGCGAGAGCAGTAAATATTATAACTGATGTTTCCAGCGACTGACATATATTTTTAGGGTTCCGTACCCAAAGGGTAAAACGGGACCCTATTACTAAGGCTCGGCTGTCCGCCTGTCAGCCTGTCACCAGGCTGTATCTCATGAACCGTGATAGTTAGACTGTTGAAATTTTCACAGATGATGTATTTCTGTTGTTGTTATGTTTGTTGTTGTTCAACAAATACTAAAAAGCAGAATAATATAAAGGGGGCTCCCATACAACAGACGTGTTTTTTTTGCCGTTTTTATAGATAATTGTACGGAACCATTCGTGCACGAGTCCGACTTGCACTTGGCCAGTTTGTATTCGTATGTATCAAAGCGTCCTTTTAAGGTAGGTATGAAGGAAGCGGAAAGACCGCCAACCGCGGGACTTTTACAACTTTTGCATTTCCTTCCGGCCGCTCCATTCGGTTCTAATCAAATGATTGTTTATTTGTTTTAAATATCCGGTTTTAGCTCGAACAACGCTGAACAACACAGCTCAGACTAATATTTATTCTGTGGCTCAGAGTAGGTTATTTAATAAATAATTGCTACTGCTCAGAGACCCACGAAGTTGCCCTACGCCCTACGGCATTGGGCTGAAGAATTGGAGTCCGCCCAGTTTGGTCGGTGGACTATTGACGCTGTACTTCCGGTGCTAGATGAGTGGGTACACCGGAAGCACGGCGTCCTGACTTACAGACTTGTGCAGATGCTATCCGGACATGGATGTTTTGGACGGTATCTGCACAAAGTAGCTCGCAGGGAGGTAAGCCCAATCTGCCATCACTGCAGTGACGTTGAGGATACGGCGCAACACACACTTGAAGTGTGCAGTGCCTGGGCGTCGCAGCGGCAATTCTACAGTGCCTGGGCGTCGCAGCGGCAATTGTGCAGTGTCTGGGCGTCGCAGCGGCAATTGTGCAGTGTCTGGGCGTCGCAACGGCAATTGTGCAGTGCCTGGGCGTCGCAACGGCAATTGTGCAGTGCCTGGGCGTCGCAATGGCAATTGTGCAGTGCCTGGGCGTCGCAGCGGCAATTGTGCAGTGCCTGGGCGTCGCAGCGGCAATTGTGCAGTGCCTGGGCGTCGCATCGGCAATTGTGCAGTGCCTGGGCGTCGCAGCTGCAATTGTGCAGTGCCTGGGCGTCGCAGCGGCAATTGTGCAGTGCCTGGGCGTCGCAGCGGCAATTGTGCAGTGCCTGGGCGTCGCAGCTGCAATTCTGCAGTGCCTGGGCGTCGCAGCGGCAATTGTGCAGTGCCTGTCGCAGCGGCAATTGCTGGAAGCAGTGATAGGGCAGGATCTCTCTCTCTCGAGCGTGGTTAAATCCATGCTTGACAGTGACAGATCCTGGGAGGCTATGGTCTCCTTCTGCGAGGAGGTCATGTCGCTGAAGGCGGTTGCGGAACGGGACAGGGAGGAGGACCCTCAAGCTGACATACTCCGCCGTAAGAGGACCAGAAGTCGGCGGCAATTCAACCGCCTTCTTCTGCTCGATGGTGGCCAGCCAGTTTCGGGTGCGGGGAGCCCCAATCTGGCATTGTACAGGTCTCCTACACCGGGGAATGTCCTTCGTATTCCAGGATATTCCCCTACCCCACATGGGGGGGACCGAGGTGTTCGCTTTATGCGAACAATGACCGACAGGGCCGCGGTAGAATCCAACCGGGACCTCGTGACCCTGTCAAGTGTTAGTGCATCTCTAAACCACTCGTCAGATGGTGAGTGGTTTGATGATGCACTAGCATGAAGGAAGGAATATCGATGGGTTTTTAGTCGGTATGCCGTTGGGTGCTGCCAACGGAGAGCCTGACAGACCCCCCTCAGCTCACCCCGAGATGATGGATGTAGTAAAAAAATAAAGTTTATTCTACTGCGTGGTATAAGATGAAGAAAAAATACGAATCCTATGTAGGTACTTAAGTAAATACAGCTCGTTGGCCTGCCTTGGCCAACCAATCTTTTAGATTTTCCTTAGAGGCTTTCTACTTATTTGAGTTATTTGATTATGAAAAATATTGAACTGTTCTGAGCGCCATCTCTCGTAACTATATTGTACGAAATATATTTATTTGCTAATAATAATTGGTGTTGCACGGTTTGTACATTTGCCATTTTTAAGTATATATTTATTGCATTATCAATTTGCAACTTTACACTGCTTCAAGTCGGCAAAGTAACAGTCAAGTCATGTTTTAGTGAAATGGTAGCCGTTTTACTAAAACTTATGTAGACAATTTCCATCACGCAATGATGGCTTTTCAATTTCAAGTTAAAAAAAAAACGATAGATGGCTTTGGGTCCGGTTATTGTACAACATGCGTTAGCATCCTAGTAGTCTGTGTGTACAACCATGGAATGCACGACCTGGGAATTCACGACCCTCTAACACCACGAAAATATATCACTACGTTGTAGACTTTGACATTTCACTTTATTCGGAACATGGAGGTATATTAGTTCTTAATCCGAGATTCGGACCGTTAAGAACAGCGCTGGCGCCATCTTTTTTTTTTTCTTTATAATTGGCGCCGCACATGGAGGTATAATTCTTTAGTTCTTAATCCGAGGCGCCGCCGCACGGCTTGTGCATTTGCCATTTTCAAGTATCTGTATTTTCACTTTATTGTATTTTCAATACCTATATTTTGCAACGTTACTCCTTCCAAGTCGTCAAAGTCACAGTCGAGTCATGTTTTAGTAAAACGGTGGCCAATTTTACTAAAACTTTGGTAGACAATTTCCACCAATTTCAAAAGTCACGCAATTCACGTCCAATTCTTTTCACTACACTTGTGCTTTTTAAACGAGCTACATTAGTTAAAATGCCACCAAAATAACACAAAATAACTCAAGAAAACACTAGGAAAAGAAATAAAATTAAAAGTAGACAACGTCTCTTTTCGAAAATGGCGGGAAGAGTCCTCCTGGCGCCATCTATTTTCAAGGGATTAAGCATGATGTGAAACGGCCGTGAAAACCCCTCATTCACTTCTATTTCATTTCACTACACTTGTACTCTTTAAACGAGCTACAGTGGTTAAAATGCCACCAAAATAACACAAAATAACTCTAAAAAACACTAGAAAAAGAAATAAAACATAAGTAGATGACGTCTCTTTTCAAAAATAGTGCAAAGAATCTCCTTATCTCGCTAGATAGCGCGATCATCCCAACTAAAATGTTTCTTGCTACTCAGCAATAGATGGCGCTGCTCACAATTTTAAATTAAATTGAATCAATAGGGTAGGTACGTGAACTTCAGACAGAATGAAACTGTCCCGTCAATGGATGAATTACCTACGTAGCTAGCAGGTTCACGGTACGAGGGTATAATAATTACCTCCCAAAATATTAAGTATATAAAATATTTGGGTGATTTGGGATGAATTAAATGAATGGCATATCCGATATAGGTACCTATTTATCTATCAATCACTGGGGATTGGCGATTCATATTCTGTTGTGATTAGGTAGGTAGCCTAATAATATAGGTAGGTACCTACCTACTTTGTATCATGAGATTACGTACCTACCTACGCACCAATAACCTATACCTACTACCATCGACGTAAATATTACTTTGGTCGAAGCCTACTACTTTTATTAACGTAAGTAGGTAGGTGGGTAGGTGTATTAAAAAACAACAAGCTGTCTCATTGTGCTAGGTGTCGCAGGTAATGAAGTTGGTGAAAATGAAATTAAGCTTCAATCTAGTTTTTGCTCAAATTAATTTGTTGATTTTATTACTACACCATTGTGTTATTATGTACCTACTATAGTAGGTAACTACCTAAACAAAACTCCGTAGGTACTTTATTACACATACACATAGCTGTATGAGTATGTAGCGTAATTTCTAAATAATTAACTTATCACATAGCATTCAACAAAATGTAAACAAAATACACAGTTGACATCACACAGACAATGACATTAGGTGTTTATCTGACACTAACAGCAAAAAGAACGAAGGGCAAGTAATTCTTCTTCTTCCTTACTAATGGCACACGGTCGGAGCCATGGGGGAGAGACACTGACATTAAATAATGCCTATTGATGTTCTGTTAATGAAATATTAGTTCCCTTTCGAGACGCATGGAGCGCTGTAATAAATCCGTACGCCATTATGCACCTTAAGATCTTAAACATAAGGGACACTAATCAATGGCAGTATAAGTCAATGAACGTAAGAGAATGATCGGGTCATTCAACCCATCGTAAAGGTTCACCTTGCAATAAAACTGATTACGTGGACGCGTCCTGTCTTTCACACCTGGTCGCGCAAGGCTGCTAGACTCGTACTCCTAGCTGCCGAAGACACCCTCACAGCCGGTAGACGTGTACAGGTGAGAGTGTCTGTTTGTTCCTCAAGCTATCATTATTACTGGCATCCTTAGGAAATTTATAAACTGTAAAACTGTGACGTATGTGTGTGTGTCCGCGTGCCCACCTGCGGCCTAGTGCGGTCCTGTAATTTCACCCATCGGGAACCTGGAACCTTCTCGACATCGCCAAGCTAAACGGACACACGCACAGTACTCGCGAGAAGCCCGCCTGACCAGGCCTACCTGATTACAGGGACCACGTCTCCACCTAACAAGTCAAACGGCAGCTAGTTAGCGGCCTCTCACTACGCGCTCACCGAGGCCATATCGCCCGAAGAATACTCCTGGACCTTCTGCAAGGATCCCGTCGCCTACCCAACGAGGGACGACCAGCCACGTGCGGCTGCACGCCATATCACGGGGGCGCCGCTGCCCTGAGCCGCGCCACCCTTTTAGTGCCCATAGCACTCTTATTAGCGCGCCGCTGCCTTCTTGAGGCAAGCCGCGTGTCCTACACCTACACCGGCGAACCCGCCGAACGCCACGGAGCCTGCCACGTCAATCCTGGCCGCGCCGGCTGACCACGCTGCCACGTGTCCACCTGCTACCTCGTGCTTCGGACTTCAAATAACAGGGCAGTACTAGTGCCAATTGACTACATTCACCATCATTGCTACCTTCTGTAGACCCACAGTGCTTGCGTTACTAATTGAGAGAACTAACTATTGAAATCCACCCCATTAGCCGTTACTAGCCCTTTGGCCCATCTGGCACCTTCTTTTCTGGCTCTTCAAGCTGTAGGTAGGAATCTAGCTGACCATGTGATAGGAGCTTCTTTAAATAAAATAACTATTGTATCCTGACTTGTCTACTTTATTTTACCATCCGCTAGGTAGGTAAATTCTCATCTGAACGGTGACTCTGTCTACCCAGAGTCCCGCATAGAACCGTTGGCTCTCTCTAAAGGGACCAAACGCGACAAGTATGACAGTTAGGAATATGCTTGTGAACTTGGGTGATTGGTGAGCAGGTAGCTCGCTCCTTCATGGACAGAATCTAGCTGCCTCACATGTGATGTACAGTGGCTCGTTTCACTTGCAAATACTACTTCGAATAATAGCGCTGCGCTGCTGCAGCAAATACGGCTCTGAGACCTCAATTTGTACACAGTTAAGGCATGCAAGCAAGATGTTATGACTCGCTTCGCTCTTTGCTTACTCTGTGACCAAAGTGCTAACTTATTTTAGGTACGGAAAATATTTAAATTTCCAGGTGGCTTCACCTAGAAATATAGTTTCGAAACAATGTACAAGTGAAACTTGTACATACAATGATGGGAAAAATCTATAATTTAGGCTGACGTACGCCCCACACAGTCTAGCAATTTGAAATTGCCGCGTATGACGTCAGCAGAGAGTTCTGACGTCACGCGGTCACCCGCCTGACGGAGACAGCGCTGCCCATCTCCTTCTATCCTATCACAAATGAATCAGAGCGAGCGAGAAGCAACAACTCGCGTAAAACGCTGTGAATCGAGTTCTTTTTTTCATGAGCGAGTGAAGATCAACGTGAACCATAAGATATACGCATTGTTGTCATTATAATTGATAAACGCATCTGTCAATCTCATTAGGACTTACTTAATGTAACCAGTTGTGTTTATATTCACTAAAGATTCATGTTAACCAAGAATTAAGTGAATTGATTGGAATTGATTTTAATTAATATCGAGTTTATTAATGAAACCTCGGGGTACGTTTTTGAACGTCCCAAGGCGAATGACGTGAGAGACAGTGGCGCCACTGCGGCAGGTAGAGCGAACTAACTTCAGTACTCGAAAATCTCCCGATGGATACTTAGCTCTGGGTTGGTTTTCTCGCGATTTTCACGAAAATGGCCAACAATGTGAAGCCGATGCACAAAAGCAAACACTTCCCGATAGACCAGCTAGTGTGCGTCGGCAACTATGAACTCGAAAAGACTATCGGGACGGGCAATTTCGCGGTGGTTAAACTGGCTACACATGTTATTACTAGGACCAAGGTGCGTACCTATCTTGTTTCGTTGCGTATTTCAGTGGTTTTAGTGTTTAATTAGAGTATTTATTGTTTGTGTTTTGTGTTCTAGTGTAAGCGTTGGTTTATGTGTGTTTAGTGCTCGTATACAGTGTATAATTAAGATGGTTTTTTTCCATTCGTACTATGGTTTTCATGAGAATGCTGTCAGTTTTGCCAACCAAAACATGGGACCGAGAACTAGTTTTGCCTTTGCTTGATGGATAAGAGCAGGAAGGACTCGTTTTAATAAAAAGATAACATTACTCGACTTCATAGAAAGTACATTGTTTACACGGAGTCTAAAGTTCGTAAGACACTTTTCTAATTTGCCAGTTATTTTGTGGTTTTTTGTGATTCAACAATTAACTATTGTCCCAAAACTAGTTAACTAAGTAATGATTATTTTTACACACGTCACTTTATTTTTTGTAAATCGTACATAACTGTGTGTTTCAATTGTTTTTTGACAGACAATTATATGTGCAAGTCCTAACTTAATTCCTCTTTTTTGACTTAATATAGATCTTATTGGTAAACAAAGCAATCCCTGATAACAAAACACAATCTTTATTCTGTCCTTGTAAAAGTATTCTTTAAATTGTATAAAGTAGAACACAACAGTAAAGTACTGAACAGTAAATAATAAGTTAAGTATGTTCTTCATTTAAAACATGATAGTAAAACAATATTATTATTATTTAAAATTATAGACGAGCAGCTTTCGCTGATGTGCCTATTTCAGAGTGTTTGAAATGTCTTAGTTTCACTCGCTGCACTGATTACACTTTAATGTTAACAGTTTGTTCGTTCGCAACCAGTTATCTAATTTGTTCTTGAAAGCGTTTATTGATGTGGCAGTAACAACATCTTCAGGTAAATCATTCCAATTATGGACCACTCTGTTACTAAGGAAGTGCTGTGCAGTGTTTGTGCAATACTTACATTCAGTGGCGTAACTAAACCATCTGGGGCCCGTGGCAAATTCGAAAATTAAAAAAAAAATAATTGTCTCACTTTGGATTTTAAGCAGAACTTATAAAAATATACTCGCGGCCTCTTGGTCCGGGGCCCTCTTGGGTCGGGGCCCTCTTGGGCCGGGGGCCCGTGGCATTTTTCCAGCCCAGCCACCCTATTGTTACGCCACTGCTTACATTCGATAATCCAAGTGCCAGAGAAACATACCTGCTGCTTGGATGCATTTTCTTTCATTCTCATTTATTTATTTATAGACGAGCAGCTTTCAGAAAGAAAGAAAGAAAGAAAGAAATAACATTTATTCGCTGATATGTCTACTTTTGACGACCTCTGTGGCGCGGCGGGTGAAGCTTGGGCTGCGACGCAGGAGGTTGCGGGTTCGATTCCCGCCTCGGAACAAATATTTGTGCGATCGCAGATATTTGTTCAGGGTGTTCTGGGTATTTTCTATGTATAATAAAAAATATCTATCTATGTAATATATTGTATTGAGTATATCAGTTATCTAGTACCCATAACACAAGCTCTGCTTAGCTTGGGGCTAGATAATGTTGTGTGAACTGTCCAGCATTATTTATTTATTTATTTATTGTCTACATCAAAACAGTGTGGAATGTCTAATAATGGATCACTTTTTAGGGTTCCGTAGTCAAAGACAAGGAACCCTTATGGATTCGTGATGTCTGTCTGTCTGTCTGTCTGTCTGTCTGTCCGTGTATGTCACAGCCTTTTTTTTCCGAAACTATAAGAGCTATACTGTTGAAACTTGGTAGGTAGATGTATTCTGTGAACCGCATTAAGATTTTTACACAAAAATTTAAAAAAAACAATTATTTTTGGGGATACTTAGAACTGAAACTCAATTTTTTTTTCATCATACCTATACGTGTGAGGTATCTATGGATAGGTCTTCAAAAATGATGTTGAGGTTTCTAATATAATTTTTTTCTAAACTGAATAGTTTGCGCGAGAGACACTTCCAAAGTGGTAAAAAGTGTTACCCCACCCCCCCCGTAACTTCTAAAATAAGAGAATGATAAAACTAAAAAAAATATATAATGTACATTACCATATAAACTTTCTCTCAAAATTTGTTTGAACGAGATCTAGTAAGTAGTTTTGTTTTAAATACTTAATTAATCGTAATCCATACAAGAACTTTTATATTATGTTACTTGCTGCTACGGAACCCTTCATGGGCGAGTCTGACACGCACTTGGCCGCTTTTTTTTGAGTTCTAAATTGTCCTTTCGTAGCCAGTTGTCGAGCTTGTTTTTAAATGCGTTCACAGACGTGGCAGAAACAACATCGTCTGATAGTATGTTTCAATTGTGGACACTCTGTTACTGAAGAAGTGATGTGCAACAAGTTCATTGGCAGGATTTCGAGCCAGTTTAAATTGGTGGCCACGAGATGATCTTTCCTTCTTCACAAAGATATCATGTAGGTCTGGCAGGTTGTATTGGTAGGTCAGGGTGTTATGTCTCTATGAGGTTATGAATGAATGGTTTATTTTATTTATTTATTTATAATACACAGGCAGCTCTCAGAGCTGATGCGTGTATATCTTAGTCCTTATCAGTGCACTTTAAATGTTTGTCAAGTCTATTTTTGAAAGAATTCACTGAGGGGGCACTGATCACTGAGTCTGGTAGCCAGTTCCAAGTGCGCACGACGCGATTAGTCAATATGTGCATCCTCTGATTGCTGGTACTTGGCCCGCGTTGCAGCTTCAGCGAGTGTCCTCTGAGTCCTATATTATTGTGATAATGAATGAAAAAAGTAACTCAAACCTATTTCCACCACCATGCGTTAATGTTCGCATTGCTATGTTCTGGTATGAAGGTGCTGAGGAAATTACAGGAACATGAGATTTACAGATTTTTAGTAGTAGTAGAGCTTTTTTGTGAATGAGTTCGTCCGTGGAAGTACTAACACTAACAACATACCTATTTCTGCCGCAAAGCAGTAGTGCTCGCATTGCTGTGTTCCGGTTTGAAGGGTAAGGGTGCCGGTGAAATTACAGGCACATTAGACTTTCATCTTTATGTCTCAGGGTGGCGGGCGCAGTGCAATGCCACATAGGGCGCGTCCTAAGTGGACGTGACCTATGAGGTAATGCACTGTTCATAGGCAGAGGTTACCGCTTAACATCAGGTGGGCCATCTGCTTGTTCCGTATATAAAAGTAGTATAAAAAAAAAAATGTGTCTGATAAATCTGGTATACTGTAGAGGTAGGATATACCCCAGTTTGAAAGGAAACTTACCAAGTTTTTTTTTTTTTTTTTTTTTTACATTGATAAACCTTTGTTGCACCACAATCTCACCTGTTCGTAAGTGACGATATGGCCGAAGATGGAGCACAACGGTCTAGAAGGCACCTATTCACTCTAGACTTGAAGAGACCCAGATTATAGTTTTCAGGAAAGACAGACGACGGTATTCCACTACTTATCAGTTCGCATTATAAAGGTAGAACTGAAACGTTTAGTACGAATAGAGGGTATACTAATGAGGTAAGGATGGTACCGAGCCGTGCGTCTGCTCGTCCTATGATGAAAAGGAGACAGTATTTAGGTTGAAAATATTGATTCACATGGCAGTAATGAAAACACGCTTTAATATGGCTGTGATGTTATTATTGGCAACACTTCAATGGTGCCACTCAATAAATACGTATTTTGGAAACTCATTTATTAATGCTCCGTGCGAACTTAAGGTGGGGTATAACGCAAAATTACCAATCTTAGATTAGATTTTTAACTGACTAAATCAAGTACAATATTCAAATTATAAATATGCATGTATACTACATTATAATACCGAGGGATCACCCAGACAGAAACACGATAGGAGAACATTTTCTCAATTAAAAAAAACCACAAAGTTACCTCTAACTTTTGCCTACATTCGATTGTTTATTAAAATGGAGATAAATATTATTGCGAAGAAAATTAAATGAATAAAATCAATACAACCAAGCCGAGGGTTTACTGAAGGGGTTTTGTAAAATTATCTATATTTTACGAGATATTCAACATAAACAGTTTTTTCAAGCGGCGCGTGGCGTTTTTTTTTAATGTAGATTTCTGCCTGGCATTTGCGCATTCTTAAGAGGCAGACAACACCCAAATTCCTTATATTTATACAGGGCATCCCAAGACAATGCGACATGAAGGGAAAGTACCTTAAATATTGTAGATATGATATTTTACTGAAAGGAGACTATTTTATTTTTATAACTTATTAATACTGCATTCAAAGATTTTCTAAAAATTACTTGCTTCGTCTGAGAATCCGTTGCTTGCTTGTTCCGTCATCCAAGTAGTATATAAAAAAAAAACGACATTTCGATCCTGCCGGGTACTTGTAGCTTCATATATAAAGTGCGGAGTACGCCACGGCTGTTTTACTTGTATTTTGAATATTTTTTTGTCTAAAATGTGCCACCGCGATGGCCGGAAACTGTACAGAACTCGTAGTATAAACTTTGCTTGGTTTCGGACTACTAAAAGTTTGACAATGGCTATATTGTAAGACTTCACGACACCTTACAAATTAACTTTAGAAAGTTCCCCTTTCAGACTGCGCACATCAATACTTATTCGCCCTTTGTGGCGCGGCGGAAGAGTAGCCGACTGAGATGCGAGAGGTTGCGGGTTCGATTCCCGCCGAGGTACCAATGTTTGTATAATCTGCAAACATTTGTTCCGGGTCTGGGTGTTATGGTACCATGGTGCTCGCAGTTTCTGATACCCACGACACAGGGAATACTAGTGTGGGATCAGGATTATGTATTTTTATGTACTATGTGAAAACAAGTAATTAAAATTGTAAAAATTGTAAAAACCCTCAACGCAATGAAACGGCTGTACCGATTTTGATCAAACATAGCTAAGAACACTCCAGACAAATTCATAATTCAAACAAAACAAAAAAAAAAAAATCGTTTCATCCGTTCAGGAGCTACGATGCCACAGACATAAACACACGCACACACACACACAGACACGTCAAACTTATAACACCCCTTCGTTTTTGCGTCGGGGGTTAAAAATAGAATCTGAAGATGTGTTGATGAGCTGTAATGGGCAAAAACACTAAATAAAATTAATTTCGCGCCTCAAGAGATAGCTTCCACCTTGACTAATGATATTTATGTGATACTTTAAATTAAAACTTGTGTGTTAGGTCATATAATTACCGGCAACATAGTTTTCGCCATCTGAATAAGCGTTGATGAGATGCGATGAGCAAAAAACACCAAAATATTAGAATTTCGCGCCACAAGCGAAAGGCGTCATGTATAGCATTACCACGGTTTTTATGGAGCTATCTATATAGCGGGACATTTCCGCTATTTCTTTCTTTCCCGTACAAGCCCCTATTCGAGCTAGCACCAGAGGCCCTAGTCGGAGTTTTGCAAACACCATAGTAACGATGATCGTGCCGACAAGCGTACGTGTATTGCGTAGTATCTAGCCGTTAATCTGTGAGGTTTTTGGCACAGATTAATAGCTAATGGTGTCAATTCTTTTGTCAACAAATCCTAAAATTTTGCTAATTCCGAGCTAAAATTTCGTATAAAATTGTTTAGATAGTTTTCCTATTCTCTTGGTGCCATCGTAAACATAAATTTAGAGTGACAGCTCTACAAGTTTAGAGATGTCTTAAACACTTTCTAAATTTAGTTGGATGCGCCAACCGAATAACTTTTAGGATTTTCCTAACTAAATTAGAAAATTTTAGGCTAGTTTAGCTAGTTAGTTTTGTGACAACATAATCGGTACCAGTTATTATGATATACACGTACGATCGTCGTTACGATCATCGTTACGATGGTGTTTGCAAAACTCTGACTAGGGCCCCTGGTTGCAGGTCTGTCTACGTCACGTAACTATGCACGGCAGGCCAGTCATTGACCATCCTTGTCCAACGGCCTTGCGGACGGCTCGCCGCAAAAACGGTTTCAGTGCCTACCTACATAATAGTTAGCAAAAACATTACCTGCCTACTTTAACAGAGAGAAAGGAACATGAAAAAGCCTTGTTAATTCGTAAGCGATTCGTCTTTTTAGGGTTCCGTAGCCAAATGGCAAAATACAGAAACCTTATAGATTTGTCATGTCAGTCTGTCCGTCTGTCTGTCTGTCTGTCTGTCTGTCCGTCCGTATGTCACAGCCACTTTTCTCCGAAATTATAAGAGCTATGCTGTTGAAACTTGGTAAGTAGATGTATTCTGTGAACCGCATTAAGATTTTCATACAAAAATAGAAAAAAAGCTTAAAATTTTTGGGGTTCCCCATATTAGAACTCATTTTTTTTTATCAAACCCTTACTTGTGTGGTATCTATGGATAGGTCTTTAAAAATCATATTGGGGTTTCTCATATAATTTTTTTCTAAACTGAATAGTTTGCGCGAGAGACTTCCAAAGTGGTAAAATGTGCCCCCCCCCCCCCGTAACTTCTAAAATAAGAGAATGATAAAACTAAAAAATATATATGATGTTCATTACCACGTAAACTTCCAACGGTTTGAATGAGATCTAGTAAGTTGTTTTTTTTTTAATACGTCATAAACCGTAAATCATCCAAGAACTTTTATATTATGTTACTTGCTGCTACGGAACCCTTCATGGGCGAGTCCAAATCGCACTTGGCTGTTTTTTTTTTTGTAATCTCCTTTTTTCGTAACTTTTGTCGAGTGACGACTATGCCAGTTCCATTGGTCGCTCTCCTAAGTTACTCATCAAATTTATTGAACCAGCCCATATATGGTCTGGTAGAGCATGATGGCTGCGTCTGATGTTTGCGCAGACAACATGCTCTGAAACAGACCCACATCGAGCTGTACAACACCTTTACACTGAAGCCCAATTCTCGTCAAATTAAAGTTTGGATCATGTTACGATCTAGTGTCGATGTCACAAACGTCAAAAATGGTATTCTGCACACCTGACAATACAACGCGGAATGTGATTATATCGAAATGTGACTGTAACTTGAATGTTTCAAAGTTCTGAGAATTCTCTCTTTCACTCTTTACAATTATTATATAGCACTATCCTACTCTAATATATGGTCGCAATATCGAAAGTAGATAATACTGTTGTTATGAGGGAGCAGAATACCAATATTTCAGTCAATTCACAATACAATCTCGTTTCGGTCAACTTGCGGTGTGCCTTTAAAATAAATAAGAGAATTGGACTTCAGGTACATTGTTGCTCTCATAGCTGCACTCCGAAGACACTCCATTAAAAGGTGGCACACATTTTTTTTTTTTTTTTTATACTACTTGTATGACGGAACAAGCAGGAGGCCCACCTGATGTTAAGCGGTAACCTCTGCCTATGAACGGTGCATTACCTAATAGGTCACGTCCACCTAGGACGCGCCCTATGTGGCATTGCACTGCGCTCGCCACCCTGAGACATAAAGATGAAAAGTCTCATGTGCCTGTAATTTCACCGGCACCCTTACCCTTCAAACCGGAACACAGCAATGCGAGCACTACTGCTTTGCGGCAGAAATAGGTATGGTGATAGTACTTCCCCATAGACGAACTCTTTCACAAAAAAGCTCTACTACTACTACACATCTTCTGTTACTCCTCATACTTCATAATTAGGGCTGTATTTTCCTCATCAATCCTACTAGTAGTTCTGCGAACATAATAAGACATCTGTGGCGCGGCGGGCGAAGGTTCGCCTGCGACGCAGGAGCTTGCGTGTTCGATTCCCGCCTCGGAACAAATATTTGAACGATCTGCAGTTATTTGTTCCGGGTGTTCTGGGTATTTCCTATGTATAATAAAAAATATCTATCTATGTAATGTATTGTATTAAGTATATCAGTTATTTAGTACCCATAACACAAGTTCTGCTTAGCTTGGGGCTAGATAATGTTGTATGAATTTGTCCAGCATTATTTATTATTATTATTTATCCCATCCTACTAATATTATAAACGCGAAAGTTTGTTTTGGTGGATGGATGTTTGTTACTCTTTCACGTAAAAACTACTGGATGGATTTGGATGAAATTTGGATTGGAGATAACTGGACTCCCGGAATAACACAAAGGCACATTTTTATTCCGATATTCCCACGGGATTGTTATTGTATAAAAGACAACAAAAGTAATTTCAGTGTAAAATTCAGTGTACTCTGTTCGCGCATATTTGTTAAAATACGTTAGTATGAAAAAGCAACCACCTAAAGCCACAAGTTCGTATCGCGACCTTGGCTCGCTCGGTGTCCTTGAGGAATAAGGTCTCACGACAATGATCGAATAAGCTCCATTACCTTACAACCTTGACATAGAAAGAACAGAACCCCTACTTAGACCCTTTTTCCGCCGCTTTTTCTCAGGCAGGGTGACCAAGAACTAACCAGTGGAACTCTACGATTGACTTAGCATTCCAAACACTATTTTTTATTAACACTATAGTTTTGTAATTATCTACACTTACTTATATTATAAAGAGGAAAGATTTGTATTTTGTGTGTGTGTATGTTTGTAATGAATAAACTCAAAAACTACTGTGCCGTTTTCAAAAATTCTTTTACTATTGGAAAGCTACATTCACCCTGAGTGACATAGGCTACCAGGGGGGGATAGGGGGGGGGGGGGGCTGTTTTTCATCCTGAAACTACCCGTGCGAAGCCGGGACCAGTCGCTAGTAAATAATAAAGAAAGATATAAATAATGCTGGAAAGTACACACAATATTATCTATATAGCCCCAAGCTAAGCAGAGCTTGTGTTATGGGTACTAAATAACTGATATTATACTAATTATAATTACATAGATAGATATATTTTATAATACATAAAAAATACCCAGAACACCCTAAACAAATATCTGCAGATCGTACAAATGTTTGTTCCGAGGTGGGAATCGAACCCGCTACCTCCTGCGTCGCAGGCGAATCTTCGCCCGCCGCGCCACAGAGGTCCTCGTTAAGGAATTAGTTTGCAGACTTTCTAATAACCCTGCGGTTACACTATCAACGCCAAATATGGCACCAAATGAGTTTCATAAACTACCGTCGTCTGTCTTTCCTGAAAACTATAATCTGGGTCTCTTCAAGGCTAGAGTGAATAGGTGCCTTCTAGACCTTTGTGCTCCATCTTCGGCCACATCGTCACTTACCAACAGGTGAGATCGTGCTCAAACAAAGGTCTATCAATGTAAAAAAAAAACTCCAACAGTTTACCAACAGGTGGGGCCTATGCTTGTTTGCTAGTATAAAAAAAAAACACTGCCGGCTTACACTCTAGTTATTTAATTTTATTTATATCTCAGGGTGGCGGACGCAGTGCTATGCCACATAGGGCGCGTCCTAGATGGACGTGACCTATGTGATAATACATTGTTAGAGGCAGAGCTAGGTTACCGCTTAACATCAGGTGGATCATCTGCTTGTTAAGCTACTGAGGATGAAGCGTTATTTTTTTTTATGTAATGGCTCGACAAACTGGCTTACCGTCGCCTATTGACATCTGTAACACCAGAGGGACCCTGAAGGACTCTTTACATTTTTTTTAAGCGGCTCATGTTGTATTTTAGCGGAAACACCTCAGGAGGGAGTGTTTATTTTTTGTGTTTTGTTTCTCTTTGGGGGGGGGGAGGGGGGGGGGGGGGGAGTGATCGTTATTACGCGTTCAAAACCGCGGGCGTTAAACTAGTCTAAAATACAACGAGACGTACTAGACATCGTGAATCGGTAGGTGAAGACCTTGTATTTGTCTCCCAAGGATTTTGTCGAGCACTAGGAATGCTTCAAGTTCCAAGGCCGAATTTATTAACGAGGTTCATAGCATTGAGATTGAGACTTGCATTCGTCGTTTTAACCGACAGCAAAAACGAGGTTGTTAATTTGTCATCGGCTATGTATTTTCTTAAAGACTTCAAAAAAGGAGTAGCTCCTAAATTCGTGTGTTCTGTAAAACAAGAGGTTTATATTTTTGTTTTAAAGTTGCCCGGAAATTTTTGGAATCTGATTATGTTTTTTTCTATGGGATTTTTGTGTATGAACTCAAGACCATTGGACAGGACGACGTCCATTGATAATGGCTGAGGGGGGGAGAGATAGAGAGGGGGGGGGAGATAGAGAGGGGGGAGAGAGAGAGAGAGAGAGGGAGGGGGAGGGACTTTGAGGAGATTTGAGGATTTTGTCGGAATGTTTGAGGTTCTGTGAGCGTGATGTGTAGCTGTGTGTTTGATTTATTTTATTTAATTGTATTTTATTTTATTTTATTTATTTTCCGGCATTTGTAGACGAGAAAATTCAAAATTTTATGAGAACTTCCGACCGATTGCTCAAAATTAACGCCCATATGGCTTTTACAATTATAAAGTTTTGCCTTTTTGTGCCAAAATTTACATATGCTTTAAGATGTTGTCAACTGTGGAAACACAGTGAGCTGGTGGAAGGCTTGGACAACATTATAAAGAACACGTTATCGTCGGTTTTGAATATCGATTTAGATGACAGGGCGTGGTCGCAAGCCTCCTTGCCTGTTAAATTAGGAGGCTTAGGTATTCGTAAAATTTCAAGTGTAGCCCTACCAGCGTTCTTGTCTTCCGTCTATAGCACTTGTTCTTTGGTTAATAAAATTCTATCTCCTTCTCTTGTGGCACTTTCTGGCAACACTCTCAAAATTTCATACTTAGACGAGGCTCGAAATGCTTGGCATAGTGCTTGCCCCAATACTACTCCCCCCAAATCTCTTTCGTCTCAACGGCAATGGGACGGGCCTCTGTGCGAGCTGACGCGGAATTGTCTGTTACAAACGTGCTCAAGCTCCACAGATCGTGCTCGTCTCCTGGCCGTTTCCAAATGGGAGTCAGGGTTTTGGTTGCAAGCACTTCCATCACACAATACTGGTACTTTAATGGATCCAGTTTCTTTCCGTATTGCAACTTCTTTACGGTTGGGTGCAGGGTGCTGTGCCCCTCATCACTGCCAGTGCGGTACTGCTGTTGATCAGCTTGGTCACCACGGATTATCGTGCACCAGGGCTGCCGGTAGGATTTCCCGCCACGCTAGCCTTAATGATATCATTCGCCGGGCCCTTACCAACGTTAACATTCCAGCCATTCTAGAACCGAATGGTCTGTTACGTGACGATGGTAAGCGGCCTGACGGCATGACTCTTGTTCCGTGGGAGAAGGGTAGGCCTTTGGTGTGGGACGCTACATGCGTTGATACCCTTGCGCCATCTCATCTGTCCGGGACATCAGTTAGGGCCGGTGCGGCGGCAGATTCCGCTGAGGACCTCAAAAGACGCAAATATGCAAGTCTCGACAGAGCTTACTTATTTGAACCTTTCGGGGTCGAGACTCTGGGTCCGTGGGGTTCCGGGGCCCTTCGCGTTTTCAAAATTCTTTCAGGGCATCTGGTCGAAGCGACGCGTGACCCGAGAGCTGGCTCTTATCTGGCTCAACGCATTAGTATTGCCATTCAGCGTGGCAATGCAGCCAGCATCTTAGGGACGCTTCCGTCTGGTAGTGATTTGGATCAGTTGAGCTACCTTTAGATCGCTTGCAGCGGTCTTCAGGTGGCACAACTGTTTCATATGTATTTTGTACATACCTTGTATTATTCTTTCTGTAAATAAATTTTTAATTGTTATTTTATTATCTTTGATGAATGTAATTGGTGTGTCCGTCTTAATTAAATAAATAAATTAAATTTAATTAAATTATATTAATATATTACTAAAGCCGGTGAAATTACAGGCACATGAGACTTTCATCTTTATGTCTCCGTGTGGCGGGCGCAGTGCAATGCCACATAGGGCGCGTCCTAGGTGGACGTGATCTATGAGGTAATGCACTGTTCACTGTGAGGTTCTGTGAGGTTACCGCTTAACATCAGGTGGGCCATCTGCTTGTTCCGTTATTCAAGTAGTATAAAAAAAATCACAAAATAAATAAATAAATACGACGGTTTTTAACGTGGACAATAATTGCTTTTTGTGCATTTCAGTTTGTTTTTTGTTTTCGTACCTGTAACAAGTTTTTCATGTTGCATAATGAGTCTTAGCATAAGAATGTAATATATTTTTATGTTTCAACTGTTGGTAGACTAAAATAAATAAAATAAAATAATTTATTTCGATTTGTTTAGACATAATTTATTTAAATTTAAAGCGTGACCGTAAAATTACTAAATTATCTACTTAAACTTATCTATATATTTAAAAAAAAACTCGCATTTTGTTTTGTTGTGATTGTTCACACTTGCGGCGCGAAATTCATTTATTTTTGGTGTTTTTTGCCCATTACAGCTCATCAACACTTTTTCAGATAGCGAAAGTTGATTTCGCGAGAACTAGGAGACACATTTTTACAGTGTTTTTCTTTTTATTTCGGGGTATCGTAGCTAAACTGATGATATTTTTGAGATACTATCAATTAAAACATGTGTGTTAAGTCTCCTAGTTCTCGCGAACTCAACTTTCGCTATCTGAAGAAGTGTTGATGAGCTGTATTGGGCAAAAAACATAAAAAAAAAGAATTACGCGCTTCTAGCGTGAGCATCCACCTGCTTAAATGCTTAAATGCTTAAAGCTTCTGATTACAAGATTACTTAAGATAATCTTGGACATTTTATTAAGATTCACGTAGACTATTAATTTTGGCCGGTGCGGCGGCAGATTCCGCTGAGAACCTCAAAAGACGCAAATATGCAAGTCTCGACACAGCTTACTTATTTGAGCCTTTCGGGGTCGAGACTCTGGGTCCGTGGGGTACCGGGGCCCTTCGCGTTTTCAAAATTCTTTCAGGGCGTCTGGTCGAAGCGACGCGTGACCCGAGAGCTGGCTCCTATCTGGCTCAACGCATTAGTATTGCCATTCAGCGTGGCAATGCAGCCAGCATCTTAGGGACGCTTCCGTCTGGTAGTGATTTGGATCAGTTGAGCTACCTTTAGATCGCTTGCAGCGGTCTTCAGGTAGCACAACTGTTTCATATGTATTTTGTACATACCTTGTATTCGTTGTATTATTCTCCCTTGTGTTAGTTGTATTACTATTTCTGTAAATAAAGATTATTGCTTCTTTTTTTGTCTGAGGATCGCTACCTAAAGCCGGCTGTACCTATTGGGCCAAGGTGTTGGGCCAACGTGTTGGAGCAATGTGTAGAGAGCTACTTGGCGGTATGCTAAGCTAATTGGTCTAGTTGGCGCCAGCATTGGCAGGCCAACCGAATAGTGTCGGTTTTTTGTGCACACTTCAAAGGATCTTGGCGCGCTCCGCAAACAGCGTTCACTCGTTGGCGTCTTGTTCAGTTCGTTGTTACTCCTTTGCGACATTTATTTTTAGTCACTCTACTTTGGTGCACATGTACGTAATAATTAAACGCACTGTATAATTAAATAGCCGCGGCTGCAAGAACTTCTACGTCCATCTTTCATCGAAGCGCCAATGCAGAATGATCAGTAAGCCAATGTCTAAACAGCAACCTTGGGGATGTATCATTTTGGCCCGACATGTTGGCCCAACACCTTGGCCCAATATATACAGCCGGATTTAAAAATGTCACGCCAACCAAGGCAGGTGCCATCTTACGGTGAACGTGCTGTAAGGGCTCTTACACAGAACATCCGATTTTACAGGATCCTTTTTAACTTACGGATTGCTGCTTATTTTGTCGGATTACTGGATCCGGAATACTGTATTCTGGTGTGAACTCGCTCATACGACTACGTACGCTAATAACGTTTACGTTTATACGGTCCTGTAAAACGGACGTTCTGCGTGTACGCGCCCTATTTCGTGCGCAATTTGCAGTTTACTGCGGGAAAACAGCGGTGTCATGAACTTCCTATGACGTGGCAGGTTGAATTATTAACAAATTCCTCCTTTGTTTCAGGTTGCTATAAAGATAATCGACAAATCAAGACTAGATGAAGATAATTTGAAGAAGACGTTTAGAGAAATAGCTATAATGAAGAGGCTGCGGCACCCGCACATAGTTAGGTTATATCAGGTACGTGTTAGAGAAATAGTTAGGTTATATCAAGTACGTGTTAGAGAATTAGTTAGGTTATATCGGGTAAGTGTTAGAGAAACAGTTAGGCTATATCAAGTACGTGTTAGAGAAATAGCTATAATGAAGAGGCTGCGACACCCGCACATAGTTAGGTTATATCAGGTACGTGTTAGAGAAATAGCTATAATGAAGAGGCTGCGGCACCCGCACATAGTTAGGTTATATCAAGTACGTGTTAGAGAAATAGCTATAATGAAGAGGCTGCGGCACCCGCACATAGTTAGGTTATATCAAGTACGTGTTAGAGAAATAGCTATAATGAAGAGGCTGCGGCACCCGCATATAGTTAGGTTATATCAGGTACGTGTTAGAGAAATAGCTATAATGAAGAGGCTGCGGCACCCGCATATAGTTAGGTTATATCAGGTTCGTGTTAGAGAAACAGTTAGGTTATATCAAGTACGTGTTAGAGAAATAGCTATAATGAAGAGGCTGCGGCACCCGCACATAGTTAGGTTATATCAAGTACGTGTTAGAGAAATAGCTATAATGAAGAGGCTGCGGCACCCGCACATAGTTAGGTTATATCAAGTACGTGTTAGAGAAATAGCTATAATGAAGAGGCTGCGGCACCCGCATATAGTTAGGTTATATCAGGTACGTGTTAGAGAAATAGCTATAATGAAGAGGCTGCGGCACCCGCACATAGTTAGGTTATAATCAGGTACGTGTTAGAGAAACAGTTAGGTTATATCAAGTACGTGTTAGAAAAAAATGGGGGCGTCAAATGTTCGCATTTTAATAGTTATTATTAGTATTCCTAGATGGGTAATTTTCGTAGATAATAGACTTAAAAATGTGCGCTATCCAAAGTGCGCATATTGTGTTACTAAACCACCTTACCTTATATGTTACTTGCATATGAAAACATTTCAGATTTACAGTGCACATTAACACAAATAGTAATTTTGTTTCGCTTCGTTTCGTATGAGGTAGTGCTGGCCTCTGGTGTCGGAGTTTGTCAAGCCGCCCGAGGGCCTCTGACATGGCTTATCGACTGCTATTAATCAATAACAGCCGGGACCGACAGCTTAACGTGCCCTCCGAAGCACAGAGCGATGGAAATCCGCACATAACTTAGAAAAGTCGTACGTAATTTTGTTAAAAAGCTCATCAAGGCGCCTTAGCCTGCCGAGTTACGTTTTAGTTTTTAAGTTTTATTTTACTAAACTGTGTTTAGTTTTAATAAGTAATTAATTATTAAGTAATAAAGACCTTTTTAAAAACAAAAAACAAAAAAAAGATAATAGACCGCGGGCAATCAATCATGTTATCACAAATTTTTGTTAAATAACCCGATTTGTGCATGTTTAATCTCCGCTAATACAGCTCATAAAAAAAAGCGGGCGCTAAAAATAATTATGGGGGCGCTAAAAAATAATTTATTCTCAAAGTGGGCAGTAGACAAGATATGTTTGGCAACCCCTGCTATATAGTTCATAGTAATTTATTTGTCATATAGGTACTTGATGTAGATTTCAAACAATAATAACAGATCCGTTACATTCTTACCATTATTAGGCATGCAAATATATGTAGTTACAGGTATATATTTAAAAGTATACTAAAAACTAAACATTGTTTAAGCCGTCAGTCAAAACATTTCTCAAGCAGAAGTGCCTTTAGCTTATTTTTAAAATGTATAGTTTAATTCTCTTTTTTAATAATATAATAATATGTTCTTTATTTCAGGCAAAAAACACATAAATTACAAAAAAAAATACAAAAAAAGTTAAATTAAATTAAATTACACTGCAGTCAAATTAAAATTAAAATAGGTACACATAAACAAATAAAAAAAAATACTATTACAATAAAAAATACCCATTATTTCCTGTTCCCGCTCTGGTGCACAGAGATCTAAAATCTGTACATGGAGCTATTAAGCCTTCAGCCTTACACTGCAGAATGCCGTTTTTGGAACTCCTCAACCCACTCCAGAAGGTCGCTATTCGTGATCTTATGATGGAGAAGAAATCTGGAACCCGTGCATCAGCGAACATGCTCGACGCGCTACAGAATGCTCTCTATTTATACTCTCTGGTACCTTATTAAATATTTTTGTAGCCATTACTCTACTGGTTACTGTTTGTGTTTCTGCTTTCAGGTGATGGAGAGTGAACACACAATTTATTTAGTAACTGAATACGCACCGAACGGCGAAATTTTTGGTGAGTACAAAGCGCACTTCATAGCTACAGTTGTACCATGAATAAAGTACTACATGGATAGAGTGCTAAAATAGCATAGTGTTCCTTCTTACTCCTATCCTAGAAGATAGCTTGCTATCCTATGTTAGAGAGAAACAAATATATTGTCACACGGCAGTCGTTTTTCCGTTCCGTACCCTGAATATTGGCACCATGCATATACATCTTCCTAGATTGTTACCATGAATGTAGTAGTAATTTGACATTTGGCCTGGTACGACTAACACAAATAAGAACAGATAGATGTATGCTTGTCTCATTCCAACACATGAATATATTCATATAAAAGAATGAGACTGGTATAATCGATACCGGTTCGTTTTTAGCCTTAGTCCTTCTTCTGAGAGTTGTACCCAAAATATAAGTCTGCCCGATGTACCTGCGCCGTAGACCAATGTCTATAGCGCGGGTACCTTCTTTCTACCAATAGACATCGCGCACTAAAATCTTGCGCTGTTATTGGTTAATCGATTTCGCGGCAAAATCGCGGCCGGTCGTACGCCATCTTGTTCATCAGTTGACTCTTAAATGAGAGCGGGACAGAGCTTATACTATACGTTCGGCTGCTGTCGGCAAAGATTTATATGGTTTTTGTTTAAATATCATCAGTTTAACGATCCCCCCTAAACACATTTTTACAATGTTTTATTTTTTTTCTGGGTATCTTAGCTAAACTGATGATATTTATGAGATACTATCAATAAGAACATATGTGTTAAGTCTCCTAGTTCTCGCGAAATCAACTTTCGCTACCTAAAGAAGTGTTAATGAGCTGTAATGAGCAAAAAACTACAAAAAGTTTAATTTCGCGCCTCAAGTTTTCGCCTCGCCTCGCCTTTCGTTGAGAGAATCAACCTTAAAGGAAAAAAAACGTTTATAGACCTTATACGAAATCCTTTACAGAACCATTCGAAATAATAAATAAATAATGCTGGACAATTCACACAACATTATCTAGCCCCAAGCTAAGCAGAGCTTGTGTTATGGGTACTAGATAACTGATATACTTAATGCAATATATTACATAGATAAAAAATATATATCTATCTATCTATGTCATAGATAGATATTTTTTATTATGCATAGAAAATACCCAGAACTCCCTGCAGAGCGTACAAATATTTGTTGCGAGGCGGGAATCGAACCCGCGCGATACAGAGGTCATCAAAGGAGGTCATTTATTTTTAATTTTGTTTACATGATATTCACTCGAAATAAATAATGAACAGTTATTTGTTGTAATTTCAGACCACCTCGTATCCCGAGGGCGTATGCTAGAATGCGAGGCAGCCAGAGCCTTCTCTCAGATGGTATCTGCCGTCGGGTACTGCCACGCGAGCGGAGTGGTGCACCGGGACTTGAAGGCAGAGAACCTTCTGCTCGATGCGCACATGAACATTAAGGTAACAGAGGGCGTATGCTAGAATGCGAGGCAGCCAGATCCTTCTCTCAGATGGTATCTGCCGTCGGGTACTGCCACGCGAGCGGAGTGGTGCACAGAGACTTGAAGGCAGAGAACCTTCTGCTCGATGCGCACATGAACATTAAGGTAACAGAGGGCGTATGCTAGAATGCGAGGCAGCCAGATCCTTCTCTCAGATGGTATCTGCCGTCGGGTACTGCCACGCGAGCGGAGTGGTGCACCGGGACTTGAAGGCAAAGAACCTTCTGCTCGACGCACACATGAACATTAAGGTAACGGGGGAACAGAGGGCCTACCACAGGTTTGTAATTTGTTAAATAAAACCGAATTGCGTGTCGAAATGTCGTTTTTAACCTCCCACGCAAAAACGACGGGGTTGTTATAAGTTTGACGTGTCTGTATGTGTGGCTGGGTGTGTGTGTATGTGTGTGTGTGTGTGTGTGTCTGTGACATCCTAGCTCCCGAACGGATGAACAGTTTTTTGTTTGTTTGAAATGTGAATTAGTCGGGATTGTTCTTAGCTATGTTTGATCTTTATCTTTATCGTATCTTTATCTTATCTTATAGTATCTTATATTTATCTTATATATCTTATCTTTATCTTTATCTTTACTTTGCAGCTGGCTGACTTCGGGTTCAGTAACGAGTACACGGCGGAGTCTCCGCTGTCGACGTGGTGCGGCTCGCCGCCGTATGCGGCGCCGGAACTGTTCGAGGGCAGGCGGTACGACGGACCCAAGGCTGACATATGGGTAGGTTCATAACCACCGTAGTGGTAGGATCCAACGCGCGTCCCTCACACTATTAGGTAGCTGAGGGTTCAGTAACGAGTACACGGCGGAGTCTCCGCTGTCGACGTGGTGCGGCTCGCCGCCGTATGCGGCGCCGGAACTGTTCGAGGGCAGGCGGTACGACGGACCCAAGGCTGACATATGGGTAGGTTCATAACCACCGTAGTGGTAGGATCCAACGCGCGTCCCTCACACTATTAGGTAGCTGAGGGTTCAGTAACGAGTACACGGCGGAGTCTCCGCTGTCGACGTGGTGCGGCTCGCCGCCGTATGCGGCGCCGGAACTGTTCGAGGGCAGGCGGTACGACGGACCCAAGGCTGACATATGGGTAGGTTCATAACCACCGTGGTGGTAGGATCCAACGCGCGTCCCTCACACTATTAGGTAGCTGAGGGTTCAGTAACGAGTACACGGCGGAGTCTCCGCTGTCGACCCAAGGCTGACATATGGGTAGGTTCATAACCACCGTGGTGGTAGGATCCACCGCGCGTCCCTCACACTATTAGGTAGCTGAGGGTTCAGTAACGAGTACACGGCGGAGTCTCCGCTGTCGACCCAAGGCTGACATATGGGTAGGTTCATAACCACCGTGGTGGAAGGATTCAGTGCGTCCTAGGTGGACGTGACCTATGAGGTAATGCACTGTTCATAGGCAGAGGTTGCCGCTTAACATCAGGTGGGCCATCAGCTTGTTCCGTCATACAAGTAGTATAAAAAAAAACCCACCCACTAATAGGCTCTGTGAAGTTAGTAAATCGTTTAAAAAAGGAAGAAAAAAACATTTTCACACCACCTGCTCGAAAATGTCCAATTACATATCATGCAACCTCAACGTAAAGTAAAGCATTATCTCATGAGGGGTATAAAGTTGTATGAAACTCCCTAGGGAATAAAGTGAATTGAATTTGAAACGTCAAATTCGTGTGGAAAATCGTGGAAAACTCTGAGTAAAAATAAGTCCATATGGCATTGTAAAGAGGTTTGTTTTAAAATGGAACTGGCCACCATAAGCAGAACCCAAAAAAAAAAAAGAAGATAGATAGATAGATAGAAAACACTTTATTGCACAACACAGAAAATAAGCTAATTAAAAATTAATATTAAACTAAACACGGAAGTACAATGGGCGGTCTTATCGCTATAAGCGATCTCTGCCAGACAACCTTGCGATGGACTGGAATTATTTGCACGACATAGAAGGGTGGCTTAAAATCTGGAATACAATCTCTAAAATTAAAAATAAATAAATATAACAAATTACTACCTAATTTATAAATTTAAACTATGGCTACACAAATTTATATATACCTAAGAATTACGAGATTATTATTGAGTACGTTTACAAATAACACAGACCAAGTGTGTACTACAAAGAATGTGAAACAAAAGACGGTGTTTGGTGCTGTGATTTTCAGTGTTTTTTTTTGTATCGCAGAAGGTGTGAAAAGTAGAGTATGCTCCTCTGGAATAAAGCATGTCTTCGTCTTGGGCAGCTTGAACCCCTCGCTTCACTCAGGACTCTATATAAGTAGAGTATGCTCCTCTGGAATAAAGCATGTCTTCGTCTTGGGCAGCTTGAACCCCTCGCTTCACTCAGGACTCTATATAAGTAGAGTATGCTCCTCTGGAATAAAGCATGTCTTCGTCTTGGGCAGCTTGAACCCCTCGCTTCACTCAGGACTCTATATAAGTAGAGTATGCTCATCTGGAATAAAGCCTGTCTTCGTCTTGGGCAGCTTGAACCCCTCGCTTCACTCAGGACTCTATATAAGTAGAGTATGCTCCTCTGGAATAAAGCATGTCTTCGTCTTGGGCAGCTTGAACCCCTCGCTTCACTCAGGACTCTATATAAGTAGAGTATGCTCTTCTGGAATAAAGCATGTCTTCGTCTTGGGCAGCTTGAACCCCTCGCTTCACTCAGGACTCTATATAAGTAGAGTATGCTCCTCTGGAATAAAGCATGTCTTCGTCTTGGGCAGCTTGAACCCCTCGCTTCACTCAGGACTCTATATAAGTAGAGTATGCTCATATGGAATAAAGCCTGTCTTCGTCTTGGGCAGCTTGAACCCCTCGCTTCACTCAGGACTCTATATAACTCCCTCGTTACGCTCAGGGTTCAACATGCCGCCCGCGACGTTAGACACTGCTTTATTCCCGACGTTAGACAGTGCATAATCTACTATTATTTGTGTCATCAAACGCGGATACAAAACGACTGATAAATGATAATAGTTGAATATGAACTGAAGAATGATAATAGTAATCCTACTCATATTATAAACGCGATAGTTTGTAAGTATGGATGGATGGATGTATGGATGGATGTATGGATGGATGGATGGATGTTTGTTTGTTACTCTTTCACCTAAAAACTACTGGATGGATTTGGATGAAATTTGTAATGGAGATAACTGGACTCCCGGAATAACACATAGGCACATTTTTATCCCGATATTCCCACGGGATCGAGACTTACGCGGGTGAAACCGCGGGGCGCTGCTTGTTTGTTATATAAGAGTGCAAAGTTGCTTTTTAACCGCGTGCTCAATTATGTATGATAAATTCGGCACCATGGAGGTAGAAGTACATTTTTTAATATGTGTAATGTTGTGTCCTCAGTCGCTGGGGGTTGTTCTGTACGTGCTGGTGTGCGGCGCGCTGCCGTTCGACGGGGTGACCCTACACGAGCTGCGCGCGGTGGTGCTGAGCGGCAAGTTCCGGATACCGTACTTTATGTCACAAGGTACGTTATAGGGTATTTAACACCCTTATATTGAGGCTAATAGTATATTATGCACTGAGGGAATAAAGCAGTGTGTTTTAACATACGCTAATAGCATATTATACGTTAAAACGGACGTTCTTGTGAACGCGCCGTAACTTAGGGTTAAAATGCTAATTCCCCTGTAAATGTACCTGGTTATTTTTCCACAGACTGCGAAAACCTCATCAGGCATATGCTGGTGGTGGAACCTGAGAAGAGGCTGACCCTGCGAGGAGTCGCGAGACATCGCTGGCTGCATCAGAACCAGCCGTTCAGTGAGTATGCACCGAGCTGTACCATGCCCCCAAAGCCTAGAAGTAGAGAGAGAGAGAGAGAGAGAGAGAGAGAAAACGGCCAAGTGCGAGTCGCTCTCACGCACAGGTTCCGTACAAACCTGTAGGTATATAAGTAAAAGTAATGTTTTTTTTTGCTAAATGAAATCATTGTGAGGAAAGGGGTAGTAAGTTAAAAAATATTAAAAATATTTTTATAATATGATGTAACTAAACATGTATGATTTTATAATATAATGTAACTAAACATGTATGATTTTATAATATAATGTAACTAAACATGTATGATTTTATAATATAATGTAACTAAACATGTATGATTTTATAATATGATGTAACTAAACATGTATGATTTTATAATATGATGTAACTAAACATGTATGATTTTATAATATAATGTAACTAAACATGTATGATTTTATAATATGATGTAACTAAACATGTATGATTTTATAATATGATGTAACTAAACATGTATGATTTTATAATATGATGTAACTAAACATGTATGATTTTATAATATGATGTAACTAAACATGTATGATTTTATAATATGATGTAACTAAACATGTATGATTTTATAATATGATGTAACTAAACATGTATGATTTTATAATATGATGTAACTAAACATGTATGATTTTATAATATGATGTAACTAAACATGTATGATTTTATAATATGATGTAACTAAACATGTATGATTTTATAATATGATGTAACTAAACATGTATGATTTTATAATATGATGTAACTAAACATGTATGATTTTATAATATGATGTAACTAAACATGTATGATTTTCGCAATTTTTCCTTTATCTGTGCTATAAGACGTTGCTTCGTACCAAATTTCAAGATTATATTGAAATTAAGTTCACGGGAAATACCCTGTAGGTTTTGATTCCCTTGCGAGTGTCGAAAATTTTCAGCATAAACGGCTGTATCTTTTGATTGCGTTGGCTTAGAAGTTTGATTTTTTCACAGCTCAAAGGGACAGTAGACCTGAGTATTTAATATGAATTTCAGTTTGATACCTCCACGCGTTCCTGAGAAAAAGGGTCTTGACGTCTGTCAACTGTTGACTGTCTGTCTAGACAGACGGACAGCAAAGTGATCCTATAATGGTTCCGTATTTCCTCTTGAGGCACGGAACCCTAAAGACAAAAAAAAAACAGAACTACAGAGTACATTGATACTAATAATAATATTTGAAATCTTTTCTAACAAGTATCCAAAAAATAAAAATACTTTGACTTTGGCAAATGATAACCCCAAAATAATTTACATAACAAGTAATTAATTATGTAAAAATTAAAAAAACCCTCAACGCAATGAAACGGCTGAACCGATTTTGATCAAACATAGCTAAGACCAATACCGAAAAATTCACCATAAAAAAAAAAAAATAGGTTCATGCGTTCGGGATCTACGATGACACACACACACACACACACACACACACACACACACGCACACACACACACACACAGACACGTCAAACTTATAGCACCCGGTCGTTTTTGAGTCGGGGGTTAAAAATTGAGTACAAAACTAAAACTTGACTACTTAAAAGTCACGCTCTAAAATTTATTCTCATGATAGAGACGATCAAAGCATAGCCGTAAAAAAAAAAAAAACACCAAACACTTACTATAAAAAAACTATACATTTTAACAGTCGCAAGCGATCATAAGTTTTAGGGCAAAGTGGCATAAGACCACCGGAACATCTGAACAATATTCATGAGCCTTTCGGGGTCGAGACTCTGGGTCCGTGGGGTTCCGGGGCCCTTCGCGTTATCAAAATTATTTCAGGGCATCTGGTCGAAGCGACGCGTGACCCGAGAGCTGGCTCTTATCTCGCTCAACGCATTAGTATTGCCATTCAGCGTGGCAATGCAGCCAGCATCTTAGGGACGCTTCCGTCTGGTAGTGATTTGGATCAGTTGAGCTACCTTTAGATCGCTTGCAGCGGTCTTCAGCAAGCACAACTGTTTCATATGTATTTTGTACATACCTTGTATTATTCTTTCTGTAAATAAATGTATTACCTGAAAAAAAAAAACATGAGAATATTTTCTTGTTATGCGTTATATGTCCATTTATAAGTCCATATTTACTTTGACATCAGTGACTGTAGCTTATAATATTAGTATAATAATTGGACAGGTATAGAAAACCTGAGTATAGACGCGTCATCGGGCCGCTGCGGCTGCCACAGCGCGCAGCAAGCGGCCCCGCCCGGCGCCAGCGACACGGTGCTGGCGCGCATGCTGACGCTACCTGGCTTGACGCAGCAGCATATACATCAAGTAAGTATAGACGCGTCATCGGGCCGCTGCGGCTGCCACAGCGCGCAGCAAGCGGCCCCGCCCGGCGCCAGCGACACGGTGCTGGCGCGCATGCTGACGCTACCTGGCTTGACGCAGCAGCATATACATCAAGTAAGTATAGACGCGTCATCGGGCCGCTGCGGCTGCCACAGCGCGCAGCAAGCGGCCCCGCCCGGCGCCAGCGACACGGTGCTGGCGCGCATGCTGACGCTACCTGGCTTGACGCAGCAGCATATACATCAAGTAAGTATCGACGCGTCATCGTGCCGCTGCGGCTGCCACAGCGCGCAGAAAGCGGCCCCGCCCGGCGCCAGCGACACGGTGCTGGCGCGCATGCTGACGCTACCTGGCTTGACGCAGCAGCATATACATCAAGTAAGTATAGACGCGTCATCGGGCCGCTGCGGCTGCCACAGCGCGCAGCAAGCGGCCCCGCCCGGCGCCAGCGACACGGTGCTGGCGCGCATGCTGACGCTACCTGGCTTGACGCAGCAGCATATACATCAAGTAAGTATCGACGCGTCATCGTGCCGCTGCGGCTGCCACAGCGCGCAGAAAGCGGCCCCGCCCGGCGCCAGCGACACGGTGCTGGCGCGCATGCTGATGCTACCTGGCTTGACGCAGCAGCATATACATCAAGTAAGTATAGACGCGTCAACGGGCCGCTGCGGCTGCCACAGCGCACAGCAAGCGGCCCGGCGCCAGCGACACGGTGCTGGCGCGCATGCTGACGCTACCTGGTTTGACGCAGCAGCATATACATCAAGTAAGAAATTACCTATGTAATATCACAGGGTTTGGCACGCTAGCCTTATTGGCAAGCTTCCTGCTTACGGATTACCAGCTCAATTCTCAATTCCTCGATTAGGGGAAAGATCCATTCGAGTAGTTATTGGCGGCTGCTCGTCGGATCAATTGGCTATTAACGCCGGGGTACCTCAGTAGTCTATCTGTCTATCAGTGACAGACACACTGTTTCTGCTGCACATTAATGATCTGCTAATGCCCGGTATCATTGGGTATGCAGACGACAGCACAGTTGTGGAGAGATATGTTTCCACTGCGCGAGCTAGGCAGAATGAATTTCAGGAGCTAAGAGATGAGATGCTGCGCCGTCTGAATTTGACTCTTCAAGGCTGTATCCGACTGGGGCGATGCCAATAGCCTCTAAAACGCAGGCTTGTCAATTCTCGGCGAATAAAAGTCAGTTTCTCCAATTTCCTGTCTTTCGGGATGTACCTGTAGCTATAGGAGATCACCTCGAGCTCTTAGGCGTTTCTCTCACGCCTACTCTCAACTTTGGCTCCTATATCGAGTCTAAGGCAAAAACAGCTGCCATGAAGCTAGGCATCCTGAATAAGGTAAAGCGTTACTTCACACCAGGACAGCTTCTCAGTTTATATAAAGCTTCGACCAAAGTAAAAAGTACTTTGGTCGAAGCACAAGTCCGGGCTGGTATGGAGTACTGCTGCCACGTTTGGGATGGCTCGGACAAACACCAGCTTGTTGCCTTGGACTCGATCGAACGCAGAGCTTTCAGGCTTATAGGTGAGCAAAATATGGCGGAGACTAAGATCCAGAGTCTCGAGCACCGTCGTAAAGTCGCATGCCTTTCGATCTTCTATAGGTTACATTTCGGGGAATGCTCCCAGGAACTTCACGATCTGATCCCACCATCTCCTTTCCATCATAGGACGAGCAGACGCACGGCTCAGTACCGTCCTTACCTCATTAGTATACCCTCTATTCGTACTAAACGTTTCAGTCTACCTTTATAATGCGAACTGCTAAGGAGTGGAATACACTGCCGTCGTCTGTCTTTCCTGTAAACTATAATCTGGGTCTCTTCAAGTCTAGAGTGAATAGGTGTCTTCTAGACCTTTGTGCTCCAACTTCGGCCACATCGTCACTTACCAACAGGTGAGATCGCGGTCAAAGTCAGCAACACCTTGCTTTGTCCGTGCACTGCATTAGCGCAGATGCTAGGGCGCACATAGGGCGCGTCCTAGGTGGACGTGACCTATGAGATAATGCTTTGTTAATGGCAGAGGTTACCGCCTAATATCAGGTGGGCCGTCTGCTTGTTCCGTCATTCAAGTAGCTATAAAAAAACCGTGTTTAGGCTCATTTTAATAAAAAAAAACTTGTTTCTCGAGATAATTTCTTCCCCATACCTACAAACTATGGAATGAGCTTCCATCTGAGGTTTTCCCGCTTGGTCACGACATGTGTCGCTTCAAGAAAAATTATCATAAATTCCTTCAGGGTAGGCAGCGCATCGACAATACCCCCGGTGTTGCCGGTGTCTATAAGCGACGGTGACCACTTCACATCACGTGGGCCGTATGCTAGTTTGCCTATTTATTTCATTAAAAAAAAGCACTTCCGTTTACTTAAATCATCATTATCAGCCCTGAGACATGAAGAGCATGTGTTGTTTCCAGGCCGTCCAGGAACAGAGGTTCGACCACGTGTACGCCATATACCACCTCCTGCTAGACAAGCTCCAGCAGAGAACCAGTGCGAGGAACAGCCTGCAGCATCGAGGTATGTTCATTCATAACAACATTATAACATCCATTCCTAGTGCCGGCATACCACCTGTTGGGTATACCCATGGTATAGCATACTTCGCCAGGTATGCTACTCCGATGATCACGTGGTTGTTTAGCCATATTGAAAGAAAGAAAAAAGAAAAAAAAACCTGTTTTATGACTACACAATAATAAAGACACGCAACAACAACAAAAAAAACAAACAAGATAACTATATAAAAAATAAAATAAAATCAATTACACAGAAATAAAAAATACATGGAAATTTGTGTGTGTGTGACCTAAGCCACAAAAGGGCTGAAAATGAAGGTATTGGTGATGACGTCATCACCAATGAGAACTGAGACAGCCCGTCTCTGTACCGTCTCCAGTGGATGTCGTAAAAGCCAACTAAGGGATTACACCTGCCCCCTTATTCGCTATGACCAAACGTAACATAACGCGGGGGTCGGTACAATATAAACAAATAAATAATGCTGGACAGTTCACACAACATTAACTAGCCCCAAGCTAAGCAGAGCTTGTGTTATGGGTACTAGATAACTGATAAACTTAATACAATATATTACATAGATACATATTTTTTGTTATACTTACATAGAAAATACCCAGAACACCCTGAACAAATATCTGAAGATTGTTCAAATATTTGTTCTGAGGCGGGAATCGAACCCGCAACCTCCTGTGTCGCAGGTGAACCTTCACCCACCGCGCCACAGAGGTCGTCATTTAGGATCTAGTTTTTTTATGTTGAAGTACGGAACCCTAAAAGGCCAAATTATTGTTATAGACTCCCTGGATTCCACGACAGGGCAACCGTTAGACCTCACTAGTTGTAGGGTAAGTAATATTCCTTTATATATTTAAATTGTTACATGTAGGTTATGTAGGTAGTCTTTGAGTGCTTTCACAGTGGAAGACGATATCTACAGCAATATCACGTGACACCTAGTTTGCTGGGATTGGTTGAGCGGTTCGTGAGATAGTGGTATGCCGTAGGAAGATGTACTACATGGAAATAAGGCTATAAACAAACCGGATTCGATTATACCAGTCTCATTCTTTTATATGAATTTATTCATGTGTTGGAATGAGACAAGCATATATCTATCTGTTTTTATTTGTGTAACTTTTACCAGGCCAAATGTCGCACTTGGTACCAATTACTACTACATTCATGGTACCAATCTAGGAAGATGTACATTCATGGTACCAATCTAGGAAGATGTACATTCATGGTACCAATCTAGGAAGATGCACATTCATGGTACCAATCTAGGAAGATGTACATTCATGGTACCAATCTAGGAAGATGTACATTCATGGTACCAATCTAGGAAGATGTACATTCATGGTACCAATCTAGGAAGATGTACATTCATGGTACCAATCTAGGAAGATGTACATTCATGGTACCAATATTCGGATTCGGACGGGAACGTCCCTTTCGCAAAATGTCCCGCATGCTCAAAACGGCCCGTTCTCGAAATGTCAGGGTACGGAACGGAAAAACGACTGTCGTGTGACAATATATTTGTTTCTATAGGAGTAAGAAGGAACACTCTATAAAAGTAGTGGCTATTTTAGCACTCAATCCATGTACTACTACATTCATGGGTATGCCGAAATCGTGAGCGAAATTACGATCAAGGCCTTTTTGCACTGAAACATATCGATCGATTTTCGCAAGACGTCAGAGTATGATAATATGACCAAGTGATTACCTGCGGTGTTATTGCGTAGTAGACTGACGTTTGATTTCGATGTCCAGTTTGCTATTAAAAAAAAAAAACTGCCTATAAAATAAGAACTGTCTTGTACCTACCTAAAATTCTGACGAAATAAATATATTTGTATTTGTATTTGTATTTGTATTCATTGCGCAACTTGTTTTAAATATTTCTGTTCTTGTAAAAAACTAAAACACGCAGCGCAATGAATAGAAATAGAATAGAATAGAATATTTATTATTTGTAAAAACACAGGTAGGTAACACAGATTAGGTTTTAGTAGTAGTAGAGCTTTTTTGTGAAAGAGTTCGTCCGGGGAAGTACTACCACCATACCTATTTCTGCCGCAAAGCAGTAGTGCTCGCAGTGCTGTGTTCCGGTTTGAAGGGTAAGGGTGCCGGTGAAATTACAGGCACGTGAGACTTTTCATCTATGTCTCAGGGTGGCGGTCGCAGTGCAATGCCACATAGGGTGCGTCCTAGGTGGACGTGACCTATGAGGTAATGCACTGTTCATAGGCAGAGGTTACCGCTTAACATCAGGTGGGCCTCTTGCTTGTTCCGTCATCCAAGTAGTATAAAAAAAAAGAAGAAAAAAAAGGTAAACAAAAGAAAACATGAAAAAAATACAAACTGTTAGTTAGATATGCTGTTACAAAAAGGTCTGCATATGCTGAGTTAGAGCCTTTTTCTAACCAAGAGAACAAAAGTAGCAGACGTGTATCTGAATGTTACGAACAATAACAATATATTAATATAGCAGAAGGTGGAACAAAAATTAAAAATATACAATAAAAAAGTAGTAAGTAGGTACTTATTGGTAAAAATGGTAATGAAGAAGAACAAAACTACTAGGATAAGAACTACAAGAAAATAACAAAGTATATCTACAAATAACGTAGGTGTTATAATAAAAATAATAATTATTTAAATAGATATAATAATAATAAAATAACAATGAACAGCAAACTGGTAATCGACATCAAACGTCAGTCTACTACGCAATACCCCGGCTGCTCAGTGACCTTTGAATCTATCATGGTTATGTACATACTTTTCAGTAGAAACGGGATATTTACCATGAGTTTTGAATTTTAACTGTTCCCGATATTTTGGCACAGTTGCATGCGCATGCGTGGTGCGGTGGTGTCCCGTTTCTAGTGTAAAGTAGGATATTACGCTTGTGGACTCCATGTCAAAATGTAAATTTTTTCCCTAACTTGTCTTCCAGAAAGCAGAAGACGAGCTGATGGACGCTGAGGAGTGTACGTCCAGCTCTCAAGACTGTCTCGTGTCCATACCCTGCGCTGTGGAGTACCTCACGGACACTAAGGATAACTTGGAGAAGGTATTTAGAAGAACCGGTCTGATACAATCCCATTAAGATATCTATATATATAAAACAAAGTCGTGTTAGTTACACCAGTTATAACTCAAGAACGGGTGAACTGATTTGGCTGAAAATTGGTTGGGAGGTAGCTTAGAACCAGGAGATTGACATAGGGGGGAGGGGTAGGAGGGGGGAGGGTTCACCGGGGGTTACCCGTGCGAAGCCGGGGCGAGTCGCTAATACTTTATAAAAATGAAGCTAAGATGGATGTGTGGAGTGACAAGAATGGATAAAACAGGTAATTAATATTGGAAAAATTAAAAAACCCTCAACGCAATGAAACGGCTGAACCGATTTTGATCAAACATAGCTAAGAACACTCCCGACTAATTCACTTTTCAAACAAAAAAAAAACAAAATCAAAATCGGTTCATCCGTTCGGGACCTACGATGCCACAGACAGACAGACACACAGACACGTCGGGGGTTAATAAGGAATGAGTATACCGTATGTTTTTTTTTTAACTTGGACAGCATGGGCGTATCCGAATCCTTAAGAGATACGGGAAAACAGTCTTTGGAACCATTTACTAATTTTGTATGGAAACATTTTTAGCGTAGTTATTTTTTTGGTCAAGCGTGAGTTCTCCATAAAAATGAGTTGTTTTGATAAAAAAAATTTTTACTGTGTATCTACTCAGTTTCGTGTGAGGATTGTTTCATTGTATTAGAAGAAAAAAAACGGAGCAGTAGAACTTAGTCATGTTTTCTCATACAATTTGTAAGTAATCTGGTACCTACGTTGGTAAAACTATCGCAAGAAATGTTCAATATGGCATCCCTGTTGCCGTATACAGTGTTTTTTTTTTATACTACTGGAATGTCGTAACAAGCAGATGGTCCACTTGATGTTAAGCGGTAACCTCTGCCTATGAACAGTGCATTACCTCATAGGTCACGTCCACCTAGGACGCGCTCTATGTGGCATTGCACTGCGCCCGCCACCCTGAGACATAAAGATGAAAAGTCTCATGAGCCTGTAATTTCACGGTGCGGGCACGTTTCAGAACACCTCTAGTATATGTGGCAGGTGGCTATTTGTTTAAAACTAATTGTTGTATTTTGTTAACAGTTCGGAGATGGCTCGATCCCAGTAGAAACAGAGACGCTCCAGGTATCGACTCAACAGACGGAGCCCCACGCTACCCGGCGGCATACAGTGGGCCCCGGCGACTGCAGGCATACACAGGTACCCTACCCAACCCCCCCCCCCCCCTCCCTGTGTTGGGGTATCAATACCTCAATACCCCGGGGGGGGGGGGAGCTTCACAGACAAATAAAAAAAAACAGAAACTGATTAGCTTTGGGTTGAAGTTCTTGTAAAGTAATAAGAACAAGATAGAGCAGCGTTTGCGATCAGAAAGAGGGCTTCGCATTTTCGAATTAAAAAAAAAAGTTGTTCGATTTGGCTCGATAGATGGCGCTGACTCAAATATACTTGTCAAAATAACAAATGCATTGTATCACTACGTTGTTGACGTTGACATTTCACTATATTTTGACAGAGCTACTTTAGCTTGTACAGAGTTAGCGCTATCTATTTTCAAGGCTATAAATAAGCACTATTGTCAGCGCCATCTATCGAGCCAAATCAACCTACTTTTTTTTATTCGAAAATTAAAAGCCTTCATTATAAAGAAGACAAAAAAAAAAATGGAACTTTTCGCTTGGGATTCGAAATTAAATTCAGTGATTTTTGCTGATCACAGCTCATCAAACCATCTTGAGATAGTGAAACCTGTTTTTACGGAAACTAGGAGACCTAGCAAACATGCTTTGATTGATAAGTGTCTGATAAATATAATGACGGGTTTTGATTGATAAGTGTCTGATAAATATAATGACGGGTTTTGATTGATAAGTGTCTGATAAATATAATGACGGGTTTTGATTGATAAGTGTCTGATAAATATAATGACGGGTTTTGATTGATAAGTGTCTGATAAATATAATGACGGGTTTTGATTGATAAGTGTCTGATAAATATAATGACGGGTTTTGATTGATAAGTGTCTGATAAATATAATGACGGGTTTTGATTGATAAGTGTCTGATAAATATAATGACGGGTTTTGATTGATAAGTGTCTGATAAATATAATGACGGGTTTTGATTGATAAGTGTCTGATAAATATAATGACGGGTTTTGATTGATAAGTGTCTGATAAATATAATGACGGGTTTTGATTGATAAGTGTCTGATAAATATAATGACGGGTTTTGATTGATAAGTGTCTGATAAATATAATGACGGGTTTTGATTGATAAGTGTCTGATAAATATAATGACGGGTTTTGATTGATAAGTGTCTGATAAATATAATGACGGGTTTTGATTGATAAGTGTCTGATAAATATAATGACGGGTTTTGATTGATAAGTGTCTGATAAATATAATGACGGGTTTTGATTGATAAGTGTCTGATAAATATAATGACGGGTTTTGATTGATAAGTGTCTGATAAATATAATGACGGGTTTTCACGGACGTTTCAAATCATGCGCTAATAGATGGCGCTGCTTTGAACCTAGCTGTCAAAATAAAGGGAAATGTCAACGTCAACAACGTAGTGATATATTTTCGTGATATTCACACAAAAGCACAGACAGTGCATTTGTTAATTTTGATAAGCATACTTGAGTCAGAGCCATCTATCGAGCCAAATTGAACTACTTTTTTATATTCGAAAATGAAAAGCCGTCATTAGTTCAGCTACGAATGTAAAAAATAAATAAATAATAATAAATGAATGACATTCGTAGTTAAACTAATGACATTTGTGAGACAACATCAATCAAAATATGTGTAAACACACTTAACAGTCTCCTAATTTTATAGACCTAGTAAAAAGTAAGAATGGACCCCCTCCGTCTCCTCCCGTGGATGTCGTAAAAGCCGACTAAGTGATTACCCGGACTTGTTGATAAGATTCGTTGGTATAAGATTTGTCCTGGCTGCTAGCTTATTATGGAATGTGTTATTACTGGAAGAAAGAGTTAGCCGAGTCAGTCGCGGGAAGCAATGGCGGCGATGAGCTCACCACGTCACGTCTATATTCCACTATGGTGCAACCCACTGTGAAAAGAGGCCCATTGAGGCTCTGCTTACCCCCTCTCGGGGAAAAAGGCAACCTTCTGTACCTGTACTGTTATGTATTCTGTGCCTAAGGGTGCAATGGGGAGACACACTGCTTATTTATCACGCTAGGTGGCGCATAATCGCTGGTGTTGTTTCGTAGCGAAACAAAGGTCTATCAATGTTAATAAAAAAATATCAACCGTGTCAAATATCAATGGATAATTTTAGTAAATAAACATTAAATAATAGTCTGGTATAAAACATGCCTCTGTGTAGTGCATTTCAGTGTACACATAAAGGTACACACCGTTTCCCTTCTGATGAGAAAAAGACAAGACCACTAAATGACAAGCACCAGCGATGGTGGCGCCATCTGAGATTAGTTTTGCCTGTGGCTCCCCATTTGAAGTTTGATGTGAAACCGTGACGCGGACTTGCGTTCCTCTAGTAACGACATTATGGTTTTGGTTTCAGGGGGGTGAGCTGGGGGTGTGCGGGGCGGCATCGGCGGACCTACGGCCGTCTCCTTTATACGTCTCAGCGCAGTTCAATGTAAGTAGATAACATAAGGGGGTGAGCTGGGGGTGTGCGGGGCGGCATCGGCGGACCTGCGCCAGTCTCCGTTGTACGTCTCAGCGCAGTTCAATGTAAGTAGATAACATAAGGGGGTGAGCTGGGGGTGTGCGGGGCGGCATCGGCGGACCTGCGCCCGTCTCCGTTGTACGTCTCAGCGCAGTTCAATGTAAGTAGATAACATAAGGGGGTGAGCTGGGGGTGTGCGGGGCGGCATCGGCGGACCTGCGCCCGTCTCCGTTGTACGTGTCAGCGCAGTTCAATGTAAGTAGATAACATAAGGGGGTGAGCTGGGGGTGTGCGGGGCGGCATCGGCGGACCTGCGCCAGTCTCCGTTGTACGTCTCAGCGCAGTTCAATGTAAGTAGATAACATAAGGGGGTGAGCTGGGGGTGTGCGGGGCGGCATCGGCGGACCTGCGCCCGTCTCCGTTGTACGTGTCAGCGCAGTTCAATGTAAGTAGATAACATAAGGGGGTGAGCTGGGGGTGTGCGGGGCGGCATCGGCGGACCTGCGCCCGTCTCCGTTATACGTCTCAGCGCTAATCAATGAGAATACTTATTCTCTCAAAAATTCATCCACTAGAAATATTCTTTTAACATAAATTTTATAAAACGTACCGTTATATCGGTATTACCGACATTGTTTCGACTCGTTCCAAGAGTCTTTTTCAAGGTGAGTGAACGCGACGTACTCCCTCCGCGTCCCGTTTAGCACTAATTCGCTCAGTGCGAGCTGCTGCCCGCTCGGCTCGTGTAGTGGGGCGCGCGGGTAGGAATATAGCTTGTGTTCGTTTCGTCATCGTCGTCGGCGCAGTGGATTGTGCTGCCTCATCGCTGTCACTACTGTTGCCGTCTCCACTGTATGGAATTTCATTTCATTTTATTTATTTCACCATATGACACACTAGGCAAGTCACACAAACATATTTATAAAGTTTCACAAATTTAAATTTAAATTCTAGTAAATTAATTAAAATATAATTATAATCCAAAACTAATCCAAATGTCTTTCCCTATAAATAAATACGTGAAATAAAAAAAAAAAAAAAAAAAAAAAAAAAACTAAACAACCTAGATGCATCTAAATAAAAAAAAAAAGTACTATGAATCATCATATCACACAATATCGTTATTTAGCAAAAATGAGGAATCTAACACAGTCATGTTCATAAACTCGTTTAAGCAGTAAAATGCAATTATTTTTTTAAACATTAATAGGCCTTTGTTTGACCACGATCTCACATGTTGGTAAGTGACGATGCGGCCGAAGATGGAGCACAAAGGTCTAGAAGGCACCTATTCACTCTAGACTTTACCTCAAAGAAATATTGAATTACCCTTTTGAAGTCTGATGTGTGTTCGAGATTAGTTATTTTATTGGGCAATTTATTGTACATTAATATTTTATATGGCATTCCAGAGAGACAGGCAATACTCACTGTGTCTCTATCAGCTCTGTCTCTCGCAAAAACATAACATAACATAACATCATGATCAACATTTTATGTTATTTATTTATTTATTTATTCAGGGACAATAAACAGCTGCAATATAAACCTGACGACCTGACTGAATTGATGACCTCTGTGGCGCGGCGGGCTAAGGTTCGCCTGCGACGTAGGAGGTTGCGGGTTCGATTCCCGCCTCGGAACAAATATTTGTGCGATCTGCAGATATTTGTTCATATCTGCAGATTTTCTATGCATAATAAAAAATATCTATCTATGTAATGTATTGTATGAAGTATATCAGTTATCTAGCACCCATAACACAAGCTCTGCTTAGCTTGGGGCTAGATAATGTTGTGTGTACTGTCCAGCATTATTTATTTATTTTTATTAATTGATTTATTTCGTTTTTTCAGCAACAAGTCTCACCCAACGTGTCAATGTTGCCGAACACGAACTTGGCGGCAAAACTGCCAGCGGTGCAACACCAGCCGCCGGCGTACTTCAGCGTGAAGGACCAACACTTGCTGAAGCCGCCTCACGCTATGCAGAGCCAAGGTACGTGCCATCCATCGATGTCAATAAACTGCCGGCGGTGCAACACCAGCCGCCGGCGTACTTCAGCGTGAAGGACCAACACTTGCTGAAGCCGCCTCACGCTATGCAGAGCCAAGGTACGTGACATACATCGATGGGAAACTGCCGGCGGTGCAACACCAGCCGCCGGCGTACTTCAGCGCGAAGGACCAACACTTGCTGAAGCCGCCTCACGCTATGCAGAGCCAAGGTACGTGCCATCCATCGATGTCAATAAACTGCCGGCGTGCGACACCAGCCGCCGGCGTACTTCAGCGTGAAGGATCAACACTTGCTGAAGCCGCCTCACGCTATGCAGAGCCAAGGTACGTGACATACATCGATGTGAAACTACCGGCGGTGCAACACCAGCCGCCGGCGTACTTCAGCGTGAAGGACCAACACTTGCTGAAGCCGCCTCACGCTATGCAGAGCCAAGGTACGTGACATACATCGATGTGAAACTGCCGGCGGTGCAACACCAGCCGCCGGCGTACTTCAGCGTGAAGGACCAACACTTGCTGAAGCCGCCTCTCGCTATGCAGAGCCAAGGTACGTGCCATCAATCGATGTCAATAAACTGCCGGCGTGCAACACCAGCCGCCGGCGTACTTCAGCGTGAAGGACCAACACTTGCTGAAGCCGCCTCACGCTATGCAGAGCCAAGGTACGTGCCATCCATCGATGTCAATAAACTGCCGGCGTGCAACACCAGCCGCCGGCGTACTTCAGCGTGAAGGACCAACACTTGCTGAAGCCGCCTCACGCTATGCAGAGCCAAGGTACGTGCCATCCATCGATGTCAATAAACTGCCGGCGGTGCAACCCCAGCCGCCGGCGTACTTTAGCGTGAAGGACCAACACTTGCTGAAGCCGCCTCACGCTATGCAGAGCCAAGGTACGTGACATCCATCGATGTCAATAAACTGCCGGCGGTCCAACACCAGCCGCCGGCGTACTTCAGCGTGAAGGACCAACACTTGCTGAAGCCGCCTCACGCTATGCAGAGCCAAGATACGTGCCATCCATCGATGTCAATAAACTGCCGGCGTGCAACACCAGCCGCCGGCGTACTTCAGCGTGAAGGACCAACACTTGCTGAAGCTGCCTCACGCTATGCAGAGCCAAGGTACGTGCCATCCATCGATGTCAATAAACTGCCGGCGTGCAACACCATCCGCCGGCGTACTTCAGCGTGAAGGACCAACACTTGCTGAAGCCGCCTCACGCTATGCAGAGCCAAGGTACGTGAAATCCATCGATGTCAATAAACTGCCGGCGGTGCAACACCAGCCGCCGGCGTACTTCAGCGTGAAGGACCAACACTTGCTGAAGCCGCCTCACGCTATGCAGAGCCAAGGTACGTGACATCCATCGATGTCAAACTGCCGGCGGTGCAACACCAGCCGCCGGCGTACTACAGCGTGAAGGACCAACACTTGCTGAAGCCGCCTCATGCTATGCAGAGCCAAGGTACGTGACATCCATCGATTTCAATATACTGCCGGCGGTGCAACACCAGCCGCCTGCCTACTTCAGCGTGAAGGACTAACAATTGCTGAAGCCGCCTCACGCTATGCAGAGCCGAGCCAAGAAGCTCGACCGCCAGCGTTCATATTACATAAAGGCGCCACCGCCAGGCAGAAATCTTCATACAAAAAAAACGCCACGCGCAGCTTGAAAAAGTGGTTTTTATTGAATATCTCGTGAAATATAGATAATTTAAAAAAAACTCCGCGGTTGATCCTTCTGTTTTATTCTACCGATTTTATTTATCCAATTTTTGACGCAATAATCTGTACCATATTGACAAACAATCGAATCTAACCAAAAGTTATAGGTAACTTTTTTTTTTATCGAGAATTTTTGTCCTGTCCTGTTTCTGTCTGGGTGATCCCTCGGTATTATAATGTAGTATCTGTGCATATTTTTAATTTGAATATTGTACTTGATTTATTCAGTTAAAAATCTAATCTAAGGTTGGTAATTTTGCGTTATACCCCACCTTAAGCTTAGGCCAAATCAACGCGCTTAGCTCGCGTCCTCAGTGGCGTGCACGGTGGCGATCAATGGTAAGACCGATCGTCACCGTGCACGCCACTGAGGACGCGGGCTGAACGCGTTGGTTTGACTTTATCTTTATAATAATAATAATTAATTTATTAAATCAGACATTATTAGGTCCATTATTTGTTAGTATATATTCTTAAAAACTATGTTATAAATACATTAGTTATAGCTATAAGTTGAGGTGAAAACTCTACCCAATCCCGACCAAACAGACTCCAGTGAGACAACCTACCTGATCAGGACCCGGATAAAAGCCTTCATTACTGGCAGGTTATAGCGATCGGGAATGAGCTGCAGGATGCCGTTGGAACTGCTCCGCACTCTGCTATGCAATGAGGCAGTACGGATGATGGCGTGAAAACCATCAACCCGAGCCTCCGCAAACATCGCTCATGCACTGCAGAAGCGAGGAAGTCCCATCAGCATCCTAAAACCATTATTATAGGACGCGCAGGGCACTAAGCGACATCTGCGTATAGTTGAACCACAGGCTGCTCGTGTAGAAAGATTGGCAGTAGGCTTTGAAGGGAGTTATTTTCACTTGCCGACTGCAAGGAGCAAACCTGCGTGCCAGCATATTACATCTGACTGCCAATGCCCTACGCTCCCTCTCTATGTCCTCCTGGTCGTCAAGGTCATCAGTAACGAAATGTCCCAAATAGATAAATATTATAGATGTGGTTGTATCGTTACAGCGTCCTCGTTCGGGCGGCGTGCGTCGGACGGCGGCGCGCACGTGCCGCGCGGCCGCGAGCGCACGTGTTGCCACTCCGCGCCCGCGCACCACGTAACTACTACCACTACTACTAGCTCTTACACTTCTTAAACTATCATGGTTAACATACTTTTCTCTAGAAACGGGATATTTACCATGAGTTTTAACCCCCGACGCAAAAACGACGGGGTGTTATAAGTTTGACGTGTCTCTGTGTGTGTGTGTGTGTGTGTGTGTCTGTCTGTCTGTCTGTCCCATCGTAGCTCCCGAACGGATGAACCGATTTCGTTTTTTTTTTGTTCGAAAGGTGAATTTGTCATTTTAGACTTGCACACGTTTAGACGGCGACGCATGACGCACCTCCGCGGTGTCTCGTGTCAGGCGTCCGAAGAACCTCCTGAGCTATGTTTCATCAAAATCGGTACAGCCGTTTCATTGCGTCGAGGGTTTTTTAATTTCAACAAAATTAATTACTTGTTGAGTTTTGATTTTCCCGATATTTCGGCACAGTTGTATGCGCCGTGATCACGGGAGAACTGACTAAAGTCTTTGTGAGTAGATGTTATTGGCAGATATATCGATCTACCCTCTTTCTCACTCTTTTATTACGAACGATACCACTACCATCGGTTTCATTGTCACAATTCACTCCACCTCGACACACAACACTGACGGTACCCGGACGCGTAGCAGGTACCACACTTTTTTGATTCTTACACATTCTCACCACAGGCTTCCATACTCCAGATAATTGAAAACCATCTTCTGTATTGAAATTACTCTGCTTAGGAATCAAACATGGCGCATGCAACTGTGCCGATATATTGGGAACAATTGAAACTCAAAAAATCATGGGAGATATCCCGTTTCTAGTGAAAAGTAGCTCTTACACAACTAACCAACCAAGCTTTCGGTTTGATTCACAGCTGTCAAACTTTTGATTAAGAATGACAGCTGTTAAGGCGATATGTTAAAATACCGATTGGGCGGAGTCTAGCAAGAAAACAATAGCTGCAAGATAGTGACAGCGCTATTGCTCACTTGAACCCGGGAAGAGATGAGATATAGATTTCTACCGCTCGGAAGTAACTGACGTAAGCGACAAGTGAAAGTAGAAAATATAAAAAAAAACTCTTCTATTAATCCAAGTAATGTGATTACCTACTGAATAGTATAAAAATTTACGGTTAATATTTTTTCTAATCGAAGGAGGGACCTAACACGGGTTTTTGGAGGGCCAATTTCAAAAAATAAAGCTATCAAGTAAAGTTTCACCAATCGTGTTTCTAGTCTATGATTTATATAGATTACATCCTCAAGTAATCATCATCGGCGCTTGCTCGCCGTAGTAGTTGTAAAATATTCCATGTCATTTGTTATCGCTCGTGTGTTGTATTGTAAAGAGAACCTAGTATATAGACAAACCTAACATAGTTTTTAAGATACTACTAACCAAAATATATTTAGATCAGTTTGTATGATAAATAAATAAATAATAAGAAGTAATGACTGCATTAACATCAAGTCTGTAACCTTTACTGTTACTGAGTGAGCGTGTAACGCAGCCACTCCAACATTTTAACATATCTTCTTAATTTGATTACAAGCTTTTATTTAGTTAACCGTTATATATTCGCCTATTACCCGTGCTAGAGTCTGTTCAGAAAGAGAACCGTCGCGGGATTGTAGGGCGCAGCTGTGCTTATACCTATTTTGTTTAGCGGAAATACTATAGCGCGTGTGTTCTAGTGTGTGTTTGTGTGCGTGTGTGTGTGTAGTGTGTGTGTTGCCGTTTTGATCCTTTTTAACCCCTGACGCAAAAACGACGGGGTGTTATAAGTTTGACGTGTCTTTGTGTGTGTGTGTGTGTGTGTGTGTGTGTGTGTGTCTGTCCCATCGTAGCTGCCGAACGGATGAACCGATTTCTTTTTTTTTTGTTTGAAAGGTGAATTTGACGGGAGTGTTCTTAGCTATGTTTGATCAACATCGGTTCAGCCGTGTCATTGCGTTGAGGGTTATTTTATTTTTTACAAAATTACTTATATTACAAGCTTTTATTTAGTTAACCGTTATATATTTGCCTATTATTAATTACCCGTGCTAGAGTCTGTTCAGAAAGAGAACCGTCGCGGGATTTGAGGGCGCAGCTGTGTGTATACCTATTTTGTTTAGCGGAAATACTATAGCGCGTCTGTTCTGTCTTGATCCTTTTAAAACTGTAGCTATTTAGTTTATGATTCTAAATGTCTATGATGGGGGGTTGAACTAGATATACTAATGTACTCCTTCCCTACCCTGTTTGACTCTGTTTTTTCTTGGTTACTCTGCCTGTATTGCGCGACGTCTGCCTATATTGTGACGACCTCTGTGGTGCGGCGGGCGAAGGTTCGTCTGCGACCTAGGAGGTTGCGGGTTCGATTCCCGCCTCGGAACATATATTTTTACGGTCTGCAGATATTTGTTCAGGATGTTCTGGGTGTTTTCTATGCATAATAAAAAATATCTATCTATGTAATGTATTGTATTAAGTATATCAGTTATCTAGTACCCATAACACAAGCTCTGCTTAGCTTGGGGCTAGATAATGTCGTGTGAACTGTCCGGCATTATTTATTTATTTATTCGTAGGTATCGGACAGCGGCACACCGACCCGGGTGGACGATTCGGAACAGACAGACGAACAGGCGGGCGACGCCGCGTATAACTCTAATCTGTGCAGGTATTACTTGATTTTATTATGACGTAACTTTCAGTATACATACATACATAGATACATAGATATATACTCACATACACACTTACATACATACATACTTTATCCCTAAAGGGGTAGGCAGAGCCTCAATGGGCTTCTTTTCACCGTGGGTTGCACCATCGTGGAATATAAACGTGACAAGTGGTGAGCTCATCGCCACCATTGCTTTCCGCGACTGACTCGGCTAACGCTTTCTTCCGGTAATAACACATTCCATAATAAGCTAGCAGCCAGGACAAATCTTATACCAACGAATCTTATCAACAAGTCCGGGTAAACCCTTAGTCGGCTTTTGCGACATCCACGAGAGGAGACGGAGGGGTCTATTCTTAGGCCAGACACACCACGGCTGTCAGTTTGCTTGACGCCTAATCGGGACACCCGAGTGCAATACCTCTTAGCTCTCGTCTGCCTAGGACGCGCCCTACGTGACACGCCATACTGCGACATAGCAAGTCTCATGTGCCTGTAATTTCTCCGGCACCCACACCCTTCAAACCAGAACACAGCAATGAGAGCCCTGCTTCTTTGCGGCTGAAATTAGTATGGTTGTAGTACTTCCCCGGACGAACTCTCCCAAAAAGCTCTACTACTAACCAGTATTGGTTTTGAGTCTTCAGTTGGATGCTGTTGCCCAACCTGCTGTAATCCCTTAGTCGGCTTTTACGACATCCACTGGAGGAGACTGCTGGTGTTTAGTTTAAGGCCGGACGCAGCTAGTTATAATTTTTGAATGGTTTATGTGCCGATCTCTTTGGCACAGCGGGCGAAGGTTTGCCTGCGACGCAGGTGGTTGCGGGTTCGAGGTTTCCCGCCTCGGAACAAATATTTGTACGATCTGCAGATATTTGTCCAGGGTGTTCTGGGTATTTTCTATGCATTATAAAAAATATCTATGTAATGTTTTGCATTAAGTATATCAGTTATCTAGTACCCATAACACAAGCTCTGCTTAGCTTGGGGCTAGATAATGTTGTGTGAACTGTCCAGCATTATTTATTTATTTATTTAAGGTACATGATGAACCGAGGCAGCAGTAAACGGCACACCATGACGAGTCCCGAAGACGCGGCCAATACTGTCACGTCATGTAACACTGGATCTATGGTGAGTGACAGAACAGTCACTATTATAGTATTAGTTATAGCGCCATCTGCCGATACACATATGAACTAGGTTACGAGAACTAAATTGTACCACGAGTAATGTTGTACTTTTCAAATGAGGGGTTTTCAAGGCTGTTTCACATAATGTTTATAGCCTTGAAAATAGATGGCGCCAGCTCTGTACAAGCTAAAGTAGCTCCGTCAAAATAAAGGGAAATGTCAACGTCAACAACGTAGTGATATATTTTCGTGATATTCACACAAAAGCCCAGACAATGCATTTGTTATTTTGACAAGTATATTTGAGTCAGCGCCATCTATCGAGCCAAGTTGTTTTTTTTTTAAATTCTTTAATGAAAAGCTCTCGTTGGTGTAAATTGTCTACCAATGTTTTAGTAAAACGGCCACTGTTTTACTAAAAATTAAAACTTATATTATTTACTAGCTGTAACCCGCGACTTCGTCTGCGCAGGATTAAGAAGCAGCGGAGTATTATTAAGCTAGTATTATTAGACTTACGCGGGTGAAGTTAGTTTCACCCGCGTAAGTCTCGATCCCGTGGGAGTATAGGGATATAAATGTGCCTATTAGTTATTCCAGGAGTCCAGTTATCTCCATTCCAAATTTCATCCAAATCCATTCAGTAGTTTTTACGTGAAAGAGTAATTAGGATAGGATATTCGGTTATCAAATTACTCCTGGATTCTGCTGCTCCCCTGGTACATTGGATGAAAAGTCTTCGCATTGCTGCTGCGCCCCGCGGTGTTTTCCGCATAGGTCTCGATCCCGTGGGAATACCGGGATAAAAATGTGCCTATATGTTATTCCGGGAGTCCAGTTATCTCTTCTTACAAACTTTCGCATTTATAATATTAGTGGGATGTGATACCATAAATTAAAACTTGTGTGTTAGGTCATATAATTACCGGCAACATTATGTAGTTTTCGCTATCTGAAGAAGTGTTGATGAGCTGTGATGAGCAAAAAACACGAAACAATATGAATTTCGCGGTAACCTCTGCCTATGAACAGTGCATTCTCGCATAGGTCACGTCCACGTAGGATGCGCCCTATGCGGCATTGCACTGCGCCCGCCACCCTGAGACATAAAGATGAAAAGTTTCATGTGCCTGTAATCTCACCGGCACCCTTACCTTTCAAACCGGAACACAGCAATGCGAGCACTACTGCTTTGCGGCAGAAATAGGTATGGTGGTAGTACTTCCCCAGACGAACCCTTTCACAAAAAAGCTCTACTACTACTAAAAACTAATACTTTTGTCTTTTCAGCCCAGTAATTCCCCTTCTTCATCGTCATCCATCAGGGTGCGTCGTACTGGTCTACTGACCGTCACCGAGCGCCCGCCAGGTATGTCGGTACAAGGAATAGCCGCCAGATAAGTTTGCGGCTGTGCACATACATTAGCAGTCAGCACAGCTACTCGTGTGTAGAGGGCTTGCATTATCCGTAAACTTTTACTATCCGGATAATAGTAGTGAACTTTAGTATTCGGATATCCGGATTTTCCGGATAATAAGGATATTTTCGGAAAAGCTTTTAAAAAAAAAGATGTTTATAGATAGCTTTATTATGTTTAAATTAAACCAAAATTGCCCACCATTAAAATGTGAATCACTTTTACCAATTCGGTAGCACTTTATGGTAAAATTAAAACCAAATTATCCGGATTTAACGGACATCATTATCCGGATTTGAAAATTTTCGGATATCCGGATATCCGGATTGCAAGCCCTACTCGTGCATCACTGTCACCGAACTTGTGTCACTGTAAGCTTCTGTGTTTGCACTGCCACAAAGTTACGGCGAGAACTGTAGAAATTTGATATTAGATTTTGTATGAATATTGCTTGAGTTTTTGCGTTAGTAAAAATACATGTATGGTGGTGATGCTGACGTGTTTGAAATAGGACATATTTAACTATATATTTTCTCTTCTATACATGCTAATGCAAATGCATCAGGAATTGATTCATTACATAATCAGGATTAAGTAAAAAAAAAAGTTGCATTTTGATCCGTAAAAATACATATCAAAGATAATACAAAATAAAGTTTTTATTTACTTATTATTTACAGAATGAATAATAGAACTAAAACAAGGTATGTACAAAAATACTTAAATATAGAAAAGAAAAAAAAAAGAAGCTAGCACAATAGATTTGGTTCATAGGGCAAGGTGGCAAGAGCACTGGCTGCATTCCCACGTTGAATGGCCAAATAAATTCTTTGCGCCAGGAAGAAGCCAGCCCTCTTGTCACCGGCGGCGTCGATGAACAACGGTGATATTTTTTTAAAAAAGGTCTTAGTACTAGGGCCCCATGGTCCCAAAGTCTCTACACCAAGCGGCGCAAAAATGTAGTCATCGGAGAGGACTACATATTTGCGCCGCTTAGCATTTTCTGCTGCCTCCGCCGCGGCTCCAGCCTTGGTTATTGTTCCACTGAGATGAGAGGGGGCCAATGTGTCAACGCAAGTGACGTCCCACACTAGGGCTCGCCCCCGCTCCCAGGGAACCAAGGTCATACCGTCGGGCCTTTTGCCATCATTACGGGCTAAGCCCACTGGTTCAAGGACACTGGGTAAATTTACAGTGTCAAGGGCCCGTCTCACGATATCATTTAAGGAGCCGTGACGGAAAAACCTGCCAGCACTCTTTTAACAGGAGAGCCCATGGGTCCCATACTTATCGACGTCGCTGCCACATGAACAACGATGGGGCTCACATATAGGGGCAACTAGTCTGAGCCCCAACGCTACCCGAAAAGTCCTATTATCAAGCAGTGTTCCGATGGATTTTGATGGAATAACATTGAGCCATTGTCCAGATTCATGTTGCGAGACAGCTAGAAGGCGGGCTTTGTCGCGATCACTGAATAAATTTTGAACAAACCATATCAAAGTATCTCAGAACAATAACCAAAGCTATATTATTCTAAACAATACAAAAATAATAAAACGTCTTAGGGACGCTTCCGTCTGGTAGTGATTTGGATCAGTTGAGCTACCTTTAGATCGCTAGTAGCGGTCTTCAGGTAGCACAACTGTTTCATATGTATTTTGTACATACCTTGTATTAGTTGTATTATTGTTTCTGTAAATAAATGTTTTAGATTAAAAAAAAAAAAAACTCGGCACGCCAGCATCGCCACCAGAATGTTTAATGTTTTCTTTTATCGTAACTTAGAAGCATGCTAATATTTGATTTACGCTAATTTGTTTTTTTTTGCTCACAATTTTTTAGTTATTAGTCCCGAGCTAGTCTTGGAGGTAGAAGCCAGAATGAACAGGAATTACTTGCCACCGTCTATACAGAACAGTTACCAGAACAGTAGTGGTAACTTGAACAGTCCACAGAGTCCCAACCAGGGGTCTATAACGGCCGGTACACCTTTCAGCCAAAACCAGGGCTCCATTACGGCTGGTACGCCAAAAACGCCGGTATTGCAAAACCAGGGATCTATCATGTCGGGGACGCCAAACTATAACCATAACCAAGGTTCAATCATGTCAGGGACACCAAACTTCAGTCAAAACCAAGGTTCCTTAATGACAGGGATGGCAAATCAAGGTTCCATCATGTCAGGAATGCCAAATCAAGAATCATTCATTTCGTCAAACTTCAGTCAAAACCAAAGTTCGATAATGACAGGAACGGTAAATCAAGGATCAATCACGTCAGGGACGCCAAACCAAGGTTCCATCATGTCAGGGACACCAAATTTCAGCCAAAACCAAGGGCAGATAATAACAGGGATGGTAAATCAAGGCTCCATCACGTCAGGAATGTCAAATCAGGGATCCGTCATATCAGGGACACCAAATTTGTGCCAAACCCAAGGTTCGATAATGTCAGGGACCCCAAATCAAGGATCCATCATGTCAGGAACGCCAAATCAAGGTACAAAAATGTCAGGGACACCAAACTTCTGCCAAAACCAGGGTCCGATTTTGACGGGGACATCAAATTTCGGTCAAATCCATGTTTCCATCAAGTCCGCGACGCCGAATTTCAGTCAAAACCATGTCACCGGGTCTATAACGGCTGGCACACCTTTCAACCAAAACCAAGGAACTGGAATGCAAATTTACAACCAAAGTACAGGGTTCAGCCAAAATCAGAACCAGGGTCCGATGGCAGGCACAACCTCCAATCAGAAATCCAGACTGGAAACCATACCACAGGGGTCTATTATGACCGTCCAAGGGTCTTTAATGTCTGGTACTCCAGGGTCACTTATGAACCCGAGTCAAGCTGTGGCCCCTTATACTCCCCCAAGTCAATTTTCGAACCCTGGGTCTATTACAAGTGGAACTCCAATGCAGAACCAAGCACAGACTGCGCCGGCCAGTTTCGAAAACTGCTCCAATTACGGAACAAATTCAGGATCTAACAGTGTAAATACGAATTATGGCTCCAATTACGGAACGAACTATGGAGCAAAGCCCACTTCAGCAAACTTTGGTTCGAACTCTGGTTCGAATTTCGGCGCAAATACAGGATGTTTTCAAACCCCAGCGCAAAATTACGGATCAAATTTTGTATCTATATCGAGTTGTGAGGCAAAATACCAAACCAATGTACCAACTGGGTCCATAACAGCTGGTACACCAGTGCAGGGGACAAACTATAGCGGACCCAACTATGGGACGAGCCAATCCAGCGGTCCCAACTATGGAACGAATCAGTCCAGTGGTACCAATTACGGAACGAATCAGTCCAGTGGTCCCAATTATGGAACGAACCAGTCCAGCGGTACTAATTATGGAATGAATCAGTCCAGTGGTCCCAATTATGGATCGACCCAATCCAGCGGTCCCAATTATGGAACGAATCAGTCCAGTGGTCCCAATTATGGAACGACCCAATCCAGCGGTCCCAATTATGGAACGAATCAGTCTAGCGGTCCCAATTATGGAACGAACCAATCCAGCGGTCCCAATTATGGAACAAATCAGTCCAGCGGTACTAATTATGGAACGAACCAGTCTAGCGGTCCCAATTATGGAATGAACCAATCCAGCGGTACTAATTATGGAATGAACCAGTCGAGCGGTTCCAATTATGGAACGAACCAGTCCAGCGGTCCCAATTACGGAACGAACCAGTCCAGCGGTCCCAACTATGGCAGACAAAGGAAGTACTCCGGACCACAGCGAGTGAAGTTGCAAGCGTTGGCCACTGTACAGGAGATAGGTAATTTTTTTGTTATTTACTGGAAAGGTTTTGGGTCGAATAAGAATTAGAGGTAACTACTGAGGAACATTTATTTATTAGGATAACGAGTGCAATTCAGTAATACGTAGGCAGACATAGGGCACTTTATGGTGGACGGGGCCATTCTATTTACTAACCCCAAAAGCGGGTGCAATGGGGTGTTAAAGTTTGTATGGGAACTTTTAATCGCGTGGTGTTTTGCTTGACATTTGGTATGGCCGGATACCTAAAATACAGAATAATTGAAAAATACTTCAGGATTTTTCAAAATAACTTTAAGAAGGGGTAAAAAGGGGTGACAAAGTTTTTTTTTTTTTTTGTGATGTGATGCGTAGCGAAGCAAGTGTATTCAGCTAGTAATAATTTAAAAGTGGACAGATATAAAAAACAGCGAAGAGATTTTAAAGAAATTAAGCTTATTGAATAATTTTACAATTTAAAAAAAAACTTCAAGATAAATTCCTTCAGGGAAGGCAGCGCATCGACAATACCCCCGGTGTTGCCGGTGTCTATAAGCGACGGTGACCACTTTACATCAGATGGGCCGTAAGCTAGTTTCACAAAAAGTAAAAAAAAAAGAAAAAAAGATTTTGATAGTGCGTTTAACCTGATACTCTCACCGCACTGGTGGCTTCTATCTACGGCTACACTGGCACCATTTAGGGGAAAGGGAGACCGTGACAAAAATATGTCCAAATCCATTGGCTTCTGTTGTGCATGTTTTTCTTTTTTTTGTGTGTGTGATTGCATTTAGAAGTTTTGTGTGTGTGTGTGCTGATTTTTGTTGTATTGTTTTTGCCTTGCAAAATGTAGTGTAGATGTTAGGCTAGACGTAACTTGTACAAGCACAGAAAACAATTGCAACAGTTCATTATATATAGGAATTTGCTAGCAAATACTTTGTACCAGAAGACACTGTCTAACGTCAATTTAGTTGAAAAACCGTTAGTCCAGTAACTTTGGCGTCTGAAAGTATGCTACCCCATATAAAAAGTAGTAGCGTCAAATCCGGTAGTTCTGATTTTTTGCAGACTTGTTTATGATGTTGGCCTAATGTTTATTTTTTCCTTCGAAAAAAATTATAAACTTTGAAAGGCTTAATCTCAGAAACTATTGGGTCTACAGATACAGTTCTAGAACCATATTGTAGCAAATTTAGTCTACTTTAAAAACGTCCTGAGAAAGTTTTCTCTTAACTAGTCCTTTAGGGTTATAATCGCCAAATTTGAAAAAATAACAATTTTTTAGATTTTTGTCAAGGTTGCGTTCGGCGTTCGAGGTCAAAAACTTGGATTATTCATAAGACCAACATCATAAACAAGTTTGCAAAAAATCAGAACTACCGAATTTGACGCATACTGTGATGTATAAAGTTACTGGACTACGTGTCTTTTTCCCCTTAACGGCATTAAGGTGCAAAGGTTCGCTTGTGGCTCGATATTCAAATTTTATTGTGTTTTTTGCTCGTCACAGCTCATCAACACATCTTGCGATAACGGAACCTAATTTTTCGAAAACTAGGATAACTAATACACATGTTTTAATTGGAAGTGTCTCATAAATATCATTAGTTTAGCTACGAATGTCATTCAATTACTTTTACAGTGTTTTTTTGTTCATTGACATAAACTAATGATATTTATGATACACTATCAATCAAAACATGTGTGTTAGGTCTCCTAGTTTCCGCAAAATCAGGTTTTTCTATCTCAAGATGTGTTGATGAGCTGTGATTAGAAAAAAACACAATACAATTTGAATTTCACGCCTCAAGCGAATCGTTCCAGAGCATTTTATGCCATGCCTAACTGACGATAGACAGCATCTTCTGTTGGGTGATTTGGGCCGTACTACCGACACGAAACGATGAAATTCGACAAAGCAACTTTGGGGACTTAGTATTCTGTAACTGAGCCCAAACTGAATCGAGACTCAAACATTGATTTATTGACTGTTATCAATGAGAAACTCGATTCACGCTTGAGCATAGGGAATACAGTGTGTCAATAAACGCACAATTCGTCGTATCGTGTCGGTAAGTCCCAAGTCACAAGCTGCATAAACACCGTCGTTAACATATCTTGTGTGCAGCGCGCGAGCACGCAGAGAGATACTCGCCCGTAAGGCGGGCGGAGTGCTCGCCGCCCAGACAAGTCCACGACATCGCGTCGGCCAGGCTGGAGTATCAACAGTTACAGGTAAATATAGTGTACAGCAGGACTGCGAGTCAGTGTGGTGAGGAGCGGGGCAAGGAAACTAGTCGGGTGGTTGCTTTTTCATATTATCGTACAGTTTTACCCAAAATATAAGTCCGATCGACTGTTTTCGTTTGCGCCGAAAAGCGCAGACTGATATCCGACCGTAGCCGAACGTATAGTATAGCTCTGACTATACAGCTGGTCAGAGGACAGAGCTATCTCTATCCCGCTCACAGCTAAGAGTCGACCGGCTGTGATTTTGCCGCGATTCGAATCGATTAACCAATAACAGCGCAAGATTTTAGCTAATTGGTAGAAAGAAGGTTCCCGCGCTATATAAATTGGTCTACGGCGCAGGTACGGGCCGATTTATGTTTTGAGTAAAACTGTATTTTACCAAATATGGGTGAACAGATTATAATTTTACATACACACATACAAACGCCGATCCTTCCAAGTTGACTCCAAGTTGAATGCTTCATTCAGAGAGCTTGTTTATAATTGCAGCTGAGCTTGGAACGAACGCGCGCGCCGTGCGCCGGCGCGTCTCCGCCGCTGCCCGAGGGCCGCACGCACACGCCGACCGCCTCCGTGCCAGGTAACACACCCTCTGTACTTGTACTTGTACTTGTAGTGCTGACTCTTCTCCGCAACTAGGCCATCAATGGGCCCTTTTTTGCGTGATGGGTGGGGACTGCTAGTCCACCCGATGTCCTCCAGGAAGGCTAGCAGCTCGCTAATGACGGCGCAGGCCTGCCTGGGCGTCCTCAGTGTGCTTTACTCTAAGACGCCACGCTGCTGCACTCCAGGAGTACATGCGCTGGCGTCTCATCTGCTACTAGACAGAGAGTCTAGTAGCAGATGAGACGACTAGAGTTTACGGGAGTATTTCGGATTTAGGTCCGGAAACGCCTCCTTTGACTGCCTGCAATCTGATATACTTTCCCATAGCTCTTGGTGTTGATTGACAGTACGTTTACGGATCCAGGAGCATCTGGCTAAAAGGTAGGGGTAAAATGGGCTCTGGACCTGCTTGTAGCAATTCCGAGCCCTTCCTGGCCAGTTCGTCAGCCCCATCGTTACCTCTGGAGCCGCTATGCCCCTTGATCTATTGCAAGGTTATGTTGTTTGACTTACTTGCTTCTTCCAGCAGGTTATGACACTGTATGGTCAACCCTGATGTATGTTCGCTTTTCTGCAGGGCTCTTAGTACCGCAGCGCTGTCAGAGAGTATCCTGATGTTAAAGTCAGTTACCTTCCTTACGTAGCACTGCGTATGCAGCCTGGATTATCCCTACGCATTCCGCTTGGAAGATGGAATTCAAAACCCTCAAAGCCGCTGACGAGTGAATGTTAAGATCTTCTGAAAACGTACCCGCTCCGGTTCCTGCCTTCATCTTAGAGCCGTCTGTATATACAGCCTCTGTGTTAGTGCGTGACCGTGGAGTGACCCGCCCTAATACCAGAGGGGGTCTGCAAATGTCACAAGCAACTTACACGGCCGAGTGGTGTAAACTACATGAATTGTTGTATGGGATTTGAGGTTATCAAGGTGCCCGTTAGAGGCACTCTTCGGTTTATCCGAAGAGGGTTAATCCGTGTAGTGACTCGAGGCTCAGTCCTGATCCCTCTGTCTTCGCGAAGATGTTGCAAAAGCGGACTGTATTACACCACTAGTCACGTCTATTATATTCCTACGAATGTGCGACCCACAGTGAAAAGTGAAGCCTTGTTTGTGTTGAATGTGTTGTATATACCTTTCAAGAGTTCCCTACATCTTCGCCCCTGAATAAAATGAAGACTTACTTTGAGTTGTAATTCCTCTGTTTCCAGGATCACCAATTCACGTCATTCCATCGACCCCGTCCCTCGACTTGAACAGCATCCAGCCGGACGCTGCCAGGGCAGTGCTAGTAGCCGTCAGGCAGCTGTGCGAGCCCAGCGCCAGCGACCTGCACCGCACGTCTCTACTCACACAGGTAACACATCCCGTCTCCGTCCCTCGCCTTAAACAGCATCCAGCCGGACGCTGCCAGGGCAGTGCAGTGCTAGTAGCCGTCAGGCAGCTGTGCGAGCCCAGCGCCAGCGACCTGCACCGCACGTCTCTACTCACACAGGTAACACATCCCGTCTCCGTCCCTCGCCTTGTACAGCATCCAGCCGGACGCTGCCAGGGCAGTGCAGTGTTAGTAGCTGTCAGGCAGCTGTGCGAGCCCAGCGCCAGCGACCTGCACCGCACGTCTCTACTCACTCAGGTAACACATCCCGTCTCCGTCCCTCGCCTTGAACAGCATCCAGCCGGACGCTGCCAGGGCCGTGCTAGTAGCCGTCAGGCAGCTGTGCGAGCCCAGCGCCAGCGACCTGCACCGCACGTCTCTACTCACACAGGTAACACATCCCGTGTCCGTCCCTCGCCTTGTACAGCATCCAGCCGGACGCTGCCAGGGCAGTGCAGTGCTAGTAGCCGTCAGGCAGCTGTGCGAGCCCAGCGCCAGCGACCTGCACCGCACGTCTCTACTCACACAGGTAACACATCCCGTCTCCGTCCCTCGCCTTGAACAGCATCCAGCCGGACGCTGCCAGGGCAGTGCAGTGCTAGTAGCCGTCAGGCAGCTGTGCGAGCCCAGCGCCAGCGACCTGCACTGGTGATTCTGGGGGACTTTTACGCCCACCACCATGCGTGGAGCCAGATAGGAGCCAGCTCACGTGTCGCTTCGACCAGACGCCCTGAAAGAATTTTGAAAACGCGAAGGGCCTCGGTACCCCACGGACCCAGAGTCTCGACCCCGAAAGGCTCAAAGAAGTAAGCTATGTCGAGACTTGCATATTTACGTCTTTGAGGTCCTCAGCGGAATCTGCCGCCGCACCGGCCCTAACTGATGTCCCGGACAGATGAGATGGCGCAAGGGTATCAACGCATGTAGCGTCCCACACCAAAGGCCTACCCTTCTCCCACGGAACAAGAGTCATGCCGTTAGGCCGCTTACCATCGTCACGTAGCAGACCATTCGGTTCTAGAATGGCTGGAATGTTAACGCTGGTAAGGGCCCGGCGAATGATACCATTAAGGCTAGCGTGGCGGTAAATCCTACCGGCAGCCCTGGTGCACGATAATCCGTGGTGACCAAGCTGATCAACAGCAGTACCGCACTGGCAGTGATGAGGGGCCTACCTAAATAGTTGTACGTATAGTATTCTTTTATCTGTGGTTGTACTAAAAATTCAACAACAAAAAAAAAGTGCAAAAAATCAGGTTCCACCGAGATTTGAACTCGGATCGCAGGATTCAGAGTCCTGAGTGCTAACCGTTACACCATGGAACCGATGAGCGGCTCTGCGAAATAAACGATAACGTGCAATAGAATATCAATAGTATTTCTGCGAATGGACGGAAACGGTTTAAACTAACAATTATATAGATTAAACTGCTATTGGTATTTTCAGCCTCAGACATTAACGCTAGGCTCAGACGTACCACTCTTCGCCCACATTAGAATCACAAAAAAATAGTCATATGTTGAGAGTACTGGCTAAGTATGGAACGTGACGCTCAGACGGACGACAAACTGTGGTCGAGAGTGGTCGATACGAAAGACAGTTCAACCCTTAGAGAATTAAAACAAATTGTCGGCTGGATATATTATCAAAGGTTCCACCACATAACATATAACTTACATATAATTAACCTGCATATAATTTATTATTGAAATGAAATGAAATGAAATAAAATAAAAATAAAAATAAATAATAATTTATTGCTTGAAATATAGTACAAGAGGATGAAAAAAATATATAAGATTATTTAACCTTAGTACCAGCATATTTCGCCATTGATGTGTTATTTATGAGTATATCAAGCGTAGTGTGTGCTGCCTTATGAACTTTTGCTGATTCTCTATCATCTGACTTTTGCTGCTTTGGTTTTTAAGAAGGTTTTCCTTTTTTCTGAATCAGCTTCAACTTGTTCTCGAGGCACCACACAGGCGCTCTCCACCTAGTAATAAGAAGGATCATCAAAAGAAAAACAGACCGTGTTTGTTGCCTGATTCTTCTAGGTCTGGTTGTGTTGGAACAGGAGTAAATGTAAATTTATTTATTAAGACGATTCAAAATGATCCTTGTTATTTCAATGAATAAAATACTTTTTGAAATTGACTTTGACTTTGACTTTACGACCACTGTTTTGTGTGCGGAAAGTGGCATGTCTGAGCCTAGCCTAATGTGGGTGATTCGAATTTCAAGAAATGATTCACATTGAGATATCTTGTAAAGTAGGACTAACCGAATTATTTTTTATTATATTTCTCAATACAAGCTTTTATGAAGTTAGCGATCGTAACCGTGTGCTGATCACAATGAGCCTAAACACGGCCAGTCTACTATTATCCCTCGAGGAGTTCCGTTGTCCACCTTCCGTCTCCATGATCAGATCGCTGCCACCGTTTTTTTTAACATTGTTAGACCTTTGTTTTTATTGTATATCGTATTGTTATTGGAACTTGACAACAAAATGCGTGTGTATATAATTATGTAATAATTTCAATTATTACATAATTCGTTGTGTTGTGTATAGTTTTTTGTCAAAATATAAGTTTTACTTACTTACTAATGTTATAGGCAGAGGTTACCATCTTAATAATATGAGGGTTGTATGTATGCTTGTTCCCTCTTTACACAAATAAAATAAATAAATAAATAATGCTGGATAGTTCACACAACACTATCTAGCCCCAAGCGCCCAAGCTAAGCAGAGCTTGTGTTATAGGTACTAGATAACTGATATACCTACTTAATACAATACATTACGTAGATAGATATTTTTTATTATACATAGAAAATACCCAGAACAACCTGAACAAATATCTGCAGATCGTGCAAATATTTGTTCCAAGGCGGGAATCGAACCCGCAACCTCCTTCATCGCAGGCGAATCTTTGCCCGCCGCGCCACAGAGGTCGTCTATAATATATTATACAAATAGTAAATAATTTAACTAAATATTCGTTCTTTACAGGAAATTGCGTTGCAAATCGGCATCAACCTACACACTGTCCTCTCACACCTGAACCCTTCTCAAGAGATTCTAAAGGCCCTGCACAACCTGTCGAGCTACGCGTTACTCTCTGGCCACACCTCCCCCGCCAGCCCCGGCTCCCCCCTACACCAGATAACGGAGGGGCTGAGCTACCTGCACACCGGCTCCATAACCAGGGGGACCCCCCAAGCCTCAGCGACCCCCTTGGACCTAAGAAACAACATCGACATGGACACGGGCCAGTACCAAAACCTACTACCGATGGTACACCCCCAAATACACATAGTCACTCACAGATCTCTGAATAACTCCCCCATATCCAACCCAGGCTCCCCTCTAGACATGATCCAAGAGGAGATAGGCAATGGTGAGAAAGATTTTAGGCTAAACTATAACACAAACCCTCAGATCAGTCTAACAGATTGCCTCGGATCAGAGATAACGCTGGTAGCATCATCCTCGGAAGATAGCATAGATAGCCTAGAGAACTCCAAATACCATATACCACAGTTTGTGATATCAGAACCTTCAGACTTAGATAATAGACCGTCTATCACTAAAGGGATAGGCAGGAAGGTCAGTCAAGACACCGAGATTCAAGAGAAAGATATGGAAATGCCAAGTCCGAAGGAAATTGAGTGTTATCTGAGACGAGGGAGCGACAAATCGCTCGGTTTCAGCGACGATTCCTTAAGCAACGATTCCGCGAACGCATCTCCGAACTGCGACCAGAATGTACAGTCTATGTACTCGAATATAGTGTCCATTAGCTCAGGGTTCAGCGAGAACCGGGGCAGTTTCTCGGAGCATCGGGAATCTTTCTCGGACAGGGGTAGTTTCTCCGAGCGGGGCGACTACGGCCGGTCGTCTATCTCGGAACGAAGCGACCTCGGTAGGGGCAGCTTTTCCGAGAAAGGCGAGACTCCAAGAACCTCCTTCTCCGCCCAGGGAATGTTGGGCGAAGTTAAGGAGTACTGCGAAGACGTTTACATGTCGAAAGATGACGAAGAAATCAATAGAATCCAACGGAGTACTATGGATTTACGACTGAGCGATATCTGTAGACCGGCTGACAAAATACCTATACTACTCAGCCCGCAGAAAGTGTCTTGCGTTCAAGAATACTATGAAGTGACGCTCTCCACGGTCTGTTCTAAACTGGACTCGCAAAGAATAATTGAACTTCTAAAAGAAGCCATTAACACTAGGGTACCTCCTCGGAACATTTTCGTTGAAACGGCAAAGTGTAATGACAGTGACAGTCTGACAGGTTTCCTAAACTTAGAGTACTCGGGCGGGATTCAGATAGAATTGATAGTGTGCGAGAATAAAGCGATGGAGAAGAAAGGTTTGAAGATGAGAAGGATCTCGGGTGATCAGCGCGAGTATGGGAAGCTGTGCGAACAGCTCATCACTAGTTTGACAGCCTGATTTGACGTTGGCAGATGTATGGATCTGACATATGTCACAATTCCATGAAATAGGATATTGATCAATTTTATTGACGAATGACAGTGGCAATGAGGAGTTTTCCAAGTGTCATTGTCAGTCTGTTGTCATCACTAGTTTGACAGCTTGATTTGACGTTGGCAGATGTCATATGAATCTGACATATGTCATAATTCCACGAAATAGGATATTGATCAATTTTATTGATTACTATGTCAATGAGTAGTTTTCCAAGTGACATTGTCAGTTTAGTTCTTCGATCGTCAAGAGAAGGCGCTCGCGTAACTATTGGTATTTACCTACTTTTTAAATTGTATAATGAGAATGAAGAACTTCGCCAACGTAATTAGTTTTAAAAATACAAAATCCTGTAAAATTACGTAATAATTAATATCTTTGTTATAGATATATATATTGTTATGCTTAGGTATGTATTTTGTAATATTTACTGTTACAACGTTTCGTGGAAAACAATGGCGGTAATGAGCTCACCACTCGCCGTGTGTATATTTCACGATGGTGCAACCCACTGAGAAAAGAGGCCAGGCTCTGCCTACCTCTTCGGGGAAAAAGACGTGTGTCTATGTATGTATGTATATACTGTTACCAAAACTGTCGCCAACGCCATCTAGCGAGGGATAAGTAATGCTAAAATGACACTAGGAAAACTCCTCAGGCATAACATGCTTGCCAGATTATATTGACTGGTCCATTTTTGATAGGACTTTTTTATTGCATTTAAATCTAAATTTCTTATCAGAAATTTACTTTCCATTCCTGTTGTGTGGACTTTTTTATTTTACTTTTAAGTTATACTATGTTAACGACAATATTAACTTCACATAATTAGTATTTTATTATTTTTCAACACACTTGCTCATAAAGTGGCTCTAATTTCACCGCAATTAGGCACATAATGACACCTGTAATCAAACAGTGACTTTTTAATTGCTATTATTCACTAGTGAGTTATAGAGACAGTTGAACATTTACACATATTGTGTATTTTTGTTTTACACCTGTATTCAAACTGTGACTTTTTCATTGCTATTATTCACTAGTGAGTTGTAGAGACAGTTGAATATTTACACAGAGTGTGTATTTCTGTTTTATTATTATTTTCTTCACAAGTATGTTGAAAAACGTCGTATGACACACGTGTGTATTGATGATTACCGTCCTCGGCTCCTTTAAGACCCTCACCTAACGGCTCGGATCTCAATGGCGCCTCAGCGGTAATCACCAACATTACACACTTGTACTATAATGTACTATTATCATTCTAAAACTCAGCGACTGTAAATAAGATTGTATTGACACCAAATATAGAGTTTGACTCTACAAATTAGGATGAAACTTTTGTGAAAATGTAGGTTTTAGTTGTATCAACTCGAAGTTACATGTAATTTAATGTAAATATATATTTACGGATAGCTTTATTTTAAATAAATTTAGTTTTATTAAAATTAGTGGACTGTATGATATCAACATATTGTATATACTAGTACATCAAGAATTATTATTTAACATCAATTTATTTAATTACAGTGATATTTTAAAGAAATTTTTTAATCAAATATATGCATATTATGGGTTAATGTAATTTATTTCACGAATTTAACCTTAAAGTTCATTTTAAATGGGCTTACCGATATAGTTGTAATAAATAAATAGCAAATATTTTATCATCAAGACCACCACAAACGTAGCTATAATATACAGGGCGTCCCAAGACTATGCGACATGAAGGGAAAGTACTTTAAATATTGTAGATAGGATATTTTACTGAAAGGAGACTTTATTTTATATTTTAAACTGAGTAATACTGCAATCAAAGATTTTCTAAAAATTAATTGCTTCGTCTGGGAATCGAACCGACTTAAATGTGAAAAAACAAACACTCCGTATTTTTTCATTACCGTATTGAGTATATTATTATTGTATCTTTGTCTATACTAAGAAAAGAGAAGCACTTATTTCCTTCTCTTTCACAAATATAACGCTGTCTCAATCATCTTAAGATACTTTTTTTTGTTTTTTTTTATACTATGTGAATGACGAAACAAGCAGGTGGCCCACCTGATGTTAAGCAGTAACCTCTGCCTTTAACACCGCATTATGACATAGGTCACGTCCACCGAGGACGCACCCTTTGTGGCATTGCGGTGCAACCCGCCAACCTGAGAAAAAAAAAAGAAAAAAAGAAAGTCTCGTGTGCCTGTAATTTCGCGGGCACCCACAAAACCCTTCAAACCGGAACACAGCAATGCGATCACTACTGCTTTGCGGCAGAAAAAGGTATGGAGGTAGTACTTCCCCGGACGAACTCTTTCACAAAAAAGCTCTACTACTACTAAAACTAATATTATAGCATCTTATTTTAGCATCATTTTGGCATTCTTGGTGTTAATTCAAAGATAGTATTGAGAATATATCGTAATATCTAACTATGATTTATATTATGTACCCATAATACAAGCTCTGCTGAGCTTGGGGCTAGATAATGTTGTGTGAACTGTCCAGCATTATTTATTATTATTTATATATTAATACATATATATCATAGCTACGTCTGTGATGGGCTTGATACTCGACATTAGTTTTATGTAAAATCTTAGACAAAAAGAAAGATGATATTCTTTGAACAGCCTATAATTCATAGAATATACTGACTAATATATGAACCGACTTTATTATGATATACGGCTTTGTTTCACAATCAATAAAGAAATGTTTTGTTTCACAATCAATAAGTATAGTTCTAAGTAAGCTACTTCAAATATAACTGCTCAGTAAACAAGTATTTGTGTTTCACAATCCCTCAGTTCAGTAGTGTTAAACACCACCTTATCTGCTCAGTAAGTTAAAAGTTAACGAATGGATTTGACCTCTAAGTAGTTAATTTGCTGAGTAACTACTTAAACCTCTACTTGAAATGCAATTTTTTTATTATGTCTTCTATTTTATTTTAGTTTAGTTTTAGTTTTTGATTGAGTTACAAATAAAATAATTTCTTCTTTCTTTCTTACTTATTGATTGTGAAACAAAACCTTTACTTATAGTTTGTGAAACAAAAAATTTACTTATTGATTGTGAAAGAAAACCTCAATGATTGTGAAACGAAGCCGTAAAATTAATAAAAAATAGAATACATCAAATTTTAATTGAATTCCTAGTACTAATATAACATTAAATAATGAATGATTTTTTAATTATTGATTTATAGTCGCCCATTTATCTAAATTTTAAAATTTGGCGAGTTGAACTTTGTCATTATAAATAAATATTATGTATATTCGATAATATAAAAAAATACAGTGCAATAAAGATTGTTAGAGTAATGTAAATTGTTAGTAACCTGGTCTCTCGATTTTGAACCCAAATTCAATAGAGGTAGGGTAGGTGTTGCCATAAGTTAGTCATGTTGTTAGTTGTAACACTGTAAATATTATTTAAATAAATTCCGATTCCATGCTGTTCTTATTTGTTTTCTTCGTTAATTTAGTACAACCTGAACATGTGGTGTGTCCGGACCCAGATCTGGGTAGTAGCATCCACCTGAGTACTCAACACACACTGCGGTCACCAATCCACCTGCCAAGCGTGGTGGTTATTGCTAATACCTCCATTGCAGTACGAATAGAATCTATTAAGGTGGGGTATAACGCAAAATTACCAATCTTAGATTAGATTTTTAACTGACTAAATCAAGTACAATATTCAAATTAAATATATGCATGGATACTACATTATAATACCGAGGGATCACCCAGACAGAAACACGATAGGACAACATTTTCTCGATAAAAAAAACACAAAGTTACCTCTAACTTTTGGCTAGATGCGATTGTTTGTCAATATGGTACAGATTATTGGGTCAAAAATTTGATAAATAAAATCAATACAATAAAACGGAGGGTTCACGCACGGGGTTTTTTCAAATTATCTATATTTCACGAGATATTCCAGGTCCAACATGCACCATTCTACTCTTATATGGGGTGAGAAGCGTAACACAGTTTTTTAACTAGCACGGAAGGCAAAGTTCTCTTATTTTCTTACTAGCTGAGCCCCGCGGTTTAACCCGCGGTTAAATAGTAATTTATAGAAAAAATACAATTCTTAAATCCACGCGTATCAGCGTATTGCCAGCCACATGCGATCCAGACAACCACGCGACATCGAACAAAAACGCACCAAGTTTTAAGACGATGAGAATGAGTTGTTCCTGATGTATCCTAGCTGACAGAACTCGTCGCTCACAACTATCTTTTTAAAACATTATTGGAAAAGGTCATTAGAATAAGCTGTTTGCGACATGCTTAGCACGGATAAGATCAAAATTGTCTCGGGGTGTAAGGAGAATCAGAAATCTAATGCAATCATCCGAGCATCTACATCAGGTCTGCCCAGATGAAATACCTGCCACTTTTGAGGTTTGTCCTTGACTCTTATTTATAGTGATTGAGAAGGCCACTTTCAAGGGGATTTTTTTAAACTGGGTTTTTGCCCGACTTAAGTGTGTGTGTTTTTATGTGTCTCTTATTTAACTTTGTGTCAATATTTATAGCTTGCGTAGCAGTTGCTGCGGTAGCTGGTCTTTTTGCTTGATTTAAGTGTGTGAGTTTCTATGTATCTCCAATGTTTTTTTAATGACAATATTTCTAGCGTGCATAGCAGTCGCTCCGGTAGCTGGATTTTTTTACTGGTTTTTTTGCTTGACTTAGTTGTGTGTGTTTGTATGTGTCTCTAACTTAACTTTACGTGTCAATATTTACAGCGTGCATAAACTGCACGTGCACTGCGGTAGCTGGATTTTTTTAACTGGTTTTTTGCTTGACTTAACTGTGCGTTTTAAGGTATCTCTAATTGAACTGTATGTGTCAATATTTATGGCGAACATAGCAGTCGCTACGGTAGCTGGATATTTTAAACTGGTTTCTTGGCTTGACATAAGTGTGTGTGTTTTTATGTGTCTCTAATGTTTTGAATGTCTATATTTATAGCGTGCATAGCAGTCGCTACGGTAGCTGGATATTTTAAACTGGTTTCTTGGCTTGACATAAGTGTCTGTGTTTTTATGTGTCTCTAATGTTTTGAATGTCTATTTATAGCGTGCATAGCGGTCGCTGCGGTAGCTGGATTTTTTAAATTGTTTTTTTCTTGACTTAACTGTGTGTTTTTAGGTATCTCTAATTAAACTGTATGTTTCAATATTTATGGCATGCATAACAGTCGCTTTGGTAGCTGGATTTTTTAACTGGTTTTTTGCTTGACTTAACTGTGTATTTTTAGGTATCACTAATTGAACTCTATGTTTCAATATTTATGGCGAACATAGCAGTCGCTACGGTAGCTCGATATTTTAAACTGGTTTCTTGGCTTGACATAAGTGTGTGTGTTTTTATGTGTCTCTAATGTTTTGAATGTCAATATTGTCAATATTTCTAGCGTGTTTTTTTTCCCCAATTCCTTTCTTAGTACCTTCATCTTTTTGCACCTTTAAATAAATACTCTACAAATTTCAAGTCTCTATGACCAGTGTGTAATGATTCAGCCTTATTAGTCTGACTTACAAGAAACTCTTCGGTTGTTTCAGGAATTAAAACACAAGTACTATTTTAGAATAGAGACTTTATTTTGAATTTGAATATTGAAGGAACC